>OY992540.1:104578187-106032518 GCA_963921195.1 Pegoplata infirma
ATGCCGGGAATTCCCGCAATAACTAAAAACCCAATTTTTTTGTCAAAAAAATATATAAAAACCTTATGAATGCGATTACACTTTTTATAATGTTTATTAACACCATAAAAATCTTATTTAGTACCTTTAAAACAGAAAAAAAATAAGTTTCGAGAAAAAAGGATTACAAGAAATGTCTATAATTTTTAGAAATTCAATTTTTCTTCTGCATTTTTTCAACTTGAACCCTTAGAAAAATTTTTGTTACCCAGTTCTTATAAAAAAACGGTCCAAATATATCGAAGTCATTTAAAAGTATTTTGAAGGGAATATGTTATTTCACATCGCTTTATCTGTTTTAATAATCAAAATTCATCATTTTTTCTACAATTGGTTCTCGACGCTTTGCCTCTAAAACACATGAAACTAATACTCAGGAATTTCTCTATAATGTTTCTGAAACTGAATATATGTAACTGTTTCAGAGAAATAAAATTATAAGAAAATTTACCCCAAAAATTATTAAAAAAATTAAAAATCCTGGTTTCTAAAAAAAACTGTCATCCTTTACTCAGATTTTATATCAATTTATCGATTTAAAAATAATCATGTCCAGAGACATAAATATTTTCTAAAGAAACAAATAATCATACTGCAAATTTTTATAATGCAGTTCTCAGAAAAAAAATTTCTTAGCTTCTGAAAAAAAGTATCAGGATCTGATAACACAGCCCAACAACCAAAATCGGAGTAGGATAAAACAGAAAGCAAATGAAAGCATAATAAAACCCTCGACACTTTTTTTTGGTTTAGCGCTAAATTTTTTTTACACGCATTTGAAGTTGGTGAACTTTTATTATAATTATGATAATAATTGCTTAAAAATTGTATAAGGCGTATGATTAATTTTGTAATTGCCTTTAATTAACAATCATACGCAACGGTGAACAGTCGATTATTTGTATTAATTTGGCTATTCAGTAAATAGGTACAAAACATGCGTGTAAAAAATAATCTAGCGCTGAATTAAAACAACGTCTTGATGGCTTTGTTATGTAAAATGTAAACTTTAATTTGCTTTTGGTTTCATTCTATTCCGATTTTAAATTTAGATTTTTTATCACTGTGTAATTATATCCTATCGAAATTTAGATATTGGGAGACTTTTTTCATTTCGTAAGTCTTAGATTTTATGACATTTTTTAGTTAGAACGTCTCTCTTTTTGGGCCCTCATGGTCCCTGCGTACGTTTCTGTCATCAATTATCAAGAATTTCAATAAAATCTCTAAAAAATCACATACTAAATAATCAATAGAAGTCGAAAAATCTACAATTTCAAAGAAACTAAAATTCCCGGGAATTCCCGCTCTAGTTCCCGGGATTTCGGGATCGAAAATTTACGGGAATTCCCGTGAAAAACTCTAATTACTATACACTTAGGTGTACTCAAATTAATAAACAATAAAATATTTTCTTTGTTTACAACAAATTGGTGGTTCTTTTTGCAAAAATCCCAATTTTGAGGCTCAAAGTGGGGACAGAAGATTAAATACGATTGGAGTGATATTTTGCAAGTGAGTTACCCTTAGAGGACCAACATTTTTGGCGGGTATTGTAATTCGATCAGAGAGAAAATACCAAAAAAATTAGCTACCCTAGTATATAACCAACTGATTTCAATTTAAAATTTAGTTGGGTACTCTTTTATTATCAAACAACCCTCGTTATAACTTTTATAATATCAACTAATTTCGACTATAAAAGTTAATGTGGATAATGTGCCATTTTAGAAATTAAATATTAAAAAATACAAGAAATTAAATAAATATTTATTACATACGAGAGAACGATGTAATGTGAATAGAAAAAAAAATACACTAAAAATACAGTGTCAAGTGTATAGAAACATGCGACACTTGGCAACAATGCGACTCTGAGTAATGCAAACATTTTTGCTAAACTGTATTCCTTTCCCAGCACCTACCAACATCACCACCCCCATTTCTCCAAACATTTGTGATGCAGTGAAAATGTATCGTGTTTTAATTTTATATTTCGACAGTAGAATTTTGTAAAAAAAAAAACAGAAATTATACAAATAGTATGTACTTTTCTACTATATCCTTATAAATGTTAGATGAAAATCCCAAACTCCCACATGCGAAACGAAAAGCAAAAAAACAACAAAAAAATGAGTACGGATAAAAACAAACGCCATTTTGAAAATGTAAACAGCCGCATAACGGTATCGTGTTCTATATGGAGAAAAACTAATGAACGTTATTTTTTGTCTATTCTTGTTTGCTGTTGTTTGTGAACGACCTGCATAAGACCATCAATTCCAAATGACATAACATCTATCTTGGGCAATAAAAATACACAAAAACACACTCAGTTGCAGCCAGGAATATAAAGTCCTTTAAGTGACCTTTGTTTTGTTCTATATGGGAATGTACCAGAACACAGCACAAAACAATACAATATCTACAGAAGAAGAAAACAACAATTTACAAATTTGAGGCAATACACAACAAATGTCCAGCTACAGGAAAACTTAAATGGTTTCAAAGTGAAATACTGCCTATGAGGACTTTTATTTGCGAAGGTTTTTGGCTCCGGGTTGAAGTTTCTTAGGAAATTTTTGAAATTTTTTTTTTGACACGCTGATTCCAACTCTGTGTTCCAAATTTTTCCATCAAGTCTAGAATTTAAATAATTCACGGTTGAAAATGCGAAAAAAACGCGATTTTTGCCTGTTTTGAAAGTTTTGCATAGCAGCCATTGGGTGGAATAAAAATGATCTCAAAAATAGAAAAAAAAAATTTGATGTTGTTTCACTATTATTGGCCTTACATGTATTTAAAAAAATAAAAAATAAACTTTGAAAAATTTTGAAAAAGCAGCAATTTTAGAAGGCTCTTTAACAGAACCCCTATAATCAATATTTACTGTGATGAGCTTCAACTTTAGGCAAAAGTTCATTCTTTCTTATAGATATTTAAAATCATTAATGATATCTTCCGATTTATAAGAAAAATAATACAGAAAACTTCAGGTGAATTCACAATGACAGATTACTCTGTGCCAGAGAGTGGATTTTGTTCCTTTCTCTTTCGAACTTACACATTTTTTGTATAATGTCGTCTCTATTTCTAGAGATGGTACTCTGTAGTACAGAGTACTCCGACATTGTGTCGGAGCCTTTAAGCTTGTAAAATATTTGTATACCCTTCAACTACAGTATTTTGTATTTTGTATGCAAAAAAGTCGCTCTATATTTGTAATGGACAACCTCTGTGATTTTTTTTTCGATTATGATTTTCTTGGTTTCTCAAAATACGCTAAAATTTTTTTTCATTTTTTTATCATATTTTTCTAAATAATTTTTTTTATAAATGATCACATTGTTCAATAATTCTAATGAATACATTCTTTTATGCAGATCGGTTAAGATTTTGGCCAAAAGTCTAAAGGCTAAAATCGAGTAACATTTTAAATATATTAACAAGGTTGGGAAATATTTGGTAGTTTAAATTTAACTGACAGCTTCATTCGTTTCACCGAATATTCTTTGTTTTAAGAGATTCTAATGCCTTCAAGCATAACTGCTTACGTTTTTCACTACCAACATTTACAATTTTAACGTTGTCGTTGAAATATGACTACTATTAATAACCGAAATTCTCAAAGAATTGAGTCACCTAAAACGGAAGCTAGTTCTATCTTTCCGTTTTGATCAATTTAGAGGAGCTCAATTTTCAGGCATAAATTTTGTTGAGAAGATAAAACTTGTAAATTTTGTTATTAAAACTAAAAATAAATTAACTTTATTAAATTTAAAATAAATAAAAAAAAAAAACTAAAAACAACGTGTTGAAGCAATCTTCTCTCCCAAATTTGTTGCTAGACAGCAGGTAATTTCATTTTACAAAAATCTCTTTAAAAATTTGCAAGTTATTCGAAAAAATTTATTTTTAATAGATTTTGGCTAAAACCTGAACGACATCACAAACCAATTTAAAACATTAATAGTTTTTTTTATTAAAGATGGAAAAATCAAAAAAATGTAAGTTAAAATATTGCACAAAATTAATTAATTGTATTTTCCACTAAAATAAATCATTTTATTTTAATAGAATCTCCTCTAAGAGAAATACCTTAATTTTTTTGGTCGCGAAGGAACGTTTTTTTTATAAATTTATACAGAAATTCTCATTGGCAAAAGTCCCAACAAATTGTCTGTTCCAGACAAGAGCAATCCGCTTTAAAAGAGGTAACATTTTTACACACACACTTAAATTTACTTCCGGTTTCACAAAACCTATCTCTTTAATTGCATAAAATAGGTTCCCCAAAGGTTAATTACTTACAATGAAAGAGAGCGAAGAGAAATTTCCCTTATCGAATAATTTTGATCTGCCACTCTAAGGGCTCCCAAGAAGAATATTGCATTCCCAACGTTTATATCGAAGAGTAACTCAAGGGCTACACAGAGAAAAATAAATTTCCAACGGAATTTTTCAGTTGCATCAACTCAAAATTCGGTTGGTGCTACTGCATTTCGTTGGGGCAAACTAATTTTTTAGTTGTTTTCATCAAAAGTCAGTTGTATCAACAAAATTTAGTTGAAACTACCGATATTTAGTTCTTACAACCTAAATACAAATTCATCAACCGAATTTTTGTTGTAACAACTGAATTTTAGTTGGAAATTGGCAAATTTGTTTTCTGTGTGTATAGATCGTATTAAATAATTAAAATAACGTCGGAAGAGTGTCTTTCATAGAAAGAAAAAAAAAATCTAACGGTGAAACCTTTTATTAAATTAATTTAAAATCAAAATTCTAAAAGAAGTGGTGTAAAATTAATTTTAAAATTTGGCTAAAAGTAGTGCAAGAAAAGGTGTTGTTTGTGAAAAGTTAGATAAAGTAAGAAAAAAATCTTAAAGCTAAATTTTCCTGTTAAAATACATAAATTTCACATTAAAAATATCAAAAGAAAACCATTAAAATCGAACTATTAGAGTAAAATAAGTTAAAACTAGTGTTAAAATTATAAAATTAAAAAAAAAAAAAAACTCATAAACTAGAGTATCACAGTGGATGGGTGTTGTTTTTGCACCAAAAGAAAATTTCTAAAAACTAAAAATGTTGCACAAAAATTCCATAGAGAACACTCGGGTTCTATAACAAAAAAATTTACAACGAAATATTGCACAGTTTTCCGCTCTAACATAATACAAAAATCGGATCTAGTGTTTATTATTTTCGTTAAATATCTTACTAGCAAATTTTTTCGGGAGTAACTTGCAGCAAAAGAAAAAAAAACTGCAAATAAATGAGTGCAATCGTTAATACTGCACATAACTTGTAAAGTAAAATAAAAAAAAAAAAAAAAAACGTCAATCGGTTCGAATTAAAATTTCAGTGGTTGAAGAAAAAAAAACGGAATTTTGAGTCGAAAAGTGTTGAAAATCATATTTTGCAAATGAAATTTTGCTAAATCACTAGTTTTTAAATTTTGGAAAGCAACACTTTAAAACTCAATATTTGTTTTTTTTTAGCGGCTACTAATTCCAAGTTAAATTGCAAAAAAATAAATTGTAAATATTGAAAATTATTTGAACGAAATTTATAACTTTTAAACAGTGAATCAATCAAAATAAATTAACCCGGGATAATATTTAAAGGAAAAAATAATTGGAAAAAGGTTGTGGAGTGGTAAGGAAAAGTGGAAACATTGAATATTGAAAAACTATAAAAAAAAAATTATGGAAAATTTGAAAAAAAAAACAAATAATTAAAACAGATGTAAAAATTAAAAGTAACGTTTTGAAAATAAAGTTAAAGTTTGTTAATCAATTTTAAACTTGGACAATTTGAAAAATAAAAAAAAAAAAATTAAAGTTTAATTAAAGTAAATTTTGGAAATAAATTTTTTATCATAAAAGGCAAACATAGCAATTAAAGGTTAAATAAAAATTTTTCAAAACCTTACTTTAAATTTTAAAGTTAAATTAAAAAAAAAACGATAAGCAACAAAGAAAAAATATACCAAAACGAAATCAATATTCAATTATAAAAACAAAATTGTTCAGAATAAAAACAAAATCAAGAGATTGTAAAAAGAACCAAAAATAGTGACAACGAAATGTTCACACAGAAAACAAATTTGCTAATTTCCAACTGAAATTCAGTTGTTGCAACAAAAAATCGGTGGATGCATTTGAATTAAAGTTGAAACAACAAAATATCGGTAGTTACAACAAAATGTTGTTATTACAACTGTCTTTTAATTGAAACAACTATAAAATTCGTTATCCACATCAAAATGTAGTAGCAGCAACCGAATTTTGAGTTAATACAACTGAAAAATTCAGTTGGAAATTTATTTTTCTCTGTGTTGAAAAATAACAGTTAGTTTTCATCAAAATCATCATCATTACACCAACTACACTGCATCTTGACCATGGAAGGCCTTTCTCATCAATATGTATGTAAGTTAATGCTTTTTTATTGTTGCTTTTTAATTACAGTGCTCTTTTAGTGAGAAACAATTGTTTATTTTAATTATTTACATGCATGTAAATATTGGAAATGTTTTTTGTATCGAATTCAACTTGTTTTACTTAAAGATATTTTTACACTAAACAAACTAATTATGTATCACAAAATTTCCAATTTGCTAAAAGTACAAATTTCTTAAAACCTAAAATATTCCACTTAAAAATCAAAACAGAAATTAATTATAAATATAAATCATATAAACTCTTAAAAGAGCACTGCGTAACCTTATATATTTTTTTTATAATCAGACTTGTTAAATAATCAATAGATTTGTGGGTATGAAATTTAAAAATAATATTTTTTTTTGTGCTCAAGTTATTTGTATGTAATTTCGAATTAAAAATTTTTCTTAACTAATATTAAAATTTAATTTCGGAATCTATTGATTGTTTGCAATTGTTTTGAATTTTGAACAATATTTCGCGAATTATTTAACATTTACACCACCTACTAAACTTCCAAAATATTTAAATAAATTTTCCAAAATATTTAAAAAAATTAGTAAACCAATAAAAAAAAAAAAAAAAAAAAAACAAAGTGAGAAAATATTAAACAAAATATGGTTCGAAAATAACTCAATTTTTTCAATCATAATTTCCATTTTTTTCCGGTGTCGTTGTGATATACACAAAAAGCTAAAATTTGGTGTCATTAAAACCAAAATACGTGTTCAATTTTATATTCGTCGGTTTGATGAATTTTTCTACTGTGCTATATTTTTGAGTGAACAACATCTAAACGTATTTCTTAATCTTATTTTCACCATTCGTAATTATACGCGCGTTGTTATTTTTTTAAAATCTAGGTGCAACATTTTTAGATTTTTCTTATTGAAAATAAAAACCTTGGTTAATTTAAACCAAAATATCCATATGAGAAATTTATTAGTATCGCGTTTTTGTCCCACTGTGGCATTTTAGTGTTTTTTTTCTATTTTTTTTTATCGTAGAATAAATCTAAAAATTTAGTTAATAAAATAGCAAATACATCTGTTCATTAGATTTTTTATCAAATATTTTAGAATCATAATCCATTATGATTAAATATAGTGTTTCATGAATTTTGTGAATAAATAACCATGTTGGTTTGAATTAAAACAAAAGACTTCTCCTTTTTGTAATGTGTTAGGGTAAATTTCATGATAGGGTTCTTCTAGCATGCCAATGTTAGCCGAGAAGAACATAAGGCTTGGGAGGGTTAAGAGGCTAAAGGGAAAATATCATCTGTTCCCTCATTTTTGTCTTAAATACGTTTGCTTGGTTGCAAAATACCTTGGTTTTTAGATTTCAATTTCCAATAGTTTTACTTGTAAATTTTATTTGGGGTTTAGTTACAATAGTTAGCATAATAGTTCATATTCTATTTTTTAGCATCAACATTTATTTGGCATAGGGACTCTGAAATAATATTGTAGTGTAGTGTTTCCGGGTGAGCTCGGTCAAGAACCACCCCAACCACTGTTTTTGCTGGCCGATAAACCTAGGATGGGTCCCGCCCCGACCAGTCTCCACCCGATAGTTTGCTAAGTTTGATTTAGTTCAGTGTCATTTATAGGTTTCAAATCAATCCGAATTATGTAAGTAGTTTTTACACTTATTTCAAAATGGCGCCCAAAAGTTTTCGTTCTGAATTCAGATTGGACACATTAAGTTACGTTTGAATGACCCATACTGATGATAACCCGGTTTCGTTATATGTAAAATTTTATACACACTCACACATTACATATTATAGTTGAATTTTAAGGATTATATCTGTAACTACATTTTAAACACAAATTCCGCTACTAAAAGTTTTTAAACTTGAATTTTGTTTCGCGGTTTATCCCATTTTTACTAATTTTTTTGCGTTTTCGCGATTTTAAATGCTTAAATAAATACCGACCTAAACAACCGTTTCAGCTTAGTATATTTGCAACAAAGGAAATATATTCCCATTAAAATATTTTTCATTTATCAATCGCATAGCACTAAAACTGCGCTATTTGTCAAAATTTCTCTATGACAGCATCACTTTCCAACAGGACCACAAGGTCCAGATTTTGATATATTGTGTAAAAACCTCAATAAATTATTTGTGCCAAATTTCAAACAAAAATGTTTTCACCTTAAAAGGTTATAATAAAAAAACATTTATTTCGCCCTACTAAATTATATTAAACAAGTGTTTTTTTTTTAAATTAGTAGTATTTAGTAAAATGTTTTCCTTTTGTTTTTGTAATTAAAACTTTATAATTTAATTTAGTAAGGTGAAATAAATGTCTTTCTACAATAACTTTTGAAGATGAAAACATTTTTGTTTGAAATTTGACACAATTACTTTTTTGAGAAGTTAACACAATATGTCACAAGCTGAACCTTGTGGTCATCTTGGAAAGTGATGCTGTCATAGAGAGATTTTGACTAATCGCCCATTTTTCGAGTGATGCGCTTAATAGTTGAAACGTATTCTCATAGAAATATATCCCATTTGGTGCACCTATACTTATCTGAAGCGGTTGTTTAGATCGGTATTTATTTAAGCATTTAAAATCAGGAAAATGCTAAAAAATTAGAAAAATGGAATAAAACTCGAAATACCACTTGAGTTTCAAACATTTGATAGCGGATATGGTACTTAAAATGTAGCCATCAATTTTAATTACAAAAGAGCGAATATTTTGCATACAAACACTTTTTTATTTCAAAAAGTTCACGGGGACGTGAAAATCTTTGAAGACATTTCGCGAAAAAACTGTACCTTAGATTTCAAAATGGTTTGCACCATTGGATTCAGCATGCCCGAAATATATAAAATTGATGGTCAAATCTTAGGTTACTGTTAACATCCAAGATTTTGTCACGCTGTGTAGTTAACACAATGCAGTCCAAAATAAAAGAACTAGACTCCCGAAATTTGGAACGAATATGTCTTAGGCAGGTTAAGTTCGTAAATGAGCAAAATCGGACGAGGGGGAAAAAGTTCCCCCTTGAAGAACTAAACCAACCTCTGAAAAATACAATTTTTTTGTGTTTTTGTTTAACAAATGCAACATTTTTATACTACAAGAAGTTTAATCTTGCATTTGGACCCAAAGAATTAGAAAATGTCGTTTTTTTCGGTCTGCCCCCCTTTTATGGGCGTCGAATACATTTTTTTTAATATTGAGAAACTTTTATTTCTTTAGCGCAAAAATCATAAGAATGAATTTATAAATGTGCCCCCCCCAAATTACCACTACACCCCCCCCCCCCCTACAAAAAAAAGAAAACGCCCTTGCAATTTTTTTTGGCATGTTGGAGGGTATAAAAGATTCGGCACAGCCGAATTTAACACTCTTACTTGTTTTTTTTTAGTTTTTAGTATACACGTATACTTAATATAAATTAAAATTTATTACTCATACGCCGTGTTTCGTAAATTATTTCATATTTTCTCTTAATGGAAAGTAACATGTATTACTCATACGCCGTGTTTCTCAGCTCCTATTTTCTGTAAACCTTATAACCCAGTAAAATAAGGAGTTATTTGCAGAATGTAAGATTAGACTGAGGTAGAGATGCACCCTAGGGTGCACACTGGGCCGAGCAGGAAGTTTTTTTGGCCAAAACTAAGAAAATAAATATTAAATTAAAGAAAGTGAATGCATTATTCTATTAAGTATGACTTGCTATATTCCGGAAAATATCCATTGTGCAATGCTACGCACCAACTGAGCCTGATGAGGATAGCTTTAAAGATGAATTTTATAATCAGCTTGACTCCGTCACTAGCTCCTTACCAGTTGGCGATATTAAAATATTTCTAGGCGATTTTAATGCCAAAGTAGGAAATGATAACAATAACCTACAGGCGGTAATGGGCAAACATGGGCTGGGTTCATCTAGAAACAACAACGGAGACAGACTTGTGGATTTCTGTGCTCGCAACCGTCTCTTCATTGGTGGAACTAAATTCCCTCACAAAGACATCCACAAATATACTTGGGAATCGCCGACTGGCCAAACATTCAACCAAATTGACCACATTATGGTTAGTAAATTATTTTTGGGGTCACTTCTTGATGTCAAAGCCAGACGAGGTGCTGATATAGCTAGTGACCACCAACTTCTCGTGGCTAAATTCCGTCTCCGGCCTGCGGCAGTAAATGGAACTAGAAGAAAAGCCGAAAGGTATAATACATCGCGTCTTCAAAACCCCACCACTTCAATAGTTTATAACCAAACCTTAAGATCAAATCTTGAAATAAACGACCAATATGCATGGTCGGATGTAGCGAAATCCTGTAAAGAATCTGCAAAGTCGGTTTTGGGCCTCAAGCGAGAAAAAATCAAGCCATGGATCAGCTCCGAAACCTGGAGCGAGATAGAAAATCGAAAACATCTTCGTAACTTGCGTATTCGCGCCAAAACACCAACACTTAAATTACAGGCAAAACAGGAATACCGGCAATCTGCACACAAGGTTAATTATATGGTTCGTGCTGACCGCGAAAAGTATTTTAATGATATCGCGGAACAGGCAGAAAAGGCCGCAAACACGGGAAACCTCCGCGGTGTTTACACCGCCATTAAGCAAATGAGCGGCAACAACATAAGAAGTACAGCAACGCTAAAAGCAAACGATGGTTCAGAATTAACAACAACCGACCAACAACTCGAACGTTGGCGTGAATTTTTCGTTACTCAGTCGTTGACTGAAACCCAGGCCGTAACTGCAACCAGTTCTACAAGGCGTAATCCAAGAAGGGATATCTCAACAGATCCACCATCCTGTACTGAAGTTGCAACTGCATTAAATAAAATGAAAAATTGTAAATCACCCGGTCCCGATAACATCCCTGCAGAGCTGTTGAAATATGGTGCTGATACGTTAGCAGAGTTTCTTACCCCACTCGTCAGGAATGCGTGGCTTAACAACAAAATTCCCGCAGATTGGAAAGAAGGAGTTGTTGTTACAATTCCCAAAAAAGGTGACTTAACGCATTGCAGAAACTGGCGTGGCATTACTGTCTTAAATGCGATTGGTAAGGTAATGGCCACTTTAATACTGCAACGTATTTCGCCAGCAGTTGAACAAATTTTAAGAAGAGAACAATCTGGTTTTAGGCCTGGAAGATCGTGTGTAGATCACGTAAACACTCTTCGGATAGTAATAGAACAATCGGCAGAATACAACACACATCTTTACTTGCTTTTTGTAGATTTTGAACGTGCTTTCGACACAATATCTCGAACATCTATGTGGTCTGCTCTAATAAACAAAGGCATTCCAGAAAAAATTGTCACCCTAATAAGCGAGCTTTACAGAGATGCGTCATGTAAAGTGCGTTTTAATGGGAAGGATAGTCAGCCTTTTTCTACTGCTACTGGTGTAAGGCAAGGTTGTGTCCTATCCCCCACATTGTTTCTTTTACTCCTGGACTGTGTAATGGAGGAAACCAACAGGGAGGCCCCTGTGGGCATACGATGGAACATGTCAGAGTTTTTAAACGATATAGACTATGCGGATGACATATGTTTAATGGCTCATCGCTTCGCGGATATTGAAGAAAAAATAAAGAGACTCTCCGAAAACGCAAAAAAAGTTGGATTGAGAATAAATTTCAAGAAGACGAAACTTATGCGCATTGGTACTCATATAACAACGCCATTAATAGTAAATGACACTGTGATCGAAGATGTAGAAACCTTCAACTATCTTGGGTGTAAAATAACAAAAGATGGTGGATCGGAAGCTGATATTTACGACCGTATTAATAAAGCACGTACCGCCTTCCATAAGCTTTATAAAGTTTGGCGTGCTAGAAACATCTCGAAAAAAACCAAATTGCGTATATTTAACTGCAGCGTAAAATCAGTTTTGCTTTACGGATGTACTACATGGAGCTACACGCAACTCACCCTAAAGAAGATCCAGACATTTGTAAATCGATGTTTAAGGCAAATATTAAATATTTTCTGGCCAAATTGGATATCCAATGAAGATCTTTGGCAGCAGGCTGGTTGTTGTCCAATCGAATTCGATATACGAAGACGTAAATGGACATGGATCGGTCATATCCTCAGAAGACCACAGAACGATATTGCTAGAGAAGCCCTTGATTGGAACCCCCAAGGTCAACGCCGACCAGGGCGACCTCGTAACACATGGACACGTTGCACAAGAAAAGAACTCGAATCAGCTCAAACAACATGGAATCAAATCAAGTTACTTGCAAGAGATAGAAATAGTTGGAGAGAGTTTGTTAACGCCCTATGTTCCTCGTGAACATTATATTTAAGTATTTACTAGTTATACCAAAATTATATTAGTTATACTAAAGTATAAGTAGTGTACATATTTAAATAAATAAAGGACATATATATATGACTTGCTGCACCTTGCCTGTAATTGTTGTATAATTAGGTACAGCAATTAGGTACAGCCACTGGAATGAGCAATCAAAGATAAAATATATATGTTTAAATCTCCATATACCGTAATCAAAAAAGCTAACAAATTTATACATTATGTATTAAGTTTTTGTTTTTTTTTTGTTGGATTATTGTTGGATTATTTTATTTGCCAACAGAAAGTACAACTTCTAATTGGGTATGGACAGCTCTTTTTTCAATTTTTTTGGTGTTTTTTATTTAAATTTTGAAAAATTGTTCCATTTCAAATAGTTTTTCCAAAATGTTCCGCAATATAAGCCAAAACTTAGGACGCCAAAATGTTCGTTGGTTTACTAGCTTTCAGATTGACCTGCCTGCTTTTGTCCGTTGTTTCATTTGCGTTTAAAATTTTAATAGAAAGAGAGATGAACAAATTTAAAGTTGCTAAAATGAGCCGTTTTAAATTGAATTAAATTAATTTATGAATTAACAATTTTTAAGTTTTTCCGAAAGTACAAACATATTTTTTTTTTTCTATATTAATACCGGATAAAATAAAACCCGGTTACACAAAAACCCGAATATACAAAAAACCGGTTACGAGAAAACCCCGTTACGCGAAAAATAGTTTTTTATCGTATTATAATTTGTTTGCAATACATTAAAAAAAAAACTAAATACCCGGTTAGGCGGTCCAGACAATTTTTTGAAAGAGTGTGGAACTTTTGATCACGATGAGTTTACAAAGGGGGTTTCAAAAAAAAAATTTATTTATTTTTTTTTCAGTTTTTGGTATTTTAATTCCATTTGTGTAAACGGGCACAAGCAGGCAGTTTTTTGTAAAGTAGGGATAAAAGGGGTAATTTTGGGCCAGACAGTTTTTTGACAGGGCGTGGAACTTTCTATAACGATGAGATATTAAAAGGCGGGTTAAAAAAAAAAATCCAATTTTTTATAGATTTATTTCAATTCCATTTTTGAAAACGGGCACAAGCGGGCAACTTTTTTGGAAAGTGTGGATAGAAAGGATAATGCTGGCAAGTTACAATTGTCTCTTCATTTGTTTCATCTATAACATCTGTAAATTTTATTAAAAATTAAGTGTACACCCAGAAATAGGTCCGATTCCAAAAAGTTTCAAGGTACTTATTTATTACCCTAATATAGGCTTATATTCTGAATTTCCAAAATATCAGTTAACATTTACGAACTTTTACTTTTGGCCAAAAAACCTACCATCTCGGCCCAGTGTGGGGTGGCTCGTGTTTAGGATTTTCTCTCTGATCGAATTCTAATACCCGCCAAAAGTGTTGGTCCCCTAAGGGTAACTCACATGGAAAATATCACGCCGATCGGAGTTTATCTTCTGTCCCCACTTTGATCCTCACAATTGGGATTTTTGCAAAATAGGACTTTAAAAAAAATAACTAATTAGTTAATTAATTAATTTTTTAATTATTTTTGTAAAAAAACTTTTGATTAATTAATTAATTTTTTTACTAAATAATAAAAAATTATTTTTGTATAATATTTGATCGGAAATACTTAAATATGAAATTTAAAGATTTTACGGTATCATTAACCCGATCAAACTTGATACCAAAAAAATGGCATGATTTTGAGGGCGTTCTCAAAACACCTTTTTCAAAATTTGAAAATTTTAATAAAAAAAAAATTAAAAATATATATATATTTTTTTTCTGAATTCATTAAGAACACCTTGGAGAAGAAAAATGAAAAAAATACGGCGGATATCCGTCGGGCAACTTTTCGGGCTTTTTTTTAATAAAATTTTCAAATTTTGCAAAAAGGTGTTTTGAGAACGCCCTCAAAATCATGCCATTTTTTTGGTAAGTATCAAGTTTGATCGGGTTAATGATACCGTAAAATCTTTAAATTTCATATTTAAGTATTTCCCATCAAATATTATAGAAAAATAATTTTTTATTATTTAGTAAAAAAATATTTACGATCAAATATTATACAAACATAATTTTTTAATTATTTTAATAAAAAAAACTTTATATTTTTCTTTAAGTCCTTTTTTTTCAAAAATCCCAATTTTGAGGCTCAAAGTGGAGACAGAAGAAAAACTCTGATCGGAGTGATATTTTGCATGTGAATTACCCTTAGGGGACCGACACTTTTGGCGGGTATTGGAATTTGATCAGAGAGAAAAAGACCAAAAACGAGCCACCATATTATGAACAAAACCTTAAATTTCAGATTCGTTTCCCCTTGAATTCATATGTTAAAAAAAAACGCTTAACAAGCTTTAAAACATTGGTAAGCCACACAAAAATATAAAAAAGTATTTTTGTATCCCAAAAATATTTTTACACTAAAAAAAATTTTACACTCAAAAAAATTTATTAAATTTTTTTGTTTTTTTTACAAAAATTACTAAAAATATTCCTAATGCAAAATTATTAATTTTGTTTTCATGTTAAAAGAATTACTATTACTTTAATTCATGGATTCGACCAAATCGAATTTAACTTTTCTACTTGTTATTTTTATTATTTTAATATTTCGAGGTTATAAAAGATTTTAAAAAGCCAAATTTTTTACTTGCGGTGTTTTTTCCTAAACAAGATAACGTTTTTGTGTAAACCTCTTTTCTGTTCACTAGCTTAATTTATTTAAATATATTTACAGAGGCTTCAAATTAAAAGTCTTCTAAGAAATATTTACAATAGATTTCATTAGAAGTTCATTTGTGAAAAAATATAAAAATTAACAACATTGTCCCCATTTCAATTCTCAAAAAATACTGTCAAATAAGCATAATACACAAAAGTAACTAATAGTAACTAGACAAATAAACAAATTAAATGGAATTTGTTAAGAAAACTTTTAACGGGAACCTCAAAAACCGCGGCATACAAAAAACACTGTGCAACACAATTTTGTTTCTTGAATGGGAACCAAAAAAAAAAATGAAAGACTACCAATAGTAGATGAAAACCCCCGAAGGGTTCTTAAAACTTGGCTCGAGTTCTTTTTTTATGGCTCGCTGAAGTTTTCACATTTTTTTTGTAGAATATTTTAACCCTTTAAACGCACGTTTTTGTGGTATTATATAAAGATATTCCAAAAAAATTACCAAAATGACCCCTGAAAATGGGAGATGTAAATATGTTCTAAAAAAAGAACCGGCATAATAATTTTTCTGAAGACATCTTTTAACATTATTTACCTCAGCATTAGATGTAACACTTTTTTTGGACTCATTCCAAACGCCTTTGAAAAAAACAAATTAAAAACTTCAGTAGGCTTTAAAAAAAGAATTGTAGCTAAATTTTCGAAACCCTTCCAGGGTTTTGGTCTTCTATTAGTATACTTTAATTTTTTTTTGTCCCATTCAAAGTACACTCGATGACCGCAAAATTTGTTGCACAGTGAAATCTAAGAAGTTTCTTTGTGAGAGACAAATGAACGACGACGATGAATTGTATCAAGTGCAGCTGATCTTCACAAGTAATGACAACATAATTATTGTGCCAACAGGAAAAAAAATAACAAAATAACTAGACTAAATGATGTACTGCATTAAGAGGAGAGAGAGAGAGATGAGGAACGAACATACCAAGAACTGTTACTGATTCAGACTTATGTTGCAATCAACAACCATATTCAATGATTTACAGATGTGGAGCAATACATTCGTCGTATGCTGGACAAGATGATGGAGAAGTTTGAACAGGGAGAAAAATGAACTATGAAATCAAAATAAACTTATGAAGGAACAACAACAACCACTGGAAAAAAAATAAACAAAGTTACATTTAATTTCTTGGAGTTGCAATTTTTTTTTCTTATTTTTACAATTTTAGTTCCTCATGCGAAATAAAAATTGCACAGAAATGAAAAACAAAAAAAAAAAGTTTACAATACCCTGCTGTATGATTTGGTTTAAATTGCAATTGAACGTGCTGAGAATAACATTACCACCAACTGGTAAAGTCGGAACATTGGTGGTTTTTTACTCTGTGCTTAAAAGATGCTGCGCAAAATTAAATATTTTATAGTATGATTAAAAAGTATGCAGAATTATTAAAAATAGATAAAATAATTCGTAAAATGGCAATTTGGAGATTTCAATTGTAATGCGTAAATGATTTTTGAAATATTTATAATTGTCCTAGGATGACACTGGTGACGGCAGATGAAATAGGAGGATCTCCCATAATTTTTACATTTTTTGTATTTTGCCATATTAGGATAAAAGGATGTGAATAAAGTCATTTGAAAACGTTATCAAAATGTTGTGCTGAAAATTTTTAATGATATTAAAGGATACATTTTTTAAAGGACGTAACTTACCTCCTTTTTCCTGATATGTAAAAATAATAAATTATGAAAATTAGGGGAGATCCTCCTCTTTCATTCGCTATCACTAGTGGCATGCTATAACAAGTACAAATAAAAAATGCCTGCAAATTTTGTACTCTTGCCCAAAACATTAAATCATGATAATGTTTTGCGGAAGATTTGGGTGTACTTGCCAAAGCAAAGTTTTTTTTGAAAAAATAATGTTATATTACTTTGATATTCCATGCAAAACGAATTGAAATATCAGTCGAGGACCCCATTGAAAAACCAAAAGAGCTGTACATTTCGTAAGTGAGTGCAAAAATAAGTGCAAACAAGTAGAAAAGTTAATTTCGACTTTGCCGAATCTATGAATACCCTCCACAACGCATTTTTTTAAAGGGTAGTACATTTTCTAACGTGAAAAAATTAACAATTTTGATTAGAAATATTTTATTTTGAGTAAAAAACTCTTTTTTTGTATTTTTTTTTTTTTAAAAAGAAAAATTACTAATTTTTTTTTTGAGTGTAAAATTTTTTTCGAGTGTAATGTTTTTTTACTGTAAAAATATTTCTGAGTGAATGCACGTACGTATGTACACAAAATATTGTAATTTTTGTAAAAAAAAAAAAAACAATTTTTTTTTGTGGAAATTTTATTTTGAGTGTAAATTTTTTTTTGAGTGTAAAATTTTTTTTGAGTGTAATTTTTTTCGAGTGTAATTTTTAAGTTACCAATGCTTTTTAAACTAAACAGGTTTAAAAAGCATTGCTTTAAAATTAAACAAGTTTGAAAAGCATTGTTTAGTTACCACCAATGCACTATAGGGAATTTATAAGGAATTGTTGGCCAAAAGTCCATTTTTGATGTGTTCAAAACAATTTTTTTCTGATGCCATTATAAAGTATACTGTATAAAAGTAGGCTAGCACACATATTTTTGTTCACCAAGCTCTTTTACCGCTGAAGCGTCAAAAACAAAATTTCATTTTTTATATTTTTTTTTTTACATTTTGGGGAACAAAACTTTTATTACAACAGCAACGTACTTAAAATCCTGTATTAAAATCTATTAAAATGAATTTCAATTAGCAATAGAGCAAACAAATATATTTTGTACAAAGTACAGATTTAAAATGCAGATTTATATATTTTTTTAATTTTTCTATTTAATTATTTTTATACCCTCCACTTAGTGATAGAGGGTATATATAAGTTTGTCATTCCGTTTGTAACTCATCGAAATATCGGTCTGGGACCCCATATAGTATATATATTCATGATGCCCGATCGATTTTAAGACATTCTAGCGATGTCCGTCTGTCTGTCTGTCTGTCTGTCTGTCTGTGGAAAATGCTCTCGCGGACAAAATATTGCACAGAGATGACTGAAACTTAAAATATATATTGGAAGTTCTCCCGAGAAGTTTGGTATTGCATTTGAACGATATCGGTTCAACGGTTCAAAAGTTATGAACGAAAATGTAAGCACACCTCGAAAATTTCAGTACATTCAACATAACTTAAAAATACAAAATGCTCTAATTCGGCTTCTGGTTGACATATGTGAACATAATTGAACACCAAATGATATTTAAACAAGTACGAACATATTTTTTGACAAAAAAAGAAAAAAATCGCGGATTTTTTTTTTTACCAAAATTTTGTTTCGCGGAAATTTTTTTTCAAAATTTTTTTTTTTTCAAAAGTAATTTCCTTTTAAATAAATTTTTTTGCAATAATCTTTTTGAAATTGTGGAGGGTATCACTACATTCGGCAAGGCCGAATTTAACTTTTTTACTTGTTTATAATTTTTTAACCAAAAATATTTTTGGACTACTACTTTTTTTGCTTATATTTGGATACTCCCATATCTCTTTGAGGTATTAAGAAACTCTTTCCGAGTATGATGTATTCATCCGCTAAGCCATGCGGCTCCATGGGCAAAATATATTTAGGAATGTCCGTCCGACCGTCTGTTAGTCTAATAGTCTGGGGAATGCACGATGCTGTGCAAACCAAAAGAGCTAGCTACCTGATGTTTGGCACGAATATGTATTATGGTCTTGTACTGATCAAGTTCGTAAATGGGCAAAATTGGAAAATGTAAAAAAGGCCCCCTTAAAGAACTAAGCATACTTATGCAAAACCCATCTTTTACAATTTTTATACCCTCCAACTACAGTATGGGGGTATACTCACTTTGTCATTCCGTGTGTAACGCATCGAAATATCGGTCGGGGACCCCATACAGTATATATATTATTGATCAGTGATCGATTCTAAGACATTCTAGCGATGTCCGTCCGTCCGTCTGTCCGTCCGTCCGTCCGTCTGTAGTTAACACGATGCAGTCCAAAATAAAAAAGCTAGACTCCTCAAGTTTGGCATAAATATGTCTTTTGCTCCTAGTAAGGTTAAGTTCGGAAATGGGCCAAATCGGACCAGGGGGAAAAAAGTTCCCCCTTGAAAAACTGAACCAACCTCTTAAAAATGCACATTTTTTGACGGTTTTTTGTATTTTTGTGAGCCAAATGAGACATTTTTATGTTCGTAGAAGTATATAGTCCTGCGCTTGGAACCAGGGGATAAAAAAATGTAGCTTTTTTTGCCCCGCCCCTTTTTTAAGGGCGTGGATAAAAAATAATTTAAATAATTATAAAACCATAATACTTTAGTGCACAAAGCAGACAAAAGTGAACTTGTAAACATATACCGTGTGGGCCAAGGAGTCACCCCAGCTCACCGACCCCTCCCCCTTCCTTGCCCCCCGCCCCCTTAAAACAACGCCCCTGTCAAATTTTTTTTTTTTTAATTTTTTTACATGTTGGAGGGTATAATAGATTCGGCACAGCCGAATTTAACACTCTCACTTGTTTTTTGTACATTTACTTAAAAATTAACAAAATTTACGCCACAAGAAGTTTAAAGTCCTGCAATTGGAACGAAGGGACCAGCAACATTTTTTTTTTGTCCGCCCCCTTTCGTGGGCGTGGATGTAAAAAAAATTTACAAAATTTTATTACAAAATTGCATTAAAATCGCGAATTGTCAGGTCCCATCATGCCAATTTTTTATGCAGAGCTTTAAAACATACCACTTAATAAACTTGCCAAATTTCGAGTCAATATCCCAGCTTTTAGGGGTTTGGCCAGAAAATACCAAAAAATTCCCTATAGTGCAATGCTTTTAAAACTTGTTAAAACACGTGTCATTTTAGATGAAACTAATCTGAAATTCAGGGTTTTGCTTTTAACTTTTGAACCACTGCACCGATTGAGCTGAAATTTAATACCAACCAGACCCGGGGAACGGCAAAGATATGTGCCAAGCTTCAGTAGTCTCATTATTGTCTTTCGAAAGTTATCGTGTTTTTTATCTCGTAAATTCACGAAACACCCTTGCCGAAATTTACTCTTTTACGCATAACTTTTGAACCACTGGACCGATTTGGCTGGATTGCAATACCAACCTGACCAGGTAAATGACAAACATATATGCCAAACTTCAGTAGCCTCTGTAAAGTCTTTCAAAAGTTAGCGTCTTTTCTACGGACAGACAGACAGACAGACAGACAGACGGACGGACGGACGGACATCGATAGATCGACTTAAAATCGATCGAGGATCATAAATATATACTTTATGGGGTCCTAGACTAATATTTCGAGGTGTTACAAACGGAATGACAAACTTATATATACCCTCTATCACTAGAGTGGAGGGTATAAAAAGTGTTGTTACATTTTGGAGAGTATAAAAGATTCGGCACCAAAGAATATAACACTCTCACTTGTTTAATGTACATTTGATAAACAAATTGAAAATTTTTATGCGAAAATCTTAGACTTGGTGAACAAGTAGTTTTGGTAAAAAAAAATTATTATTTTTTCACTAAAAACAAAATTATGTTAAAAAAATTTAATGAACTCAAAATTTTTGGTGAAAAAAAATTTTGATGAAAAAAAGTTTTTGATGAAAAGAAAAATTTTTTGATGTAAAAAAACGTGATGAAAAAAAAAATATGAAAAAAATTTATTTTTTGGGTGAAAAAAAAAATCGATAATAAAACATTTTTGGAGGGGGGGGGGGATGATGAGGGGTCAGTGGGGGGGTCAGTGGGGGACTTTGAGAGCACCTTCCCATCGCGATAAATATACCAAATGTTTCATTTATTTAACAAAAATACAAAAAAAACATGTAAAAATATTAATTTTTCAGATGTTGGTTCAGTTCTTCAACTTTTTTCGCCCTGGCCTGATTTTGCCCACGCACGAACTTGACCTGCCTATGAACATGAGACATATTTGTGCCAAACTTCAGGAGTCTAGCTGTTTTATTTTGGACTGCAGTGTGTTATCTACAGACAGACGTACGGACGGACGGACAGACGGACATTCACAGAATGTCTTAGAATCGATCATAGATCAATAATATATGAGGCATTCCACACCAAATGTCCCGCTACAGAAAAACATGTGTCCCGTAAATTTCTGAATAGGTTGTTTGGATAGCCCTATATGTAACTAAGAAAATTGCGTTTTTGGTTTTTCAAATTTTCGAAAACTGGGCATAGGAGGCGTGGTCAAATATTGGAAAAATGGTAAAATTTGTGGCGAGTTGCCTTGATTAAATATTTATCACATTAAAACGGAATGCACCACAATGTAAAAAATTTACGTTCTTATATAGTTTTGTATGGGCTATCGATTAAAATTTTTTTTTTTGGAAAATTTTCAGAACCCGTTCTGAAATTTTCCATTTTTTAAAAAAGTCAATTTATCAAAAATCCGGCCACTTTTGTTTTTCTTTTTTATTTATTTTTTTAAAAGTTTAGATGTTTGTCCATCCACACAAAAAAAATCAGAAACACGTTCATCTTTTTTTTCGAGAAAATCGCATTTGAACTTTAAATTTCATAACAATTTTGTTATTTGCTTGTATTTCTTTGTTTTAAAGTTGCGAATGAGTAATATTAATTGCATAAATATTCGTCATACGCTCTGTTGACACAAGAAAATACAAGCAAATTACTAAATTGTTATGAAATTTAAAGTTCAAATGCGATTTTCTCGAAAAAAAGATGAACGTATTTCTGATTTTTTTTGTGTTGATGGACAAACATCTAAACTTTTAAAAAAATAAATAAAAAAGAAAAAAAAAAGTGGCCGGATTTCTGATAAGTTGACTTTTTTAAAAAATGCAAAATTTCAGAACGGGTTCTGAAAATTTTCCAAAAAAAAAAATTAAATCGATAGCCCATACAAAACTATATAAGAACGTAAATTTTTGACATTGTGGTGCATTCCGTTTTAATGTGATAAATATTTAATCAAGGCAACTCGCCACAAATTTGACCATTTTTCCGATATTTGACCACGCCTCCTAAGCCCAGTTTTTGAAAAATTGAAAAACCAAAAACGCAATTTTCTAAGTTCCATATAGGGCTATCCATATCACCTATTCAGAAGTTTACGGTACACATGTTTTTTTTCGCTGGACATTTGGTGTGGAATGCCTCATATATACTTTATGGAATGACAAAGTGAGTATACCCCCATACTGTGGTTGGAGGGTATTAAAAATTTATAAAAAAATTATGAAAAAAAAGTTTGATGAAAAAAAAAATTTATGAAAAAAAAAGTTTGATGAAAAAAAAAATTGATGAAAAAAAAAAAAAAAATTATGGAAAAAAAATTTGATGAAAAACAAAAAATTTTATGAAAAAAAAAAAATTTTTTTTAAAAAATAATTATGTTACTTTTTATTCACCAGCTGGTGAAAAACGGGTTTATTCACCACGAGGTGAATTATTATCCAAGTTACAAACCCAAGTTATATATAAAATTTTTGGTTTTAAGAAAATGAAAACAGTAATTCTTACTTTCTTTTTTGTTAATCGTTAGCTTATATAGTCAAACTGAGGTGGCGTCCTGCAACTTTTTTTAAAATTAGACACCAGTCTAAAAACATTATTATGTTAAAAAAATATTTTATAAAATTTAATCCTCTAAAACTTTGAAGTCCTTTTAAAAGGAAACAGGATCAGGAAAAGAAAAACTGAAAATGCAGATTTACTACATTTAGTTTCTAGCAAGGGTCCGGAATAACAGTTATGGTCATTTTTAAGAGTCGAAAAAATTGGCCACTTTTAAGAAATATTTTTAAAAATTGGTTTTAATTATTTTAAGCTAAGAGAAAAAGTTTCTGTTACATATAACTATTATTTTTAATTAATATTATTTTCATTGTTTCATAACTTTTATTTTTAACTTTACTCTTTTTCGTTGTTTCATAATTATTATTTTTTAATTTAAATTTTTTTATTTTTTGTAAAATAATTATTTTAAATTTTTTTCGAATATAAATTGGAATTTTGCAACTTTTAAGAAATATTTATATATATGGTAACTGTTATTTATTATGTCTAAAAAATAACTCTACACTGAAAAAAGAACTGGTAAAACGCCTGGTACAATGCCTTGTAATCCCGTTCTACCAATATTTAACAATTTTCTTGTTTTTTAACAAAAAATCTTGTACTTTGCTCAAACAAGAACTACAGTTTTATTGGTTATTTTACAAATTTATTTTCGTAATTAATTTCCACTATTTTGAAAGGTTATTTTACAAAAAAAACTGTAATTTTACAACAATGTTTTTATTACGAGGATTCTAGTTGATTTACAAAAAAAAATGATATTTTACAAAAATTATGTTATACGATAATTTATTTTGATTACCAAAAAAAAAAAACATTTTTTTTAATGTAAATTTTCTATTTTTTTAAAAAAATTTTCCAAGTTCCGGACAATTTTTTTTTTATTGAAAAATATTTAAAAAAAAAATTGAAAAATTTATTACGAGGATTCTAGTTAATTTACAAAAATGATTTTATTACGAGGATTTATGTTGGTTAACAAAAAAAATTTTTTTTTTTGTAAATTTACTATTTTGGTGTGTAAATTTACAATTTTTTTTAAACATATTTACCATTTTTTCTTGTAAGTTTACCATTATTTTTTTTTTTTTCCGGTTTAAAAACAATATTTTTACCAATAAAATAGTTTATTTTACCAATTTTGGGCGCATTCAAAATTACGAGGAAATCCTCGTAATTTTACGAGAATTATACCTACCTCCTATTTTACGAGAATAGCCTCGTAAAATCACGAGATTTGTTGGTAACTTTACAAGGTTTCTTTTTGAGGTAGATATCTACATATATCTTTGTTTTTTTACTAGAGTAATAGAGTAAAAATATTTTTTTTTTCTAAAACATTAGAGGTATTCAGAGTCTTGTTGCCACCCCTGGCAATTTAGCAAAAGAGTACTTCTTTCAAAAAATACATGTATTTTGAAAAGTAATTTTGAAAAGTGCTCTTTTACCACCAGTGCCAGGGCTGGCAAGCAAGACTCTGAATACCTCTATTGTATTAAAAACATATATTGTTTACTTGATTTATAAAAACATTGATTGCCGCTTCATGGGAGTAATAAAAACAGAATTTGTGGTACTTAAACTTTAAATAGAAACTCATAAATGCTCAGCTCTGCGTGTTATTTTAGACGACCAAAGGTGCAATCTTTCGGAAGATAACTTAGCAAGGATAATGTTCGTGAAGCTCAACCATGATAGCCGTAATTTCAACAAGGAGATAACTATCAGTGCATAGATATCTACCGTGTAAGAAAAATTTCGTAAACTTACCTCTTAGGTAACCATATTTTTCAATGTTAATTAACCGGCTAGGTAAAGAATCTTTACTAAAGATATCTGTTAGGTATTTTACACCAGTAGTTACCGACTCCTTGAAATTACGAGCATGAGTGGTATAAAATTATAAAATGTTTGTTATACCCTCCACTCTAGTGATAGAGGTTATATATAAGTTTGTCATTCCGTTTGTAACACCTCGAAATATTGGTCTAGGACCCCATAAAGTATATATATTTATGATCCTCGATCGATTTTAAGTCGATTTAGCGATGTCCGTCCGTCCGTCCGTCCGTCTGTCTGTCTGTCTCTCCGTCCGTAGAAAACACGCTAACTTTTGAAAGACTTCACAGAGGCTACTGAAGTTTGGCATACATGTTTATCATTTACCTGGTCAGGTTGGTATTGCAAATGAGCAAAAGAGTAAATTTCGCAAGGGTGTTTCGCGAATTTACGAGATAAAAAACACGATAACTTTCGAAAGACAATAATGAGACTACTGAAGCTTGGCATGTATCTTTGCCGTTCCCCGGGTCTATTTGGTGTTAAATTTCAGCTCAATCGGTCGAGTGGTTCAAAAGTTATAAGCAAAACCCTGAATTTCAGATTAGTTTCATCTAAAATGCCACGTGTTTTAACAGGTTTTAAAAGCATTGGTGGTAACTAAACAATGCTTTTCAAACTAGTTTAATTTTAAAGCAATGCTTTTTAAACTTGTTTAGTTTGAAAAGCATTGGTAACTTAAAAATTACACTCGAAAAAAATTTTACACTCAAAAAAAAATTTACACTCTAAAAAAATTTTACACTCAAAAAAAAATTTACACAAAAAAAAATTTTGTTTTTTTTTTTACAAAAATGACAATATTTTGTGTACATACGTACGTGCATTCACTCAGAAATATTTTTACAGTAAAAAAAACATTACACTCGAAAAAAAATTTACACTCAAAAAAAAAAAATAGTAATTCTTCTTTAAAAAAAAAAAAATGACAAAAAAAGAGTTTTTTACTCAAAATAAAATATTTCTAATCAAAATTGTTAATTTTTTTCACGTTAAAAATGTACTACCCTTTAAAACAATGAATTGTGGAGGGTATTCATAGATTCGGCAAAGTCGAATTTAACTTTTCTACTTGTTTCCATTTAAATCTGTTTGAAGACTTTGATCTTTTTAATCAATAAAAAACAAAAAGTTTTTAAGTGAAAAACGGCCGAGTGAAGACTTTTCATTTTTTCCAATGCATTGGAATGGGGGAAAAATATTTAGCAAAAAAAAATAGTAAAAAAAAAATTGAATTGAGCTCAGTTCTGAGATAAAAGTTTGTGGGAGGAGGGGGGGTTGGTTGTGAAAACAATATATGAACAACCTAACATCCACATTTGATAAAATTTTTTGAAATGATTTTTAAAAATATTCATTGAGTTATAACTATTATCATATTTTCGAAATCATAATAATTAAAAAATAAATAAAAAATATTAATCAAAGAGTAATAGTTATGGAGTAATAATTATTTTTTCTGTTGTTAATAATAGTTATTTTTCTACAAAAAAATATAAATTTTAAAATAATTATTACGGCTAAGAAATAAAATAAAAATCGGCTTATATATATGATTTTTTATTTTTATCGAATAGACGTTATAACGATAACATGCTTGGTTTCTAGTTATCCAGTTCGAGTTCAACGACTTTATTTTTTTTTTTGTCGGACAGTGTTCTCAACATTTTTTTTTTTTTAAATCCGAATACTTTTTGAGCATATTTATTAAACACAAATAAAACTACAATTCAAACATATTCATCTGCACTTGAATGTTTGAATGCATTGGAATTGCATTTAGCATCTAGCGGTATGGTACGATGTTGCTGCTGCTGCTAACTGTTGTTTTATAATGAATGGTGTGTTTTATATTGTGTCAGCCTAAGACGCATTTGGGTGAAGACAACGACGACTACAACTGTACAAAATGAAGAGAATTAAAAAAGCTACCAAAAAAATTGCTACAGCTGCGCTTGATAAATTTTTTTCCGCCTACACACGCAGTATTCACACACAAGATCAGATTGCATTTGCAGCAAGAATCATTTTTTTTTGTTGCGCTTTATTTTTTTTTGTTCAGGAAACGTGCGTAGCATAGAAAATTTACTTGTTCGAAAAATTATTGTAGTTTCATTTTTAAACTGGGGGCGTCATGTTACGGTTTTTTATTTGCTGTTTTTTTGTTTGTTTCTGCAAAACTTTTCTATTTTTCATTGTAACTAAAAATAGCTTCGTTAGCCTAAGACCTATTGGCGACATATATTGTAGAATGCTTTTTTTATTATTTCTTGCCTACTTGTTTTGAATTATTTTTCTGGAATGGCATGACTTTGAATTTTGTTGGAAGAATAGAAAATTACAATTAGGAAATAATTGTTGAATGGGTGATGTAGTTGTTATTGATTTTAAATTAACCTTGCCAGACCTTTGGAGAGATGATGGCTAAAAGGACGTGTCTGACTGGTTAAGATGAAATATATGGGGCATTCCATGCCAAATCACTCACTTTTAGGCCCGACCCCCTTCGATTAATTTTATTTTTGGATATGTTTTAGTACGTATTAAATGCAACTTGCAGCCAAATTTTCAGCCTTTTATACCAAGGTGGTGTTGAGTAATCAATTTTTCAAAATGGCAATTTTTTCCAAAAAATGAAAAAATTTAAATTTTCAATCAATTTTGACCGGTAAAAAATATAGATATTTTAAAAAAAGTTGGACAACGTTTTGTTCGTATTTAAATGTAGTTTTAGAAAAAAATTGTGAAAAAATTATTCGAAGTAATTATCACTTATTTTTTGACGTTTAAAAATTAAAATCGACTTTTTGAAAAAGTCCGAAACCTTCGATTTTTTTGTAAAAAACTATAAAAATTCTACTCTAAATTATGCAACTTTTAAGCCATAACTCGAGATGTGATCACAATTCTTTCTATTTTTTTTTTTAATTTTTAAAATTGCACCTTTTATGTTTTGGCTCTGATTTATTTTATATGGAGCTCCAAAAAAAAAAATGGTCGATACTGACCCTAACTTACCCTAAATATATTCATTTGGAGGTAAATATACGTCTCACAAAAATTTGGGACGATCGGACATGTGTAAGGCGCTTAGCATGGTCCTTGAAGTTTAAAAAACGGATTACAAGGAAAAATATGAATTTTTTTCTGTTTTCGCAATTTCTTTGGTATTTTAAGTTAAGTTTTAATTCAAGTGATTACAGAATTATGATGTGGAGTAAAATGCCTTTCTAATAAGGTACTAAAAACTAAAATCGGTTGAAAATCAGCCAAGTTATTACAACTTCCCCAGGCATCTAGCGTGTGCCATACAACTTGATTAAAAAATACGAGGCCCTTTTTTTAAATTTATTGAAATTTTCTACTGTAATAACATTTTTTCATTATTCATGTTTCAGTGTAATATTTTTTGACTTTTCCAAATTTTAAAACAAAAAAAATATTTTTTTTTTTAAAATAGAGATTTCAAAAGGGTGTGGAAAATTCAGGCATTTTTAGCACTAATTTAAAAAATGTTAGCAAAACACAATACGAAAAATACTTGTCATCTAATAACATTTGAACTTGAAGAATAAAAAAATTTTATTACAGTAGAAAATTTCAATGAATTTCAAAAATCGGATTGTATTGATTAATCAAGTTGTCTGCCACACGTTAGATGCCTGGGGAAGTTGTAATAACTTGGCTGATTTTAAACCGATTTCGGTTTTTATGACCTTAATAGAGAGACATTTTACTATACATTTCAATTCTGTAATCATTTGAATTTAAAATTAACTTAAAATACCAAAAACATTAAGAAAACAGAAAAAAATTCATATTTTCCCTTGTAATCCGATTTTCAAACTTCAAAGCAGATGCGGCACGCCTTACCCATGTCCGATCATCCTAAAATTTTCTGAGACGTATTTTTACACCCAAGTTAATATATCTAGGGGAAGTTACGGTCAATATTTACCAAATTATTTTTTTTGGAGCACCATATAAAATAAACCAGAGTCAAAAAAAAAAAAGTGCAATTTTCAAAATTTGAATAAAAATAGAACGAATTACGATCACATCTCGAATTATGACTTAAAAGTTGCGTAATTTAGAGTAGAATTTTTTGACATTTTTAAAAAAAAATCGAAGGTTTCGGACTTTTTCAAAAAGTCGATTTTAATTTTTATACGATAAAAAACAAGTGATAATTACTTCGAATAATTTTTCATATTTTTTTTCTAAAACTACATTTAACTACCAACAAAATGTTGTCCATCTTTTTTTAATATATCTATATTTTTTACTGGTCAAAATTGATTGAAAATTTAATTTTTTTCATTTTTTGGAAAAAATCGCCATTTTGAAAAATTGATTACTCAACACCACCTTGGTATAAAAGGCTGAAAATTTGGCTGGAAGTTGCATTTAATACGTACTAAAACATATCCAAAAATAAAATTAATCGAAGGGGGTCGGGCCTAAAAGTGAGTGATTTGGCATGGAATGCCCCATATATAAAATCCTAAAATTCAGGGCTGTTACAAATATGTTCCATAATTGTTTATCATTTTTTCATCTCGATCCACAATACATCCACTTTCTGAAGCTCGTTTTCAGTCTGACGTCTCCAGGCATCGGCAGGTCTACCAGTTCATCTGGCACCTTGGGGGTTGCATTCGATGGACTTTCTGATGATATCTTTAGCTGGTTTCCTCAAGTGTACTCCACCCATTTGAATTTTCGGGAACGAATATCAATATCTATCGGAGTTTGGCAGGTTCGGTTCCATAGATTAGTATTTGAGATTGTTGTAGGTCAGAAAATCTAACACAGCGGTTTACAAACGCTTGCATGATTTGAACTTCGCGTTTTGACATATTCCAGGTCACACAACCATGCAGCAATACAGATTAGAGATGAAAAGCCTTGTCCTTAGCCGCAGTCTACATATATTGTGATAGTCAAGCCAGACCAATGCGGAGATTCTAGCAAAACTGAAAGTGACTAACTGGCTGAGATGCAATGTCTTGTCTTTAACTGTGGTCAGCATCTATTCTAACGGTTACTTAGGCCGTCCACACAGTAGAGTATATGCCCTGCATCGACGCTGGATTAACAACGTTGCCAAAGGACTGCAAAACACCGGACACTGGAGTCTAGCATGTACGTACTAAGAACCGACAAATTCCACATCCCCCCAACTGAACAGACAGTACCGGTATGCCTATTTCGACTACTATCACTCCTAGACGGGGACATTGAACTGAACCCTTGCCCAATGACTAACATGTGTAACAGGTGTGAGATCACAACGGATCTCAGAGTTTATGTGTGCTGACGTAAAACGTCAGCAGCCACTTATAACCTTGCAGGTGTAAGAGGTCTTCAAATGGAAAGGCCAAGTCCAACAGATGTGCTGCGTGCGCAAGCAGTGCTCACAAACGCTGCTCGGGACTGAGGTATACTGAAGGCGTCAGGCTGTCAACGCACGTATTGCACCAGATCGGACATCACACCAGTCGGCCGATCAGGACAAGATCCTACTGGCAAACAGCCGACCACAAGGGTTAGCCCGTTGGAACCTCCATTAGGTCTCGATTTTAAGATATTACAGTGGAATTGCAATGGGCTGAGCAGAAAAGTTAAGGAGATTATGGACTTCATGGACAGAAGAAGCATACTGATCGCGGCCCTTCAAGAGACTAAGCTCTCGAGCAGGAATCCCCTCTCCTGCTCGTCAAGCTATATTGTCATCAAGCAGGACCGTGAGAGGGATTAACTCCGTTAACTACTGCCCGCTGACTACCACATTGAACGACGGTCACTTGGAACTCCAGGGGATCGTCGTTCGATCTGAAGGGGTTGAGATTTTGAACATCTACATGCCTCTAACAACGGCCTACCATTCAGCATATCGCCCTTCTATTGAGTTCTTAATGGAGGAGGACCGGTGATCTAAATTCGCACTCGGTGACCTAAATTCGCACCATGATAGCTGGCACTCTTATGAAAAATGATGCGAGTGGTAGCATCGTCGCCGAACAAATTGACAACACAAACTTCTGTGTTATTAATGAGAGGCACAATACTCGAATCACTGCAAACTTTCGTATCTCGTCTGATCTTTCAATAGACATCACAGACCTTGTAGCCTTCACAATCTGGCATGCCGATACGCCCTTAACTCTGACCACTTCCCGATAACCTTTAAGATAGCAAAAAGTACGGACTTCGTACCTGCTGAAGAACGCAGTTTTGTAAACTTTCGGAAATCGGATAGGGTCAGATTGGAGGAGATTGCAATTTTCGTCCCTCAACAGTTTCAGAGGGAGAGAAGACTATTCGAAAGATCTTGATTTTAGCGAAAAACCGATACATTCCGGCTGGACGCGTCGCTAAAGATGCTCCCGTACTTCCCGCCTTAGGCATGTCGCCTAGCAGATAGACCGGATGCCATCCGAATGGAATGGACCCACATTTAAGGCCACTGAACGCTGAGATTAATGCTCCTGTATTTGCATACTATAAAGATCTGTGGTTTCGGCACCTAGAAGAGTCAGATAAAGGTTCCAAACGTCTTTGGTTAACCATAAAAAACCTTTCCAATCCTCGCAGAAGAGACAAATCCAATCTCACTTTCGAGAGTGGCACGCCGTTTGACTCCCAAAGGTGCGGTGCAGTCGTAAGTTGTAGAGCATACCCAACAGGGACCACCGAGCCCTCGAAAAGAGACTAAATCTCTAGTCTTCTTTCTGACAGAAGATGTAGAGATCATTCCGGAAGATGTCTCCAAAGCCATGAGTATAGCGAAAGCTTCTACGGTAACAGGTCCCGATGGTGTTGCAATGATTATGCTCAAACACGTTGGGAAGAAATGGTTGACATACATGACAAAAACCTTAAGCATGTGTGTCAACTCCTTGGAGATTCCAGATATGTGGAAGCTTTCAAAGATTATTCCCGTTTCCAAATTTGGGAAACCCGTTAACTTGGGAAGATCCTATAAATCTGATATTTTCAGTGGTTAAGTTAGTGGAATCTGTCGTTCTCCCTTCGCGTAGGGAGAATCTTCGCACTGCAAAACACCAACATGGCTTTCGTTCTGGACAAATCACCAAGCCTGCGCTATGCGAAAAGACGACAGTCATAGCCGGATGCCTTAAAAGTAAGCGCCCATACGAGAGAACCAAAGTGGTAGCTCTCGATCTATCTAAGGCCTTCGACACGATCTGACACAAGAAGCTTTTGCAAGTTCTTTATACATAACTCTTCGCTCCCAAACGCCGACAAAAGATGGTGACAAACTTCTATAAATCTGATATTTTCAGTGATTAAGTTAGTGGAATCTGTCCTTCGCCCTTCGCTTATGGAGAATCTTCCCACTGCAAAACACCAACATGGCTTTCGTTCTGGACAAATCACCACGACTGCGCTATGCGAAAAGACGACAGCCATAGCTGGATGCCTTAAAACTAAGCGCCCATACGAGAGAACCAAAGTGGTAGCTCTCGATCTATCTAAGGCCTTCGACACGATCTGACACAAGAAGCTTTTGCAAGTTCTTTATACATAACTCTTCGCTCCCAAACGCCCACAAAAGATGGTGGAAAAGTACATGGCTGGGAGGCAGTCATATTTAGAATTCAGAGGTTATAGTTTGGGATTTATAAAAAATAAACTAGGTGTGCCGCATGGCGGGGTCCTTTCCCCAATCCTGCGCAGACAGAAACCTCGAACTCACAACACCCAAGTCGACCGTCACTCTTTACAATTTCAACACAAAATAAAAAAAAAAAAATCCGAAAAATATATCTGGGTTCGGTCGCTATATATATAACTATATAAAAAATAACGTATCAGCTGACACGTCACCACTCCGTATTCGCTCAAGTAATACTGCCTTAAGCCATGACCCTCACATGATTGCACTGTGTAACCCACTTCTTCTGACTTGCGTCTTTTAAAATGTGTTTGTTTTTTTTTGGAAATTCGTATTCAAAAATTTGTTAGCTTATTCTAAAATCGCAGATGTTTTCATATGATTATTTATATGGCGCTAAACAATTTCTTTGTTTGGAAAATTTCCACACATTTTCTTATCCATATCAAAGATCAAAATTAATTGCCCCAATAGTACACAATAGGTGGTAAATTGAAACTTTCAACTCCATTATTGGATGCCATAATATTACAAGACGACAACAGCAACAACAACATACCACAAAAAATATATGGTCAAAAAAACATATTGCAACAACATTTTGTAGCCTTTTAAGGCGAATGTTTTGACAGGGTTTCTAATGGGGTGCATTATGTAGTGAAAAAAGTGAGTACGTCCGCCATAAGATAGTACATATGGTATGCACTCAGAGAAAAATGCTTTATGATAGTTATGACATGGTTTTATAAATATTTTTGTCATAAAATTTCATTATATTTATGAAACCTTCATAAATTTAAAGAAGTTTTATGGAAAAAATCATTGAAATGAACTTCATAAAGTTTCATAAAAAAATTTCATAAATGTATCATATGATTTTTTTGTAATATAATTAAAAAATTATGGTAAAAAAATTTAACTTTTGAAGACGATGCCAGATGAATGGGGAAAAAAGTTTTTTAATTCATTATTTTTGATCTTCCACAAAATATCTTCTAAAATATCAAAAGTTTTATTTCTAAAAAATATAATGTATTTGCTTATATTAATGAAACATTTCATAAATACTAAATATATTGAAACTTGATATAAAAGTTCGTTCAATGTAACTGTTTCATAAATATTATGAAATGTTTCATAATTACTATGAAACATTTTATAGAAATAATATTTTTTTTAAGTATTTCAATTTATATGTGGAACTATTTCATTTCATCAATACGGTGTTTCATAAATACAATGAAATGTTTGATTTATATAATCAAAAAATTTTAAAAATGGAATGAATCGTTTCATAAATTGTATGAAAATATGAAAAAGTTTCATAATTATGACGAAATATTTAAGAACAAATAAAATAAATCTATGAAATGTTTCATAGTATATATAAAACATTTCAATATTTCATAATATGAATGAAGAGTTTCATAAAAGTTTATTATATTTAATTAAGTAAAAGTATTTATAAAACATTTCATTAATATAAAAAACTGTTACATTGGACTAGGGTTGCCATCCGTCCTCTTTTCCCCGGACACCGTCCTCTTTTTTAGGGCGTCCGGGGCAGTCCTACTTCTTTTTTAGAAAGTGTCCAGGGTTGTCCTACTTTTTGCACTTTACCCGATAACACTTTTTTTTATTACTTTTAAACTTTTGAATTTCATCGCCATATTTTCGCTTAACAGCAGTAATGTCAACTTTTTGAGAACAAAACGCACAAAAATTAAAAAAAAAAACGCTTCAAATTAATTATATTTCGAGTAAAAATTCACTCTAGGTAGTGCGAAAATAACTAAGTACGTTAGCATCAATTCTTATCAGCTGTTGTGTGTCTTAAAGTTTGCTCTCCGAAAAAAGATTTGTATATCAAAAATTTCCATTACAAATTAAACAAAAATAATAATTTTAAGAAAATTCCTTTGAATTTCCAAAAATTCCAAAAATTCCATTCATATTTCAGAAATTTCCAATTGTATTTCAAAAGTTTCCAGTTGTATTTTAAAATTTTCTAAATGCTTTTCAGAAAAATCTGTTTCAGAAATTTCCAATTAAATTTAAAAAATGTCCATTTATGCTTCAAAAATGTCTTAATGCTTTTCAGAAAATTCCAATTAAATATATTTCAAAAATTTATATTTCTATTAAAAATTTTTCAAATGCTTTGCAGAAAATTTTGATATACAAATAATTTTTTTTTTTAAAGCATTTAGTTAATTATATTTTGAGTAGGTTTTTTTCTAGCTCGAGGTCATTAAAACTATGATAATCTCATATAATAATTTTCAAGAAAAAATTTTTCTGTTTTAAATTTATTTATGTTGGTCATTTTTTGCAAGACTTAATCGACACGCGTTTCGGGATTTCTCTAATCCCATTGTCAAGATTATTTAGCAAAAAATAAAAACCCTGTACTACAAGTAGCAAAGGGTCTTTAATGACAATCGTTAATGATCAAACTAAAATAAAAATACATATTCGACTCTATTTCCATTGGGAATTAGAAGACGAAAATTGTACCATCGTAGTAAGGTCACGATCATCATCCCGAAACACGTGTCGACAAAGTCTTGCAAAAAATTACCAACATAATAAATTTAAAACAGAAAAATAATTTTCTTGAAAATTATTATATGAGAATATCATAGTTTTAATTAGTAAAGGAAATAATGACCTCGAGCTAGAAAAAACCTACTCAAAATATAATATTTTAAAGGTCGAGTACAACAATTTTTATTTTTTAATAAAAATTAATCAGAATTTTTTTTGGGGGGTGGGGTTTTTCACAGAGGTGCACTTCGGTGTGGAACGCTTTCTGTCTGCTATTCACTTGGGAATAGCAAGAAGCAATTCCTCTGTTGAATTTCCCAAGCAGCTCACTACTTCCGGTCCTTTGGCCAAGTATCCCCTGGTAATGACGTTCAGACAACCGTCTGACGTCAGCTAGAGTGAGAAGGCGTACAGTATGAGTAACCTGAATGGCATGCTAACACCGATGCGTCTCAGGTAATTAGGTGGTAATCTAGAATACATTTTTACCTCTGAAACTCAGCTGTATTATTTTTTGCCGTTTTTACGGCTTACCTGCCTAGAGGTAGTTGGCAGCCCCAACACTAGGATCGGAGTGCAGTGGTCCAATCAGCCCTCACTCCTAAACTACTTCGATTACAGAAACGTCAATAAATTTAATTAATGATCCCCCCTCGATGACGACTTATGGCTTTAAACAACGGTTTATGATTGGTACTTGGAACGTAAGAACTCTTTCGGAAACATCTCGAATCGAGCAAGTACGCAAAGAAATGGCTGCACATGGTTTGGATGTCTTAGGACTCAGTGAGGTACGATGGCTTAACAACGGTTCTACTCATCTACATAATGGCTACCGCTTCATATATTCAGGTAACGCCACTCATAAAAAAAATGGTGTTGGAATACTTCTCTCGCCAAAAGCTAACAGCGCTCTATTGGAATACAATGCTATTTCCGACCGTATAATCACAGCGAGGATTAACTCAAAGTTTCGTAAGTTGTCCATTGTTCAATGTTATGCGCCAACAGAACCTGACGATGACGGTGTTAAGGATGATTTTTATGATCAACTAGACGCAGCTATCAACAATATTCCTACCGGTGATATAAAGATTTTCATTGGAGACTTTAACGCTAAAGTTGGGAGCAATAATAACAACTTACAATCAGTTATGGGTACTCATGGTCTCGGAACGGTGAGAAACAACAACGGCGACAGGCTGGTTGACTTCTGTGCACGGAACCGGTTATTTATCGGTGGAACAAAATTCCCACATAAGGACATCCACAAGTATACGTGGGTGTGCCCTTCTGGTCGAACTCGTAATCAAATCGATCATATCTTGATCAGTAAACTATTTTTGGGATCCTTAATGGATGTGAAGACCCGTCGAAGAGCGGATATTGATAGTGATCACTATCTCCTCGTGGCAACGCTCCGGCTAAGACCGGCTGCAATTAAAACTAGGGAAAGGCCCGATAAGTATAACACAACACGACTTCTTGATCGTAATATTGCACAGGTATATAACGACAACTTAAGGACTGCTTTACTTACAAACCCCCACCAGAACACATGGGCAGACGTATCGTTGGCTTGTAAGGAAACTGCAAAATCGGTACTTGGTATAGTAAACTGCAAGGCCAAACCGTGGATCAGCGATGAGTCATGGATGGAGATTCAAAATCGTAAACGACTGCACAACGATCGTATAACGGCCAAAACTGCCGCTCAGAAGGATCAAGCAAGGTCCCAATATCGTGAATCTGCCCGTCGAGTCCGAAACTTGGTTCGTGCTGACAGGGAGAAGTATTACAACAGCATTGCTGAACAGGCGGAGCAAGCCTCAAATACTGGCAACCTGCGTGGTGTGTATTCAGCCATAAAACAGATGAGTGGAAATAATATAAGAGGTACAGCGGTTTTAAAATCAGCCGATGGACTTGAAATTACAGCACCCGAACAACAACTAGAGCGATGGCGCGACTTCTTTTCAATACCAGCTTCAACCACCCCCAGTGTAAATGGGGAAGACGATGCACTTTTTACAACTCGCCGCAATCCCAGGAGGGACATATCCACAGATCCGCCGTCATGCCAAGAAATTGAAGATGCCTTAAACAGGATGAAAAACAGCAAAGCATCAGGTCCAGACAACATCCCTGCTGAACTCTTAAAATATGGCGCTGGTACTTTAGCGCAGTTTCTTACCCCCATTATACAGGAAGCCTGGGCATCAAACAAAATACCGGATGACTGGAAGGAAGGTATAGTGGTTACACTACCCAAAAAGGGTGATTTGACGCAATGTAAAAATTGGCGTGGTATAACCCTTCTTAACGCCATTAGCAAAGTAATGGCAACACTAATTTTGCAAAGAATTTCTCCCATTGCTGATCAGATTTTGCGAAAGGAACAGGCTGGGTTTAGACAAGGTCGATCGTGTGCAGACCACATCAACACGTTGCGCATAATCATTGAACAATCCGCCGAATATAATACTCCCCTATATCTCCTTTTTGTTGATTTTGAACGTGCATTCGACACTATATCACGAAACTCCATGTGGTCAGCACTATCCTACAAAGGAATTCCCGATAAGATAGTGAATATGATACGTGAACTATACAGGGATGCACAATGTAGGATACGTTTCAATGGAAATGAGAGTCGTTCATTTATTCCCAACACGGGAGTGCGGCAAGGCTGCATCCTCTCCCCAACACTGTTCTTGCTATTGCTCGATTGTGTAATGGAAAAGACAAACAGAGATGCACCTTTCGGTATTCGCTGGACTTTGTCTGACTTCTTATATGACATAGACTATGCCGACGATTTATGTCTAATGGCCCATCGTTTTTCGGATATTGAAGCAAAACTAACCAGTCTATCCGAAAACGCTAAAAAAGTTGGATTAAAAATTAATATAAAGAAGACAAAGCTTATGCGCATTGGCACAGATGTAATTTCACCGTTAATAATTGATGGACAAACTATTGAAGATGTGGATGCTTTTTCTTACCTTGGTAGCAAGATAACCAAGGATGGTGGTTCAAGTGCGGACATAACTGACCGTATCAATAAAGCACGTGTAGCCTTTTTCTCGCTAGCTAAAATTTGGCGTAGAAATAATATTTCCCGGAAAACTAAAATCCGCATTTTTAACTGTAGTGTTAAGTCAGTGCTTCTTTATGGCTGCACTACATGGAGCTTAACGCAAAATACCACAAAGAAAATCCAAGTCTTTATCAATAAATGTCTAAGACAAATCTTCCACATCCACTGGCCAGATCGGATTTCAAATGAAGCCCTGCTTCTAAGGGCAAATTCTTTGCCAGTGCAAATAGAGATCCGTAGACGAAAGTGGACATGGGTAGGTCATATATTGCGACGACCCCCTGAAGAAATCGCCAGAACAGCCCTAGATTGGAACCCCCAAGGACAACGCCGACAGGGCAGACCCCGTAACACCTGGGTTCGTTGCCTCAAACAAGAATGCTTACTAGCTCAAATATCCTGGAATCAAGCAAAAACAATTGCCAGAGATAGAATTAGATGGAGAGAATTTGTTGACGCCCTATGTTCACACTGAACTTTATTTAAGTATTTTTAGTAGTCAGAAATGTATTCCTATTGATATTTAAATAAATAAAGGACATATATATATATATATATAATCAGAATTTGAACGTTTAGATAATTTTTAAATAAAATGGACATTTCTGAAATACAATTGAATTATCTAAAATTCCAATTGAATTTATTATAAGGGTTCAAGTTGAAAAAATGCAGAAGAAAAATTGAATTTCTAAAAATTATAGACATTTCTGGTATTTCCTATACCGGTTTCAAACACCCCAGTTAGTGTCATCTTCAGTAGGATTTTAAATGTCGGTTTGTCTTGTTAATGAAAACTGTTTTTTATATATGTGAATATTTATAGTTTCTACAGAATAAATTTTGACAGTTTCCAACACTACAATTCTATTTCTAGCAATCTCAACCTCACCTCATACTTTCTTTCAACTTTTTTGTCTCTTACATTATTTCGCAAGGGTTACCAACATGATCTGGAATTTATTTAAATTCAATAGTAATTTTCTTAAAATCATTGAGAAAATTTTGAAATGGAAATTTTTAAAATACAAATGGAATTTTCTGAAATCCATTTAGGAAATTTTGAATTACAAATAGAAAATTCTGATATACAATTAAAATTTTTGAATTATAATTGGACATTTTTTTAAATTAACCAAACATTTTTGAATTAAAAATGAATATTTCTCATATATAATTGGAAATATAGTTAAAAATTTTTTTAAATTGAAAATTTTTGAAATATAATTGGTACTTTCTGAAATAAAATTGGAAGATTTTCTTTTATGTATTTTTGTGATTTTTTTAGTGGAAATGAAAATTGTTTCCTTAAAAAATGCATTTTTTTTGCATATTGTGTCGCGCAGTTTACTTTTTTTAAATTAATTTATTAGGGTCGAACCTGAATCAAATTGCGTCGCGCAAGACGTAAAAAAAAACAAAAACAAACACATCAAATTTAAAATTTTAAATTTTTACGTCCGTTTGATTTAGGTACGTCACATTTAAATATTAGAAACGAAAAATTATTGGGCGTTACGCCTTACGCGACGCAATTTGATTCAGGTTGGACGCTTAAAAAAAATTGTCCTCTTTTTTGGGTCAAATGTCCTCCTTTTTTGAGGTTGGCGTCCTCTTTTTCTCAAAATGGAAATGGCAACCCTACATTGGACGAACTTTAATGAAATTTTTTTATTATGTTTATGACAGTTTAGGAGTTAATCCTAGCAAAACAGAGCTAGTTTTGTTTACAAGGAAAAATAAGATTCCTGCTTTTGATCCTATTTCTCTGGACGGTACTGAAATCACCTTCTCAGATGGAGCCAAGTATCTTGGAGTATTTCTAGATAGGAAGCTGAATTTCAGGCGTAATATTGAGGAACGGGTGAGAAAAGCAACGATTGCTTTGTATTCCTGTAAAAGGGCCATTGGAAAACGATGGGGTTTTAGCCCTCAAGTCGTTCATTGAATCTATACAGCAGTGGTGCGTCCAATTTTGTTGTATGGAATCATTGTCTGGTGGCCTGCTTTAGAAACAAAAGCGAACTGTGTCTTTATCACGAAGGTACAGAGAATGGCGTCAATGTGCATCACTGGTGCTCTTCGTACTACACCTACGGCTGCATTAGAAATCCTCCTTCACCTGATACCCTTGGCCATATTGGGTAGGCAGTATGCGGCTGCGTCGGCAATTCGACTTAATAGCACGCAGCAATGGAGGAGCAGCGATTGTGGCCATAGCGCGATCTTGAAAAAGATAACAATACCACAAAATGTGGACTGTGCTCCCTCTTTGAGCCTCTTTGAGCGCCACTTTACCACTATGATACCATCCAGGGAGTCTTGGATGGGGGATACTCCGGGTAGTGGAGCTACCATAAATTTTTACACAGATGGATCGAGGCTGCACGAACAAGTGGGCTTTGGAGTCTATTCGGAAGAGCTTGGGTTGAGCCTGGCTCGTAGATTGGCAGATCATTGCAGTGTTTACCAGGCAGAGATGCTGCCAATAAAACAAGTGGCTGACTGGTTGAGCTGTCTTGTCTACAACCGCAGTCAACATCTATACTGACAGTCAAGCCGCGGTCAAGTCCCTGGATTCAATGTTTCTGTAAACAAGATCTGCCCTTAACTGCCGCACGTCTTTAAATGAGATGGCCAAGCAGTTTAACATACGACTCATATGGGTCCCAGGGCACAGAGACATTCCAGGGAATTGCAAAGCCGATGAGCTTGCAAGACTAGGAACTATCTTACAGGTTCCAACAGAATTGGAATGTGTTGGTATGCCTCTAGAAACTTGCAAGCAAAACCTACGGCTTTGTTCTGCGACGGAGACTAATCAAAGATGGGCAAATGGATGGACGTGTGAGACAACACGACTGATTTGGCCTTCTCTTAATCAGGGGCGCACAAGTGAGCTGATATCGCTTCCAAGAGGAGAGATTTCGACGGTGGTTTCTATAATTACCGGACACTGTCTTATAGGGAAGCACGCAGAGCGGTTAAATGTGCCGTCGAATGACTTTTGCCGAAGTTGCATGGATGAAGAGGAGTTAGAAACTATCGAACACTTTATTTGGCATTGCCCGGCACTTTCTGGTCAGAGACTTGCTTCACTGGGATCTAGGGTGCTGTACGATCTTTCTGATTTGTTGGATGTCAAAATTCAACATCTAAGGAGTTTTATAAGAAGCTCAAACTGGTTTAACGACAGGGACTAGTAGGGAAACCTATTACGGTCCCGTGGTATCACAATGGACCTCAGAGTCTACGTGTGTTGACGTAAAACGTCAGCAGCCACTTACAACCTAACCTAAACCTAACCTATGACAGTTTGCATACACATAATAAAGCTTTTTCTTTGACTGTAGTTGGTAGTAGAAGTAGTAACCAGTCATTGAAAATTCATATGAAATAGGCATAAATAGCACGCAAATGCCTGTGGCGATAAAAAACTGCAGGAATTCCAAAATACACCAAAAACAAAATAATGCAGAAACAAAAATAATTCCAAATGAAAAATAATAAGTGTAATTAATATTTATGAGTATTTAAACTGCATCCAATAATCAAGAAAACAATAAAAATGTTAAATTATTAAAATTATGTATAAATATTTGTTTATAACTGTGCCATGACTTTAAATGCGCTCCAATATTGTTCATAAATTTTATTAAAAAATAAAAATCAAACAGTAGCCAGTTTTGTAGCATAAAGTTGAAATGCTACCAACTGTCTGTCTCTCACCCAAGGTGACAATGGGTGCGTCTTTTTAAGGTGACAAATGCTAACGAGCATCGTTTACGTTACGTGTATGCATGTGTTAAATTCAGTACGAAATATCTCGCTTGACATTTGTTAAAAGATTCAAATGCAATATGTTGTTACATTTATGGTAACAACATGTGCGTCAAGAATTGTTTGCCAGAAATAAACTCTATGACTTTGTGTAAATGTTAACTAGATGACAAGTAGATTTCAAATGCTCAAATGTTATGCTCAAATATAATTTATGGATAAATGTTAAAATTAAATAAAAAGATTGGCTTAACAATAAAAAATTAAAGTATCATCTTGTAGCATCAGAGGCCTGACTTAATCTACTTTGTCGAAAATTTGAAGTGACGTTAATTCAACAAAAAAATACTTAACTAAATTCCTGGAAAAATTTAGGCTGTAGAAAAAATCGGCAAAAAAAATTACTACCTCCGTCCCGAAATATTTTTAACATTTCTATAGATTTTTTTGTCCCAAAATAAACTTTACATTTTATTAAGCAGTGTTTTAGTTGAAATAATACAAGATAAAGTTAAAAAAACAATCTTATACTAATCTCGTGTACTAAAATTGTAACAAAATTAAGTAAAAATATTTGCAAGATGTCCCCTATTGCATCCATAATGCATTTATTAAAAACCGTTAAAAGGGCATCTAGCGTAAAATTTCTTATTTCGTACGCCGCATTTTGTAATTATTTTCATCTTTTCGACCATAGTGAACACTAGGATGGCTCGTTTTTGGGCTTTTCTCTCTGATCAAATTCTAATAAACGCCAAAAGTGTCGGTCCCCTAAGGGTAACTCGCATGCAAAATATCCTTCCGATAGGAGTTTATCTTCTGTCTCCACTTTGAGCCTCAAAATTTGGGTTTTTGCAAAAAAGGACTTTTTAAACAAAAAATAAAAAAAATTTAAGTTTTTTTTATTAAAATAATTAAAAAATTATTTTTGTATAATATTCGATCGTAAATACTTAAATATGAAATTTAAAGATTTTACGATATCACTAACCCGTTCAAACTTGATTCCAAAAATTGAATGGTTTTGGAGGCGTTCTCAAAACACCTTTTTTCAAAATTTGAAAATTTTATTGAAAAAAAAATTTAAAATATATAATTTTTCCTTTCTGAATTCATCAAGAACACCTTGGAGAAGAGAAATGTGAAATATGGCGGATATCCGTCGAGCCTTTTTTTGGGAATCGCGGGGGAAAGTTAGCGGATTTCAAGGAAATGTTGGTTTTATCAATAATTCGGATTAATATACTCTTTTGGGAAAATTAACGGGGTTTTCGTGTCGTGGCGTTCTATTAAATAACTTTAAGTCTGTCGTGAAATCTTACCAATCTAGGGCGCCTTTAACCCACATTGGCTGGGGGTCGAATATGACCCCCGCATAAAATTTGAAGTTTAGAGCTTAAATTTTGTGCCATAAACAAGTAACAAATGGTTTCTGTGCTATTTCCCCAAACTATAATTTCGTATTAATATATTATCTTTAAAAAAATCATTAACCCAACCTACCAAGAGGTAGGGGGTCAAAAATTACCCATTCAGTAAAAAATATATATTTTGTTGATATCAAAAAATTGAAGCACTATGCCTAAAAGTTTTTTCCGTGGTCATTTTTGACCCTTGGAAAATATGGGTTAAATATATCTTAAATAGGTAAGATTTTAGGGCTAATTTAAAGTTATCTAATAGATTGCCACAAATTATTTTTTTATAAAAAATATGTATTTTTAGTGAATGGGTCATTTTTGACCCCCTACGAAGAAGGGTTAACGATTTTTGTAAAGATAATGTATTTATATGAAATAATAGTGGGGGTACAAAACACAAAAGCCGTTTTATACTTGTTTATAGTACAAAATTTAAGCTCTAAACTTCAAATCTTCTGCGGGGGTCATTTTTGACCCCCAGCCAATATGGGTTAAAGGCGTCCTAGATCGGTAAGATTTCACGACAGACTTAAAGGTATTTAATAGAATGCCACGACACCAAAACCCGTTAATTTTCCTAAAAATGAAATTTATAAGATTTTATTAATCCGAATTATTGATAAAACCAACATTTCCTTGAAATCCGCTAACTTCCCCCCGCGATTCCCGAAAAGTGGCCCGACGGATATTTGCCATATTTCACATTTTTCTTCTCCACGGTGTTCTTAATGAATTCAGAAAGAAGAAAATATATATTTTTATTTTTTTTTTTTTCAATAAAATTTCCAAATTTTGAAAAAAGGTGTTTTGAGAACGCCCCCAAAACCATGCCATTTTTTTGTATCAAGTTTGAACGGGTTAATGATGTCGTAAAATCTTTAAATTTCATATTTAAGTATTTACGATCGAATACTATACAAAAGTAATTTTTTAATTATTTTAATAAAAAAACTTTAAATTTTTTTATTTTTTGTTTAAAAAGTCCTTTTTTGCAAAAACCCCAATTTTGAGGCTCAAAGTGGAGACAAAAGATAAACTCCGATCGGAGTGATATTTTGCATGTGCGTTACCCTTAGGTGACCGACACTTTTGGCGGGTATTAGAATTTGATCAGAGAGAAAAGCCCAAAACGAGCCACCCTAGTGAACACCATGCCTGTTTGTAACGTCGAAAACAAGTTGTCTCATTTATCTGGATGCAGTTTATTGAATCCATTTTTCACGTGAATTGAAAAATTGCAAAGCTATAAAGAATTTCTAAATTATTGATATGTCCCGATATGTATTAACAAAAAAACAAAGCTTTTTCTAAAAATCTTCCATAATCCCAGCCAAAATATAGAAATGTGTAGATTATTTTGGGACGGAGGTAGTATGAAAAATCGCCCAAATGCGAAACCGCCCAAAAAAAATATGACAAATGGGCCAAAAATTTCGCTCAAAATTAACGAAAAAAATCGCAAGAGATAAAAAAAATTTAATGATGCAGTTTGAACGATAAATTAATTCTTAATAATTTAGAAACAATAATTTTTTAATTTTTTCTTTTTTGGCTTTTTTTTTAGTTAAGCGCTAGATTTTTTTACACGCATTTGAAGTTGATGAACTTTTATTATAATTATAATAATTATTGCTTGAAAAGTCAAGTATGATTAATTTTGTAATTGCCATATAACAATCATACGCAACGGTGCACAGTGGTTTATTTTCAAAAATTTGGCTATATAGTAAGTAGGTATTGGACCGATTGCAGCGGTCATACTGGTTATAGCTAATGTAATTTCGAGCTTAAGTATGGACGTTGCTTAACGTCCATACTTACCCCTTGCAATAACAAGGGGCTCTAAAGTAGGAAATTTTTAGTACACAAAAACTTCAAATGCTTTAAATGCGTGTGAAAAAAATCAAGAGCTGAAGTAAAAAAATATTTTCCTGATATTTCTGTCGCGGATTAAAAAATTATTTTCTTAAAGAAAATACTCAGATTCTATGAAATTTTTCCCAGATTCTAAGTTATTTCTTCTAGAGAAAAAACCTCAAATTCATTAACGTTTATACTATGAATAAAAAGTCTAAGATTCTTCCACATTTTTTTCAGAAAAACTCTCAGATTCTGGAACATTTTTCCAATAAAAAAATTGAAAATGCAAATTCCTTCATTTGTGTCTGCAATTCCAGATCATGTTGGTAACCCTTGCAAAATAATGTAAGAGACAAAAAAGTTGAAAGAAAGTATTAAGTGAGGTTGAGATTGCTAGAAATAGAATTGTAGTGTTGGAAACTGTCAAAATTTATTCTGTAGAAACTATAAATATTCACATATATAAAAAACAGTTTTCATTAACAAGACAAACCGACATTTAAAATCCTACTGATGATGACACTAACTGGGGTGTTTGAAACCGGTATGGGAAATACCAGAAATGTCTATAATTTTTAGAAATTCAATTTTTCTTCTGCATTTTTTCAACTTGAACCCTTATAACAAATATAATTAGAGCCCGTGCTCGATCTGTACTTACAGAAAAAATCAAACAAAAAAAAAAAAGTTACATATGAGGCATTCCACACCAAATGTCCCGCTACAGAAAAACATGTGTCCCGTAAATTTCTGAATAGGTTGTTTGGATAGCCCTATATGTAACTAAGAAAATTGCGTTTTTGGTTTTTCAAATTTTCGAAAACTGGGCTTAGGAGACGTGGTCAAATATTGGAAAAATGGTAAAATTTGTGGCGAGTTGCCTTGATTAAATATTTATCACATTAAAACGGATTGCACCACAATGTCAAAAATTTACGTTCTTATATAGTTTTGTATGGGCTATCGATTAAAATTTTTTTTTTTGGAAAATTTTCAGAACCCGTTCTGAAATTTTCCATTTTTTAAAAAAGTCAATTTATCAAAAATCCGGCCACTTTTTTTTTTCTTTTTTATTTATTTTTTTAAAAGTTTAGATGTTTGTCCATCCACACAAAAAAAATCAGAAACACGTTCATCTTTTTTTTCGAGAAAATCGCATTTGAACTTTAAATTTCATAACAATTTAGTTATTTGCTTGTATTTCTTTGTTTTAAAGTTGCGAATGAGTAATATTAATTACATAAATATTCGTCATACGCTCTGTTGACACAAGAAAATACAAGCAAATTACTAAATTGTTATGAAATTTAGAGTTCAAATGCGATTTTCTCGAAAAAAAAGATGAACGTGTTTCTGATTTTTTTGTGTGGATGGACAAACATCTAAACTTTTAAAAAAATAAATAAAAAAGAAAAAAAAAAGTGGCCGGATTTTTGATAAATTGACTTTTTTAAAAAATGGAAAATTTCAGAACGGGTTCTGAAAATTTTCCAAAAAAAAAATTTTAATCAATAGCCCATACAAAACTATATAAGACTGTAAATTTTTGAGATTTTGGTGCATTCCGTTTTAATGTGATAAATATTTAATCAAGGCAACTCGCAACAAATTTTACCATTTTTCCAATATTTGACCACGCCTCCTAAGCCCAGTTTTTGAAAAATTGAAAAACCAAAAACGCAATTTTCTAAGTTCCATATAGGGCTATCCATACCACCTATTCAGAAGTTTACTGTACACATGTTTTTTTTCGCTGGACATTTGGTGTGGAATGCCTCATATGTAACTTTGTTCCTATAAAAAAGTTTCACATTCTGTGATATTTTACTTATAGAAAAAGTGTCAGATTCTGAGACATTTTGCCTATAGAAAAGTATCAGAATCTCACACTTTTTGTCTGTAGAAAAGTCTCAGATTCGAAGCATTTTTCTTATGGAAAAAGTTTCAGTTCAGAGACATTTTTCCTATAGAAAAAGTTTCATATTCTGAGAAATTTCAGACGCATTTTTCTTATAGAAAAAATTTCAGATTCTGAGAAATTTCTCTTAAGAAAAAGTTCAGATTCTGGGACATTTGCCTAAAGATATTTTAGAATTTGATACATTTTCCTAAGGATGTCGCAGATTCTGAGAGATTTATTTTATAAAAAGTCACAAATTCTTAGGCATTTTTCCTATAGATTCTGAGACATTTTCCGTTATAAAAATTCTAAGACGATTTTCCTCAGATTCTTAAAAAAAAAAAGTCGTATCGCAAAAGTCTCAGTTTCGGCATAGAAATTCAGTTTTTTGGACATTTTTTTATAGAAGGAGTATCAGATTCTAAGATATTTTTCCTGTAGAAAAAGTGTCGGTTTCTAATTGTAAGTGATTTTGCCTTTGGTAAGATTTTAAGATTTTGAGACAGTTTACTCTAAAACAAGTAGAAAAATTAAATTCGACTTGGTCGAATCTATGAATACCCTCCACAATGTTATCTGATAGTAATTTTCTAAAAAAAATTTAAAAAAATTGCATTACAAATTTTTTATTAGAAATATGTATATTATTTTGAGTCAAACTTTCTTTTAATCAATCAATTTTTTTTGAGTGTAAACTTTTTTTGACTGTCAACATTTTTTTGAGTCTGCCATTTCATTAAAAAAAAAAAATAATTATATATACATTTTTTTTGAGTGTAACATTTTTTTTTGAGTGTAAATATTTTTTAGTGTACAATTTCTTTGAGTAACAAATTACTTTGTAAAATATTTTTGTTGTTTTATACCTGTATGTAATACAAAAAAAACAAGTAGAAAAATTAAATTCGACTTGGTCGAATCTATGAATACCCTCCACAATGTTATCTGATAGTAATTTTCTAAAAAAAAATTCTAAAAATTGCATTACAAATTTTTTATTAGAAATATGTATATTATTTTGAGTCAAACTTTCTTTTAATCAATCAAATTTTTTTGAGTGTAAAATTTTTTGACTGTCAACATTTTTTTGAGTCTGCCATTTCATTCAAAAAAAAAAAAAAAAATAATAATGTGTACATTTTTTTTTGAGTGTAACATTTTTTTTGAGTGTAAATATTTTTTTAGTGTACAATTTCTTTGAGTAACAAATTACTTTGTAAAATATTTTTGTTGTTTTATACCTATATGTAATACAAAAAATAACTATTTCACATATTTTCCTTGTTTATATTACCATCCTCTTCTTTAAAAACCAAAAACAAATTAACATTCAATCATACACATACTTTATTTGATTTTTTCCCGTTACATACAGTTACACTAACAATAACAAAAAATAACAAATATTTACTTGTCTAACAACTAAACTGCACCCCACGAGTCGTGGGCCACGACAAGAAAACAAACAACAACAAGTTTTACAAAACTGGTATTTCACCATGCTTTTAAAACTTGTTTAACGAGTTTTCAACAGTTTAAGGTGAAACAAATCTGAAATTCAGTGCTTTGCTTATAACTTTTGAACCACTGAACCGATTTTGCTGAAATTCAAAACCAAACAGCCTTAGGGAACGACAAATATATATGCTGAGCTTCAGCCCCCTCAGAATTGTCTTTCGAAAGTTATAGTGGTTTTAATCTTGTAAATTCGAAAAATACCCTTGCCGAAATTTACTATTTTGCTCATAACTTTTGAACCACTGGACCGATTTGGCTGGATTGCAATACCAACCTGACCCGGTAAATGGAGAACATATATGTCAAACTTCAGAAGCCTCCGTAAAGTCTTTCAAAAGTTAGCGTGTTTTCAACGGACAGACAGACAGACAGACGGACGGACGGACGGACGGACATCGCTAGATCGACTTAAAATCGATCAAGGGTCATGAATATATATACTTTATGGGGTCTTAGACCAATATTTCGGTGTGTTACAAACGGAATGACAAACTTATATATACCCTCTATCACTAGAGTGGAGGGTATAAAAACAATTTCACATATTTTCCTCTTTTTATATTACCATCCTCTTCTTTAAAAACCAAAAACAAATTAACATTCAATCATACACATACTTTATTTGATTTTTTCCCGTTACATACAGTTACACTAACAATAACAAAACAATAACAAATATTTACTTGTCTAACGACTAAACTGCACCCCACGATAAGAAAACAAACAACAACAAGTTTTACAAATCTGGTATTTCACCATGCCCTTAAAACTTGTTTAACGCGTTTTCAACAGTTTAAGGTGAAACAAATCTGAAATTCAGTGCTTTGCTTATAACTTTTGAACCACTGAACCGATTTTGCTGAAATTCAAAACCGAACAGCCTTGGGGAACGACAAATATATATGATAAGCTTCAGCCCCCTCAGAATTGTCATTCGAAAGTTATAGTGGTTTTAATCTTGTAAATTCGAAAAATACCCTTGCCGAAATTTACTATTTTGCTCATAACTTTTGAGCCACTGGACCGATTTCGCTGGATTGCAATACCAACCTGACCCGGTAAATATAGAACATATATGTCAAACTTCAGGAGCCTCCGTAAAGTCTTTCAAAAGTTAGCGTGTTTTCAACGGACAGACAGACAGACGGACGGACGGACGGACATCGCTAGATCGACTTAAAATCGATCAAGGATCATGAATATATATACTTTATGGGGTCCTAGACCAATATTTCGATGTGTTACAAACGGAATGACAAACTTATATATACCCTCTATCACTAGAGTGGAGGGTATAAAAAATTTTACGGTAAAAAAATAAAAAAATGAATTTAGAATGTATTTGTGTGGTACTAAGTTGGGCACATTTTTAAACGCGAATAACACGAAAACGACACAAGCTACAGCCTTTAAGATGACAAATGTGGATTCTACAGGTCCACATTTTATAAAATCCACCCTTAGTTTTTGTCATTAACGCAAAAATATATAACAGTGGAGCCACAAAAACGCTTATGAATCGCATTTCTTAAACTTCAATCGCGAATATTTTGAGAACGTAAAGCTATAGAGAAATTTTGACTGCGGATTTGGAATCACGAGGTCCAATATATCATGTCCCATTTTGTATCTATTACTTACAACAATGTTGCAGTTCCGTCATAAAAACCACAAAATTCACGTTTTTTTTTTTTGTAGGAAACGCGAATAACTAAAAAATGGATACCGCTAGAAAAGTTTTGATGGTTGATTTGGATTCAGGAGGTCCATTCGGTATTAAGTTTGTTGTTACCGATTTTAGAAATCGTTACAGTGGAACAACAGGAGGTACTACAATAGCGGTTTTTGAAATCTGCAAACGCGAATATCTCGAAAACGGTGTATGCTATAACAATTTTGAAAGCAGATTTGAAAGCAGGAAATTTTCTAAAAAAAATTTTCAAAGGAAAAAAATTTGGAAATCAAAATAATTTTTATAGAAAAAAGTCAAAAAAATTTTAAATGGAAAATCTGAAAATTTTTGAGAAGAAAAACTGAAAATTTTCAAGTTAAAATCTGAAAATTCTAAATAGTGAACATGGTTTAAAGAAATATGTATCAAAATTACTGATTTTTTTCACAGATTTAGGTAAACTTTCTTTGGCAGTAAGAATTTCTTCCATGTTTAGAAAATTCAATAAAAAACAAGTAAGCAAATTATAGTCGGTCAATACCGGCCACAAAATACCCTGCACCGGTGTTTCCCGGAAAATGGGTCCCGAGTTCAAACATTGACCGATTGGATCTATCTTTTGTCAAATCTTTTAAAAGTGTAAAAAACACAATAGGCTTCTATTTAACTAAATATCGGGCGAAATTTTTAAATGGGTCTAATTACATACTGTAATTAAAAAGATTTTATCTTGTTGTAAGTGATATCCAAATAAAATTAAATTAAATTAAAAATTAAAAAAAAAAAAAAAAAATGCTCCGATAATAACACAGCGTGACAAAATCTTGGATGTTAAAAGTAACCTGACATTTGACCATCAATTTTATATATTTCTGACATGCTGAATCCAATGGTGCACACCATTTTAAAATCTAAGGTACAGTTTTTTTCGCGAAATGTCTTCAAAGATTTTCACGTCCCCGTGAACTTTTTGAAATAAAAAAATTTTTGTATGCCAAAAAGTCGCTCTTTTGCAATTGAAATTGAAGGACTGTAACTGTAGCTAAATTTTAAGTACCATATCCGCTATCAAATGTTTGAAATTCAAGTGATATTTCGCGTTTTATCCCGGTTTTCCAATTTTTTAGCATTTTTGCGATTTTAAATGCTTAAGTAAATACCGACCTAAACAACCGCTTCAGATAAGTTTAAATGCACCAAATACGATATATTTCTATGAAAATACGTTTCAACTTTCAAGCGCATCACTCCAAAAATGAGCGATTAGTCAAAATCTCTCTATGACTGCATCACTTTCCAAGATGACCACAAGGTCCAGCTTTTGACATATTATGTTAAATCCTCAAAAAAGTAATTGTGTCAAATTTCAAACAAAAATGTTTTCAACTTCAAAAGTTATTGTAGAAAAACTTTTATTTCACCTTACTAAATTAAATTATTAAGTTTAAATTACAAAAACAAAAGGAAAACATTTTACTAAATACTACTAATTTAAATAAAACACTTGTTTTATATAATTTAGTAGGGCGAAATAAATGTTTTTTTATTAAAACTTTTTAAGATGAAAACATTTTTGTTTGAAATTTGGCACAAATACTTTTTTGAGGTTTTTACACAATATATCAAAATCTGGACCTTGTAGTCCTGTTGGAAAGTGATGCTGTCATAGAGAAATTTTGACAAATCGTGCAATTTTAGTGCTATGCGATTGATAAATGAAAAATATTTTAATGGGAATATATTTCCTTTGGTGCAAATATACTAAGCTGAAACGGTTGTTTAGGTCGGAATTTATTTAGGCATTTAAAATCGCGAAAATGATAAAAAATGAGAAAAAATGGGATAAAACGCGAAACACTGTTAAAGTTTTAAACTTTTAGAAGCGGAATTTGTAGTTAAAATGTAGTTACAGATACAATCCTTTAATTTCAACTATAAACGACTGACTTTTTCGCACACAAAATATTTTTTATTCAAAAAACTTCACGGGGACGTGAAAAATTTTGAAGACGTTTTGCGAAAAAACTGTACCTTAGATTTCAAAATGGCTTGGACCATTGGAATCAGCATGCCCGAATTATGTAAAATTGATGGTCAAAACCCAGGTTACTTTTTCACCGTCACACAGTGTAATTTGATTTGATATGGTTATTAAAGTACGCGTTTTATACATACAAGCAAAATTTTAATAAAATATTTTTGTTTTTCATTAAATTTGAGAGATTTTTGTGAATATCAGGAAGGTGGTTTGTATGGGGTTACAAGAAGAACTGATACGATTGCTTTAAAATTCGGCATGGTGATTTGTGACTACAAAACATGATTACCTGCCAAATTTCAATAGTTTATTATACCCCCCCCCCCCCCTCTAGTGATATAGGGTATATATAAGTTTGTCATTCCGTTTGTAACACATCGAAATATTCGTCTAGGACCCCATCATAAAGTGTATAGTAGGGTCCGATCGGAGTTTATCTTCTGTCTCCACTTTGAGCCTCAAAATTGGGGTTTTTGCAAAAAAGGACTTTTAAAAAAAAAAATAAAAAAATTTAAAGTTTTTTTATTTAAATAATTAAAAAATTATTTTTGTGTAATTTTCGATCGTAAATACTTAAATATGAAATCTAAAGATTTTACGATATCATTAACCCGTTCAAACTTGATACCATAAAAATGGCATGATTTTGAAGGCGTTCGCAAAACACCTTTTTTCAAAATTTCAAAATTTTATTCAAAAAAAATTTAAAACGTATAATTTTTTCTTTCTGAATTTATTAAGAACACCTTGGAGAAAAAAAATGTGAAATATGGCGGATATCCGTCGGGCCACTTTTATGGAATCTCGGGTGGAAGTTTGCGGATTTCAAGGAAATGTTGGTTTTATCAATAATTTGGATTAATAAAATCTTATAAATTTCATTTTTGGGAAAATTAACCGTTTTTTGGTGTCATGGCATTCTATTAAATAACTGTAAGCCTTTCATGAAATCTTACGGATCTAGGATTTCTTTAACCCACATTGGCTGGGGGTCAAATATGACCCCCGCAGAAAATTTGAAGTTTAGAGCTTAAATTTTGTGCTATAAACAAGTATCAAATGGCTTCCGTGATGTTTCCCCAAACTATAATTTCGTATTAATATACATATTATCTTTAAAAAAAATCATTAATCCTTCTTGGTAGGGGGTCAAAAATGACCCATTCAGTAAAAAATATATATTTTGTTGATGTCAAAAAATTCAAGCACTATGCTTTAAAGTTTTTGCCGGGGTCATTTTTGACCCCGCGCCAATATGGGTTAAAGATATCTAAAATAGGTAAGATTTTAGGGCTGAATTAAAGTTATCTAACAGATTGCCACAAATTAATTTTTTAAAAAAAATATATATTTTTTATTGAATGGGTCATTTTTGACCCCCTACGAAGAAGGGTTAACGATTTTTGTAAAGACAATATATTAATACAAAATAATAGTAGGGGTACAAAACCCAAAAGCCGTTTTATACTTGTTTATAGCACAAAATTTAAGCTCTAAGCTTCAAATTTTCTGCGGGGGTCATCTTTGAGCCCCAGCCAATGTGGGCTAAAGACGTCCTAGATCGGTAAAATTTCATGACAGACTTAAAGTTTTTTAATAGAATGCCACGACACCAAAAAACCGTTAATTTTACCAAAAATTAACTTTATAAGATTTTATTAATCCAAATTATTGAAAAAACCAACATTTCCTTGAAATCCGCTAACTTCCCCCCGCGATTCCCAAAAAGTGGCCGACGGATATCCGCCATATTTCACATTTTTCTTCTCCAAGGTGTTCTTAATGAGTTCAGAAAGAAAAAATTATACATTTTAATTTTTTTTTTTAATAAAATTTTCAAATTTTGATAAAAGGTGTTTTGCGATCGCCCCCAAAATCATGCCATTTTTTTGGTATCAAGTTTGAACGGGTTAATGATATCGTAAAATCTTTAGATTTCATATTTAAGTATTTACGAGATCGAATATTATACAAAAATATTTTTTTAATTATTTTAATAAAAAAACTTTAAATTTTTTTTATTTTTTGTAAAAAAAGTCCTTTTTTGCAAAAAACCCAATTTTGAGGCTCAAAGTGGAGACAGAAGATAAACTCCGATCGGAGTGATATTTTGCATGTGAGTTACCCTTAGGGGACCGACACTTTTGGCGGGTATTAGAATTTGATCAGAGAGAAAAGCCCAAAAACGAGCCACCCTAGTGTATATTCATGATCCTCGATCGATTTTAAGTCGATCTAGCGATGTCCGTCCGTCCGTCCGTAGAAAACACGCTAACTTTTGAAAGACTTTACAGAGGCTACTGAAGTTTGGCATATATGTTGGTCATTTACCTGGTCAGGTTGGTATTGCAATCCAGCCAAATCGGTCCAGTGGTTCAAAAGTTATGAGCAAAAGAGTAAATTTCGGCAAGGGTGTTTCGCGAATTTACGAGATAAAAAACACGATAACATTCAAAAGACAATTATGAGACTGCTGAAGCTTGACACGTATCTTTGCCGTTCCTTAGGTCTGTTTGGTATTAAATTTCAGCTCAATCGGTCCAGTGGTTCAAAAGTTATAAGCAAAACCCTGAATTTTAGATTAGTTTCATCTTAAATGCCACGTGTTTTAACAAGTTTTAAAAGCATTGGTAACTTAAAAATTACACTTGAAAAAAATTTTACACTCAAACAAATTTTACACTCAAAAAAAAAAGTTTTTTTTACAACAATATTTTGAGTACATACGTACGTGCATTCACTCAGAAATATTTTTACAGTAAAAAAACATTGCACTCGAAAAAAATTTACACTACAAAAATAAAATTGGTAATTTTTTTTTTTTAATGACAAAAAAGAGTTTTTACTCAAAATAAAATATTTATAATCAAAATTGTTCATTTTGCACAAGAAAAAATGTAATATCCTTTAAAAAATGCATTGTGGAGGGTATTCATAGATTCGGCAAAGTCGAATTTAACTTTTCTACTTGTTTTTTTTTTTAAACCGTTGTTAGAGTCATTTGAGGGAAATTGAAAGGGAACGTTTGATGGGGGCTAGGTCAAAACATGGACCGATTTTTTCCAATTTCAATAGGCTTCGTCCTTGGGCCAAAAGAAACTTAAGTTTTAAATTTCAAATTGGTTGATAATTGCGACCTGTATCGGACAGACAGACGGACAGACAGACGGACGGACAGACGGACATTGCTAAATCGACTCAAAAAGTGATTCTGAGCCGATCGGTATGCTTGAAGGTGGGCCAATATTTTGGGTACTTACAAACTACAGCACACACTCATTATACCCTTTACCACAGAGTGGCGTAGGGTATAAAAAACTATTAACAATTTAGCAGTATAGTTTGTTTGTACGTCCAAGTTTGTAGAGGTTTACTAATGCATTCCCCTTTACCAGTTATTAAAGGGTATAATAATATTGCGAGAGAAAAAGTTTTCAAGAAAAAAAGATCTAAGTATTACTTAGCCATATTGCTGTTAATAATAATGGATGTCACTATAAATTTTAAATTAAATAATATTTATGTTTAAAAAATTTCAACGTTTAAGTAATATGTCCGCCTGTTAAAAATTTCAAAATTATTGAGTTGTAACTCTTTTCTAGACTTTCAAATCGTGTGCTACACATTAGAATTTAATTGAATTTTTTTTTTCAGTTTTTACATTCAGCAAATAAAAAATATTTTATTTCATCTCTGGTCAACTTGAGTTATAATTGCCTCTAAACTTTCTTTTTTTTTCCATATATAATGGCCATAACAAAATTTTAAGTTAATTTACCATAACTCAAGCCAATTCCAATTTTTGTTTTTTCGTTTCCTTGTGGTATTTTATGTGTATTCATGGATTTTGGGCAAAAAGCAGCGTGGATGTGTATCGAAATATGGTAAATGTACTCTACTCGTACATAACGACATGTGCACAACAAATGTCAACACACGAAATAGTGCACACGCGCAGACGCAACAACATTTTCTTTAAAAATAAAAGAAAATAATCCACAAAAAAAGGAGGACTATGTAACTCAAAATACACTATGATGAAAATAAAAAAACAATTTGAAATTTTAGTCAAAGAGAATGAAATACTTAGACATAAATACATAAAGAAGGTTTACACCATTTCCGAATGACATTGAATACCGAAAGTTTGAGGATAAGAGGTTCGTAAAGATGCGCTATGAGCTGATGTTCCAAAAAAAAAAAAATTAAATGCTAAAAATAAATGGGGACCACCTTAAGGGTTGAAGATTGAGGGTAGGTATGTTCTGAGAAATTGTTGGTGTTAAAATAATATTGGAGGTTGGTCATACATTTAACCCTGGGGCAGTTAGAGCGGGGAGAGCTAATTTTTATTAAATGATATTTTGTATGGCAGCTCACTTAGTGAGTGTGGAAGGGGGTAGGTATGTTCGGAAAAAATTTTGGGGGGAAAAGTAATGGGGGTCGCTCTTACATTTGACCCCTTTAGGGGGAACCATGAGAGTGCTATGAACTGATGTCATAAAAAAACTAAATTTTAAATAAACAAAATGTATGAGAGTAGGTATATTATTAAAAATGTTGGTATTGAAGAAACACGCTTGACTCGTCCAGGGGCAACCCAAGGGCAGTTAGAGAGGTGGGAACAAATTTCATAAAAATTCCCTTTTGTATGGGAGCCACCTTAAGGGTTGGAGATAGAGAGCAGGTTTGTTCAGAAAAAATTTGGGGAGTCACGCCTTGTAGTACTGATTTCGCACCCACTGACTACTTTTTATTGCCGAACATGAGAAGTAAATTGTGAGGCCGAAGTTTTTCGAAACCTGATGAAGCGGTTGATGCGTTCAAAATGCATGTTTTGGAGGTACCTTAATTGGAATGGAAAACAACACAATTTTTGTTAAACAAATTAAACTTTTGTGCAAGTTCAAAGTCCTGCATTTGAACTAGAGATGGGCACATCATGAGCAGATTAGAGCGTGATCACGCGTGAGTGTGACTGAATTCAATTTTACTCTCGTGATTGTGAGTGAGTGTGAGTGGAGAAAAAAATTGCCTGAGTGAGTGTGCGTGAGTAAGATTTTTGCGTGAGTGAGTGAGCGTGAGTCGATTTTCTTGCGTGAGTTTGCGTGATTTATTTTCTCTTCATATTTCCTTTCATATCAAAAAAAGCAACAAAAAAATTTTAAATTTGACTTAACTTAAGATTTCGTCCCGAAAAAAAAATTAAAATTTCGCTTAACTTTAAATTTTACTGAAAATTTTGAAAGATTTTTGAAATTTTAGTTTTTGAAATTTGTTTTGTATAAATAAGAGTTTCGTGAGTGTTAGTGAAGCTTACGTGAGGACACGTGAGCGTGATTTGTTTTAAATTTACGCACGTGATTGCGAGTGAGTGTGAGTAGAAAAAATATGCTCGTGAGTGAGTGTGCGTGATTCAAAAATTCCTGTCGTGAGCTTGAGTGAGTGTGAGTTAAAGATCACTCACGCGCCCATCTCTTATTTGAACCCAGGGGATTAAAAAATGTCGGTTGTTTTTGGCCCGCCTCCTTTTGTGGGCGTGGATTAAAAAAAAAAAACAAATAATGACAAAATTATCTAATTTAAGGAAATACGTACATAGTCATAATAAATGACTTTGGTAACTTTTATCGCGATGGGTAAGGTGCTCTCAACGTCCTCATCTTACATTTTTATATCCTACTGTGTATCACTCTGTGGTACAGGGTATTATGAGTTTGTGCTGATGTTTGTAACTACTCGAAGTATTGGTATATTCAAGACGGTATATTCAAGTATACCGATCGACGCAGAATAATTGGAGATAATCGGTCCATGTTAAGACCTACCCCCCATACAAACGCCCCCATTTGGATTCGTCTTAAATGACTCTACACAGAAAAAAATAAAAAAAATATTTGAGTAAATTTTTAATACTATTGAGTAAAAAATTACTCAATTTTGCACCAGTAAACGATTTAATAGTATTGAGTAAATTTTTAATAAAAATTTATTAAATGTTTGAAAAAAAATTTGAGTAAATTTTTAATTGACACAATTAAAAAATTTACTCAAAATTTATCTACTCATTTTTTAAAAGTTTAAAAAAGTTTTAAATTTTTTTTACCAAAAAATCAAAAAACTTGTTTTTTCAAACTTTACCAAACATATTTATGTCTCAAAGACATAGGAAAATTTATAAAAGACGATTACAAACTTTCATATACATACACAAAAAACTATAAACTAAACGAGAATTCAAAAAACTATGAGAGTTAAAAAAAAAAAAAAAAACTATTAAATTTTTATTAAATTATTTACTTAAATTGTTTTTAAAATTTTTGAGTAAATTTTTAATTGCGTCAATTAAAAAATTACTCAATTTTTATACCCCACACCACTCTGTGGTACAGGGTATAATGAGTTTGTGCTGATGTTTGTAACTACCCGAAATATTGGTCCTAGACCCACTTTTAAGTATACCGATCGACTTAGAATCACTTTTTGAGTCGATTTAGCGATGTCCGTCCGTCCGTCCGTCCGTCCGTCCGTCTGTCTGTCCATGTAAACGGTGTAAACACGATACAGGTCGCAATTCTCGATCAATTGACTTGAAATTTAAAACTTAAGCCTCTTTTGGGCCAAGGACGAAGCCTATTGAAATTGGAAAAAATCGGTCCATATTCAGACCTAGCCCCCATACAAAGGTCCTCTTTAGTTTTGGCTCAAATGACTCTAATAGTCGCATTTTAATAGGTATCTTTTCAAAATTTGGCAGGAATTAATGTTTTATACACACAAATCACCATTCCGAATTTTAAAGAAATCGAACCAGTTCTTCTAGTAGCCCCCATACAAACCACCTTCCCGATTTTCACATAAATCTCTCAATTTTCATGAAAATAGAAATTATTTAATTAAAATTCTGTTTGTGCATGTTAAACGCGTACTTTAATAACCTTATCAAATCTAATTATCATCGGACCATTTTGGACTTAGGTCCCATGTGGAAATTTCGCCCGATATTCAGTTGAAGTGATTTATTGTCAACAAAAAGAAGCCTATTCCACTCAAATTTGATTAGTGATTGGTTTTTACACTAATTAAAGATTTGACAAAATATAGATCTAATCAGTCCATGTTTGAACTTGGGACCCATGGTCCGGGAAACTCTGGTGTAGGGTATTATATGGTCGGTCTTGACCGACTATAATTTTCTTACTTGTTGTTTTTAAATTTAAACAAGTGATTACTCAAATTTGTTTCCTTCATATTTTTTTCTGTGTAATAACCGTATTATAATAGATATCGCTTTGAAATTTATCTCTGAAATTTAGCAGGTGTACGAACAAATTATCATTGCAAATTTCAGAGGAATCGGGTAAGTCCTTCTGGTAGTCCCCATTCAAACCACCCTCCCGATATTCACATGACTCCCTCAAAATTCATAAAAATGGAAATATTTGATAAACATTTTATTTTTAGGTGTTAAACGTGTACTTTACTAACCTAATAAAATCGGAATATACATAATTGGACCATTTTTAGACTTAGTCCCCCATATACAAATTTCAACCCATTTTCAGTTAAATCGGTTAATTGACAAAAAAATAAACCAATTCCACTAAAATTTGATTTATGTGTGTTTTCTACACTAAATAAAGATCTAAAAAAGACAGATTCAATCGTCCATGTTTGGACCTAGGACCCATTTTCCGGATGTATGGTATCATTGACCGACTATAACTTCCTTACTTGTTTTTTTTGCATTTTGGAGGGTATAAAAGATCTGGCACAGTAGAATTTAACACTATCACTTTTTAAATTAAAAATTAATGGAACTTAAAAATTATAGCTTGGGGAGCTTTTGAATATTAGGCACGAATGCTTTTCGGATCAAGCTCGACATTATTACTTTAGTGACATTTTGTAATATCTTTACGCGTATCCCACGTTTTTAAGTCAAAAACTGAGTTTTTGGAATTTAAAGTGTAATTTTAAATGTAGCTGAAGAACTAAAGCTTTAAGAGCTTTCGGTTACTCGACACTTGTGTTCCTCGACTTAAGCTCTACAATAATATTTTAAAGTTTTTACACTACAAATTTGAATTTCTAAATAATGACTAGAAATAGTGTTAAGGTATTATAATAGAATATATTCGATATGAAAGATTTAGCGTAGCATGAAACATAAAAATGTCACGTTTTTCATGGTCGCCAGTTTTTGTTGTAACTATTGTACGTACATTTATAGCCAAGTTGCAATTGCAATTTTTTGTTGCAATTGTTGCACTTTTTCAATATTTTTTGTATTTTTTTGGGTATCCAAAAGAGCAACAACAAACAAGTCGTCTTCATCATTTTGTTGTTTTGAATTTGTTGTTGATGTGTACACTAAGGGTGTTCTTAACAGTAAGGGAAAAATTTAAAATGTTTTAATTGCTTGGCACTGGGCAAATTATTGTTCCTTTATACTAAAAACTTAAAAAAATAAAATTTGGAGTTAATCCGATAACTTTAAGTGGACGCGGAAACGACCTGAAGTTTGAAAAACGAATTACAAGGGGAAAAAATGACTTTTTACTCATTTTCTCAATTTGTTCGACATTTTAAATTAACTTTGAATTCAAATAGTTACAGAATTGTGATATGGAGTACATTACCTTTGTAATAAAGCAATAAAAACTAATATCGGTTAAAAATCAGCCAAGTTATTACAACTGCCCCAGGCAACTAGCGTGTGGCAGACCACTTGATCAAAGATATCGAGTTCCATTTTTGAAATTGATTGAAATTATCTACTATACACTCATAGAAATATCTTAGTAGAAAAATTAGTAAACCCATTGTAGATCAAGTTTTACAGAATAATGCCGTATTCAACAAAAATTGATGTTGATATCGTTGAATAATCAGTAAAGTTGAATCAACTTTTTACAACGCTTATACAGAATTCAATAGATAAATCAAAATAGAGAAAACAACCCTGTTCGTTCATTTTTTTTTATTATTAACGAGTGACGAGTGAGTTGGTAGCAATGTGAATCGTGTTTATCTCTTATAAAATCATTTTATGTGTTTGTTTTTTATAAAAATATTTAATATTATAAAAATAAATAAAAATAGGATCTGATTTGTAAATATTGGTATGTAAAATATAAGTAAAAAAATACATTGATTACTTTATGTATTCATACTATATTAAAACTTTTTTGTTTTTTTTAAGGATTTTGTTTGGTATCCTCAGAAAACTGGAGAATGGCTTATGAGTGCATAACATGAATAAACGAAGTGTGTGTGAAAATCTTCAAATATTGCAGCTTAAAAAGCCGACGATAATACAAAAATATTGTGATTTATGCTTAATAAAAGAATATTAACAAATAACAACAAGTTTTTTTTATTATACGGTATTTACACCAACGAAAACAACTTGTTTTTGAATATTTTTTTGGTTTTTGGCAAAAACTACATAAATTTTCCATACAATTTAAAAACTGCGTTGCCAACTAAAACTGAACAAAAACTAGAATTTAGGTTGTGGTCTATGCTACTATTAATTCAGTGTGAATGTTTTTTTCAATTTTCTTTTGGTAAAAACGAATGTCAAAATAAAAATATTTGTTTTTTTGTTAAATTAATATTCAAATCTTTAAAAAAAGTAAATAAATGTGTAATTTAATTTTTTTAATAACGTGTGGCTATTGTAATTTTGTGTTTTTTAGTGAATTTAGAAAATAATTAATTTGATTTGACAAACAAAAACTCTTTTTATTCGGTGTAAACAGGTTGGTTTTCCAAAATGCTTTTTTGCCAAAAACAAGTTAGTTTTTGTTTGGTCTAAACATAGTATTAATAAAATTTCTTATATTAACAAAAATATGAGTTGAATTTACAAAAAATAAGAGTTGATTTACAAAAAAACGAGTTGATCAACTTTTACAAAAACTGACAATAATTTTTATTGAAATCAACATAAATATTTGTAGGGTCAAAATCAACAATGATTTCTGTTGAATTTACAGCGATTTTCTTTGGGAATACAATGATTTTTGGTTGAGTGTAGCAACATTTTTTTATTCTTTAGGTCCCAATGTACTAAGGTGATAAGCATTTTTCATATTGTGTTATGCTAACTTGTTTTAAATAAATGGTAAAAAGGTCTTAATTTTTCAACCCTGTTTTCAAATCTCCAATTTCAAATTTTTATTTTTTTTGGCAAATAAAATTTAAAAAATGGACCATTGGACTATAGGATTTTGTTAAGCACATATGAGGGAATAAAAACTACAAAAATTTTAGACATACCTTTTTTCATTCGGCTAGTTCAGCGATTTTATTTCGTCGGATTTCGAGATAATAGTGATTTTGGTAACTTTTTTAGCTTTTAGTTAATTTTTTTTATTATTTTTTAACAAACCTCATATGTTTTCTACCGAATTATTGCAGCATAGTATAGAATACTTCAATTCCTTTAATAAGAGCGGAATTGAGACATGAAAAATTGACCCAATTAAAGGTCAAAGGTCAAATTTTAGAAGAATTTAAATTTTTTAAGATTAACCATTTTTTTGAGCGGATATAAATGAAACTCCTTGATGTTGTTTTAATATGATTAAACGTAAATGGTTTATTATTAAAATTCAGAAAATTAACCCTTAAGTGCTATTGGGGTCTATAGTTTTTTTAATTTAATGGAGAAAATATAAGTATATTATTTCATAGGGTCATATAGACCCCAACAGCACTTAAGGGTTAAAGTTCTGAATTTTAATAATAAACTATTAATTTTTAGACATATTAAAATAACATCAATCAGTTTCATTAATATCCGCTCGAAAAATCTGTTAATCTTTAAAAATTCAAATTCTTCTAAAATTTGACCTTTGACCTTTAATTGGGTCAATTTTTCATGTCTCAATTTCGCTCTTATTAAAGGAATTGAAGTATTCTATATTATACTGCAATAATTCGGTAGAAAACATATGAGGTTTGTTAAAAAATAATAAAAAAAAATAACTAAAAGCTAAAAAAGTTACCAAAAACACTATTATCTCGAAATCCGCCGAAATAAAATCGCTGAACTAGCCGAATGAAAAAAGGAATGTCTACAATTTTTGTAGTTTTTATTCCCTTATATGTGCTTAACAAAATCCTATAGTCCAATGGTCAATTTTATAAATTTTATTTGCCAAAAAAAATAAAAATTTTAAATTGGATGTTTTCAAAAATTAAGACCTTTTTACCATTTATTTAAAACAAGTTAGCATAACACAATACGAAAAATGCTTATCACCTTAGTGCATTGGGACTTAAAGATAGATAATTTCAATCCATTTCAAAAATTGAACTCGATATCCTTTGATCAAGTGGTGAGCCACACGCTAGTTGCCTGGGGCACTTGTAATAACTTGGCTGATTTTTAACCGATTTTAGTTTTTATTGCTTTATTACAAAGGTAATGTACTCCACATCACAATTCTGTAACCATTTGAATTCAAAGTTAACTTAAAATGTCGAAAAAATTGAGAAAATGAGTAAAAAGTCATTTTTTCCCCTTGTAATTCGTTTTTCAAACTTCAGGTCGTTTCCGCGTCCACTTAAAGTTATCGGATTAACTCAAAATTTTTTATTATTAAGTTTTTAGTACAAAGGAACAAAATTCTGCCCAGTGCAACACAAAAATCCGAAATAAAAAAATAAGAACACCCTTAGTGTACACGTTACTTATGTATGTTGTGGAACATACTATAAACATAGTTGGTATTTTTGTTGTGCGCATGTGCACAGTTGTTTTATTTTAAGTTGCTGCATTGCTTGTAGTTCAGTTTGCAATTGCATGGTTGGTTGTTGCTAGGCATCTTTCTGCAAAATATTTTTATTTAACTATGATTTTAAATGCTACCAGCGGTTTTTTTTTTGTTAATAGTACAATACTATGGTATCGTTACAATTTTGTCTTTACTAGGACCTTCAAAATTTTAAATGCTGCGTTTTGTCGTACAACCAACAAAATGCCAGTTCTTTTGGCTCTGCTCAGCTTAACTCATGATGATGTTTGACAACGAGTGTCGTGACATCTCCCGTTGTCTTATTAATTTGTGTATTGTAAATGATTTTGAAAAATTTGTTTGAAATAAATAAAAATGCTGAAATATTTAACTAAATTTTTCATTATTTTTCTTTTTTATTAGAAAATCAACTTCATTGAAAAACAATTAAAACATTTTAATGCAGCACAAAAATTAAGTTTTCCTATTTAAAGAAAAACAAATATGTATGTACGATATAATTTAATTTCTACCGATTTTGTTGTATGTGCAATTTCTTTTTTTATATTATCCCAGCAAAAAAATTGGGTTGCATCAATGAAGTTGTTAAGCCGTTATGGTACTAGCTTTTTATAACCTACACCACTCTGTGGTACAGGATATAATGACTTTGTGCTGATGTCTTTAACTATCCAAAATATTGGTCCTAGACCCACTTTTAAGTATACCTATCGACCCAGAATCACTTTTTGAGTTAATTTAGCAAATCCGTCTGTCTTTCTGTCCATGTAAACGGCGTAAACACGATACAGGTCGCAATTTTTAATCAATAGGCTTAAAAATTAAAACTTAACCATCTCTTGGTCCAAAGACGAAGCCTATTGAAGTTGGGAAAATCGGCCCATGTTTAGACCTAGCCCTCATATAAAGGTCCTCTTTGATTTTGGCTCAAATGACTCTAATTACCGGATTATAATAGATATTCTTTAATTTGGCAAGTAAACGTGATTTGTGCCATTACCATTCCGAATTCTAGAGAAATCAGACCAGTTCGCCCCCATACAAACAACCTTCCCGATATTCATATAAATCTCTCAAATTTCATGAAAATCTAAAATATTTAATATAAATTTCGTTTGTGTGTGTTTAATGCGAGCTTTAATAACGCAATCAAGTCGGATATAATCGCACCATTTTTGGACTTTTATGAAAATTTTGTCCGATATTCAGTTTAAGGGTTTATTGGCAACAAAAAGAATGCCTGTTTCATTCAAATTGGGTTTGTGAGTGCTTTTTACACTTATTAAAAATTTGATAAAAAGATAGTTCCAATCGGTCTGTGTTTTTAGTTGGGACCCATTTTCTGGGAAACACTGGTGTAGGATATATATGGTCGGTCTTGACCGACTATAATTTTCTTAATTGTTTTTATATGTAGTTTTACAGATTTTCACATGAAACTCAGCAATTTACTTAACTATACCTGAAATGATTGTACAAAATAACAAAAAATAAAAGTGATCTCTTGTAAATCAAAAGAAAACTGAAATTTAAAATCAACAACTAAAATTATTTAAAATCACGGAAAGTTACTTAAGGAAATTTTTAAACACTACTGTCAAAATGTTGTTCTAATTACGCTCCCTCGTTAGTCCCGCCCGTGATTTATTTATTTTTTACTCACGCTTGATTCACACGTGAGTCACCAATCTCTAATACATTACATTTCGTAACGTGATTTACGTGATTCAGGCAAGAGTCACACTAACGAATACCTCAAGCTTGTTACAGGAATACTAAGTAAGGGTTTGATTTAAAATGGTTTCGTTACACTCAAAATATTTTGTAGGCAAAAACAAATGAAAACAAGTAAGAAAATTATAGTCGGTCAAGACCGACCATATAATAAACTACACCAAGGTTTCCCGGAAAATGGGTCCCATGGATCGATTAGATCTATATGTTGTAAAACCTTTAATAAGTGAAGAAAACACTCACAAATCAAATTTGAGTGAAATAGGCTTCTATTTGTTGACAATAAACCGCTTTAACTGAATATCGGGCGAAATTTTCACAAGGGGCCTGAGTCCAAAACTGGTCCGATGATTATCAGGTTTGATAAGGTTATTTAAGTACGCGTTTAACATACACAAACAAAATTTTAATTAAATATTTTCTATTTTCATGAAATTTGAGACATTTATGTGAAAATCGGGAAGGTGGTTTGTATGGGGGCTACAAGAAGAACTGGTCCGATTTCTTTGAAATTCGGAATGATGATATGTGAAGACAAAACATGTTTACCATCCAAATTTCAAAGCGATATCTTTTATAATACGGTTATTAGAGTCATTTGAGCCAAAACTAAAGAGGACCTTTGTATGGGGGCTAGGTCTAAATATGGACCGATTTTTTCCAATTTCAATAGGCTTCGTCCTTGGGCCAAGAGAGACTTAAGTTTCAAATTTCAAGTCAATTGATTAAAAATTGCGACCTGTATCGTGTTTACACCGTTTACATGGACAGACAGACAGACGGACGGACAGACGGACGGACGGACGGACATCGCTAAATCGACTCAAAAATTCTGAGTCGATCGGTATACTTAAAGGTGGGTCTAGGACCAATATTTCGGGTAGTTACAAACATCAGCACAAACTCATTATACCCTGTACCACAGTGTGGTAAGGGTATAAACACACTTTAAACTAGTGAATAAACAATTGAAAACCATCCCAGTAATTATTCATTAGTTTTAACAAACATCAACATTTATTTTTTACTGTTGACAAAATTTTCTAAAATAAATAATATTAAACATTAAAAAATTACGTTTTTTTCACTCTTTTTTACCAACAAATTCGAAAAAAATAACCTATGAAAACATTAAAAATTAATGATAGTTCTGTTATTTTTACCAACAAATTTCAAAAAAATAACCTACGAAAACAATAAAAATGAATGATTTCGTAGGTAATTTTTTACAATTTTTTATTGAAATATTTTTTTAAAAATTTTTAATAAAATTTTTGGGGAATCGATCCCGCAATCAACTACATTCTGGCCAGACACTCTACCCATCGTGCCAAAGTCACTTGATACAAACATGTTTTTATATTTCTATAAATAATTTTTTGATTTTTTTTTTCTACAAAAAAATAACTGACTTGTGTAGGTACAAACTAATAATATTTCATTAAAAAATACCAACAATTTAAAAAAAAATTACTTACAAAAATCATTAAAAATTTAAAGACTAATCAGTAGTTTTTACTTACAGAATAAAAATGAATGACTTTAAAAATTAAATGTCAATGAAAGTCTTTATTTTTTAGTGTGTTATTTTTGAAACAAAGGATAGAAGTAGTCATTAATAAAAACTGAACATCAAACAAATGTTTTTTCTTTTAAAAACGACTAAACGTAAAATTTTTTAAATAAACTACAAACAGTTAATGACATAATTTTTTAAGTGTAGTGACTCGGTAGTCGTTTTTTTTTTTAAATAAAAATCGTTGAAGAATATGTTCCTATAATGTAGTGTCCATTTAAATGCACCCGCTTAAATGCATCCAAAATATTAGATAAATGCATTTACAAAAACACAACTCTGATAAACGCACATCAAGCTATCTCAAGCTTTTTGAATTTGTTTATTTTTACTTATGCATCCGCAAGTGAATCATGTAAGCGGGGAGGGGAACTCATTTTAGTGTAAATAGTAAAGTAAACTTTGTATAAAATTTATCTAACCAGTTTTGCGCAATTATCGGGTTATTTTGTGTCAGACATACATAAATTTCCGTGATTTTCAATATTTTTTATACCCTCCAACCATTCTACAGTCCAAAATAAAAGAGCTAGACTTTCGAAGTTTGGCACGAATATGTCTTATATTCCTAGGCAGGTTAAGTTCGGAAATGGGCAAAATCGGACCAAGGGGAAAAAAGTTCCCCCTTGGAGAACTAAACCAACCTAAAAAAAACCGCATTTTTGAAGAGTTTTTTGTACTTTTGCTAAGCAAATGCAACATTCTCATCTCAAAAGAACTTCAAAATCGCAAGGGGAAGGTGCCCCTAACGTCTCCCACCAACCCCCCCCCCCCCCAAAAAAAAAGAAGACGCCCCTGGATTTTTTTATATTGTTTTTTTTTTACATTTTGGAGGGTAAAACAAATTCGGGGCAGCCGAAAGTAACACTCTCACTTGATTTTTTTTGGGTTGATTTTAAGTTTCCGTTTTTTATACCCTCCACTAAGTGATAGAGGGTATATATAAGTTTGTCATTCCATTTGTAACTCATCAAAATATCTGGGACCCTATACAGTATATATATTCATGATCCCCGATCGATTTTAAGGCATTCTCACATTGGGTTCAAATGGTAGCAAATTGGCGATTAATTGAAATTTATAAATGAAGTTTTTGTTATAAAATTTGCTATGGGGTAAAAGTAGATAAAATTCTGCAACACTAGTTATCAAAATCAATCAACTAAGTTGTTTACTTTTTTTTCGGTGAGCTGTCAAAGTTAGCAAATTATTGCAGTCGTTGAAAAAAGTAAGAAAATTTAAATTTTTTACAATTCAAGCGATCATTAGTAGTATTAAATCTTTTAAAAGAAAATCTTTTATAATGGAACCTTAAACACCAGGTATTAAACTAAATTGTAAAATTTTTTTGTTTATAAAAATTGTGTCTTAACATTTTTAATAATTTTTTTAAAAAGGGTCCGAAATTGGGATATTTTCCACATTTAATGGGCCACACATATTAAGTTAGTAATAGTTGGATTTAGTTTTGTGGATTTTAAAAAAGTATAGGATATCAGCTTTTATTTAAAAGAAAAAAAGTACAGACAATGCCCGGCCCTTTTTTTATTCCCAAATTTGTGTAAAAACTCTGGGTATCATTTTTTAAACAAGACCAATATATGTGTGTTTATACCCTTCAACTACAGTATGGACGTATACACACTTTGTCATTCCATATGTAACGCATCGAAATATGAGTCTAGGACCCCATAAAGTGTATATTATTCATCACAGATCCATTCTAAAACATTCTGTGAATAACAGTATGTCCGTTCGTCCGTCTGTTGTTGAGCACACCATAAAGTACATAAAACAAGAGCTAGAATCCTGACGTTTGTCACAAATATGTGTAATGGTCATATGCTGGTTAAGTTCTTGTACGAGCAAAATCGGACCAGGGGGGGAAAGTGCCCCCTTGAAGAACTAAAACTACCCCAGAAAAATATTTTTTTTACAAGTTTTATTTGTATATGTGTTCAATAAATGAAACATTTTAATGCCATATGAAGTTCATCGACCTTAATTTGAACCAAGAGGGATCAGGAAAGCCAATTTTTTCGGTCCGCCCCTTTTTGGGGGCGTGTATAGAAAAAATAATTTAAATAATGATAAATTTTTATTAATCAGGTGCAAAAACTGACATCTATTTTTTTGGCAACGTTTATCGCGAGGAGAAGGTGTCCCCCATAGTCTTCCGGTAAACCCTCCCCCCTACGCCAAAAAAACGTCCCCTCTATTTGTTTTTTGTAGCTTTATTACATGATCAAGGGTTTCGTGTTTTTTTCTAAAAACAAAAAAAAAACGACTAAAAGATTAAAAAAAAATTTTTTTGGTAATTTTTTTTTTTCTAAAATGCTGTGTTTTTATGTATTTATGATAATTCGTTAATAAAAAACTATAATATTCCCTTAAATCACGTTTTTCAGATAAATTTGTACATTTGTGAGATTTTGTGAAAAACAAAAATTGGATTTTAAATAAAATTTAAAATAATATAAATACATATTATGCGTTCTTTCTTTAATTTCTTTGATAGCACATTATGTTCACTTTAATTTCCATTTTTTTTTTTTATTAATTTATCGCTTTTCATTCCAAAGTTACAGCAAAAATTGTGAACTATAACCCTTTTTTCCGAAAAAAAAAACGCTTAACAGGTTAAAAAAATAATTTTTTTACAATTTTTTTTTTGCAAAATGTGTATTTTTACGTGTTTATATTAGGTCATCAATAAAAAAAATATAATATTCTAAAACTACTGCTTATCTGAATTAATCGCCATTTTGGGTACCATCGAACCCACTGTGCGTCAATCCGTCTGTCTGTCTGTGGAAATGGTGATCACGGCCAAAATATTACACGCAGATGACTGAAACTTAACGCGTTTATTGGAAGTTCTCCCGAGAAGTTTGGTATTGCATTTTAGCGATATGACTTTAGCGGTTAAAAAGTTATGAACGAAAATGTAAGGACACCTTAAAAATTTTAGTACACTCAAAAAAATACGTTAGTAGATTTACTAATTTTTTTTTGCTAACGCTAGTTAGCTAACTTTTAGCAAATTTTTAGTTGAGATTAGCATGTTAGCAAAAAAATCTTGTAAACTTCATTTAGCACATTAGCAATTTTAAACAAACTTTGAACTAATTTCTTTTGCTAAATTTGAAATTGAGTTGACTACATTTTTACAAGATTTTTTGCTAATATTAGCAAAATAAATGGTAAATTTTTTTTATTTTCAGAAAACTTAAAATGGCGCTATCTCGGAAACTAAGCCAGATAGAGCAAAATGGAGGCCATTTTTGGTTCTTAGAATCGCCATAGTATCGCCGGTCCCCTTCAAATGTGTGGACCCTAATGGGCCCTAACTTTGGATCCAAAAAAGTTAGCATTCCCGAAAATTTTAAAATGCTCATATCTCGGTAAATATTGCGACACAACAAAAAGTCCAAGAGCGTTTTTGTAGCTCTCAACACGTAGAACAGGACCGCAAAATAGTCAAAAGCTCTCCGAGTAATATTTTTGAAGTTATCGAGTTTTTTAATTCTCAAGACCCCAGTGGTCCCCTATAATCACGTATCTCAAAAACTAAGCAAGGTAGAGCGAAACGGACACAAATTTTGGATCAAAAACTATGACGATTTTTAAGGAACCCAGCTAGGTCTAGGCCCATCGGGGTCTGGACCTATCGGGTCCGAACCCAATGGGGTCCTCAGATGTGTATAAACTAAGTTCAAAAAAAAAAAAATATTTAGTTAACTAATTATTGGCAAAACGTTTTTGCTAACTTTAGCAAAAAAATTGTGGGTTCAAAATCAGCAAATTTTCTTGTAGGTTTACAAGCTTTTTTTGCTAACATTACAGTATTTTTTTTTTGAGTGTACATTCAACATAACCTAAAAATACAAAATGATTTAATTCAGCTGCTGGTTGACATATGTGAACATAATTGAACACCAAATGTTATTTAAACAAGTACGAACATATTTTTTGACAAAAAAATCACGGATTTTTTTGTTACCATTTTTTTTTTCGCGGAAATTTGTTGTCAAAAAAAATTGTTTCCAAAGTAATTTCCTTTTAAATAAAGTTTTTTGCAATAATCTTTTTGAAATCGTGGAGGGTATCTCTACATTCGGCTAGGCCGAATTTTACTTTTTACTTGTTTTTTTTATACCCTCCAACTACAGTATGGGGGTATACTCACTTTGTCATTCCGTGTGTAACGCATCGAAATATCGGTCTAGGACCCCATAAAGTATATATATTATTGATCAGTGATCGATTCTAAGACATTCTAGCGATGTCCGTCTGTCCGTCCGTCCGTCCGTCCGTCCGTCCGTCCGTCTGTGGAGGACACGATACAGTCCAAAATAAAAGTGATAGACTCCTGAAATTTGGCACATATATGTCTTATGTTCATAGGCTGGTTAAGTTCGGAGATGGGCAAAATCGGACCAGGGGGGAAAAAGTTCCCCCTTGAAGAACTAAACCAACCTCTGAAAAATATCATATTTTTACATGATTTTTTGTGTTTTTGTTCAACAAATCCAACATTTTTATGCTACAAGAAGTTCAAGGTCCTGCATTTGGACCCACAGAATTAGAAAATATCGTTTTACGGTCCGCCCCCTTTTTTGGGCGTGGAATATTTTTTTTTTTTTTATATAATGATAAATTTGTATTTCTTTAGTGCAAAAAGCATAAGAATTATTTTTTTCTAACACTTATTCGAGAGGAATTGTGCCCCCCAATTACCACTACCCCCCCCCCCCCCCCCCCCCCCAAAAAAAAAAGAAGACGCCCCTGCAATTTTTTTTTTTTTATTTATTTGCATGTTGGAGGGTATAAAAGATTCGGCACAGCCGAATTTAACACTCTTACTTGTTTTGTTTACAATTACTTTTACTAGAAAATGTTATGTTTTTGCGTAAAACTATTTAGCGTGACTGAAATCTGCGTGAAAAATAGTAAAGTAACTCATGTGATAAGTCTGCAGTGAGTGACGTGAATATTTTGTGAGACAAATTGCTTAAAGGCCTATCTCTAAATTGTACCGCAAATGCTAAAATAATTAAAATAATCTCAATTCGTTGGTTTTGTAAATATTTGTTACTCATTCGCCATGTTGATACAAAAAAATACATTAAAATTTCAGAATCGTTATGAAATCCAATTTTTAAATGCGATTATCTCGAGAATAATGAAAAATGCCCTTTAGAATTTTTGTGTGGATAGACAAACTGCTAAACTTAAAAAAAAAATATTAAAAAAATGTGACCGGGTTTTTGATAAATTGCCTTTTTTAAAAATTGAAAATTTCAGAACAGGTTCTTAAAATTTTCCAAAATAAAAATTGTTAATAAATGACCCCTAAAAACTACAAGAAAGTAAATTTTTGGGATTGTGGAACATTCCGTTTTAATTTGATAAATATTTAATCAAGGAAACTCGACACAAATTTGACAGTTTCTACAATATTTAATACCTAACTTTTTAAAAAAACAACATCCTTTTTTTGCTGGGTTTTTGTTTTTTTCAATTTCAAAACGTGATGCGTTCATTTGCAGATTAAATACTAATGATAAATGACAACAAGTCTTTCAAACTTACAGGAGGCTTTGGATACCACTTAACCTATCATAGGTTTTTTGGTATTAACGACAAGTTGTGTCACAAATTAAACACGTTTTTTCCTGAGAACTAATGAATACTCATGGTTTTCGTTTTTCTTTTTTTTTTTGGATCAGAGTGGACAAACCTTAGTAGACCAGGTTGAGAATAAAAAGACACATTTTTCAAGTTGCAAGACAAAGTAGCAAAACAATTGGTGTAGGCCAAGCTAGATCGGGTTTAAACTACTGTTAATATAAGATAAGTCTTAGAAACCCTCCAATATGTAAAAAACTAAAATCACAAAAATAGGGGCGTTTTTTTTTTGTGTGCGAGATGGGAAAGGGTCGGCAGAGGTCATTGGGGTCACTTAAGTAATACAATTCTATTGCCCTTTAAATTGGGTGGTCCGAAAAAAAAACATTTTCTAGTCCCCGGGGTCCAAATGCAGGACTTAGAACTTCTTCCGTCATTAAAATGAATCATGCTTTCAGTACCGTTTTAACCATAAGGGCTCACTGGGCACGTGTCCAGAGCCCCCGACTTAAGGAGGCACCGAAATGCCAATAAATTCGCATATTCGAAAATGGAGCACAATTTTTTTAAATTTATTTCTGAAGAAAATTTCACATTTTCGTACAGAAAAATTTCACATTTTCGTACAGAAAAATTTTCAGAATCTAACAGACTTTTCGTATACATCTGAAACTTTTTCTAAAGGAGAAATTTTTCCTATATCGTACAGAAAAAGAGATTTTAAAATTCTAAAGTTCATAGACATTTTTTATTAAATAAAAAGTCTCTGATTTGAGACACTTATCGTATCCAAATTCTCAGATTCTGAGATATTTTTCGAATAGAAAAAGTCAGACTCGGAGACATTTTCGTATAGAAAAAGCCTCGGATTCTGAGACATTTTTCGTACAGCAAATGTCTTAGATTCTGAGACATTTTTCGTATAGAAAAGTTTTCAGACTCTGAGACATTTTTCTTGTAGAAAAAGTTTCAGATTCTGAGTAATTTTTTTGTATAGAAAATGTCTCAGATTCTGAGCCGTTTTTCGTAAAGAAAAATTCTCAGATTCTGAGGCATTTTACGTATAGAAAAAGTTTTAGATTCTGAGTCATTTTTCGTATAGAAAATGTCTTAGATTCTGAGACGGTTTTTGTATAGAAAAAATCGCAGATTCTGAGTCATTTTTTGATTAGAAAATGTCTCAGGTTCTGAGACATTTTTTGTATAAAAAAGTCTCAGATTTCGAGACATTTTTCGTATAGAAAAAAGTATCAGAATTATAGACGATTTTCGCATAGAAAAATTCTTAGAATCTGAGACATGTTTCCCATAGAAAAAGTCTCAGAAGATGAGCCATTTCATATAGAAAAAGTCTCAGATTCTGATACATTTTTCGTATAGAAAATGTCTTAGATTCTGAGACATGTTTCGTATAGAAAAAGTCTCAGGCTCTGAGAAATGTTTCGTAAAGAAAAAGTTTCAGATGCTGAACAATTTTTCGTATAGAAAAATTCTCAGATTATGAGACATTTTTCGTATAGAAATAGTGTTAGATTCTGAGACATTTTTCGTAGGTTCTACAGGTTCTACAACATTTTTCGTATTAAAGAAGTCTCCGATCTGACAATGAGTCGTTTTTCGTTTAAAAAATATCAAATTCTGAGATAAAAATATTTGCAGATTCTGAGACATTTTTCTATATAAAACGTCTCAGATTCTGAGACGTTTTTCGTATAGAAAAAATTTTAGATTCTAAGACATTTTTCGTATAGAAGAAGTCGTAGATTCTAAGACATTTTTCAAATTTCTCAACACGAATATCATGATTTTAATTAGTACAGAAAAATGACATCGAGCTAGAATATCTAGAATATAGCTCAAAATATTTTTTCAGTTCCTTTTTCTTAAAACATGTAATAACATGAATTTAATTTGAATGTTTTTTTGTCTTAAAAATTAGATTTTTTTAAAATATTTTTAAACTAAAGTACTCAAAATTTTCGAAATTTTGAGTCGTATTTGGTTAAAAAATTCGGACATACATTTTGGTCGAAATACATAATTTTTTTCCAACTTTGGCCGCTGTTTGGCAACTGAAGATGACTTTGCAAATTTTTTTTAAAAATTTTCCCACGAAATTCGAAAGCTTGAATTTGACTGAAGGCCACAATATATGTGCCAAAATTCAGGAGTCTAGTTCTTTCATTTTGGACTGTATCGTGTCTTCCACATACAGACGGACGTACGGACATCGCTAGAATCGATCACTGATCAATAATATATGGACATTTCCATTTAACTTTTCATTTCTTTGAAATTTTGGTTTTTTGGCAAAAACTTTTTTTATTTGCATTCAAATGACTATCTACTGATAGAAATGCATAAAGGACTTCTAATGCAATTAGCTTACAAACACTTAAGGCCAAAAATCTTATTTTACGGTAGTTAGCGACAATCAAACTTTCGAAATGTGGAAAAGTCGATTGAAATTTCATAAAAATTATGTACTCTTTGTCCTATTGTACTTGCGCCGTCCAACGTATTCTTCAAAGATTTAAAATAAATGGTCCCTATACTTGTTCAAAAAAGATGTATTTATAAATTTGATGTGCCATCAATAATAAAAAAGTTATTTGGTGGTAACGTTTTGAAGTTAAAATTTCTTCATTTTCAATTTTTCGTCGTTTTTTTATCAGGAAATTTGCGCCGCTTCATACTTTTCAAAAGCTCATACGAAGAATGATAGCTGCCGTAATTCCCTACAGTTTAAAACTGGTCTCATGAATGTGCCCTTATTAGAAGCGGAGTACTAGCTAGACAAAGGTTAAGAGACAAAACGTGAAAGTCATCAAAAATCCACTTTTTTGCGAGGCACATTCGCAATATTACTTAAAAGTGGCCAGCACATCGCGTGATTCAAATATTTTTTGATTTTTTATAATAAAATCGATATATGTAAAAATTTGACATTTCACGATTTTAAACTTTTGCTTGTATTTTCACGTGAAAAGAATTTAGATTTCAAATATACCCGTCAGACGATTGCTTGTAATGCGTATTATGGATCGTGTGCAAAAATTGGGACTTAATGTAACTGAACGCTGAAATCGCGCCAATTTTGTCTCCAGATAAACCACCAGGGCACACCCAAACCGCTAATAGAAATTCATTTCTATAAATGGCAATTGCTGGTACTTATAGTGCTTTATCCCAAAACTGAGCGGCATTAATGAATTTTGAAGATTGTGGATTTTATGCATCTTTCAAAATTTCATTAATCAGAAATTGCATCACTTTTAAAAATTCACAATTTTGCATCATGCTCAAGTTTCTTAACTAATTTGAGGGTGCTAAGTCCGAATATGACCTTTAATTTGGTCCAACGTCATTAGATTTCGCGTAAATTGCATATCAAGCTACTTTTTAAAACAAACTTTTAATGTAAAAATCTGATTGTATATCCACGTTAATGGACGTAATTTATCCGGTTATTATTGGGGATTGTATGAAACATTAATTAACGTTGATTTTGTTAAATTCTAAAAATAATTGTAATTTTGAGATTTTTTGTTTTCAATTAAAATCTTTAAACCGCCATAACTTTCGCGCCGTCAGCTGAAAGTTCTTCACGCAAACGGATTTGAACTTTTTAAATGCATGTTTATACGCGTACTAAACGATTTTGATGTGCCTTCAAAATAAATTTTTATATTTTTTAAACCTTAAAATCAAAAGTTAAATGGAAATGTTCATATATACTTTATGTGGTCCTAGACCGATATTCCGATGCGTTACACACGGAATGACAAATGAGTATACTGACATACTGTGGATTGGAGGGTATAAAAATATCAGGTGAGTTTTCAAAGAAACGTGATGAATATTTTGAAGTAGACACGGTAATCGGAACCTCTTACTCTTATTCATTCATCACCGGTTTTTCAAAGTAAAATACAAACTCCATCTGAATTATCTCCCTTTGGTTGACACAACTGTGACATTTTATGCGTTAAGTTTTACTTACTTAACGAGAATTGCTACTACCATTTCTGTGTTACTTCAGCAAAAAAAATCAAGTATGGGTAAAAGAAAAAACTTTTACACCATATGTTTAAAGTTTTTTAACTCAATGAGAACTACAATTTCTGTTTTTTTTTTTTAGCAAAAGATATTAAGAATGGGAAGAAAAGAAATATTTAAGAAAAGGAAACGTATTGTAGGAAGGGAAAAGTGTTTTTTGTCTTTGCTGTTAATAACTTTCGAATGGCACACGTTCATAATAGATTTCCCCTTACAGCAGTAAACCATTATTCTAGGTTTTTTCTAGAAACGATTTCATGCGAAATTAATACAATTAGCAACTTGTAAATTTTTAATATCTATCATCATGAAATAAGACTGCAAAACGACAAAATAAAAAAAGACAAAATTTAACTTTGCAAAATTTATTTTCAAATGAACGGAAGAAACAACAACGCCTTCGCAGAAAAAAATCTGCTAACATTCTAATTGAACACCCAACTAGTTTAGTGGCTACTAACTATTCCACATCTAACTACAAAAGACTTTCTTAACAAACTTATACCAGAGACTTCCAGTTAGAGTTGTCAACTATTCGGCATATTTCAAAAACCGGTTTTCGAATAGTTAAAAAAACCGCCGTTTTTTAAAAACCGGTTTTCGGTTTTTTTATTTGAAAACCGGTTCGAATAACCGGTTTTTTCGGTTTTTTTAATAAAAATTGTTAAAAACATTAAATAAATAGGTTTTAATTTGTTTTTAACAAAAAAGAAAAAATAATTGTACACAATTCATTCTTATTAAATAAATCAAATTCAAAGCTTAAAACAACAAAATATAAATATTTTTTATGTAAGTTAATAAAATGTTTTTAATTTATAGTAATAGAAATTATAGGGTCAGTCACTATAAAATGGAACTATGTACTTTTAATCAGTACAATAAGGACTTAGGGCTGGTAACTCATCACAATATAATCAATGATTAAGGCTACTCAGTGTTTGCGAACGTCAAATTTATATGAAAATAAACAATGATTAGTATTAATCATTGATTAGCTTTTGATAAGTTACCAGCCCTTAAAAACATTTAAAAAATACATTTAAAACACAACATTTTTCTTGTTAGTGTTTCTTCACAACCGCGTCTTTTAACCAGAGTTATAGAGTAAGGAATTGACAGTTTTGTAGATCTGGCATCACCAAAAATAACTGGAAAAATCTGGTAATACCACACTAAAGTTTAAACGTAAAGCAAAGACAGACAAAAAGCAATCTGCATTGTTACTGTATAACTGGTATCTTCCATTTCGCTCAGATTTCGATTTGTGATAAAATTTCTTAAACAATACCATATGATTTTTGTTTACTACTGTTCCAAACGCCATTTGATAAACTACTCTATAACTCTGCTTTTAACCTTCTTATTTATTTCTGAATTAAGAAACAAAATTTCAAATACAGAGTTGTATTTTACAAATATTGTAACAAATGCTGACAAAAAATGAAGTATTATATATTCGAAAATGTCGAATAATTCGACACAAAAAACCGGTTTTTCGAATATCTAGAAAACAACCGGTTTTAAAAAACCGGCTTGGAAAAACCGGGAAAAAGCGAAAAAAACGGTTTTTCGAATAATTCGGAAACCGGTTTAGACAACTCTACTTCCAGTTAAATGGTGTCTATACTATCAAATAATTTCAAAAAGTGATATAATTGTTCATAGGCATAGCTGTCTTCCTCCGTAGTATATAAAACTAATAGTAATTTTAATAATTGGTAAAAATTTATGAACTATTTTTCAATTCTATCTTTGTAAATTATAACAAATATACTCAAAGTATTTCCAAACGCATCCTTATTGGAATCTCCATTGATTTAGTTTAAAAACGGCATAACTTCACGTTGGTTAGTTGGTATGTAGACACACATGTACACAAAACGAGTACATTATAAATTACGATGTGCGAACATATTTAAACATTACGAGTATGTATGATCAACATGTAGAAAAAATCTTAAAAAAACACATATTCAAACACGCGCCTAAAACATTAATTTTGTTCCATTGTATTTAACCCGTTTTATACACAACAAGTAAAAAAGTTAAATTCGGCCTTGCCGAATGTAGTGATACCCTCCACAATTTCAAAAAGATTATTGCAAAAAACTTTATTTAAAAAGAAATTACTTTTGAAAAAAAAAAATTTTTGAAAAAAAATTTCCGCGAAAAAAAATTTTGGTAAAAAAATCCGCGATTTTTTTCTTTTTTTGTCAAAAAATATGTTCGTACTTGTTTAAATACCATTTGGTGTTCAATTATGTATGTTCACATATGTACACCAGAAGCCGAATTAAAGCATTTTGTATTTTTAGGTTATGTTAAATGTACTGAAATTTTGGAGGTGTGCTTACATTTTCGTTCATAACTTCTGAACCGCTGAACCATTATCGCTCAAATGCAATACCAAACTTCTCGGGAGAACTTCCAATAAATATGTTAAGTTTCAGTCATCTCTGTGCAATATTTTGTCCGCGACAGCATTTTCCACAGACAGACAGACGGACATCGCTAGAATGTCTTAAAATCGATCGGGCATCATGAATATATATACTTTATGGGGTCCCAGATCGATATTTCGATGAGTTACAAACGGAATGACAAACTTATATATATTACCCTCTATCACTATTATATACCCTCTATCACTAAGTGGAGGGTATAAAAAAATACATGACGAAAAAATGCGGAAGGTGGGATGGGTGCAAACGGCCACTCATTGGGTTCAAAGTTGGGCGTAAAGGAGTACAAATCCACAAAAGCTCCACAGCTGCCTTTAAATCGCCCCTGGAGGAGTAAACTGTATGACCGGCCCCCATTAATTTACCGCCCCAACATAAATGAACATAACCTGCTAAGAAAACTCTAATACAAAAGTAAAATTTTTTAAATAAAATTGAGGAGTAAAATGTATATTTTTTTAAAACCCAACATTTTCTCAGAACACCTACTCTTGTCAAACGTTAAGGGGGTCCCTATACACAATTTTTATTTTTTAAAAATACCTGTTTTTATAATTGCAAAGTGTTTATATATGGGGCATTCCATGTCAAATCAGACACTTTGAAAACAATTTTTTTTTAGATTTTCCCAATTTGTTTATAGTTTTTAGTACCCTTCGAAAACTCCTTCGTGGTAAATTTTCAGATTTTTTTGATGACCCTTTCAAAAGATATCGAATTTTTAAAAATTGGTAGTTTGTTCCTTTACTCAAACTTCTTTTACTCATAACTTCTTCAATAATGGTCCAAATTTCAAATTTGTTTTTTAAAAATTTTAGCTTTTTACGTACTTTAAAAAAAAAAAATCCCAAAAATTTCTTAAAAGCGCTCTAGTAAGCGATTTTGAAGTTTTAACATTTAAATCTCATTTTTGAAAATGTCGAAGAGTACGATTTTTTTTAAATTTTTTTGTGTAAAACTTCTATCGATTCTACAAATTTTTTGCCCAGTAGGATCATGGGATAACGATTATTACTATTTTTTTTTTTAATTTTTTGAAAAAAATTTATTGCAGTTTTCCAATTTAAAAATCATTTCTACTGCTCCAATGGTGCGTCATAGAGTGGTCATTAGTGGGACCGACACCCATTTTTTTAACCCTAAAACATTTTTTTTTAAACATACCTACGCCCTCCAATCCCTAAGTAGGCTTGCGGTTGGAGCAAATTTTAAAAAATGTAGTTTTGTGTGGGAGCCCCCTTAAAAATTGGAGATAGGGTATTATTTTGTTCCAAAGAAATGTTAAGACGTAAAAATTAGTAGGGATAGGTCTTGGAAATGACTCCTCTATGACGCACCATTGCACTGTGGCCGAAATCACTGATCTAGCGGCGTTTTAGTCAAAATTAAAAAATTAAAACTGATAAATGTTTTGCACTGTATCGATTACCTATACTTTACAGAGAAAATTAACGTTTTCACTTTTGTTTTTCTCTTAATATTCGCACAGCTGTAAGCTATCAAATATACATTTTCTGCAGCAAGTGTATTAAAGGAATTTGGGGCCTAATTACTCAGTGAGTTTTTCTTGACATTTTTAAGTCAATTGTTTACACATTTTGAGCCAAAAAGTTTTAACTGAAAGTAAAAGGTATGTTTTAACTAAAAAATAAATGTTTGTTGCCTGTGTGTATCTAGTTTATTATTAGTTCATTATAGGAGTTTACATTTGTGATACTAACTACAGTTTCATGGACTGCAACTTTTGAAATTCGATCGTATTCGGTCCAATTCCTGTTTTGTTTATAATTTTGGGATATTTTTGTTGTGACGTTTCAGTATGGCGTGCTAGTTCGCGCAAGTTGCTCGGTTTTTTAGGGTCAATCTGCTGTCCAAATAAACAGTATAAACGCTATACAGACCACAATTTTCAATCGATTTGGCTGAAATCTGAAATTTAAATTTCTTTTATCGCAAGAGCAAAACCTATTAAATTTTGACAAAATCAATCCATGTTAACCCATAGCCCCCATGTAAATGTCCCCTTCAAGTTTTACTTAAATACCCCTAACAATAGTATTCAAGATATCTTTTTGAAATTCGACCAATAAAAGTTTTTTATATTCATAAACAATCGCTCTAAATTTTAATGGAATCGGACAATTTTAATTTCTTGGCCTCATACAAACCACTCTCCCAATATTCACATAAATTTCCCAAAATACATAAAAATAAATAAATATTGTTTAAAAATTAATTCTTTTTAAATTTTATAATCGCAAATAAGCATTAACCTTTATTATTTTACATTTCCGAATTAAGCGCCGCTAGATTGGCCATTTCGGCCACTGTGCATTGGAGCAATAGAAATGATTTTATGATTGTAAAATTACAATAAAATTTTTTCAAAAAATTTTAAAAAATAGTAATAATCGTTATCCCACGATCCTCCTGGGCAACAAATTTGTAGAATCGATAGAAGTTTTACACGAAAAAAATCGAAATGTTCAAACATTTTCAAAAATGAGATTTAAGTTTTAAAACTTAAAAATATCATACTAGAGCGCTTTTAAGAAATTTTTTGGATCTTTTTTTAAAAAGTTAGTAAAAAAACAAAATTTTTGATTTTTTTTTTTTTTTTTTGCAATTTGAACCATTATTGAAGATGTTATGAGTAAACGTTTTGAGCAAAAAGGAACAAACTACCAATTTCACCAAATTTCTACCAAACACCAAAAAAATCTGAAAATTTACCACAAAGGAGTTTTTGACATAGAATGCCCCATATATACCTAGGCTGACCGTTCGTGCTGATTTGATTACTGTATGTACTAACTTTTGGTCACATTTTCTGATCAAAAAACCATGTACTTACTTATACTCATTTTTTAAAAATTGTACTGATTTTTGAACATTTCTAGATAAAAATAGCACTACGCTACAGGGTTATTGCTCAGACATGTTGAATACATTTTTTAAATATTTTTTTGTCATCAGAAAAGTTGTATCAATTTGCCATCTCGAGATGTAGGCGTTTTAATTTTTTGTGGACCAAGCCCTCAAAAGAGATAAATTTTTAGCAATGGAACAGTGTATGTTATATTTATTCATAACTTTTTTTAAACTTTACCAAATATACTTATGTCTTCAAAACAAAGGAACATTTTGTAAAGATGATTTCAAACTTTCATATACATATACAAAAAACTATAAACTAAATGAGAATTCAAAACATCAAGATAATAAAAAAAATATAAAAAAAATATTAATGCCCTGATTCAGTATGTCGTACAAAGTGAGTGACTAGAAATTTTGTACGTAAAGCAAAAACAAATTTGAGTATTTTGTTTTTGTTTTACGTACAACTTTTGTAGTCACTCACTTCGACCGAGATAGCGAATCGCACAGTAAATTTGTATTAAATTGTTTACTCAAATTTAACTTTAAATTTTTGAGTAAATTTTTAATTGCGTTAATTAAAAAATTGCTTAAATTTGTTTTAAAAATTTAAACAACTGATTACTTAAATTGGTTTGATCAATATTATTTTCTGTGCATTGAAGTCAAAATTTTGAACCAAACTTAGAACCAATACCAATTTTTATGATTTTTTGTTAATATAAAAAAAAAAATATATATATAAAATCACCTTACCGAGATAAAGTAATTTTTATTTTTTACGGACTAAGCCCTTAAAACTGACAATTTTTTAATATTGAAAATTTTCCCCCTTCCCCTTTGCCATAGGTATTATAAAATGAATATAATAAACCAATTAATCATTATTAAAATACATTTGTTATATCCACGCCCACAAAAGGGGGCGGGTCAATTTTTTTTTTTATTTATTTTTATCCGCTGTGTCCACATTTTTATCCGCTGTGTCCACATTCAGGATTTTGAACTTCTTTTGACACAAAAATGTTGCATTTGCTTAACAAAAGTACAAAAACCCTGCAAAAAAAATGCGGCTTTTCTGAGGTTGGTTTAGTTCTCTAAGTGGGAACTTTTTTCCCCTTGGTCCGATTTTGATCATTTCCGAACTTAACCAGCCTATGACCATAAGACATTTCTTGCCAAACTTAGGAACTGTATCGTGTCCTCGAAACATACACATTTCCAATATTAAAAAATTTGTCGGTTTTGAGGGCATGGTTCACAAAAAATTTTAATTTATTTATATTTCATCCTGACATCCCGATCTGATCTACTTAATATTACGATCTCAGAATGTCCGTTCAAAGCAAGTCGACTATCACCAAGGACCGTATCAGTGGAGATAGGACGCCGTCCTGTAACGGCGTTTACTGTGACTAGACTGATACCCACGAATGCGGTTATTTCTCTGCTCTCTAGTTGTTCCTAATCCATCTACACGTACCCAGAAAGACACCTCTACACTGAAGTGCAGATTCATATAGTCTTAACCAGTATTACCAAAAGCACTTTGCGCTTGTTCCTGTGGGCTTTTTTTATCTCTGATACAAGATGATGTAAAACTGAATTAGTAGATATGCCCTTTTGAATCTTCTAATTTCCCTGTTGTATTCAGTCGGAGATCTTCTATATGTATCCCAGTTTCCAGTAGTTTTAGCCTCATTAAAAAGTTTTCTAAATTTTTTTCTGCGCCATTACCAGGGGACCTTACGTCGTATTTTTTATCGGCGTATTGTTCAGCTCTCATGATACGGGGAGTTAGTGGTTCGAGAATCAAGGGTTGGGAAGTGCTTTACACTTAGAAAATTATTGCAGTTACTACATGCTGGTCATTTGTGTAGTAAGTAGTAGTTGTTGTTTTCAACTACAACTTCAGTTGTTTTTGGGTGAAAAATCTCAAACAACTGTTTTTTGTAGTTGTTTTAAAAAATAAATACAAAAAATTACTACATTGTAGTAACAGTTGTTTTATGTAGTTGTTTTTAGTCTATAAAAAACACTTTAATTTTCTAGAAATTTTTAGAAAAACGAATGTGTTGGACGATTTGGAAGTGTCAGATGCAGCAGAAATTATTTCCAAATAATTTTATCCGTTTTTTAAGTTTAGAAGAAAATTCAGATAATTTGAGTTACAGTAAAAATAACTGTAATTTGAAGTAGTTTTTACCATTTTTTGTAGTTATTAATTGATAGTTAAAAACAACAACAATTTGTGGTTGATTTTACCGTAAAATGTAGTGGACGCCAAAACAACAGCAAAGTAGTAGTTTTAACTGTATTTTGTAGTGGAATCTACCGTCATAATTTTTTGAGTGTACAGATATGTGAACGTTTTTCAGGGATTTCTAAATTACAAAGTTCCAGAACCGGATAAAGTTACAATAATTCGTTTTCCAATCGATTATTCAACGCAAACAAATTGAACGTCGACTATCATCTTGTAAGTTTTCAAAATAACAGATGCACGAAATGGGTTAATAGTACAACATTGTTTAGGTTGTTGTTTATGCTGCTTTATAAGCATCCAATTAAATAAACGCATTTATACTCATACTCCCGATTCAAATACAAAAACAACAACCAATTGCCACATAATAGCCGACATTGAACTACCATTGAAATTCGATATGGGGAAGTACAGACACAAATGATAGAGGCGAATCACTTTTGGAGTTTTTGTTAAGCACTAACCTGTATATTTGTAACAAGGGTAGTGAACCAACTTTCGTTACAAGTACGCGGCAAGAGGTTCTTGACGTAACACTTGTATCAGATACATTGTCTGATAGAATTGATGACTGGAGAGTTTTGGAAGAGCATTCTTTCTCAGATCATCGCTACATTGAGTTTTTACTCAGGGAGCGTGCCCCGGTTGAGACAGTCTCTAGAAATCTGAGAAGAACAAACTGGGTGAAATATAGGGAGACTTTTTCTTTGCTTTTGGATGAAGTACCCCTATCTGAACCACATAGTTTAGCGGAAATTGACTGTCTGGTTGACCATATAACAAATGTTTGTAATAGGTGCCTGGATGCGTCTTGCCCTTCTGCAAAGCCCAGAGGGAAAAAAAGCCACCTTGGTGGTCAAATGAGTTGCAGACGAGCAGAGATTCCTGCAGAAAGCTCTTTAATAAGGCTAAATTTTCAAGAGCGGACGAGGACTGGTCTGCATACAGGCTGCAACTTAAGAGTTATAAGAAGATGATCAGAAATGCAAAATGTGATTCTTGGAAAAACTTCTGTGGAAACATAGAAGACGTCTCTGAGGCATCCAGGCTGCGCAAGGTTCTGGCTTCTTCTCCTTGCACCCTAGGATACCTGAAAGATCCTAATGGGGTGTGGTCTTCATCCAGTGGAGAGTCGCTGGATCTCCTTTTAAACACGCATTTTCCGGGCAATTCCATGACGTCGTTTCAAGCTTTGGAACGTTCTGACGCCCAAGCATCTGAAATTGCTTCGGAAATAATAAATATGCCAACATTAATCTGGGCGATTAAAAGCTTCAGGCCCTATAAATCCCCGGGACCTGATGGTATAATCCCGGCTGAGATGCAGCAAGTGTTGGACTATATAGCCCCGTTGCTGTATAATTTATACACAGCATGCATCAACTGGTCTTATATTCCTTTAAAATGGAGGGATACCAGAGTCGTATTTATCCCGAAGGCTGGGAAAAGTTCCCACACAGCTCCGAAGGATTTCAGACCAATTAGTCTGTCTTCTTTTTTGTTAAAGACAATGGAACGAATGATAGACTCATATTTGCGTAGAGTGATTGACCCGAGGTTGCTTTCGACAAAGCAACATGCATACAGCAAGGGACGATCAACGGAAACAGCTCTTCATGAGCTCGTTGGTACCATCGAGAGATCGCATTCGGTAAAGGAGTACACTATGGTGGCCTTTCTTGATATTGAGGGGGCTTTTAATAATGTCATCCCAGAATCGATAATATTGGCATTGTCTGGTCTGGGAGTAAAGCGTGAAATCGTTTTAATGGTGGAAAACCTACTTGCCAATAGACGTATAACGTCTGAATTGGGAGCGTCCGTCATATCTCGATTTGTCAATAGGGGCACACCACAAGGAGGTGTTCTTTCGCCGCTTCTTTGGAACCTGGCACTGAATTCAATGCTACTATCTCTAGAAGCACGTGGTTGTCATGTTGTCGCATATGCTGACGATGTCGCGATAGCGGTAAAGGAGAAGCATCTGCCAACATTGCGGGACATTCTTCAGGGTTCTCTGAAAGATCTGTCTAAATGGGCAAGAGGCTGTGGTCTAGGAGTTAATCCTAGTAAAACAGAGCTTGTTTTGCTTACAAGGAAAAATAAGATTCCTGCTTTTGATCCTATTTCTCTGGACGGTACTGAAATCACCTTCTCAGATGGAGCCAAGTATCTTGGAGTATTTCTAGATAGGAAGCTGAATTTCAGGCGTAATATTGAGGAACGGGTGAGAAAAGCAACGATTGCTTTGTATTCCTGTAAAAGGGCCATTGGAAAACGATGGGGTTTTAGCCCTCAAGTCGTTCATTGGATCTATACAGCAGTGGTGCGTCCAATTTTGCTGTATGGAATCATTGTCTGGTGGCCTGCTTTAGAAACAAAAGCAAACTTTGTCTTTATCACGAAGGTACAGAGAATGGCGTCAATGTGCATCACTGGTGCTCTTCGTACTACACCTACGGCTGCATTAGAAATCCTCCTTCACCTGATACCCTTGGACATATTGGGTAGGCAGTATGCGGCTGCGTCGGCAATTCGACTTAATAGCACGCTGCAATGGAGGAGCAGTGATTGTGGCCATAGCGCGATCTTGAAAAAGATAACAATACCACAAAATGTGGACTGTGCTCCCTCTTTGAGCCTCTTTGAGCGCCACTTTACCACTATGATACCATCCAGGGAGTCTTGGATGGGGGATACTCCGGGTAGTGGAGCTACCATACATTTTTACACAGATGGATCGAGGCTGCACGAACAAGTGGGCTTTGGAGTCTATTCGGAAGAGCTTGGGTTGAGCCTGGCTCGTAGATTGCCAGATCATTGCAGTGTTTACCAGGCAGAGATGCTGGCAATAAAAGAAGTGGCTGACTGGTTGAACTGCAATGTCTTGTCTACAACCGCAGTCAACATCTATACTGACACACATTGGGAACTTTGTATGGAAAAGGCGCGCATCGACGTTTTTTTGTTATAACTCTTGAACGGATAGGAATTTGACGACATTCTTTACCATTATAAAAACTGGAGACCTTAAGGAACTCGCACATGTGGATTGGACATTTTTCGCATTAGTACCCTACTTGTAAATTTAAGGCAAAGTTGGTTAATTTATTCATATAAAAAAAGAAAATGGAGGTCAATTATTTAAAATAGTTACGGATTTTAAGCGACAATATAACAGCTTACCATTCAAATCAAAGTGTTTCTTTCATATTTTGGTAAAGTCTACACCCTACACTAAAATAACCAGCAAAATTAACTGTTTTCTATCTATTATCATTTTCAAATTTTTAAACAAAATAATGGGAAAAGATATCAAACAAAGAAGCAACACACGGTAAATGCGCATTATTTGCAATAATTGTTAAGTTATTTTGTAAAAAAAAAAAAATATTTTAAACACAATACTCTATAATCAGTACTTCCAACATTTCTGTCTGTCTTATTAGGAATATATTTGGATTGGACTCAATCATAAACATACTAAAAACGTCTTGCAGGTTGTTGGTTTTTGAGTTTTCTCTGTTAAAGTTTTTTTTATAGTTTTTAAAATGTCTATTTAATCTTTACAGAGCCTGCTCCGATAATTGTCATGAAAGAAGGCAAATATTTTTTAAATGTTATTTTAATACAACGGGCAATCACAATTCTTGTATAAATAATGTCATGAGCTAGAATTGTATGCATAGTGGGACTCATGGTTCACCAACCATGCTTTTCAACTTATAATTTTGCAGTTCCATGTATGTTTTTTCTAAACTTAACGGAATTAATTTCATTTGCGTTGATACACTTAAGTATTATAACAACCCGTTTTATAATATCTTCTTCTATTCCAGTTATTTTGGCCGTAACCGCGGTGAAGAAAGCCTTTTTGTTACAAGCATTAGGTGAAACTCCTTATGCCTTAATAAAGTAAGGTAGGGTATCAAAATCAGTATTTATTGAAAACCTCGGTTATCTGTTAACAATATAGGTCATTTAAGTAAAAGTTTGTAATAAAACGATTAACAATTAAATTATTTTAAAAATAATCACTTTAAAAATATTTATTTTTTCGTAAATAGACCCCAATTTAAACCTCATTTCAGGGCGCAGCTGCAACTGGCTGCAAAAGTTTCTACCCCAGGAGTATTAAGTAATACTTCTAGTTTATTGTACAAAAAGAATCGCCATTCCCTTTCGTTCCCCACAAAAGTTGCAATCCAAAATATAAACTGTTTTTTTCTGATTTTTCAAAAATTTACACTTTTTGATGGCCTGTATTTCCTACTTACAAAGAGTAACTTTAAAAATCATAAAATGGGTAACAAAGGTAATAGTTGTAGCTACAATCTCCACTTAATTTCAGGAAAATCGCATTATTAGAAGTAGTTTTAAAAAATAAAATAAAAAATGTCTTCAAAAAAAATTATTTTTTTAAAATTTATGCAAAAAGTCCTTACTTTGAAATTATGTCCTGACTAAACTAAACGATGGATTTTCTTTCTATGAACGGTTTTCTTTCTCCTAGGGTGTCTACTTAGCAAATACGAGCATTTATTGTAAATAACTAAACATTTTATTGGTTCTCAAATGCGCGTCTAGGATCCAATGTGTGACAGTCAAGCCGCGGTCAAGTCCCTGGATTCAATGTTTCTGAAAACAAGATCTGCCCTTAACTGCCGCACGTCTTTAAATGAGATGGCCAAGCAGTTTAACATACGACTCATATGGGTCCCAGGGCACAGAGACATTCCAGGGAATTGCAAAGCCGATGAGCTTGCACGACTAGGAACTACCTTACAGATTCCAACAGAATTGCCTCTAGAAACTTGCAAGCAAAACCTACGGCTTTGTTCTGCGACGGAGACTAATCAAAGATGGGCAAATGGATGGACGTGTGAGACAACACGACTGATTTGGCCTTCTCTTAATCAGGGGCGCACAAGTGAGCTGATATCGCTTCCAAGAGGAGAGATTTCGACGGTGGTTTCTATAATTACCGGACACTGTCTTATAGGGAAGCACGCAGAGCGGTTAAATGTGCCGTCGAATGACTTTTGCCGAAGTTGCATGGATGAAGAGGAGTTGGAAACTATCGAACACTTTATTTGCCATTGCCCGGCACTTTCTGGTCAGAGACTTGCTTCACTGGGATCTAGGAAGCTGTACGATCTTTCTGATTTGTCGGATGTCAAAATTCAACATCTAAGGAGTTTTATAAGAAGCTCAAAATGGTTTAACGACAGGGACTAGTAGGGAAACTTATTACGGTCCCGTGGTATCACAATGGACCTCAGAGTCTACGTGTGTTGACGTAAAAACGTCAGCAGCCACTTACAACCTAACCTAACCTAACCATTGAAATGAGCAGCCCTCCAACCACAATATGGGGATATACTCACTTTGCTATTCCGTTGTAAAGACACCAAAATATCGGTCGAGGACCCCATTAAATATATGCATATATTATTGATCCATGGTCAATTCTAAGACATTCTTTAAATGCCCGACCGTCCATCTGTCTGTACAACAACGATGCATTCCAAACCAAAAGATCTTGTCTCCTGAAGTTTGGCCCTAATATGTCTTATGGTTATAGACTGGTCAAGTTCGTAAATGGGTAAAATCGGACTGGGGGAAAAAAATTCCGCTTGAAGAACTCAAGAAACCCCCGAAAAAAAAACAATTTGTTTACAGTTTTGTTTTGTACTTTTGTTCTACAAATGAATAATTTTTGTATCAGAAGAAGTTTTAAGTCCTGCGCTTGGCTAGGAGATAAAAAAAATGTTTTAATCGGTCCGCCTCTTTTTGTGGGCGTGGATATTAAAAATTCATTTAAATCAAATAATTTAATGTTTCAATATCAACCGCGAAGGGGAAGGTGTCCTCAAAGTCTAACTTTTTTAACAATTCGGAGGGTATTCAGAGATTCGGCCAACTTTAATTAACTTGTTTCTTGTTTTTTTTTTCAGATTGTCCAATTCAATGGTGCTTATGATGATGAGAAGGTAAACTACAAATTTTCTTTTTTTTTCTAAATTTACTATATTGAACATAAAATTATTTAGTGTTAATATGTTGTTAAGTTAAAAAAAAAATGTAGACGCATTTTAAGAGCAGCCAATGTTGCTGATGCTGCAAGTGGTTTAGTAAGTTTGACTGTTGTAATATTGCAGTTAATGTTCATGGATGAAATTTAATTAAAGTTATGATTTTTAAAATGGTTAAAGATTTAAGATAAATAAACATGTCGAAATTTTGTGTTACAAACAAGAATGTTAATGTTGTAAAACAAATGAGGTGACCACTAGGGCGTTTCATCAAAAACTTTTTTTTTTTATTTTTGCTACTCTTGAAGCAGAATATGAATTCTTATGGCCTAAAAGATTTTTAGATTTTTTTCAGATTTTTGGCGGGCCGGGATCAACTCGCTCAAATCGATTTTATGCTAAAAATGAGGTTATAAAACATAATTTTTTTTTTATTATTTTTTTATGGTGCCTTGTTTTTACAAAAGTGGATAAATTACTTCAAAATATTGCTAGCCTCCTAAAAAAAGTATTCGCGGTAAAAATGATAAGGTCAAAGGTCAATAATTTGACATTAAAAGTAAAAATTTTGAATTTTCCAACTTCAAAGCTTAATAACTTAAGAAATATGCAACGTAGGTTCGTGATGTTGACACCGTTTAATAGATATTTTAAATACCTTTCATTTAAATCCAAAATGACGTCTGGCATTTTAGCAGAAGTATTAAAAAAATTAAAAAAACTAACTTAACCCATTTTTTTTCTTATATTTCAAATGAGCGTAACCAACAAGTACATATGTTAGTATCTTATTAATCGGTAGAATGTCTGAGAATAGATAACTTATCATTTATGTATATGCGTTATGTGGTCCTATACCGATATTTCGATGTGTTACACACGGAATGCCAAAGTGAGTTTTATACCCTCTAACCATAGTATGGGGGCAAACTCACTTTGGCATTCCGTGTGTAACACATCGAAATATCGGTATAGGATCACATAGTGCATATACATAAATGATAAGTTATCTATTCTCAGACATTCCACCGATTAAAAACATACTAACATATGTACTTGTTGGTTAAGCTCATGTGAAATGTAAGAAAAAAATGGGTTAAGTTAGTTTTTTTAATACTTCTACTAAAATGACAGACGTCATTTTGGATTTAAATGAAAGGTATTTAAAATATCTATTAAACGGTGTCAACATCACGAACCTACGTTGCATATTTCTTAAGTTATTGAGCTTTGAAGTTGGAAATTCAAAATTTTTACTTTTAAGGTCAAATTATTGACCTTTGACCTTATCATTTTTACCGCGAATATTTTTTTTAGGAGGCCAGCAATATTTTTAAGTAATTTATCCACTTTTGTAAAAACAAGGCACCATAAGAAAATAATAAAAAAAAATTATGTTTTATAACCTCATTTTTAGCATAAAATCGATTTGAGCGAGTTGATCCCGGCCCGCCAAAAATCTGAAAAAAATCTCAAAAATCTTTTAGGCCATAAGAATTCATATTCCGCTTCAAGAGTAGCAAAAATCAAAAAAAAGTTTTTGATGAAACGCCCTAGTGACCACATATATATGGGGCATTCCAAGCCCCATTCGATTTATTTTATTTTTGAATATGTTTTAGTACTTATTAAATGCAACTTGGACACCAATTTTCAGCCTTTTATTTCAAGATGGTGTTGAGTAATCAATTTTTCAAAATGGCGATTTTCTCAAAAAAAATAAAAAAATTGAAATTTTTAATTAATTTTGACCATTAAAAGATATAGATATTTTAAAAAAGTTGGACAACGTTTTGTAGGTATTTAAATGTAGTTTTAGAAAAAAATATAAAAAAATTTTTCGAAGTAATTATCACTTATTTTTTGACGTTTAAAAATTAAAATCGACTTTTTGAAAAAGTTCGAAACCTTTGTTTTTTTTTTGTAAAAAACTATAAAAATTCTACTCTAAATTACGCAAATTTTAAGCCTAATTCGAGATGTGACTGCAATTCTTTCTATTTTTTTAAAAAATTTTTAAAATTGGACCTTTTATTTTTTGGCTCTGATTTTTTTTATATGGTGCTCCAAAAAAAATAAATTGGTAGATATTGACCCTAACTTACCCTAGATACATTCATTTCGAGGTAAAAATACGTCTCACAAAAATTTAGGACGATCAAAATGGGTAAGGCGTTTAGCATGGTCCTTGAAGTTTAAAAAACGGATTACAAGGAAAAATGTGATTTGTTTTCTGTTTTCGCAATTTTTATGGTATTTTAAGATAATTTTAAATTCAAGTGGTGTCCGATCGTTCTTAATCCATGTCCGATCGTTCTTAATTTTTGTGAGGCGTATTTTTGCCTCGAAATGAATATATCTAGGGTAAGTTAGGGTCACACAGAAAAAAATAAAAAAAATATTTAATTAAAAAATTCGTAGATTTAATTAAAAAATTAATTAAATCCGGACCAATCACTAAAATGCGCAAATAAATTAAAAATATTTGTATGTCGTTAATTAAAAATAAATGGATATTTATTTAATTAAAAACTTAATACTATAAATTAAAAAATTTAATTAAAATTTAAAAAAAAATAATTAAAATTTTAATTATATAAATTAAAAAAATTAATTAAAAATATTATATTAAAAAAAAAAAATAATTTGTAAAAACATTCTTTTTGAGTAAAATAGTTAAAAAAAAAATATTTCTTCAAACTTTACCAAATTTATTTATGCCGTAAAGACATAGTCAGTGAGATGATTTTATAAAGTTGATTATAAACCTTTCATATACATACACATAAAACTATAAACAAAATGAGAATTCAAAAACCTATGTGAAAAATAAAAAAAACGTTCAACAAACTTTTTATACTTATGTATTTTTTTTTGTATGTAATACAATGCAAGAGAAAAACACACACTCGCACACACACGGAAAACAAAACAAAAAAATAAGTAAAGCTAGAAATTTAATTAAACATTTAATTATATAAATTAAATACTTAATTAATATTAAATTTGAAAACAATTAAAATATTAATTAAAATAAAGTTAAAAATTTAATTAAACAATTAATTATATTAATTAAAAGTTTAATTAATATTAAATTAAAAAACAATTAAAATTTTAATTAAAATAAAATATAAGATATTATTTTCTGTGCAGTATCTACCAATTTAATTTTTTTGGAGCAACATATAAAATAAATCAGAGTCATAAAATAAAAGGTGCAATTTTCAAAATTAAAAAAAAAAAATAGAACAAATTGCCATCACATCTCGAATTACAGCTTAAAAGTTGCGTAATTTAGAGTAGAACTTTTTGACGTTTAAAAAAAAATCGAAGGTTTCGGACTTTTTCAAAAACCCGATTTTAATTTTTAAACGTTAAAAAATAAGTGATAATTACTTCGAATAATTTTTTAAATATTTTTTTCTAAAACTACATTTAATTACCAACAAAACATTGTCCAACTTTTTTTAAGATATCTGTATTTTTAACTGGTCAAAATTAATTGAAAATTTTAATTTTTTTGAAAAAATCGCCATTTTGAAAAATTGATTACACAATCATGGAATAAAAGCCTGAAATTTGGTGTCCAAGTTGCATTTAATAAGTACACAGAAAATAATATCGTATATTTTATTTTAATTAAAATTTTAATTGTTTTTCAATTTAATATTAATTAAACTTTTAATTAATATAATTAATTGTTTAATTAAATTTTTAACTTTATTTTAATTAATATTTTAATTGTTTTCAAATTTAATTTTAATTAAGTATTTAATTTATATAATTAAATGTTTAATTAAATTTCTAGCTTTACTTATTTTTTTTTTTTTGTTTTCCGTGTGTGTGCGAGTGTGTGTTTTTCTCTTGCATTGTATTACATACAAAAAAACACATAAGTATAAAAAGTTTGTTGATAGTTTTTTTTATTTTTCACATGGGTTTTTGAATTCTCATTTTGTTTATAGTTTTATGTGTATGTATATGAAAGGTTTATAATTAACTTTATAAAATCATCTCACTGACTATGTCTTTACGGCATAAATAAATTTGGTAAAGTTTGAAGAAATATTTTTTTTTAACTATTTTATATTTAAAAAGAATGTTTTTACAAATTATTTTTTTTTTTTAATATAATATTTTCAATTATTTTTTTTAATTTATACAATTAAAATTTTAATTATTTTTTTTTTTAATTTAAATTAAATTTTTTAATTTATAGTATTAAGTTTTTAATTAAATAAATATTCCATTTTTAATTAACGACATACAAATATTTTTAATTTATTTGCGCATTTTAGTGATTGGTCCGAATTTAATAAATTTTTTAATTAAATCTACGAATTTTTTAATTAAATATTTTTTTTTATTTTTTTCTGTGTACTAAAACATATCCAAAAATTAAATAAATCGAAAGGGGTCGGGTCTAAAAGTGAGTGATTTGACCTGGAATGCCCCATATACATATGTTATTAAAATAAAAAATAAAATTTTCTAGTTCGAGGTCATTTATGTTCCCTATTAGAAATTAACATAACAAGTACTTATGTATGTATGATTTCTAAATTAGAATGTTTGGTTCGAACCCAATGATCCGAAATTTTTTGCGGTAAGAATTTCTTCCATATATGTATTAGGGAATTCCATTTAAGGAAAACTATGAAAACTATTAAGCAGTACATAACTTAAAATATTTTTCTTACACTTTAGAAAGTTTCGAAACTTTTAAGGAAATTGTGTCCCAAAATTAATCAGTTTGACTGACGTTTCATAAAGGAAAAGAAGAATTAGGTACTGTTTAGTTTTTTTCAAAACCAAAAAGGTTTGTAACTTGGATTTGTAATGGGGACGAAGACAGTGAAAGACTCATTCCACTATCTTTGTCAGTGCCCTGCGCTATCTCGCACTCGATTTAATTGTTTTGTCTTATACACTGAAAAAATTATCTAACAAGTGGAAAAATTAACTAAATTCAAGGAAAATTGATAATGACTTAGGTCCATTGGCATGTTTTCCTTCTTTTAAGTTTATATTTGTCTTAAAAATAAGGAAAGAACATTTTTTTAATATTAAGCCAATTTGAACTAAAACATGGGAAAAATTTTATTTCAATTTGGTTGAGTGAAGATCTTATTGGGTTCGGACCCGATGGGCCCAGATCCAGTTGGGTTCCTTAAGAAAGTTCATAGTTTTTTATCCAACATTTTTGCCCGTTTCGCTTAACCTTGCTTAGGTTTTGAAATACGTGAATTAAGGTTACCACTGGGGTCTTGAGAATTAAAAACAAAAACTCGTTTACTTTAAAACTATTGCTCGGAGAGCTTTTGTCGGACTTGTTTTATGTGCTAAGAGCTACAAAAATGCTTTTGAACTTTTTTTGTGTTGGCAATATTTACCGAATGGCCTCCATTCTGCTCTATCTGGTTCAGTTTTGGAGATATCGCCATTTTAAGTTTTTTGAAAAAAAAAATTTTTTATCAAAAATTTTTTTTTCCAATTTTTTTTTTCCTCAAACATTTTTTTTTATAATTTTTTATTACCACGCTCACAAAAGGGGTGGACCGAACAAGTTTAATATTTAAGTCCTTTGGATCGAAGTTTGCGTATTGGTTGGTTTAGTTATTTAAGAGGACGCTTTTTCCCTTTGGTCCGATTTCGTCCATTTAAGAACTTTACCAGCATATGAACAAAATAAATATTTAAGTTTGGACTACAATACACTTTCCACATCGCTAGAATATCTTAGATTCGATTTTGCTCTTTTACGAAATTTACAGCTCTTTTGGATTGGACTTCATTTTATTTTCCACAGATCGAGGGATCCGACTTTGCTTATTTACCAAATTTACTGCTCTTTTGGTTTTGACTGCATTTTGCTTTTGACAGATAGACGGACGGATGGATATTGCTAGAATGTCTTAGAAACCAATCATAACGGGGTCCTCGACCGATATTTCTATTCGTTTTGTGAGGAATGACAAATAAATAAACCGTTATTTTTATACCCTCTAACCACAGTATGCGGCTATACTCACTTTGTCATTCCGTTTGTAATGCATCGAAATATCGGTCGGGGACCCCATAAAGTATAAATGTATATTATTGATCCATGATCGATTCTAAACCATTTTATGAATGTACGCCTGTCCTTCGAAAAATTAAAATATACCAATAGAAGACCAAAACCCCCGAAGGGTTTTGAAAATTTAGCTCGATTTCTTTTCTTATGGCACTAATTTTTTTTTTCAAAGGCGTTTGGAATAAGTCCATAAAAAAGTATTGAATCTAATACTGAAGCAAATAATGTGTAACGCTCGCAACCCACTTGTGAGCCCTATCTCCTTGAAGACACACACTACCTATAGTTTCCGGCCGTGCTCAGGGTATTGGGGTGGAATCTTGTCTTCTGGGAAATAGGTTGGGAGCAGCTACAATAAAGTTAAGGTAGCATTAAGTTTACGAAACGAAAACAAACCGCCAGAAAAGAAAAGATTGTCCAGAAGCAGGGGAAAAAAAAATCAATTTGGAAAAAGAAAGAGGAAAACGGATGTAAGAGAGTTTTAGTTGAAAGAGGTATGAGATGAAATTTTTACCCCTCTCTATTCTATACCCGCCCATGACCTATGTTATCTTGTATCCAATTGAAGATAACCCTATACCATCCTAACCGCAAGGACCTAAATGTTTCACGAAATGGAGATAAACGAGATTAGACTTTCATTCTACCAAACAAAATTAACATATTTATTTAAGTTTAAAAACCACCATAATGATAAAAATCCAGTTGATTTCAAAAATAACAATAATAAGGATATGGTTTAATTTAAAGATTATTAGAAGTTTAAAATTAAATAATTAAAGATTATTCCTTGTAGCATTAGGAAAATAAAAACAAATAAAGAATACTAAAATTAAATTTCGAGTGTATGATGTTTGCAAAGTATGCAATTAAAATTAGTGGGATATGTAAATATTAAAATTAAGAAATGTTTACGTTATTATTCAAAATCAACCGTGGGCAAAAAAAAAATACGTTATGTTTTAAAAGGTATATTTTGTTTTGTAGTTTAATTTATGTTACGTGAAAATTCAGATAAAAAGTTAAAAGAAACTCACCATTACATTGTCCAGCGTTGACATAAGGCCTTGTGTCTGCTGCGGAGTAACCTTTTAGATGCACATTATGGTTACGATTTTCACGTAAGGACTAAATTATTGCTTTAATTGGTTTATGTTTAGATAACTATATTTAAATCGGTTGGAATGTATTATTGTATGTGAATGATTGTTTAAATTATTTTTGTGAGTGTATAATATTTTATGTATGGAGTGTTTGATGATAACTGTATAATGTTTGATTGAACCCGGTTCAAACCCGAAATTTAAATTTTGAATTTGTCAAAAAAAAATAAATAAATAAATCAAAAATTTAAATTTAAAACAAAATTAAAACGAATATTGAAATAATAACCCGATTGAAATCAAAATTATGTCCTTTATATGACCGTATTAATATGTTTAATCAATAAGTCCTTTCTTTTACAGGAACGAAACCTCTTTGATGCTTTGCAACTAACTTGCTCTTTCCACGTAACAATACGTTCCCGTGCACCAAACAAACACATTCAGATTAGACAGGGTTAGTTCAAATATGGTGTACGTGCTCCTTGGCCACCCGTACCCCAGTTCAATACCAATTACAATTCGCAAAGTATTCTACGGATTCAACGTTGTTTTGCAATATATATAATACGATTATGGGTTGTCTTTTGTCGACCAATTTTCCCAAATTCCGATAACGGATGCCTGGTGTTGACTACTCGGAACTGATCCGATGTTTGTCTCAAGCCCTCAAAATACCAAGGCGCCTGTGGCTAGAATACAACAACTTATTAGCCCATATATCCTTTCATAAAAAAAATCAATATCCCCTACCTCGCTCTTACGTTTGACAAAGATTAAAATTATGATGTTGTATTGCGAATTCGCCGAAAAATATAGTCCCTTAAATCTTTCGCTATTCACGGGAGTCCAATTTTTAATCACAGAAAATTCTTTTATGGAAAAATTTAATTTTCCTTCAACGGTCCGTACAAATCGAATTTCAAACTATCAATAAAAAATTTTCAAAATTTTCTGACAAACAATTCCATAGAATTTAATTTTCCAAATTTGATAAAATCGAAAAGTAGAATACACGTTACAAAATTTATATAGGAGCACCTATTTATGGTAACGAAAATTTTGCAACCCCCCTCACAAATGTTCAACGATGTCTGCAGTGAAATTTAATTCTTTTTTTAAAACACATTAACCCTTTATCTTCACTTATAGTGGTCATTTGGTCCTCTTTTTGAATATCCTCATAGACATTCTTTCTTTTTTTCTTTCATTTTTTTTCTTTTTCTCTTTTTTTTCTTTTTTAAAACAGTTTAGAAAGATTAGAAAGAAAAAACAAGGAAAAGAGAAAGAATAAAGTGTTTTAAAAAATTTTCCAAAGGAAAAATATTTTGAAATCCGAAAATTTTAAAAATTTTAAATGAAAAATGTGACTAAATCGGAAATTTTTTGGTGAAAAATATTCTTATTACGACGAAAAATTTTCTTTGGGAAAATTTGTTGTGAACTTGAAAATTTTGGTATAAAAAATTACTTGGACTTTTCCTATAGGAAAAATGTATCTGAATCTGAGACTTATTCTACAGGAAAAATATATCAGAATCAAAAACTTTTTCCATAGGAAATCTGAAACTTTTTCTGTATAAAAATCTTAAAATTTTTCTGTATAAAAGAAGTCTCAGAACTTGAGACTTATTTACAGGAAAAAAGTCGCAGAATCTGACTTTTTCGATAGGAAAAATGCATAAGAATCTGAGACTTTTTCTATAGAAAAAATGTCTGAATCTCTGAACTTGAGATTTATTTTTTAGGAGAAAGGTTTTAGAATCTAAGATTTTTTCGAAAGGAAAACGGTCTCAAAATCTGAGACTTTTTCTGTTTAATAAAGGTCTTAGAAGTTAAAACTTATACTATTGGAAGAAGGCCTCAGAATCTGAGAATTCTTCGATAGGAACAAGGTCTTCGGATATTTAACTTTTTCTATAAAAATAAGATCTCAGAATGTTAGAATTTGAGACTTGTTCTATAGGAAACAATTTTTAAAATCTGATACTTTTTCTATAGGAAACAGGTCTCAGAATTAAGACTTTTTCCAAAGGAAAAAAAGTGGAAAAAAGTTCTTAAAATTCAAAAAAAAAAATTATAGAAAAAATGTCTCAAATTCTGAGACATTTTTGTTTAAAAAAGTCTCGGATTCTGAAACTTCATTCAAAATATAAATTGTATTTTATAAAACTTTTTCATTACTGGAATGAAAAAAGTATTTAATTGTTATGAAATACTTTCATTGAATAAATCCTACTTTTTATTTTTAAAATGAAATACTTTCATTATACATCCCAGCAAAAAATAATCGAGATTGTGGAAGCAGTTCATAATTTTTCTGGCATACACAAGCGCTTCGTCTTCAGCACATAGATATTTCTGCCTTACAGTAGTGCACTACTGTAAGGCAGAGATAGAAATATAAATTTTTCGATAAATTACGAATGTAAACGGACATTTTTAAATACATTCGCTTACAGTAGTGCATCTAGTAAGCACTACCATAAGGCAGAGAGAAAAAAAAATACAAATTATACGACGATTTACGAGCATCAAACAGCAAAACGAAAATTTGGATGACGCAATAAAAAAAATACAATTTCAATTCAGTTGATATTTAGTGTTTTTGTGAACGGACGTGTACGCATGCGCAAAAGTGAAAACAAAAGTTCCGACTACACACTATTCAAACATTAAAACTGTAGTGTTATTTGTGTGCCTACGAGGAGCACTTCCTTCATACAAACTTTTCAGGCATGAAGACTTTAGTGATCGTAAAACATTAATTTTGTGCTTTATTGGAGCAATGAATTCTGAGCATCCAATATGCTAACAAAAATGCACCTAGTAAGCTTCTAAGAAGGTATGATTTCATTACATTTTTATTGCGCTGAAATAAGCGCTCGGATGAAATGCTCTAAAGTGGGACATTGCGACCAAATATCATGTCATACGTAAGCAGGTTTGTAAGGAAATGTCAACTCAACATTCCCTTACAAACCTGCTTACGGCGAAGCAGTTGTTTTTGGTGGGATATAAATGCTACTTTTATTTTTAAAATGAAATATATGTATGAAATTGTAAAGATCTTTTAAATTAAAAATAATAAAAAATGGTTTTTACTTACAATTAGTTTTCTAGCACAAAATTTTACTCCAACTTGAAATTGTAATACATTATTAAAATCACCAAGTAATATAAAACAGCGCGAATTTAATAAATATAAAATTAATAATTTACTTTTTATTTCAAATTTCATAAAATAGTCGCCAAAAATCACAAAATAACCAACTTAAAAAAACACTTTCACATATTTTTTATTTTATCTATAGAATTCACTCAGTTTTCTCTCGCAAAATTTTACTATAACATTTACTTTTAATACATAAGTAAAACCACGAAATAATATACAACAACGCGAGTTTAATAAATACTTATAATTACTCAATAACATTTCATTTTAAATTTCGTATAAAAATTCTAAAAAAGAATCACAAAATATTTCGTGGCGCTCTGATCAGCAGTTTTTTGCGCGCGTAAACTAACAGACTAAACAGATGCGACACGACAGGTGTCAAAAAACAGCAAATTTTATAAACAAAACTTAATGAAATTTTTTAATGAAACTACGAAATCTAATGAATCAAAATTAATGAAAATCTTACACAGTATGTATGAAATTTCATTCAGCATATGAAATATTTCATTGTTTTAATGAAACAACGTTAATGAATTCCATTCATTAGTGATATGAAGCGTTTTTCTATCAGTTTATATCTTAAAGGGCCTTAGATTAATGACAATTGAAGTGTAGCATGATTTGATCATAGCTCAGCAATTTTTTTCAAAACTAATTTGAAATTAACTGCAGTTCACTGACTACGTATTTTATAAAATTTTATAACAAAGTAATTTACATACATATTAGACTTTTGAATTAATCACATGTCCATAATTCTTCAAAACAACAATGTAATAGGGAAACAACAAGATAAACATTAACACGGTGAAGACTTAATGATTAATACAATGTTAATACACTTTTGAAGGAATTGGTAGGGAGATGGATGAGTTTAACTGGAGAAGAGAGCACCCCCCTTCTTCTATAACAATAAGTGTCGGATAATCATATAATTAATGAACATAAACATGTGGGCTGATGATTTTGGAATGAAAATCATGCTACAAAAATAATGGAAATACAACATAATGTTGTTGGATCTTCTGTTTTGATGAAAAATTGCAACATTAAGTACACTTTAGTACCAGGATTATATCACTATTAAAATCCAATTGGTTTAAGATAATGGAAGACTGAAAGATTCTAAGCACGTTAGCCAATTATTTAATATGTGATTAAAATGAAAAATATTACAAAAAAACGTTTTAAATAAGATTAGTTATGCTTGCATTAACATTTAATAATAAACATTTAAGTTCTCAGCCATTTTAATTATTACTAAAAGAAAAATATTTTTCACTTTGTAATTATATGTAGTGTTTAGGGATTTAGCATACGAGAACACACTATATGCCTTAGCAAAGATAACCAATTTTGCATAGCTAAACTTATACGTATGCATAAATATCGCATGAGATGTTTTGGCACAGTGTTTTGCATAATTACGCGCCAAAATCCAATTATAATAAAACATTTGTAAGAAATTTATGGTCGGTTAACAGCGATTGTAAAATACACTATATTCAAAAAAAAAAATCACAAAAAATTTTAGAAGGAAGATGTTGCACTCAAAAAAAAGACAACTAAAAATAGTTCATAAATTTTTCCACAATTTAGTTAAATTTAACTAAAAGTTTGGAAATTTTCCTACCTGTTAGGAAAAATCTTTAGTTCATGTACAGCAAAATATTCCATAATTTTCCTTAAATGGAATTCCACAATACATTGAAGACAATCTTATATCAATCCCTATATAGACCTAAGAAAATTGCGTTTTTGGTTTTTAAATTTTTCAAAAACTGGGCTTAGGACGCGTGGTCAAATATTGGAAAAATGGTCAAATTTGTCTCGAGTCGCCTTCCCGAGTAAAAACAAGTAAGAGTGTTAAAGTCCCGAATCTTTTATACCCTCCAACATTCAACACAAAAATTGCAGGGGCGTTTTCTTTTTTTTTGGTGGGGGGGTCGGTAGTGGTATTTGGGGGGGGGCAATTTCCTCTCGAATATGTGTTTAAAAATTCATTCTTATGCTTTTTGCACTAAAGAAGTACAAGTTTATCGTTATTAAAAAAAAATAATTATTCCACGCCCATAAAAGGGGGGCGGACCAAAAAAACGACATTTTCTAATTCTCTGGGTCCAAATACATGACTATGAACTTCTTGTAGCATTTGTTAAACAAAAACATAAAAAATCATGTAAACAAGTTGTATTTTTCAGAGGTTGGTTTAGTTCTTCAAAGGGGAATTTTTTCCCCCTGTTCCGATTGTGCTCATTTACGAACTTAGCCTGCCTAGGAACATAATACATATTCGTGCCAAATGTCGGGAGCCTAGCTCTTTTATTTTTAACTGCATCGTGCCACAGATGGACGGACAGACGGATATTTACAGAATGTCTTAGAATCGATCATGGATCAATAATATATGTACTTTATGGGGTCCCCGACCGATATTTCGATGCGTTACAAACGGAATGACAAAGTGAGTATACCCCATACTGCGGTTGGAGGGTATAAAAAGAAAGAAAGAAATAATTTTACAGTGTTTCTTCGTGAAATAACAAAAAAATGTAGTGGTTAGAAATCTATGGTATTTTCTGCTGGCTCAGCAGAGCATCTCTGTAATTTAACAGAGTGATTTTTTTAAGTGTATTTAGGTATCAATGCAAAAACGCCCAAAATCACTTGACTTTGACAGTCTTAGTAGCTACAAAAAAATCCACAAATTGATTTTGTTGGTGATTCGTTTTTGGTACCTAATTAGCTATTAAATACATAAATTTCATCAATTTCTAAGACCATGCCCTCGATCAAAATTTTGGATTTTTAGAAAATTTCCAGCGGCAAAAATTTAGATTTTTTTAAAGTTTACAAAAATATATATAAATTTTGCAATACTTTAATTTTCTCATGCTGAATATGAATATCTAAAAAATTTCTGAAATCGGTCCTTGGGTTTTCGAGATATTACCATTTGAAATTTGTCAAAAAATTACTAACATGGCGGGTTTTTTCCACGTTCAAGAAATTTTTAAAAAAACTAAAACATAAAAATTATATCCAATTCAAAAATTTCAACATTATTTAAAAAAAAATTCTGAACGTCGAAAAAAACTCGATTTTTTGGCGATATCTCGAACAAATTTAAACCGATTTAGGGTATGTAAAAAGAAAATAATAAACCTAAACTAAAATTTTTAAGAACAAAATAAATATTATGAAAAATTATTTGTGCATTAAAAAAATGCGTTCAAGCGGCGTAACTAATAATGACGTACATTATACCAAAAACATGCAACAATTACGTGGCAGACTAGTAAAACTAAAATTTGCATCTTCTATTTTCTGGCAAGGAAACTAAAACGCTACAAGAGTACACAGAGAAAAATAAATTTCCAACTGAATTCTTCAGTTGTTGCAACTCAAAATTCGGTTGCTGCTACTAAATTTCACTGTAGCAGACGAATTTTTTAGTTGTTTCAATTAAAAGACTGTTGTATTAACAAAATTTAGTTGTAACTACAGCTATTTAGTTGTTTTAGCCTTAATACAAATGCACCAACTGAATTTTTGTTGAAACAACTCAATTTCAATTGGAAATTAGCAAATTTGTTTTCTGTGTGTATGCCTGTTAATTGCTTTGAGACAAATATAACGCTAAAGGCTGGAAATTCCAACACTTTTAAAAACAAAGAAAACAACCATGATAACATAAATTCAAAACTCCATCAATGTGGCATCAACACGCATATGCCGCAGAGGCAAAGGGATTCCCTATTGTGCCTTCTTTTGTTTTACAAAAAACCTCTACCTCAAAAGCAAAACATGCCATAAATTGTTTATATGCTAATTTGATATTAAACAAAGTTGCACCACACACTGTTAATAATTTGCATCTCATCAATAACATCAAGTTAAAAACATGAACTATAAACTAATAATTTAATTGAAAAGTAACATCCTAGTCGCAACTAACTATTAATTTACTACACTACGAGAAAAAATTTTGCAGTTGTATACGCCAAAAAAAAAACCTGATCAAATTACTGGAAAAAGTCTCGTGATCCAAATTAATAAAATTTAACAGTTTTTCTTGTTTTTTAATAAAAAATTTTCGATCGAAATTTAAATTTTTTTGTATTTTTACAATTTTTTTTGTTATTTTACAATTTTTTTTGTTATTTTACAAATTTCCAAATTTATTTACAAAAAAAAAAACATCTAGTAAAATCACGAGAATTCCTTGTAAAATTATGCAAAAATTTTATTGGTAAAAAGCTCGTAAAATTACAAAAAGCTCGTGATTTTTACTAGGAATTCTCGTAAAATAGTAGCTACACTCAAAAAAATAACTCTGTTAAAATACAGAGATACTCACACTGAAAAAAAAATTTACAATTTTTAAAGCATGTTGAACTTAATTTAAAACAAGTAGAAAAGTTAAATTCGACTTTGCCGAATCTATGAATACCCTCCACAATGCATTTTTTTAAAGACTTTTTTGAGTGTAAAACTTTTTTTGAGTGTAATTTTTTTTACTGTAAAAATATTTCTGAGTGAGTGCACGTACATATGTACACAAAATATTGTAATTTTTGTAAAAAAATTTTTTTTAATGCAAAATTTTTTTTGAGTGTAAAATTTTTTTGAGTGTAAAATTTTTTTTGGGTGTAATTTTTAAGTTACCAATGCTTTTAAAACTAAACAAGTTTAAAAAGCATTGCTTTAAAACTAAACAAGTTTGAAAAGCATTGCTTAGTTAGCACCAATGCTTTTAAAACTTGTTTACCACGTGGCATTTAAGATGAACAAAATCTGAAATTCGGGGTTTTCCTTATAACTTTTGAACCACTTGACCGATTGAGTTGAAATTCAATACCAAACAGACCTGAGGAACGGCAAAGATACATGCCACGTTTCACCAGTCTCATTATTGTTTTTCGAAAGTTATCGTGTTTTATATCTCGTAAATTTGCGAAAACCCCTTGCCGAAATTTACTCATTTGCTCATAACTTTTGAACCACTGGACCGATTTGGCTGGATTGCAATACCAACCTGACCAGGTAAATGATCAACATATATGCCAAACTTCAGTAGCCTCTGTGAAGTGTTTCAAAAGTTAGCGTGTTTTCTACGGACAGACAGACAGACAGACGGACGGACATCGCTAGATCGACTTAAAATCGATCGAGGATCATGAATATATATACTTTATGGGGTCCTAGATCAATATTTCGATGTGTTACAAACGGAATGACAAACTTATATATACCCTCTATCACTAGAGTGGAGGGTATAAAAATTATTTTATTTTTCTTATAATCTGAACACGTCAAAATTAATAAAAAAATATGTCGCAAGTCATATATTTTTTTATACCCTCCACTCTAGTGATAGAGGGTATATATAAGTTTGTCATTCCGTTTGTAACACATCGAAATATTGGTCTAGGACCCCATAGAGTATATATATTCATGATCCTCGATCGATTTTAAGTCGATCTAGCGATGTCCGTCCGTCCGTCCGTCCGTCCGTCTGTCTGTCTGTCCGTAGAAAACACGCTAACTTTTGAAAGACTTTACAGAGGCTACTGAAGTTTGGCATATATGTTTGTCATTTACCTGGTCAGGTTGGTATTGCAATCCAGCCAAATCGGTCCAGTGGTTCAAAAGTTATGAGTAAAAGAGTAAATTTCGGCAATGGTGTTTCGCGAATTTACGAGATAAAAAACACGATAACTTTCGAAAGACAATAATGAGACTACTGAAGCTTGGCACGTATCTTTGCCGTTCCCCGGGTCTGTTTGGTTTTAAATTTTAGCTCAATCGGTCCAGTGGTTCAAAAGTTATAGGCAAAACCCTGAATTTCAGATTAGTTTCATCTAAAATGCCACGTGTTTTAACAAGTTTTAAAAGCATTGGTGGTAACTAAGCAATGCTTTTCAAACTTGTTTAATTTTAAAGCAATTCTTTTTAAACTTGTTTAGTTTTAAAAGCGTTGGTAACTTAAAAATTACACTCGAAAAAAATCTTACACTCAAAAAAAATTTTACACTCAAAAAAAATTTTACACTCAAAAAAAATTTACACAAAAAAACATTTAGTTTTTTTTTTTTTTAAATGACAATATTTTGTGTACAAACGTACGTGCATTCATTCAGAAATATTTTTACAGTAAAAAAACATTACACTCGAAAAAAATTTTACACTAAAAAAAAAAATTAGTAATTTTTCTTTAAAAAAAAAATACAAAAAAAGAGTTTTTTACTAAAAATAAAATATTTCTAATAAAAATTGTTAATTTTTTCACGTTAAAAAATGTACTACCCTTTAAAAAAAATGCATTGTGGAGGGTATTCATAGATTCGGCAAAGTCGAATTTAACTTTTCTACTTGTTATATTTTGCAACAATTTCTTGCTCAATAACTTCAATCGAGCTCATATTTTTATCAATATTATTTTTTACCCTAACCTCACATAAAACTGGGCTCAGAATTTGAACAAAAATAAGGTCCACCTTAGGTCTTAGACCAATGGTTCCAAACCTTTTTTAAGCCCACTTTTAAGTTTAAAAAATTGCCTTGTCCTCCCTACACTCAAAAAAAAATTTTTAATTTTTCTAATTTTTGTTTCTAATGAAAAATTACTACAGGTTCAGCAAAGTTTTTGTAAAATAAGCATTTAAACTAAGTTTTTAGTAAAAATTTTAAGCAATTAACAACATTTTTGTAGTAAATTTAGCTAAAAAAAATAATTTTTGTAGTTAATTTGACTAAAAAAAATCTTGAAAATTTGCTCGTTGCCTCCCTGGAACCTTCAAATTGCCCCCCAGTAGGGCGAGAATCAAAGGTTGGGAACCATTGTCTTAGACCGTTATTTCCATTTGTCCGTTTGTAATACCAAATTTATATATCCTCTATCGCTAGAGCGGAGAGTTTAACAAAGATTTTTGTGTAGTGTTGATCTTAGTTACCTCACCTGTCTGTTATTTCTGAATTTGATTTAAACGAACGAATAAAAATTTAAATTTCTAAACACGTTTTACAGTTTAAAAATAATAAAAACACATGATTTTTATTGCCTGACTCTTTAATACTGTAATCGATACTGGTAACTACTACATATTTGTTGGTTGCGCATAATAAAATTATTAAGTTACATTGGTGTTGGTTGGATTCTGTTTGAATAGACAAGATAAAACAGTAAAATCTAAAGATATACAATTTTTATAGAGGATCTTGTTAACAGGTGTCATAATCGCTGGCAGATTAATGTTAATGTTGACACCTATTTATATTAAAGTTTTGTTTTTTATTACTGAAGATAAAAAAGTGGTATAAACATACTTTTGACTTGTCTGGAGGTAACCCTTGGGCAGTTAGAGCGGTGGGAGAAAATTTCATAACAATGCCATTTTTTATGGGAGCCGTCTTAAGGAGTGGATTAGGGAGTAGGTTTGTTCAGAAAAAATGTTAAGGTGTAAAAATTAATGGGGGTCTGTTTCTCATTGCACCCCACAATTCCCTCTCCGAGGCAATTGTAGGGCAAATGGCTCTCGTCGGAGCAAAGAAGGCGGTAAAAGACACAAAATTACTTCCTCGGAGTCGCTCCTAGATGGGCGACCGCCATTAATTTTTACACCACAACATTTTTTTTGAACAAACCAACTTCCTATCTCCACTTATGAAGGGGGCTCCCATACAAAATGGCATTTTTATGAAATTTTCTCCGACATCTCTAACTGCTCTACCCAGCAAAACTTTGGTAATGGGTAGTGATTATATAACACATTACCAGGTAATGTATATACCTTATTTGTAGCATTATTTTAGGATGTCTTACCAAACACTTGTTCCACAACGTATTATTTTAAAGAGAAAAATAATGCATTACTAATAATTTGCTACTTAATGCATGATTATTGGAAAAATGCATTTCATATTTATTATTTCTAAACATTATATCATGGATGATTTATATTTGGTTACATTATGTATTATTTAAAAGTTTGAAATAATGCATTATTTAGAATTAAATGCATAATGCATTACAAAAACATAAAAAATAATTATTTTATAAAAAAATGCATAAGTTTAAACTAGAGATGGGCTCACGACAAGAAATTTCTAACGACACACACTCACTAGCATATTATATCTACTTACACTCACTTACAATCACGTGAGTAAATTTAATACAAAATTACCTTTTCACTACTCGTAACACCTTATATATTACGTTCTGGTATGCTATATTATATACCTTACTCGTAACCTATAAAATATCATATATTTTACACCTTACTGGTATTCTTCGTTATAAATTTATGACTTATTTTATACCTTACTGGTATTCTATGTGATAATGTGGATGCATTACTTTGAGTCTCATCGCCTGTTAAAATCATCAATGCTGCAATGTATAAAATAAGAGATCATATACCTTATTTTATACCTTATTTGGTAATCTAAGTTTTGCTGGGTAGTGTTGCTCCTAGACGAGTCAAATGTATGATCGACCGCCAATATTTTTTCAATCCGAAAATTTTCTTAGAAAAAACCTACCCTCAATCTTCAACCCTTAAGGTGGTTCCCATACATTTTTTATACCCTTCACTCCAGTTATAGAGGGTAAATGTATATAAGTTTGTTATTCCGTTTGTAACACCTCGAAATACTGGTCTAGGACCCCATAAAGTATATATATTCATGACCCTCGATCGATTTTAAGACGATCTAGCGATGTCCGTCCATCCGTCAGTCCGTCTGTCTGTTAAAAACACGCTAAATTTTGAAGGACTTTACTGAGGCTGCTGATGTTTGGCATGTATTTTGGTATTTATCTGGTCAGGTTGGTATTGCAATTTAACAAAATTGATTCAGTAGTTCAAAAGTTATAAGCAAAAGGGCGAATTTCGTCAAGGGGATTTCGCGAATTTACGATATAAAAAACAGGCTAACATTCGAAATACAATTCTGAGGCAGCTGAAGCTTGGCAACCCCTGATCTGATTGGTATAGAATTTCAGAAAAATCGGTCTAGTGCACAGTAGGTAATTTGAACCGAAATCTTGGCCAAAAATCAGTTTTCGAACTAACAATAATAATGTTTTTGTTAATTACGTTCGATTTAGAAAATATTAAAGCAAATAACTGCATATTTGGTTTTTCCAAAAAACAAATATAAACTGATTAACGGGCAGTCGAATTTGGCATTTTCAAGCAACGTGCACAGTGCAATATAAAACGCCTTAATTTTGATATAAATTCAAACGATTTTTTTTAGCTATTAAACATAAAGAAGGATATCGTGTATAATATGGAGAAGAGAGGGGATATTAAGTAATAAAAAAATAGCAAAATATTTTGGTGGACGTTATTGCTTTTTTTAACAAAACGTGTAATTCTAACTTAACCTTAAATAAATGACTTTTTCAATAAATATAAACTTCGCATAAGCTTTTAATAATGTTAGCCGTGGTGTGCCGTGTTTTTGATTGATGAAAAGTGTTAAGAAAATAATTCTGAATTCATTTTTTTTTTTTTATTTTACGTTGCACTTTTTTGCACTTTTTGAGATATATAATTTTCTTTCAGACAGCCTCATCTTGCCATATCTTGAACTTTCTAACGTTTGGATTGGGAAAGGAACTAAGAGAAAAAACCCTCTTGCTGTTTATAATTTTGTTGTCAGTAAAATTGATTAAAATAATGTTTTAAACCAATATTTGGCATCGTTGAAGGAAATAGTATGAACTTTTTTTGAAAATTTTTCGTTAAGGTGGTACAAGGCCCACTCAAAAAATAACAGCTTTTTCCAGCAAAATCAAACAAAATGGTTTATGTGCCATTTTGTTAGCCTTCTTGCGTATTTTCTTCGTGCCGAGTTTCAAAAAAATTAGCCTATTCGTTTTCGAGATATTCAGTATTTTCACTTTTTTTCGTATGGTGGCAACCCTAAAAATTTCCACGATTACCAAATTCATAAAATCAAGCTGTGCGTGTTCTCAAGAAACTCTTAAATTTAAAATTTCAGCCATATCGGTCTAAAACTTTGGCTGTAATTATTTTTGGCCTAAAAATTGGCTCAAATTACCCAGTGTGTAGTGGTTCAAAAGTAAAACCGTATTTTAGTAAAACCGTGAATTTCAGATTGGTTTCACCTTAAATTCACGTGTTAAAAAAGTCGTTAAACAATCTTTAAAAACATTGGTAAGTCAGAAAAATATTTTACGAAGTATTTTCGCCACTCAAAAATATTTTTACACTAAAAAAAATTTACACTCAAAAAAATGTTACTCTCAAAAAAATTTTTTTAATTTTTATTTTTTTTACAAAAATTAAAAAAAAAGTTTTTTACTCAAAATAAAATATTTTTAATCAAAATTGTTAATTTTCACATTAGAAAACTTGTGTAGCACTTAAAAAGGGCATTGTGGAGGGTATTCATTAGAGTTGTCAATTATTCGCCTTTCAACTTTGTTCGAATAATTCAAATAATTGTTTTTGTTCGTTTGATCAAATCTTCAAATTATTCGATTAATCGATGAGAATAACGTATAAAAAAGTGGTTAATAAAAAATATTTTTACTAACAAAAAAAATAAACAATTCATACAAAAAACTTAGAAATAAAATAATTATTATTATTTTTTTTTTTACGTTGAACCAACACTCAGGGAATGCCCCTACTAATGCAGTGCATTGTGTTGATATCAGGAAAATAGGTTGTGAGGAGGAGGAAAGAAGGAGTAGTGTTTGTCGATATTTGACTTGAATTTATCTACATTGAAAGAAGCTGGGAAGACTTCCGCTGGAAGATTATTCCACATACGGCTAGTACGACTGATAAACGAACCTTCTCTGTAATGCGATGTGCGATCAACTGGACAATCGACAACAAATGGATGTGATCTACTAGACAACCGAGTGTTGCGAACAAAAACTCGGGCTCTAGGGATAAGTTCACTTATCTCAGCGGAACACTTTCCATGGTAATATCGATAGAACAGAGTCACAGAACCCACATTCCGACGATGCTCCATAGAGTTGGATACCCTATTGTCATTGATAAGCATCAACGCCCTCCTTTGCACACGGTCCAAAAGCTCCAAAATAGACTTTGAAGCCCCTGCCCATATATGTAAAAAATGCATGGAACTTAAATTTGAATAATTTGAAGTTTTAAGCTGATGGGAGTCGGCGGGGACATTGGAGGACACCTTTTCCCTCTTCATAAATGTTTCAAAAACACTTATCATTACACCAATACCCCGGTTTGCGTCGCTTCGGTTTGCGTCGTTTCGAAGTTGCGTTGTTATAAATTTCTGTGATTTCGAAGTTGCGTCGTTTTGGTTTCAGATTGCGTCGCATGGGTTCGAAGTTTCGTCGCCAGTGCTTCGATTTGCGTCGTTGATATAAAAATGTGTGTACAAAGCTAAAACAAAACAAGTAAAAAAGTTAAATTCGGCCTTGCCGAATGTAGTGATACCCTCCACCATTTCAAAAAGATTATTGCAAAAAACTTTTTTTAAAAGGAAATTAGTTAAAAAAAAAAATTTTTTTTTGAAAAAAAAATTTTCGCGAAAAAAAATTTGGTAAAAAAAAAATCCGCGATTTTTTTATCAAAAAATATGTTCGTACTTATTTAAATACCATTTTGTGTTTAATTATGTCCACATATGTCAATCAGCATCCGAATTAAAGCATTTTGAATTTTTAGGTTATGTTGAATGTACTAAAATTTTTGAGGTGTCCTTACATTTTCGTTCATAACTTTTGAACCGCTGAACCGATATCGCTCAAATGCAATACCAAACTTACCAGGAGAACTTCCAATAAATATGTTAAGTTTCAGTCATCTCCGTGTAATATTTTGGCCGTGATCACCATTTCCACAGACAGACGGACAGACGGACAGACGGACATCGCTAGAATGTCTTAGAATCGATCACTGATCAATAATATATACTTTATGGGGTCCCAGACCGATATTTCGAAGAGTTACAAACGGAATGACAAACTTATATATACCCTCTATCACTAAGTGGAGGGTATAAAAAGGGGATTTCCGTTTATATTTCAGTTTGCGTAGCATGACTTCAAAGTTGCGTCGTTAGTGCTTCGATTTGCGTCGTTAATATGAAAATGTTTATACAAAGCTTGCTTTTATACTTGCTTTTATACTATGAATTTTTTATTTTTGTTTTTATCTTAATATTTTTATGTTTTTGTTATGTTTTTTTACGTTTTTCTCGTGAATTGTTATATTTTTATTTTAATTAAAACTGTTTTCAAAAAAAAAAATGCGTTTTTTTATTGAAAAATCTAATTTTTCTGCTAAAATTATGAATCTCGGAACCAATTAAATGAAAATCAATACAAATGTATGGAAAATCGTGCTTCGGTTTGCGTCGCGTTTCTCCGGTCCCAATTATCGACGCAAACCGGGGTATTGGTGTATTTTGTATTATTTTCTATAACCACACCCTTAAAAGGGGCGGGCCGAAAAATAGCGTTCCCTAATTATCTTGGTCCAAATGCAGGTCAATGAGCTTTATTTGGCATAAAAATATTTCATTTGCAAAGAAATTGTGTTTTTCTGGTGGTGTTTTAGTTCCTTAATGGGAAACATTTTTCCCCTCGTCAGATTTTGGCTACGAACTTAACCAGCCTTTGATCATAAAACATAATTGTGTCAAACTTTAGGAGTATATCTCTTTTATTTTGGTCTGTATCGTGCCCTCCCAAGACGGACATCGCTAGAATGTCTTAGAATCGATTACTGATCAATTATATATACACTTTATGGGATCCTAGACCGATATTTCGATACTGTGGGTGGACGGTATAAATAAAATAATTGTTCGATTAATTGACATAAATTAATCAATTTATTCGTTATTCGAAAATCGTCATTTTTAGATTAATCGAACAGGAATGTTTTGTTTGATCGATTAATCGAATTATTCTTAATCGGTTGACATCTCTACCCAGCAAATTTTTGCAGTACTTGTAATGAGTATAGTAATTAGTTTTTAATTTAATTTCATTGCATGAAACACTAATTATTCTATAAAGGCCGTGAGACAAAAATAACACAGTGCAACACCCAAAATCGGAATGGGACGAAACCAAAAGCAAATGAAAGTTGACATATTCCATAACAAACCCCTGAAGGCTTTTTTCTAGTTCAGAGCTAGATTCTTTTTTACACGCATTTGAAGTTAGTTCACTTTTAATATAATTATAATAATAAATGCTTGAAAACTGTATAAGTGGCGAATGATTAATATTGTAATTGCCTTTAAATAACAATCATACGCAACGGTGTCCAGTGTTTTATATTAATAATTGCCTTTAAATAACAATCATACGCAACGGTGTACAGTGATTTATTTTAAAAATGTTGCTATTCAATTAATAGGTACTGGACCGATTGAAGCAAAATTCATACCAGCCATAGCTGAAGTAATTTTGAGCTTAAGTTTGGAAACTGGACTCTACATGTCCAATAAGGGCACCACCAGGGGCATTTAAAGTAGGACATATTTAGTACACAACAATTTTAAATGCTTTAAAATCACCATCTTAAAATGCGTGTAAAATAAAATCTAGCTCTGACCTAAAAAAGAGGCCTTGAGGGTTTTGTTATGAAAAACGTCAGCTTTCATTTGCTTTTGGTTTCATCCCATTCCGATTCCAAAAGTTCGATTTTGTATCACTGTGTAATTAGTGCCTACAAGCTTACGAGTAGAGAGATAAATAACTAGTTACTAGTGTTTATAAACCGGTTAACCGGTTAACCGAAAAACCGGTTTTTTCCTAAAATTTCGGTTTTTTTGCAAACCGGTTAACCGGAATTGAATATTTCCGTTGCACCGAAAACCGGTTTTTTTCTGTCGGTTAACCGGTTTTTTAAATGCATTCAAAACGGAATATTTTCGCAAATATTAAAGGTTTACATTTATTTTTTTATGATATTTTCAAAATTTCGTTGAAATCACATTAAAAATCCGCGAGAAAGAACTTCTAAAATATTTTTTGTCTTCATGAAAAAATGTTCTAAATAGGAATTTTATTCTGAAACTGATAAAAATTTGAAATACTCGCCGTTGTAAGCGTTTTTTTGAACATTTCATAAAAAACTTAATAAGTAACTGTTAACCAGATACTAAAATCCCTGTTAATGGCGAAAATGTCAATAAAAGAAAATAAAAATAAAATTCGGAACTGTAATTTACTTACAACGAATAAATGTATTTTTCTAAATAAAACCAATACAAATTAAATTGAAGTTCTAGTGAATATGGTCAATTAAAGTACATTATTTAAATATCGCTTTTTTATAGCGTAATAGTTGCAAACCCTGCTGAAAGAAACAAATATGTTAACTTAAGCTATATTCGCTTTATTATTTAATAAAAATAAGCTATTTTCAAGTATTTTTTGGTTTTTTCAGTTAAAGAAAAAAAAAAAACCCGGTTAACCGGGTTTTTTATTCCGGTTTAACCGAGAAAACCGGTTAACCGAAAAAGCTGATTTTCGGTTAACCGAGAAACCGGTTTTCCAAAATGTCGGTTTTTTATAAACACTACTAGTTACCTATAACGAGTAAAATAAGTAGTTACTTATAAGGAATAAAATTAATAGTTGTAAACAGAGTTTGAAATAACTATTTATCATTAGATTATTCGTTTTCGCGAAACTTTAAGCTAAAAAGGTAAAACAAATATTGTTTTTTTCTGATTGGACTTAATTTCCGAAGTGAACTTGCAAATAAGTATTTATTTTTAACATTCTCAATAACTTATTATTTATATAAGTAATAAGCACTTACATATTACAATATAAGCCACTAGTTGCTTTTTGGACTAAAGTAATGCATTGGGTAATGAGTAGTTGTTATAAGTAATGTAATTGGCAGTCAATACTTTTCACAACACATTACCTAGTTTTTGCTGGGTAGTATTCATAGATTCGGCCTAGTCGAATTTAGCTTTTTTAATTATTTTATTTAAAATGTCTTCTTGTTAGGGCATCAGCCCGTAAGGCTCACATGGTTCCCCTAGAGGGGTAATATGTATGACTGACCCCTATAACTTCCCCTAAGCTTTAATTTAAGCTTTATAGCGTCCGTTGTATATCAGGCTTTAATTTAAGCTGTATAACGTCCGGATTGAGTTAATAATGAATGTGCTACAAGGATCAAACTGGAATATTATATTATTTGGTTACTGCTTAAATCAATCAGGCTTTAACTGATCCTTAACCGTTATGACTACATAAAGTAGTAAGAATTAACTTAATAATCCTAGTCAAAGGAATTAAGAATATGGTGCTTTCTTTCTCTTTCAAAAATAGATTTCATACTCCATTAGTTGGCAGCCATTAGCAACAGAATATTAATTAACTTTTTTTCCATTTCCACTTTTTTATGTTATGCAAAAATTTTGCTTTATTTACTAAAAACTGGGATTTTTAATTTGTGTTGACTTGTGTTGGAACAAATAAATCTGTGATTACATTTGGTAAGCAATTTCGTTGAAAACAGAAGAACTCTGTTGTTTTTTGTTTTCACTATTGTGTAAAAATCATAAATCTCCATAATGCAAACAAATGGGAATTAGAAAAAAAACTAGCAAAAAAACTCATACATAAAGTCAATCAAAAAAAAAACAGCTTTTTTCATATCAATTTTTCTGAATACACAATCAATCATGATCAAATATGATGAAAGGCAAACAAACAAAATGAAAATGTTTTCCATTTAAATACAGTTATAATTACTACATGGTTAAAATGAAGAACATGAAATAGAAGAAGAACTAGTTGAAGCTGAAAATTAATACTACACTCGAAATGAAAAACTCTGTTCAAACAAAACAAAAAAACAAAGTTTATTACTCGGTTGTCACAACCACATTGCGGATGTTACAGATGACTTCTTGCCAGCTTACACAGAAACCTAATCTTCCAACTGAATTATTCAACTGCCTCAATACAAATTTCTGTTGCAGCTACCATATTCAGTTGTGACATCCAATATTTATAGCTGTTTTAATTAAAAGTCAGTTATGGCAACCGAATTTAGTTGCAACTACTGATATGCAATATTTGTTGCATCAACTGAATTTGGAAATTAGTAAATATGATTTCTTTTTTGGCAAATTTTTCTGCTGTCTCAGTGGATTTTTTTGCAAATTCGGCTGATTTTAAGACAAACATATTAGCAGACCTTGTCTTCTGAAATACCTTCATTTCTCATAATCCTCAAACTCCCTCCTAGATTCTTCTAACTCATCAAATTTTTCCGCTAATTTGACAAACATTTTATTTCCAGTGTTAAAACAATAACCACACCCATCATATAGGGAAATATTAGATGCAAAAACAAGAACTGAATTGGACCAAAAAACAAAATTGAAAAGCAGAAAAAAAACTGAATGTTCATTGGTCACAAAAATATTGAATCAAGTTAAAGGGATTGGAGGAAAAATAAAGATAAATAACGTGTAACATCACAAAAATATAACAAAAAATTGCATATGCAAGACAAAATTTCTAGAATGCTTACTAATCAAGAATAGCATGAAATATCTAAAAAAAACCTATAGGTCGGTATAGACAGATCACTGAAACACCTTTAAAGCTCCATAGAGTAAGCCCACAATAAGCCTTAACAAAATGTTTGTGAGGTCAGGTTAGGTTAGAGTTTGCGAAACGATTAAAATCGTAATCGTAATCGCGATTAATCGCACCAATTAATCGTAATCGTAATCGACAAAAATATCATGCGATTACGATTAATCATTTGCTATGAAAAACATTGTTTTTATAACGAATTTAAAATATAAAAAATCTTGTTCATGATTCATTTAACTTGTTTTAAATTTTTCTCTCGTCAATATTATTCAAATTTAACGTGAAATTTTAGGCGACACGAAATAACTCCCACATGAAATAACTCCCACGAAATAACTCCCAATGAAATAAATCCCACCAAAAATGAAATATGTCCCAATGGAGAAAAAAATGAAATAAGTCCCAACTGCAATGAAATAACTTCCACCTACAAAATGAAATAAGTGCCAATGAAATAACTCCCACTAATAATCTAAGAATTTCCAATAAAAAAAATGTAAAAGTCTCAACAAAAATTAAACAAACAATAAGGGAAAATATGTACATATATCAAATAAGTCGAGCATGAGGATCCCGATCTTACTTTCGGTACAATACAAACATGTTATAATAACTGCCGAATGCGAAAGTTGATGGCAGATTTTTTTCAGAGTTTTCTAATAACATGCAAAAATACACTGATTGTGAGTGTTCTGTTTGACTTGATTCGGTTACCTACAAACCTCGCGGCGATGTGCGATTTGCGGCGATTTTTAGTACCAATTTTTCACCTGCGGTGCTTTTTGCGACAAATTTGTATGTTACCAAAAATTTAAAAGATTTAATTATCACTTGTTGTATAAAGTGCCGTAGGCGAAAATTTGGTACCAAAAATCGCCGCGATTTTTGGTACCAAATTTTCGCCTGCGGTGCTTTTTGCGACAAATTTGTTTGTTACCGAAAATTTAAAAGATTTAATTAGCACTTGTTGTAAAAAGCGCCGCAGGCGAAAATTTGGTACCAAAAATCACGGCGATTTTTGGTACCAAATTTTCGCCTGCGGCGCTTTTTGCGACAAATTTGTTTGTTACCGAAAATTTAAAAGATTTAATTAGCACTTGTTGTAAAAAGCGCCGCAGGCAAAAATTTGGTACCAAAAATCGCGGCGATTTTTGGTACCAAATTTTTGCCTGCGGCGCTTTTTACAACAAGTGCTACTTAAATCTTTTAAATTTTCAACTGTGGTTCTTTTTCCAACAATCTTGTATGTTATCGAAAAACTTTCTATGTTATCGAAAAACACAACGCGTTGGATATTTTCACGTGCGCCGTTTTTTTTTTTAACAATTTTGTATTTTAACGAAAATATTTTCGGCTGCAGTACGCTCTTAACTCAAAAATTCTTGCCAGTTTTGCTAGAAAATTTTCTGAAACATACAAATTTGTTAGAAAGCACTGCGTCCAAAAAATTAGGTACCAAAATCACAAAGAATTTTATTTTATTAATAATAATATTCTATAAGTCAAAATGTTCCAGATATATCCACCAACAATGAAATAATAGTGGGAGTTATTTCATTGCTATTGTAGTGGGAGTTCTTTCATATGAAAGAACTCCCACCGAAAATTATGAAATAACTCCCAACAAAAATGATAAAAGTCCCACTAAATTGGGAGTTACTTCATATGAAATATCTCCCAACTTTGTAAGGAGTTTTTTTTGGGACTTTTTTCATTTTTAAGGTGGGAGTTATTTCATGTGGGAGTTATTTCGTGTCGCCAAATTTTAATTCTGATCGTAGTAACCGCTCAATATTGTTTTGAAAATATATTCAAAAGGCTTTGGCCGGATTTGGTCAAAAAATTCGGACTTGAAATTTTATCGAAAAAATTAATTTTTCAAAACTTTGACCGGTGGTTGCCAACTGAAGATGCCGTTGCAAAATTTATTACATTCCATATTCCGACCCCGCAGAAATTTTTCTTAACTGGAAGCAGCTTCTGGAAAGGAAGCATGAGTCAAATAGCTGGTAGCACAGATAAAGCGTTATTTCGGTGCTGATTTAAGCACTCTTTGTAAATTTTTCTCCCTTTTATTGCATTTTCAAGGACGCTCTTTGGATGCGCTATGATGTGCTATAAATAGAAACTGTTTTGTCAAAATCTCGCTTTATTATTGCTGGGAAAATTCAAAAGTTTAAATTTTGGGGCATGTCACAGACTGAATTCCGTTCGGATTTGGGATAAGTGGTTTACTTGTAAAACGCAAAAAAAATATTTTTTTTCGGAATGAATTCACTTTCAAAACTTAAAGTGGAATTGAATTGCATAGAAGTGGTTCCATTCCAAACAAAATATTCGATTTGCTTTTTACGAGTAAGCCTCTTATTTCACATTCGAACGGAATTGAGTATGTGGCATGCCCCTTATTTCTTAAAAATATTCATTTTTGTAATTTTGTACGTTCTGAAATGTAAACAGTTCTTCAAAATTTCGATTAATCGATAATCGCGATTAACGGCGATTTTTTTAATCGTAATCGCGATTATTAAATATCTCGATTATTTGCAAACTCTAGGTTAGGTTATAAGTGGCTGCAGACGTTTAACGTCAGTACACGTAGACTCAAAAGTCCATTGTGATACCACGGGATCGTAATAGATGTCCCTACTGGTTCCAACCATTTTGAGTTTCTTATGAAACTCCTAAGATATGGAATTTTGACATCTGAAAATCATCGTGCAGCTCCCTAGATCCCAGTGAAGCAAGTCTCTGACCAGAAAGTGCCGCACAGTGGACCAAATGTTGAATCTGGTGCGCAGTTGGTCGAAAAATGAAGTTTTTACAATATTGAATTAGTATCGCATATATGATTTCACTATTCCTACCTTACTTAACGCTAATAAAATTTCTTTGTTTATTGCAAAAACACCATCGTAGTAGGCAGCCAAACATGAGTAATTAGTTTTTATAGAAAAATTTCCTCAAGTTCTGTGTAGACGTGTTGATTGTTTAAACTGCTATTTTACGACCTATTAAGGCAATTTATCAAATTATTTTTTATATTTTAACCTCAAGGAATGCATATTTGAAGCTAATTTGTGTTGTTGTTCGTAAAAAAACCTAAATTTAAAAGAGAGTCCACAATGGAATTATATTTCAAGCGAACTTGAATTTTGTTAATGAATTTAGGTACAAATCCCGCTAACTTCTATAGGGTTTTTACATGATTTCAAAAGAATAGATGTTGAGCTCCAAAATAATAAAAAAATTGGCTGCTGGTTTTTGCTGGTTTTTGTTTTTCAGTCGATCTAGCGATGTCCGTCCGTCTGTCTGTTTAAAACACGATAACTTTCAAACGGCAACTCTGTTGCTGCTGACGCTTGGCATATATATTTTTAATTTTCCTAGTCAGGTTGGTATTGAATATCAGCCAAATCGGTCAAGTGGTTAAGAAGTTGTAAGCAAAAACCGTGAATTTCAGATTGGTGTACCTCAAATTTACGTTTAAAAAAAAAACACTTAAACGCTTTAAATGACATTGATGAGCCACAAAAATATTTTGCTGAGTATTTTTGACATTCTCAAACATTTTTTAACCCAACGTAACCCAAGCAAAAAAAAAATTTAAACTCAAAAACAAATTTTCACTCAAAATTTTTTTTTTTTTTACAGAAATGAGTAAAAAATTTTTTTTTTTACTCAAAATAAAATATTTCTTTTCTAAACTGTTTACTTATCTTTTTTACGTTAAAAAAAATTACTGTCTCTGCTTATTATTGGCTCTACTTTCCCTATATTTTATTATGACAATGTTTTAATAAGTGCCACGCCCCTTCAAATACCGCCCACATTTGGACTATATAGAAGCTCATCTCATTTTCCTTGTGCGTTACAAATTTCATGTTTCTAGGTGCTCTCAAAGTCGAATTATACTCTCTTGCACGCTAGATTAAGCATTTGGTCCACTGTGTGCCGGGCAGATGAAGTGTTCGATAGTTTCCAACTCCTCTTCATCCATACAACTCCGGCAAAAGTCATTTGACGGCACGTTTAACCACTCTGCGTGCTACCCTATAAGACAGTGTCCAGTAATTATAGCAAACACTGTCGAAATCTCTCCTCTTGGAAGCGTTAATAGCTCACTTGTGCATTTCTGATTAAGAGAAGGTCAAATCTGTCGTGTTGTCTCAAACGTCTATCCTTTTTCCTATTTCTGATTAGTCTGCGTCTCGGAACAAAGCCGTAGATTTAGCTTGCAAGTTTCTAGAGGAATACCAACATATTCCAATTCTGCTGGAACCTGTAAAGATCAACGTAAACAACTCTTGATGAGCTCGTTGGTACCATCGAGAGATCGCATTTTGGTAAAAGAGTACTCCATGGTGGCCTTTCTTGTTATAAAGGGGGCTTTTAATAATGTCGTCCTCGTGACTCGATAATTGTGGCATTGTCTGGTCTGGGATTAAAGCGTGTCATCGTTTAAACTGCGGAAAATCCACTCGCCAGTAAGCGTATAACGTCTGAATTGGGAGCATCTTTCATATCTCGATTTGTCAATAGGATCACATCAAAGCAGGCGCGGATCCAGGAATTTCATTTGGGGGGGGGGATTTTTTTTATCAAAAAATATAAAAAACTAGCTGTTTTGCACCCGGCGTTGCCTGGGTCGAAAAACATATATAATCTATGAGTTATTTATTAGTCAGTTTAATTACTGCTTCGTGACTTGAGGTTTGGTCGATTTTTTTTTCCTAATATTAATGTATTTCTTTAGTATTTATTAATGTATTTCTTTAATGACATTTAAAAGGAACCTACAGTTCCCTCCTCGGTTAGCACTTTATGTGGTGAAAACTTCAATTAAGACATAACTTTCACTGAAGTTCAAGTGGGAGTGGCATTTAACGCATTTAGTTCACTTTTGGTCTCATGTGACCTATAGTTCCCCTATTGGTTAGCTCGTGAAAAAAATTGCAATTAAATTTGATCAGCAGTTTTTCCACGTTCGCGGAACAGGCAGACATAACTCTCACTAAAGTACAAAGGGGCGTGCCCTTATATGCCTTTTTATCAGTCGCTGTTTAATATTGCCTACAAAGTGGCGTGCCATTATACAGAAAAAAATAATTTTTAATTTAATACAAAGGGGTGCTGCATTTTAATACCCTTGGCCCGATCGACACGGTAAATACCATCTATGGTGAAAATTGTTTTTAAATTTGTTTCACCGTTAACGCGTGAGTACGGATCAGACAAAAATAAATTGTCTATAGTTTCCGCCTCAATAAGTACTAAATAGCTGTGGTAAAAATTATAATAACATCGGGTTCGCCGTTTAAGCGTGATTACGTAAAGGCAGAATAAACTTTCAGTACATTGCAAAAGACGTTGCAGTTGATACAGACTAAAGTTCCCGCCTCTGTTAGTACTGTCTTTGGAAAAGGTTTTGTTAAAATCGGCTTAGTAGTTTAAGCGTTATTAAGGAACAGACCTAATCTAATAAAATAAAAAGGGGCGTGCTATATTATTTTTTATTTAAATCGGTATAGTCGTTTAAGCATGATTACGGAACATTCCGAAAAACGTTCAGTATAGTACTAAGGGGCGTGTCAAAGAGGCGTGACATTTTCCGCCTCTTTGTGCATTTGCACATTCATAATCTATAGTTTTCTCTTCGGTTAGTACTATCATTGGTAAAAATTTCACTAAAATCGGTTCAGCCGTTTATGCGTGATTACGGAACAGGAAGAAATAACGTTCAATGTAATACAAAGGGGCGTGCCATTTTACGCCTTCTTTTTTGGTCGCCCTCTATTGTGGCTCATAGTTTTCGCTTCGGTTAATACTATCTGTGGTGAAAATTTCATGAAAACAGCTCAGCCGTTTAAGCGTAATTGCGGAAAAGCAAGAAATAACTTGCAGTGTAATAAAAAGGGGCGTGACATTTTATGCCCCTTGTTTCCATCGCCCTCTATTGTGGCTCCTAGTTTCCGCCTCGGTTAGTACTATCTGTGGTAAAAATTTCAGTGAAATCGGTAAAATCGCTTTTCAGTGATTGCGGAAACGGCAGACATAGTTTCTGTATAGTACAAAGATTTTCTATCTCTGGTGAAAATTTCATGAAAATCGATTCAGCCGTTTTTCTGTTGTTGTCGGACAGGCAGATATAGCTTTAACATGGTACAAAGGGGCGTGGCATTTTACGCCCCTTTGTCCGATCGCGGTCGCTTATGGCCTATAGTTCCCGCCTCGGTTAATACCATCTGGGGTGAAAATTTTATGAAAATCGGTTAAGCCGTTTTTCTGTTATTGCCGGACAGGCAGATATAGCTTCAGCATGGTACAAAGGGGCGTGGCATTTTACGCCCCTTTGTCCGATCGCGGTCTCTTATGGCCTATAGTTCCCGCCTCGGTTAGTACTATCTGTGGTGAAAATTTCATGAAAATCGGTTAAGCCGTTCTTTACTTATTGCGGAACAGACAGACAGACAAACCAACAATCAGATTTAAATCAGATTTAAATCAGATTTAAATAATTATAATATTAATAGGGATTTGAGTGTAAGCGGGGGGAAATTCTCATATTCTTAAAAAATTTTTCATAAAAATTCGGCAATATATTTCCCCATAGAAAGCTAAGATGCTAAGACGCTTTTCTGTAGCAATGCTATCCGATTCTTACAAATTTATTGGTAGAAAAATTGTTGTCAAATTCTGAAACATTTTTTTTAAGGAAAAATTCTCGTTTGCTGAGGAATTTTTTATATAAAAAAGCTATAAGACATTTTTCTTAAAATTTTAGATAATTTTTCAATCAAAAAATTTTTATATTCAGAGTCAAATACGTAAGTATCAAGATATTTTCTAAAGGTAAAGTCTTGAATTCTACGACATTTTTCTATAAAAAATATATTCGAGATAATATTTTTTTCTTAAAAAATTATCAGGAAAGTTATTCTGTTACACTCAAAATAATTCTAAAGTAAAAGGTTTAGTAAGTGATTTTGTACCAAAATCTACTAATAATTTACTAATTTTAGTATCTTCAAAGTACTAAAATTTGTAATTTTTACTGGTTTTCAATCATTTTAGTAAAAAATTTTAGTATTGGTTACCAATAACTGCACTAGGTCCTTTTGGACTAAAATTAAGTTAAATTTTTAGTATTGAATACCCACGTTTTTTTTTGGGTGTAGAAATATCAACGGCTCTATTGACATTTAATTAAATAATTTAAAAAAATAATTTAAATTTCTGAAACATTTTATTCTAAGGATGAAAAAAATTTCTTAGGATAAGGCTATGTCTGCTGACGAAAATCATCAGCACACATTTAACTCCCCTGAGTCTTTTTAAACATTCTGGTTATTTTCTTACTACCTTTTTTCCTTTCCCTTCCTCTTTTCCTTTCCCTTTATTTCTTTCTTTCTTTTTTTTTTTTTTTTTTGAAATCGTTTTGGGGGGGGGGAGAAATCCCATTCCCCCCCCTGGATCCGCGCCTGCATCAAAGGGAGGTGTTCTTTCGCCATTTCTTTGGAACCTGGCACTGACTTGAATGCCGTTCTCTCTAGAAGCACGTGGTTGTCATGATGTCGCATATGCTGACGATGTCGCGATAGCGGTAAAGGGAAACCCCTGATAATTAGGGATATTCTTCAGGGTTCTCTGAAAGATCTGTCTAAATGGACAAGAGACTGTGGTATGGGAGTTAATACAAGTAAAACAGAGCTTGTCTTGTTTACAAGGATAAATAAGATTCCTGCTTTTGATCCTATTTCTCTCGATGTCGCTGTTCCACGTATATTGGAGTGTTTCGAGATAGGAAGCTGCATTTCAGGCGTACACTCAAAAAAATTCTACAGTAAAAGGTTTAGTAAGTGATATTGTACCAAAATCTACTAATTCGTTACTAATTTTAGTATCTTCAAAGTACTAACATTAGTAATTTTTACTGGATTTGACTAATATCCCAGCAAAAAAAGTGCGGAGTACTTCTATTTGGAGTGCTTTAAAACTATAACAAATGTAATGAAATACAACAAAAATAACAAAAAACACAAGAAAAAAACACACAAACAGTTTTTTCTACTCCATAAAAAGTTGTTATTCAGCACTGAACTCATTACCTTCCGCGACACTCCCATACAAAAGTAAGTAGATATTCAGTAGATAAGAAGTACTCCGAGCTTTTAAACAACTTCCAACTACTTCCACGGAGTAGTTCTTTTCTACTGAATATCTACTTACATTTGTATGGAGGTGTCGCGATAGGTAATGAGTTAAGTGCTGAATATCTATGTATTCTGGAGTAGAAAAAACTGTTTGTGTGTTTTTGTCTTGTGTTTTTTGTTATTTTTGTTGTATTTCATTACATTTGTTATAGTTTTAAAGTACTCCACTGAGAAGTGGTAATGACTTTTTTTGCAGGGATTAGTTAAAAATTTTAGTATTTGTTACCAATTTCTGCACTAGGTCTTTTTGGACTAAAATTAGTTAAATTTTTAGTATTGAACACCCACGTTTTTTTTTGGGTGTAACATTAAGGAACGGATGGGGAAAGCAACGTTTGCTTTATACTCCTATCAAAAAACAGACATTGAAAAACGATCAAACTTTAACCTTAGAGTAGTTCACTGGATTTATAAAGCAGTGCGTCTATGTCAATGCGTATCACTGTTAAAAATTTTTCGTAAAGAAAAAGTCTCAGATGCTGAGACAATTTTCGTGCAGATTAAGTATCAGATTCTGAGACAATTTTCGTATTGAAGAACTTTCAGATCAGAGACGTTTTTCGTATAAAAAAAATCTGAGATACTAAGACATTGTTCGAACAATATATTCTCTGATTCTAAAACATTTTTCTTAAGATTTGTTTCGTTATTAGAGAGGGGGCCCCCGTAGGATAGTTGGTAGCGTGCTAGCCTTGCAACGTTGGTCGTAGGTTCGATTCCCACCAGTAACCTTGAATTTTTTGCTACAACGAGACGACGGTCATTGTTACTAGTTCTCGGTTAGGTTGAATTTATTAAAAATGAGTTGTAAATAAATAGAAAGAATAAATAAAAACAATTGATCATGATCATCAATGATCATGATCATGAGTCTCAAATTCTGCTGATTAAAAAATCCATAATTTATTCTGGAAGATTCTAAGATATCGATAACATCACAACCTCCACAATGTTCTAGAAATAAGGCTTAAAATTTCCCTTCATTATGATTGGTTCGCTTTATAATATTTTCATAATACCACCAATACAAACGTAGAGTGCAACATAATATATTACCGTTGATAACACTTTATGGTATATAGAGGCAACAAAAGAAAATTAAAAATCAAACTACAAAATAAATCGTCAGTATATGTACAGGAAAATTGCAACACCCCTTCACAACTGATAGTAAAAGAATGGGTGAAAAAAAGAGTTGAGGAGAAAGAAAAGAAAAACTGAACGAATATTTTTTTGCAGCAAAACAGCCCTCATTCGATTCATCAAAAAAGTTGTATTCAATTTTTTTTTCATTCTTAACAACGGTGCACCATTAATAAAACAAGAAAAAAATAAAGTCAAAGAAATTACTGAAGCAGGGGGTGCATAAAAACGAACTTGGACAAGGTACCCAATGGGTATTTAAAACAATGCAAAAAATGTGTAAAGCAAAAAAAAAGGATGCAATAACACATTTGCGCACATTTACTACATGCAAATAGACAAGGATTTTTGTGCAACAACATTTTCATCATCATATACACATAAGGGACCAACCAAAATATTTCAATGAACAAAACAACAAAATAACAACAACAATAAGGCAAAAATAAACTAGAGCATAAAAAATGTTTAAAAATTTGCATCATTTGCACTTACAATAACATAAAATACCAACAGGAACACGAACACCCAACTAACATTAAGGCGATAATTATTTGAAAAGGAGAATTTATAGTTTGAAAAATATTTGTTTAAAGTTTTAAAATCCTAGTCAAAGCAAAATTTTCGAATCTATACCAATTTCAAATGTAATTCGAAAAATATCAAAAAAAAATCAATTGTAATTTAAAAAGGATCAATTGCAATTCGAAAAAGATCAATTACACAGTGCAACAACCAAAATCGTAATGGCATAAAACCAAAAACAAATGAAAGTTGACATATTCCATAACAAAAGCTTCAAGGTTTTTTTTAGTTCATTTGAAGTTGGTGAACTTTTTTACACGCATTTGAAGTTGGTGAACTTTCATTATAATTATAATAAATACTAGTCGCATAGCCTGTCTCTGCCAGGCGGAACACCAAATCACTTTTCTCAATAATTCTAATTGTTTACCAAACTTTATAAAAAATTATTTTGTGCTTCAAAAATTTTATAATGCTCGATTGAGTTACATCAATATATTTCCCAAACCGGAAAATTTTAATGAGTATAAAAGGTTTTATTGATAAATTTTAGAACTAAATTTAGCACACCCATTTCGTCTCTCCATCCTGAAACCGGATATCAAAAATCCATTTTGTGGGTTTGTCCCATGGTCACTATACATGCCAATTTTTATCTTTATTAGTCATGAAAGGTTTTAAAATTAGTTGAAATGTTAAAAAAACACAATTTTTTCACTTAAATTTTTTCTTATTATTCTCCGTACACATTTTAAATATTAAATCTGATTACATAAGGATATGATCCATTGTCAATACTTAATGCTTTACAATTTTCAGCTTCCTTCATCATTAGGGGTTTTAGAAATAGTTTAAATGTTTAAAAACTAAATTTCGCCGCCTTCCGCCACTACCCCTGTCTTAAACGACGAAAATCCGGCTACGTTACAGATTATATATATACTGAACAAAATTCACAACGGTTTTTTTTTTTGTATCTCCGCCCTTTTACTGGATATCCAGGTCAGTGTTGATCTTTGCCGTATTCCGTACCATATGCATCCCAATTTTCATCTTTCTAGGTCTAAGGTGTCTTCAAAATTAGTTAAAATATAAAAACATAATTATGTCCACAATCCAAAATTTTTAAATCTGACGACTTTAGGATAAGCTCCATCGTTAGTACTATACACTCAAAAAAAAAAACTGTAATGTTAGCAAAAAAAGCTTGTAAGCCTACAAGAAAATTTGCTGATTTTGAACCCACAATTTTTTTGCTAAAGTTAGCAAAAATGTGTTGCCAATAATTTGTTAACAAAATTTTTTTTTTAACTTACAATCAGTTCATACACATCTGAGGCCCCATTAGGTTCGGACCCGATAGGTGCAGACCCCGATAGGCCTAGACCTAGTTGGGTTCCTTAAAAATCGTCATAGTTTTTGATCCAAAATTTGTGTCCGTTTCGCTCTATCTTGCTTAGTTTTTGAGATACGTGAAAAACCCCGGACCACCGGGGTTCTGAGAATTACAAAACTCGATAACTTTAAAAATATTACTCGGAGAGCTTTTGATTATTTTGCGGTCTTGCTCTGCGTGTTGAGAGCTACAAAAATGCTTTTATATGCCATTTACATATACCTCGAAATCCAAAAAAAAATGGGATTTCAATGAAAATCCAAGTAAATCCAATTACTTTTTTGGATTTCAAATGTCAAATCCCATACAAAAAAAAAACTTGGATTTTGGGAAAATCGTAAAATCGTAATTTAAAATCCTAAAAAATTTCTACTACTTAATTGTACAACTATGGGTTTTCCCAAAATAATCATCCCTAATGCTTTTTTTACAACGCTGCACACGATTTTTTATCAGCTGTTGTTGTTTTTTATAAAGTAAAAAAAAACAATTAAAATTTTTTTTTTTAAACTATTAAAAGATTTATAAAAACAATGTTTAACAATGTTTCATTTAAAATTTACCATTGCAAATGGTAAACGCACAATTTAGTTGACCAATTTGGTCTTCCTAACAAAGAAAAACACTCAATGGTGGCGGCCCCAAACTTGGCAAAAATGTTAATTTTCTTGCATTTAAAGAAGCAGCTCTGCATAAAAACACATTTTTTGATATTGTGGTCCCAACATATACTAGTGGGATTAAAAATATTGGCTCCGGCAAAGAAAAATCATTGTTTTTAGAAATATTTATAAAATTGGGTAATTTTCCAACTAACAACCCTGGACACAAATCAAAAGAAAATACATAGTTAGTACAAACAAAATCCCGCTAAATGTCAAAAAAGCATATGTAAACGGTATAGATTTTAATTGGATTTGAAATCCAAATTTATGTGGATTTCGGGGTATATGTAAATAGCATATTAGACTTTTTGTTGAGCATTTTAAAATTTTCGGAAATGCTAACTTTTTTTCGAGCCATGAAAAAAATTAAAACTGATAAAATCTGAGACAAAAATCGAGTGGCTCCCTAATACATATACCATTTCATTTGTGTTTGTATAGGTTGGCCCTATAAAACCACCAGTAAATCAACAAAATATTTTGTTGTTGTTGCTGTTTTATCTTTCACTTTGATGAATGATGACTGACCGACCATACCATCATAAAAAAAACACCACTGCAACAAATCGTCATTTATATGCTACAGAAAAACCAACATCACTACAATCAACACTCCTACCCACAACCACCACTACCAAAAATTATTATCATCATCCAGGACTAAAACACCAATGACCATAACATCCGTTCTTTAGGGGAAAAAAATTTACACAGTTAGTAGAATGTATGTACGAAGTAATGTATGTACAACATTCGCAAAACAAAATTGCACATAACAGGCTTTTCTTTTTATTTGTGTTTTTTTTTTTTAATTTCCATTTATCTTGTGGACTAAAATCCTTAACAAAAGGCCGAACTATAAAGCATATCCTACAACCTCTAAATTTCATGAAAAAAAACTCTTCTCTTCTCACACCAAATTTTGCCATGGCAAAAGTAAATCCATCAAAAAGAAATATAAAACTATTTGCACTGGGCACATCTCTAAAAAAAAAATTCTTACCGGGCGAAATAACTCGCAACAACAAAAATGTTGTTAAAAGAAAGTAAGCAAAATAATCGAATTATTGCCACAACGTCTGTCCTTACAAAGGAATAATGAAAAGGCTTTAAACCATTCATATGAACTCGAACATAGATACAGGAGTGCACACACATTATGAAAAAAAAAACTATCGAATGCTCTTCATACACCGATATAAAGTATTAGATAAGGGAAAAAGCTATTTAGTAAGTTATCGAAAGAAAATTTGTTATCGCTTAAGTTATTCAAAGAAATTTAGTTATCGATAAAAAAATTTCTAAAGAAAATAAGATAATGATGCAACGATAACAAACTATTCTAAAGAAATTTTGTTGTAGATGTATCGATAACAAACTTTTCTAAAGAAAATTATTTTTCGATAAATCGAAAACCACACTGAAAAAAATAACCTTCCTGATATTAATGAAACGGATTCATTATTTTGTTTTCATTACTTAAATGAAGGAATTCATAAGCTGATTGAAATTTCATGCATGTTATGAACAAATTTTATGAAACTTGTTTCATTACATTTCATAATTTCATTAAAAAATATCATACGATTTTTTAGAACTAAATACAACTCTGCGTTGCGAATAAGAGAAAGAAAACAGAACAAAAACATACGACGTTTTATTATACCACGCCGGTTTAGTCTAATTGTAATTTTTACATGTGTGTTAACTTTTTTCTAATAAAATAAAATAATTTTATAATTTTTTGCTTTGTTATTGAAACTTGTGTGTGTTATGCTGGTTATATCTAATTGAAATTACAAGTGAAAAGTTCCGTATAAGTGTTTCTTTTGACTGTTTCTTATAAATTATAATATAATTTGCAACAGAAAAATAGTTTTTTAAGTCATTAAAACTTTGTGATGAAATGTACGGCAATTTGTGTTGTTCCATTGCTACGTTGTTGCTACGTTTTGGCAGCCCGCGTTTTTATCTTTTATAGTTTACCTTATTTGGCAATTCAGACCAATTTAAGTTTGGAGTAAAATTTTGTTGTGTGTAAAAACTAGGTGAAAACCATAAAAAGTGTGCAATTAAGGGTCATGTCATAGACTCAATTCCGTTGGAAAGTGGAATAAGTGGTTCACTCGTAAAACGCAAAGCAAATACTTTTTTTCGGAATGAAACCACTTTTAGCAATTCAATTCCACTTTGATTTTTGAAAGTGATTTCATTCCGAAAAAAATTGTTTTGCGTTTTACGAGTAACAACTTTTTTTCAAATCCGATCGGAATTGAGTCTGTGACATGCCCCTAAATAAAATTTCAGTGACGGTTACAGTGATGGTTACATGTGACTTACCAAAATTGTTATTAATGCAAACTTTCACTTATGGGTGTATGATACGTGCTGTTTTTAGGTAACTTGTTCCTAACTTGATTAGGGGCTTTCTATGGAAATTTTGATAACTTTAACCAACATTAATTTATCGTAATTCCTATATCAAAACCTTAATAAAGTTAGCAACTAGTTAAAAGCAATTATCATACGCTCATTACCAACTACTATTCCACATTTAATCAATGGATATTTTCATACATTTTATGAAAAACTTCATAAAACGTTTCAAACAAGTTCAACGAATATTTTCATTATTTATATGCAAGTTTTCATTGAAAGGAACTTTAATGACACCAGTTTCATTAATCAAATGAAACCTGTCTTCGGTTGAAAACGTGAGTCATTTTTCATTAAGGTTAAGTCAATTTTCATTAATTTCACGAAGCTATTTTTTTCAGTGCAGCTTTTCTAAAGCAACTAGTTATCGATTATATAATTTTTTAAAGAAACAACGATAAAAATGTTTATAAAAAATTAGATATCGATAACAAACTTTTCAGAAGAAAACTAGTTATCGTTGCATCATGTTTAAATAGCAAATTTTTCTAAGAAAACTATTTGTCGATGTATCAGTAACAAACTTCTCCAAAAAAAATAAGTTATCGACAACGAACTTTTTTAAATAAAATTAGCTGTCGATAACAAACTTTTCGTAAGAAAATTATTAATCACTGTATCGATAACAAATTTTACTAAAGAAAATTAGCTATCGATGTACTGATAACAAGCTTTTCTAAGGATTTTAGCTATTGATAACAAGCTTTTCTAACAAAATGAGTTATCGATAACAAACTTTTCTTAATAAACTGAGTTATCGATGCATTGATAACAAACTTTTCTGAAGAAAATCAGTTATCGATGTATCGATAACCAGCCTTTCTAAAGATATAAGTTATCGATAATAAAACTTTTCTAAACAAAATAAGCCGTCGATAACAAAATTTTCTAAAGAAAATTAATTATCGATAACAAAATTTTCTAAACAAAATTAGTTATCGATGTATCGATAATAAACTATACTAAGAAAATAAGTTATCGATAACGAACTTGTCAAAAGAAAATAAGTTATCGATGTGTCGATAGCAAAATTTTTTTAAGAAAAGTACTTATCGTTGTATTGCTAAAAATTTGTCTTAAGAAAATTAGACCTTTCTAAAGATATAAGTTATCGATAGTAAAACTTTTCTAAACAAAATTAGTTATCGATAACAAAGTTTTCTAAAAAATCAATTATCGATGTATTGATAACAAACTTTTCTAAAGAAAATCAGTGGTCGATGTATCGACAACAAACTTTTCTAAAGAAAATTAGTTATCGATGCAACAATACCACGCTTTTCAAAAAATCTATGTATCTAAAGCAAACTTTTGCCAAAAAAATTAGCAATCGATGCATCGATACCAAACTTTTCTAAAACAAAATTCCATAAAAAATTTTCCCAAAAAAATAGTTATCGATAACAAACCTTTCTAAAGATAAGGAACTTTTCCAAGAAAATTAGTTATCGATAACAAACTTTTCTAAAGAAAATTAGTTATCAATAAATTAATAACAAACTTTACTAAAGAAAATAGGTTATCGATGTATCAACAACAAATTCGATTTATGAAAATTAGTTATCGATATCTCGATAACAAACTTTTCTAAAGAATATTAGTTATCGATGTATCTAGAGAATATCAGTTATCGATTTATCGATAAAAAAATAAGTTCACGATGTAGCGATTAAAAACTTTTCTAAAGAAAGTTTGTTATCGACGTATCAATAACAAATGTATCGATAAAAAAAACATTTCTAAAGAAAATAAGTTACGATAGCAAACTTTTCTAAAGAAAACTAGTTATCGAGAACAAACTATTTTAAAGAAAATTAATTATCGATAACAAAATTTTTTAAAGAACATTAGTTAGTGATGTTTCGACAACTCTTTTTCTAAAGAAAATTAGTTATCGATATATCGATAACAAACTTTTCTACAGAAAATTAGTTATCGATTTATCAAGTACAAACTTTTCTTAATAAAATAAGGCACATGTATCGACAGAATTTTTTTTAAAGAAAATTAGTTATCGAAAACAAACTTTTCTAAAGAAAATTTTGTAATCCATGTATCGATAACAAACTTTTCTAAATAAAATAAGTTATCGATAACAAACCTTTTTAAAGAAAATTAATTATCGATAATAACATTTTGTAAAAACAATTAGTTGTCGCTGCATGAATAACAAATTGTTTCTATAAAAAATTAGTTATCGATGTATCGATACCAAATATGTTAAAAGAAATTTTACCAAATTATCGATAACAAACTAAGTTATCGATATATTGATAAACGCTTTTCTAAGGCAAATAAGTTATCGATATATCGATAACAAGCTTTTTTAAAGAAAATTAGTTATCAATGTATCGATAACATAGCGCGATCTTGAAAAAGATAACAATACCACAAAATATGGACTGTGCTCCCTCTTTGAGCCTCTTTGAGCGCCACTTTACCACTATGATACCATCCAGGGAGTCTTGGATGGGGGATACTCCGGGTGTGGAGCTACCATAAATTTTTACACAGATGGATCGAGGCTGCACGAACAAGTGGGCTTTGGAGTCTATTCGGAAGAGCTTGGGTTGAGCCTGACTCATAGATTGCCAGATCATTGCAGTGTTTACCAGGCAGAGATGCTGGCAATAAAAGAAGTGGCTGACTGGTTGAGCTGCAATGTCTTGTCTACAACCGCAGTCAACATCTATACTGACAGTCAAGCCGCGGTCAAGTCCCTGGATTCAATGTTTCTGAAAACAAGATCTGCCCTTAACTGCCGCACGTCTTTAAATGAGATGGCCAAGCAGTTTAACATACGACTCATATGGGTCCCAGGGCACAGAAACATTCCAGGGAATTGCAAAGCCGATGAGCTTGCAAGACTAGGAACTACCTTACAGGTTCCAACAGAATTGGAATGTGTTGGTATGCCTCTAGAAACTTGCAAGCAAAACCTACGGCTTTGTTCTGCGACGGAGACTAATCAAAGATGGGCAAATGGATGGACGTGTGAGACAACACGACTGATTTGGCCTTCTCTTAATCAGGGCCGCACAAGTGAGCTGATATCGCTTCCAAGAGGAGAGATTTCGACGGTGGTTTCTATAATTACCGGACACTGTCTTATAGGGAAGCACGCAGAGCGGTTAAATGTGCCGTCGAATGACTTTTGCCGAAGCTGCATGGAAAAAGAGGAGTTGGAAACTATCGAACACTTTATTTGCCATTGCCCGGCACTTTCTGGTCAGAGACTTGCTTCACTGGGATCTAGGGAGCTGTACGATCTTTCTGATTTGTTGGATGTCAAAATTCAACATCTAAGGAGTTTTATAAGAAGCTCAAAATGGTTTAACGACAGGGACTAGTAGGGAAACATATTACGGTCCCGTGGTATCACAATGGACCTCAGAGTCTACGTGTGTTGACGTAAAACGTCAACAGCCACTTACAACCTAACCTAACCTAACCTAACCTATCGATAACAAACTTTTCTCAAGAAAATTACTTATCGATATATCGATAACAAACTTTTCCAATAAAAATTAGTAATCGATGTATCGATAACAAACTTAACTAAAGAACAAATTTTTTTTAAAGACAATTTGTTATCGATAACAAATTTTTTAAAGAAAATTATTTATCGATAGCAAGCTTTTCTAAAGAAAATAAGTTATCGATAAGAAACTTTTCTAAGGAAAATTTGTTATCGATAACAAAATTTTCCAAAGAAAATAAGTTATCGATAACAAACCTTTCAATGCAAAATATGTTATCGATAACAAAACTTTTGTACAGAAAATAAGTTATCGATAACAAACTCTTCTGTAGAAAATTAGTAATCAATGTATCAATTACACCCCTTTCTAAAGAAAATTATTTATCGATGTACTGATAACAAAATTTTCTAAAGAAAATTACCTATCAATGTATCATGCAAAAATTAAATTTTTAAAATTGTAATTATTTTCCACTATACCCAATTTTTATTTACTTCTTTTTCACGTCGTTTTCGAAAGTCTATATCCTTGTGCAGATAGTACTCATATGTACTGGGTACACTCGTATCATCTATCCATTTTAAGATTTTTTTTTTGTAATTTGTGAAATGAATCATTTTTCTTTTATATGTATGTACATAGTTTTTCTTTTTCAAGTTATTTGAAATTTATGCATTTTTTTTGTTCGTCCATTTATTCAGCTTTCATTTGTAAAATAATTGAACATACTTCATGTTCATATGGTGATTAAAGTGTATGAAGCTCATGGAGTGTTTGAAACAAAAAGCTTCTAAAAGTAATTACAGAAAAATGCCATTAAATGTTTGAAATTTTAAATGGAATTTTATATTTTTATGAAGGCAATAAAAAAAAAATTTGGGTCCATTTTCTGTAGCCATCGAATGAAATGTCTCTGAATCGTTCAATTCATATTATTAAACGATTTTTGAAACAACTTAAATTAATTTGACATCCCAAGCAGAAACTGCCAAACGTCCAACCGTCTCGGCAAAACACTTTATTTTTTGTGTATAAAGTAGCATGAATTCGATAATGTTGGATCAAAAACTAAGACGATTTTCAAGAGACTCAAAGGGGTCTAAACCCAATTGGATATTTACCAAATCGCGTCCTTAAATGTGTATGAACTAAATTGAAATAAAGTGTTTCCCAGTTTCTAGTTCAAATTGGTATTATATTCAAGAATATTTCCTTATTCTTACACACAAAAAAAAACCTTGTCAAATTACTATAAAAAGTCTCGTAATCCCATTTTACCAATATTTGACAGTTTTGCTTGTTTTTTAACAAAAAATTTTCGATCGAAATTTAAATTTTTTTTAATTTTACAAATTTCCAAGGTTTTTTTACAAAAAAAAAAAAATCTAGTAAATTCACGAGAATTCCTTGTAAGTTTTATTGCGTCAAAAAAATTGTAAATTTACAATTTTATTGGTAAAAAGCTGGTAAAATTACAAATTCATTAGTAAAAAGTTTGTAAAATTATAAGGAATTCTTGTCAAATAGGAAGTAGCAAAAAAAAATTACAAACTTTTCTTGCGATTTTACAAGTTTCTAGTAAATTTTGTAGATTATGCCAAACTACTGCAGACGATTTTTTAATCTAAAAAGTAGAATATTCCTTAAAAGGAGATTTGTTTTTCAGGAACATATTTCAGTTTAGATCAATTTTTATTCAATTTGTTTTAAAAGAAAATTTTACATTTTCTATGTAGAAAAAAGTCTCAGATTCTAACATATTTGCAATATGAAAAAGTCTAAATCTGAGAAGTTTTTTAAAGAAGCAGAAATTCGAAATAAGATGCTGAGACATTTTTCGTAAATAAATGTTTTTTCTATAGGGGAAATGTCTCAAGATCTGAGACTTTTTCTTAACAAAATGTCTAAGAATCTGAGACTTTTTTCCTTTTTAAAAATTTTCGGATTCTAAGAATTTTTTTCCACAGAAAAAGTCTTAGATTAAACCTTTTACTACAGAAAAATCTCTTACTATAAAGCATTTTTGGTATATTTTTCATATAAAAAAAGGTCTCAGATTCTTAGATTTGTTACTCATAGAAAATTTTTTTCTAATTCTGAGAACTTTTTTCAATAGAAAAAGTTTGTAGGGTGCTGTGGCTTAGTGGTTAGCGCGTTGGACTACTAGCCAGCAAGCCTGGGTTCGATTCTCAGCTCAGGCAGAACAACATTTTTTCAGATATTTATTAGTTTCTATTTATAACTAATATCTATCGCAGCACCCTCCTTCGTTGATAAATAGCGCTAAAAACGTCAACGAAGTAAAATAATAAAATAATGGCTATAAACACAGCTTCAAAAATAATTCGCCAAATCAATAACAGATGGCGATGCAACAACTGTACTCAAAATAACAACACGCGCAATTACAGTGTTGCCATACTGAAGCCCTTCTATCTTTCAAATCTTTCATCTCTCTTCTATCCCCTTTCCGAAAGAAGCATCACGATTACATTGGTAATTGATAGGCAACATTGCCTGAGTGTTGCTTCTTTTTTTAAAAAAAAAAAAAAAAAAAAAAAAAAACTGTCCTGTAGAAAGTCTCAGATTCTGAGGCCTTTTTCTTAGATAGAAAAAGTCTAAGATTCTGGTACTTTTTTCTAAAGAAATAGCCTCAGATTCTGAGACCTTTTTTCTATAGAAAAATTCTTAATTCTGAGACCTGTTTCCGATAAGAAAAATCTCAGACTTTTTTCGACAGAAAAAGTCTCAGATTTTGATACCTTTTCCTTTCAAATGTTGCAGATTTTTAGACTTTTTCCTATAAAATAAGTCTGAAATTCAGAAGATCTGAGACCTTTTTCCTATAGCAAAAGACTCAGATTATTTTTTTCTACAGAAAAAGATTCCGATTATGGAATATTTTTTCCATTATTGCTATACACACAAAAAATTATTGGCTAAAATTTTCAATTAAATTTATTGATCACCAAAATTTAAATGAGTCAATCAATGTTTTTATTGAAATTTTTGTTATTTTCTTTAACTGTCGAAATACAAATTTTCAACATACCATATTTTTATACCCTCCACTCTAGTGAAAGAGGGTATATATAAGTTTGTCATTCCGTTTGTAACTCATCGAAATATCGATCTGGGACCCCATAAAGTATATATATTCATGATGCCCGATCGATTTTAAGACATTCTAGCGATGTCCGTCTGTCCGTCTGTCCGTCTGTCTGTCTGTCTGTCCGTCTGTCCTTCTGTCTGTCTGTCTGTCTGTCTGTCTGTCTGTCTGTCTGTGGAAAATGCTGTCGCGGACAAAATATTGCACAGAGATGACTGAAACTTAACATATTTATTGGAAGTTCTCCCGAGAAGTTTGGTATTGCATTTGAGCGATATCGGTTCAGCGGTTCAAAAGTTATGAGCGGAAATGTAAGCACACCTCAAAAATTTCAGTACATTCAACATAACCTAAAAATACAAAATGCTTTAATTCGGCTTCTGGTTGACATATGTGAACATAATTGAACACCAAATGGTATTTAAACAAGTACAAACATATTTTCTGACAAAAAAGAAAAAAATCGCGGATTTTTTTTTACCAAAATTTTTTTTTGCGAAAATTTTTTTTTCAAAAATTTTTTTTTTTTCAAAAGTAATTTCCTTTTAAATAAAGTTTTTTGCAATAATCTTTTTGGAATTGTGGAGGGTATCACTACATTCGGCAAGGCCGAATTTAACTTTTTTACTTGTTTTTTTTTTTTTCATTTTAATTTATTTGAATAGATTAATTCAAAAATATACAAAATAATTTATTTTTTTGCAACATATTGGAAAGCAAAAAAGATGAAATTTTTGATAATTTTGTTATAAGCTTATACTTCATTTGTTAAATCAATCATTATTTTGATTGACTGCAAATAAAAAATTTATAAAATTTTTGATAAAAATTGAAAAAAATTTTGATTGAAAAAATAACAATTTTCTTAATTGGAGGAATTTCAATCAAAAAATTCATTGAATCCGTTGATTGAAATTTGTTAATTTATTCGATAATTTTCCTATAGGAAAAGTCTCTAACTTTGAGACATTTTTTCTGTAGAAAAAGTAATTTTTTTATACAAAAATTACCACGTTCACAACAATTTTTCCCAAAGAAAAATTCCCTTCATAACAAGAACTTTTAGATCAGGCGTGGGGAAAAAAAATTTATAGATTATCAAAAGTTTCGATGGGGAAAAAATCATTAAATCTGTGGATTTTTTGCAGGAAAATGTCTGCTACTCAGAATCTGAAAGAAAATGTCTCAGAAGCTGAGATTATAACTTCTAACAGCTTTTCTGAAGCAAAATGCATCAGAACCTCAATATTTTTTTATTTCACTCATAATATTATGTACACCCAAAGAAAAAACGTGGGCATTCAACACTAAAAATTTTACTAATGAACTAATTTTTTAGTCCAAAATGATCCAGTGCAGGCGTTGGTAATCAATACTAATTTTTTTTACTAATATTATTCAAAACCAGTAAAAATTACTAATTTTAGTACTTTGAAGATACTAAAAAACTACCGTACTACTGGTAATTAGTAACTTATTAGTAGATTTTAGTACCAAATCACTTACTAATATTTTTACTGCATAATTATTTTGAGTGTAGGCAAAAACAAATGAAAACCACTTTTAAAACCAGTGAATAAACAATTGAAAACCATCCCAGTAATTATGGTTTTTGAATTGAGAAAAGTGCGAAACAAAAATTTTAATTTTTCTAAAAATTTAAGACATCCTGGTTTGTTTCTCACTAGTTTCATATTATCCAGTTATAATTATCTTCAGAAAAACTTTTAATGTCAAAATTTATTCAGTTAATAGTCAATAGAACTCTATATGTGAAAATTTTTAACAGATCGCAGCCGACAAGGATTGAACCCATCAGTAATTATTCATTTGTTTTAACAAACATCAACATTTATTTTTTACAGTTGACAAAATTTTCTAAAATAAATAACATTAAACATTAAAAAATTACGTTTTTTTCATTCTTTTTTATCAACAAATTCGAAAAAATAACCTACGAGAACATTAAAAATTAATGATAGTTCTGTTACTTTTACCAACAAATTCAGACATTAAAAATTAATGATTTCGTAGGTTATTTTTTACAATTTTCTATTGAAATATTTTTTTTTTTAATTTTTAATAAAATTTTGGGGAATCGATCCCGCAATCAACTACATTCTGGCCAGACACTCTACCCATCGTGACAAAGTCACTTGATACAAACCTGTTTTTATATTTCTATAAAAAAAATTTTGAATTTTTTTTTCTACAAAAAAATAACCTACTTGTGTAGGTAAAAACTAATGATATCATTATAAAATAAAAACAAAAAAAATTTACTTACAGAATCATTAAAAACTTAAAGAATAATTTGTAGTTTTTACTTACAGAACAAAAATAAATGACTTCAAAAATTAAAAGTTAATGAAAGTCTTAATTTTTTAGTGAGTTATTTTTGAAACGAAGGACAGAAGTAGTCATTAATAAAAACTGAACATCAACCAAATGGTTTTTCTTTTAAAAATGACTAAACGTAAAATTTTTTAAATAAACTACAAACAGTTAATGTCATAATTTTTAAGTGTTGGGATAATTTGTTAAATCATAAAATTTCTCTTCAAGGAAATGACTCAGAAAAATTTAAAAATCAGAAAACTTTTTTTGGAAAAAACATGTCTGAAAGCCGATATACTTATTTTTAACTGGAAATTGTTTTAGAATCAGGGTCTTTTGCTGTCAGAAAAATGCCTAAAAATTTCTTGAGGAGACATTTTTTAAAATATCAAGAGGTAAGCAATAATAAACCGTTACTAATGATTCAAAACCGATCTGAGGTACCTTGCAAAAAAATTTTTGAGTAAGAGAAATTCACTCCCCCCCCCCCCCCCCAAAACCCAAGAGCTGGATTCGCACCTGTTCTAGATTGACATATATTTTTTACAAAAAAAATTCAGATTTAGTCACATTTTATCCTTTAAAATGTTTAGATTATCCCCATAAGAATTTTTAGATTTTTACTTTAGAAATGTTCTGATTTTTTTCTATGAAAAATTTTCGGATTTCAAAATTTGATTTCGTTCGTTTCTTCTTTTTTTTTTTTCTTTTTTTTTTTTTTCTTTCTATTTTATTTTTTTTTTTTTACTTTTTTTAAATTTGGTTTGTACCCGCGCAAGTTACGATACTGAACTTTCTAATCTCTACTCTCATATTTTAACTCTATACTCCTAAACATATTAATTATGAATTACCTCTATTATTATTCTTTATTTTCGTCTTTATTATTTTCTCTCCTTTTCAAATTAGTTTTAAAAGCTTTAAGAAAACCAGTGGGTGTCAGATTATATGGGGCCGAAAAAAATGCACTCTTTTTTTACAAAGGAAAAAATGGTTCTCTTAATGTATAAAAATATCTGCAAATTTTTAAAAAATTCTGCAAAATCAGGGGAAAAAGTAGGGAAAATGCTCCAAAATCAGGGGAAAAAGTAGAGAATTTAGTTAAGAGAGAATTTTAATAAAGGAAATAGTGGTAATCCTCTCAATATATATGAGTAATCCTCTCAATAATAGTGGTCAAATCAGGGTTGCAAAATGGGAACATAAAAATTGTACCAACGAGATCATTAAATTGTACTTTTTCGACCTTAATTGTACCAAAAATTTCATTTTTTATATTTTTTATTGAAATAAGTAAAAACAAGTAAAAAAGTTAAATTCGGCCTTGCCGAATGTAGTGATACCCTCCACAATTTCAAAAAGATTATTGCAAACAACTTTATTTAAAATGAAATTACTTTTGAAAAAAAAAAAATTTGAAAAAAAATTTCCGCGAAAAAAAATTTTGGTAAAAAAAAATCCGCGATTTTTTTCTTTTTTTGTCAAAAAATATGTTCGTACTTGTTTAAATACCATTTGGTGTTCAATTATGTTGACATATGTCAACCAGAAGCCGAATTAAAGCATTTTGTATTTTTAGGTTATGTTGAATGTACGGAAATTTTTGAGGTGTGCTTACATTTTCGTTCATAACTTTTGAACCGCTGAACCGATATCGCTCAAATGCAATACCAAACTTCTCGGGAGAACTTCCAATATATATGTTAAGTTTCAGTCATCTCTGTGCAATATTTTGTCCGCGAGAGCATTTTCCACAGACAGACGGACAGACGGACAGACGGACAGACGGACATCGCTAGAATGTCTTAAAATCGATCGGGCATCATGAATATATATACTTTATAGGGTCCCAGACCGATATTTCGATGAGTTACAAACGGAATGACAAACTTATATATACCCTCTATCACTAAGTGGAGGGTATAAAAAAATAAAAATTAATAAAATTATTATTTGTACTTTTTTGAGTAAAAACATTCTTCAGTTTTTTGTAAAAAAAAAATTCGAGTGAAAATTTTTTTATGGGTAAAAATATTGTTTGGCTTAAAAATTTTTCTGAGTGACAACCCAGCAAAAAGTTGCATTACCAAGTAATGAAATGTGTAATGGGAAATTCAAAAGTTATAACTACTTCTGATTCGAATTACCTTTCCCATTACATTTACAAGCAAATGTGCCAAATGTAATGATTATCAAACCAGTATTTAAAACTAATAACATATATACTTATAGGTAATGAAAAAGTTATTTAAAAAAAAAAATTTTAAAAAATAAAAAAATATTTAATTTTATTTTATTTTTAATCAAAATAATGTACAGCGAGTCAAAAAGTGACAATCTAGTTCTGAAATTTGATTATTTTATTATAATGACTTATGTAAGTCATTATTAATAAGTCCTTCTTTTACATTTCAAAATAATGCTAAAGGTAATTTTTTGTCATTACTAAGTAATTCGAATGGTAATGATGTGTCATTACCAAGTTTTTGCTGGGAAGGACCCTTTGTAAAATATTCTTGTGGCTTACCAATGTCTTTAAATACGGCTTTGGGGGTTTTTAACACGTGAATTCGCAAAAAAAACCTGATGCGGAAAATTAAATCATCAGAAATTTTGCTGAACTGGAGGCAGTTTTAGGTAAGGAATCACAGCCAAAGAGCGATGTCAGAGTTTAGAGTACTGATAGAGCGCTGTTGAGATGCAGTGAAATCATGTGTGCTTTCAGACCTGATTGAAACATCCTTTGTATCATTCTTCCGGTATAAAAAAATTATTAAAAAAACCATAACAAAAAATTAAGTTTTTTTCCCTCACTTTTACTACACACATTACTAAAAAGCTGTGCTGCCAAAATCTCGCTTTATTTTTGCAGGGATATATCTGCTATAAGCTACAGAAGCCTCAAAGATGTCTTTCGAAAGTTAGATTTTTTTCAACAGACAGACGGACGAACGGACATGGCTATAAACTTTTTATTCTAGACTGATATGTCGAGGGTTTACAAACGGAGTTTATGTATAAAAACTATAAACTCAGGAAATTCTAAAATTGCACCAAATGAGTCATCACAGAAAAAAATATCGTAAAATCAAAAGTAACCAAACAAATTGTTAACAACTAAATACTAGTTCAACAACGTTTTTAATTGTATCAACAATGTATATTGTTAATGTGACAATAATTCATTTTTATTTTATTAATAACACAGACACTTTATAAACTCATTTAATCAAGCAAACATATATGTGACGATAGCACGGTGGTAGTGTGCCAGACTCGAATCATGAAGGTTGCGGGTTCGCCGCTAGTTTGCGAAACACTTGTTTTTTTTTTTTTTTTTTTGTGATTATTTTTTGTTATTCTATTTAAATTTTTTTAAACATGTTTGAAGCCACATTATTATTTATTTTTAAATATAATGCCACATTTTTTATTACTGTAAAAACAGCAAAGAGTACACACTGATTCTACAGACACTTTACGTACACATTTAGTCAACTATAAATATATATGAGGAATAGCACGGTGGTAGTGTGCTAGACTTGTAGCACGAAAGTTTCGGGTTCGATGCCAGGTGCCGGCGGAAATTTTAAAATTTTTTTTTTTTTTAGTTTAGATTCTTTTATCAATTTGTTTTTAGTGTTTTTTTAAATATGCTGTTTAGTCAAGTATAAATACATATGGTGATAGCACAGTGGTAGTGTACTAGACGCGTAGCATTAACGTTGCGGGTTCGATGCCAGTTGTCGGTGGATGATTTTTTTTTTTTTTTTTTTATATTTATTTTTATTTTTAGTTTATTTATTTCTATTTTTAGATTATTCTATTTTTAGATTTATTTTTTTAAAAAAGTTACAATAGCCATTGTTGTATTGACAATATCCAATGTAGGCTCAGTTTCAATTAAATGTTTAATTGTATTAACAATAAAATTAATTGAATTGACAACTTTTTTTTTTCTGTGATTGGTGTACCATTGTACTTTTGAGCTTTGAATTGTATCAAAAAAAGTACAATTGTACCAACTTTTGCAACCCTGGGTCAAATATACTAATTTTCTAATTCTCTTTGATCTTTTTACAAAATTTTTAAATTTCTGCAATACATTTAGTTTACCAATTTTCATAAACTTGCAGACATACTTTGAGTCCTTTCAAACTCTCTTACTTTCCTTACTCTATGAAGAAAACCAATCCATATTTAATTTAAGAATAAGTTTTTAGTCTTCAGTCTTTAAGCACCCTTTAATAAATAAAGAACCTATTGGCTTATTATTTTTTATATAAAATTAAAAGTTTGTTTTAATTAGTAAATTAAAAGTGTGGTTTAATTACTACATAAGTCGCATGTAATTTAGTAATTTGAATTTAGTAAATTTTCCCATTTTTTAATTTTTATTTTTTTTAATTCAACAGTCCAGTGGACTTTTCAAAGTCTGAGTGCCATGGACTTGTCTAATTTAGGGATTTTCATCCTATTGGCAGCATTTTCAATAGAACCATCTCATAAAAGTTAAAAAAGTCAAGTTAAAAACTTTATTAACGGCAATTTAATAATAATATTTTTTTAATAATAATAACTTAAAAGGGCATTGTCCAAATCAATCGTGTGTATGAGAGACGTATTTTTCTAGCAAAACTTCAAAAGGACAATAGCTCTGGTTTAGCCAAACACGACGCGTGTGATTGTTGCAAACATATAACAGCAACAACATGAACAACATCATCGTCGTCATCATCATCAGCAACTTAAACAATCACTGCCATAGTTGAACAATGCTTTCCTTTGAGTAAATAAATATAAAAGTAAAAAGAATGTATTTGTGTGTGTGTTTTAGATGGAGAAGAAAAAACTACAACATGTCCAATATGGTGCAACATACAAGTGCCGGAGTAAGCGCTTAAACTAATACTTTTTAACTTTGCACTTGAGCGCGCGAACGCTTGCGCGCTTAACTCTTATAAGCCTATAAGACACAATTGCAACAACAACATCAACAGCAACATCAGTGTAACAATTGTACTGAACTGTTTTGCGACAGCAACAAGTATGGCAACAACAACAACAACAGCAGCAGCAGGATTGATCATGAGCTCACGCAAAATAGTCGTGCACGATTTAGTTCGTGATTTTCGCAATAAACTACGAAAAGAAATCTTTGAAATTACTACAACAACAAAAAAAAAATACAACAACTAGGATTTTTTGGTAAAAATGGGCTCAAGTTTCCAGAACAACAACAGCAGCAGCAACATTAAAAACAACAACAACAACATCACTATATGTAGCAACAATATCAAAATCATGGCCAAACTAAAGCAATTGTTATTATTACGACTCGTATGTCGCTTAACAACTACAACACTACCAAAAACAACAACAGCTGAAATACATCTCTAACTAAATGCCATGGCTCAGCTTAGATCAGCTCAGCCCAACTCATCAGTTACATGGGGTTTTTCTTTTAGTGTTTGGTTTTTTTTTTTGTTTTTGTTGCCAGCAACATCATCTTCATCATCGTCATCATTATTCTTATTATTTGTTGGCATTGTTGGCGTCGGCGGGCGTCATAGCACGTCGTCGTCATCATCATCAGCAACATAAAAAATTGACTATTGCTAGGGCAAGTGTCCCTGATGTTGCACTATGGACTAGGAATTAAATTCTGGAAAATTCTAAGATTCTAAGAAATTTTTCCTATAAAGAAATCTCAGTTTCTGAGACATTTTTCCTATAAATTCTAAAAAAAATTTCCTATTAAAAAAAGTCCTAGATTCTGAATCATTTTTCCCATTGATTCGGAAAAATTTTTAATATCGAAAAACTCCCAGACATAGAAGACAGTTTTTCTATAAAAAAAGTCTCAGATTCTGAGACAGTTTTTCTATAGAAAAAGTCTCAGATTCTGAGACAGTTTTTCTATAGAAAAAGTCTCAGATTCTGAGACAGTTTTTCTATAGAAAAAGTCTCAGATTCTGAGACAGTTTTTCTATAGAAAAAGTCTCAGATTCTGAGACAGTTTTTCTATAGAAAAAGTCTCAGATTCTGAGACAGTTTTTCTATAGAAAAAGTCTCAGATTCTGAGACAGTTTTTCTATAGAAAAAGTCTCAGATTCTGAGACAGTTTTTCTATAGAAAAAGTCTCAGATTCTGAGACAGTTTTTCTATAGAAAAAGTCTCAGATTCTGAGACAGTTTTTCTATAGAAAAAGTCTCAGATTCTGAGACAGTTTTTCTATAGAAAAAGTCTCAGATTCTGAGACAGTTTTTCTATAGAAAAAGTCTCAGATTCTGAGACAGTTTTTCTATAGAAAAAGTCTCAGATTCTGAGACAGTTTTTCTATAGAAAAAGTCTCAGATTCTGAGACAGTTTTTCTATAGAAAAAGTCTCAGATTCTGAGACAGTTTTTCTATAGAAAAAGTCTCAGATTCTGAGACAGTTTTTCTATAGAAAAAGTCTCAGATTCTGAGACAGTTTTTCTATAGAAAAAGTCTCAGATTCTGAGACAGTTTTTCTATAGAAAAAGTCTCAGATTCTGAGACAGTTTTTCTATAGAAAAAGTCTCAGATTCTGAGACAGTTTTTCTATAGAAAAAGTCTCAGATTCTGAGACAGTTTTTCTATAGAAAAAGTCTCAGATTCTGAGACAGTTTTTCTATAGAAAAAGTCTCAGATTCTGAGACAGTTTTTCTATAGAAAAAGTCTCAGATTCTGAGACAGTTTTTCTATAGAAAAAGTCTCAGATTCTGAGACAGTTTTTCTATAGAAAAAGTCTCAGATTCTGAGACAGTTTTTCTATAGAAAAAGTCTCAGATTCTGAGACAGTTTTTCTATAGAAAAAGTCTCAGATTCTGAGACAGTTTTTCTATAGAAAAAGTCTCAGATTCTGAGACAGTTTTTCTATAGAAAAAGTCTCAGATTCTGAGACAGTTTTTTTATAGAAAAAGTCTCAGATTCTGAGACAGTTTTTCTATAGAAAAAGTCTCAGATTCTGAGACAGTTTTTCTATAGAAAAAGTCTCAGATTCTGAGACAGTTTTTCTATAGAAAAAGTCTCAGATTCTGAGACAGTTTTTCTATAGAAAAAGTCTCAGATTCTGAGACAGTTTTTCTATAGAAAAAGTCTCAGATTCTGAGACAGTTTTTCTATAGAAAAAGTCTCAGATTCTGAGACAGTTTTTCTATAGAAAAAGTCTCAGATTCTGAGACAGTTTTTCTATAGAAAAAGTCTCAGATTCTGAGACAGTTTTTCTATAGAAAAGTCTCAGATTCTGAGACAGTTTTTCTATAGAAAAAGTCTCAGATTCTGAGACAGTTTTTCTATAGAAAAAGTCTCAGATTCTGAGACAGTTTTTCTATAGAAAAAGTCTCAGATTCTGAGACAGTTTTTCTATAGAAAAAGTCTCAGATTCTGAGACAGTTTTTCTATAGAAAAAGTCTCAGATTCTGAGACAGTTTTTCTATAGAAAAAGTCTCAGATTCTGAGACAGTTTTTCTATAGAAAAAGTCTCAGATTCTGAGACAGTTTTTCTATAGAAAAAGTCTCAGATTCTGAGACAGTTATTCTATAGAAAAAGTCTCAGATTCTGAGACAGTTATTCTATAGAAAAAGTCTCAGATTCTGAGACAGTTTTTCTATAGAAAAAGTCTCAGATTCTGAGACAGTTTTTCTATAGAAAAAGTCTCAGATTCTGAGACAGTTTTTCTATAGAAAATGTCTCAGATTCTGAGACAGTTTTTCTATAGAAAATGTCTCAGATTCTGAGACAGTTTTTCTATAGAAAAAGTCTCAGATTCTGAGACAGTTTTTCTATAGAAAAAGTCTCAGATTCTGAGACAGTTTTTCTATAGAAAAAGTCTCAGATTCTGAGACAGTTTTTCTATAGAAAAAGTCTCAGATTCTGAGACAGTTTTTCTATAGAAAAAGTCTCAGATTCTGAGACAGTTTTTCTATAGAAAAAGTCTCAGATTCTGAGACAGTTTTTCTATAGAAAAAGTCTCAGATTCTGAGACAGTTTTTCTATAGAAAAAGTCTCAGATTCTGAGACAGTTTTTCTATAGAAAAAGTCTCAGATTCTGAGACAGTTTTTCTATATAAAAAGTCTCAGATTCTGAGACAGTTTTTCTATAGAAAAAGTCTCAGATTCTGAGACAGTTTTTCTATAGAAAAAGTCTCAGATTCTGAGACAGTTTTTCTATAGAAAAAGTCTCAGATTCTGAGACAGTTTTTCTATAGAAAAAGTCTCAGATTCTGAGACAGTTTTTCTATAGAAAAAGTCTCAGATTCTGAGACAGTTTTTCTATAGAAAAAGTCTCAGATTCTGAGACAGTTTTTCTATAGAAAAAGTCTCAGATTCTGAGACAGTTTTTCTATAGAAAAAGTCTCAGATTCTGAGACAGTTTTTCTATAGAAAAAGTCTCAGATTCTGAGACAGTTTTTCTATAGAAAAAGTCTCAGATTCTGAGACAGTTTTTCTATAGAAAAAGTCTCAGATTCTGAGACAGTTTTTCTATAGAAAAAGTCTCAGATTCTGAGACAGTTTTTCTATAGAAAAAGTCTCAGATTCTGAGACAGTTTTTCTATAGAAAAAGTCTCAGATTCTGAGACAGTTTTTCTATAGAAAAAGTCTCAGATTCTGAGACAGTTTTTCTATAGAAAAAGTCTCAGATTCTGAGACAGTTTTTCTATAGAAAAAGTCTCAGATTTTGAGACAGTTTTTCTATAGAAAAAGTCTCAGATTCTGAGACAGTTTTTCTATAGAAAAAGTCTCAGATTCTGAGACAGTTTTTCTATAGAAAAAGTCTCAGATTCTGAGACAGTTTTTCTATAGAAAAAGTCTCAGATTCTGAGACAGTTTTTCTATAGAAAAAGTCTCAGATTCTGAGACAGTTTTTCTATAGAAAAAGTCTCAGATTCTGAGACAGTTTTTCTATAGAAAAAGTCTCAGATTCTGAGACAGTTTTCTATAGAAAAAGTCTCAGATTCTGAGACAGTTTTTCTATAGAAAAAGTCTCAGATTCTGAGACAGTTTTTCTATAGAAAAAGTCTCAGATTCTGAGACAGTTTTTCTATAGAAAAAGTCTCAGATTCTGAGACAGTTTTTCTATAGAAAAAGTCTCAGATTCTGAGACAGTTTTTCTATAGAAAAAGTCTCAGATTCTGAGACAGTTTTTCTATAGAAAAAGTCTCAGATTCTGAGACAGTTTTTCTATAGAAAAAGTCTCAGATTCTGAGACAGTTTTTCTATAGAAAAAGTCTCAGATTCTGAGACAGTTTTTCTATAGAAAAAGTCTCAGATTCTGAGACAGTTTTTCTATAGAAAAAGTCTCAGATTCTGAGACAGTTTTTCTATAGAAAAAGTCTCCGATTCTGAGACAGTTTTTCTATAGAAAAAGTCTCAGATTCTGAGACAGTTTTTCTATAGAAAAAGTCTCAGATTCTGAGACAGTTTTTCTATAGAAAAAGTCTCAGATTCTGAGACAGTTTTTCTATAGAAAAAGTCTCAGATTCTGAGACAGTTTTTCTATAGAAAAAGTCTCAGATTCTGAGACAGTTTTTCTATAGAAAAAGTCTCAGATTCTGAGACAGTTTTTCTATAGAAAAAGTCTCAGATTCTGAGACAGTTTTTCTATAGAAAAAGTCTCAGATTCTGAGACAGTTTTTCTATAGAAAAAGTCTCAGATTCTGAGACAGTTTTTCTATAGAAAAAGTCTCAGATTCTGAGACAGTTTTTCTATAGAAAAAGTCTCAGATTCTGAGACAGTTTTTCTATAGAAAAAGTCTCAGATTCTGAGACAGTTTTTCTATAGAAAAAGTCTCAGATTCTGAGACAGTTTTTCTATAGAAAAAGTCTCAGATTCTGAGACAGTTTTTTTATAGAAAAAGTCTCAGATTCTGAGACAGTTTTTCTATAGAAAAAGTCTCAGATTCTGAGACAGTTTTTCTATAGAAAAAGTCTCAGATTCTGAGACAGTTTTTCTATAGAAAAAGTCTCAGATTCTGAGACAGTTTTTCTATAGAAAAAGTCTCAGATTCTGAGACAGTTTTTCTATAGAAAAAGTCTCAGATTCTGAGACAGTTTTTCTATAGAAAAGTCTCAGATTCTGAGACAGTTTTTCTATAGAAAAAGTCTCAGATTCTGAGACAGTTTTTCTATAGAAAAAGTCTCAGATTCTGAGACAGTTTTTCTATAGAAAAAGTCTCAGATTCTGAGACAGTTTTTCTATAGAAAAAGTCTCAGATTCTGAGACAGTTTTTCTATAGAAAAAGTCTCAGATTCTGAGACAGTTTTTCTATAGAAAAAGTCTCAGATTCTGAGACAGTTTTTCTATAGAAAAAGTCTCAGATTCTGAGACAGTTATTCTATAGAAAAAGTCTCAGATTCTGAGACAGTTATTCTATAGAAAAAGTCTCAGATTCTGAGACAGTTTTTCTATAGAAAAAGTCTCAGATTCTGAGACAGTTTTTCTATAGAAAAAGTCTCAGATTCTGAGACAGTTTTTCTATAGAAAATGTCTCAGATTCTGAGACAGTTTTTCTATAGAAAATGTCTCAGATTCTGAGACAGTTTTTCTATAGAAAAAGTCTCAGATTCTGAGACAGTTTTTCTATAGAAAAAGTCTCAGATTCTGAGACAGTTTTTCTATAGAAAAAGTCTCAGATTCTGAGACAGTTTTTCTATAGAAAAAGTCTCAGATTCTGAGACAGTTTTTCTATAGAAAAAGTCTCAGATTCTGAGACAGTTTTTCTATAGAAAAAGTCTCAGATTCTGAGACAGTTTTTCTATAGAAAAAGTCTCAGATTCTGAGACAGTTTTTCTATAGAAAAAGTCTCAGATTCTGAGACAGTTTTTCTATAGAAAAAGTCTCAGATTCTGAGACAGTTTTTCTATAGAAAAAGTCTCAGATTCTGAGACAGTTTTTCTATAGAAAAAGTCTCAGATTCTGAGACAGTTTTTCTATAGAAAAAGTCTCAGATTCTGAGACAGTTTTTCTATAGAAAAAGTCTCAGATTCTGAGACAGTTTTTCTATAGAAAAAATCTCAGATTCTGAGACAGTTTTTCTATAGAAAAAATCTCAGATTCTGAGACAGTTTTTCTATAGAAAAAGTCTCAGATTCTGAGACAGTTTTTCTATAGAAAAAGTCTCAGATTCTGAGACAGTTTTTCTATAGAAAAAGTCTCAGATTCTGAGACAGTTTTTCTATAGAAAAAGTCTCAGATTCTGAGACAGTTTTTCTATAGAAAAAGTCTCAGATTCTGAGACAGTTTTTCTATAGAAAAAGTCTCAGATTCTGAGACAGTTTTTCTATAGAAAAAGTCTCAGATTCTGAGACAGTTTTTCTATAGAAAAAGTCTCAGATTCTGAGACAGTTTTTCTATAGAAAAAGTCTCAGATTCTGAGACAGTTTTTCTATAGAAAAAGTCTCAGATTCTGAGACAGTTTTTCTATAGAAAAAGTCTCAGATTCTGAGACAGGCTAAGCCCCCCCCCCAGACACGGCTATCTACGCCTATGGACACGATCCAACTTATATAAGATTATCTAAACAAATTCAATTATTAAAAATAATTACTACAAATCTACGCCTATGGACACGATCCAACTTATATAAGATTATCTAAACAAATTCAATTATTAAAAATAATTATTAAGGAACAAGTGCAAATAGAGCAATCTACAAATTTTCAAACACGCATTAAAAAAATAACACCTGGACCAAAGGCTTTTAAGGAAATTTATAGTTTAATGGGGAACTCAAAGAAGTCAAGATGTTCCGACATTTCTATGAACGGTATTCAAATTAATGATTTAGATGAAAAGTTAAACAGTTTAAGAGAATATTTCGGTGAAATTTATAGTGAGTCTGTTCCAAATACAGTTACTTCGGATATTAGAAATACAATTCAAAATTCATGTAACACAATTCCATCTCAATTATTTGTTTTTAATCAGATTCTGAGACAGTTTTTCGATAGAAAAAGTCTCAGATTCTGAGACAGTTTTTCTATAGAAAAAGTCTCAGATTCTGAGACAGTTTTTCTATAGAAAAAGTCTCAGATTCTGAGACAGTTTTTCTATAGAAAAAGTCTCAGATTCTGAGACAGTTTTTCTATAGAAAAAGTCTCAGATTCTGAGACAGTTTTTCTATAGAAAAAGTCTCAGATTCTGAGACAGCTTTTCTATAGAAAAAGTCTCAGATTCTGAGACAGTTTTTCTATAGAAAAAGTCTCAGATTCTGAGACAGTTTTTCTATAGAAAAAGTCTCAGATTCTGAGACAGTTTTTCTATAGAAAAAGTCTCAGATTCTGAGACAGTTTTTCTATAGAAAAAGTCTCAGATTCTGAGACAGTTTTTCTATAGAAAAAGTCTCAGATTCTGAGACAGTTTTTCTATAGAAAAAGTCTCAGATTCTGAGACAGTTTTTCTATAGAAAAAGTCTCAGATTCTGAGACAGTTTTTCTATAGAAAAAGTCTCAGATTCTGAGACAGTTTTTCTATAGAAAAAGTCTCAGATTCTGAGACAGTTTTTCTATAGAAAAAGTCTCAGATTCTGAGACAGTTTTTTTATAGAAAAAGTCTCAGATTCTGAGACAGTTTTTCTATAGAAAAAGTCTCAGATTCTGAGACAGTTTTTCTATAGAAAAAGTCTCAGATTCTGAGACAGTTTTTCTATAGAAAAAGTCTCAGATTCTGAGACAGTTTTTCTATAGAAAAAGTCTCAGATTCTGAGACAGTTTTTCTATAGAAAAAGTCTCAGATTCTGAGACAGTTTTTCTATAGAAAAAGTCTCAGATTCTGAGACAGTTTTTCTATAGAAAAAGTCTCAGATTCTGAGACAGTTTTTCTATAGAAAAAGTCTCAGATTCTGAGACAGTTTTTCTATAGAAAAAGTCTCAGATTCTGAGACAGTTTTTCTATAGAAAAAGTCTCAGATTCTGAGACAGTTTTTCTATAGAAAAAGTCTCAGATTCTGAGACAGTTTTTCTATAGAAACAGTCTCAGATTCTGAGACAGTTTTTCTATAGAAAAAGTCTCAGATTCTGAGACAGTTTTTCTATAGAAAAAGTCTCAGATTCTGAGACAGTTTTTCTATAGAAAAAGTCTCAGATTCTGAGACAGTTTTTCTATAGAAAAAGTCTCAGATTCTGAGACAGTTTTTCTATAGAAAAAGTCTCAGATTCTGAGACAGTTTTTCTATAGAAAAAGTCTCAGATTCTGAGACAGTTTTTCTATAGAAAAAGTCTCAAATTCTGAGACAGTTTTTCTATAGAAAAAGTCTCAGATTCTGAGACAGTTTTTCTATAGAAAAAGTCTCAGATTCTGAGACAGTTTTTCTATAGAAAAAGTCTCAGATTCTGAGACAGTTTTTCTATAGAAAAAGTCTCAGATTCTGAGACAGTTTTTCTATAGAAAAAGTCTCAGATTCTGAGACAGTTTTTCTATAGAAAAAGTCTCAGATTCTGAGACAGTTTTTCTATAGAAAAAGTCTCAGATTCTGAGACAGTTTTTCTATAGAAAAAGTCTCAGATTCTGAGACAGTTTTTCTATAGAAAAAGTCTCAGATTCTGAGACAGTTTTTCTATAGAAAAAGTCTCAGATTCTGAGACAGTTTTTCTATAGAAAAAGTCTGAGACATTTTTCCTACAGAAAAAGTCTCAGACATTTTTCTTGTAGAAAAAGTCTCAAATTCTGAGAAATTTTCCGTGTAGAAAAAGTCTCAGATTTTGAGAAATTTTTTCTAGAAAAAGTCTGTAGAAAAAGTCTCAGATTCTGAGACTTTTTTCCTACAGAAAAAGTCTCAGATTCTAAGACAATTTTCTTATAAAAAAAGTTTAAGATTCTGAGACATTTTTTCAATAGAAAAAGTCTCAGATTCTGAGATCCAATATACAAAGTCTCAGATTCCCTGTGAAAGACCTCCCTTGTTAGCCACTGCGGCTTTTTCTATGGATAAGATGTGTCGATAATAAAAATATTTTGTATGAATAAAACATTTCAGAATCTTAGAAATTTTTCCTTTAGCAAAATTATTAGATTCTGAAACTTTTTCATGTAGTTGATGAAGTTGTTTATTGTATTCAGCACGGTGAAGTGTAATGCCTTCGTTGGTTAATATTAGCCCTGTTTTTGCAGACCGGATTAAGATTTGGATTAACTTTATTTAGTTAAAAAATGGGTCAAATCAAGTCCAGAATTTTTATTTATAATTTGTTTCTGAAATTACATTCAATTAATAAATATAAACAAAAAAACAAATTAAGCTTTGTCCAAAATGCAAAGAATGAAAAATAAATTTAGTTAAATCCTAGGATTAACTCAAATTTATTTATACCGTTTTACATTTTGGACAACGTTTAATTTTTTTTCCTGTTTATATTAACTAATTGAATGTAAATTCAGGAAAAAAATATAAAAAAAAATTCTGGACTTGATTTGACCCATTTTTTAACTAAATAGAGTTAATCCTAATCTTAATCCGGTCTGCAAAAAACATGGCTATTGTGAAGCTCGTTATTTTTCATTTTAAGATTTTCTTACCCATAGTGTGCTAGATCAAATACACACTCTATGAGAATTTTTTGGGGTTTTTTATTTATTTTATTGTCTTACCTTGAAAATCTCTTTATTGTGTGGTTAAAGCTACACTCATAGGCAAAATCTCTGTAAAACAATTTTTAAAACTTTTAAAAATTAAAACTGAATCTATCTAGATTTGTGAAAGGAAAAATGTCTCAGAATCTGAGACTTTTGCTAAATGTAAAATGGCTCAGAATCTGAGACTTTTTTATACGAAAAATGTCTCAGATTCTGAATTTTTTTTTTTAATACTAAAAATGTCTTAGAATATCTTTATGCAAAAACTGTATCACAATATTGCCACGGTACGCTGAGATTGGCAAATTACATCGTCACATCAGTTCATTGTCGAATGCCCAATGTACCGCACACCGAATTCAAAGAAAATTCGTTACTCGGTCGTGCTAGCTGTCATGACAGCAGCTACAATTTGAAAAAAATTCAAATTACATGTCTACAAACACTAGTTTCTCTTTCGTTCTACCAGGAACCAATTTTTACTGACATCAAAACAATGCATGGTATTAGAGGGGCATCCTTTGATTGTTGTTTCAAAGATTGAAACTTACATGGAACAAAATGAAATGAAACCGAGAGCGAAATGCTCAATTTTTTCCACAATATATTTTTTACAAATATTTTTTTACACAAAATATATTTGCATTAAAAATATATTTTTTAGTGAAACTGTTGTTTGTAAATTTACAAAAAACTGTTTCACTAAAAAATTTTTGGCAGTTTTACTTAACTCAAACTGTACCGGGCGCACATGCATCCACAGTGTTTTGTCAAAGATATCAAACAAAATTTTAATCTAACCCTACTGTAGGTAATCATTACCATCATATTTATATGAGTGTAAGCTTCCAAGTAACAATACGTTTATGTCCGTCTTTCTGACTATTTGTATTAAGAATCATAATAACAAGAGGATGTGCAGAGTTTCAAAACATTGACTCAGTCGATTCAGAACAGAACAAAAGTTAGTCAATTACATTTCACGTTAAACTTTGTCAGAAAAAACAACGTTTAACTATTTTCATAACACAATTATTTTCACATTGTGAATCTCAAATTTTATTCAAATAGTCTTTTAACGGTTTTTTTTTGTGATTCAACAGGGTGAATTCCAGGGTCAAAAAGTGGAAAAAACGGAAATGTTACCTTCTAAACGAACAGGTACAATAGAGTCGTTTAAAGTCGAGATAAACGGAGTTAGAATTCCTTTGTCAACCCAAGCAAAATTTCTAGATATCATTTTAGACAGTACACTCAAAATAATTACTCTGCTAAATACTCTATAAAATGACTGTAATCTCAATTCGACAGATATTTGACAAAGTTATCTGTCGAAATACAAATTTTAAGAAAATACTTCGTATTTTCTTGTGACCGAAAGACAAAATTTTGTAAAATTGGAGTTACTTCTTAAAGATTCGAAATTTTCACAAAAACAAAAAACAGTAAATTTACAATTTGGAAGTATTAAAGCGAAAAAATTTAACAAAATTTTAATTAATTTAATTTTAATTAATGTTTTTGAAGCAGAAAAGTTTTTCTCATAAAATGGATTTAACTAAAACTTTGTAAATTTACAGAGTTTTTTTTGTATTAAATTTTGAACTCATAAAATGCCTTTTGCTAAAGCTTTGTAAATTTACGGTTTTTTTTTTTTTTGCTAAAATTCTTTTCGGTTTTATCAATATTTTACAGATAATTCAGTAAATTTACAGTTTTTTATGGAAATCATTTTACAGAGTTTTCTTCGTAAAGTAACAAAAAATCTTGCTGGTTGGAAATCTATGGTATTTTCTGCTGGCTCAGCAGAGTATCTCTGTACACTCAAAAAAAAAAAACTTGTAAAATTAGCTAAAAATTTAGTTAAAAATAACTAAAAAAACACCTGGTTTTGAACCTGCCAAATTTTTGTTAATTTAACTAAAAACATTTAGTTGTTAATTCGTAAAATAGATTTAGCAAAAAAACCATCAATTTAACTAAAATATTAGCTAACAATTTTGTAACATTTTTACGTTATTCGTTTACCAAAAAATTACTTAAATGTAGCAAAATTTTTTGTTACTTTTTGTAAGTATAAATTTACAAAAAAGGTTGCTAAATATTCTGTAAATTTGTTAAATATTACAAATTTAAAAGAACCTAAAATCCAAAATTCTGATAAAACTAAAAAGAAACATTAATTTACAAAGCATGTTGATTTTATTGATATTAAATGAAAAATGTTTACATGTAGTAATTTCTTCTATGTTGTTACTTGTCGTTTTGAATGTTGGCAAATTCTTCTTCTTTTCGCTGTTAGATAATGCTTCGTCATATGACATAAGACGGCGTTACCGGTCATCTTTATTTGTAGATAATGTTTCTTCATTTGACATTGGATGGCGTACCGCTCATTTTTTATTTTTGGGTAATTTTCCTTCATTTGAAATTAGATGGCGTTACCGGTCATTTTATGTCATTTTTGAATGGCTGAATTAGTATTCTATGGAATAAAAAAGTTAAAATTTTTACATTGAAAGAGAAAAATGTTTCTTGTTTTATACCTGTTGATGTTATTTGTTTGAAATTGATCCATTGTCCTTTTTTAGCTCTAAAAAACAAAATATTTTTTGGTTAACAAACAACACAAATTCAAATCATAGTTGATACTTACACGGGTAGTTGTTTTGCCAGGTACCTGTCTAGTTACACCAAAATGAGTATTTTTCCAACTGGAATCTTGTAGAAATACCCTTACTGAAATAAATAATATTAATTTATTTTATATATTTTTTAAATAATATAAATTTTATTTCTTTTTTATTTTTTTTGTACCCACGCGTCTTTTCGGTTTGAAAATTTGTGTACACTACTTTTTTAGAAAAATAAAAGCATCAAAAGGAATGAAAAGGAATAATGTGGTCAATTTAAAGTTTTTCTACTTCAACCAGCGATTTTTTTTTTGCCTATGACCACAACACAAAGGCTTTGGCTTTAGGCTTCAAAAAAAATAAAAGAGGTATTTTTCGAGTTTTAAAATACATTACATGAAAAAAATGCATTACAAAAAGAAAATGGGACTTAAAAAAATATATATTAAATTTTTATTGGTTACAGTTAAATTTCCTGGTTGAAATTTTCCAAAACTTAAAATTAAGACTAAATCGTGCCCACAAATAGTTCTTCTCACTAATATTAAAAAATGTAAAAATTTAAAGTGTCACGCCAGCTAAAAATGACAAATCCGGTTTATTTCCGGAATAAGTTGGGGGCAAACAATAAATAGTTGAAAATAATTTCAAATTTTTATTATATGCAAAATAAACCTTTCTATTTGCTTGAATTTTCGTTTACTTTTTTGACAATCTAGAGAGATATCTTATAAAATTGAATTTTAGCTTCACAAATGAAATTTATTATTCTTAACAAAAATTTGTTTTTTTTTACTTGGGAAACGGATTTTTGTATATGACTTTGGTGGAGTTCAATGTTTGTTAAAGATAATACAAATTAGCTAAATTTTACCCATTTTTACTTTTTATGTCAATATAAAATTTGTAACATATTTTGTATAGTTATTACTAGGGCAGCATTTCCATGCACTAAAAATCGAAAATATATGCTAAAAATGTAAAATATGCCCTACAAATATATATGGTTATAAAATGGGTTTTTAATGATGTCGTAGTAAATGTTATAAAAAGTAAGACAGTGCAGTTAAGGGTTAATTTTTGACTAAAATCCCAAGCGGTGGTCATCACCTTTCTAACGATGTATTAGAAGTGAAAATCGGACCAAAAATACCAAAGTTATTTAAGTTTTTAGTAAAATCGAATTGAAAAGCATCAAAAAACTGACATAAACATCTCGTTATCTCGAGTCTGTGGTTAGATTTTTAAAATGTTTTAATGCAGAATCAAATAATTCCTACATATCTATTATATTTGGTCATTCATTGGACAAAAAAAATTTACTGAATTTTTTATTCATGAAAAATACCTTTTTTGAACCCTTTTTTGACGCGGTTTAGCTCACGGGAGATTATCGCTAGAGCCGATATATTTTGGGAATCTTCATAAAACATGTCAAACTTCATTTTGAGGGGGGTACAACTTTAACTTTTTTTTTAAGGTGAGTCGGTCTAATGCATTTGCATAAAAATCGCAGCCCCAGTTATACCTTAGAATAAAAATACTAATACATTGAAAGTGTAAAATCAATTTGTTTTTGTTCTCTTCCAACTTTTTAGCGAGTTGTGAACTTATGTAAGAAATAACAATTTATAAATTTTAAAATAAATTTTATCGCTTACTAAATGAAAAACGCTACTTTGAATGGTAGACAAATTAAAAACGCTACTTTTAGTGAGAAAAACGATTAATTTTCAACATTGCTTTGTAAATGAAAACAGTGTTGCCGTGTATTAAAAAAAAATACCGCACAATCTCAGAATTTTTCTAAAGGAAAATGTTTCAGAATCTAAGAAATTTTATTTAAAAACGTCACATATTTTTTTTTTGTCAAAAAATACTTATAATTTAAGAATTACTAAAAAATATATAATTATTCTTTTTATATAAAATTTGAAAATTTATGTAAATATGGGGAGGGTGGTTTGTATGAAGACTACAGGCGGAACTGGTCAGATTTCTTTAAATTTGTGAAGTTTGAATACCCATTCTGAGTCGAACTAATATTTCGGGTTATAAACAAAAACACTCTGTGGTGCAAGGTATAAATATTGTGGTATCTACAAATTTCTGAAGCTTTAACTAAAAACTTACCTTACGCCGATTAAATATACTTAAGTAATAATTTGGTTATTTAGAATGTTTTGTTTACAATATATTAAATGAGTTAAAAAAAGTTGGTAGTTCTGAGATTTTGGATATTTTTTGTGTTGACTCTGAAAATGTTAAAACTTAAGGCCGACAACTCTGGTACAAAATAAATTTTGTTTGCAAAAGAAAGACAAACATATAAGGGAGTGAGAGAGAACCACTATGCTAATTTTCGCGAAATTGCATTATCAACCAACAGGTAAAAAACGAATAGAAAAAAACAGCCTTTTTGTAAAACACAAAAATAACCCTTATTTATGAAACACTTGTAACATTTTTATTATCTTTCGTTTCTCTTGTAAAATTAAATAATTTATAAAACATTTATCTTTAAATTTATAAAAGACAGATATTTTTGCCTCCAGATAATAAACCAGAGATTATTGCAATTTAGTTTCCTCTAAAATTAAATATTTTTCAAATCCACTACAATGTAATAAAAAATTGTATTTTTTCAAATACATATTTAAGAAGATGCAGTAATATTTCTGCTAGATGGCGTTTTTTTAAACTGTTACCTAAGACACAAGAATGAAAATTTTCTTCTTTTCACTAGATGGCGCTTTTTAACTGGCAATTTTTTAAAAAAATAGCAAACAAGTTAGTTAAAATTAGCAAAAAAAATTGTAAAAAAAATTGTGAACTCAATTTTGCGATTAACAAAAAAAATTAATTCAAAATTTGTAAAAAAACTGTATAATTGTAAAGTGAATTTAGCTAAAAATTTAGTTAAAGTGCTGATTTCAACTAAAAATTTGCTAATCAAGTAGTGAACTTGAATTACGAGAAAAAATTTGCTAACTTTACAATTTTTTTTTTTTGAGTGTAATTTAACAGAGTGAAGCAAAACACCGATAAAAGGATCAAGAAAGCATACAACGACTTCTACGCATGCAAGAAAGTGTTTGGTGCAACTTGCGGACTGGAACCAAAGATTACTTACTGGATTTATACTTCTTCAACACACAAAAAAAACCTTGTCAAATTACTAGAAAAAGTCTCGTAATCCCATTTTACCAATATTTGTCAGTTTTCCTTTTTTTTAACAAATAATTTTCCATCGAAATTTACATTTTTTTTTTTAATTTTACAGTTTTTCTTGTAATTTTGGTAATTTCCAAAGTTTTTTACAAAAAAAATCTAGTTAATTTACGAGCTATGGCATCCAGTTGTGGGGCACCGCCTGCACCTCAAACATTGAAATTCTTCAACGTTTTCAATCAAAAACAATTCGAAGAATTGTTGACGCACCTTGGTATGTAACAAATAATCAACTCCACAAAGATCTCAAAATACCTTTCATAAAAGACGAAATTAAAACTCATCTGGCATCATACAAAAATAGAATTGAACAACATCCAAACCCATTTGCATCCAACCTCATGAGAAATACCACAACATTCTTAAGATTAAAACGCAGAGCTCCTCAAGACTTAATAAGATGAAACTATTTCCATTCAAAATGGAGACATACAATTCTTTAAATAGCCATAGTAAAACCTTTTTAACATCATGGTATGATCACTGGATCATAACCATTTAGAAGAAAAAAATTATATATTTATATATTTAACTCAAATCTAATGTTTAATATCAAAAAGTGATAGATTGCATTAATAAAGAAATTAAAAAAAAAAAAAAAAAATTACGAGCTCCTTGTTAGTTTAATTGCTAAAAATCTTTTAAAATTACAAAAAAGCTGGTAATTTTTACTAGGAATTCTTGTTAAATAGGAGGTAGCAAAAAATCTAGTAAAGTCACGAAACCTCCTTGTAAGATTTATCACGTAAAAAAAAATTTTAAATTAACAACTTTTTTGGTAAAAAGTTTCTAAAATTACAAAATTATTGCTAAAAAGCTTGTAAAATAACCAGAAATTCTTGTCAAATAGGAGGTACACTCAAAATAATTCTACAGTAAAGGGTTTAGTAAGTGATGTTGTACAAAAAACTACTAATTAGTTACTAATTTTAGTATCTTCAAAGTAATAAAATTAGTTATTTTTACTGGTTTTGAATAATATTAGTAAAAAATTTTAGTATTGGTTACCAATTTCTGCACTAGGTCCTTTTGGACTAAAATTTAGTTAAATTTTTAGTATTGAATACCCACGTTTTTTTTTGGGTGTAGCAAAAAAAGGTTACAAACTTTTCTTTTAATTTTACAAGGTTTTTTTTTGTTGATTGAACGTTTCATTAGTTTATGCATCACAGACGCACTGAGAACAACATCAGGTGAATCAATTGGTACAATACTGCATCTGATACCAATTGACATCTGTGCAAAGGGAGAGGTCTATAAGTCCTGTCTTCCTTTTAAAGAGTCAAATTAATTCAAGCAACGCAATATTTGACACAGTAACACGGACAATTGGAATGATTTTGGTTATTCGGAAGAGCTTGGATTGAGTCCGGTTCGAAGATTGCCAAATAATTGCAATGTTTACCAGACAGAGATGCTGGCAATAAAGGAAGTGGCTGACTGGTTGAATTGCAATGTCTTGCCTACAACCGCAGTCAACATCTATTCAGATAGTCAAGCCGCGGAGACTCTGGAGTCCATGTTTCTGAAAACAAGATCTGCCTTTAACTGCCGCACGTCTTTAAATGAGATGGCCAAGCAGTTTGACATACGACTCATGTGGGTCCCAGGGCACAGAAACATTCCAGGGAATTGGAAAGCCGATGAGCGATGAGAGATTTTCAACGGCAGGAAGATTTGAAATGGGAAGCAGGGCTAGTGGTGGGAAAAGTGGCCAAAAACACTTCTTTATAAGAAACAAGTAAGAGTGTTAAATTCCGCTGTGCCGAATCTTTTATACCCTCTAACACGTTTAAAATTAAAAAAAAAATCGCAGGGGCGTCTTCTTTGTGAGGGGGGGGGTCGGCGGAATCGGTAGGGGGACACCTTCACCACCGCTATATATGTTTACAAATTATTTGTTTGTGATATTTACGCTTAAATAATACATATGAGGCATTCCACACCAAATGTCCAGCGAAAAAAAACATGTGTACCGTAAACTTCTGAATAGGTGATATGGATAGCCCTATATGGAACTTAGAAAATTGCGTTTTTGGTTTTTCAATTTTTCAAAAACTGGGCTTAGGAGGCGTGGTCAAATATTGGAAAAATGGTCAAATTTGTGGCGAGTTGCCTTGATTAAATATTTATCACATTAAAACGGAATGCACCACAATGTCAAAAATTTACGTTCTTATATAGTTTTGTATGGGCTATCGATTAAATTTTTTTTTTTGGAAAATTTTCAGAACCCGTTCTGAAATTTTCCATTTTTTAAAAAAGTCAATTTATCAAAAATCCGGCCACTTTTTTTTTCTTTTATATTTATTTTTTTTAAAGTTTAGATGTTTGTCCATCCACACAAAAAAAATCAGAAACACGTTCATCTTTTTTTTCGAGAAAATCGCATTTGAACTTTAAATTTCATAACAATTTAGTAATTTGCTTGTATTTTCTTGTGTCAACAGAGCGTATGACGAATATTTATGCAATTAATATTACTCATTCGCAACTTTAAAACAAAGAAATACAAGCAACTAACAAAATTGTTATGAAATTTAAAGTTCAAATGCGATTTTCTCGAAAAAAAATATGAACGTGTTTCTGATTTTTTTTGTGTGGATGGACAAACATCTAAACTTTTAACAAAAAAAATAAAAAAGAAAAAAAAAAGTGGCCGGATTTTTGATAAATTGACTTTTTTAAAAAATGGAAAATTTCAGAACGGGTTCTGAAAATTTTCCAAAAAAAAAAATTTAAACGATAGCCCATACAAAACTATATAAGAACGTAAATTTTTTACATTGTGGTGCATTCCGTTTTAATGTGATAAATATTTAATCAAGGCAACTCGCCACAAATTTGACCATTTTTCCAATTTTTGACCACGCCTCCTAAGCCCAGTTTTCGAAAATTTGAAAAACCAAAAACGCAATTTTCTTAGTTACATATAGGGCTATCCAAACAGAAATTTACGGGACACATGTTTTTCTGTAGCGGGACATTTGGTGTGGAATGCCTCATATTTATCGTTATTTTTAATTAATTTCTATAACCACGCCCCCAAAGGGGAGGGCGGCCTGAAAAAAAATCGAATTTCCTAACCCCCTTGGTCCAAGCTCAGGTCTATAAACATAATATGGCATAAAAAGGTTACATTTGTGGAGCAAAAATTAAAAAAACTCGTAAAAATATTGTATTTTTCAGGGGTCATTTTAGTTCTTCAGGGGGAACTTTTTTCCCCCTTGTCTGATTTTGCCCAATTTCGAACTTAACCTTACCAGTAACATTAGAGATATTCTTGCCCAATTTCAGGGGTCTAGCTCTTTTGGTTTGGACTGCATCGTTATTTCTACAGACGTACGGTCTGAAGGACATCGCTAGAATGTCTTAGATTCTATCATGGATCAATATTATATATACTTTGTGGGGTCCCCGACCGAAATTTCGATGTGTTACACACGGAATAACAAAGTGAGTATACCCCCATACTGTGGTTGGAGGGTAAAAAAAAAAATAGATGCCAGGAAGAAGGTACACTCAAAATATTTTGTAAGTAAATTCAACTGAAAAACGTTTAAAACAATCGTTTTTCCTTTTAAAAAACGGACTACTGATATTTCATTTGAAACAACATAATTTTTCAGTTATTTTTAAACGTTAATAAATGACTAGACATTCCGTAGAAACAAACGATATTTCAGTTATTTTAACTGTTTACATTTTTTATTTTGTGAAGTAAAAATAAAATTTTTTTAATAACAAACTACAAAAACCGTACTTCTGTAAAATTATACGGAATAATCAGTCACAAATAATTTAACTGATAAAAATATTTTTCCGTAACTTTTGTAGTTTATTGTTTTTACAACTGTATAAATAACTAGCTATACCCGGTCCGCGTTGCTGGCCCTAAGAAAAAAACTCTTTTATGTTGCATCTTAATTTAAATATAGTGCCGGACAAAATTAAAGCACGGGTCCGGGTCCAGCTAGTAACCTTTGGTTCCACCCTCGGTTAGCTCTACCTATAGAGAAATCTCAACAAAATCGGTTCAGCCATTTTTGCGTGATTTCGAAACAGACAGATATACCGTTTAGTATAGTACAAAGGGGCGTGTCATTCAACGCATTTTTATCGAATCGTGATAGTCAAAGTTCTATGCTGCATCCTCGATTAGTACTAACTGTGCTGAATATTTCATTGCGTACTGAATATTTCATATGTGATTGCTGAAAATTTCATATGTGATTGCGAAAGAGGAGGAAATAACTTTTTATTTATGATAAACGGGAGTGACATGTTATACCCTTTTGCCGAATCGTACTCTACATATGACCTACAGTTCCCGCTCGGTTAGTTCTATCAGTAGTGACAGATTCGGCTTATCCGTTTTTGCTTGATTTCAAAACAGGCAGATATAACGTTCAGTATAAAACAAAGAGGCGTGTCAATTTACGCCTCTTTGTTCAATCGTGGTCAGTATAGTACAAAGGGCGTTGCAATTTTATCCCTTTTTCCAATAACGATCTTATATGGCCTACATATGCACTTGGTTAGCACTGTATGTTGTGAAAATGTCAAGAGAATCGGTTCAGGTGTTTTTGAGTGATTACGAAACAGGCAGACAACGTCCAGAATAAAACAAAGGGGCGTGGAATTTTACGCCCCTTTTTCCAATCGTAGTATAACATGGCCTATAGTTCCACACTCGGTTAACACTATCAGTTAACACAACAGTTTTTTCGTTATTGCGGAGCATGCAGAAATCACATTCAATTCAATACAAAGGGGCGTGGCATTTTACGCCTGTTTTGTCCGATAACGCTCTAATTTGGCACATAGTTAGTACTTGGTTAGTACTATCGTTGGTTTAAATTTCATCAAAATCGGTCCATCCGTTTTTTATATATAGATGCCATTAATGGTTCAATGTAAAAATTCGATTTTGCCCAACCCTCCGCCCATAGGCAAAAAAGCATGGCATTTAACGCCCATTTGTCCGATCTCGCTCTAATTTGGCATATAGTTAGTACTTGGTTAGTACTATTTTTGGTATAAATTTTATTAAAATCGGTCCATCAGTTTTTTATATATGGATGTCATTAGTGGTGCAATGTAAAAATTCGATTTTGCCACGCCCCTCCGTCCACACTGAAAAAATCAAAAATCTGACAGCACAGTGTTACTCCCTAGGCTATTCTGAATATTCCCTAAAAATTTCATCAAGATCGGTCCAGCCGTTTTCAAGTCCATACGGAACATACATACATACATACCCACATACATACACACATCCATTTATATATATATAGATTCAATATTTTCTTTTCCTTGAAAACAAACGATAAAACGTTTTAAACAACTTTAACTAAAAACTTTTTGAATAACCGTAAACAGTTACTGTAAAACTTTTCTAGGTGTCGGTTTAATTATAGGCCATACTGGCTTGAAAGCTTATTTGAAAAGGTTAAAATTGATCAGAGAAGTCTTGTGCAGATGGTGTGTGGACGCAAAATAGTGGAAGATAGATTTTTTTTTTTTTTTTTTTTATTATTATTATTTTATTTCAAATAAATTTATATTACAAAAAATAATTTAAAGCCTCAGCAACAAAATTGGCATTAAAGAGGCTTATTTCATAATCTTTGTCAGTGCCTTGCACTATCTCGCACTAAAGTTAATTGTTTTGGCTCTTACTTCTGTCAGACACTGGAGGAACTTAGAGATGTCAACCCATGGAAGATGCTTAAATATATGAGGCTGAGTAAAATCAATGAAATATATGTAGCGATATAAATAATCATGCTATTAGACTGGAAGTCAGAATTGAATTATGATTAAAATGGGAGCAGACAACCCCCCGCCTCCTTTGCGAGGCATCACTTTGGATCAGGCACTGGTCTTGTAGGCATTACGTTAACCGCATAACCTAACCTAATCATAGGAGCACAAGTGAGCTGATGTCGCTTCCAAGAGAGGAGATTTCGACAGTGGTTGCTGTAATTACCGGACATTGTCTTCTAGGAAAGCACGCAGAGCGGTTAAATGTACCGTCAAATGACTTTTGCCGGAGTTGTATGGATGAAGAGGAGTCGGAAACTATCGAACACTTCACCTGCCTTCGCCCGGCCCTTTCTGGTCAGAGACTTGTTTCACTGGGATTTAGGGAGCTGTACGATCTTTCTGATTTGTCAGATGTCAAAATTCAATATATAGGAGTTTCATAAGAACCTCAAATTGGTTTAACGGCAGGGACCAGTAGGGAAACCAATTACAGTCCCGTGGTATCACATTGGAAAAAACGTCAGCAGCCACTTTCAACCTTACCTAAACAATGAGGAAACGGTCAAACTAGACTTGCCAACCGTCCAGTTTTCGTTTTAGAGTGGAGTGTCCCGTGTCCCGACGATACCCTGAACGGGGAAAATGAACAGAAAAAGAGCTGCAGATATAAATGAATCGTCAGTACACAGAAAAAATTTGAAACGAATTTCAATCAACAAAAACGCGGATTCAATAAATTTTTTGATTGAAATTCCTCCAATTAAAAAAATTGTTATACCAATCATCAAATTGTAGGTGGTTGATTGAAAATTTTTTCAATCAAACAATTTTTCGATTTTGATTAAAAATTTGATAGATTTTTTATTTAAAGTCAATCAAAATAATGATTGATTACAAATGAATTGTAAGCTTATGACAAAATTATCAAAAAATTCATCTTTTTTGCTTTCCAATATGTTGCCAACAATAAAAAAAAGTAAAGCCCGATTATTTTGTATATTTTTGAATTAATCTATTCAAATAAATTAAAGCGAAAAAAAAATCTGGTATGTTGAAAATTTTTAACAAAAAATAGCAAAAATTTCAATCAAAACATTGATTGACTCATTTAAATTTTGTTGATCAATACATTTAATTGAAAATTTTTGGCCAATAATTTTTTGTGTGTAGGGTTACCAGATTTGAAATATGGAATAACAGTACATTTGGTCTCAAAAAACAGTACATTGCAAATAAAAACAGTACTTTTTTAAAAGTCTTATTTTATATCAAACTTTAAAAACTTAGCCCTTTTACCCTGATTTCAAACAGATCTCAGCCAAAACGAACATAAAAGGTTGTTAACAGAACGGTGGAACATTTTAGGTAACCCTCTCAAACTTATTCTATTTTTTTTATCAGTGTTGAAAAAAATTGCGATTGACTTTCTGGAGCATTTGTCTTAGTTTGTGAGATTACTCTCCCAATGGTTTAGAGGTTGAATAAATTAACTTCGGTCGTGCTATTTTTTTATTCAAACCTGTAATTATTTCAAATTTGAATTTTTCAAATAAATTCAAATCGAATTTTCCAAAGAAATTTCGTTCAAAATTTTTCAATAAATTTTATTATTTGGAAATAGTCGGACAAATAAACAGAAAATTTAGGAGATTTTTGGTTAAAAAGAAGGGAAAGACCGAATTAAGGACAAAGGATTTGTCTTAAGGAATTTGATTTGAAGGGGTCAATATTAAGAATTGGATTGGAGGTAAGATTGCAATTTCGGGTTATGGAATACAGAATACTTAATTAAAGTGGCATTTTTTTTTTATTAGATTTAAAGGGGGTTTGGTCAGGATATTTAGTGACCAAACATATTTTTAAATCAGCTCGATATTGATAAATTACCAGATAGTTAAATTGCATGAAATTTTTGCAAAAGAGTCATCATTGGCCTAAGGGGATACAGTTGCCCATGCCAAAAGCTGAGTTGGAAGAAAAGTCAACGCAAAAGTTATTTTGGCATTTATTGTACCCAAGGTCATCGATATCATCATCGTAAATTTACATCAGCGTATCAATATCTTTATTCGGCTAGATTCGATAACCGCCAAACCGAGATAATTATCATAGTTATCGTTTAATATCGTGGAAGTAAAACTGTAATCGACAACATAGATACTCAATACTTTTTCCATATTGGTCATTTCAAAATTCGACTTTCATTACCAGATTAGACAAATTTCATCCAAATACCGTGACATTTAAAAACCTACCGATAAATTATCGTAATTCGATAACAATTAATTTTTTTTTTTTTTCAAGATTTTTTTTAAGTAATATTTCATAATCGTTAAATTTATCGATTAATTATTGTTTTTGTAGCTTTCCCAAATAATTATTTTCTTATGGTAATCGATAAATTTATCGATTAATTTATTTTTTTTGTCATCTAATATTTAATATTTTTTTTTTTTAATCAATGCGGTCATAAAAATAATGCTAATTTAACTTTTAATTCTTAATTCTACTACATACGCGAAATACACCTACACATACATACAGAATCACAAAACATGCATACACCCTACACTCATACATCTTAAAATACTTTTTACTTATATCTAATATAAACAATTTAGTTTAATCGATAACGATAATTAAATTCGATAATAATATTTGATTCCATCAAGCACCTATACCCCGTACTTCAGGCCTGCAGTCCAGTGGAGAATAGAATATGGTGAGTTTTTTTATAAATTAATATTTTATCGTTTGATTATCGTGATTCAAAATCCATTTAACTACCCACTTCAAAAGTTACTATAATTTTACATTTTCCAATTAACCATTTGTTAATTTAATTATGGTTGATCCCACCAATTTTAAAGATTAAATCAGCATCTTTCAATATAATATTTTTTCGTAAATTAAAATTTCATTTGCATTTCACTATTTTGACGGTTTTAAATATTTTTTTTTACTCATTTGTACACCTTTAGAATTAATATCTTTTATGGCTCGAAATAATGTTTGATAATTTTATATTAATTTTAAGTGCGTTGATTTTTTTTAAATAAATGGTCGTTTTAATTAAAAGGATGCGGTTGTAGATTTTTGTGTATTCGCGAAAAGTTTAAGTAAACTCAGTTAGGTTCAGAATGGGCTATCAGATAACTCATAAAAGATAGCTTGGAAGGGTGGGTAGAGAATGTGAAGAGGCAATACGATCTTTAACCTCTTCTCCTAAACTTCATGCTGCTATAGTATTTTATGTTTGTTAGGGTTTGTCTTTTACATCTTCTTTCTTTACTTTATTTTTTTTGTTTCGTTTCCGTCTGTTTAATTGGTATTCGAAAATTTGCAGCTACCTAAATTTTATAGTGGCTGGCTCCGTCCAATTTCAATGGAGACAAGAACACCACCTCATTTGCCCTGAGCACGGCCGGAAGTAATGGTAGCACCGGTCTCCAGGAAAATTGGCCTAAGGGGAGTTGAGCCGTCACAAGTTGCCGCGATATCTTACTTGAAAAGCTTTTGTAGTCTATGCTTTCGCTTAACTAAAACACCGATCTTTCTATCAAAAACATATGAAAAAATCCATAAAACAGTGTTTTAATTAAAACACGACTTTAAAAAGCAAACGCGAAAACGGTATTATTACACTCAAACAAAGGCCTAACTAAATTTTGGGAAAATGTTTTTTTCGCAATTTAGTAAAATTTAATAAAAATTTTGAAATTTCTTTGACATAATTTGCAACCAATTAGTTCATCATATTTATCTTCTTAGAATTGATAAAGTTTTTTCTTCAGGTTTAGTAAATTTTATGCAATTTAAGGAAATTTTTTTTTTCAAAAAATGTTTCAAAAATTTCAAAAATCTTTAAAGAATCTCCGGTCCTCTTTCAATGTATGGACTCCTCAATTTGAATCTAAAAATTTGGACGTTCCTCATTTCTCAAAAAATATTGCCGAAACAAAAAAAATGGCAAATACATATTTGTAGTTCTTTACACGACCGTCTTAATCCCCCCGTGTAATAGTTTTTAAGTTATTCCGTTAAGATTCTAAAGACCCTTTTGGGCCCTCAAATTCCCGTATCCTAAAAACTAAGCAAGGTAGAGCAAAAAGGGCAAAGATGCTGAATCAAAATCTATGACGATCCTAAGTTGATCTGGACACATGGGTTCCAAAATTAATGGGGTCTGCCCGCAATCGGAACTTTAAATGAGATGTACTCAATAAAATAAATTTTTTCCCATATTCTAGTTTTTTCTTTTTCTTATTTTTCAGAAAAATTTAGATAAAAAGAAGGAAAACATGGCAATGGAGCTAAATCATTATTGAATTTAGTTAAGTTTTCCACTTTTTAAATAATTTTTCTTTTTGAGTGTGGTATAAAATTAAATTGCATTTAGCTCCTTTTTAAAAATTGAATTAAAATTTAGTCAAATATGAAACATTTTTCGAAAAATGTTACATTTTGGTGATAAGTATAAAAAAACAGTACAAAAACAGTACACGCTTTAAAAAAACAGTACTTTTGCGTACTGTTTCAGGTGCTGTGCATAAAACAGTACTTTTTATAAAAAACAGTACATGTACTGTTTAAAACAGTACGAATGGCAAACCTAATCGTCAGCAATACAGGAAAAGGATGAACGGTGTGGTTGAACAAGTTAAATTAAAAGTTCGTGCATATGAAATTTTATTGCAAATTATGTTAGTTGGCACCCGTACAAACATTTTAAGCCCAATTTGAAAAAAATCGTTAGTGGGGTTTTTTAGATAATAAGATTTTCATCTTATTGGATGCTATGAAAAACGGTCCAACTTGTGTTAAAGTGTAACATATGATAAATAAAGGTTGATGTCCTGAATCTAAGTCGTTTTGAGACGTTATAGAATTTTTGAGACGTAGATTTTTTTTTTTTTTTTTAATTTTTTTATGTTTTTTAGTGGTGTCCCGTTTTGGAAATTTCAAAAGGTGGCAAGTCTAGGTCAAACATATTTTGGCGATAAACAAAAAAAAATATTAAAAATTTTTATTTCTTTGTCAATTTTAAATAAAATAAATTATCAAGCACAACAAGAAATCTTTAAAAAAAATATAAATTTGGCAGAAAACCACAATTTGCTTTAAAAAATAAAATAAAAATTTCAGCGAATGTTGCGGATATATTTTTCAGGTGAATGTAAATGTTTAGTCCTGTTAACGTGTCCAAAATATGAATAAAAAAAATGTCTATTTTCAGCTTCAGGGAATCGATATACATACCTGTATCGACGGATTATCATTTTAGTGATATTCCGGCGATATATGTATACAAATCTTTTATTTTTCGTGTAAATGATTATTTGGTCATATTGCCCCTTTATCGCCAAGACGAATTGTTGTCGTATCGCCGGGATGTATTGCCGTCGGGTAACAGTTTCTCCCGAAGGGTGTATCGCCGGCGATACGAATTCGATAATTGCCGCAATAAAATTTATCGTATCGGCATACAGCCGGTGAATCGATGTCGTATCGTTTTGTTTGCAGGGTTCTTTGAAACTGTCCTGCCTGCACATATTGGGCAGACATGTCTTCGGGAGCTTGAAAACGATTTTGAATGTCGACCTAAGGCAAATATTACAATTCACGATGAGAACTAACGCGGTCTATCATCATCGCTGAATAATTATTGTGGTTTCGCTCTGGAGAATCTGGTCTATGTGAGGAGTCTTTGACTCCGCCACCTCTAACCTAACCTAATCTGATGAACTCCAAATATTTTTGTAACCGTCTATGTATTTTGCACCTCCTCATATTTATATGATTCTTTATTTTATACTCTTCAGAAATGTATTGTTTTAAGCAGCAGCGGCAGCAACAGCTGCTGCTGCTACAATCGTCCATACAATTGCAACTATTGATGTAACTCATGTTTGTCTTATTTCAACTATTTGCTCCCATTGTGGACAGTTTTTGTTGCTGTTTGTTGCCAACATTCTAAGCCTACTTATATTTTTAGTGTATGCGGAAGAATTGTATTTATTTTCTTTGTTTCCCTCAGTTCCTCTGTAAACTACATTGCAATCTTTATTTTCCCCCAGATTTAACTCTTAAATACGTTGTTACTTTGTTTCTTAAGTTGTGAGTGTTTTGTCTTCTTTGATTTATGAGTTTTATTGTGGTCCAACTATGCGTTTTATGTACTTGCGTCTTATATTTTTTCTGTTTTTTTTGGGGTTTGAAATTTTGTACTTTTAAGTTTCCATTTTTTCTTATTCTTTAAGCTTGTTTTTATTTTTTTCGCTAGCCCAGTATTTTTTTTGTTCTTTTGTAGTGATTTTTTTTTGCAATGTTTTCAGCAAATCGTGCCTTGTCTTCATTTTTGTACTTTTTTTTTTTTTTTGTGTATGAAGTTGGAGCACAAGTGTCTTTTTAAAGTTTTTCCAGTAAAAAAAAACGACAATATTCTGTTATTGGTTTGTGGGAAAATGTTGTGATTGATAAGATTAATGGAGTTCAAGTTCATTTAAGTGAGTGAGTTCGTTTAATTTTTTGACTTTCTTAAGGGCAAAAGGAAGGAGGAACAATTAAAAAGATTTTAAAGAAAATTTTCCAGAAAGAAAAAAATAGAAGAAAATAAAGAACGAAAACAACAATGACTACACAAAATTTCTTAGTAAAATCATTTTTTTTTTTAAAGTAACAAAAAAATGATTTTGTTTTTTGTAAAAAGGCACCCAAATCAGGAAAATCGTACCAGAATCAATTATTTTAACAAGTGATTTTTTTTTGGATATTTATATTTTGTTTGTTATATTTTATACCCTCCAACCACAGTATACTTACTTCGTCATTACGTCTATAAAGCATTGAAATTTCGGGTGACAGGACATAATCCCCACGGACATTAAACCCATAACGGAAATGGGGATTATGACCGAATTCATAACGGGCATATTCCCCATAATAGTTGTGGGGACTATGGCCGTTTCCAAAAGTGTCACAATTCCAATGGGGATTATGTCCGTTCCCTGCTGGGATTACGACCGAACTTTTTTCGGTCATAACTCCCATCCACATAATGGGGAGTAAGTCCAAAGAAATTTCGGTCATAATACCCAGTGGGTGTCAGATTATATGGGGTCAAAAAAAATGCACTCTTTTTTTACAAAGGAAAAAATGGTTCTCTTAATGTATGAAAATATTTGCAAATTAAAAAAAAACAAGTGAGAGTGTTAAATTCGGCTGTGCCGAATCTATAATACCCTCCAACATATAAAAAAAAAATAATAAAAAAAAATAAAATAGCAGGGGCGTTTTTTTTTTTTGGGGGGGGGGGGTCAGCAGGGGTCATTGGGGGACACATAAACCCATGCGGTAAATGTTTACAAATTTATTTATTATGCTTTTTCAGCTTAAGTAATACAATTTTATCATTATTTAAAAACATTTTTAATATCCACGCCCACAAAAGGGGGCGGGCAAAAAAAAACGATTTTTTTTATTTCCTTAGTCCAAGTGCAGGACCTTGAACTTATTCTGACATCAAATTGTTTCATTTGCTTAACAAAAATACAAAAAAACCTGTGAAAATTTAGCGTTTTTCAGAGGTTAGTTAAGTTCTATAAGGGGGAACTTTTTTCCCCCTGGTACGCTTTTGCCCATTTACGAACTTAAACTGCCTAGGACCAAAAGACATATTCCTGCCAAACTTAACGAGTCTATCTCTTTTATTTTGGACTGCATCGTGTCTTATACAGACGGATGGACGGACGGACGGACGGACATACGGACATTCTAGAAAAGTCTTAGAATCGATCATAGATCAATAATATATATACTTTATGGGGTCCCCGACCGATATTTCGATGCGTTACAAACGGAATGACAAAGTGAGTATACCCCCATACTGTAGTTGGAGGGTATAAAAATTGCAAAATCAGGGGAAAAAGTAGAAAGAGTAGGCAAAATGCTCCAAAATCAGGGAAAAAGGTAGGGAAATTTGTAAAGAGAGAATTTTAATAACGGAAATAGTGGTAATCCTCTCAATATAGATAGCTAATCCTCTCAATAATAGTGGGTAAATTTACTCATTTTCTAATTCTCTTTGATCTTTTTATACATCAAGTTTACCAATTTTCATAAACTTGCAGACTGATTTTGGGTCCTTTCAAACTCTCTTACTTTCCTTACTCTATGATAATACCCCTTTTCTGCAGAGAAGGTGGGTTAAATGCATGGAGTTTGTAATCCCTAAGCCCGGCCGAAGGCCGCCTACGCAGAAAAACTTAAAAAAAATCTTTTAATTGTGGGGATTATGACCAACTAGTATAGAAGACATAATCCCCATAATGGGGATTATGGCCATTTGTTACGTGGTCATTATCCCCATAAATCTGGGAATTATGTCCGTTTTTTATTGGGATTATGTCCAAATAATTTTCGGTCATAGTCCCCACTACCATTATGGGGATTATGACCGAAATGAATTTGGTCATAATCCCCATAACGGAAATGGGTATTATGTCCGTGGGGATTATGTCTGTTATTTTGAACAGATATTTATATAAATCATTTCAAACTGTTATTTTTAATTTTTATTTAAAAAACTATTTTTGAGCAGTTAAATTTGATTTTTTTTTAATAATCTCATAACTGTTATGGTCTCTGCATATAAAGTTTTATATGGAACAGAATAAGCTATATATAATTTGATGTTAAATTATACAGAAAAACAGATTTTGTATTGACCCTCATATTATTTTATTTAATTATATTTTAATCCGAATCATGATTAAAATATATTTTACTACATATGACTGCATTAAAAAAAAATTAGAAAATATCTCACAGATGTATAATCATATATAATTTATTATGTTTGTATCAAGTTATATATTGTAATATATGTTTATTTTTACTCGGGAGTAGAAAATTTCAATGAATTGCATAAATCGGATTGTATTCCTAAATCAAGTGGTCTGCCACACGCCTGGGGAAATTTTAATAACTTGGCTGATTTTCAACCGTTTTTAGTTTTCAGTACCTTATTAGAGAGGGATTTTACTCCTTATCAAAATTCTGTAACAACCTGAATTAAAATTTAACTCAAAGTACCAAAAAAAATTGAGAAAACAGAAAAAAATTCATATTTTTCCTTGTAATCCGTTTTTTAAAATTCAAGTCCGATGCGGCACGCCTTACCCATATCCGATCAACCTAAATTTTTGTGAGATATATTTTTACTTACAAATGAATATGTCTAGGGTAAGTTAGGGTCAATATCTAACAATTTAATTTTTTTGGAGCACCATATAAAATAAACCAGAGTCAAAAAAAAGCTGCAATTTTAAAAATTTGAAAACAAAAATAGAAGGAATTGTGATCACATCTCGAATTATGGCTTAAAAGTTGCGTAATTTAGATTAGAATTTTTAGACTTTTAAAAAAAAAATCGAAGGTTTTGGACTTTTTCAAAAAGTAGATTTTAATTTTTAAACGTTAAAAAATAAGTCATAATTACTTCGAATAATTTTTTCATATTTTTTTTCTAAGTCTACGTTTAAATATCAACAAAACGTTTTCCAACTTTTTTTAAGATATCTATATTTTTTACTGGTCAAAATTAATTGAAAATTTCCATTTTTTATTTTTTTCGAAAAAATCGACATTTTGAAATTGATTACTCAACACCAAAGGGATATAAAAATCTGAAAATTTGACAACAAATTGCATTTAATACGTACTAAAACATATCTAAAAGTGAGTGCTTTTGCCTGGAATGCCCAATACGTTTTAATAATATCCGTCCGTCCATTCGCCTGTTGAAAGCAGGATACAGCCCAAACTAAAAAAGCTAGACTCTTGAAGTTGGGCACTATTGTCTTATTCATTTTTCAATCACGCACTTACTTACTCACGAGCTTTTTTATTCTACCTACACTCACTCACAATCACGTGAGTAAATTAAAGACAACTCACACAAACTTCAGTCACACTCAAGAATCATTTAAAATTTCCAAAATCTAACATAATTCTTAGCAAAATTTAAAGTTTTGGCAAATTTTCCAAAATTTTCGTGCGTTTTTCAGTAAAAATTTAATGTTTAGTCAAATTTAAAATAAAAAAATCGACTCACGCAGACTCCCTCACGTAAAGATCTTACTAACGCACAATTTTTTTTACACTCAAACTTACGATCACGTGAATAAAATTGGGTTCAATCACAGTCACACGTGATTACACGTGAATCACTCACTAATCTGCGCATGTGCTCATACATTTTTTTTTCTGCCCTCCCCATTTGTGGGTGTAGAAATCAAAAAAACATGTTTTAATGAGAATAAAATTTTTTTATAGAAAAAATTCTCAGAATCTGAGAATAATTTTATAGAAAAAATGTCTCAGAATCTGAAAATTTTTTTATAGAAAAAATGTCTTAGAATCTGAGAATTTTTCTATAGAAAAAATGTATCAGAATCTGAGAATCTTTCTATAGAAAAAATGTTTCAGAGTCTGAGAATTTTTCTATAGAAAAAATGTCTCAAAATCTGGTATTTTTCTATAGAAAAAAATGTCTCAGAATCTGAGAATTTTTCTATAGAAAAAATGTCTCAGAATCTGTGAATTTTTTTTATAGAAAAAATGTTTCAGAATCAAAGAAACTTTCTACAGAAAAAATGTCTCAGAATCTGAGACTTTTTCTATAGAAAAAATGTCTCAGAATCTGAGAGTTTTTCTATAAAAACAATCTCAGAATTATTCTATAAAAAAAAAAATACTCCGAATCTGAAAAGTTTTCTATAAAAAAATTACTTAGAATCTGAGATTTTTTCTATAGCAAAAATGACTAAGGATCTGAGAATTTTTCTAAAGAAAAAATGTCTCAGAATCTGAGAATTTTTTTATAGAAAAAATGTCTCAGACTCTGAGAATTTTTCTATAGAAAAATGTCTCAGAATCTGAGAATTTTTCTATAGAAAAAATGTATCTGAATCTGAGAATTTTTCTATAGAAAAAATGTTTCAGAATCTGAGAATTTTTCTATAGAAAAAATGTCTCAAAATCTGAGAATTTTTCAATAAAAAAAAATGTCTCAGAATCTGTGAATTTTTCTATACAAAAAATGTTTCAGAATCAAAAAATTTTTCTACAGAAAAAATATCTCTGAATCTGAGACTTTTTCTATAGAAAAAATGTCTCAGAATCTGAGAGAATTTTTCTATAAAAAAAAAATACTCCGAATCTGAGAATTTTTCTATAAAAAAATTACTTGGAATCTGAGATTTTTTCTATAGCAAAAATGTCTTAGAATCGAGAATTTTTCTAAAAAAAAATGTCTCAGAATCTGAGAGTTTCTCTAAAGAAAAAATATGAGAATTTTTCTGTAGAAAAAATGTCTTAGAATCTGAGAATTTTTCTATAGAAAAAATGTCTCAGAATCTGAGTATTTATCTATAGAAAAAATGTCTCAGTCTGAGAATTTTTTTTATAATTTTTTACAGAAAAAATGTCTCAGAATCTGAGAGTTTTTCTATAGAAAAAATATCTCAGAATCTGAGAGTTTTTCTATAGAAAAAATGTCTCAGAATCTGAGAGTTTTTCTATAAAAAAAAATACTCCGAATCTGAGAATTTTTCTAGAAAAAAATTACTTAGAATCTGAGATTTTTTCTGTAGAAAAAACGTCTAAGAATCTGAGAATTTTTCTAAAGAAAAAATGTCTCAGAATCGGAGAATTTCTCTAAAGAAAAAATGTCTTAGAATCTGTGAATTTTTCTGTAGAAAAAATGTCTTAGAATCTGAGAATTTTTTTATAAAAAAAATGTCTCAAAGTCTGCGAGTTTTTCGATAGAAAAAATGTCTCAGAATCAGGGAATTTTTCTGTAGAAAAACTGTCTCAGTCTGAAAATTTTTCTATAAAAAAAATTTCTTAAAATCTGAGAATTTTTTTATAGAAATTTTTTTTCTATTGAAAAGTTACTCAGAATCTGACAATTTTTCTATAGAAAAAATGTCTCAGAATCTGAAAAAAATGTCTCAGAATCTGAGAATTTTTCTACAAAAAAAAAGGTCTTAAAATCTGAGAAAAAATGTGTCAGAATCTGAGAATTTTTCTATAGAATAATTGTCTCAGAATCAACAATTGTAATTTACAATAAAAAAAATTATAAAGCATTATAAATTCTACTTATTTTTTAATTTTATTAATTTAATAATGGGAAGTATTTAGAGGTTGCTTTTCAACAAAAAAATTTAGATACCAAAGTTTATATATAAATTCTTACTCGGCTGAACTTTGTAAAGTTTACAAAGTTTTTTTTTTGGAAAATTTTCTAAAAACATAGTTAATTTTTCGAACATATCATTTTTAGTAATTACCTTGGCTTTTAAGTACACACAGAAAACTAATTTGCTAATTTCCAACTGAAATTCAGTTGTTACACTAAAAAATCGGTGGATGCATTTGAATTAAGGTTGAAACAACTAAATATCGGTAGTTACAACAAAATTTTGTTATTACAACTGTCTTTTCTTTGAAACAACTATAAAATTCGCTAACCATATCAAAATGTAGTAGCAGCAACCGAATTTTTAGTTAATACAACTGAAAGGCTCTATGTTATCTTGGCACTTAGATAAAGTTATACTTTGATTTTAGGTAATATTACCTCGATTTTTTTTGTGTTCGATATCGATACCTTTATTAGTTTCGATTGCCAACCTTGGTAAAATGTCAATTTTTATTTTGGTTTCACACAAAAAATTATTTGGCTAAAATTTTTAAATTAAATCTATTGATCAACAAAATTTAAATGAGTCATTCAATGTTTTGATTGAAATTTTTGTTATTTTCTTTAACTGTCGAATTACAAATTTTCAACATACCAGACACACTAAGAAAATTATGTCATTAACTGTTTGTAGGTTATTTTAAAAAGTAATCAGTAGGGATGAGATTTTCATGCACTAAAAAATCGAAAATATGCGCTTAAAATATGCGCTAAAAAATTCAAAATATGCACTAAAAAACCATAAAATATGCACTAAAAAATAAAATGTGCATAAAAAAAATTTTGTTATCATAAGAAAAACTTCTTAAAAAGCACAAAATAACGCCGGCTTTAAATAGTAACATTTAAAATCGCAAGATTTTTTTAGAAAGTAAAGAAAATCTATAAAAAAATATTAAAAAAAAATATTTTTTTTTAATTTTCAAAATAAATTTTTAAAATTTTAAATAGTTTTTGAAAAAAATAAATTTCAGTTTGTGTTTTTGCTAATTTATGTCAAAATATGCAAAAATATGCACTTAAAAGTTACAAATATGCACAAAATATGCATTTAAAATCAAAATATGCAAAAATATGCATTATTACCAAAATATGCAAAAATATGCAAAAACAAATCGATGCCATTTTAACGGAAATTTCTTGATTCGGAAAGATAATTAGTCGATACCGTTTTTAGTCTATCTACAAAAAACATGCATTTGCATGGAAATCTCATCCCTAGTAATCAGTAAAGTTATTTTAAAAGAAAAATCAGTTATTTTATAAAGGGTTTAATTTTTTTACTATTTCTGTAGTTTAAAAAATATACCCAGCAAAATTTTCGGTTGCAAAGAACCGATTGTGGAACAACTTATACTTCCCTAGAACCTGTTCTAATTCTTGTGCAACACCGATTCTTTTAACAAAGGGATTGTCCCAAAAGCAACAGGTGTTTGTAAGCAAAATTGGAACACATTTTTGTTCTTCGGAACCGGTTCTAGAAGTAAAATTTAGAACAGAAATGAGAATTAAAGAAATATTTTGAATTGCATTAATTTATTAAAAAAAGATAATCCTATATGACATCGTATATTAATATTTTTTAACACACATACATCCTTTTTCGCCTCCAAAATTGCATTTTGGGCCTTGCAATAAAGTTACATCAGAACATAAATTTTCTGCAAACAAAAATGAAAAACATTATTTTATTAGTATTAGTCCCGACCCAGACAATCAAAATTTAATTTACTTACCTTCGTATCTACAATTTTCGTGATTATCCTGATATTTTCATAGAACTTCGTGTTTTTTCTTGGTGAACACAAAAAAAATGATATTTATTTTTTAATTTTTTTGACACATAATTTTTTTTTAATTCCTGAGAACTAAAATGTTATGAAATTTAGATTGCAAAGAACAAGCTTCACAATAATATTCACATAACTTGTTCTGAATAATTAAAGTGTAATAGTGTTTGATTACCGAAGAACCTGTTCTAGAACAAGTGTTATCGGAATCGGTTCTGAAAAATTTTCCTGGGTAATTTACTGTCTTAAAAACGAATTTTCTGTTACATTCATTTTCGGCAGTAAAAAATTTCTTCTATAGTTTTACTGTTTTTCAATACAAAATAAGTGAATATTCAGTAGTTTTTTAATGTTTTGGTTAGTCATTAAATTAACATTTAAAATTGACTGTAATGTGTTTTTATTTTAAATGAAAAAAGAGTAGAATGGTTTTTAAATAAAATTTCATTTGTTTTAAGTGAATATTCACTGGAATTTACCTACATAATTTTTTGAGTGCACGGTTTAGATATACAGGGTGATTCAGTCACGACCCGCCGAATTTTACCAGGTTGAATAAGATTGGACAACTGGTCGTTTCGGTGTTTTATATTAATTTTTATTAATTTAAATTTTTCACACTTTTAGCGGAAACAATTATTACATTTTTAAAGATTAATTAACAAAAATTAATAATATTCAAAAACATTAAACAAAATCCCACAATTTTCTTGTATTTTAAACAAATTAAAAAAAAAATAAATTGACAATTTTCACAATTCCTTTTTGTTTCGACATTCTATTTTTTTAGTACATACCGATTTCGGTCGTTCTTCTCAATCCTTTATATATGTCAGTCGTGATACCAGATTTTGTTCGCTTTAATTTATTTGAATAGATTAATTCAAAAATATACAAAATAATCAGCTTTTACTTTTTTTTTATTGTTTGCAACATATTGGAAAGCAAAAAAGATGAATTTTTTGGTAATTTATACTTTCATGACGTGGTTTTAAATCATAATCCAACACCAAAATACTTTGGCGTTACACTAGACAGAACTTTAACGTTCAAACGTCATATAGAAAATACAGCACACTCAAAAAAAAAAAACTGTAAAGTTGGCAAAAAATTTAGTTAAATTTAACTAAAAAAACACCTGATTTTGAACCTACTAAATTTCTAGTTAATTTAACAAAAAATATTTAGTTAACTTTTCGTAGAATGAATGTAGCAAAAAAACAGTAATTTTAACTAAAACTTCAGCTGAAAATTTCGTAACATTTTTTATTAGGTGAATTCAGATAACCTTTTTTTTAAATAAAAAAAAAAAATATATTTTTCACAGCGTTAAGTTCAGCTTAAGTAGGACTAATGAGATTTGCATAGGAGGCTACACAAGAAATGTTTAAAATTTTCGACTTGACAAAAATGTTACAAAAAATCAGCAAATTAATTAGTAAAAATTCGTAAACTCAGTTTTAAAGTCAACAAAAAAAATTAATTCCAAATTTGTACAAAACTAGTATTTTCGTAAATCGAACTTAACTAAAAAAAGTAGTTAAAACGCTGATTTTAACTAAAAATGTGCTAAAAAGCCAGTAAACTCGAGTTAACAAAAAAAAGTTTGTTAACTTTACAGTTTTATTTTTTTGAGTGCAGGGAAAATCAAAACAAGAAACAACATTATACAAAAATTAGCATCTACAACCTGGGGCGCATCAGGTTGTACTCTCCGATCTGCAACTCTTGGTCTAGTTTACTCGGCTGCAGAATACTGTACTCCAGTCTGGTTAAACAGCGCTCACGTTGGTAAAATAGATGTCCAGCTAAACGCATCAATGCGAATTATATCAGGGACAATGTCCTCAACACCAATAAGATTCTTACCAGTTCTTTGCAATATAGTTCCACCCGATATAAGACGCCAAAATGCACTGCTGCGTGAATACAACAAGATCTTATCGAACCCAAATCTCCCAATCCATGACTACATCGACACATGTTTGGAAAACAGACTGACATCTCGTAAACCGCCTCTTAAATTAGCGAGGAATTTAAAACAGTCAAACTTTGAGGCTCATAACGTCTGGCAAAATAAGTGGAACATCTCCTCCCGTGAAGATCTTTTTCAGTTCCAAGACCTCACTAGTATGCCACCTGGTTCTGAGCTACCCAGGCTTATGGGTAAGACTTATGGGTAAGACTTAATCGTATCCGAACCAACCAAGGCAGATGCGCGGCAACACTCTATAAATGGGGTTCCGCTAATACTCCTTATTGCGACTGCAGCAACGTTGTACAATGTACAGTCGATGTATCACATAACATCAGAGTGCCCGCAGAGAAGATTTTCACAACACTTTTCCGAATTAAACAACGCAGGACCTGCAGCTGTACAGAGGCTGTCAAACATGGATATCAATATATAACTTGCTTACTTATTTAATTCTATGTTTCTTTTCTTTATTATGGAAGCTAATAGTAAATTTGCTTAACTCTGTTTTATTATCCCAGGAAAATTTTTCAGAACCGATTCCGATAACACTTGTTCTAGAACAGGTTCTTCGGTAATCAAACACTATTACACTTTAATTATTCAGAACAAGTTAAGTGAATATTATTGTGAAGCTTGTTCTATGCAATTTAAATTTCATAACATTTTGGTTCTCAGGAATTAAAAAAAATTATGTGTCAAAAAAATTAAAAAATAAATATCATTTTTTTTTGTGTTCACCAAGAAAAAACACGAAATTCTATGAAAATATCAGGATATAATCGCGAAAATTGTTGATACGAAGGTACATAAGTAAATTAAATTTTGATTGTCTGGGTCGGGACAAATACTAATAAAATAATGTTTTTCATTTTTGTTTGCAGAAAATTCATGTTCTGATACATCTTTATTGCAAGGCCCAAAATGCAATTTTGGAGGCGAAAAAAGATGTATGTGTGTTAAAAAAAATTAATATACGATGTCATATAGGATTAACTTCATCTTTTTTTAATAAATTAATGCAATTCAAAATATTTCTTTAATTCTCATTTCTGTTCTAAATTTTACTTCTTGAACCGGTTCCGAAGAACAAAAATGTGTTCCAATTTTGCTTACAAACACCTGTTGCTTTTGGGACAATCCCTTTGTAAAAAGAATCGGTGTTGCACAAGAATTAGAACAGGTTCTAGGGAAGTATGAGTTGTTCCACAATCGGTTCTTTGCAACCGAAAATTTTGCTGGGATTGTTTATATTATTTTATTAATATTTTTTATGTTAAAGCCATACGATAAATAAATAAATTGGTATAACAATTTTCTTAATTGGAGGAATTTCAATCAAAAAATTGTTTGAATCCGCGTTTTTGTTGATTGAAATTTGTTTCAAATGTTTTCTGTGTTCCATTTCGATTTGAAAATTTCGCTTTTGTATCACTATGTTATCAAATTGAATCGATTAAAGCCACTTGATTTTCACAAAAACAATCTAAAATTTTAAGTAATTCTTGTCGATTGATACAGATCATAATTGATCTATCGTTAAATAAAAAAATTTAAAAGATTCATTAGGAATTTCAATAGATTAATTGTTCATCTAATGATGTTTCCTTTAGCAATTAGTTGAACAAAAGAGTCATGAAAAATGATGATCGTTTAAAGATAAAAATGCTTTTTAATGACTTTTTAACGGATCTCTGAAGAGAAAAGAAGACAATGTTTAATTTCTTACAATTTTAACAGGCACAAACAACGAAAAATGCATCAACTACGAAAAAATGCATCTAAAAAAATTCAAGCCTTGACGTTGGCAACAAGTTGAGTATGGTTTCCTTAAGTTTTCGTACAAATTGGTCAAACATTTTGGCAACACGATTTTGTTGTTGTAGTTGGTGGTAGTGTTTGTTGTTGGTTGTATTAACAAAACTTAAACAGTTTAAGGATGTATTTCTCAAAAAAAAAAAGAAAAAAATCCAACATTACTTTTAACAAATTTTATTTAAGAGTCTTAGTTTATTTTTTGGACTACGGTTTTTTTTTTTTCTTCACTAAAAGACATGATGTTATGTGTCAACAGCTTAATTCGCTGACCGCACTCATGTTGCAAATAAGATTTGTATCTTTTTGAGAAACCAAATGAAAATCAAAAAAAAATAACATTAGAATCTCAGCAAGACATTAAACGGCTGAAATGGTCAGTGTAAGTACGAGTGCAACAATTTAAAATTAGTCAGTCTTAAAATAGTTTTGCTATAATTTTTATTTAAAGTGGCGTTTGAAACGCATAACTTGGCTTATTTAATTTTTTTTTTTTGTTTTTTGGCCATAAGGAATTGTAGTGCATTTCTTTTACTTTGTGTGTTATTTTCGTTTTTTTTTATACCCTCCACTTAGTGATAGAGGGTATATATAAGTTTGTCATTCCGTTTGTAACTCATCGAAATATCGGTCTGGGACCCCATAAAGTATATATATTCATGATGCCCGATCGATTTTAAGACATTCTAGCGATGTCCGTCTGTCCGTCTGTCTGTCTGTCTGTCTGTCTGTCTGTCTGTCTGTCTGTCTGTCTGTCTGTCTGTCTGTCTGTCTGTCTGTCTGTCTGTCTGTCTGTCTGTCTGTCTGTCTGTCTGTCTGTCTGTCTGTCTGTCTGTCTGTCTGTCTGTCTGTCTGTCTGTCTGTCTGTCTGTCTGTCTGTCTGTCTGTCTGTGGAAAATGCTCTCGCAGACAAAATATTGCACAGAGATGACTGAAACTTAACGTATATATTGGTTCTCCCGAGAAGTTTGGTATTGCATTTGAGCGATATCGGTTCAGCGGTTCAAAAGTTATGAACGAAAATGTAAGCACACCTCAAAAATTTCAGTACATTCAACATAACCTAAAAATACAAAAAGCTTTAATTCAGCTTCTGGTTGAGATATGTCAACATAATTGAACACCAAATGGTATTTAAACAAGTACGAACATATTTTTTGACAAAAAAAGAAAAAAATCGCGGATTTTTTTTTTACCAAAATTTTTTTTCGCGGAAATTTTTTTTCAAATTTTTTTTTTTCAAAAGTAATTTCATTTTAAATAAAGTTGTTTGCAATAATCTTTTTGAAATTGTGGAGGGTATCACTACATTCGGCAAGGCCGAATTTAACTTTTTTACTTGTTTTTCTTGTGAAGGCACCATGGTGAGTATATGAGTTAAATTGTTAAATGTTTACACTCAAACATACATTTTGGGACAAGGACTTTTTTCTTGTTATTTAAATGTTAGTTAAATACATTATCTGTATCGATTCTGTTAAGACGTTTTAAACAGAGTTATAGAGTAATGTATCGACCGTTTTGTAGATCTGGCATTGCCAAGAATAATTGCAAAACTTGGTAATACCACACTTAAGTTCAAACGTAGAACAAAGAGAGACAAAAAACCATCTGCATTCTCAACTGGTATCTTCCATCTCGCTCAGATCTCAGTTATAATCAGGGTTGCCAGAATTGTTGGGTACAAAATCGTCAAAAATTTACGATTTTTATAAAAAAAATCGTCAAAATCGTCCTCCCATTTGCAGAAATCGTCAAAAAATCGTTAAAATAAAAAAGGTATATTTATCATTGATTAAAGCGATGTCCGCCTATCTGTTGAAGACATGATGCAGTCCAAACCAAAAGAGCTAAATCCATGCAGTTTGGCACAAATATATTTTATGGCCATTGGATGGTTCAGTTTGAAAATTGACAAAAACCAGACCAAATTTCAGAGAGAACAAATTTCCCCCTGGTAAAACTGAACCTACCTCCGAAATTTCCTCTTTATATTCTTTGTTAACCTTCTTAAACATATGAAATATTTTTATGAAAGAAAAGGTCATGGAATTAGGTCAAGTTAATTAGAAAATGTATTTTTTTTTCGTCCGCCCTTTTCTGTGGATAATAATGATGAAATTGCGTAAATATCATAATAAATTAATTTGTTAACATTTATCACGAAGAGAAAGGTGTTCTCCGCCAAAAAACCCTCTATAATTTTTATACCTTTTGGAGACAAAAAGAGAATGTAACTCTCACTTGTTCCTTTTGTCCCTTTTTGTACAAAAATATTGGTGCATACTTTTTTTAACTAACAATAAGCAAAAAATATTCATTGATTACTAAAGTTTCATTAAACAAATTTTAAAAAAGTAGACAAAATTAACATATTTTTTTTTTATTTTCAAAAAATCGTCATTTTTTCGGCAAAAATCGTCAAATCGTCATTTTGCTATTTTGGGGAGTAAAAATCGTCAAAATGCAGAGAAATCGTCAAATCTGGCAGCAGTGGTTATAATACATTTTCATATTTCATTGTTTCTTACTTTTCCAAACGCCATTTGTCACATATCTCTGTACCTCTGTTTTTAAAGAATGGCCCGTTCACAATCTGCACGACTTTTGTGCGTTATAACTTTTTAATGAAAAACATATTTTTATAAAAAACTATCTAAACCCGAGTACCGTTTTTTTAATATTAAAAAAAGTCTCAGATTCTGAGATATTTTTCGTATAAAAAAGTATGAAGATGACAAGGGCAGTACTCCAACCCTTATGAACCGATTTGCCTGAAACTTAAAAAATATATATATTGGAATGTCTTGGCTTATCGGCAATATCAGGGATTTAGGGGTTCAAAAAATGTGTCAAAATATTGCGAAAACATTTTTTTTTTTAGTTTTTGAGACATTTTTTTATGAAACTATGTAATGTCTTTATATCGAAAGAATAACACATATGAGGCATTCCACACCAAATGTCCCGCTACAGAAAAACATGTGTCCCGTAAATTTCTGAATAGGTTGTTTGGATAGCCCTATATGGAACTAAGAAAATTGCGTTTTTGGTTTTTAAATTTTTCAAAAACTGGGCTTAGGAGGCGTGGTCAAATATTGGAAAAATGGTCAAATTTGTGGCGAGTTGCCTTGATTAAATATTTATCACATTAAATGCACCACAATCTCAAAAATTCACATTCTTATATACACCATTTACAGATGTAATTCGAAAAAGATCAATTGTAATTCGAAGATTCTATTTGTAATTCGAAGATTCCATTTGTAATTCGAAAAAGATCAATTGTAATTCGAAGATTCCATTTGTAATTCGAATACTCCAATTGTAATTCGAAGATTTCATTTGTAATTCGAAGATTCCAATTGTAATTCGTAAAAGATCAATTGTAATTCGAAAAAGATCAATTGTAATTCGTAAAAGATCAATTGTAATTCGTAAAAGATCAATTGTAATTCGAAAAAGACCAATTGTAATTCGTAAAAGATCAATTGTAATTCGTAAAAGATCAATTGTAATTCGTAAAAGATCAATTGGAATCTTCGAATTACAATTGATCTTTTACGAATTACAATTGATCTTTTACGAATTACAATTGATCTTTTTCGAATTACAATTGATCTTTTACGAATTACAATTGATCTTTTACGAATTACAATTGATCTTTTTCGAATTACAATTGATCTTTTTCGAATTACAATTGATCTTTTACGAATAACAATTGGAATCTTCGAATTACAAATGAATCTTCGAATTACAATTGGAGTATTCGAATTACAAATGGAATCTTCGAATTACAAATGGAATCTTCGAATTACAAATGGAATCTTCGAATTACAAATAGAATCTTCGAATTACAATTGATCTTTTTCGAATTACATCTGTAAATGGTGTAGTTTTGTATGGGCTATCGATTAAATTTTTTTTTTTGAAAATTTTCAGAACCCGTTCTGAAATTTTCCAGTTTTTAAAAATGTCAATTTATTAAAAATCCGGCCACTTTTTTTTTTCTTTTTTCATTTTTTTTTTAAGTTTAGGTGTTTGTCTATCCACACAAAAAAATTCAGAAACAAGTTCTTTGTTTTTTTCGAGAAAATCGCATTTGAACTTCAAATTTCATAACAATTTTGTAATTTGCTTGTATTTCTTTGGTGTAACGTTGCGAATGAGTAATATTTATGCAATTAATAATACTCATTCCCAACGTTAAATCAAGAAAATACAAGCAAATTACAAAATTGTTATGAAATTTGAAGTTCAAATGCGATTTTCTCATCAACAAAAAACAATGTTTTTAAAGGCGAAAGAAACGATTTTATGTTGATCTACTCGTTGGTTTTCGAATTACAATTGGAATCTTCGAATTACAAATGGAATCTTCGAATTACAAATGGAATCTTCGAATTACAATTGATCTTTTTCGAATTACAATTGATCTTTTACGAATTACAATTGATCTTTTTCGAATTACAATTGATCTCTTACGAATTACAATTGATCTTTTACGAATTACAATTGATCTTTTACGAATTACAATTGATCTTTTTCGAATTACAATTGATCTTTTTCGAATTACAATTGATCTTTTACGAATTACAATTGATCTTTTACGAATTACAATTGATCTTTTACGAATTACAATTGATCTTTTTCGAATTACAATTGATCTTTTTCGAATTACAATTGATCTTTTTCGAATTACAATTGATCTTTTTCGAATTACAATTGGAATCTTCGAATTACAAATGTAATCTTCGAATTACAATTGGAGTATTCGAATTACAAATGGAATCTTCGAATTACAAATGGAATCTTCGAATTACAAATGGAATCTTCGAATTACAAATAGAATCTTCGAATTACAATTGATCTTTTTCGAATTACATCTGTAAATGGTGTAGTGATAGAGGGTATATATAAGTTTGTCATTCCGTTTGTAACACATCGAAATATTGGTCTAGGACCCCATAAAGTGTATATATTCATGATCCTTGATCGATTTTAAGTCGATCTAGCGATGTCCGTGCGTCCGTCCGTCCGTCTGTCTGTACGTTGAAAACACGCTAACTTTTGAAAGACTTTACGGAGGCTCCTAAAGTTTGACGTATATGTTCTCCATTTACCGGGTCAGGTTGGTATTGCAATCCAGCAAAATCAGTCAAGTGGTTCAAAAGTTATGAGCAAAAGAGTAAATTTCGGCAAGGGTATTTTGTGAATTTACAAGATTAAAACCACTCTAACTTTCGAAAAACAATAATGAGACTGCTGAAACGTGGCATGTATCTTTGCCGTTCCTCAGGTCTGTTTGGTATTGAATTTCAGCTCAATCGGTCAAGTGATTCAAAAGTTATAAGCAAAACCCCGAATTTCAGAGTTTTAAAAGCATTGGTTGTAACTAAGCAATGCTTTTCAAACTTTTTAAGTTTTAAAGCAATGCTTTTTAAACTTGTTTAGTTTTAAGTATTGGTAACTTTAAGTATTGGTAACTTAAAAATTACACTCGAAAAAAATTTTATACTCGATAAAAATTTTACACTCAAAAAAAATTTTACACTCAAAAAAAATTTTACACTCAAAAAAATTTTTTTTACAAAAATGTCAATATTTTGTGTACATACGTACGTGCATTTACTCAATTTATTGTTACAGTAAAAAAAACATACACTCGAAAAAATTTTACACTCAAAAAATAAAATTAGTGATTTTTTTTTTTTAAATGACAAAAAAAAAGAGTTTTTTACTTAAAATAAAATATTTCTAATCGAAATTGTTAATTTTTTCACTTTAAAAATGTAGTATCCTTTAAAAAAAGACATTGTGGAGGGTATTCATAGATTCAACAAAGTCGAATTTAAATTTTCAACTTGTTTAAATTTGAGATTGGGCAGCTAAAAAAAACAGGTAACTATTATTTTTTTCCCCCTTATTCCTATACTCAAGTTTCAGGACAATCAGGTGGGTGCCCTGTAAAAGACCATCCTTGTGTGACATAAAAGTCTCAAATTTATTAAAATTGTTTCTACATCAAAAGTCTCTAATTCTGACAAATTTTTCGCATAGAAAAAGTTTCAGATTCTGAAACGTTTTTGGTTTAGAAAAAATGTTCAGATTTTAAGAAATTTATCGTATAAAAAATTCTCCGATTCTGAACAATTTTTCGTATAGAAAAATTTCAGATTCTAAGAAATTTTTTTTAGAAATTCTGAGACATCTTTCGTAAAAAAAGAGTCTCAGATTCAGAGACATTTTTTTGCATTCTGAGACAATATTTGTATAAAAAAAAGTCTCCTATTCTGAGATATTTTTTCTCACATTCTGAGAAAGTTTTCTTGTTGAAGAAGTCCCAGACTCTGAGACATATTTTCTATAGAAAAAGTCATAGATTCTGAGACCTTTTACCCATAAAAAAGCCTCCGGTTCTGATATAATTTTCCCATAAAAAAGTTTCAAATTCAGAGTTTTTTTCCTATTAAAAGTTTACTTAAAATTTTTCAATATTTTTAAGTAACTTTTTGATTGTGGCAAGTAAAAATTTACTCAAAATGTATCAATTTATTTTTTTAACAAGTTTAAAAAGTTTTGAATTTTTTTTTTCAAAAAAAATGTTTTTTAAAAAAATAAATTGATAAATTTTGAGTAAATTTTTAATTGACACAATTAAAAAGTTACTTAAAAAAATCAAAAAATTTTTAATTAAATTTTTAATTGTGTCCATTAAAAAATTTCTAGAAAGCATTTAATATTTTTTTATTAAAAATTTACTCAATACTATTAAATCGTTTACTGGTGCAAAATTGAGTAATTTTTTACTCAATAGTATTAAAAATTTACTCAATTATTTTTTTTATTTTTTTCTGTGCACCTTAATGATTTTTTTTTTTTTTTATTTATTTATTTATTTATTTATTTATTTATTTATTTATTTATTTATTTATTTATTTATTTATTTATTTATTTATTTATTTATTTATTTATTTATTTATTTATTTATTTATTTATTTATTTATTTATTTATTTATTTATTTATTTATTTATTTATTTATTTATTTATTTATTTATTTATTTATTTATTTATTTATTTATTTATTTATTTATTTATTTATTTATTTATTTATTTATTTATTTATTTATTTATTTATTTATTTATTTATTTATTTATTTATTTATTTATTTATTTATTTATTTATTTATTTATTTATTTATTTATTTATTTATAGCTCTAATAAATAAAGAAATTCTTGCTTTGGAAGAATGTATGGAAAAGGGGATCGTCTTACTCTTTAAGGTATTCCTTTAAAATTTCTTTGTAGACAATACCATAAAATAAAGCAATTTTAGTTAATATCAAAGTATCACAAAAGAAGATGAACTTACCAGAACTGATAATCAAAGTAGTTTGAAGCTGAAAAAATAAAGAAGAGAATAAATTAGTTAATCAATAATTGTCACGTACAGCAGAATCTCACAAATTAGAACTCTCACAAATTAGAACTGTCCAAAAATTAGAACCGGCTATTTAAATGTATTGGACACTCTGAAATTAGAACCTGTGGTTCTAATTTCTGGAAGTTTCTTTTTATTTTCAATACAAAATATTTTTTTTGTAGTTTTTTTAAACTAAATATGTGAAAACCCGATTTATACGAAGTTAACGCTCTAAAATTATAAACAGTGGTTCTAATTTCTGGACTTTTGTTTTTATTTTCACAATTCCATAAGCGTAAAAGAAATCGAAAAATGGAATGAAGATGGGTTAAATGACGGATCAGATAGCAGTCACGATAATATAATCGATGTAAAGCCTGTTATTTCTCATTTCAAGCGCTTAAAAGAGTTTTTTTTACGAATTTAATGTGTTAAATTAATTAAATATATCGTCGAACTATATTCAATAAATGCCAACTCGAAAAAGCTTACTGTTCAGGAGAGCTAAAAAACTAGTTATTTCGCATATCCCAGCAAAACTTAGATTACCAAATAAGGTATAAAATAAGGTATATGATCTCTTATTTTATACATTGCAGCATTGATGATTTTAACAGGCGATGAGATTCAAAGTAATGCATCTACATTATCACATAGAATACCAGTAAGGTATAAAATAAGTCATAAATTTATAACGAAGAATACCAGTAAGGTGTAAAATATATGATATTTTATAGGTTACGAGTAAGGTATATAATATAGCATACCAGAACGTAATATATAAGGTGTTACGAGTAGTGAAAAAGTAATTTTGTATTAAATTTACTCACGTGATTGTAAGTGAGTGTAAGTAGATATAATATGCTAGTGAGTGTGAGTCGTTAGAAATTTCTTGTCGTGAGCCCATCTCTAGTTTAAACTTATGCATTTTTTTATAAAATAATTATTTTTTATGTTATTGTAATGCATTATGCATTTAATTATAAATAATGCATTATTTCAAACTTTTAAATAATACATAATGTAACCAAATATAAATCATCCATGATATAATGTTTAGAAATAATAAATATGAAATACATTTTTCCAATAATCATGCATTACGTAGCAAATTATTAGTAATGCATTATTTTTCACTTTAAAATAATACGTTGTGGAACAAATGTTTGGTAAGACATCCTAAAATAATGCTACAAATAAGGTATATGCATTACCTGGTAATGTGTTATATAATCACTACCCATTACCAAAGTTTTGCTGGGATTATTGCAAAAATAAACAATGTACCTTCCACAAAATGGTTTAAATATTCTAAACAATTTTTACCTATGCAAAAATGTTCATATTTTGCACTTGTTTGCGTATTTTTCAGAGATGGCATTTATTACTATATCAAAAAACAAATATTTTTTTAGAGTTGGCATATTTTGTCGGAAAATAAAAATAATTTTTTTTTGGAAAAATTTAAAAAAATTTATTTTTTTTGTTTTTTGTTATCCTTAGTACGGTAATTGCAAAAACTGAACAAAAAATTCAAAATCTTTGCATATTTTTAAAAGTTACTAGCTCCGAAAGCCTTTTAATCTCAGGGTGGTCAACTTTGACACTCTGTAACTCACGCTGTATTGCAATAGGGTCACTCCAAACCAGCTATTTTGAAAGCTTATATCATTGACTTTATTTGCCCCATTCATAATGTTTTAATCTGATAAATAGTTTGAAAGTTACATAAATATAAGCAATTTTTTTTTTTGCAAACACTATTTACCGATATTTTTAGAATGGCAATATCTCGAGAACCAGTCATTAGATATCAAAATCTTTACAAGATTCGTGTTCAGCATGGCAAATGCAATAAGATATGTGGTCATATTTTTTTTAAGATATGTGGTCTAATTTTTTAAAAAAATTTTTGAAAAATTTTTGGAAATTTACAATGGGAGTTGGCATTTATTTCAACCAAAAAAATATGTACTTTGAGTTAGCAGAATAACAAAAATGGATGTAAAACGACAACAAATTATTTTTTTGCTCTGAAATTTTTATGGCAGATAGGTATTACATAGGGGAGCTATTTGCCATCGGAAACTCATTTCCGTCAAATTTGAGTTGGCATATTTTGAATATAGGTTCACGATATACAAATGAAAATTGTTTTGCGTTAAAATAAAGCATTCGTAACTGTTTTTATTGTTATTTTGTCATTTACTTTGAAAAAAAAATGTCCAGAAATTAGAACTTTTCAGAAATTAGAATTACCATAGGAACAAAGTGGTTCTAATTTGTGAGATTCTACTGTATATTGTTAAAAATGCCGCAGAGTTTTGTACTCTTGCCCAAAATATTAAATCATGATAATGTTTTATTTAATAAAAAGTTCTTACGAATAAACATCACCTATTTCCAAAACGATATTTTTTCAGAAAAAAATAACTCCAAGAAATATCTCAAATACACCAGCAGAATTTATTCAATATTCAGAAAAAAAAAAATTTAAAAACTAAGAACAAATCAAGAAAATACAAAAAATTAGTCAGAAAAATGCAGATAAATTCAGAAAAAAATCACAAAATTTAAAACAAAAACAACTGGAAAATTTAGAGAAACCTGAATATATAACATTTTAACTTATTTATAAGATTTTGATTAATTCTTTTGATGAAAAGAAATTTTTTTTATGTAAAAAAAAATTGATGAAAAAAAAAATAAGAAAAAAAAAATTTTTTGGTGAGAAAAAAAATTGGTAAAAAATTTGATGAAAAAAAATTGATGAAAAAAAATATGATAAAAAAAAATTATAAAAAAAATTTTGATGAAAAAAAAATTTGATGAAAAAAAAATTAATGGAAAAAAAGTTGATGAAAAAAAATTTGATGAAAAAAAAAAAATAATGAAAAAAAAATTTTTTTGAAAAAAAAATTTTGATAAAAAAAAATTTGATAAAAAAAAAATTTGATGAAAAAAAAAATTATGAAAAAAAATTTGATGAAAAAAAAAATGATGAAAAAAAATTTGATAAAAAAAAAAAATTATAAAAAAAATGATGAAAAAAAATTGAAAAAAAAATTTGATAAAAAAAAATTTTGATGAAAAAAAAAATGTTGATGAAAAAAAAAAATTTGATGGAAAAAAATTTTTTTTGTTGAAAAATAATTATGTTACTTTTTATTCACCAGCTGGTGAAAAACGGTTTTATTCACCACGAGGTGAATTATTATCCAAGTTACAAACCCAAGTTATTAAAATTTTTGGTTTTAAGAAAATGAAAATAGTAATTCATGTTTTCTTTTTCGTTAATTGTTAGCTTATATAGTCAAATTGAGGTGGCGTCCTGCAACTTTTTTAAAATTAGACACCAGCCTAAAAACATTATCATGTTAAAAAATAAATAAAATCTACACTGAAAAAAGCCTCGTGAAAATAATGAAAATTGGCATAAGATTAATAAAAAAATGACTCACGTTTTGAACCGAAGCTAGATTTCATTTGATCAATGAAACTGGTAAAAATACAAAAAATACACTTGAAATCCGGAAGTTAGCAATAGTCAGAGCAGTCATGTGACAGATGATGTATGTTAAATGAAGTTTTTTTTTACGAGTAAGTATATATTATTGCCAAAGTTTTTTTATGTTTAAGAAGATTTATTGTTTTGTAACAATTTTGTGGCATTGCCATTTAAATGTTTACTTTAAAATGTTTAGCAGACTTTTTTGAAAACAATTTAAATAGAAAATATAATAGAATGTTAAGAGAGAATTTAGGATACCCTTTTTGAAAACACATATTTGAGAATACACTCTAATAAAACGAGTTAAGTTTCCAACCATAAATTGGGTAAATTTCAACAAATTTCTTGTAGAATTACACGGTAGTGGTAGTATGTTTAAATATTCAGCTCATGAATTAATGACTGCACCTAACTATACTTCACGTTTTTCTGGTTTGATCCAGTCCCCAGATCTGTTGCAACAGATAACCCTCAAAAAAAATATTTACAAGATTTTTTTTTTTTTTTTTTTTTTTTTTGAGGGAGAAAAACTTGTAACTTATATTTTTTGCTACCTCCTATTTGACAAGAATATATTGTAATTTTACAAGCTTTTAACCAATAATTTTGTATTTTTTAAAGATTTTTACCAAAAAAATTGTAAATTTTAAATTTTTTTTGACGCGTTAAAACTTACAAGGAGGTTTTGTAACTTTACTAGATTTTTTTGTTACCTATTTTACGAAAATTCCTAGTAAAAATTACGAGCTTTTTGGTAATTTTACAATTTTTTTACCAATAAAATTTTAAATTTACAACTTTTTGAAATTTGTAAAATTACAAAAAAAAAAAAATGTAAAATTACAAAAAAGTAAATTGCGATAAAAAATTTTTTGTTAGAAAACTAGGAAAACTGTCAAATATTGGTAAAATAAGATTACGAAACATTTTTTAGTAATTTGACAAGGTTTTTTTTTGTGTAGTTACAAATGGAGTGCTAAACTTAATATACCTAATTGCAGCGAAATATGTAAACCAAACTTTTTTTATGTGTATCGAAATTTTTGGTGCACTTATAAACCACCAATACACTTTGTATTGGATTTGACAAAAGAATTTTTCCATCGTCTCACCAAAAAAGCAACAACAGAAAATGGTAACAAATGTTTGTTGTTGATTTGAATTTAATGATAAGCATTGATGGATTGATTAATAACAATATGTCGCCCAAAGTGTCAGGTTTGTGTATTCAACCTGTCATGTCTTTGCCTTAAAATATATTGAAACATTTTAAAAATGGGTTAAGGTGTGTACGGGAACTTCTTAAGATTTCCCAGAAAAAAATACTTGTTGATCAAACTGTATAAATTTATAGATATTTGAAATTATATTCTACCCTATTTTAATTTTTTTTCTTCTATGCTAATGCTGATTTAATTTCTCATTTAAAACGTAATCGAACCTCATTTATTTACAGCGTCTTCACTGAACAATAGGTTCAAAATTTTGGTTGTATAATGGTCTAAATTGTAGCTAATATTAATTTTTTAGTCATACATAAATTGTTGTGCTTAATACCCGAAATAATACCTTGCGGTTATCCGTATTTCCTTAGATTTAAAACATTTTAAAACATTCCCGCTGAGAAGCCATGTACCTACCCGATCGAAATGTATATAGGAACCGGTCAGATAAGTTTCGCTTCTTTAGTGGATATAACGCGAATGGATTTTAGGATATTAAAAAGATTCGCAATGACTTTGAACGTGTTTACGTTGCACCGCTAGCGGAAAAAGTTTTGTGGTATCGCTATGGACCAAAAGGTCTATGCGAGTTGTCAATCGGACACTGCCACCCTAACCTAACCTATGGGGTCCTAAACCAATATTTCGAAATAAAAAAGTTAGTATCCCCCATATTGTACTTGGAGGGTATAAACCCACATTGACACTTCTGAATCGCTACGAGGTTAGATGAGGTTTGAATATCAGTTGTTATACCATGGGAATATTGGTGGCCCCAGTTAGTCACTTTCTTTAAACCATTTTGAGCCTCCTACAAAAAAAAAAAAAACTTCTAAGATGTTTTATTTCGACATTAGACAAATGACATAGATCATGCTGTTGCATTGAAGACAAAGAAACAAGTTTATGTCTACACCATTTACAGATGTAATTCGAAAAAGATCAATTGTAACTCGAAGATTCTATTTGTAATTCGAAGATTCTATTTGTAATTCGAAGATTCCATTTGTAATTCGAAGATTCCATTTGTAATTCGAATACTCCAATTGTAATTCGAAGATTCCAATTGTAATTCGAATACTCAAGTTGTAATTCGTAAAAGATCAATTGTAATTCGTAAAAGATCAATTGTAATTCGTAAAAGATCAATTGTAATTCGTAAAAGATCAATTGTAATTCGAAAAAGATCAATTGTAATTCGAAAAAGATCAATTGTAATTCGTAAAAGATCAATTGTAATTCGAAAAAGATCAATTGTAATTCGTAAAAGATCAATTGTAATTCGTAAAAGATCAATTGTAATTCGAAGATTCCATTTGTAATTCGTAAAAGATCAATTGTAATTCGTAAAAGATCAATTGTAATTCGAAAAAGATCAATTGTAATTCGAAAAAGATCAATTGTAATTCGTAAAAGATCAATTGTAATTCGTAAAAGATCAATTGTAATTCGTAAAAGATCAATTGTAATTCGAAAAAGATCAATTGTAATTCGTAAAAGATCAATTGTAATTCGAAAAAGATCAATTGTAATTCGTAAAAGATCAATTGTAATTCGTAAAAGATCAATTGTAATTCGAAGATTCCAATTGTAATTCGAAAAACATCAACTGAATTTACATTGATAATTTACGAATTACAATTGGAATCTTCGAATTACAATTGATCTTTTACGAATTACAATTGATCTTTTACGAATTACAATTGATCTTTTTCGAATTACAATTGATCTTTTACGAATTACAATTGATCTTTTTCGAATTACAATTGATCTTTTACGAATTACAATTGTTCTTTTTCGAATTACAATTGATCTTTTACGAATTACAATTGATCTTTTACGAATTACAATTGATCTTTTACGAATTACAATTGATCTTTTTCGAATTACAATTGATCTTTTTCGAATTACAATTGATCTTTTACGAATTACAATTGATCTTTTACGAATTACAAATGGAATCTTCGAATTACAATTGATCTTTTACGAATTACAATTGATCTCTTACGAATTACAATTGATCTTTTTCGAATTACAATTGATCTTTTACGAATTACAATTGATCTTTTTCGAATTACAATTGATCTTTTACGAATTACAATTGATCTTTTACGAATTTCAATTGATCTTTTACGAATTACAATTGATCTTTTACGAATTACAATTGGAATCTTCGAATTACAAATGGAATCTTCGAATTACAATTGGAGTATTCGAATTACAAATGGAATCTTCGAATTACAAATGGAATCTTCGAATTACAAATGGAATCTTCGAATTACAAATAGAATCTTCGAATTACAATTGATCTTTTTCGAATTACATCTGTAAATGGTGTAGAAGTCGCCGAACTCAAACTTTTTATTGTCAACGCAGAATCGGCAAATGTCAGTTGACGACTCCTCCACGACTCCGATTATTCTTCAGAAAAATCTGCTGAAAATACACCCATTATGAGCCATATGATAAATCTGCTTCTTTTAGCAGAAACGGTTTACTGAAAATCTGTCATGCTTATAAGCATGATAGATATATCTAGGTGAAATCAGCAGAGAAATTTTACAAAACAGCAGAGAAATCTGCTAAGACATTTTCTAGAAAATTTTTATTTTTAGAAAATTTGTTTTCATAAAAACTTACATTTTTTTCATCTAAACTTAAAAAAACTATAAAAAAAATGTTTCTGTAAAATTAGCAATATAATCTACTGATTTCTTTTTAGTTTTGTCAATTATTAGTCTCAATCATTTTAATTGCATAAAAAACGAAAAAAAATTAACACGTTGAAAAAAAAAAACTTAAGAAAGTTTTCTTGAAAAAAGGATGACAGCAAACTATTTCTTAAAAATTACAAATTAATTGCTAAAAATATGTTCAAAAATATCGTTTTGATTGCATAAAAAAAAATAAAAAATTAACACTTTGAAAAAAAAATTAGAAAATTTAAAAAAAAAAAAAAAAAATGACAGCAAACTATTTCTGTATAATTGAAAAATAGTCTGCTAAAAATATTTGAAATTCAGCAAACAGAATCAGTAAGAACGCAGTAAAATTTCTGTTATTTTAGTTTTTTATAATATTCCTTTTCTTGTTATAAATTTTAAGTGGATGCTCGAGGCAACATAATCCATACATTCTTCTCTTATACCCTGTTCTCACGTAGAGCTTAAAACCATTTTTAGCAACAATATTTTTAGCAATTTCTTTATTCTATTACAGCATATTGGCAGCAAATGTTACTAAAACGGTTTTTAGCTGTACGTGTGAACAGGGTATTAGAGTCTTCGAAATTGTTTTACAGTGGATATTCCTAACTTTCACCATAAGCCACGACGGGTAAATGGAATTGTTTTAATTTCTGTCATAAGCTTGTCCCGAATACCCATTGATGAAGTGGTTTCCATTTTGTGATTCCAAAAGACCCTTCGTGGGACCAGGGCTTCGAAGGATTTCATTCCCTAATTCGATATGTCATTCTGAGTGAAAATTTAGTGATTGCATTCCCCAATCACATTTTAGCGAATTGAATGAATTCACTTTAGACTAATTCGATTTATAAATATCGAATGCATTCGTTTCATTATTCATTCGACTTTCAAAAATCGAATGCATTCGATTTTTTTTTTTAATTCGACTTTTAAAAATCGAATGCATTCACTTGCACATGCAATCGATTTTCTCTTCATTCAATTTGAAAAATCGAATGGGTTATTCATTCATTGCATAAAAAACTTTAAAAAACGAACCAAGTTAGAGCAAAACGGAGCCAATTTTTTGTCCATAGTATCGCTAACACTCTTCACATTTTTTTTGTCGTATAGGCAGTTAATATGTGCATTTTTTTAATTTTCGGGAACACCAATTTTTTTGGATTCAAAATTAGAGCCCATTAGGGTCATCGTATGTAAAGGGAGTAGGCGATACTATGGACCAAAATTTGGCTCCGTTTTGGTCAAAAATCGATTGCATTCGCAGTGGAATGATAAAAAATCGAGTGCATTCGATTTTTCTAAATCGAATGAACAAGAAATCGAATGCATTAATTTTTGTTCATTCAATCGAATGAATTCCAAGGACTGCATTCAATGTTGATTTATGAAATCGAATGCATTCACTGACTATGAAAATTGAATGAATTTTTTTGAGAATTCATTCGAAAAGGATTTCATTCTTCGAAGCTCTGCTGGGACCCATTCTCTTGAAAATCTTTGAATAGCATCAATAACTTTTCAAACCCAAAACCGATTTGTTTAACAATTTTGTAAAACCATAATCAATAACTTTTCAAAACCAAAAATGATCTGTTCAATAATTTTGAAAACCCAAAACAGCAGATTTTCACTTTGTCGGTTAATAATTGCGAATATTTGATGGAACAGACATATTAGAATGAACATTCAAAACTTTTTCATGTCAGTCGTTATTTGTGTTCTCCTAAATCTATACTATTTTGAAGAGTTTTATAAAGACATTGCAGCCTGCCAACTTAAGGTTACGATGAACATTATCAGGACAACGGACATTTTCCTTCGAATTTTTCTGAGATAACTATTTTGTTACTTTCTTGGCGGTATTTGTAATGAAACTGTCTCGGAATAATAAGATTTTCATTTATTTTAATTGGCTCTCCTAGATCTGGTGATAAATTACATATTTGGAAATGCTTCAAGTCATTTTATTCATATTTTTTTATCGATCAACTGTTTTCGAAGATGTTTTTAAGTAAACCTACTGTGATAAATCGAAGATGTTTTCGAAGATGTTTTTAAGTAAACCTACTGTGATAAATCCCTTACCACAAGGCAACAAATCTAGCCGGGTGATTCAACACTCAATGTTTGCTGAAGAGTTGTCAAATTGTTGTGGTGTTTGTTGTAATTATGGTCTTTCTCCTTCGTTTGGGATGCCTGGTTTTTTCCATTTTGTGATTACGAAATGGGCCCTTTCATGGGAGCCATTTTGTTAAAAACCCTTTTTTATAAATTTTTCAGAATTCAAAACCGAAATCGATCTGTTTTACAATTTTGCAATAAAGAAATCGCGAATTTTGAAATGACAGTCAGTTACTGCGAAAGGTAAAAATAGTGGAGCTCAGCTAAACAAACCTTTGCATATATAAATAAAGGTTGTGCATGCCGGGTCTCGAAAACGTTACTAACAAGGGAAGAATCTCAACTAGAGTTTTTCTTTTCCCGGACTTTTTCATTTCCCGGGAAAGCGGGATTCATTTTTAAATTTCCTGGGATCCCGGGAATTCCCGCAAAAACTAAAAACCCAAATTTTTTGTCAAAAAAATATATAAAAACCTTATGAATGCGATTACAGTATTTATAATGTTTATTAACACCATAAAAATCTTATTTGGTACATTTAAAAACAAGTGAGAAAATTATAGTCGGTCAAGACCGACCATATAATACCCTACACCAGAGTTTCCCGAAAAATGGGTCCCAAGTTCAAAAATGGGCCGATTAGATCTATATTTTGTCAAATATTTAATAAGTGTAAAAAACATTCACAAATCAAATTTGAGTGAAATAGGTTTCGATTTGATGCCAATAAACAGCCTTAAGTGAATATCGGTCGAAATTTTCACATGGGGCCTAAGTACAAAAATGGTCCGATGGTAAACAGATTTGATAAGGTTGTTAAGGTACGCATTTAACATACACAAACAAAATTTTAATAAAATATTTTCTATTTTCATGTAAATTGAGAGATTTATGTGAAAATCGGGAAGGTGGTTTGTATGGGGGCTACAAGAAGAACTGATCCGATTCCTTCAAAATTTGGAGTGGTCATTTGTGAGGACAAAACACGTTTACCTGCCAAATTTCGAAACGAAACCTATTATAGCACGGTCATTAGAGTCATTTGATCCAAAAATAAAGAGGACCTTTGTATGGGGGCTAGGTCTAAATATGGACCGATTTTTTTCAATTTCAATAGGCTTCGTCCTTGGTCCATAAGAGGCTTAAGTTTCAAATTTCAGGTCAATTGGTTAAAAATTACGACCTGTATCGTGTTTACACCGTTTACATGGACAGACAGACGGACGGACGGACAGACGGACGGACGGACGGACATCGCTAAATCGACTCAAAAAGTGATTCTGAGTCGATCGGTATGCTTGAATGTGGGTCTAGGACCAATATTTCGGGTAGTTACAAACATCAGCACAAACTCATTATACCCTGTACCACAGTGTGGTGTAGGGTATAAAAAAATAGGTTTCGAGAAAAAAAGTACAATTTTTGTTAATGAAAACTCATCATTTATTCTAATTCATCTTAGTTAATTTTTAATATTGGTTCTCAATGCTTTGCCTCTAAAACACAATGAAACTGATTCAGGGGAATTTTTCAATAAATTCTCTGAAACTGAATGTAACTGTTTCAGACAAGTGAAATTATAAGAAAATTTGCCCTAAAACGTTATTAAAAAAATTAAATAGATTCTGGTTTCTAAAAGAAAAACACGTTAATTTCAGAGTCATTCCTTACACAGATTTAATATCAATTTATCGATTATAAAAGAATCATGTCCAGAGACAGAAATATTTTCTATAGAAACAAATAATCATACTGCAAATTTTTCAAATGCAGGTCTCAGAAAGAAAATTTCTCAGCTTCTACAAAAAAGTATTAGGTTCTGATAATTATATCCTACACTCAAAAGAAAAACTCTGTCAAAAAATCTGTAAAACGACTTTCAATTTGAATTAGCAATCTTTTAGCAGATAGTTCTGCTGAGAAGGATATTTTTAGTAAAATCTCTGTCATTTAGTTTAAGAAAATAACAGACATTTTACTATGTTTATACTAATTTTGTTTGCTGAATTTCATTATTTTTTCAAGAAATTTTTTTATATAAAAAAAAAAGCAGAACAGATTGTCAGCAGATTGCTCTGCTGAAATCAGCAGATTGTTCTGCTGAAATCAGCAGATTGTTCTGCTGAAATCAGCAGATTATTCTGCTGAAATCAGCAGATTTTTTCTGCTAAAATCAGCAGATTTTTCTGCTAAAATCAGCAGATATTTCTGCTGATTTCAGCAGATCAATCTGCTGATTTTAGCAGAGCAATCTGCTGACAATCTGTTCTGCTTTTTTTTTTTATATAAAAAAATTTCTTAACAAAATAATGAAATTCAGCAAACAAAATCAGTATAAACATAGTAAAATGTCACACATGTTTAATAACTAAAACGCCAGATAAAAGTATAAGCTTCCGTAGCGTAGTGGTTAAGAAGTGTACTTTCAAATCGGAAGGTGGCGAGTTCGATGCTGGCTGGCGCCGTATGTTTTTTTTTTTTTTTTTTTATTGTTATATTTATTCACCTCTTATGACAGATATTTAGCAAACCGTGTCTGCTAAAATCAGCAGATTTCTCATATGGCTCAAAATGGGTGTATTTTCAGCAGATTTTTCTGCTGATTGGACAGAGAATTTATTTTGAGTGTATCGAAGATTTAGATATTGTTAGACTTTTTTCATTTCGTAAGTCTCAGATTTTATGACATTTTATAGTTAGAAGGTCTCTCTTTGAATACCTTTTTGGGCCCTCCAGGTCCCTGTGTACGTTTCTGCCATCAACTATCAAGAATTTTAATAAAATCTCTAAAAAATCATATACAAAATAATCAATAGAAGTCGAAAAATCAACAATTTCAAAGAAACGAAAATACCCGGGAATTCACGCTCTATTTCCCGGGATTTCGGGATCGAAAATTTACGGGATTTCCAGGGAAATCCCGTCCCGGGAATACCCGTGAAAAACTCTAATCTCAACCCATATGAAACGATTTGCATGAAACTTAAAATATATATAAAAGGTTGGGGTGTTTCGCTTTATCGGCCATATCGCGGAGTTAGTGTTTTCGAAAAATCGGTCAAAAAAAGGCGAAAAAATTGTTTTTTTGGTTTTTTCCGTAATTTTTTTCTAAGAAACTATATAATGTTTCCATTTGAGAAGAAAGGTTTTTTAATGCCTATCCAAAAGTGACATAACCTTGTAAAAATTCGGCTTTGTTAGTTTTTTCATGAAAATGTGTAAATTTTGGTGTGTATTTATGTGAAGACATAGACCTACGATATCCATATGAATACGAAATAATCTTTATTAAATTTAAGTCGACACGTGTTTTTGCTCTAGACGATATTCCTGTTGGTTTGGAGATTATCAGAATTTTCCCGAATAAGGTGGCAACAAACATTTTTAAACAGCATATTTTAAGTTTCAAGCAAATCGGTTCATAAAGGTTGGAGTAATTCCCTTGTTAGAGTGAAATAGAAAAGGATCTAGAATTAGTACTGCCGCTTGCAAAGTTACGACCACAGTGTTAAAAGATGGACCTTTTTTGGTATCGGACATTTCCTCTTTCCAATTTGTCAGACGAAACTGTTCAGTCATTTGGTGGCTAAGTGGAGTACTGCATATTGGTCGGTGGGTAGTACCATTATAGAGACGGTTTCTTATGGAATGGCGAATTTTTTCCCCCATTGACTCTCGAAGTCATTTTAAATTTTTTTTATCGATTATCTGATGATTATCCCGATGTTTCGCAATAGGTATTCTTACCTTTAGTCAATATTCGACCTGTCGTTCCTTTCTGAGTAAATAAACCTTACTCAGTAATTCTACAATTATTGCTTGCTTATGATTTGTGGAATTCTTAACACTTCTGTCATAAATTAGTCCGAATCTTTATCGAAAACAGTCCTTTTCCGCTTGTCATTCTACAACGGCCCCATCATGGGCGCCATTTTTTTTTTTTTTTTTTTTTAATTTTTCAGCATAACTGAAAATTTGTTGATATAATTTTAATTTTATGCATTGGATACAACATTGTAGGCAACGCTAAATCTTCAGCGACGTTCTCCATATGAAAACTATTCCCCTTGCTCCAGTAGCTTTTAATTTTTGACTAAAGATCAACCTATAGAACCAAGTGAAAAACACTTACTGCAAAATACTGTTATTCAATACTGACATTTAAGCAATTAAGCAACCTTAAAAAAATACACGAAATTTTACAAAATGTAGAAATTTAAACTACTTTAAATATGTATCAGATATGTGCATTTTTTCCAAAAGTTAATTGAACTTTAGTCATGTCCAAATTTTTAAAACCAGTTGGATTAACGATTCAATACACTACCACAACAACGCAAAAAAAAGGAAGAACAGGCAGACATCCATACAAGCACACACTGAATGAAACATACCTACAACTCCCTTTTTGTGCTTTTAATACCCAAAACAACAATAACTTGAACTAACAGTAAGTTGAGCGTTAGAGTAACACCTGTCTGGTCGGACGAAACCAAAAAAAAAAAAAAAAAAAAGAATGAACGAAGACTGACGGTTAACATTATAACGGCTTAGAAAAGGTATTGTTTGTTGCCAAAAAAAAAAAAATAAAAAAAAAATTAAAATACTGCTTATATTTTTTATACGAACAAAAAAACACACAAAAAATGTAAAAGCCTTAATGTGGCGTTGGTGGTGGTGGTGGCAGGAACCGGCATGAATTTGGTAGGAACCGGCATGAATTGTATGTATTTTCTTCTACTTCTTCCAATTTAGTTTAAACGATATTGTTTCAAAATAATTCAAACGCAATATTCAGCAACATACACAATTACAACAAATACTTACACAAAAAAAGCAACTACTTTTTTCTATAAAAGGACTTTTGCAATTTTAACACAAAAAACGAAAATGTTACAAAAAAAAATACAGCCTAACGGTCGATTTTGTTAAGCCAAAAAAAAAAATATATTTATAAAATATTCCACATGTGATGGATAAATTTTGAAGCCCAAAACAAAAGAATATCAAAGGTACGAGAGCAGACATACATCTACTCAAGCGTGATGTCATTTGACAAGAATATTTTTTTTGCTAACAAAAATAAAAAAGTTTTTAAAATGCCTTTTACCTAAATTCATTTTTCATACGAGTCTGTAAAATAAATTGTTTAAGATATGCTAGTACGTTGTATAAAGAAACATAAATGCATTATGATATTTAAAATGTTAGATAATATAATATTAAACAAAAAAAAATTATAAAAGGAATCACAAACTTTATCTAATCTGTCTTTAACATGGAGGAGGTGACCATCTGGAGAGAATAAGTTCACCTATTTCAATAGAACCCTTATCATGGTAATATCAATAGAACAGTGTTACACAACCCATATTCTGACGATGCTCCAAAGAGTCAATAGAGTTGGATACCCTAGTGTCATTGATTAGCTTCGACGCCCTCCTTTTAACACGGTCCAGAAACTTCAGAATAGACTCTGAAGCCCATGCCAATATATTAGAGTTGTATTCCGTCTACGACCAAATTTAGGAGGTATAAACCATAGTCTCTTTAGTATGTTCTCCCTTTTCCGGATCTCATTATGATTTGCAGTCCCTACATAGTAAAATTCTCCTTAGCCGGATGGTGAGGCAGCTTCTGATATAATGTTAGTATACCCCAAGCAGGCTTGCCATGTCAGCACTTCTTCTACAAAAAAATGTCTCAAAATCCGAGACTTTTTCTATAAGAAAAATGTCTCAGAATCTGAGACTTTTTCTATAAAAAAAAATGTCTCGTAATTTGAGACTTTTTCTATAAGAAAAATGTCTCAGAATCTAAGACTTATTCTATAAGAAAATTGTCTCAGAATCTAAAACTTTTTCTATAAGAATGTCTCAAGAATCTGAAACTTTTTCTATAAGAAAACTGCCTCAGAATCTGAGACTTTTTCTATAAGAAAAATGTCTCAGAATCTGAAACTTTTTTTATAAGAATATCTCAAGAATCTGAAACTTTTTTTATATGAAAAATGTCTCAGAATCTAAAAATCTTTCTGAATGAAAATTTTTTTAGAATCTGGAATTTTTTCTATAAGAAAAATGGCTCAGAATCTGCGACAATTTCTTTACAAAAAATGTTTAAGAATCTGGAAATATTTTTGTTAGAAAAATGTCTCAGTACATATTTGAAATTTTTTTACGCACACAGAAAAAAAAATTTCTAATCGAATTTTTAATTTTTACCTATTCAATATTCAGTTGCTGCTATATATATTTGACTCGGACAACCGAATTTTCTGGTTGTTTCAATAAAAAGGCAGTTATATCAACCGAATTCAGTTGTGACTACCGATATTCAATTGTGACAACCTACATTCAAATGCAGCAGCCGACTTTTAGTTGTATCAACGGAATTTCGAACTAGCCGTGGAATAATCTTCCCGCAGAGGTCTTCCCAGTTTCTTTCAATGTACACTGAAAGAGTTATTGTTCATTATATCTATGAACAAATTTCATAAAACCAAATTCATAGAATCTATGAAACAATTCATTGGCTGAATGAATATTCATTAGTATTCTGAAATATTTCATAGAATTTTATTCATAGATTTTATTAAATTCATAGAAAAAATTCATAGAATTAATGAATGTCATTCATAGAAGAAAATGCCATCAACATGCCTTTTATTTTTTTTAATAATTAAAATAATGTTACAATAATTAAAACAGTTGAATAAATTTATTAAAAAAATAAAAAAAAATAAAAAAAACATAAAAAAAAAAAATATCATTGCTGCCCCGACTGGGGCTCGAACCCACGACCTACCGGCTGAAGTGGTAATTGTCGACGCCTTAGCTATCAGCGCCACCAAAGAAGAAAAATCTCGCCAACTAACGCTTGGTTTTATAACATTTCATTTTTGTAAATACACAAAATATTTGTTTTCTACAAACACACACACACAGCTGTGTGTGTGTTTGTCACAGAGCAATGTGACAGAGCATAGACACAAACTCAATATATTAATCAAAATTTTTAAGTGTTGTTACTTGTTTATATAATTTAGCTAAGTGGCTAAAGACTAAGCTTCACGAACAAGAGGTTCTATGTTCGAATCTCGGTGGGGATTAGAGATGCGCGCGTGACACGAATTTTTCGTGATTCACGTGATTCACGCGTGAATCACGCGTGATCGTGAGTGAAATTTATTTTTACTCACGTGATCGTGAGTGCGCGTGATTATGAAAAATAGTTTCGTGCGTGAGCGTGCGTGAGTAATTTTTGTTTCGTGAGTTTGCGTGATTTTTTTGTGCTGTTTGAAACAGAAAACGAGTAAAAAAAATCGTCATTGTATTGAATTTAGAGGGAAATTAATCCAAAATTGTGATTTTTATTATTGTTTTAAGAAAATTCAATTTTTTTTTGTGCAAGAAATCGAAAGAAGTAAAATAAAAATTCGCTAATTTTAATTTCGTGAGTCTTCGTGAGCGTGATTTTTTCGTGAGCGTGATAAAAATTTTAGTTACTCACGTGAGCGTGCGTGAACGTGATCAGAAAAAATAATTTCGTGCGTGATCGTGCGTGATTAAAATTTTTATTTCGTGAGCGTGAGCGTGCGTGAGTCAAAATTCACTCACGCGCCCATCTCTAGTGGGGATAAGTTAAAAAAAAATATAAATTTTTAAAAATTGAAAATTGTAAATAAATAAAATAATAAAAATAAATAAAAATAAAATATAAAAAAATAAAATTGAAATAATAAAATAAATAAAAATAGAATTGAATAATATTTTTTTTCCATGGCCTATGAACTTTTTCATAGGTTTCTGGTTTCTATGAATTTGATTCATAGATTCTATGAAGGGCATCATTGGCTCACTTCTAATGATTTTTTTCATAGAATCAATGTACGTTTTCATAGCCGTAATGAACAAAATTCTTTCAGTGTAGATAAATTCAAGTCAAATATCCACAAACACTACTCCCTCTTTCCTTCTCCTCATAACCTATTTTCCTGATATCAACACAATGCACTGCATTAATAGTGTTGGTTCAACGTAAAGTGTTGGTTCAACGTCCCCTGAGTGTTGGTTCAACGTAAAAAATAAAAAAAATTGGAAAATTTGATTTCTGTGTGTACGAAAAACGTCTCAGATCTAGGACTTCTTCAATACGAAAAATTTATCAGAATCTGAGACTTTATCTACACGAAATATGTATCAGGGTCTAATACTTTTTCTATACAAAAAATGTCTCGGAATCCCAGACTTTTTGTTCACGAAAAATGTCTCAGAATCCGAGACTTTTTCTATACAAACAAGTAAGAGTGTTAAATTCGGCTGTGCCGAATCTTTCATACCCTCCAACATGCAAATAAATAAAAAAATAAAAAATTGCAGGGGCGTCTTCTTTTTTTTTTTTTTGAGGGGGGGGGGGTCGGTAGTGGTAATTGGGGGCACAATTCCTCTCAAATAAGTGTTAAAAAAAATTATTCTTATGCTTTTTGCACTAAAGAAATACAAATTTATCATTATATAAAAAACAAAAAATTATTCCACGCCCATAAAAGGGGGGGGGGGCGGACCGTAAAACGATATTTTCTAATTCTGTGGGTCCAAATGCACGACCTTGAACTTCTTGTAGCTTAAAAATGTTGGATTTGTTAAACAAAAACACAAAAAATCATGTAAAAATGTGATATTTTTCAGAGGTTGGTTTAGTTCTTCAAAGGGGAACTTTTTCCCCCCTGGTCCGATTTTGCCCATCTCCGAACTTAACCAGCCTATGAACATAAGACATATATGTGCCAAATTTCAGGAGTCTATCACTTTTATTTTGGACTGTATCGTGTCTTCCACAGACGGACGGACGGACGGACGGACGGACGGACAGACGGACATCGCTAGAATGTCGTAGAATCGATCACTGATCAATAATATATATACTTTATGGGGTCCTAGACCGATATTTCGATGCGTTACACACGGAATGAGAAAGTGAGTATACCCCCATACTGTAGTTGGAGTAGGGTGGCCCAAAATTCCTTTTGCTTCGCTACAGGTCAACGTACCTTAAAAAATTAAAGATGGTATCGTAACTAATATTTTGAGCCAAATTGCAGCACCCTACGACGATTAGAAGGGGATGCTAACTGATCACATGTGTTTGCAACCTCCGAAGAAATCTAAAAAAAAAATTTTTGCAATCCTAAAAATTACTACATGGAATGGTATCGTTACAAGAGCAAATAAGTCACATATGGCCATTTTGCCCTAAGGTTGCCTACAAAGGACAATAGGGACATTTTAGTTTCGATTAGGAAAAAAAACAAAAAATTTATTTTTTGATATTATACTCAAATTAAAGATATTTGTATTACCTTTCAAATGAACTTTATCGCAACTTAATGGTCCGCATAGTTTTTGAGTTACAGCGGTTTAAGTGAAATGCAGGGTTCCGCTTTTTTTAATATGTATTTTTTTTTGTTTAAGGACAATCTTAGGACAAAATGACCGCATGTAAATTATGTGCTCTTATTACGCTATGGTTATTTTTAAGATCCCAATAAAAAAAATTTTAAGATTTCTTTGGAGGTTGCAAACACTTATGATAAGTTAGCATCCCCTTCCAATCATTGTAGGGTGCTGAAATTTGGCGCAAATTGTTCGTTACGATGCCATCTATCATATTTTGAGGTACGTTCAGTTTTGAGTTATACTTGGTATTTTTCCATATGTTGATGGGCCACACTAAGTTGGAGGGTATAAAAATGTCTCAGAATCTGAGTCGTTTTCTGTACAAAAAATGTCTCAGAATCTGAGACTTTTCCTATACAATAAATGTCTCAGAATCAGAGACTTTTTCTATAGTAAAAATGTCTCAGAAACTGAGACTTTGCATAAAATAAGTGTCTCAAAATTTGAGACTTTTTATTTTTGCCAAACTTCTATGAACTTTAGACTTTTAAAATCGTAAAATCAGACTTTTTTTCAGTACAGAATATACTTTACAATCTGAAACTTTTTATGTAAGAAACATTTTTATGAATTTGAGACTTTTGATACAGGACAAATTCCTCCTTTAGAAAAAGTCTCTGATGTATTCGAAAATTTGTTTAGATTCTGAGAATTTTTCTGTAAGAAAACGTGAAATTTTCATTAAAAACTTATTTAAAAAAAAATCGCTTCATTTGGTATGAGCGAATTTATTGGAATTTCGGGGCCCCCTTAAATCGGGGGCCCTGGGCACGTGCCCAGTGTGCCCTAATATTTAAAACAGTTTTCTTAACTATCGTTCAATTTAAACTTTAAATCTTATCTACTCTTTTGCAGATGGCACCAATATTTGTTACACATTTTCCTTAAGCCGCAGGCCAAACCTTTTTGAGGTTAAAGGAAGAAGGCAGATGATGAATCGCGAGTTGGGTCTTACGATTAGGATCAGGGGTAATGCACCCAATGTTCTTTGTTGACCCACGTCATCTGCAGATATGGGTGGTATAGATATCGAGGAAACGAGCAATTTTAATGGTTTGGGCATTGTAGGGACCTGATAAACTCAAAAATAAAAGTTCCCAATTTTTATAAATATTTTAATAATTTTAATTTGTCATTAAAATCTCACCAACCCCACAGGCATATAAATTCGTGTTGATGTCCGTTCGAATAACCACGCTTTTCCGATTTCGAAAGAATCATTCAAGTGTCTCGATTTTTTAAACCGGTGTAAGAAGTTATTCTTTTTATCCGATCGTCTTCCTTTACTATCAATGTGCCGAAGATGGCATACAACACTTATTTATGGTCAGGGGCTTCAAAGTATTTTTTGGAGGGTGGTGATGGCAATAAATGAAGGGTGGTGATGCTTATCAATAACAATAGGGTATTCAACTCTATTGACCCATTGGAGCATCGTCAGAATGTGGGTTGTGTGACTCTGTTCTAACAATATTACCCTGGAAAGTGTTCTGCTAAGATAAGTGAACTTCTCCTCAGTGCACTGTGGCCGAAATCACTGATCTAGCGGCGCTTAAGTCAAAATTAAAAAGTTAAGATCGATTAATGTTTTTGCACTCCATCGTTTACCTATACTTTACAGAAAAAATTTACGTTTTTACTTTTGTTTTGCTTTCAATATTCGCACAGCTGTAAGCTGTCAAATATACATTTTCTGCAGCAAGTGTATTAAAGGAATTTGGGGCCTAATTACTCAATGAGTTTTTCTTGACACTTTTAAGTCAATTGTTTATACATTTTGAGCCAAAAAGTTTTAATTGAAAGTAAAAGGTATGTTTTAACTAAAAAATAAATGTTTGTGGCCTGTGTGTATCTAGTTTATTATTAGTGCATTATAGAAGTTGACATTTGTGATATAAACTATAGTTTCATGGACTGCAACTTTTGAAATTCGATCGTATTCGGTCCAATTCCTGTTTTGTTTATTATTTTAGGTTATTTTTGTTGTGCCGTTTCAGTATGGGGTGCTAGTTCGCGCAAGTTGTTCCGTTTTTAGGGTCCATCTTCCTGTCCAAATAAACAGTATTAACGCGATACAGACCACACTTTTCAATCGATTTGGCTAAAATTTGAAATTTAAGATTTTTTATCGAAAGAACAAAACCTATTAAATTTTTGACAAAATCGGTCCATGTTATCCCATAGCCCCCATGTTAATTTCCCCTTTCAGTTTAACTTAAAAACCCAAACCATAGTATTTTAACAAATATCCTCTTGAAATTCGACTGTTAAATGTTTTTTGTAGCCATAAATAATCACTCTGAATTTTAACGGAATCGGAACATTTTAACTTCTATTCCTCATATAGACCACCCTCCCGATATTCACATAAATTTCCCAAAATACATAAAAACACTGAAATAAATAAATATGGTTAAAAATTAAATTCTTTATTAGTTTTATAATCACAAATATGCATTGGGCTTTATTATTCTTTATTTCCGAATTAAGCGCCGCTAGATTGTGTGTTTCGGCCACTGTGCAGCGCCTCTGTTTTTGTTCACTCAGTTGTTCAGTAGATCACATCCGTTAAATGTCGATTGTCCAGTTGATCGCTCATCGCATTACAGAGAAGGAGGTGTTTATAAGTCCTACTAGCCGTATGTGGAATAAACTCCCAGCAGAAGTCTTCCCAGTTTCTTTCAATGTAGATGTCCACAAACATTACTCCCCCTTTCCTCCTCCTCATATCCTATTTTCCTGATAACAACACAATGCACTGCATTAGTAGAGGCATATCCAAAGTGTTGGTTCAAAGTAAAAAAAAACAGACGTATGATCCAGACTATCCAAGCAACGACTAGAATTTAAGACCACGATATAAGAATCAAAATATGATGCAACTCAACTCAAATAAAGCCAAAATGTTCAAGAGATTTTTCTAGATCAATGTTAGCATATTGATTATTTCCAAAGATAAACTACTACAACGTATTTAGGACCTAAAGTGACACTTCTTTGGAAGTACACGAAGAATTGATTCGTTCTCGAAGACTGTGTTTGGTTAAGGAGCTTCCTAGAGGAATCTCTGCTTGTCTGCAAGTTATCAGTAAACCAAAGTGTGGGATCTATATTCTCTATAACCAAAAGTGTGGGATCTATATTTGCTTCGGACATTTGAGAACCACTTAATTTTTGTCAACATACGTCTATATGGTCACTTTAAATATGACAATGTTTTCCTAACCCCATCCATTCAAACATATTTTGGTTTAAAAAAATATTTTTCATTTAACGTTATTTACACTCAAAAAAAAAAGTTTGTAAAATGACATAAAATCCCCGTGATTTTACGGGGCAGGTTTTGTAAAATATGTACTAGCAAGAATCCCCGTAATGTTACGGGGATAATTTGTAAATTGATTTAACAAAAGAAAATGTAAATTTACAATTTTTTTTGTAAAATATTAACTTCGAGGTGAACATTTTTTTTGTAAATTTACAAAAAATTTGGTAAATTTACAAAACAAAATTGTAAACTTACAGAAAAAGGTTGTTATTTTACAAAGAAAAAATAGAAAATGAAAAAAATAAATTGTAGATTAACAAATTATTTGGTTAAACTACTGTTTTTACAGCAAAAAAATATTGAAAAACACGTATATTTACAATAAAAATTGTAAATTTACAAAAAAAAAATTTAAATTTACAAAAAAAATTGTAAACTTACAAAAAAAGTTGTAAATTTACAAAATAAAGTAGAAAATCAAAAACCAAAATTGTAAATTTACAAATTGTTTGGTTAAACTACTCTTTTTTATGGCAAAAACCTTGTATATTTACAATAAAAAGTGGTAAATTTACAATTTTTTTTGTAAATATACCATTTTTTCTAATTTTTTTGTCGTAAAAACAGTAGTTTAACCAAAAAATTTGTAAATTTACAATATTGTTTTTGTATTATCTACTTCATTTTTGTAATATTACAACTTTTTTCGTAAGTATACAATATTGTTTTTTAAATTTTCATATTTGTTTTGTAAATTTACAAAAAATTTTGGTTTATTTACATATTTGTTTTGTAAATTTAAAGGTTTTCTTCCATTGGTGCATCTTATTTTTCCTTCTTCGGCAACTGGAGTAGCACTTCAACAACCTGAAATGATTTTTTTTTTTCACTTGAACACTTTTAACAAACTTTTTAATGTATAACACTGCACTTTTTTATTTTTTTCGACATTTCGTTTTTCTTAAGTAGAACATATGAGAATTGCGAAGGAGGCTACACAAGAAATTTCGTATATTTTCAGGAAAAAGTAGTAAAAAAATAACAATTTTTTTTGAATTTTTAATTATTTTCACAAGTATTTTTAAAAAATCGGAAAATTTTTTTTTGGATATTGTAAATTGGATGTTTAAGTACCTGTTAAAATAAGAAAAACTTAATTTTTCATAATTGGCAGCTTTTTATTGACATTTTAGTTGCCGAATTTAAAAAAAAAAATACCAAAAAAATATGGTAAAATTACCAAAAAATGGTAAAAATACAAAAAAAAAAAAAAACAAGTACAGTAATGAAGTAAAAACACATAAAAATTGTGGTATTTTAGTTAAGGAAAATTACCAAAAAATGGTGTAAAAATTATTTTTTTTGGTAAAGCTTAGAACTAATTGAAAAATTGTTGTATCTGGAACTTAAAAATTTTCAATTTTTTTTTTCATGAAATTTTTTATTTATAAAAAATGATTTTTAACAAAATTTTTTACTCCAAAACGCAAAAAAATCTAAACTTAGAAAATTTTTGCGAGTCCTATTGTTGAATAATTATTTTTTTTTTTTGTAAAACAACATTAATTCTAGTAACAAAAAAAGTTTTGTAAAATTACATTGGAGTTTTGTACTTTTCAATACATATTTTTTGTTTAATTACATTTTTTTGTGTTAAAAACTGAAAACCTTAAAAACGATTTAAAAAATTTTGGTAGAAAGACTAAATAACTTCAAGTAAAATTTTGTTGTACAATTACAGTTTTCTTGTGTAAAAAAACTAAACACCTTGTAATATTTTTTTAATTGGTAAAATAATTCACTTTTTAGTAAATTTACCAAAAAAATTTGTAAAATAAATTTACCAACATATAATAGTAAAATTACAAAGCAAACTGTTGTTTTCATTTTATTAAATATACAAGAATTTTTGTAAAAAGTCAAAAATATTAGTAAAATAGAATTACAAGACCTTTTACTTGTAAATTTACAAACTTTTTTTTTTGAGTGTACTTGCCAGCCACAACTTAAATTTTTTTCTTACTATTATTTTTAGATGCTGCTGTCACTGTACTCCGTGTTCCACAGTCCCTGACGTAACGTCAACATTTTTGTTTGCAAAATGAATTTTTACCTTTATCAAAATTAAATTCCGCTACTCATGATAAACGTAACAAAAATGTTTTTTTTTTTAACTTTTTTATTGATGTCTGGCCTGCTTTTGTGTACAAAATACAATATTTTTTTATGAAATATTGAAAGATAGAAACAAATAGATGGAGTTACAAAAGGAGGGTTTATAATTTCCCCGCACACAGGTTAAGAATTTGGAATATCAATTATACAGAGGAAACTATTATGAATGGAAAGTGCCAATGGCCCATAGAAGCCGACATAAGGCATTAGCAGCTACTTTAAAGCTAATGTTCACGAAAAGTTTGGGTGTTGTTGGGAGTTCAACTGTGTGCGTACAATTTTCACACACCAGAGCTTAGTTCAATATATTAGTTCTTTCGATTACGGAGCCATGTAGGAGGTTAGGTTGTAAGTGGTTGCTGATACAGCCACTGTAAACGTAGACTCTCAGATCCGTTGTGATATCTCGGAATGGTAAAGGGGTTTCCCTACCAGTCCCTGCCGTTAAACCATTTTGAACTCCTTATGAAACTCCTAAGATATTGAATTTTGACATCCGACTAGTCAGAAGGATGGTGCAGCTACCTAGATCCCAGTGAAACAAGGCAATGGCAGTTAATTTATTCAACAGTTTCCAACTCCTCCTCATTCATACAACTCCGGCTGAAATTATTTTACGTCACATTTGGCCGCTCTTGGTGCTTGGTGCTTTCAATATAAGCTCACTTGATAAAGAGAAGCGGTCTGACACATCCACCAAAGTGCTCATCTCTGATTAGTCTCCGTTGCAGATCAAAGTCGTATATTTTGCTTGCAAGTTTCTAAAGGCATACCAACACATTCCAATTTCGTTGGAATCTGTTATGTAGTTCCAAGTCTTGCAATCTCAACGCTTTGCAATTCCCTGGGCCCATATGAGTCGTTGTCAAACTGCTTGTTCATCTCATATAAAGACGTGCGGCAGTTAAGGGCAGATCTTGTTTTCAGAAACATTGCCCCTATAAACTTGACAGCGGCATGACTGTCGGTAAATATGTTGACTGCGGGTGTAGAAATTATATTTTTATACCATACACCACTCTGTGGTACTGGGTATAATGAGTTTGTGCTGAAGTTTGTAACTACCCGAAATAATGGTCCTAGACCTACATTCAAGTATACCGATCGACTCAGAATTACTTTTTGAGTCGATTTAGCGATGTCCTTCCGTCTGCCCATCTATCGGTTTAAGCACGATACAGGTCGCAATTTTCAATCAATTGACTTGAAATTTGAAACTTAAGCATCTTTAGGCCCAAGGACGAAGCCTATTGAAATTTGAGAACATCAGTCCATGTTAAGACCAAGGCTCCATACAATCTCCCCCCCCCCCTGGATTAGGCTTAAATGACTCTAAGAACAGTATTATAATAAATATCGCTTTGAAATTTAACAGATATTCCAATTTTGTTTGCACGAATCATCATTCCAAATTTCAAAGGAATCGGGTCAGTCCTTCTGGTAGTCCTCATACACACTACCGGTATTAGGAAAATAGGTTATAAGGAGAAGGAAAGAGGGAATAAAGTTTGTGGACATTTAATTTGAATTGTAGCCGACTGAAAAGACTTCTGCCGGGAGTTTATTCCACATACGGTTAGTTTGACCGAGAAACGAATTATCTCTGTAATGCGTTGTGCGAAACAATGGACAATCGACAACGAACGGATGTGATTTGCTGGAAAGGCGAGTACTACGGGCATGCACCCTCGTCTCAGGGATGAATTCGCCCATCTCAGTTGAACACTTACAACGGCAATATCGATAGAACAAGGACGCAAAACCCACATTCCGACGAGTCTCCAAAGATAAAATAGAGCTGGATACCCTACTGTCATTCATGAGCTTCAACATACTCCATTGCACTCGATCCAGAAGCTTCAAGATAGACTTTGAAGCACCTGCCCAGATATGGGAGTTGTATTCCATTTTCGGTCGGATGTAAGTAGGCGGTATAAATAGTGAAGAGATCAAACGGAGTTAAGTAATTATTGCACCGTTTTAAGAAATCAAAACACATGAATGCTTCTTTCGACACTTGAAAAACATGTTGGCTCCCACGAACATCACATTGTATCCTCATGCCTAAAACATCACGAGTGTCTGATTCCTCAAGAGCTATACCACCCATCACGGTGCCCTGGAGAGGATTTAAATAAAATTTTGGTGTTACTCCAATTTTTAAGCGGATTATTTTTTTGGACTATAAAAGAAAGAAAATGAGCCAAAAAAGAAAAAAAAGTACTAGGCGCTTTTTTTTTTGGCGGGCAAAAAGATGAATTTCAAAAAAACAAAAAAGAATTTATTCTTTCAAATGCATTAAAAATTTTTTATACAGATGTAAATTCATCACATAGTCACTTGTCAGTGAGATTTAAATATATATGTGACATATTTTTTCAGATATGAGACTTAAAAGAATAATTTCACTATTTAGTGAGACTTAATCAAATTTCTTCTTTAATTTAATGAATGTTTTAACTCTAGCAGTTACTTCACATTAAATATTGATCCTGTTTCTAGATTTTGAAGGGGGGAAGTTATCCCAACAATTCAAACAAAATTTACAAAGGATTTTTGGCGAAATAAACAAAATTAAAAAAGGATTTTAGATCCATCCATAAGTTTCGCAATAAACAAATAGTCCAAACCACCTTCTGTATCTCTTTTTAAATTATTTACTTTATTTTACTCTTCCTTAGGCATTGGAAACACATTTTGAATGATTTTTACTATCGTTTTCTGATTTTTCTTAGTTTTGAAAAAACATTTTTAACAAAAAAGTATTAATTCTTTTAAAAATATATGACTCACTAAGGTCTAAACTGAGGCAACTTTGTGTTCTGCTGTCCGTCTGAGTAGTACACTGAAAAACTTTTAAGAACTTACATTTATAAATAATTTACAAGGACATATTTTATTTAGTTTCAATTAATAATGAAATTATTCTTTTAAGTCTCATATCTGGAAAAATATGTTACATATATATCTAAATCTAACTGATAAGTAAATATGTGATGAATTTACATCCGCATATACAAATTTTCATGCATTTGAAAGAATAAATTCTTTTTTGTTTTTTTGAAATTCATCTTTTTGCCCGCCAAAAAAAAAGCGCCTAGTACTTTTTTTTCTTTTTTGGCTCATTTTCTTTCTTTTATCTTCTAAAAACATAATCCACTTAAAAATTGGAGTAACATCAACATTTTATTTAAATCCTATCCAGGGCACCGTGCCATGGAGACAGCATACAACATTGGGTCTTACGAGCATTAAAATCGACCTGATTCGCAGGACACCACTCAGCGATTGTCGTAAGACCACGGTTGAGTGCATCATTTATGCTCTGTCTCATAACTTCCACCTCAGTAAGGTTTGGTCTATGATTAAAGGAAAATGAATGACAAATGGTGTTTTCATCAACGAAAGAATAGATATGATTGAAAGTTAGGCTCAGGAGAACGTTAAAAAAATAAACTAATAGTTCGGTCTCTGAGAAAGATCGATACAAATTGAGAGAAATCACTACCGGCAATAAGCTTTGAAACGAGTGCACCATGCCACTCACAATCAAACGCGTTGGAAATATCTAGAGCAACCATTTTGCTTTCACGGAATTTGAGAAAATAAGGACTCCAACGTTCCGAAAGAAACGCCAACAGGTCCCCGTAGAACGACTTCTACGAAAGCCATACTGTCGTTTACAGAAAAGTGAATTAGACTGCAGATAATTTACCAAGTGGTGGTTGATCATGCTCTCCATGACTTTCGAGAGCGTAGAACATATTGCTATTGGGCGGTAGCTCTCAGGGCTGTAGGCGCACCTTTTTTGGGATTGGCTGGACGTTGGCCACCTTTCAGCAAGAGGAAAAAAATTCCTACCCGGTACGAATAGCTAAATAATGTTGCCACAGGACGAGATAACGACAATACACACTTCTTCAGGACTACAGGGACTTATTTATGTTGAGATCTTCAACGACCCTTGAAAAAATATCTTAGACAATCGTCATTTGTTAGATGATTCCACTGTAAAGGTTAGAGATGGAAAAAATTCGGAAGTAAATTGTTGAATTTTTTAACAAGTATTTTCCATCATATATGATGGTTTCAAATGTAAATTCAAACATATCAAACAATATATTTGGGTATAATTTCCATTTTTTTTTTTTCTTATTTGAAACGTACCTATTTCTATTTGGTGTGGTCTTTTGGCCAAAAATACATAAAAACTGTCTGGTTTGGTTAAAAGGTATGAGTTCCTCAATTGGTATTTGTTCCATTAAAATACATAAATAAATTTTGGAAGTGATTGCTGGCTATTTTAAATTCTACTCGAAACATCAATATTTTAAATTAAAAGATATTTTAAATTTATTAAAAAATTTAAGTAATTTTTGGCAAATTTTCGTAACGAATGTAAAATTTTCCTTCCAAAAAAATCTCAAAAAGTCTTCTGCTGTTTCGCCTTAAAAACTTCGAAATATTTTTGCTTTCCCATTTTTCACTTGCATTCATTGGACATTTTGAAAATGTTTTTAGATTTTTGCTTCTTTTTTCAAATGCGATTTTATGTTGTTGGTTTACCAATGTGAGCCGCCTGCAATTTAAGGTTTTTCATGTATTTTTTTTTTTTTTTTTTGCATTGCCTGTTGTCCGTTGTTGCTGTTGTTTATTTGTAGTGGGTGTCTATGTTCAATTTGCTCCATTTTTTGTATGCCGTTATCATCATGTTTTTGTTTAACCGCACCTTGCATATTGAGCTATACTACATGGAGTATCCAAAGTCAACAAGAGGGTGCAAGTATGTGGTTTTTTTGTTTGCACATACATACACTGTTAGTGTCTATGGTTGAAAGTGTAAGTAATCAAATCATGGATAGGAATTTTAAAATCGGGTTTTATTAAGATAGAAATTCAGCATCGAGGTCTAAGAGTGATTCAATTAGAAGTGACTTCTGACGTTATGAAATATTTCCAGATAGAAATGTGTTTTCCTTGAATGTACTGGTAGAATCTACTTCAGTTCCGCAGGTAGTTTCAGTAAAGTAATTTCCAGCTTTGCAATTTAAATGCTCGACTATTGACTGTTCTTTCTACTATTTGACACTGTTCCAACACTTGTTTATTTCTGATTTACCCTTGTCTAAATTATCGGTACTCAATGTCTGTTGAACGGTTTTGCTAATGAATTTACCGAAGTTTTACGATTTTCAATCCGGCCCCAGCTTGGGCGCCATTTGTTTCTGAAAGTAAGTTTTTTTCGAATTTTTATGTTTATTTGGAGCCAATTTTCTTAATTTTTTTAAACCGAAACGTTTTTTTTTTTTGCAATTTAAAAAATTCGAAACCATGGTTTCGGATCACTTGTTAAATTTAAGAAAACCGAAACCACAGTTTTGAATTGGTCGTAAATTCAGAATCTTAACTTTGAAAGCACGATTGATAATTAATTAAAAAATTGTAATCGAAACTCGCTAAACTCCAAATATTTTCTCAGTTTCCGCTTTGCGATTTGCATTCGAGCCCCAGCTTTGTTTGACATTTCTGAAAGTATTTTTTTCGAATTTATATGTTTATTTGGAGTTAATTTTCTTAATTTTTTAAACCGAAATTGCTTTTGAAATTTAAGAAAACCGAACCAAAGTTTTGAATTGGTCGTTAATTCAGAATCTCAACTTTGAAATCACGATTGATAATTAATTAAAAAATTTTAATCGAAACTCACTAAACTCCAAGTATTTTCTCAGTTTCCGCTTTGCGATTTGCAGTCGGGCCCTAGCTTGGGCGCCATTTGTTTGACATTTCTGAAAGTACTTTTTTCGAATTTCTATGTTTAATTGGTGGCAATTTCCTTAATTTTTAAACCGAAACGGATCGCTTTTTCAATTTAGGAAAATCGAAACCACGGTTTTTATTTGGTCGGTAATTCAAAATCTCAACTTTGAAAGCACGATTGATAGATAACTGCTTTGAAAAATTTAAACGAAATTCGGTAAATTCCAAGTATTTTCTCAGTTTCCGCTTTGCGATTTGCAATCGGGCCCCAGCTTGGGCGCCATTTTTTTTACATTTCTGAAAGTAATTTCTTTTTTTGAATTTAAATGTTTGTTTGGAGCCAAGTTTCCTAATTTTTTAAATCGAAACGGATCGCTTTTGCAATTTAAGAAAATCGAAACCGCGGTTTTGAATTCATCTGTAATTTTGAATCTTAACTTTAAAAGCACGATTGATAAGTGCTTAACAAATTTTAATCGAAACACGCTAAATTCCAAGTATTTTCTCAGTTTCAGCATTGCGGTTTGCAATCGGGCCCCAGCTTGTGCGCCATTTGTTTGACATTTCTGAAAGTATTTCTTTTCGAATTTCTATGTTTATTTGCAGCCAATTTTCTTACTTTTTTTAAACCAAAACGTTTCGCTTTTGAAATTTAAGAAATCGAAACCACGGTTTGAATTAATTGGTCGGTTATTCAAAATCTCAACTTTCAAAGCACCACTGATAACTGCTTAGAAAGATTTTAACGAAACTCACTAAATTCCAAGTATTTTCTTAATTTCCGCTTTGCGATTTGGAAGTATATTCTCAGTTTCTCAGCCTGGGCGCCATTTGTTTGAGATTTCAGAAAGTAATTTTTTTCGAATTTCTATGTTTATTTGGAGCCATTTTTCATAAGTTTTTTAAATCGCTTTTGTAATTTAAGAAAATCGAAACCACAGTTTTGAATTGGTCGGTAATTCAGAATCTCAACTTCGAAAACACGATTGATAAGTGCTTAAAAAATTGTAAGTGGTTTAAATTCGGACTAAAATGTCCGAAGGGTAAAGTTATAGAAATTCTTCCAAATATTCGACACTGTTCCACCAGTAATTCGTTTCTATTTTAACCTATTCTAATGAATCGGTTCTCAACGTTTGTTTAATCGTTTTAGTAACTGTCGTGAATTTGGCATTAAATATTTTAAGAATCTACTTTTTGGAAGCACAATTAATTAGTGCTTAACATTTCTTAAGTGATCCAAATATCTTAGCGCAGCCTTTAAATTCCGAAGCATGTTAGTCTAGAAGTTCATCCTGATATTGGACACTGTTCCACCAGTTGTTTATTTCTGATTTAACCCAGTCTAATGAATCAGTACTCAACTTTAGTTGAAACGTTTAAGTTGCTGTCATGAATTAATTATAAAACTCCTTCACTGTTGGTGGTGTTCTAGTGCGCTATTTGGAATCTGGGAGCCATTTTCCTGAAATTTCTGTGTGTAGGTTAGGTTGGATGGACGTTCGCCATTTGGCGAATTCACTTGGAGTCCATAATGCCCACTGTGATTCCCTAATTTATATTTCCCTACTCCCCCTCTGAAATAGTTTTACTTCTTAAACCACCCCGTTTCTGTAAGGTATTCTGCTAGAGACGTCAATGCGACACCGTTTAGATAATCCATGTCATCGCAAAATCTTTGCCCCGCATGCTTAAGGCGGCTTCTCATTAGACCCGGGCATTCACATTACAAGTGCTTTACATACTCTTCCTCCACCACTTTCCAACAACTTCTACAATAGTCCCTATCAGAAATTCCCAGTCAGTCATTGGCAGTTTCCACAGGGTTCCCGATATCCTGCACGTAGTCAGTGATATCCACCTATCCTTAATTCTATCCTCAAGACTATCCACGAAAATGCAATTTCGTTCATCAATTCCACTATAGAAACCGAGATGTCAGATTCTACATATTCCCCCTCCAATTCCGAGTGATTCATCATACATTCATCAGCAAATTCATTCCCAGCGACCCCACTATGTCCAGGGACCCAGACTTGACTGTGTTCTGACTGATTCGACGAAGGGATTGTATACAATTTCTAACAATTCCCGATTGTTTGTCTTGCAGGCTTTCAGAGCTGCAAGACTATCCATGAAAATGTTAGTGACGCAAGAATGAAGGTCCCTTGTCATGATCGTCTGCGCAGAGTTATCAATTGAAAGTACTACAGCCTGGAAAATACTACCAGAAGTCTCAATGAGGCCCCGATTTCAAGGCGATAAGAGTAAACTCCCGAACCCACCTCTCCATCTTTGATACGTCCGTAAAGATTGAGATCGCATTCTTTATCAAAACAGAGTTTTCCACCCAGTCTTCCGTAGTGGGTAATTGGACTTCAAAGGTTCTGCCAAAGTTCGTCTGTGGTGAGATACATATAGTCGGTTCTCTGTTCTAGTTTCGTCCTGCCCACCGTACTTAATATAATCGAGTGTCCCCAAAAGCGTTGCTTAAGCAATTGCGACTCTCTTAACCTGAGAGCCGATTTTGCTGTACTAAACTTTAGTATCACTTCCAGGCCGGCCTGGGGTGCTGATCTAATAGCACCAGTGATACCCACACACGCCAGTCGTTATACCTGTAGATAAATTGAGCTGAATGTCTTTGTTTATCTACAGCAAATTACTGAATTTAAAATCCAATCAAATCAGATCTGATGTTTGGAAAATGGAATCAACGGTTATTAAGAATTAGAGTTGTGTAGATTTATTAAGAACTAGTTCAATTGAATTTATCTGCCGTGAATTTGTACTGAAATTCTTTTATTGCTGGTGGTTTTCTAGTGTATGATTAGGAATCGTGCCCATGCTTTGGCTCTATTTTCTTGAAATTTCTGTTAACAATTTTGCTGAATTTTAATACTTGTCCAACAGTTGTTCATTTGTGATTTAACCCAGTCCAATCAATTGGCACACAAATATAGTTGAAACGTTAGGTTAGGTTGTAAGTGGCTGCTGACGTTTAACGTCAGCACACGTAGACTCTGGGGTACATTGCGATACCACGGGACCGTAATAGGTTTCACTACTGGTGCCTGCCGTTAAACCAATTTGAGCTTCTTATGAAACTCCTAAGATATTGAATTTTGAAAGATCAGAAAATCAGAAAGATGGTGCAGCTCCCTAGATCCAAGTGAAGAAAGTCTCTGACCAGAAAGTGCCGCGCAATGGCAGATGAAGTGTTACAAATCTTCCTCATCCATACAACTCCGACAAGTCATTTAACGGCACATTTAACCGCTCTGCGTGCTTTCCTATAAGACAGTTTCCAGTAATTACAGCAACAACAGTCAAAATCTCTCCTCTTGGAAGCGATATCAGCTCAGTTGTGCGCCTCTGATTAAGAGAAGGCCAAATCTGTCGTGTTGTCTCACACGTCAATCCATTTGCCCATATCTGATTAGTCTCCGTCGCGGCACAAAGCCGCAGATTTTGCTTGGAAGTTTCTAGAGGCATACCAACACATTCCAATTCTGTTGGAACCTGTACGGTAGTTCCCAGTCTTGCAAGCTCATCGGCTTTGCAATTCCCTGGAATGCTCTGTGCCGTGGGATCCATATGACTCATTTATCAAACTGCTTGGCCAACTCATTTAAAGACATGCTGCTGTTAAGGGCAGATCTTGTTTTCAGAAACATGGACTCCAGAGACTTGACCGTGGCTTGACTGTCAGAATAGATGTTGACTGAGGTTGAAGACAAGACATTGCAACTCAACCAGTCAGCCACTTCCTTTATTGCCAGCATCTCTGCTTGGAAAACAATGCAATGATCTGGCAATCTTTGAGCCAGGCTCAATCCAAGCTCTTCCGAAAAGCCTCCAAAGCCCACTTGCTCGTGCAGCTTCGATCCATCATTTACCACAAAACTCCCTCATTGCTGGTTGTTTTCTAGTTTAATATTTAGAGTACAGCCCCCGCTTGGGCGCCATTTACATGAAATTTCTTCAGGCAAATTGAGCTGAATGTCTATGTTTATTTGGAGCAATTTACTGAATTTTTCTTACACTTTGAATTCCGAAGCATTTGAGTCAATTGATCATTATTTATAAAACCACCAAACTTTATACCGGTTACCAGTCAGCACCCACCCGGAGGGTTTGTAAGTGGCTGCTGACATTTTATGTCAGCACATTCTGAGATCCGTTGTAATAATCCGCGGATAACGCGGAGGGCTCAACCGGTCCTTAAAAGTATTAAATACCTTAAAAATTCAACGATTGCATAATATTCTACGTCACCAACATACGTATTCCACCATTGAAACACTCAAATGAAACATAACAAATTGTACATATACGTATGGACAACTGTACGTACTGGTTGCACTAATTGTTACAGGCAAAAAATCCAAAATAACAACAATGAGGAAAAGGGTGGAAAAATTTAATACATACGTTTAACAATATTTAAAGCGCATCGATATTATTGTGGTAGTTGGTAGTGCACATGGAAAGACATCGAAAGGAGTAACGAAATAACTGACCAAAACCCACACATATACACAGAGATATAAAAATTGTGGAATAAGGACATGACTTGCACCCACTGCGCTTTTTTGTTGGTGTTGTTGTTTAATATGCAAAATATAAAACAATACCCGTACCCAGGATACAAAATGTACATATGAATATGCTATATAGGAAGGAATGAATAAAAAAAATTGAACATCGATAAAATGCCGCACTAACCAATAGCAAAGGATAACTGTGACCAAAGGGACAGACAGAATTATACAGATATGCGACGTCGAAATAAAAAAAAGTGAAAATACAAAACAAAACTTGGTTTAACTTTGGTGAATGTGCAAGTGAATATGAATATCGGCATCAACAAGCAGCGATGCAGCATGAAATAACAGCAACACACAATTTTTTTTTCGTAGTGAGCTAACGCCCATAGTTACCCATGATAAGGATATGTAAAACGAAAACAGTGCAGGCTTTTAAAAGTTGGAGTAAATTCCCAGCATAAAACTATATTTCCTTGGAAACCCGATTGTCGACAGCTAAGCAAATCGCTTATATATTCTTTGTGTTGGAAATATCCTTTTTACAGTGTTACATTTGTATAAATGTATCTACCTAATTCAGAAAAATATCTTAGCGTCTGGGACTGGAACTTACAGTATGTACCTATGGTTTTTAAGTCTCAGATTTTTTAAGTAATTTGGACCAAAAAGAAAAAGTTTCTTAATTTGAGCATTGTGATTTATAGTCCGACCCCTTGTTGGGCGCCACTTTAAATTTCTGGTTCATGATTCAGAGTGTCAGATTTTTAAGCAATTTTGGACTAATTAAGGATTTTAAAGCACTTATCAATCGTATTTCCAAAGTGGAGATTCTTATTAACCGGCCAATTCAAAACCGGAATTCGGGTTTCCAAAATTCCAAAGCCGGTCAGTTGTATACAATTGGGAAATTTGCTGCAGATAAACAAAGAAAATTTAGCATAATTGACTAACAGAAATTTAAAGCAAATGGCGCCCAAGGAGGGGCCCGATTTCAACTTGCAAACTTGGAAATGAAAGACTTTCGGACCAAATCTATGAAAGTTACCAAAACGATTTAAAAAAACATGGTGTATGAAGTCTATGTGTGCTGACGTAAAACTTCAGCAGCCACTTACAATCTAACCTAACCTGAACATGGAGTACTGATTCATTAGACTGAGTTAAATCAGAAAGATTCAACTGGTGCAAAGTTGTCGAATATCAGGAAGAATTTCTAGATTAAATTGCTTTTTAAGTGTCAGATGTATTAAGCAATTTGGATTTGGATCTATTAAGGATTTTGAAGCACTTATTAATTGCGGTATGATAATAGATTTTCTCAACTACTAAGAATTCAAAACCGTGGTTTTGGTATTCCAAAATTCGTAAAGCAATCAGTTTTAGTTTCAAAACTTACGAAGTTAACATGGAATTTCAGCAAAACTTAATTACAGAAATTTTAAGGAAATGGCCCCCAGTCCGGGGCCCGATTCTTAATCACAAATTATTTCGATACTACCGATGGTTCTTAATTACCGGTTCTTAATCACAAATGCGTTAGACACTACCACCGCGTTTTCGTTGTGGCGACACGAAAAATAAGACTAAGTTTTGCTAAACTGATGATCAGTGGATGTTCCGCGAAAGAACCATTTTTAAGTGCCAATATAAATTATCAAAAGAGACATACATAGATTATGTTATAATGACGATAGTTGAGCCCTTTAATGGAAATCGACTAAACTTTTTCCGCAACTTTCTCGGAATGGTAACAAGTTTTTTGGTGGGAACTATAATTGGCCATTTCATCATGTTTATAAAGTGCAATAAAGCTGAATAATGACAATCGTAAGATGAAGAATCTAGGAGTAGAGAGACGGTGAAGCATAAGCGTAGCCCACATAGCTACGAAGGATTTTATACCAATTAGTCTGTTTTCTTTTTTGTTAAAGAAAATGGAACGAATGATAGACAGATATTTACGTAGAGCGATTGACCTGAGGTTGCTCTCGACAAGGCAACATGCGTGCAGCAAGGGTAGATCAACAGAAAGAGCTCTTCATGGGCTCGTTGGTACCATTGAGAGATCACTTTCAGTAAAGGAGTATACAACTGTGGCCTTTCTTGATATAGAGAGGGCTTTTAATAATGTCATCCCAGACTCGATAATTTTGGCATTGTCTGGTCTGGAAGTGAAGCGTGGTATCGTTTTAATGGTGGAAAATCTACTTCTCAATAGACGTATAACGTCTGAATTGGGAGCGTCTTTCATATCTCGATTTGTCAATAGAGGCACACCACAGGGAGGTGTTCTTTCGCCGCTTCTTTGGAACCTGGCACTGAATTCAATCTGTTTAAATGGGCAAGAGATGCTGTGGTCTGCGAGTTAATCCAAGTAAAACAGAGCTTGTCTTGTTAACAAGGAAAAATGAGATTGCTGCTTTTGATACTTTTTCTCTGGACGACACTGAAATCGCCTTATCAGATGGAGTATCTTGGAGTATTTCTATCGTGGAGTATTTTTTATATAGAAAATTAAATTTTAGGCGTAATATTGAGGAACGGGTGAGAACAGCAACGATTGCTTTATATTCCTGTAAAAGGGCCATTAGAAAACGATGGGTTTTTAGCCTTAAAGTCGTTTATTGGATTTATACGGCAGTGGTGCGTCCAATTCTGCTGTATGGACTCGTTGTCTGGTGGCCTGCTTTAGAGATACAAAGGGAACTGTGTCTTTATCACGAAGGTACAGAGAATGGCGTCGATGAGCATCACTGGTGCTCTTCGCACTTACAATTAGTGTACGGTTGCATTAGAAATCCGTCTTCACCTGATACTATTGGATATACAATTTTTGAGAGCCAATTTTCAACTATGATACCATTCAGGGAGTCTTGGATGAGGGGCATTCCTGGTAGTGGAGATCCCATAGATTTTTACACGGATGGATCAAGGCTGCACGAACAAGTGGGTTTTTGAGTCTATTCGAAAAAGAGCTTGGATAGAGCCTGGCTGGAAGATTGCCAGATCATTGCAGTGTTTACCAGGCAGAGATGCTGGCAATAAAGGAAGTGGCTGACTGGTTGATTTGCAATGTGTTGTCAACAACCACGGTCAACATTTATTCTGATAGTCAAGCCGCTGTCAAGTCCCTGGGGTCAATGTTTCTGAAAACAAGATCTGCCCTTAACTGCAGCACGTCTTTAAATTAGATGGCAAAACAGTTTGATATACAGTTTGACAAAGACGATGAGCTTGCAAAACTGGGAACTACCTTACAGGTTCCAACAGAATTGGAATGTGTTGGTATACCTCTAGAAAATTCCAAGCAAAATCTATGGGTTTTTTCCGCGACGGAGACTAATCAGAGATGGGCAAATGGATGGACGTGTGAGACAACACGACAGATCTGGCCTTCTCTTAATCAGAAGTGCACAAAGCAGCTGCCGTCGCTTACGAGAGAAGAGATTTCGACGGTGGTTACTGTAATTACCGGACAGTTTCTTATATGGAAGCACGCAGAGCGGTTAAATGTGCCTTCAAATGACTTCTTCTAGAGATGTATGAATGAAGAGATAGTTTCCAACTTATCGTACACTTCATCTGCCATTGCCCGGCATTTTCTGGTAAGAGACTTGCTGCACTGGGATCTAGGGAGCTGCACGATCTTTCTGATTTGTCGAATGTCAAAATTCAATATCTAAGGAGTTTCATTAGAAGCTCAAATTTTTAACGGCAGGGACCAGTGGGGAAACCTATTGCAGTCCCGTGGTATCACAATGGACCTCAGAGTCTATGTGTGCTGATGTAAAACTTCAGCACCCACTCACAACCTAACCTATAATCCTAGTCAGTTTTCTGGAATCTTAAGACAAGCGGGTAATCGTTATGGCCTAATAACGCTAAGGACTAAAAGTGGTTGTGCGGGCCCCTGCTCAGCTAAATAAACTTAACCCACTTGAAAGCAGTGATCAGCTTCTTACTGCCCCTTTTGCTTCCAGTTGAAATTCACTTTTTGCTGGGTTGCAATATGCGATATGTGGTATACAAGCATTAATTACTGCAACATCCAGCATATGTACATACGACCATACCACACAACCCACACTCGCACATCCTTATGAGTATTGGCAACCAATTTGGCTATAGTACTCGTACATAGATATAAAAAATATATAAAACAATTTCCATTGAATGCAAGGAGTTTTTTAACTGTTAAAAGAGGAACAACAAAAAATTGTATGCCAATGTTTTGTAATTTTTTTTACTCCATAATGTTTCCTATGCGCGCAGGACTTGCAGGACAAATTTTTTTTAATACTTTTTACTTGTGTCGATTGTGAAATATTCAAATGTTCATCAATGCTAAAATCTCTATCAAAAGGATTTGTTTCATCATTGCTAAGTTAGGAACGGGAAAGAGGTACCAAAAACTAAAGTAAAACTCAGTACTTTTCATATGCCCCCTATAACTTAAATATGAGAGTGTGTATATTGACAACCAACAAAGGATACACATATGCATGGAAACTATTCTGAAAAAAATCCTTGTTTTGTATATTTTTTTTCAATACTTTTTTGTTCTAATTTTTTGCAATTTTTTTTTTCTAAGAATTAAAAAATATGTGGAAAAAATTATAAATGAAACTATGCTGGGGGATGCTGAAAAACTTGCAGCATGTGTCCAGAATGTTAAAATTTAAGGTTGACACTTGACAAGGTTACTCAAGGGGCCCTTAAAAATATTAAAATGAAATGTAAAATTTGCCTGAAATGGTTTTTGTTTTTAATGTTTGCCAGGGATAGGAAATAAGATTTTCGATTTTGTACCAAAAAGCCTACAAAAAAGATCTTTCGCGAGCCTCTCAAGAGGTGGAGTAAGTTTTGAACAAATCGGCTAATTTATGACCTTATCCTCCGTTGGACCATAATACATACAAACTAAGACAGATAGGGGGAAAATTGCTAGATCGATCGAAATTCTACTCATACGTACGATTTTTTAATTTTTCTTAGTGCCTAAAATAATGCTTTGATAAATACAAATAAATACACGTATTTATTTAAGCATAATTTTAGGCATAAAGAAAAATTTTCAATTCGCTCGTTTGTGTTCCATTTCCATTGCTATCGAATTCGAGAAGCATGGCTATTAAAAGCCTTAAACCATTTTTCACCGCGCGTCTAAAATTGTGTCTTAAACTCTATCAGAATCGACATAGGCGTAGATAGCGCTGTCTGGGGGGGGGGCTTAGCCCCCCCCCAGAATAATTTTAGCCCCCCCCAGAATTTTAATCATTCACAATTTTTTTTTGATAATTTAATGATTTCATTAATTTTTGCAACACTAAATAATAATAATATGTAATGAGTCTTTAGGACTCGTTATGATTAATCAATGAGTCTTAAGGACTCGTAATGATTATTATATAAGATCTAATAGTTTTTCCCATTGAAAAATAGTCTGAATTATTGAAAAAAGTTTTTATATGAATCTGATGTTTTTGTCAGTAATAAAAACTTTACCGAATCTTAGGGTTTTACCTTCAGGAAAACATTTTAACTTCTTTGAATTAAAAAAGTTTCTAAATTCTAAGGGGTTTTTTTTATAGACAAAAGCAATCTGAGAATTTTGACTAATAATCATCAACTTTTGCAATCATCAGAACTTTTTCTTGAAACAAATCATAGTAATCTAATGAGTTTACTATAGGAAAAACATTAAAAATCGTTCATTCTCAAAACATATCTAGGAGTTCTAAATTTCCGAAAAATCTACAGAATCAAAATTAAAAAAAAAAAAAATATGAATTTTTAACCGCCTTCGGGGGGCATTCGTTTCTAGGGCAATTAGACGCATGTTAAAGGGAACGCTTCAGGAATAGGTCTGGGTTTTTCTATTAAAAACAAAAATACCAAAAAATTCAAAGAAATCTAGGGGGGATTTAGCCCCCCCCAGAAATGTTTTCTTCCTACGCCAATGAGAATCGACCAGAATCTGTAAAGGTTTTTTAAATATCAAAGCACCCTTTTCAAAGACCAGGTCACAAATATATATGGGGCATTCCATGTCAAATCGGACACTTTGAATAATTCTTTTTTTATATGGGGTGATTCAAGTAGAGATACTTTTTTCAATAGCCTTTTTTGACAGATCACGTGTGATTCGTGTCATGCTGTCATGTTATTTTTGTTTAGTATTGTTTGGCATTTCATAATGGAAAGACTCACGCATGAATAACGTTTACAAATCGTTCAACTTTATGACGAAAATTCACGTTCTGTGAGGAATGTGTTTCGTGCAAATTTTGTTCAGCGATGAGGCCCATTTCTGGCTAAATAGCAGTGACGGTCCGTGAAGTTGTCACTGGGTGTTCTCCACTTATTTAAATTATCAAAATTATGTATATAATATATGTTTTTATGGACGTAACACGTTCCGGTGATAGACAAAGTCTCAGTTTTATTATTTTTTATTGACATGCAGCCAAATTTCATTTTTGTGCTCCATTTATTTGCGAAATAATGATTTTTGTTAATTGTCGATGTGGTGAGGCAACAAAATGACAATAGTATAGAATTTGGAGTGCATCTTATTCAAAAATATACAAAACTAATAATATCGGATCTTTATCTATCTCGGGAACGCGTTAGGTCCAGGAAAACATGAATTGTATACAATTTGCTGTTTTTAAAAATTAGAGAAACCTAGTGACAACTTCACGGACCGTCACTGCTAAATGGGTATGTAAACAAACAAAATTGCCGCATTTGGGATGAAGAGCAACCTGAAAAGATTCAAGAACTGCCACTTTATCAAGAAAAAACAATGGTTTGGTGTGGTTTGTAGGCCGGTGGAATCATCGGTCCATATTTCTTTAAAAATTAACGTAACCGTCAATGGTGCCCTTATCGTGCAATGATAACCGACTATTTGATGCCTGAAATTGAAGCTCGTGATCTCGGCGACATTTGGTTTCAGCAAGACGGCGCCAATTCCCACACATCACATCAATCAATGGATTTATTGAGAGAACACTTCGGTGAGAACATAATTTCACGTTTTGGGCCGGTTATAACCTAATTTGTTTACAGTTTTTAGTACCCTTCGAAAACTCCTTCGTGGTAAATTTTCAGATTTTTTTGATGACCCGTTCAAAAGATATCGAATTTTTAAAAATTGGTTGTTTGTTCCTTTACTCAAACTTCTTTTACTCATAACTTTTTCAATAATGGTCCAAATTGCAATTTTTTTTCCAAATTTTTTTTTTTTTACGTTTTTCGATTCTGCAAATTTTTTGCCCTGTAGGATCGTGGGATAACAGTTATTACTATTTTTTAAATTTTTTGAAAAAATTTATTGTAATTTTACTACTCCAATGGTGCGTCATAAAGGGGTCATTTCCAAGACCGACCCCGATTAATTTTTACGTCTTAACATTTCTTTGGAACAAACTAATACCCTATCTCCAATTCCTAAGGGGGCTCCCACAGACAATTACATTTTTTTTAAATTTGCTCCATCCGCTCTAACTGCCCTAAGAGCAATCAAATGTATGACCGACCCACAATATTTTTTTAGTCCAAACATTTTCTCTGAACACACCCCATTTTTAACTATTAAGGCGGTCCCATACAATTTTTTTTATTTTTTGTAAATTTGTTTTATTTAATCAGCTTTTACCGGTCCAATGGTGCTTCCTAGAGGGGTTAGTAGTGAGACCAACCCCCATTTATTTTTACCCTCCAACATTTTTTTAAAACATACTTACGTCCCATCATTTGATTGCTCTAAGCGCACTCTTAGGGCAGTTAGAGCGGTTGGAGCAAATTTAAAAAAAAAATGTAATTGTCTGTGGGAGCCTCCTTAGAAATTGGAGATAGGGTATTAGTTTGTTCCGAAGAAATGTTTAGACTTAAAAATTAATGGGGGTCGGTCTTGGAAATGACCCCTCTATGACGCACCATTGGAGCAGTAGAAATGATTTTAAGATTCGAAAATTACAATAAAACTTTTTCAAAAAATTTAAAAAAATAGTAATAATCGTTATCCCTCGATCCTACTGGGCAAAAAATTTGTAGAATCGATAGAAGTTTTACACAAAAAAAAAAATTCAAAAAAATCAAAAAGTACATACATTTTCAAAAATGAGATTTAAATTTTAAAACTTAAAAATCGCATACTAGAGCACTTTTAAGAATTTTTTTGGATTTCTTTTTTAAAAAGTACGTAAAAAAGCAAACATTTTGAAAAAAAAATTTGCAATTTGAACCATTATTGAAGAAGTTTGAATAAAGGAACAAACTACCAATTTTTAAAAATTCGATATCTTTTGAACGGGTCATCAAAAAAATCTAAAAATTTACCACGAAGGAGTTTTCGAAGGGTACTAAAAACTGTAAACAAATTGGGAAAATTTAAAAAAAAAATTATTCAAAGTGTCCGATTTGACATGGAATGCCCCATATATATAGGTTAGGTTAGGTTAGGTTGAGAGGTTGACGTAATGTCCACAAGTCCAGATCCTGATCCATAGTGATACCTCATGAAAAGGGGGGTGTTGAAGGGGGCGGGGAGGGGGGATTGTGGTGGGGTGTTGGGCTTCTCTACACATTAATTCACGTTCTTCCGTCTTCCTGTCCCATAGCATGACTATTTAAGTCCACACATGCGTCTCATCAAATTTACTCATCTTGATATATTTTAACATCTTCCACGGGCTGATCCCTCTTAGTTCCTCCACATTCTGAAAGAAATAAGAGCCAAAACAATTAAATCGAGTGCGAGATAGTGCAGGGCACTGACAAAGATAATGGAGTGAATCTTCCACTGTCTCTTCGTCCCCGCACCATCTGCACAAGTCATCCTCAATTAATCTTAACATTTTTAAATAACATTTCAAGCCGGTGTGGCCTGTTATTATACCTACATACTTCCTTAGATCTGCCTTTTCCATATGTAAAAGCGTTTTTTGAACACGCTTTTCGCCGGGAGTCCATAGAGCCTTTGTTTGGATACAGTCATGTCTGCATTCCCATCTTGAATCCTCTTGGCGTTCAAAGTTCTGCCTGATCTCCATGTAAATAGCATCCAGGCCCAGATGTACATCGGTCCTAATTGCGTTGGATGGTAGAATGGCGCCCATACGAGCTAGCTCGTCCGCTTTTTCATTCCCTAGAATATTTTTATGACCTGGAACCCAGCACAGTCTTAAAGAGTGTTGTTCGATAAGAGCCTGAAGCTCTTGGCGACAACGGCTAACTACCCTAGATCGTATATTCCTATTTCCTAATGCCTTTAAAGCCGCAATGTATATAATGATCTCACTAGAGTAGATCGGTCTCATTGAAATGAGTCTAGCAGCCTCCGACACTGCATACAGTTCCGCCTGAAAAATATTACAGCCGTCCTGTATCCGTAAGCTATATTCAATTCCCAGTTTTTCACAGTAGACTCCACTACCTGTTCCCTGTTGCATTTTTGATCCATCAGTGTAGACCTCAATTTGATGTTCCCCGCAAGGTGGATTTTCCCAGTATTCCCTAGATGGTATTTCAATCATATATATGCTTAGGGTATTAATTTTTTCAGGCCCCCTCTTATCATCCATTAAAATCCTTCCATGATCATAACCCAATATTCAAGTATGGTTAACGAAAATTAACGATGGTACACTCAAAAAATTATGTAGGTAAATTCCAGTGAATATTCACTTAAAACAAATGAAATTTTATTTAAAAACCATTCCACTATTTTTTCATTTAAAATAAAAACATATTACAGTCAATTTTTAATGTTAATTTAATGACTATCCAAAACATAAAAAAACTAGTGAATATTCACTTATTTTGTATTGAAAAACAGTAAAACTATAGAAGAAATTTTTTACTGCCGAAATTGAATGTAACAGAAAATTCAGTTTTAAGACAGTAAATTATTTTTTTTAAACTACAGAAACAGTAGAAAACAAGAAATCCATAATAAAATTAATGATTTTTCTTTTAAAATAACTTTACTGATTAATTTTTAAAATAACCTACAAACAGTTAATGGCATAATTTTCTTAGTGTATGAGTTATGAAGCGGTTTTTATACCAAATATCGCGCTTGATTTGTTTTTACTTTGAACACAATTTTTTCTAAAAAAAACCTTTTTTTACGGCAAAATAATTGAATTGGAATACATTTTGCAATATTTATCAGGAAAAAAAAAATATCTATATGAAAGAAAAATACTGTTCATAACTAAGTAAAGAAAATATTTTATGGCTTCTAAAAAGGAAATTCTAATTAAACAGGACATCATATCCATCTACACATGAAACACAACTGCTGGTAGATCTCGGTATTGAAAAAATAAATCATACAAATTTAAGTTTTGAAATAAAGTTAAAAATTTTTAGTTAAAAATTTCTTTCATTAAATAAAATTTAATTAATGTTTTTTCTGATCCGACTTCCACACAGAAAGAATTTGAAACGAATTTCAATCAACAAAAACGCAGATTCAACCAATTTTTTTATTGAAATTCCTCTAATAAACAAATTTGTTATACCAATCAGCAAATTTTAGGTAATTAATTGAATATATTTTCAATCAAACACTATATCGATTTTGACCAAAAATTTAATCAATTTTTTATTAACAGTCAATCAAAATAATGATTGATTTAACAAATGAATTGTAAGCATATGACAAAGTTATCCCTCGATCCTACTGGGCAAAAAATTTGTAGAATCGATAGAAGTTTTACACAAAAAAAAATCAAAAAGTACATACATTTTCAAAAATGAGATTTAAATTTTAAAACTTAAAAATCGCATACTAGAGCACTTTTAAGAATTTTTTTTGGATTTTTTTTTTAAAGTACGTAAAAAAGCAAAAATTTTGAAAAAAAATTTGCAATTTGAACCATTATTGAAGAAGTTTAAATAAAGGAACAAACTACCAATTTTTAAAAATTCGATATCTTTTGAACGGGTCACCAAAAAAATCTGAAAATTTACCACGAAGGAGTTTTCAAAGGGTACTAAAAACTGTAAACAACTTGGGAAAATTTAAAAAAAAAATATTCAAAGTCTCCGATTTGACATGGAATGCCCCATATATATGTTCAGGGTATTAATTTTTTCAGGCCCCCTCTTATCATCCATTAAAATCCTTCCATGATCATAACCCAATATTCAACTATAGTTAACGAAAATTAACGATGGTATGAGTTATGAAGCGGTTTTTATAACAAATATCGCGCTTGATTTGCTTTTACTTTGAACACAATTTTTTGTAAAAAAATACTTTTTTTACGGCAAAATAATTGAATTGGAATACATTTTGCAACTATTTATTAGGAAAAAAAATATCTATATGAAAGGAAAATACTGTTCATAACTAAGTAAAGGAAATATTTTATGGCTTCTAAAAAGGAAATTCTAATTAAACAGGACATCATATCCATCTACACATAAAACACAACTGCTAGTAGATCTTGGTATATGAAACAAGTAAAAAAGTTAAATTCGGCCTTGCCGAATGTAGTGATACCCTCCACAATTTCAAAAAGATTATTGCAAAAACTTTATTTAAAAGGAAATTACTTTTGAAAAAAAAAAAAAAAATTAAATTTCCGCGAAAAAAAATTTTGGTAAAAAAAAAAGTCCGCGATTTTTTTGTCAAAAAATATGTTCGTACTTGTTTAAATACCATTTGGTGTTCAATTATGTTCACATATGTCAACCAGAAGCCGAATTAAAGCATTTTGTATTTTTAGGTTATGTTGAATGTACTGAAATTTTTGAGGTGTGCTTACATTTCCGTTCATAACTTTTGAACCGCTGAACCGATATCGCTCAAATGCAATACCAAACTTCTCGGGAGAACTTCCAACAAATATGTTAAGTTTCAGTCATCTCTGTGCAATATTTTGTCCGTGACAGCATTTTCCACAGACAGACAGACAGACAGACGGACAGACGGACATCGCTAGAATGTCTTAAAATCGATCGGGCATCATGAATATATATACTTTATGGGGTCCCAGACCGATATTTCGATGAGTTACAAACGGAATGACAAACTTATATATACCCTCTATCACTAAGTGGAGGGTATAAAAATAAATCATACAAATTTAAGTTTTGAAATAAAGTTAAACATTTTTAGTTTAAACTTTCTTTCATTAAATAAAATTTAGTCAAGGTTTTTTCTGATTCGACTTCTACACAGAAATAATTTGAAACGAATTTCAATCAACAAAAACGCGGATTCAATCAATTTTTTATTGAAATTCCTCTAATAAACAAAATTGTTATACCAATCAGCAAATTGTAGGTGATTAATTGAATATATTTTCAATCAAACATTATATACACTGAAAAAAATAACCTTTCTGATATTAATGAAACGGATTCATTATTTTGTTTTCATTACTTAAATGAAGAAATTCATAAGCTGATTGAAATTTCATGCATGTTATGAACAAATTTTATGAAACTTGTTTCATTAGATTTCATAATTTCATTAAAAAATATCATAAGATTTTTTAGAACTAAATACAACTCTGCGTTGCGAATAAGAGAAAGAAAACAGAACATAAACATACGACGTTTTATTACACCACGCGTGTTTAGTCTAATTGTAATTTTTACATGTGTGTTAACTTTTTTCTAATAAAATAAAATAATTTTATATTTTTTTGCTTTGTTGTTGAAACTTGTGTGTGTGTGTTATGCTGGTTATATCTATAAGTGTTTCTTTTGACTGTTTCTTATAAATTGTAATATAATTTGCAACAGAAAAATAGTTTTTTAAGTCGTTAAAATTTTGTGATGAAATGTAGGGTAATTTGTGTTGTTCCATTGCTACGTTGTTGCTACGTTTTGGCAGCACGTGTTTTTAAAGTCATCGCGTTTTTGTCTTTTATAGTTTACCTTATATGGCAATTCAGACCAATTTAAGTTTGGAGTAAAATTTTGTTGTTTGTAAAAATTAGGTGAAAACCATTAAAAGTGTACAATTAAGGGTCATGTCACAGACTCAATTCCGTTGGGAAGTGGAATAAGTGGTTCACTCGTAAAACGCAAAGCAAATACTTTTTTTCGGAATGAAACCACTTTTAGCAATTCAATTCCACTTTGATTTTTGAAAGTGATTTCATTCCGAAAAAAAAAATTGTTTTGCGTTTTACGAGTAACAACTTTTTTTCAAATCCGATCGGAATTGAGTCTGTGACATGCCCCTAAATAAAATTTCAGTGACGGTTACAGTGATGGTTACATGTGACTTACCAAAATTGTTATTCAAATTTTCACTTATGGGTGTATGATACGTGCTGTTTTTAGGTAACTTGTTCCTAACTTGATTAGGGGCTTTCTATGGAAATTTTGATAACTTTAACCAACATGAATTTATCGTAATTCCCATATCAAAACCTTAATAAAGTTAGCAACTAGTTACTTGTAAAAAGGAATTATCATACGCTCATTACCAACTACTATTCCACATTTAATCAATGGATATTTTCATACATTTTATGAAAAACTTCATAAAACGTTTCAAACAAGTTCTACGAATATTTTCATTATTTATATGCAAGTTTTCATTGAAAGGAGCTTTAATGACACCAGTTTCATTAATCAAATGAAACCTGTCTTCGGTGTAAAACGTGAGTCATTTTTCATTAAGGTTAAGTAAATTTTCATTAATTTCACGAAGCTATTTTTTTTTAGTGTAGATTGAATTGTAAGCTTATGACAAAGTTATGAAAAAAAATTCATCTTTTTTACTTTCCAATATGTTGCCAACAAAAAAAATGTAAAGCCCGATTATTTTGTATAATTTTGAATTAATGTATTCAAATAAATTAAAGCGAAAAAAATCTGGTATGTGGAATATGTATTTGTAATTCGACAGTTAAAGAAAATAACAAAAATTTCAATCAAAACATTGATTGACTCATTTAAATTTTGTTGATCAATAGATTTAATTGAAAATTTTTAGCCAATAATTTTTTGTGTTTTCAAAGCCATTTGATTCCAACAAAGCCATTCAGCTCCTACAAAGCCATTTTGGCTCCAACAATCCTCGGCATGCCGACCATATTTATATAAGATGGCCAAGCAGTTCGACACACGACTCATATGGGGCACAGGGAACTGCAAAGCCGATAAGCTTGCAAGACTAGGAGCTATATTTCATGTTCCTCCGGAATTTGAATGTGTTGGTGTGCTTCTCGAAACTTACAAGCAAAATCAAACTACCTCAAAGGAAAGCACGACGACTTCTACCTGAGTTGCATTGATGAGGAGAAGAAGGAAACTTTCGAACACTTTGTAACACTTTTAAGCATAACGATTGACTCTGAAACATTTTTTGTCTTTTTAGCGTCCTCATACAAAAGTCCCTTTTAAATATGGCTTAAATGACCCTTAATACCGCCTTAGTAACCTTTCAAAATTTGTCTGCTAAAGTAATTTTGAATTCACAGATCATCATACCAAAATTTATCGACCAATCCTCATTAGTTTTTCAACCTGAACATTTTTCCCAAACAAACCTAAGCCCTATTTACACTCCCTAAGGGGACTTCATTTAAGGTTCAATTATTAAAAATATTCGCTCTAGCTAACGACCCCCAACATTATTAACTGGTAGGTTGGTTGCCACTTTCTCATCTTCTATGACAGGACTGAATTGTTTGTATTTTATATATTTTCCCACTGCTCTTTAAAACGCGCAAACATTGGCACTTCTGGTCCAGACGTTTTCCCGAATTCGGTATCAAACACTATTATTAATTGAAGTTTATAAATGTGTTTGTATGGCATAAAATTTTAATTTTTGCATATTTTACCGAAAATGCATATTTTTGCATATATTGATATAAATGCATATTTTTGGGTCATATTTTGAATTAAGTTTTTTTTTGACAGCATATACCCCGTGTCGTCAAGGGTTTACGTTGTCCAAAAAATCTATTATTTCATAACTGAGCAATTGTGGTCCAAAACAACCATTTGAAAAAGAATGTTGGTTAATTTTAAGGAAAATTCTGCAAACATTTTGATAAAAACACAATTTCTTGAAATCCGGTAAATTCAAATTGCTCCACAGACCAACTAGACTAACTGACTTAAGCAATTTAACCCAATTTGTATACCCTCCAACCACAGTATGGGGATATACTCCCTTTGACATTCCGTTTGTAACGCATCAAAATATCGGTCGGGGACCCCATAAAGTATATGGTGCATTCCAATCGAAAGAAGTCGGGTCTAAAAGTGAGTGATTTGGCCTGGAATGCCCTATATATTATTGATCAGTGATCGATTCTAAGACATTCTAGCGATGTCCGTCTGTCTGTCCGTCTGTGAAAATGGTGATCACGGCCAAAGTATTAAACATATATGACTGAGATCTAGTACATTTAATTGTTGTTGTCATAAGTTGTTTGGTATTGTATTTGAGCGAAATCGGTTTAGCGGTTCAGAAGTTATGAACGAAAATGTAAGAACACCTCGAAAATTTAAGTACATTGTACATAACCTAAAAATACAAAATGCTTAAAATTGGCTGCTGGTTGGCATATATGATCAGAATTGGATACAGAGTGGTATTTTTACAAGTACCATGTGCGGGTACAAGGGGGGGAAAAAGGGGAAATTTCCCCCCCAGACCAAATATCAAAAAGAAAAAAAGAGGAAAAATAGGAAAAGAAAGAAAAAGAGAGAAAAAGGGAGAAAAAGAAAGAAGGAAATTTTCTAAAAAAAATTTCCGAAGAAAAAAACCTCGAAATCCGAAAATTTTTAAAGGAAAAAGGTCACTTAATCTGAAAATTTTCTGTGAAAATATCTGTCAATCTTATTTTGAATTTTAGTATAAAAAAAAAAATGACACACACAGAAAAATAAATTTCCAATCGAATTTTTCAGTTGTATCAAATCATAATTCGGTTGTCGCTACTATTTTTGGGTGTTACAAACATATATTTTTATTTTTTTCAATTAAATGTTAATTGTAACAACAGAATTTAGTTAAGACTACCGATATTTAATTGAGACGACCAATATTCCAGTGTATCTACTGATTTTCAGTTGTATTATCTGAATTTCAATTGGAAATTTTGAAATTTGTTTTGTGTGTGCAGAATATGTTTTTTTTTTTTTTTGTATGGAATACAAAATCTGAATTTTGTTTATGAGACTTTATCTATACAAAAAAAACTCTAAAATTTTTCACATACTCGAATATTTTCTTTTTCGGATTTTTGTAGTAGAATTCCCACACAGAAAAAAATAAAAAAAATATTTGAGTAAATTTTTAATGCTATTGAGTAAAAAATTACTCAATTTTGCACCAGTAAACGATTTAATAGTATTGAGTAAATTTTTAATAAAAATTTATTAAATGTTTGAAAAAAAAAATTGAGTAAATGTTTAATTGACGCAATTAAAAATTTACTTAAAATTTATCTGTTTTTTTTTTTTTTTTTTTTAAGTTTAAAAAAGTTTTAAATTTTTTTACAAAAAAAAAAAAAAAACTTGTTTTTTCAAACTTTACCAAACATATTTATGTCTCAAAAACATAGGAAAATTTTATAAAGACGATTACAAACTTTCATATACATACACAAAAAAATATAAACTAAACGAGAATTCAAAAAACTTTGAGAGTTAAAAAAATATAAAAAACTATTAAATTTTTATTAAATTATTTACTTAAATTGTTTTTATAATTTTTGAGTAAATTTTTAATTGCGTCAATTAAAAAATTACTTAATTTTTGTTTTTAAATTTAAACAAGTGATTACACAAAATTGTTTCCTTCATATTTTTTCCTGTGCACCATCTAAAAGTCTCAGAACCTAAGACTTTTTCTAAATGAAAAAGATTCTGAATTTTTCTATAGTCTCAGAATCTGAGACTATTTTTATAAAAAAATTGTTGCAAAATCTGAGACTTTTTCTTTAAGAAAAAATGTCTCAAAATCTGAGAATTATTCTATAAGAAAAAAGTCCCAGAATCAGAGACTTTTTCTATAAGAAAAATTCGAGAAATATTTATAGGGAAAAGAACACAGAATTTGAGTCTTTTTTCGATAAGAAAAAGGGCTAAGAATTTTTTTATAGGAAAACGATCTCAGAATATCTGAATTTGAGACTTATTTTAAGAAAAAAGTCTGAGTATTTTTTGTTGAAAAAAGTCTCAGATGTTGAAACTTACACCATTGGAAGAAGTTCGGAGAATCTGAGACATTTCGTATGGGAAAAATGTCTCAGAATGTAAGATTTTTTCTATAGAAATACGGTCTCAGAATCCCAGAATTTTAAACTTTTTCTAAAGAAATAATGTCTCAGAATCGGAGACTTTTTCTGTAGGAAACAAGTCTCAGAATCTTTGACTTTTTCTGTAGGAAAAATGTCTCAAAATCTGAAAGTTTCCGAATCTGATACTTTTTCTGACGGAAAAAGGTCTTTTAATCTGAGACTTTTTATGAATGAAAAATTTCTCAGAATCTAAGACTTCTTCTATAGGAAAAAGGTTTTAGAATCTGTCACTTTTTCTTAAAGGGAAAAAAGTGCCAGAATTTTGGACTTATTCTATGTAAGAAAATGCTCTCATAATCTACACACAAAAAAAACTTTGTCAAATTACTAGGAAAAGTCTCGTAATCCCATTTTACAATTATTTGACAGTTTTCCTTTTTTAACAACTCCAAATTTAAATTTTTTTTGGTAATTTTACAATTTTTTTTTTTTGTAATTTTACAAATTTCCAAGATAATTTTACAAAAAAAAATTTAGTAAATTCACGAAAATTCCTTGTAATTTTAATTGCGCTAAAAAACTGTAAATTTACAATTTTATTGGTAAAAATCTTGTAAAATTACAAAATTATTGGTAAAAAGCTTGTAAAATTACTAGGAATTCTCGTAAAATAGGAGGTAGCATAAAATGTACACTCAAAATAATAACTCTGTTAAATCACAGAAAAACTCTGTTAATTTAACAGAGTACACCATACTTTTCCAGCTAGCAACATTTCTTGGTAATTTCACTATAAAACTCTGTAAAATGATTTTGACAAAAAAAAAACTGTTAATTTACAGAGTTTCTAGTAAAATATTGGTCAAATAAAACACCATTTAGCAAAGAAAAACTCTGTAAATTTACATATATTTGTAAAATGCATTTTATGCAACCAAAATTTTACAGAAAAAAACTCTGTAAATTTACAGAGTTTAGTAAAAAACATGTTGTTTTGTAAAATTTTTATAAGATTTTAGAAAAGATTTTTTTGTTACTTTTTTAATATTTTCTCAAAAAAAAATAAAATTTTGGTGTTTTTACAGAAAACTCTGTTTTTAACTATGAAATTAAGATTACATAAAAATAAGTAAAAATGCAGATAAAACTTAGTTGTTTGGTTATAAAAAATACAGAGTATTTCGCTTAAATCTGTATTTTAGCAGAAATCTCTGTTAATTATCTGTAAAATTAAGATTACAAAGTTAAAAGTAATATTACAGAAGAAACTTTGTCACAACAAAATACAAAGTTTTTTCTTTAAATCTGTATTTTAACAGAAAGTTCTGTCAAATATCTGTTGAATTGAGATTACAGTCATTTTACAGAGTATTTAACAGAGTTATTATTTTGAGTGTAGTAAAATTACGAATCTTTATAAATTTTATCGTATCAAAAAATTTTTAAATTTACAATTTTATTGGTAAAAACCTTGTAAAATTACAACATTATTGGTAAAAAGCTTGTAAATATACTAGGAATTTTTGTGAAATAGGAGGTAGCAAACAAAAAAAAGTAACAAGTTTTTCTTGTAATTTTTCAAGGTTTTTTTTTTTGAGTGTAAGACTATTTCTATAGGAAAAAGGTCTGAGAATCTGAGACTTTTTCTTAGGAATAAGGTCTCAGAATCTGAGACTTTTTCTATTGGAAAAAGATTTGAGAATCTAAGACTTTTTGGTAGGAATGCTTTCTCAAAAATGCTTTAAAATATGAGACTTTTTCTATAGTAAAAGGTCACAGAATCTGAGTATTAGATTCTGAGACATTTTCCCTTAAAAAAAATCATTTCTTCACGAAAAATGTCTCAACATCTACTATTTTCTATGTAGGAAGAATTTCTTCTATTGAAAAATTCTCAGAAATACGTATTTAAAGAAACGAAATATGATCATGAAAAACAAACCTCCTTCGGTAAAAACTAATAAATTTTGTAGATTTTATAGCTTTCTCATCAATTTTTTCGCAAAAATTTTTTTTCAAAAGAATTTTTTTCAAAAAATCTTTTTTACACTCAAAAAAAAAGTTTGTAAAATTACAAGTAAAAGGTCTTGTAATTCTATTCTACTAATATTTTTGTCTTTTTACAAAAATTGTTGTATATTTAATAAAACGAAAACTACAGTTTGCTTTGTAATTTTACTATTATATGTTGGTAAATTTATTTTACAATTTTTTAAGGTAAATTTACAAAAAAGTGAACTATGTATTTTACAAATTAAAAAAATATTACAAGGTGTTTAGTTTTTTTACACAAGAAAACTGTAATTGTACAACAAAATTTTACTTGATGTTATTTAGTCTTTCTACCAAAAAAATGTTTTATTACAAACATTTTTTTTTAAGATTTTTTAAATCGTTTACAATGTTTTCACCTTTTAAACACAAAAATGTAATTAAACAAAAAAAATGTATTGAAAAATACAAAATTCCAATGTAATTTAACAAAACTTATTTTATTACTAGAATTAATGTTGTTTTACAAAAAAATAATAATTATTCAACAATAGAACTCGCAAAAATTTTCTAAGTTCAGATTTTTTTTTGCGTTTTGGAGTAAAAAATTTAGTTAAAAATCATTTTTTATAAAAAAAAACTTCATGAAAAAATATTTTGGAAATTTTTTAACTTCCGGACACAAACATTTTTAAACTAATTGTAAGCTTTAGCAAAAAAATATAATTTTTACACCATTTTTTTTTTTTGTAATTTGCATTAAATAAAATACTACAATTTTTATGTGTTTCTACTATATAATTGTTCTAGTTTATTTTTGTATTTTTACAATTATTTTGGTAATTTTACCATATTTGTTGGTTATTTTTTTTTTTAAATTTGGCACCTAAAATGTCAATAAAAAGCTGCCAATTATGAAAAATTAAGTTTTTCTTATTTTAACAGGTACTTAAACATTCAATCTACAATATCCAAAAAGTTTTTATCCGATTTTTTAAAAATACTTCTGAAAATAATTAAAAATTAAAAAAAAAAATGTTATTTTTGACTAATTTTTCCTGAAAATATAAGACATTTCTTGTGTAGCCTCCTTTGCAATTCTCATATGTTCAACTTAAGAAAAACGAAATGTCGAAAAAAAATAAAAAAGTGCAGTGTAGGGTTTCTATTCGGGAAAAATTTCCCGGGAATTCCCGGGAAAAATTTTTCTTAAAATCCCGGGATTTTTTCTTCGGGAAATTTCGGGAATTCGAAGCTAATTTTTTAATAAAAATATATTTAATTTACACATTTTTAACACAATCTGAAATGATTTAATAAAAATAACATTAAAACATTGAAAGAATTAAAATTTTTAAAGCAAAACTAGTGAGGATATGCTTCAGCTTGCATATTATTTAGGCCTAATAATTATTTTTCTTTAATCGATTGCGTGACAAAATACGGAATCAAACTAAATTTCACTTCAAAAGTTGGTTGCAAATCGGCAAAAGTTTTCTTAATCTAAAATTCCAATGATTTCTTTTTTACGAAATTTAGTATTTCATATTCAGAACAATAATCTTTATAGTGCTTAAACAAAAATATCGATATTTAAAAAAATATATAACAAACCTGGTTTTCAGCTTAATATTTCATATATGAAGTAAAAGCCTGATATCTATCGGCCGTGAAAAAAAAAATATTTTGTAACGAACCTTGGCCGCCGCGAGTTCTATCCCAGCAACCAGTGAAAATACGTCGTTACAATGGTTATATTGTAAATTGGTTTTCACATTTTGGCCGGAATGCCTTAAACCAATTAATTTTATTAATTCGAAAGTTTAATTAAATATATCTTAAAGATATAATTTTCTTACGGTTGGCGTAGTCAAAATTAGAAAAATTTTCCAAAAAGTTATTAAAACCGCATTCGAAGCAAAATCGGGTATTTCCGAATTGTGATCAATTTTGTATGGAGTGGAAATACGTAAATGCAAATACTAAAACTATGATAAGGTCCAATATTTCTACAGAAAATATATTTTATGATCTTTCTACGTATATTTTAGAGGTTAGTAAAACTTTTTTACAAAAGAATTAATTTAAAATGGGTTTAAATTGGAAAAGACGACCATAATTTGTAATATAACAATTTTTATATGGTAAAGTTAAAATTTTGTTTTAATTAAAAAATTGCCGGGAATTCCCGGGAATACGATTTTTTTAAAATAAGTTCCCGGGAATTGAAAAAGTCCGGGAATTTAGAAACCCTAGTGCAGTGGTATACTTTAAAAAGTTTGTGAAAAGTGTTCAAGTGAAAAAAAAAATCATTTCAGGTTGTTGAAGTGCTACTCCAGCTGCCGAAGATGGAAAAATAAGATGCAATAAGATGGAAAAAAAACCTTTAAATTTACAAAACAACTATGTAAATAAACCAAATTTTTTTAAATTTGCAAAACAAATATGAAAATTTAAAAAACAAAATGTATACTTACAGAAAAAAGTTGTAATTTTACAAAAATGAAGTAGCAAATACAAAAACGATATTGTAAATTTACAAATTATTTGGTTAAACTACTGTTTTTACGGCAAAAAAATAAGAAAAACTGGTATATTTACAATAAAAATTGTAAATTTACCACTTTTTTGTAAATATAAAAATTTTTTGCCATAAAAAACAGTAGTTTAACCAAACAATTTGTTAATTTACAATTTTGGTTTTTGATTTTCTACTTTACTTTGTAAATTTACAACTTTTTTTTGTAAGTTTACAATTTGTTTTGTAAATTTTATTTATTTTTTTTTTGCAAATTTACAATTTTTATTTTAAATATACGTGTTTTCAATATTTTTTTGCGGTAAAAACAGTAGTTTAACCAAATAATTTGTTAATCTACAATTTATTTTTTTCATTTTCTATTTTTTCTTTGTAAAATAACAACCTTTTTCTGTAAGTTTACAATTTTGTTTTGTAAATTTACCAAATTTTTTGTAAATTTCCAAAACAAAATGTTCACCTCGAAGTTAATTTTTTACAAAACAAATTGTAAATTTACATTTTCTTTTGTTAAATCAATTTACAAATTATCCCCGTAACATTACGGGAATTCTTGCTAGTACATATTTTACAAAAGCTGCCCGTAAAATCACGGGGGTTTTATGTCATTTAACAAACTTTTTTTTTTTTGAGTGTATTTTACCGATATTTTGCTATAAATGCATATTTTTAGATCATATTTTGCATAAAATTTTAGTTTTAGCTTTTTATACCCTCCACTTAGTGATAGAGGGTATATATAAGTTTGTCATTCCGTTTGTAACTCATCGAAATATCGATCTGGGACCCCATAAAGTATATATATTCATCGATTTTAAGACATTCTAGCGATGTCCGTCTGTCCGTCTGTCTGTCTGTGGAAAATGCTGTCGCGGACAAAATATTGCACAGGGATGACTGAAACTTAACATATTTATTGGAAGTTCTCCCGAGAAGTTTGGTATTGCATTTGAGCGATATCGGTTCAGCGGTTCAAAAGTTATGAACGAAAATGTAAGCACACCTCAAAAATGTCAGTACATTCAACATAACCTAAAAATACAAAATGCTTTAATTCGGCTTCTGGTTGACATATGTGAACATAATTGAACACTAAATGGTATTTAAACAGGTACGAACATATTTTTTTAACAAAAAAAAAAAATCGCGGATTTTTTTTACCAAAAATTTTTTTTCGCGGAATTTTTTTTTTAAAAAATATTTTTTTTTTTTTCAAAAGAAATTTCCTTTTAAATAAAGTTTTTTGCAATAATCTTTTTGAAATTGTGGAGGGTATTACTACATTCGGCAAGGCCGAATTTAACTTTTTTACTTGTTTTTTTTTTAATTTTTGTGAACATTTTTGAAGCGTCTTTAATTTGCTGCCCAACTGGAATTGATAGATATTTAAAGAATTTTTTTTATTAAAAAAAAATATGTCCATTTTTTCAAAAACCTCAAATTTTAACCCGCGATTAGAGTTTTTCACGGGAATTCCCGGGACGGGATTTCCCGGGAATTCCCGTAAATTTTCAATCCCGAAATCCCGGGAAATAGAGCGGGAATTCCCGGGAATTTTCGTTTCTTTGAAATTATTGATTTTTCGACTTCTATTGATTATTTTGTATGTGATTTTTTAGAGATTTTATAAAAATTCTTGATAATTATGGCTGAAACGTACGCAGGGACCAGAAGGGCCCAAAGTATTCCAAGAGAGACCTTCTAACTAAAAAATGTCAAAAAATCTTAGACTTACGAAATGAAAAAAGTCTCACAATATCTAAATCTTCGATAGGATATAATTATTAGAACCTCATACATTTTTTCAAAAGCTGAAAAAGTTTCTTTCTGAGACCTGCATTAAAAAAAATTGCAGTATGATTATTTATTCTATAGCAAATATTTATGTCTCTGGACTTGATTCTTTTTAAATCAATAAACTGATATAAAATCTGTGTAAGGAATGACTCTAAAATTAACGGGGTTTTCTTTTAGAAACCAGAATTTTTAATTTTTTTTTAAATAATTTTTTGGGGTTAATTTTCTTATAATTTCATTTCTTTGAAACAGTTACATTCAGTTTTAGAGACATAATTACGAAATTTCTCTGAATCAGTATAATTGTGTTTTAGAGGCAAATCGTTGAGAACCAATTGTAAAAATGAACTAACAATGAGATGAATAAGAATAAATAATGAATTTTTATTAAAGCAGATAAAGCGATGTGAAATTACATATTCCCTTAAAAATACTTTAAAAAAACTTTGACATATTTGGGCCGTTTTTTTATAAAGGCGGGTTAACAAAAATTTTACTTTTTTCGCGAAACTTATTGTTCTTTGTTTAAATGGTACTAAAAAAGATTTTTATCGTGTAAATAAACATTATTAATAAGGTAATCGCATTTATAAGGTTTTTATATACTTTTTTGACAAAAAATTTGGGTTTTTAGTTTTTGCGGGAATTCCCGGGATCCCGGGAAATTTAAAAATGAGTCCCGCTTTCCCGGGAAATGAAAAAGTCCGGGAAAAGAAAAACTCTACCCGCGATGTATGAAAAGAAGATATAGACCGCTTTTGATCATTTTGAATTTAAAATGCTTGTATTATCTTTTATAAATTTTTCCGCACTATTTATCTGAGCACTTTGTTGGAATACGCACCACCCTATTGTGTAGGTCTTAATGACTCTAAGGCTGGATTACTCAATGCTCCGTTATAAAATAACTCTCCGTTAAATTTAACTTTTTCATACAAATTTTGACATAAGGCTCCGTTAAATAGACAGTTAGCAGCTAACTTTTCATTGAGTAATCCGCCCTAATACTAATAAAAATTTATATAATTTAAAAATGTGTATAATTTAAATAAATATAAATTGATGAACAAAATAATAAAACACATTTTTGTGTTAATTATGCAAAAAAAAAAACAATAAAAAAAATATTTAAAAAAAAAACAATTATAAAAAAAAATAAAAAAAAACCTTCTTCCGCGACAATGTTTTTGAACATTGCCGTGACCAGGATTCGAACCTGGGTTACCACGGCCACAACGTGGGGTCCTAACCACTAGACGATCACGGCTACCGAAGGCATGTGCTAAGTGCTGACAAATAAAACACACAAGCCCAAGCAAGAAAATAACAAAGCATGCACAAACCAACCACTACAAGCAATAACATGAAAAAGCACAAAAACAACTTTTCAACTAAAAGCTTTTTGTTGTTTACCACAAAGCAATGCTAAAAATAGAAAATGCAGGCAGACAACAAATACATTTTTACGCGCACTTTTTATTTTCAATAGTGAGTGGTGAGTCATTGAAAAATATATTATTTTTTAGTAAATGCTTATGGATGGGAAATTAAAAATCTATTTATAACGTAAAGTTGATAAGATGTTTTTGTTTAAAAATATTATGATGGGCATATAATTATGAGCAGTATTTTATTTTTGTTGTGATTTTGAAAAAAAAAAATTACGATTTTTTTTAAGCAACTAGCATTTCTAGAATAAGTCCAAATTAGATTATAATACATAATAAGAAAAATTATTTTAATATTAAAAATTAAGTTAAAAATCAATTATTTAAAATATGTAATTTCAAAAAATTATAAAAAAAATGCTTTCTCCGTGACAATGTTTTTTAAACATTGCCGTGACCAGGATTCGAACCTGGGTTACCACGGCCACAACGTGGGGTCCTAACCACTAGACGATCACGGCTAACGAAAGCTTGTTGTTGACCTTGTCTAATTAATGAGTTGCGAAATTATTTAAACAAACAAAAAAATTAAGAGTTATAAAAAATTACACTCATAAAATTAACAATTATTTGAAAAAGTTAAATTCTGTGGCCATTTAAGTGGGAACTATCTAACGGCTAAAAAAAAACACTTCTAAAATTTTTTGATTTCAATCATTTTGAAAAACAAACATTATCTTCTATACGTGCAATATTTGTTTTCTGAATAGGGTTGCCATTCCCTTTTTGAGAAAAAGAGGACGTCAACCTCAAAAAATGAGGACATTTGGTCCAAAAAAGAGGAAAATTTTTGTTATAAATTAATTTTAAAAAAATTAACAACGCGATACAAAATACAAATGAAATGTATTTTTATACCCTACACCACTCTGTGGTACAGGGTATATTGAGTTTGTGCTGATGTTTGTAACTACCCGAAATATTGGTCCTAGACCTACCTTCAAGTATACCGATCGACTCAGAATAACTTTTTGAGTCGATTTAGCGATGTCCGTCCGTCCGTCTGTCCGTCCGTCCGTCCGTCCGTCTGTCCATCTATCGGTTTAAGCACGATACAGGTCGCAATTTTCAATCAATTGACCTGAAATTTGAAACTTAAGCATCTTTTGGCCCAAGGACGAAGCCTATTGAAATTGGAGAAAATCGGTCCATGTTAAGACCTAGCCCCCATACAAACGCCCCCTTTGGATTCGGCTTCAATGACTCTAATAACCGTATTATAATAGATATCGCTTTGAAATTCAGCAAGTACACAGAAAAAAAATTTTCATACTGGGCATGATTTTCTACATAAACTGTATGAATTCTACATGACTTTTTTTTCCCAGAACTTGTTCATACAGTTTATGAATTTGTACATACTGAGAATTAACAAAGTTTTGATGATATTTTGGTACATTTTGATTTATTTCTTCACTGAAACATTAATATACAGTAGTTCGATAAAATTTCGTGGTTTTTCACCGAAATTTGGAGGATTTTCTAAATAAAACAACAGTTTTTTTATTTTTCAACTTTTATATTCAATACGCACATAATTACATGAAATAGTATATTGCAAATAAATATCATGATTCAGCATACCTGCACACACTCTCCATCAATATTTCGAGGCAGAAATTTTAAAATTTTAGCGAAAGTTGTTGCGACTTTGTTGAACAAGATAACTCACATCATTTGTTGAAATATCCAAAAAGATTGAATTTCTAGAAAGAAATAAAGAAGATTTATAAATGAAAGTATACATGAATTAGTGTAACTAGGTTTACATACCATTTAATGGTGGAAAAACTGCGATTTGTCTTGATAAATAATTTCCACAACAAAAGAAAATTTTTTGACTTTTATTTTTTTTTTTCAAATAATTGTTGTTTGAATTATTTTTGAAAAAAAAAACAGTAGGTTCATAAATAGTATGAATTTTTTAATAAATAGTTTGAATTGATTTTAAAGATATGTGTTCATACTATTTATGAACAAAATTTGTTCTGTGTAATCAAATTTTGTATGCACAAATCACCGTTCCAAATTTCAAAGGAATCGGGTCAGTCCTTCTGGTAGTCCCCATACAAACCACCTTCCCGATATTCACATAATTCCCTCAAAATTCATAAAAATGGAAATATTTGATAAAAAATTTATTTTTAGGTGCTAAACGTGTACTTTAGCAACCTTATCACATCGGAATATAATTGGGCCATTTTGGGACTTAGTCCCCCATATAAAAATTTCGACCGATATTCAGTTAAATTGTTCTATTGACAAAAAAAATAACCAATTCCACTTAAAATTGATCTGTGTGTGTTTTCTACACTAAATAAAGATATAACAAAAGACAGATACAATCGGTCCATGTTTGGACTTGGGACCCATTTTCCGGAAAACACTGGTGTAGGGTATCATATGATCGGTCTTGACCGACTATAACTTTCTTACTTGTTAGTATTAGGAAATTTTTATTTCCACTTATTCAAAAATGTTCCAGTGTATTTTGGGAAATATTATTCACAATTATTTCCAATTATATTTCAAAAATTTCTATTTATAATTCAAACATTTTTAATTTTATATCTGAATTTTCTATTAGTATTTAAAAATTTTCTAAACATATTATTTTGGTACAAATTTAAACTCATGTTATTACCTGTTTTAAGACAAATAAACAAAAAAAAAATATTTTGAGTACGGCTATTCTAGCTCGAGGTAATTTTTCTTTACTTATTAAAACCATGATATTTGTGTAGAACAATTTGGTTTTAATGATACCTTTTATAGATCAGAATCTAAAACTTTTCCATACGAAAAATATCTCAGAATCTGAAACATTTTCTATACGAAAAATGTCTCAGAATCTGAAACTTTTTCGATATGAAAAATGTGTCGGAATCTGAAATTTTTTCTATACGAAAAATGTCTCAGAATCTGTGACAATTTCATTACGAAAAATGTTTAGAATCTGAGAATATTCTTGTACCAAAAATGTATCCTAAAAATGTATCAGAATCTTAGACTTTTTCTATACGAAAAATGCCTTAGAATCTAAGAATCTGAGACTTTTTTTATACAAAAAATTTCTATGAACTAGAGACTTTTGACATAGGACAAATATCTCCTATAGAAAAAGTCTCAGATGTATATGAAAAATCTGTTCGATTCTGAGAAATTTTCTGAAAGAAAATTTAAAATTTTCTTTAAAAACGAATAAAAAAAAATGTTGCTGCTTTTTCGTATAAAGGAAATTTATTGACATTTCGGGGCCCCCTTAGGTCGGGGGCCCTGGGCACGTGCCCAGTATGCCCAAATGGTTAAAACGGTACTGAACTCCACATTCATTGAGAATTAGAACAAAAAAAATGTACAATCTCAAATAATCAACACGAAATAATCAATACGATAGTGATCTTACTAAGAGGCGGTACAATTTTCTTCTTCTAGTTCTCAATGAATGACGAGTTGAATACAGTGTTGCCACTTCTTGGATAATTATCCAAAAAATGGATAATTTAAAATTTTTTGGATACTCTTTGGATAATTTATGGACAATTTTATCATTTACAATTTAAAGTTTTACATGGACAAAATATAATTTTTTTTAAAAGAAAACAAAACCCGATTTACGAAATAAATTTTCTTCAAATACTGTTGCTTCAATTCTTTTTACAAAAGAAGGCATTGAAAGAAATGGGGGTAGTACAAATTTTGAGCCCACAAAAGAGTAACTCTGTAGAACAAATTCAGGTTAGCAAAAGTTAGGTCGATTCTGAGAGTGAGGGGTGAAAAAAGAGGCTAAATTAGAAGACCCGTATCGCGGCGTTTGTTTATGTTAGTTCGAATTTGTTTTTAATCGACCTTCGAACTTTCAGCATATTGTTTTTATGGTTTTTTGGCTATAACTCGTCGCCTGATTGATATTTTTTCAATCTGTAAAAGCCAAATTGTTGCTAGAGACCTGCCCAACAATTTGATTGAAAAAAGCCAAAAAAACCATATAAACAATATGCTGAAAATCGGCATTTGACTGCAAAGTTCGAAGGTCGATTAAAAAAATTTGAACTAACATAAACAAACGCCGCGATACGGGTCTTCTAATTTAGCCTCTATTTTCACCCCTACTCTCAGAATCGACCTAACTTTTGCTAACCTGGATTTGTTCTACACTTAGAAAATTATTGCAGTTACTACATGACGGTCATTTGTGTAGTAAGTAGTAGTTGTTGTTTTCAACTACAATTTCAGTTGTTTTTGCATGAAAAATCTCAAACAACTGTTCCTTGTAGTCGTTTTAAAAAAACCAATACAAAAAAATTACTACATTGTAGTAACAGTTGTTTTATGTACTTGTTTTTAGTCTATAAAAAAAATTATAATTTTCTAGAAATTTTTAGAAAAACGGATGTGCAGGAATTATTTCCAAATAATTTTAACCGTTTTTGACGTTTAGAAGTTTTTTTTTTTGTTAATAAAAAAATTCAGACAATTTGAGTCACAGTAAAAACAACTGTAATTTGAAGTAGTTTTTACAGTTTTTTGTAGTTGTTAATCAATAGTTAAAAACAACAACAATTTTTGGTTGATTTTACCGTAAAATGTAGTGGACGCCTAAACAACAACAAATGTAGTACTTTAACTGTCTTTTGTAGTGGATTCTACCGTCATAATTTTTTGAGTGTACAGTGTAATACTATTGATATAACATATTTTTTATTTTGAACAGTACAAAATGTACGATTTTTATTTAAAAATAATTTCATGTATTCTTTAAATTGAATTAAAAAAAAAAAAAAACACTTTCTTTAAAAAAATCGTTTTTGGGGGCATGTCACAGACTCAATTCCGTTCGGAATTGAAAAATGTGGTTTACTCGTAAAACGTAAAGCAAATATTTTTTTCGTAATGAAACCACTTATATGCAATTCAATTCCACTTTGATTTTTGAAAGTGATTTCATTCCGAAAAAAATAATATTCGTTTTGCGTTTTACGAGTAAACCACTTTTTATACCCTCCACTCTAGTGATAGAGGGTATATATAAGTTTGTCATTCCGTTCCGTCCGTCCGTCCGTCTGTCTGTCTGTCCGTAGAAAACACGCTAACTTTTGAAAGACTTTACAGAGGCTACTGAAGTTCGGCATATATGTTTGTCATTTACCTGGTCAGATTGGTACTGGAATCCAGCCAAATCGGTCCAGTGGTTCAGAAGTTATGAGCAAAAATGTAAATTTCGGCAAGGGTGTTTCGCGAATTTACGAGATAAAACCCACGATAACTTTCGAAAGACAATAATGAGACTACTGAAGCTTGGCATGTATCTTTGCCGTTCCCCGGGTCTATTTGGTATTAAATTTCAGCTCAATCGGTCCAGTGGTTCAAAAGTTATAAGCAAAACCCTGAATTTCAGATTAGTTTCATCAAAAATGCCACGTGTTTTAACAAGTTTTAAATGCATTGGTGGTAACTAAACAATGCTTTTCAAACTTGTTTAATTTTAAAGCAATGCTTTTTAAACTTGTTTAGTTTTAAAAGCATTGGTAACTTAAAAATTACACTCGAAAAAAATTTTACACTCAAAAAAATTTTACACTCAAAAAAAATATTACACTCAAAAAAAAATTTACACAAAAAAAATTGAGTTTTTTTTTACAAAAATGACAATATTTTGTGTACATACGTACGTGCATTCACTCAGAAATATTTTTACATTAAAAAAAACATTACACTCAAAAAAATTTTACACTCAAAAAAAAAATTAGTAATTTTTCTTAAAAAAAAAATGACAAAAAAAAAAGAGTTTTTTAATCAAAATAAAATATTTCTAATCAAAATTGTTAATTTTTCCACCCTTTAAAAAATGCATTGTGGAGGGTATTCATAGATTCGGCAAAGTCGAATTTAACTTTTCTACTTGTTTCAAATCCGAACGGAATTGAGTCTGTGACATGCCCCTTGATATTTTTTTTGTAAAATTTTTGGGATTTTGGATAATTTTGGACAAACTACTACTTATTTTATGTATTCTTTAAATTAAATTTAAAAAAAAAATTTTGTTTCGTTAAAAAATCGTTTTTGATAATTTTTTTTTGGATAATTTTTGGGATTTTGGATAATTTCGGACAAACTACTGGATATTTTTTTAGTTGACCGGTGGCAACACTGGTTGAATATGTATTAATAGTTTTTGTTCGCGTTTTTCTCTCAAAAAGTTGACATTATTGCTGATAAGCTAAAATACAGCCAATAATTCAAAAGTTTAGAAGCAATAAAAAAAATTATGGGGAAAAGTCCAAAAAGTAGGACGACCCCGTACACTTTCTAAAAAAGAAGTAGGACTGCCCCGGACGCCCTAAAAAAGAGGACGGTGTCCGGGGAAAAGAGGACGGATGGCAACCCTACTTCAGAAAGACATAATTTTCAAAAACATATGTATGTAATTTTGAATTTAACTTTTAATTTTTTTGTTAAACAAATTTGGGAACTCTTTAATTAGGCAAGTTTTCGTTAGCCGTGATCATCTAAGAGCCTATTCGCACCTGAGGTGAAATCTCGTTCGAACGAGATTTCGCCTCAGGTGTGAATTGGGTATAATGCAAAAAAATGCATCTTATTAGCAGACAAAATTTGGAAAAACCCAATTTTAATTAAAAAATTTCATTTGAAAACCTAATTTTTAATTAAAAAACTGTTTGAAATTTAAAACTGGTCAATTAAATTTAAAAAAAAAAAATCAATTAGTATTAAAAGAAATTATTTAGAATTTGAAAAAGTAAAATTAGTTAAATTAGGCATTACCGAATATTCCCTCTACAATGTAAATAAGTTGTGCGCACGATAGAGGTAGCAATTTTTATTCGATTTTAAAAATAAATCAGACCAGCCTTTCTTGTAGGAGAATTAAAAAAAAAAATAGCAAACAAAATAATTTGAGAAAAATAAAACTAAACAAGCAAACAAATTAAATTCGACCTCACCGAATGTATTGATACCATTAAGGCGACCAGATTTTGAAAATAAAAATAGAGGACATATAGAAAAAGAAAAAAAATATATTTGAATTAAACAATTTTTACATATTTTACAGACAAATTTACATTCACATAAACGACCGCGAGTACCATCAAGCGGTGGTCACCACATTTTTAATGATGTATGTACCTATTAGAAGTGAAAATCAGACAAAAAATGTCAAAGTTTAATTTTCGGTAAAATTGACTTTGAATGAATAAAAATGAATCTCGAGTCAGTGGTTAGATTTTTAAAATCTTTTAATGCAGAAAAAATTTATCGATTTTTTTAATAATGAACGATACAAGTTTTGGAGCCTTTTTGACGCGGTTTAGCACACGATAGATTATCGCTAGAACCCAAATTTTTGGGAATCATCGTAAAAAATATCAAAGTTAATTTGCCGTGGGGTACAACTTTAACCTTTTTTTCCCATATAAGGGAGTATAATACATGACCATCCAACAAGCTATACAACGATACTACAAGTCTATGGTCACTTTTACAAAAAGAAAATTCAGTAGGAGTATGAACAGAACAAGCACGGCGCGACATTTTCCATAAGAGTTGCCAGTAACAACCGGTGACCGCCGTGAAATAAAATTTGTTTTAATTAATAAAAATAAAAAATATATTGTTCATGCTTTTAAAAATAAAGAGGACAGAATTTGAAAAAAGAGTACAGAAAGAGGACACAAATTTTATAGGGTACAACCATTAAAATAGAGTATTGGCCTCTAAAAAAGAGTACGTATGGTCACCTTAATACCATCCACAATGTAAAAAAAAATTATTTGCAAAAAAAAAAATTAAAAAAAAGTCCGCAAAAAAAATTGTTTGGTAAAAAAAAAAAAATCCGCGAACTTGTTTTTGTAAAAAAATATGTTTGTATTTGTTTAAAATTCATTCTGTGACCAATTCTGTTCACATATGTCAACCAGCAGACGAATTAAAGCATTTTGTATTTTTAGGTTATGTGGAATATATCACAATTTTCATGGTGTCCTTACATTTTCGTTCATAACTTTTGAACCGCTGAACCGGTTTTGCTAAAATACGCAATATCAAATTAGGACTACAACAAGTAAATATGCAAAGTCTCATTGTCAGTCATATCTGTCAAATACATTGGCCGTGATCACCATTTCAACAGACGGAAGGACATCGCTAGAATGTCTAAAAATCGATCACTGATCATTTATATCTGTGGCAAAAAGGAATAATTTCAAAATACCATATCTGGGTTTAAAAATTTGAACATTTTGGGCATGTAAATATCTCAAGCACTATTATCGACACAATCTTCGCTACTTTAAAAGTTGATATATATTAGGACAACGGAGATATCGGGTGAAAACCATTGATGTTGTAATTGCGTTTGGCAAAATTACATTTTAATCCAAGCATATGTATGTCGAGATATGCAGTTACTTATGTATCCCTGTAAAATACATTTTAGCGTCTTCAACGATTTCTGATTTTAAAATAAGGAATAAATACAAAACTCAGACATGCTGTTACGATATTTATTTTTCCTTTAAAAAAAATGAGTTGTGGAGTTCTGAAATCAATATCTCAGAAAGTAATGGTCCGATTTTCATAAAAATTTGATACAATACGAAAATGGATAAGGAGATTCTGAAAATGCAAAAACACGTTTTGAACATAACTTGACTTATGTTATGGGTTTTAGCCACAGATATATATACTTTAATGGGGTCCTAGACCGATATTTCGATGAGTTACAAACGGAATGACAATCTTATATATACTCTCTACCACTAACAATAAATGGACGGTACAAAAAGGAGAAAATGTGGAGCGTATGTATATTTGATTCGGCACAGCCGAATAACGTTCTCATTTCTTTTTTGTTGATTTGAACATTTATTTCATTTTAATTTTCTATTAAATAGTTTTCTATTTAAATTTAATTTTCATTTGACATATTTTCAACCAAATAAGAGATATTTTATTTTGAATGTACATAAATTAAGTACATATGTAAATTTTTGTCAAACTATTTTTTGTTTATTTTACATCCTAATATAATTAATATTTTTTTCTTTCTGTGTATCTACTTTAATGACTGTATGGCATTGTTTAAATTTATATCAACCACTAGCAGCGATAACTTCGACTGGAAGGTTGGCATCTTCTGTAATAGCGCTTCTGCTAGGTCGGATTGTGGAATGTTCTGAGGCTGGGGGTTCTGTGTGGTGGATTTCTACATGTTGACGGAACGTCCGCACTAAGCTTGCCGTCAATATGGGTACCAGGGAGGAGTCCTTGGTATTCAGGTTGGCTAAGGAGGGGTGTACCGGGCCAGGGGTGAAAACCAGCAGCCAAGAGTCCCCGCGGTAAGCAGTAGTGGGATAGCGTACCGGAGTGTTGTGCCATCGCCAGCCCAGCCAATATGATTGGACCATAATCTTTTTGGCAAAATTTTTTTTTTTATTTAATCAAAATAAAAACAAGTAAGAAAATTATAGTCGGTCAAGACCGACCATATAATACCCTACACCAAGGTTTCCCGGAAAATGGGTCCCATGGATCGATTAGATCTATATGTTGTAAAACCTTTAATAAGTGAAGAAAACACTCACAAATCAAATTTGAGTGAAATAGGCTTCTATTTGTTGACAATAAACCGCTTTAACTGAATATCGGGCGAAATTTTCACAAGGGGCCTGAGTCCAAAACTGGTCCGATGATTATCAGGTTTGATAAGGTTATTTAAGTACGCGTTTAACATACACAAACAAAATTTTAATTAAATATTTTCTATTTTCATGAAATTTGAGACATTTATGTGAAAATCGGGAAGGTGGTTTGTATGGGGGCTACAAGAAGAACTGGTCCGATTTCTTTGAAATTCGGAATGATGATATGTGAAGACAAAACATGTTTACCATCCAAATTTCAAAGCGATACCTTCTATAATACGGTTATTAGAGTCATTTGAGCCAAAACTAAAGAGGACCTTTGTATGGGGGCTAGGTCTAAATATGGACCGATTTTAATAGGCTTCGTCCTTGGGCCAAGAGAGACTTAAGTTTCAAATTTCAAGTCAATTGATTAAAAATTGCGACCTGTATCGTGTTTACACCGTTTACATGGACAGACAGACAGACAGACAGACAGACGGACGGACGGACGGACGGACAGACGGACGGACGGACGGACGGACGGACGGACGGACATCGCTAAATCGACTCAAAAAGTGTTTCTGAGTCGATCGGTATACTTAAAGGTGGGTCTAGGACCAATATTTCGGGTAGTTACAAACATCAGCACAAACTCATTATACCCTGTACCACAGTGTGGTGTAGGGTATAAATATCAATCAGAAGAAAAAAATATTTTGAACTCAGATTCTGAGACATTTTTCAGATAGAAAAAGTATTAGATTCTGAGAATTTTTTCGTATAGAAAAAGTATCAGATTTTAGGACATTTTTCGTATAGAAAAAATTTCAGATTCTTAAGCATTTTTTATATAGAAAGTCTCAGATTTTGAGACATTTTTCTTACAGAAAAGTCTCAGATTTTGAGACATTTTTCGTATAGAAAAAGTCTCAGCTTCTGAGACATTTTTTATAAAGAAAAAGTCTAAAATTGTAAGACATTTTTCGTATAGAAAAAGTCTCAGATTCTAAAACATTTTTCGAATAGAAAAAGTTTCAGATTCTGAGACATTTTTCGTATAGAAAAAGTCGCAGGTTTTGAGACGTTTTTCGTATAGAAAATTCTTATATTCGGAGACATTTTTCTTATCGAGAAAATCTCCGATTCCAACTAAAAAAGTTAAATTCGTTCGGCATTGACGAATATCTCTACAATGTAAAAATAACTTTTTGACACAAAATTTTGTAAAAAAAAAATTTGTCGAAAAAATAAATTCTGCAAAAAAAAATTTGGGTGTAAAAAAATTGGTAAATGAAATTAATTTTGAGAAAACAAATGTTTAAAAATAATTTCCGCGGAAAATTTTTTATTGGGGAAAAAGTCCGCGTTTGGGATTAAAAATTATTGGAAGTTGGTCTTTGCCAATCTTTTAGGGCGATCCTGCGGGGGTTTTTTTTGTGGATTTTTATTCCTGAGATGAGAAGCCATTTGCCCCACAATTCCTTCGTAGTTGCTCCTGGCGAGTTACGTTTTACAAAATTAGGGGATAAGACTTTTTCGATACGAAAAATGTCTCGGAGTCTCAAATTTTTTCTATACGAAAAAAGTCTCAGACTCTGATACTTTTTCTATCCGAAAAATGTCTCAGAATCTGAGTTCAAAATATTTTTTCTGATCAATATTTTTGTTTATTTTGATTAAATAACAAAAATTTTTAAAAAAAATTTTAACCAAAAAGATTATGGTCCAATCATATTTTCTATACGAAAAATGTCTCAGAAACTGCCCTTTTTCTATACAAAAAATGTCTCAGAATCTGAAACTTTTTCTTTACAAAAAGTGTCTCACTTTTTCTATACTAAAAGTGTCTCATAATCTTAGACTTTTCCTATACGAAAAATGTCTCAGAATCTGAGACTTTTTCTATACGAGGAATCCCAAACTTTTTCTTAACGAAAAATGTCTCAGAATCTGAGACTTTTTCTAAATCAAAAATGTCTCACAATCTGAAACTTTTTCTTTACGAAAAGTGTCTCAGAATCTGAGACTTTTTCTATATTGAAAATGCCTCGGAAGCTGAGCTTTTTTTTTTAGGAAAAATTAAACGAAAAATGTCTCACAAGGGAAGTCTCCCTGGTGTCACCCTCCGATCTTCATGAAATTTGGATATGTTGTTAAGAACGAAAATTAATTCGACACGTATTTTTTTTAGCGGCCCAAACTCATTTTTAGGGGGGTCGATTTGTATGGGGGGAAATTGACCTTTTTCAGATTTTTACGATTTACGCCAATTTATACAAAATAAATATAGGCATGTGTGGTATCAGATTAAAGTTATTAAAAATACCTATCTCGTGGTGCTAACAACGGGCCAAAGAAGTTAATATTTCTCGACTTATTAACAAAAATGTCTTAAAATTTTGGTATTTTACTCAATATGACGAAAAGTTGTGCATGTTCGGACACGTTCTTAGCACACGTAGATAGGTTTTCCAAAGACCTTTCATTTGGCATGTAACATGACTAGGTTTCCTTGCATAATATAGGAGATAAACGAAAAAAACTGAAAAATGGCCTTGATTTCACCCCTCCTTTTTACCCCTTAATATGAATTTGGGCCGCTAAAAAAAAGTAACGTGTCCCTTTTTTTTTCTGCTCAACAAAATAATACCAATTTCATAAAGATCCGTGGGTGACATTAGGGAGACTTCCCTTGTCAGAATCGGAGATTTTCTCGATAAGAAAAATGTCTCAGAATATAAGAATTTTCTATACGAAAAACTTCTCAAAACCTGCGACTTTTTCTATTCAAAAAATGTCTCAGAATCTGAAACTTTTTCTATTCGAAAAATGTTTAAGAATCTGAGACTTTTTCTATACAAAAAATGTCTTACAATTTTAGACTTTTTCTATACAAACAATGTCTCAGAAGCTGAGACTTTTTCTATACGAAAAATGTCTCAGAAGCTGAGACTTTTTCTGTACGAAAAATGTCTCAAAAAAAATCTGAAATTTTTTCTATACGAAAAATGTCCTAAAATCTGAGACTTTTTCTATACTAAAAAATTATCAGAATCTAATACTTTTTCTATCTGAAAAATGTCTCAGAATCTGAGTTCAAAATATTTTTTTCTTCTGATTGATATTTTTTATTTTGATTAAATAAAAAAAAAAATTTTGCCAAAAAGATTATGGTCCAATCATATTGGCTGGGCTGGCGATGGCACAACACTCCGGTACGCTATCCCACTACTGCTTACCGCGGGGACTCTTGGCTGCTGGTTTTCACCCCTGGCCCGGTACACCCCTCCTTAGCCAACCTGAATACCAAGGACTCCTCCCTGGTACCCATATTGACGGCAAGCTTAGTGCGGACGTTCCGTCAACATGTAGAAATCCACCACACAGAACCCCCAGCCTCAGAACATTCCACAATCCGACCTAGCAGAAGCGCTATTACAGAAGATGCCAACCTTCCAGTCGAAGTTATAGCAGCTAACGGTAAATATAAGTGGTTGGTTGATAAAAAAAAAACTCAAGTTTATTAACAGTGCTATAAATAGATTTTATAAAAATAACCCTGAATGTGTGTATGATACTTAAAGCTTTGCTAGTGAGCAAGTTATGGGCGATTTAAAGTTGTGACGTTATTTTGTGTATAATTTAAATTTAACTTTCACTTTTTTTTGTTTTCAAATAAAAATTTTAAGTAAATGTAAAAAAAAAAAAATTAACCCAAAATTAAAAAAAAAAAAAAATACCCTCTCCGCGACAATGTTCTTTGAACATTGCCGTGACCAGGATTCGAACCTGGGTTACCACGGCCACAACGTGGGGTCCTAACCACTAGACGATCACGGCTATTGAAGGCTTATCGTCGCCAATGCCAAATAACTGCTAGGTGCTTTGACTGATATCGCAATGTAATTTGATTAAAAAAAATTATTTAAGTTTTTATTCAACTGATAATACTACATTGTTATATTGTTTAAATTAGATAATTTTTTTAAAGCTAAATTTAGTTTCTATTCTAAGAAAAACAAATAAAGCCCATAAACACAAACTTTGTTATCGATTTCCAAGAACTCAAAAATTTATAATCAATTTATTGTTTGTTAAATTTGTATGAGTTATAATTAGCAATTGATTTTTTTAAATATGCGATTTATTAACAAAATGATAATTACACTAGTTTACAGAGATTAATGATCCACGATATTTTGCATTTATTTTCCATATGAAATCTCGCGCTTATTTTGAAAATGAAGTACAAAATATCAAAAGTAGAACAGTTTTGGAGATATTGCTAACTTTTCAAATATTCAACTTTTTAAAAAAGTGGTTTTACTTAAATAAAAATATCTGCGTACCAAATTGGGGGATTTCATATTTAAATGCTTTATCAATTTTACATACAATATGTTTTAGTCCGATTATCGCTTTAGAAGCTATCTATATATATAAAAGAGTAATGTGACTGACTGACTGACTGACTTATTGACTGATTCATCATCGCCCAGCCCATACCGCTGAAGCTAGAGACTTGAAATTTCGACTGTAGATTCACCTCCCGGAATATAGATCCACTAAGGCTGGGTTTTTGCCAATGTTGATTCTAAGGGGGTAAAAAGGGTAAAAAACTGTACTTTTGGTACTTTTTATATCTCCTGAAATAATTTTCGTAGAGACTTGAAATTTGGACTGTATGTTCACCTCCCGGAATATAGATCCTATAAGGCTGGATTTTTGCCAGTGTTGATTCTAAGGGGGTAAAAAGGGTAAAAAACTGTACTTTTGGTACTTTTTATATCTCCTGAAATAATGGTCATAGAGACTTTAAATGTGGACTGTATGTTCACCTCCCAGAATATAGATCCACTAAGGCTTGATTTTCGCCAGTGTTGAATCTAAGGGGGTAAACAGGGTAAAAAACTGTACTTTTGGTACTTTTTATATCTTCTGAAATAATGGTCATAGAGACTTGAAATTTGGACTGTATGTTTACATTATGGAATTTAGATCCAGTAAGGCTGGATTTTTGCCAATGTTGGTTCTAAGGGGGTAAAAAGGGTAAAAATCTGTAATTTTGGTACTTTTTATATCTCCTGAAATAATGGTCCAAGGAACTTGAAATTTAGAATGTTAGTTTAATTCCCGGAATATATATCCACTAAGGATGGATTTTTGCCAATGTTGATGCTACGGGGGTAAAAAGGGTAAAAAACTGTACTTTTGGTACCTTTTTTATTTCCTTAAAAAATGGTCACAAAAACTTGAAATTTTGACTATATGTTCACCTCCCGGAATATAGATCCACTAAGGCTGGATTTTTTGCCAATGTTGATTTTAGGGGGGTAAAAAGGGTAAAAAACTGTACTTTTGGTACCTTTTATATTTCCATAAATAATGGTACTAGAAACATGAAATTTGCAATGTAGGTTCACCTCCCGGAAAAAAATTCACTAAGGCTGGGTTTTTGACAATGTTGATTCTACGGGGGTAAAATGGGTAAAAAAGTGAACTTTTGGTACTTTTTTTCATTAACTGGAATAATGGTCACACAAACTTAAAATTTGGAAAGTAGGATCCTTTGCCGAAAAAAAAACAAATTTTCAAAATTTGGATTCTAAGGGGGGTAAAAGGGGCAAAAAGTTAACTTTTAGTACTTTTTGTTATTTCTTAAAATAATGGGCATAGAAACTTGAAATTTGGAATGCAAAATCCTTCAGTGAAAAAAAAATCTGGAAAAAGTACTTCTTGGAAATTGCGTTTTATAGGGGGGTAAAAGCGGTAAAAAATTGTACTTTTGGTACTTTTTATATAAACTAAAATAATGATCGTAGACACTTAATATTTGGAATGATGGATCATTTAGTGAAAAAGTACCTTTTATAAAAAGTACCTTTTATAAAAAGTACCTTTTATAAAAAGTACCTTTTATAAAAAGTACCTTTTATAAAAAGTACCTTTTATAAAAAGTACCTTTTATAAAAAGTACCTTTTATAAAAAGTACCTTTTATAAAAAGTACCTTTTATAAAAAGTACCTTTTATAAAAAGTACCTTTTATAAAAAGTACCTATTATAAAAAGTACCTTTTATAAAAAGTACCTTTTATAAAAAGTACCTTTTATAAAAAGTACCTTTTATAAAAAGTACCTTGTAGAAAAAGTACCTTTTATAAAAAATGCCTTTTTTAAAAAGTACCATTTATAAAAAGTACCTTTTATAAAAAGTACCTATTCTAAAAAGTACCTTTTATAAAAAGTACCTTTTATAAAAAGTACCTTTTATAAAAAGTACCTTTTATAAAAAGTATCTTTTATAAAAAGTACCTTTCATAAAAAGTACCTTTTATAAAAAGTACCTTTTATAAAAAGAACCTTTTATAAAAAGTACCTTTTATAAAAAGTAATACTTTTTAAATGAAACTTACATGGAACGAAAGAAAATGGAATTCGAAATGAAATGGAAAAGAACGGGGAACGAAATGGAATAGAGCAGGGAACAATATGGAATGATACTTTTTTCCAAAATTTTTCGTATTGAACTCTTTTTACTCCATATTTTTTCTCTCTATATGTTTTTTCACTCAAACTTTTTTTAAACTTCATTGTTTACTGAAATATTTATTCACTCCAAAATTTAAAATCCCGAAATAAGGGCTCGAAAATTGTCAATATCTTTTTCACCGGAACGAACATGATAACGTACCAGCGAAGTTATTCAAATATTATTGTTTAAATTATTCATTGAAATATTATTTTATGAAAGACTTAAACGTCCACAAGAAAATAAAACAAAGACTACGTAGAAGATGTTTTTAAAATCGGTAGAGTAATCCTGATCCCTCTATTGTCCGGTATTCAATACAACCGGTAACGAAGTACCGGGATGGTAAGCTAGTTAATCGATATATCGACAATTTTGCTTGAATTTGACCGAATTTAAAACAAATAGTTTCTATTGTGAATCTCATAAAAAAATGTTTAATTTCATTTCTCTGTTTGCAATTCAAGTCTGATCCTTGACGAAGAAAATATGAGGATTTTAAAGAAAATATATTGAAAATTATAAAAGTTACATGCATTTGACTAAAAATGCAAAAATTCAGTTTTTACAATTTAGTTGAGATAAACACCAGTTTAAAAATTTGTTCGATTCAAGATGATATTTCACAATAATTTTTCATATAAAATCGCGCGCTGATCCGAAATTAAAGTCAAAAAGAATAAGACATTTTTCCTACAGAAAAAGTGTCAGAAATAGTCTCAGATTCTGACACATTTTTCCTATAGAAATAGTCTCAGATTCTGACACATTTTTCCTATAGAAAAAGTTTCAGATTCTGAGACATTTTTCCTATAGAAAAAGTCTCAGATTCTAAAATATGTTTTCTATAGAAAAGTCGCAGATCCTGGGAAATTTTTCTTATAAGAAAAGTTGCAGATTCTGAGACATTTTTCTTATGGAAAAAGTCGCAGATTCTGAGACATTTTTCCTATAGTAAAAGTCTCAGATTCTGAGACATTGGGTTTATTTCCAATTTCAATAGGCTTCGTCGTTGAGTCCAGAGAAGCTTAAATTTCAATTTTCAGACCAATCGAATAAAAATGGCCACCTGTACCGTGCACAAGCGGACGACCATAGCTTAATCGAATCAAAAAGTGAATTTGAGTCGATCGGTATGCTTGAATCGGTATGCTTGACATCAGCACAAAGTCATTATACCCTGTACACTAGAGTGTCCCTTATTTTGGAAATGTTGCACAATTTAACAAAGAAAACTCTGTAAATTTACAAATATTTGTAAAATGCATTTGATGCAACCAATATTTTACAGAAAGAATGCCTGCGAATTTTGTACTCTTGCCCAAAACATTAAATCATGATAATGTTTTAAGAAAAAAGTTTTTTTTAGAAAAAATAATGTTATATTACTTTGCTATTCCATGCAAAACGAATTGAAATATCAATAGAGGAACCCATTTAAAAACCAAAAGAACTGTACATTTCGTAAGTGAGTGCAAAAATAAGTGCAAAAAAGTGTTTTTACATTTTGGAGAGTATAAAAGATTCGGCACCAAAGAATATCGAGGGCCTATATTCAAAACCCTCTATCTTCCATTTTCACGAAAATGACTTTTTGATGGCAAAATATTCAGTAAAACGGCCCTCATCTGTGGTGTAAAATTCAGAACAAAAATATTTTTTTTTTGCTATTTTATTTGCATTTTTGGTTTTCTCTATCTCTTACACAATTAATTTTTCTGAATGCAAAACCCTCTATCTTTTCAAATAATTAATTCAGAAATATTTTTTTTTGAATAATTTCATCATGCATTACATGTTTTCATACAAATTTTTGCATGCTGCACATGAATTTGTCAACAAAATTCCAGAACCACGATTTTGGTCCACTGATGCTAATTTTTTCTGAAAATTCTTGTTTGACTTTTTTGAAAAATATGGCTCAAAATTTGGATGTCTTGTGTACATTATGAAACAAAAATTTTAATCTTAAAAATCCCGATGCTGATCAGCATCTGTGGACCAAAATCGCGTTTTTAATTTTTTTTACTATTTTTTACATAACATACTTAACAGTTTGTCAACGTTTGAGACGAATTCGGTAAAAAAATAATTTTTGTCTTAAAAATTCGCATCTGTGGACCAAAACCGCGATTTCGGAATTTTTTATAAGCCGTTATCATTAATAAATTACGTTAAAAATTTAACGATGTCGTAAATGAAATCATAATAATCAATTTTTATTAAAATGCAAAACCCTCTATCTGATCATTTTCATTCATGTACTTAATATTTTTGAGAAACGAAACCCTCTATCTATCCTCTAAAACCCTCAATAGTGCAAAATTTTAAAAACGAATCATATGTGAGATTCAGTAGTTGATTTAAAAAAATATTGTAGAATATCGAATTTTAATTACTCTAATAATACGCGAAATAATCAGTTTTTTGGCTCTCCTGAAAATTTGTGTTTTTTTAGATAGAGGGTTTTGAATATAGGCCCTCGATATACCACTCTCACTTGTTTTATGTACATTTGATAAACAAATGGAAAATTTTTATGCGAATAGCTTAGACTTGGTGAAAAAGTAGTTTTGGTAAAAAAAAAATGATTTTTTTTCACGAAAAACAAAATTATGTTAAAGAAAAATTAATGAACCCAAAATTTTTGGTGAAAAAAAGTTTTTGATAATTTTTTTTGATGAAAAGAAAAATTTTTTGATGTAAAGAAAAATTAATGAAAAAAAACTATGATAAAAAAAATTATTTTGTGAGAAAAAAATTGATAATAAAAAATTTGATATAAAAATTTGATGAAAAAAAAATTGATGAAAAAAAATATGATAAAAAAAATTTGATGAAAAAAAAAAATTTATGAAAAAACAAAAAAAATTGATGAAAAAAAAAATTATGAAAAAAAAACTCATGAAAAAAAAAAATTTATGAAAAAAAAAAAATTTGATGAAAAAAAAAAATTTGATGGAAAAAAAATTGATGAAAAAAAAATTGATAAAAATTTTAAAAAAAGTTTGATGAAAAAAAAATTGATGAAAAAAAAATTGATAAAAAAAAATGTTAAAAAAAATTATGAAAAAAAAAAAATTTATGAAAAAAAAATTTTTTTGTTGAAAAATTATTATGTTACTTTTTATTCACCAGCTGGTGAAACGGTTTTATTCACCACGAGGTTAATTATTACCATTTAAAGTGTTCTGCTGAGATAAGTGAACTTATTCCTAGAGCCCGAGTTTTTGTTCGCAATACTCGGTTGTCTAGTAGATCACATCCATTTGTTGTCGATTGTCCAGTGGATCGCACAGCGCATTACAGAGAAGGTTTGTTCATCAGTCGAACTAGCCGTATGTGGAATAATCTTCCCGCAGAGGCCCAGTTTCTTTCAATGTAGATAAATTCAAGTCAAATATCCACAAACACTACTCCCTCTTTCCTCCTCCTCATAACCTTTTTTCCTGATATCAACACAATGCACTGCATTAATAGGGGCATCCCCTGAGTGTTGGTTCAACGTAAAAAAAAATAGTAATTCTTGTTTTCTTTTTCGTTAATTGTTAGCTTATAAAGTCAAACTGAGGTGGCGTCCTGCAACTTTTTTAAAATTAGACACCAGCCTAAAAACATTATCATTAGGGTGGGTCGATGAAATGCATATTTGCGAATCTCGTTAACTAATAGCAAAAACTCGACGCGCATTTTCGAGCTGATAACGGCAAAAATCATGAAAAAATTGTAGGAGGGTACTTTTAGGCCTCTACAAGCGGTTTTTGTTCGCGGTTTTTGAAAAAAAAAAATATTTTTTTTAATTTTTTAAAAATATTTTAAAAATTAAGTAAAATAATGCTTATTACGAAACAAGTTCCAAAAAAAAATTATCTCGCCAATTTAAGCCCGTGGATGCATTTTTATACCAACAATTTGATACCCATTTTTCCATTTTTTAATTTTTTTGGTACTTTCGAATTTTTTGCACTTGCGGATTGCTATAAATAGCCGGCAATTTGTTTTGTTTTCTTATCATTTTCTTAAAACGCTTTATTTTACCAAAATTTTGATACCCATTTTTAATTTTTTTGTAATTTGCTAATTTTTTGCACTTGTGGATTGCTATAAATACCCGCAGTTTTTTTATTTTTATCATTCATGTTCTTTAATCGGCCTTATGCACCATTTGAGTGCTATTATGAAATAAAAAATATTTTTTTTTATAAAATAAATCGAACTTTCCTGGATATAAAAATGCATTCACGGGCTAAAATTGGCGAGATAATTTTTTTTTGGAACTTGTTTCGTAATAAGCATTATTTTACTTAATTTTTAAAATATTTTTAAAAAATTAAAGAAAATATTTTTTTTTCTAAAAACCGCGAACTAAAACCGCTTGTAGAGGCCTAAAAGTACCCTCCTAAATTTTTTTCATGATTTTTCCCGTTATCAGCTCGAAAATGCGCGTCGAGTTTTTGCTATTAGTTAACGAGATTCGCAAATATGCATTTCATCGACCCACCCTAATTATCATGTTAAAAACTCAGTAAATTTACAGAGATTAGTTAAATGCATGTTATTATATATAATATATACCCTCCACTTAGTGATAGAGGGTATATATAAGTTTGTCATTCCGTTTGTAACTCATCGAAATATCAGTCTGGGACCCCATAAAGTATATATATTCATGATGCCCGATCGATTTTAAGACATTCTAGCGATGTCCGTCTGTCCGTCTGTCCGTCTGTCTGTCTGTCTGTGGAAAATGCTGTCGCGGACAAAATATTGCACACGGATGACTGAAACTTAACATATTTATTGGAAGTTCTCCCGAGAAGTTTGGTATTGCATTTGAGCGATATCGGTTCAGCGGTTCAAAAGTTATGAACGAAAATGTAAGCACACCTCAAAAATTTCAGTACATTCAACATAACCTGAAAATACAAAATGCTTTAATTCGACTGCTGGTTGACATAATTGAACACCAAATGGTATTTAAACAAGTACGAACATATTTTTGGACAAAAAAGAAAAAAATCGCGGATTTTTTTTTTCGCGGAAATTTTTTTTTCGCGGAATTTTTTTTTTCAATTTTTTTTTTTTTTTTCAAAATTGATTTCCTTTAAAAAAAGTTTTTTGCAATAATCTTTTTGAAACTGTGAGGGTATCATTACATTCGGCAAGGCCGAATTTAACTTTTTTACTTGTTTTGCTAAATTTTTGTAAGATTTCTAAAAAGATTTTTTTTGATTTTTTTATAACTGGTACTTTTTAATTTTTTTTTCAAAAAAAAAGAAAAATACTGATAAAATTTTGATGTTTGGTAACAAAAAAAAAAAATACTCTAAACCAGCGGTTACCAACCTTTTTGGCTCGCGTACCCCTAATTTTAAATTTTGTCAGCCGCGTACCCCCAAACGAGTATTTTCTTTTCGTTAAAAAACCCTTGCGAAATAATGTAAGAGACAAAAAAGTTAAAAGAAAGTATGAAGTTAAGTTGAGATTGCTAGAAATAGAACTGTAGCGTTGGGAACTGTCAAAATTTATTCTGCGGAAACTATTAATATTCACATATATAAAAAACAGTTTTCATTAACAAGACAAACAGACATTTAAAATCCTACTGAAGATAACACTAACTGGGGTGTTTAAAACCGGTATAGGAAATACCAGAAATGTCTATAATTTTTAGAAATTAAATTTTTCTTCTGCATTTTTTCAACTTGAACCCTTACTGCTCATATAAATATTAGAGTTAATTTTGAAATTTTTTATCTGCGGGTATTATAATTTTTTTGAAGGATTTAGGGGAGATCGAAACAATGGGGGTTTTTTTGGAAAAATTTTCGCTCCTTGGGGTGGTTCAAAGCATCTGAAAACGCGGATTTTGAGCTCATTTTTCTGCAGAGCAAAAACAGCTGAAAAAATTGCAAATCTGATTTCAACAGTCGATTCTACACCAAAAATTTAAACAACGGACGTTTTTTGAACTATTAAAAAAAGTTCAAAAAAAAAACACATCACGGAGGGCGGAAATATAATTTTTTTAATTTTATTTTAAAAGTTTTTTTTTAATACAAGGGCAGATCCGCAATTCCGTGACATTTCGAATGAAACGCCCTCGTATATACAATGAAAGGACATTTTGAGGTTAACAAAATGGTACCAAAATTTCCACTCTATCACAACCCGTCTCAAAAATGCTCAAAACCACGTTTTTTGAGAACTTTGATATACATTTCTCAAAAACCTGACATCATAGTAAAATTTGGGAACCATATTCGGAATCAGCATCGAAACGTTAATCGAAAACAAGTGGTTAGATCTCAAAATATCGCAAAAAAATACTCTCTAAATTGTACAAAAATACGTTTTTTATGAACTTTGACCTCAACTTTCTTAAAAACCTGACGTTATGGAAAACTTTGGAAGCCAGGTGCGGAACCAGCATTGAAAGGTTTATCTAAAACAAATGTCCAAATTACTAAAATTTTGCGTACCCCCTAGTGGTACGCGTACCATAGGTTGGTAACCGCTGCTCTAAACAGTATTTTAACAGAAAAATCAGTTTTAAACTATGAAATTAAAATAACATATAGTAATAATTTTTTGTTACAAAAAATACAAAGTATTTTGCTTAAGTCTGTATTTAAATAAATCTGTTAAATATCTGTAAAATAAAGATTACAAAGTTTAAAGTAATATAACAGATAAAACTTTGTTTTTTTTTTTTTGGCACAACAAAATAAAAAGTATTTTATTTAAAACTGTATTTTGACAGAAAACTCTGTCAAATGTCTGTTGAATTGAGATTACAGTCATTTTACAGAGTATTTTACAGAGTTATTATTTTGAGTGTACTTTATGTGATTCTATTTCGATGCGTTACACATGGACTAACTGTGTATACCTCCGTAGTAAAATAGTTGCAAGAGTTAAAAAAAAAAATTGTTAAAAATCTTTCATTTGATTTTCGCGATCATCAAATAGTAGTCATGTTATGATCACAATTCACACACATTAACAAAAGAAATCATCGCATTGCATCTCATTAAAATTGCATTTAAATGCTATAAATCATTTCATCATTTCAACTTGTGTGTAGCCACGAAAAATCAAAATCGAATCTTTAGACAAGCGAATCACAAAACAACTGCGGCTAAAGAGACTTGGACGTGATGGTTACAACCAACCAACAACAATGTACAACCGCCACATATCAGTAGCACTTCCATCTTGATTGACACACTTATTCAATGCGTTGACATAATGATGGACATGAATTGTAATGATACGAAGAGAAGACAAAAAAAAAATACACCGAATTAAAGATGCGCCGGCGCACAAACCTTTTTTTTGGACTTGAACAATTGTTTTTTGGGTCATGCATTGTTTTTGTTGCAGCGCAGGAATTTTAATTAATAAAATTATTATTTTACGACAATTTGTCATGAATTCTGGTAAATTTGTATTTGATTTAAGAAAAAAAAAAATTCTTTTATCTAAAATTAATTTTAAAATGATTATATCACTTGATGTGGTTGGTATCTTGATTGTGACTCTTGCGGTGATTTTAACTTTGCGATAAGTTGATGTGTCAAACAATTCAATCAAAGCAGCACACAATACAAATCTTTATTTAGTTCTTTATGGTTATTTTTATTATATAGTGAAATAATCGTGAGATAGAAGATAAAAAAATCTAAATTTAATTACAACAATGTACAGTGGGATAAACTTGGTGGCATTATTTTTTCGACCCCCAAGTTTCCACACTCAATATTGACATAAACAAGTGACGTTTTACATCAGCAAACACTTCCCGTTGTGATACCACGGTACTGTTGTAATAGGTTCCCCTACTAGTCCCTGTCGTTAAACCAATTTAAGCTACTTATGAAACTCCTAAGAATTTTGACATCCGACAAATCAGAAAGATCGTGCAGCTCCGTAGATCCCAGTAAGTCTCTGACCAACAAGTGCCACGCAATGTCAGATAAAGTGTTCGATAGTTTTCAACTCCTCCTTATCCAAGAGTGTTGCAATTTGGAGATATTGGGGAAAATTGAGAAAAATTTTGATTTTGGGCGAGCCCATTCCCCCCTTTTTCCTTCTCCTTTTGTCACGACCATAAAATAACGGAGGTACATATTTTTTCGAACCCACGATATTAAGTTTTTAAGGTGCAAAAGTGTCGCGACTGGGAGATTTTGGGGGAAATTGTGACCCTTCTTATTTTCGGCCCCTGGTGACTTATAGGGCTGAAAATTGTCCAAACATCTGTATCTGTCTTTTGTTATATATTTATTTAGTGTAGAAAACACATACAGATCAAATTTTAGAGGAATTGTTGTATTTTTTGTCAATAGACCGATTTAACTGAATATCTGTCGAAATTTTAATATAGGGGACTAAGTCCAAAAATGGTCCAATTATATTCCGATTTGATTAGGTTACTAAAGGACACGTTTAACACCTAAAAATAAAATTTTTATCAAATATTTCCATTTTTATGAATTTTGAAGGAATTATGTGAATATCGGGATGGTGGTTTGTATGGTGACTACCAGAAGGACTGACCCGATTCCTGAAATTTGGAATGGTGATTTATGCATACAAAATTTGATCACCTGCTAAATTTCAAAGCGATATCTGTTATAATAAGGTTATTAGAATCATTTAACCCGAATCCAAAGGGGGCTATTGTATGGGGGCTAGGTCTTAACATGGACCGATTTTTTCCAATTTCAATAGGCTTCTTCCTTTGGCCAAAAGATGCTTAAGTTTCAAATTTCAAGTTAATTGATTGAAAATTGCCTGTATCGTGCATAAACCGATAGATGGACAGACGGACGGACGGACGGACGGACGGACGGACGGACGGACATCGCTAAATCGACTCAAAAAGTAATTCTGAGTCGATCGGTATACTTGAAGGTGGGTCTAGGACCAATATTTCGGGTAGTTACAAACATCAGCACAAACTCATTATACCCTGTACCACAGAGTGGTGTAGGGTATAAATATGCATGATTGATTTCACTAAGAATGACCCAATGATAAAGTGCAAACATTATTTTTTACTTAAAAAAAAATTTCCCAAAAATTTCGTTCACCTAATTTTTTAGTGGATCGCTTGGAATAACTTTAGCTAGACTTCCAAAGTTTGCACGAATATGTCTTATGTAGAGTTTGCAAAACGATTAAAATCGTAATCGTAATCGCGATTAATCGCACCAATTAATCGTAATCGTAATCGACAAAAAAATCATGCGATTACGGTTAATCATTTTCTATAAAATACACTGTTTTTATAACGAATTTGAATCAGTTTCAATTTTCATTTGAACTGATTGTTTTTGCAATAGATTCTTGAATATATTCTACAGTAACCACTACAAAATTTTCTATGTAAAATTATTTGTCAAAAAATTATTTGCTTTAAAAACGATTGCTTTTGGCAGAATTTCAAACAAAAATCATTGATTCTGGAATTTTAAGTAGAATCGATTGCAGGATAATATGATGCGTTTTGGAACCGATTATTTGGAACAGAAAATGTTGCTGGGTTGGCCCATGATTCATTAAACTTGTTTCCAATTTGTCTTTCCTTTTTTCTCGTAAGTTTAAAGTAAAATTTGAATTCTGATCTTAGTAATCAATAAATGTGGTTTTTAAAATATATTTAAAAGACTATAGCCGAATCTGGTCAAAAAATTCGGACATGAAATTTTGTCGAAAAATTTAATTTTTTCTAACCTTGACCGTTGTATGCCAACTGAAAGGCCCTTCAAAATTTTTTTCTGGACTGGAAGCAGCTTTTGGAAAGGAATCACGAGTCATAAAACGCACACAAGCCACCTGAATTCAGGTATGATTTCTTTGGGGAATGTCACAGTTTGGAGCACTCTTTGGTAGGACAGATAAAGATAACGAATATATCTTTGTAGAGTTTATTAAATCTTGTTTTTTTTCCAAAAACCATTTTTCATAATTTAAAAAGTGTTAAATATGTCAAAAAGGAAAGTATTTATGTTTCAAATTTTATCAAAACTATTATATTATTAGTTTTTAAACAAAAACATCGTAACAAAAACTTTGCAAGAGCGCTCTAGAACAGCGGTTACCAACCTATGGTACGCGTACCACTAGGGGGTACGCGAAACTGTCCACGGGGGTACGCGAAATTTTAGTTATATTTTCGCATTTTTTTTTAATTTTGATTAGACTAACAATAAATAATATCACTGTGCAACACCAAAAAAATGCGAGAGTTCTCATATAAAAATTCGAGTTGGTTGGAGTCCAGAGTACGGAAATACTAATAGTTTTTCTCGACGACTTCTTTTAGTACTTTTTATACCCTCCAACCACAGCATGGGGGTATACTCACTTTGATATTCTATGTGTAACGCATCGAAATATCGTTCTTACCCCCAGAAAGTATTTTAAGAATGTCTAAATACCTGACTTTTGGCACGAATATGTCTCAAGATCATAGGCAGTTTAAGTTCGTAAAAGGACAAAATCGGACCAGTGGGAAACAATGTTCCCCTTCAAGAACTTAACCAACCTCTAAAAAACTCCATTTTTCACATGATTTTTTGTATTTATGGTAAGCAAATAAAACAATTTGATGTCGAAAAAAGTTCAAGGTCATGCACTAGACACCCGGGAATAACAAAGTCGTTTTGTTCCGTCCCCTTTTGTGGGCGTGGTTATTAAAATCTTATTTAAATAATGATAAAATTGTATTACTTAAGTGCACATAATAATTTAGTTTCGCGGATTTAAATTTTTAGCAATATTTTTTTTCAATAAAATATAATTAAACCTTACAAAATTATGTTTTGTCGAAGCTTCTTAAGGACACTACAAAATACACACTGATCGACACCAATAATCTTCCATTGAAATGTCCAACTGGTTCTTATAGATTTTGGTCTCCTGATTTTAAATCAGCTGTCCAAATTTTTCTTGAACGTACCGTTTTTGAGATATTCGCTGTTAAAAAGTAAAAAAAAACAATATTTTAGCACTTTTTGGGTCCACTGTTACGTAGCCTTTAGTTGCTTTTACAAGATAGAACTTGATATTACAGTCGAACCCGGTTATAACGCACTCGTTACAAACGATGTTCGCTATATGCGGGGTATATTTTTTATCGACCTAGTTTTATTTCCAAAAAAGTAGATCCAATTTTGTTTTATTTAATGCTTTTTTCGTAAACTTCTTATTGAGGGGAAAACATTAAAAATATAAATACATTTTATCAAAATAGTAACCCTTTTGTGAATTTTATGAACATGATTGCCGCACATTAAAAAATATTTATGGGAGTTCGTTATAAAAACGTAAATATACATTAAATTGTATTCGTGGGACCATTAAAAGCAATTCGTTATAACCAAGGATACGTTATAACCGAGTTCGTTATAAAAGAATTATTTTGTGTGAAAATTGATGCCAAATCGTCGGGACTTTAGAATTAGTTCGTTATAACCGAGAATTCGTTATAACCGAGTTTGACTGTAAATAAAATGCACCTTCTGATTAAAAAACTGCAATCCAAATTTGTCTAGCATGTTCCGTTTTCGATATATTCGCGTTGGAAAATTTTAGTGTGATTTTATTTATATTTAATGTAGTCCTATTTTGTGTGAGCAACGTTACATTGGAGACCCAAAAAGTGATAAATTACTGTTTTTTTTTTGAATACTCAAACGTGAATATCTTAAAAATCTTACGTGATAGAAAAATTTGAGCAGTTTTTAATGAAAAAACAAAAAACTCGTTAAGGGGTACGCGGCTGGTAAAATTTGAAATTAGTGGTACGCGAGCCAAAAAGGTTGGTAACCGCTGCTCTAGAATACCAAAATATTGATTTATTTTTGCTGGTGATTAATTTTTGTATTTTCGTGCGTTTTGAAAAATAAATTTTAAAATAATTTTTTTTTAAAGCAACTGCTACTCAAAGTATTTAAAAAATTCGATTAATCGATAATCGCGATTAACGGCAATTTTTTTAATCGTTTTCGCGATTATGAAATATCTCGATTATTTGCAAACTCTAGTCTTATGGTCATAGTCTGGTTAAGTTCGGAAATAGGCAAAATCGGGTCAAAGGGAAAAAAGTTCCCCCTTGGAGAACTAAACCAACCTCAGAAAAACGAAATTTTTTTGCAGGGTTTTTTTGTACTTTTGTTAAGCAAATCCAACATTTGTATGTCAGAGGAACTTTAAACCCCTGCATGTCGTCCCAGCGGATAAACAAAAATTTGACCCGCCCCCTTTTGTGGGCGTAGATATAAAAAAATTGTGTTTTAATAATAATTAATTGTATTAAATAATTGCAAGAGTCATAATAAATACATTTGATAACATCAATCGCAAGGGGAATGTCTCCCACCAAACCACACAAACGCCCCGCCCCCCAAAAACGTCCCTGAAATTTTTTTTATATTTTTTTACATGTTGGAGGGTATAAAGCAATGGTTTCCAACCTTTTTTACGTCACGCTTCACTTTTAAGTTAAAAAATTGCCCCCTACACTAAAGAAAAATTTTATAATTTTTCTAATTTTTGCATCTAATGAAGAATTACTACTGGTTTAGCAAAGTTTTTGTAAAACAATCATTTAAACTGAGTTTTTAGTAAAAACTTTTAACAATTAACAACATTTCTGTAGTTAATTTTGCTAAAAAAGAATAGTTTTTGTGGTTAACTTGACTAAAAAAATCTTGAAAATTTGCTCGTTGCCCCCCTGGAACCTTTAAATTGCCCCCCAGTGGGGCGAGAATCAAAGGTCGGGAACCATTGGTATAAAGTAGAGATGGGCGCTGGTCACGTGATTTGTGTGATTCACGTGATTGTGAGTGAGTGTGAGTTGAAAAAAAATCTGAGTGAGTGAGTAGTGAGTGAGTCATTTATTTGTTGCGTGAGTTTGCGTGATTAGATTTTTTGATTTGCCAAATTTTTTTTAATTTTTTTGTAAAAATTTTTTTTTGGATTTTTTTTTTCTTTTTGGGTAAGAAAATTTTATTTTATTTAATCACGCGTGAGCGTGATTGAATCTGGCGTGAGTTACGCGTGAGCGTGAGTAAGTTTTTTATTACTCACGTGAATGTGAGTGAGCGTGAGTAAAAAAAAATTGCGTGAGTGATTAAAACCTATCCCCTATTTCTTATCAAAAAATGTATTTATTTATGGAAATCAAATTCTAATGCATTTTTTTAAAGAAAATGGATTCTGGAAGTATAATTTTTAAATTCTGAATAATTTTTCCTTTTTGAAATGTTCCTATTCTGAGATATTTATGAATATCTCTTCACTAATCGTAAAGAAAAAAATGTTTTCGAATTTAAAATTTAAAATTGCGTTCGGAAAATTCCGAAAAATGTAAAAAAAAGTATTTTAAAAATAAATATTTTTTTTTAGAATAAAGAACACAAAGTATTGAAAAATAACTTGTTTTAGAAAAATATTGTATCACAATATTTTTTTCTTTTACAAAATTTTTTACTTCAGAAATATTTAGTGACCCAAAGAAAAAACTTCTCAAGTAAAAAAATATTTTACTAATTAAAAATTGTTTCCACTCAATAAAACATTTTTAAGAATTGTCGTGGGGCTTAAAGTATTTGACAAAGCCTAATTAATGTTGACAAATTATTTTTATACCCTCCAACCACAGTATGGGGGTGTACTCACTTTGTCATTCCGTGTGTAACACATCGAAATATCGGTCGGGGACCCCACAAAATATATATAATATTGATCCATGATAGAATCTAAGACATTCTAGCGATGTCCGTCCGTCCGTCCGTCCGTCTGTAGAAATAACGATGCAGTCCAAACCAAAAGAGCTAGACCCTTGAAATTGGGCAAGAATATCTCTTATTTTACTGGTAAGGTTAAGTTCGAAGATGGGCAAAATCGGACCAGGGGGAAAAAAGTTCCCCCTTGAAGAACTAAAACGACCCCTGAAAAATACGATATTTTTACGAGTTTTTTTTAACTTTTGCTCAACAAATGTAACATTTGTATGTCATATTATGTTTATAGACCTGAGCTTGGGCCAAGGGGGTTAGAAAATTCGATTTTCTTTAAGCCGCCCCCCTTTAGGGGCGTGGTTATAGAAGTTAAATAAAAATAACGATACAAATTTATTATTTAAGCGTAAATATCATAAGCAAATAATTTGTAAACATATATAGCGGGGGAACAGGTGTCCCCCACCAACTATGCCGACCCCCCCCCCCCACCAAAAAAAAGGCGCCCCTGCAATTTTTTTTTTTTTTTTTAACTTTAAACGTGTTGGAGGGTATAAAAGATTCTGCACAGCCGAATTTAACACTCTTACTTGTTTTTAGTAAAAACAATAATTTTTAGATGCATATTTTCCAAGTTTTTAGTGTATATTTTGGATTTTTAGACGCATATTATAGGCACATATTTTCGTTTTTTAGATGCATGAAAGTACTTGCCCTACTCATTACTATTTAATCGTTTACTGGTGCAAAATTGAGTAATTTTTTACTCAATAGTATAAAAAATTTACTCAAATATTTTTTTTTATTTTTTTCTGTGGAGATTAAAGCACATATCGGCCAATAAGTCGTGCAAAAAATGACCAACATAAGGTAGAAACAGAACAAGCACGGCACGGGGGACGGTTGCCGTTGCCGGAGAATATAGGCCCAAAACAATGACGGGGGACGGCGACGGCAAAAAATGTCTTTTTTTTGTTCAGTGGTGCTAACTTTTACTAAAATAAGCGTAATTTTACGGGAAAAAATCGCTGACCACATAGTCAATGCGGTTAAGTTGGCACTACTGTACGTTCGTTACACCATTGTGAATGAAAAGATAAAAATTTGTTGTGAAAATGCGGCAACCCTGGAGTGTGAGAGGAAGGGAGAATGAGAGAACCCGGAGAACAAATAAAATAAGTTTTAATTTTTTGCCGTGCCGGTCACGGTTTTTATCTGTCAAATCGCATGGAAAAAGTCGTGCCGGGCTTGTTCTGTTCCTACCAATAAATAGATTTAAAACAAAAAACAAATAATTTCTTAAACATTTTTCTATAAGAATTTAATGGTGTAATTAGTAAATAAAAATTACCTCGAGCTAGAATAAACCTACTTAAAATATATTTAAAAAGTTTTTATTAAAAGTTTACTCAATAATATTTAATTCTTTACTGGGGCAAAATTAATTAATTTTTTACTCAATAATAATTTTTTTTCTGTGTATAATTAGCAAATGTATAATTTGAAATACTATGTCATTAATTTTCTCTTACAATTAGAAAGATTAATTTATTTAGAAAAGCAAGATTTTCAAGCAATAGTTTTTTTTTTCAAATATTTTTATTTGGATTTTGATTTCTAATGCATTTTTTTTGTAAGCATGCATGTTAGGGCGGATCGAGAAATGCTTTTTCACGAATTTCGCTTGGGCGCTATGCGGGATTGGTAAAACTAGATGCCAAAACGATGTGGTTAAAATTTCAAGAAGATCGCCCTTCAGCTAGGGTTGCCCCTCCAGCGCTGAAGTTTCAACTTTTTTAAGCCAAAGAGCATTTTTTTAAAAAATTGTCAAAAATTCAAATTTGATCAGATCTTCTTAATTTTGGATTTTATGTGGTCTAGTTAATCACATCTAGTTATATTTTTAATATCAGCTTAATACGATATCGCTAACCTCCCAAAACCAGAGGTGGAAAAGTATACTTACATTTTGGAGAAACCCGAAAATCAATTTTTTGCAATTATGTAAAAAAAACACATTAAAATTGCAAAATATAATTTTTTTCTTTTCGACTTGGAAAATAGACTACTCAAGGATTCCAAAACCGTTAAAACCAAAAAATACGAAATTCTTGAACGGCGTGTGGACCAATCTGAACTCACGATATTTTCAAAAAATTTATTTCATGAATTTTTTTTGCTATATAGTTCTATATTTTAATTTTCTTTTACAAAATATGTCATATTTTCCTATAAAGGAAAATTTCATTAAAATTTAAGAGATCATTAACCCTTGTCGACATGGGGTCATATATGTCCCACACAAAAAATTGTTTTTTACCAATTACAAATAGATTAAAATTGAAAACTTTTATGAGTTTAGCGGATCATATTACGTATACAAAAAATATTCGCGGTTAGTTCGCATTTTCATTTAGGAATTCTCTTTTCGAGGTAGGGACTTTATATATGCAGCTGCATGCGCACCATGTTACGCATTTGCATGAGCAAATATCGAAGAGTTTTTGTCCAAAATCATGGTACCTCTTTTTTGATAATTTTAAATGTTTTTTGAACTGTTCCAACTTAAAACGGAATACCTTAAGCTTTCCAATAACAGATTTTGGAGAAATTGTTGGAATTGTTGTTTTTTCCCATATAGATAAAATGTCTTTCGCTAGAGGCTTGGCAATACTCATAAAAGGCAGATCATTCCCTTTTTATACCCTCCAACTACAGTATGGGGGTATACTCACTTTGTCATTCCGTGTGTAACGCATCGAAATATCGGTCGGGGACCCCATAAAGTATATATATTATTGATCAGTGATCGATTCTAAGACATTCTAGCGATGTCCGTCCGTCCGTCCGTCTGTCCGTCCGTCCGTCCGTCTGTAGTTAACACGATGCAGTCCAAAATAAAAAAGCTAGACCCCTCAAGTTTGGCATAAATATGTCTTTTGCTCCTAGGCAGGTTAAGTTCGGAAATGGGCCAAATCGGACCAGGGGGAAAAAAGTTCCCCCTTGAAGGACTGAAGCAACCTCTTAAAAATGCTATTTTTTTCTGACGTTTTTTTGTATTTTTGTGAACCAAATGAGAAATTTTTATGTTCGTAGAAGTTTATATTCCTGCGCTTGGACCCAGTGGATTAAAAAATGTTGCTTTTTTTGCCCCGCCCCTTTTTTATGGGCGTGGATAAAAAAATAATTTAAATAATTATAAAACTATAATACTTTAGTGCACAAAGCAGACAAAAATGAACTTGTAAACATATACCATGAGAGCCATGGAGTCACCCCAGCTCACCGACCCCTTCCTTCCCCCCCCCCCCCCCCTTTAAAACAACGCCCCTGTCAAACATTTATTTTTTATTTTTTTACATGTTGGAGGGTATAATAGTTTCGGCACAGCCGAATTTAACACTCTCACTTGTTTAACTTTATTTTGAATGAAGCAATATCCTTTCGATACATCGGAAAATGTTGGTAGTTGGTTTACGGGTAGTTTATTGGCCTTACCGAAAATTGGACAATTTATATTTTTATTACGAATAGGCGACATTTTAAAGACAGCGACTAACTTTTTAAAATTAATTTTTTATTGCTTTGCAAAAGTTATTTGATATTTACAAAACTTAAGCCAACTATAAAAATCAATTTTTTATATTTCGCACAGGTTAAAGATGAACCTGGATTTGAGTTTTTTTAATAATTCAAATAATACTAGTCTACAACGAAAATGCGAACTAACAGCGATTTTTTTTTGTATATGTAATATGATCCGCTAAACTCATAAATGTTTTCAATTTTAATCTATTTGTAATTGGTAAAAAACAATTTTTTTTGTATGACCCCATCTCGACAAGGGCTAACGATCTTTTAAATTTTAATGAGATTATCTTTAATAAAAAAATATGACAAATTTAGTAAAAAAAATTTAAAATATAGAACAATATAGCAAAAAAAATGTATAAAATAAATTTTTTGAAAATATCGTAAGTTGAGATTGGTCCACACGCCGTTCAAGAATTTCGTATTTTTTTAACGGTTTTGGAATCCTTGAGTAGTCTATTTTCCAGGTCGAAAAGAAAAAAAATCATATTTTGCAATTTTTATGTGTTTTTTTTACATAATTGCAAAAAATTGCTTTTCGGGTTTCTCCAAAATGTAAGTATACTTTTCCACCTCTGGTTTTGGGAGGTTAGCGATATCGTATTAAGCTGATATTAAAAATATAACTAGATGTGATTAACTAGACCACATAAAATCCAAAATTAAGAAGATCTGATCAAATTTGAATTTTTGACAATTTTTTAAAAAAATGCTCTTTGGCTTAAAAAAGTTGAAACTTCAGCGCTGGAGGGGCAACCCTAGATGAAGGGCGATCTTCCTGAAATTTTAACCACATCGTTTTGGCATCTAGTTTTACCAATCCCGCATAGCGCCCAAGCGAAATTCGTGAAAAAGCATTTCTCGATCCGCCCTAATGCATGTGCATAAAAACCCCCCAAAAACTATATTCATTTGTCTTATTGTTGAAGAAAAAAAAAAGTTTGTTTGTTGGTTTGATTCCTGATGACGCTCCTTTAAGTAGCAGCAACACAAAAATATTTTGTTGAACAATTTCAAGATGGCGCCAAAGAAAAATGATATGTCATAATTTGTTGGCATTTTTGGGTTTCCTTTTAACATCAACCATTCCTACAATTTGAGGGTGTCTTAGATTTCCTTTACGAGTATTACAGTTGTTGCTTTTTTTTTTTTTAAATAAATGTTTAGAAGGAAATGTAGCAACTGAAAAAATGTTGACATTAGCGTAAATTAGTTTGATGTTTCGTTTATAAATATTAAAACAAATATAAAGAATTAAAATTTCGGTTTTGTGGTTCAACAAATAACAAAAATTCCCAGACATTGTACAGTCAGTCAAAGACAGAAGGATAAATAAAATACAAAGAAAATAAAACAATAGCATTGAGATTTTTTTATTTAAAAGAGTTGAAGAGGTTCTGGTTGTGGATAGTTGAGAGGGCCCCAGATTTTGTTTTCTATATTTCACAGGTTTCTAACTACTATACACAAAAAAAACCTTGTCAAATTACTAGAAAAAGTCTCGTAATCCCATTTTACCAATATTTGACAGATTTTCTTGTTTTTTAACAAAAAATTTTCGATCGAAATTTACATTTATATACCCTCTACTAAGTGATAGAGGGTATATATAAGTTTATCATTCCGTTTGTAACTCATCGAAATATCGGTCTGGTACCCCACACAGAAAAAAATAAAAAAAAGATTTAATTAAAAAATTAATTAAATCCAGACCAATCACTAAAATGCGCATATAAATTAAAAATATTTGTATGTCATTAATTAAACAAAAATGGATATTTATTTAATTAAAAACTTAATACTATAAATTAAAAAATTTAATTAAAATTTAAAACAAAAATAAATAAAGTTTATATAAATTAAAAATTTAATTTAAAAAAACTTGGAAAACAATTAAAATTTTTATTTGTATAAATTAAACAAATTAATTAAAACCAATACATTTTTGTAAAAATAAATAATTTAAAAAAGAATTTTTTTAAATAAAATAGTTTAAAAAAAATGTTTCTTCAAACTTTACCAAATATATTTATGACGTAAAGGCAAAGTCACTAAAAAGGGAAGTCTCCCTAGTGTCACCCGCGGATCTTTATGGAATTGATTTTATTTTGTAGATCAGAAAAAATAAAGGGACACGTATTTTTTTTCATACTTAGGTGGTAAAAAGGAGGGGGACCACAATGCCATTTTTCAGTTTTTTTCGTTTATCTCCTATATTACATACCAAATGAAAGGTCTTTGGAAAACCTATCTACGTGTGCTAAGAACGTGTCCAAACATGCACAACTTTTCGTCATATTGAATAAAATACCAAAATTTTAGGACATTTTTGTAAATAAGTCGAAAAATATTAACTTCTTTTTCCCGTTGTTAGCACCACGAGATTGGTATTTTTAATACCTTTAATCTGATACCAAACATGCCTATATTAATTTTGTTAAAATAGGCGTAAATCGTAAAAAACTGAAAAAGGTCAATTTGCCCCCATACAAATCGACCCCCCCTAAAAATGAGTTTGGGCCGCTAAAAAAAATACGTGTCGAATTAATTTTCATTCTTAACAACATATCCATATTTCATGAAGATCGGAGGGTGACACCAGGGAGACTTCCCTTGTAAGACAATTTTATAAAGTTGATTATAAACCTTTTATTTGCATACCCATAAAACTATAAACAAAATGGGAATTCAAAAAACTATATGAGAAATAAAAAAACTTTCAAAAACTGCTTATACCCAATAAACACAAGAACGATATGATAGCGTAAACGTTATTACCTGTATGATACTAAAACCGGCTATTTAAAAATTGGAATATTTGAATTTGAAATAAACTTCAAAAATTTTCACAAATTATTTTTCATTTAAAACAAAAAGAAATCAACCGAACGGAGAAACCCAAATATTATTAAAGTTAAATGAACGTGAATTGGTATTCCAAAATGCCTTTGATTGATTGAAGAGCAATTGGGAATACATGCATCATATTCTTGAAGATTTTGTACATGAGATATTTTTCCGTGGACCTTATTTCAATGCTCTTCAGGAATCCTAATTTTGGCCAGTCCACGTGAAGGCGAGAAAAAGGTATCAGTTTCACTTTATGGAGGTGGTGAATATGGAGATCGTGGTAATGTAACCAATTTCATATAAAAACTTTTAGATATTTTGTTTTTCGAAATAAATAAATTTATATTTTGATGTAAAAAATATATGTAAATGTAAAATAAAATTGTGTTTAAAATAAAAACCTTGTATTTTTCTGCAAAAAATAGTGCAATTATAAATTTTAACATAAAAAAAAAATATTTTTAGGATTTTCTAATAATTTCAGTTATTAATTTTAATATGAAAAACATAATTGATATCATAAATATTATCACTAAACGAGTCGCAAATGATATCACTAAAAGTATCGCCAATAATATCATAATCGCCTGGAATAACGATATATTTTCGATACTAGACTGGACAAAGGCGATTCTACTATCGTTCTACCGATAGCGAAAACGATATCACTTTTTCATTGGAAAACGATATCATAAGGAAAGGTACACTTTAGAACGAAAACACTATCGTTTTCGTATCACTTATAATAATCACTTATGATAATGAATATCACCTAGGTGATATTGCTTCGATATCATAACGGTATCGTTTGGTTTATTGGGTACTTATGTGTTTGTTTTTGTATGTAAAACCATGCAAGAAAAAACCACATACTCGCACACACACGAAAAACGAAAAACAAAAAAAAATAAGTTAAGCTAAAAATTTAATTAAACAATTAATTATATTTATTAAATGTTTAATTAATATTAAATATAAAAACAATTAAAATGTTAGTTAAAATAAAGTTAAAAATTTAATTAAACAATTAATTATATCAATTATAAATTTAATTGATATTAAATTAAAAAAACAATTCAAATTTTAATAAAAATAAAATTTACGATTTTATTTTCTGTGTATAAAGTACATATGGGGCATTCCATGTCAAATCGGACACTTTGAAAAAAAAAATTTTTTAGATTTTCCCAATTTGTTTTCAGTTCTTAGTACCCTTCGAAAACTCCTTCGTGGTAAATTTTCAGATTTTTTTGATGACCCGTTCAAAAGATATCGAATTTTTAAAAATTGGTAGTTTGAACCTTTACTCAAACTTCTTTAACTCATAACTTCTTCAATAATGGTGCAAATTTCAAATTTTTATACCCTCCAACTACAGTATGGGGGTATACTCACTTTGTCATTCCGTGTGTAACGCATCGAAATATCGGTCGGGGACCCCATAAAGTATATATATTATTGATCAGTGATCGATTCTAAGACATTCTAGCGATGTCCGTCCGTCCGTCTGTCCGTCTGTCCGGCTGTCCGTCCGTCTGTAGTTAACACGATGCAGTCCAAAATAAAAGAGCTAGGAACCTCAAGTTTGGCGCAAATATGTCTTATGTTCCTAGGCAGGTTAAGTTCGGAAATTGGCCAAATCGGACCAGGGGGAAAAAAGTTCCCCGTTGAAGAACTAAACCAACCTCTAAAAAAATACAAGTTTTTACATGTTTTTTTGTATTTTTGTTAAATAAATGAAACATTTGGTATATTTATCGCGATGGGAAGGTGCTCTCAACGTGCCCCACTGATCCTATCAACTTCCCTCCCCCCCCCCAAAAAAAAAAAAAAACGCCCCTGTCAATTTTTTTTTATACCCTCCAACTACAGTATGAGGGTATACTCACTTTGTCATTCCGTATGTAACGCATCGAAATATCGGTCGGGGACCCCATAAAGTATATATATTATGATCAGTGATCGATTCTAAGACATTCTAGCGATGTCCGTCCGTCCGTCCGTCTGTCTGTCCGTCCGTCCGTCCGTCCGTCTGTAGTTAACACGATGCAGTCCAAAATAAAAGAGCTAGATCCCTCAAGTTTGGCATAAATATGTCTTATGATCCTAGGCAGGTTAAGTTCGGAAATGGGCCAAATCGGACTAGGGGGAAAAAAGTTCCCCCTTGAAGAACTAAACCAACCTCTTAAAAATGCTATTTTTTTTTGCGTTTTTTTGTATTTTTGTGAACCAAATGAGACATTTTTATGTTCGTAGAAGTTTAAGGTCCTGCGCTTGGACCCAGGAGACTAAAAAATATCGCTTTTTTTTGCCCCGCCCCTTTTTTAAGGGCGTGGATAAAAAAATAATTTAAACAAGTAAGAGTGTTAAATTCGGCTGTGCCGAATCTTTGATACCCTCCAAAATGTAAAAAAAAAAAAAATTGTCAGGGGCGTTTGTTTTTTTTTTTTTTGGGGGGGGGGTGATGGGGGTCAGGGGGGATGTTGACAGCACCTTCCCATCCCGATAAATATAACAAATGTTTCATTTATTTAACAAAAATACAAAAAAACATGTAAAAAAGTGTATTTTTTCAGAGGTTGGTTTACACCTTTTCCAATTGAAATTCAGAAAAGATCAATTGTAATTCAGAAATCTCAATTGAAATTCAGAAAAGCACAATTGAAATTCAGAAATCGTAATTGAAATTCAGAAAAGCCCAATTGAAATTCAGAAATCACAATTGAAATTCAGAAAAGCCCAATTGAAATTCAGAAATCACAATTGAAATTCAGAAAAGCCCAATTGAAATTCAGAAATCACAATTGAAATTCAGAAAAGCACAATTGAAATTCAGAAAAGATCAATTGAAATTCAGAAAAGCCCAATTGAAATTCAGAAAAGCACAATTGAAATTCAGAAAAGCCCAATTGAAATTCAGAAAAGCACAATTGAAATTCAGAAAACCACAATTGAAATTCAGAAAAGCACAATTGAAATTCAGAAAAGCACAATTGAAATTCAGAAATCGTAATTGAAATTCAGAAAAGCCCAATTGAAATTCAGAAAAGCACAATTGAAATTCAGAAATGCCCAATTGAAATTCAGAAAAGCATAATTGAAATTCAGAAATCGTAATTGAAATTCAGAAATCGTAATTGAAATTCAGAAAAGCCCAATTGAAATTCAGAAAATCACAATTGAAATTCAGAAAATCACAATTGAAATTCAGAAAAGCCCAATTGAAATTCAGAAAAGCACAATTGAAATTCAGAAAAGCACAATTGAAATTCAGAAAATCACAATTGAAATTCAGAAAATCACAATTGAAATTCAGAAAAGCACAATTGAAATTCAGAAAATCACAATTGAAATTCAGAATGGCCCAATTGAAATTCAGAAAATCACAATTGAAATTCAGAAAAGCGCAATTGAAATTCAGAAAATCACAATTGAAATTCAGAAAAGCCCAATTGAAATTCAGAAATCGTAATTGAAATTCAGAAAAGCCCAATTGAAATTCAGAAAAGCACAATTGAAATTCAGAAAAGCACAATTGAAATTCAGAAAAGCCCAATTGAAATTCAGAAAAGACCAATTGAAATTCAGAAATCGTAATTGAAATTCAGAAAAGCCCAATTGAAATTCAGAAAATCACAATTGAAATTCAGAAAATCACAATTGAAATTCAGAAAAGCCCAATTGAAATTCAGAAAAGCACAATTGAAATTCAGAAAAGCACAATTGAAATTCAGAAAATCACAATTGAAATTCAGAAAATCACAATTGAAATTCAGAAAAGCCCAATTGAAATTCAGAAAAACACAATTGAAATTCAGAAAAGATCAATTGAAATTCAGAATATCACAATTGAAATTCAGAAAAGCCCAATTGAAATTCAGAAATCACAATTGAAATTCAGAAATCACAATTGAAATTCAGAAAATGTAAACAAACCAATTATTAGTCACCACTACAAACATAGACACATTATGCAAATGCAGTACAGAAATGTGTATATGAGAGTATCTAACTTTATTCTCTTGCTACGTATTGTAGAGATCAGACAGACAATACACTCATAAAATGCTTAAGGTAACATTAAGTGAAACTGACTTTTTATTATTTTTCTTTAAAACTAATTTTTCATTAATGCATTTGTCAAGGTAGAGTAAATATTTTTGTTCACTATATTAATTAATTTACAAAAAATAATAAAAATTCAGTTAAACTAAATTTTACCTACATCATTCTATGAGTGTATTATTGTCTGTCTGCTCTCTACAATACGTAGCAAGAGAATAAAGTTAAATACTCTCATAGTTGTACAGCATTTGATTAATGTGTCTATGTAGTGGTGACTCATAATTGGTTTGTTTACATTTTCTGAATTTCAATTGTGATTTCTGAATTTCAATTGTGATTTCTGAATTTCAATTGGGCTTTTCTGAATTTCAATTGTGATTTTCTGAATTTCAATTGGGCTTTTCTGAATTTCAATTGTGATTTTCTGAATTTCAATTGTGATTTTCTGAATTTCAATTGTGCTTTTCTGAATTTCAATTGTGCTTTTCTGAATTTCAATTGGGCTTTTCTGAATTTCAATTGTGATTTTCTGAATTTCAATTGTGATTTTCTGAATTTCAATTGGGCTTTTCTGAATTTCAATTACGATTTCTGAATTTCAATTGGTCTTTTCTGAATTTCAATTGGGCTTTTCTGAATTTCAATTGTGCTTTTCTGAATTTCAATTGTGCTTTTCTGAATTTCAATTGGGCTTTTCTGAATTTCAATTACGATTTCTGAATTTCAATTGGGCTTTTCTGAATTTCAATTGTGATTTTCTGAATTTCAATTGGGCTTTTCTGAATTTCAATTGTGATTTTCTGAATTTCAATTGGGCTATTCTGAATTTCAATTGTGATTTTCTGAATTTCAATTGTGCTTTTCTGAATTTCAATTGTGATTTTCTGAATTTCAATTGTGATTTTCTGAATTTCAATTGTGCTTTTCTGAATTTCAATTGTGCTTTTCTGAATTTCAATTGGGCTTTTCTGAATTTCAATTGTGCTTTTCTGAATTTCAATTGGGCTTTTCTGAATTTCAATTGTGATTTTCTGAATTTCAATTGTGATTTTCTGAATTTCAATTGGGCTTTTCTGAATTTCAATTACGATTTCTGAATTTCAATTACGATTTCTGAATTTCAATTATGCTTTTCTGAATTTCAATTGGACATTTCTGAATTTCAATTGTGCTTTTCTGAATTTCAATTGGGCTTTTCTGAATTTCAATTACGATTTCTGAATTTCAATTGTGCTTTTCTGAATTTCAATTGTGCTTTTCTGAATTTCAATTGGGGTTTTCTGAATTTCAATTGTGCTTTTCTGAATTTCAATTGGGCTTTTCTGAATTTCAATTGTGCTTTTCTGAATTTCAATTGGGCTTTTCTGAATTTCAATTGATCTTTTCTGAATTTCAATTGTGCTTTTCTGAATTTCAATTGTGATTTCTGAATTTCAATTGGGCTTTTCTGAATTTCAATTGTGATTTCTGAATTTCAATTGGGCTTTTCTGAATTTCAATTATGATTTCTGAATTTCAATTGGGCTATTCTGAATTTCAATTGGGATTTCTGAATTTCAATTGTGATTTCTGAATTACAATTGATCTTTTCTGAATTTCAATTGGAAAAGGTGTAGTTCTTCAAGGGGGAACTTTTTTCCCCCTGGTCCGATTTTGCTCATTTACGAACTTAACCTGCCTATTAACATAAGACATATTTGTGCCAAATGTCGGGAGTCTAGCTCTTTTATTTTGGACTGCATCGTGTTAACTACAGACGGACGGACAGACGGACAGACGGACAGACGGACGGACGGACATCGCTAGAATGTCTTAGAATCGATCACTGATCATAAATATATATACTTTATGGGGTCCTAGACCGATATTTTGATGCGTTACACACGGAATGACAAAGTGAGTATACCCCCATACTGTAGTTGGAGGGTATAATAATTATAAAACTATAGTACTTAAGTGCACAAAGCAGACAAAAATGAACTTGTAAACATATACCGTAAGGGCCAAGGAGTCACCCCAGCTAACCGACCCCTCCCCCAACCTTGCCCCCCCCCCCTTAAAACAACGCCCCTGTCAAATTTTTTTTTTTTTATTTTTTTAACTTGTTGGAGAGTATAATAGATTCGGCACAGCCGAATTTAACACTCTCACTTGTTTTTCTTCAAAATGTTTGTTTTTTTAAGTACATACTTTTAAAAGAAAAATCACAAAAAAATTCTTAAAAGCGCTCTAGTATGCGGTTTTAAAATTTAAATCTCATTTTTGAAAATGTTTGTACTCTTCGATTTTTTTTGAAATTTTTTTGTGTAAAACTTCTATCGATTCTACAAATTTTTTGCTCAGGAGGATCGTGAGATAACGGTTATTTCTATTTTTTAAAACAAAAAAAAATTTTGTTGTAATTTTCCAATCTTAAAATCATTTCTACTGCTCCAATGGTGCGTCATACAGGGGTCATTTATAAGACCCCCATTAATTTTTACGTCTTAACATTTCTTTGGAACAAACTAATACCCTATCTCCAATTTCTAAAGGGGGCTCCCACACAAAACGACATTTTTTAAAATTTGCTCCAACCGCTCTAACTGCCCTAATAGTGCCCTTAGAGCAACAAAATGTATGACAGACCCACAATATTTTTTTAGTCCAAACATTTTCTCTGAACACACCTACCCTCTATCTTTAACTGTTAAAGCGGACCCCACCAGTGTTGGTATTTGAGAATTTTTAATTAGTGGCAAGTTGAAGGCCAACATTTTTTTTTAAATCTTTTTTACTTTTTAGTACTTTTTAGTACTTTTTACAACATTAATCAATAATTTTCTTATTAAAATAAAAGTTTTGACAGTAAAATCATACCTGCGGGAAAGTTGAGCAGTAGAGGATCGGTCATAGAATGGAGCTTTTGAACGAAAGGGACCTGTCACTAATTAACACCTTGTGATATGTCCCAGGACTTGTCGCGAATTGATCTCTCAAAAAGGGCCAAAACTGTTATTTGTGGGGCTACTGACCATTCAATAGTGCCAAAAATGACACTATTGTGCCACAATTCCCAACCGTGGTCCCCACACAATTTTTTTTTATTTTTTGTAAATTTGTTTTATTTAGTCAACTCCTACCGGTCCAATGGTGCGTACGCGAGGGGTCATTAGTGAGACCTACACATATTTATTTTTACCCTACAACATTTTTTTAAAACATACCTACGCCCTATCTCTACTCCATAAGTGGGATTCATTTCAAAATTAAATTTATATAAAATTTGCTGCAACTGTAATTTGTATGGAAGCCCACTTAGGTAGTGGAGATAGGCCATAAGTATGTTTTAAAAAAATGTTGGAGGGTAAAAATAACCGGGGGTCGGTCTCACTAATGACCCCTCTAGGACGCACCATTGGACCGGTAGAAGCAGATTATATAAAACAAATTTACAAAAAATAAAAAAATTGTATGGGGACCGCCTTAATAGTTAAAGATAGAGGGTAGGTGTGTTCAGAGAAAATGTTTGGACTAAAAAAATATTGTGGGTCGATCATATATTTTATTGCTCTAAGGGCACTCGCAGGGCAGATAGAGCGGTTGGAGCAAATTTTAAAAAATGTCGTTTTGTGTGGGAGCCCCCTTAGAAATTGGAGATAGGGTATTAGTTTGTTCCAAAGAAATGTTAAGACGTAAAAATTAATGGGGGTCGGTCTTATAAATGACCCCTCTAAGACGCACCATTGGAGCAGTAGAAATGATTTTAAGATTGGAAAATTACAATAAATTTTTTTCAAAAAGTTGTAATAATCGTTATCCCACGATCCTCCTTTGCAAAAAAATTGTAGAATCGATAGAAGTTTTACACAAAAAAATTTCAAAAAAATCTAAGAGTACAAACATTTTCAAAAATGAGATTTAAATTTTAAAATTTAAAAATCGCATACTAGAGCACTTTTAAGAATTTTTTGTGATTTTTGTTTAAAAAGTGCGTAAAAAAACAAAAATTTAAAAAAAAAAAAAAATTGAAATTTGGACTATTATTGAAGAAGTTATGACCCAGCAAAAACATTAATGAGTTGTGAAAAGTAATCATTACCAAGTACATTATTTATAATGAGTACCCATTACCATTAACATTATTTTAAGCCCAAAAGCAACTACTTCTCAGTAATATGTTATAAAAGTACCTCTAAGTAATAATATCTTCTTGCACTTGCAGTTTTTAACCTTTACAATTCAATTAACTTAAAAAGTACTTAAAACCTTAATAAAAATTACGCAATTTTTAAGTTTTAGTAAAAAAAAGTTAAATTTTAAAAGTTTTAATTAACTAATTATTTTACTTCTTATCGGTAATGGGTTTTTACCAGGGTTGGCAACCGAAACGAATAACGGTATCGGTAACGGTATTGGTATTACATATTTTTTTAATCGGTAACGGTAAAGGTAACGGTATTTTCGATTATTTCGATAACGGTGAACCGTTACCGAAACATCAATACCGGTACGTACCGGTATTATGAATAAAATGTTAACAAGTCATAAATTTGTTTAAAAAACGTAAAAAATAAAAAAATACTATGAATTAGCTCAGAATTTAATTAAAACATACACGCAATATTGTAATTCAACAAATACGAACTCATGCTCGTAGAGACACCTTTGTCCAATAAGCAAAAAAACTTGCATCTTGAGCCATATGAGAAATCTGCATTTTAAGTCATTTGAGAAATCTGCTGTTTATAGCTGACGCGGTTTGCTAAATTTCTGTCTGGATAATCCAGGCATAATCTGCAGAAAAAAACCGTCAAGACAGCAGAAAAGTTTTCTGATTTTAACTGAGAAATCTGCTGATTTTAAATAAACAGCGTGAACATCAAAATTGTTTGTCCTGTTTAAAAAAAAAATCGTCAGGGATAAAAAACCTTGGCAAGGATGTTTCAGAGAATGTTTCTTTAAGGGGTAGGGCGGGCGTAATCGAAGGGACCCTTTCCCCTCGCCATAGATGTTAAGAAATTAGTTTTATTTATATTTACGCTTAAATAATCCGGACCGAAAAAAAATCGCATTTTCTTATTTTGGTCAATGAATCGTGTCTTCTACAGACGGACAGACGAACATCACTTACAATCGATCACTGATCAATAATATATAATTTTTATGAGGTGCAAGACTGTATTACTTTATACTTTAGACTAGAGATGGGCGCGTGAGTGATGTTTGACTCACTCACGCTCACGACAGAAATTTTTGAATCACGCACAATCACTCAAGAGCATATTTGTTCTACTCACACTCACTCACAATCACGTGAGTAGATTTAACAAATCTCACACTCACGTGCACTCAGACAAGCTTCAGTCACACTCAAGTTGACTCACACTCGCGGAACTCTTTTTTTGTACAAAAAAAGTTCAAAAACTAAAATTTCAAAAATCTTACAAAATTTTAAGCAAAATTTAAAGTTCAGGCGACATTTTACAATTTTTTTTTTTGCTTTTTGTGTGACGAAATCTTAAGTTTAGCTAAATTTTAAAGTTTTTTTGATGCTTTTTTTGGTACGAAAAGAAATATGAAAAGAAAATAAGTCACGCAAACTCACGCAAAAAAATCGACTCACGCACACTCACTCACGCAAAAATCTTACTCACGCACACTCACTAACGCAATTTTTTTACCCACTCACACTCACTCACAATCACGTGAATCATGCACTTATATGCTCATGTGCTTATCTCGACTGTAGACTATATTACTGTTTTAAATCCACAAAAAAATAAAAATAGGTAATATTAAGACAACCGAAACAAAACCGATATAATACCGGTAAAAATCCGAATAAAGGTAACGGTTTTTTATCGGTAACGGTATTCAAAATTATTTATTTCGGTATTGGTAACGGTAACGGTAGTCAATATCAAAGGGTTTTTAATTGGTAACGGTATTGAAAGGGTAACGGTAGCCAACACTGGTTTTTACTCCTTATTTGTAATCCGAGGCAGTAACTACTTATTTATCTCCATACTCTTCACTAATTATTTTTGTCTCACGCCCTTGTTAAAATAATTAGTGTTTCATTCAATAAGTAACTACTTATTAACATCTGTTTCGGATTACAAAACCCATTACTAGTAATGCCAATTTTTGCTGGGGAGGAAAAGAAGTTTGAGTAAAGGAACAAACTACCAATTTTAAAAAATTCGATATCTTTTGAACGGGTCATCAAAAAAATCTGAAAATTTACCACGAAGGAGTTTTCGAAGGATACTAAAAACTGTAAACAAATTGGGAAAATCTAAAAAAAAAAAATTCAAAGTATACGATTTGACATGGAATGCCCCATATATAGTTGATCAATATTCGATTTTAAGACATTCTAGAGATGCCCGTCTGTTCGTCTGTCTGTATGTCAGTCTGTAGAAATTGTGATCACGGCCAAAATATTACACAGAGATGACTGAAATTTAACATATTTATTGGAAGTTCTCCCGAGCAGTTTGGTATTGAGTTTGAGCGATATCGGTTTAGTGGTTCAAAAGCTATGAATGAAAGTGTCAGGACACCTCAAAAATGTTGGTACATTCAACATAACCTAAAAATACAAAATGCTTTAATTCGGCTGCTGGTTGACATATGTGAACATAATTGAACACCGAATGGTATTTTAACAAGTACAAACATACGTATCATTTGCCAAAAAGAAATTAATGCCAGTTTTTTTTACAAATTTTTTTTGCGAAAAATTTTTTTTTTCAAAAGTAATTTCCTTTTAAATAAAGTGATAATTTTTTTGAAATTGTGGAGGGTATCAATACATCGGAATAATTTACTCCCACAGAAAGAAGCTTTCCATCTAATTAACTCTAATTAAAGGGCATTATAAATTTTGCTTAAGAAAAACCAACGAATTATTTTGGAGAATCGTATTGATTTTGAAAATTATATCTGTCATCATTGGCCCCATGCTGGGCGCCATTTGTGAAGCCTGAATGCTTTATTACATCCATTCTGAAAAATAGGGATATTTTGTAAGGTATCTTAATTCAATGGTCGATTTTTCCTAGATAAGTCGTCTGGGCCCCAAAAACTAATCTCTTATCATATAGCATTCCCTTTTAACTTTGGGATAAAAAATCAATTTTATATACCGTCCGATTTCCAAAGTTACTCTTGGTCGATTCCTCTTACAAGGGAAGTCTCCCTGGTGTCACCCTCCGATCTTCATAAAATTTGGATATGTTGTTAAGAATGAAAATTAATTCGACACGTATTTTTTTTAGCGGCCCAAACTCATTTTTAGGGGGGTTGATTTGTATGGGGGAAATTGACCTTTTTCAGTTTTTTACGATTTACGCCTATTTGAGCAAAATTAATATAGGCATGTGTGGTATCAGATTAAAGGTATTAAAAATACCTATCTCGTGGTGCTAACAACGGGCCAAAGAAATTAATATTTTTCGACTTATTAACAAAAATGTCATAAAATTTTGGTATTTTACTCAATATGACGAAAAGTTGTGCATGTTTGGATACGTTCTTAGCACACGTAGATAGGTTTTCCAAAGACCTTTCATTTGGTATGTTACATGACTAGGTTTTTTTGCATAATATAGGAGATAAACGAAAAAACTTAAAAATGGCCTTGTCTTCCTTTTTCACCCCTAAATTTAAATTTGGGCCGCTAAAAAACAATTAGTGTCCCTTTATTTTTTCTGATCTTCAAAATATAACCAATTCCATAAAGATCCACGGGTGACACTAGGGAGACTTCCCTTGTTAGTGTCAGTATTGCCTTATTAAGGCCCCTCAAAGCAAAAAAAAAGTTCCAACCTGCCGTTTTATGCCAATTTTCCATCAACAAAATTCTTCTATTAATTCATTGTCAAAAGGAAAAGCATTGCTGATTTTTCCTTTGGCTAACTAAAGAAGAAGAAACTAAAAAGCAAAATGATTAAAACAAAACATAAGAATGTTGTAGACTATTTTATATAAACTGATTTTTATTTCTGTTTGTTAGGCAGTTTTTTTTTTAAAGACCAGATTATCCCTACCAAAGACACAAAGTTTTTCTGTTGTTAACGGTTTTGTTTGGTTTTTTTTTTTTTAGCTTTGTACCGACTTTCCTGTTAAATTAAAAGGAATAAATATGGAAACTTACTAAATATTGTTTGCCGAAAATTAATCCGGAAACAACAAGAAAAAATACACAAAAGTTCAAAAGAACATTTCACAATTGCCACCAACAATAAAAAAAAATCGCTATTATAGCCAAGAAGGATTATAGCCACTCTTGAACAACACAAAAAGAAGACACGACATTTGCGAAAAGCGAAAAAGTAAAAAAAAAAAAACAATTCAATACTCAAACCAAATATAATAAAAATTGTTCAAGTATTTCCCATTCAGACACTCTAGGGATAAAGAGGGAGGACGGACGTTGTAATAAAAACAAATAAAAAACGTTAAATATGTTTAAGAAAGTTGAAGTTGGCCTAGCCGAATTGGAAATACCCTACACAATGCACAGAGGGCCAGACAGATCGATTTTCGGCCAAAAGTCCTTATTTGTAAATTCTCAAAAAAATGTTTACCAGTTTGTTGGGCATATAAAGAACCAGGTTTTCTGAACTTATCTTTATGATCCAATTACACCCTTTCCTTTGAAAGGTCTTCAAAGTTAAAAAAGTTGGTAAAAAAATTTAAAAAGTTGAGATACTTTTTTCCAAACTTCTATTGCTAATGTTTATCTTTTTGTTTGCGTGGTTCAACCCTATATATAAGCCTTTGTAACGAAAATAACATGGACAAATATAACTCATTTGCCTGGCAGAAAATCGCGTTTTTTGTGAAAAAAGTTATAATTTTTTAGCTATTTACCTCGCGCCGAAAAAATCCTTAGCGATCCTCAGTTCGATACAATCGGTCTATATTTTTTTTGATATAGAATGGATCCATATCTTTCGAAAAAAGTTGCCCAAACTTGCTCGAAATGATAAATGGCAAAACTACAGCTATATATGCAGTGGTCCGAGATTTGTTTTTAAAAAATAATTTAACCCAAAATAATGTTTTACGGCTTGATTTGGTTTTTTTTTTATCGTCAGAGAGTGTCTTAAGTGTAGGAGAAAAAAAATTATCTACATTTCTAGTTTTTTTGTAGAATTACGGAAAATATCAGTTACACCATTTCCAATTAAATTCAAAGATTTTTTATTGAATTTCTAAAATAAAGAAAAAAGTGAATAATTTGTCATCACTATTTCCAAAAGCTTTTCTGAAACTAAGTAAGTCATTTACACCAATTCCATATTTATATAAAAAAATATATAAAAATTATGTGCGTAGATTTAACTTCAAACACTCTTAATACTCTTAAAACTAATTTGAGTTAGATCAGACAAAGTTAAAAAATCTAGCCGCCATATTGTTTCCGCCATATTGAATTTTATCAGTTCGATTTTAAGATAACAGACCCGGAAATTTACTAGGCGACACTTTCAGCTAGCTTCAACAAAGAAAAGGAATATAACAATTTTTTAATTATTTGTAACAAACTTTACTAAGCATATTTAGTCCGCCATTTTGTTTTTAAAAATTCACGCCAGTAATTCTAATTCAGTAACTCCAAGACCCCTTTAAAACAAAATTTGAGTTAAATCGGACAATGATTTAAAAAAATTTGTCCGCCATATTGGATGCGCCATTTTGATTTTTTAGTTTTTAGTTAAATTTTGAAATCAGCGACCCCGAAATACTCTAGAAGCACATTTTCAGCCGGATCCAACAACGATAAAGCCTTTTGGCCGGAGTTGGATCATTCTTTAAACTTTAATAAGCATATTTAGTCCGCAATTTTGTTTTTCAAAATTTGGAGTAACAATTTTTATTCAGTAACTCCAAGACCCGCATAGAACAAAATTTGAGTTCAATCGGACAATTTAAAAAAAAATATTGTCCGCCATATTGGATCCGCGATTCTGATTTTTTTTGGTTTTTAGCTAAATTTTGAAATCAGCGACCTTGAATTCCTCTAGAAGCACATTTTCAGACGGATCCAACAACGATAAAGACTTTTGGCCGGAATTGGATCATGCTGGCCCTGTGTGCAATGTATAAAAAGATTATTATGAAAAAATATTGTCCTCAAAAGAGGAAAAAAAATTGGTTTTCTGTATCAATTTGTAGTTCGCATGTGTTCACCAGCAGCCGGCTTAAAGCATTTTTAATTTTTAGGTTATGTGGAATGTAACAAAATTACCGAGCTGCACTTTCATTTTCGTACATAACGGTGGACCAATATCGCTTTCAAAGTCAAAGCCTCGAGAAGTATCTTTTTTAAGGAGTCCCATACCTATAATTCGACAAGTTTCAAAAGAAATAACAAACTAATTATACCTTCTCCCACTAAGTGGTGAGTATAAAAACAGTTAACAAACAAAAGTCCTGTCTAACGACCATTACAAACCAGGAGCAAAGAAAAAATGTTAAACAAACCTTTAGGAAAACTTCAATAAAATTGCCAAAAAAAAATATTCAAGTAATATTAAGGTAGTTGCAGGAACAAAAATCTGTTTCGTGTTTTGTTTATTTTGATATTATTTTGGTTATAAATTTAACGTTTATTGCTTTGGCATATGAAAAATCAGCTAATAAAGGTTACGAAGCAATATACATATAAAACCCCCGAAACTTCTACATGACACTTTTCGCGAAAAAAAAACCTTTAGACTGACTAAACCCCCCAAATTGTCAAATTCAAGTACACTTTAAATAAAACAAGTAAAAAAGTTAAATTTGCCCTTGTCGAATGTGTTGATACCCCCTAAAATTTATAAAAGATTATTGCAAAAAGCTTCATTTAAAACGAAATCATTCTGAAAAAAAAAAAAAAAAATTTTGAAAAAAAAATTCCGCGGAAAAAAAATCCGACATTTTTTTTTGTCAGAAATATGTTTGTACTTGTTTAATTACCATTTGCTGTTTAATTATGTTCACATAAGTCAACCAGCAGCCGAATGAAAGCATTTTGTATTTTTAGGTCAAAAAATTTTTGAGGTGTCCTTACATTTTCATTCATAACTTTTGAACCGCTGAACCGATATTGCTCAAATGCAATATCAAACTGCTCGGGAGAACTTCCAATAAATATGTTAAGTTTCAGTGATCTCCGTGTAATGTTGTGGCCGTGATCACCATTTCCACAGACAGACAGACGGACAGATGGACATCGCTAGAATGTCTTAACATCGATCACTGGTCAAAATATATATGGGACCTTCCATGTCAAATCGGACACTTTGAAAATTTTTTTTTTAGATTTTCCCAATTTGTTTACAGTTTTTAGTACTCTTCGAAAACTCCTTCGTAGTAAATTTTCAGATTTTTTTGATGACCCTTTCAAAAGATATCAAATTTTTAAAAATTGGCAGTTTGTTCCTTTACTCAAACTTCTTTTCCTCATAATTTCTTCAATAATGGTCCAAATTTCAAAAAACGTACTTTAAAAATAAATCAAAAAAAACTCTTAAAAGCGCTCTAGTATGCGATTTTTAGGTTTTAAAATTTAAATCTCATTTTTGAAAATGTTTGTACTCTTCGATTTTTTTGAAATTTTTTTGTGTAAAACTTCTATCGATTCTAAAAATTTTTTGCCCAGGAGGATCGTGGGATAACGATTATTACTATTTTTTTTAAATTTTTTGAAAAAATTTTATTGTAATTTTCCAATCTTAAAATCATTTCTACTGCTCCAATGGTGCGCCATAGAGGGGTCATTTATAAGACAGACCCCCATAAATTTTTACGTCTTAACATTTCTTTGGAACATTAATACCCTATCTCTAATTTCTAAGGGGGCTCCCACACAAAACGACATTTTTTAAAATTTGCTCTAACCCCTCTAACTGCCCTAATAGTGCCCTTAGAGCAACAAAATGTATGACCGACCCACAGTATTTTGTTAGTCCAAACATTTTCTCTGAACACACCTACCCTCTATCTCTAATTTTTAAGGAAGTCCCCACACAATTTTAACATAAAATTTTCCATAGAACATTATTCAGTTATCAATATATCGATAACAGAAAATTTTCTTTAAAAAAATATTCAGTTATCAAAATATCGATAACAGAAACTTTTCTATAGAAAATTAGCAGTTGTCGATGATCAATAACAGAAAAGTTTCTATAGAAAATAAGCACATAGTTATTGGTGATCGATAAATGACAAGTTTTTTTTTAAAAATTAACACAGTTATCGTGCATCGATAGCAGAAAATTTATAATAAAAATTGTACAGTTATCGCTATATCGATAACAGAAAATTATCTACAGGAAATTTTTATAGTATCAACATATCGATTGAAGCACAGTTATTGATGATCGATAAATGACAAGTTTTTATATAAAATTAACACAGTTATCAATGTATCGATAGCAGACAATATATAATAAAAATTTTACAGTTACCAATATATCGATAACAGAAGATTTTTTGTAGAAAATTATTCAGTTATCAAATTATAGATAACAGAAAATGTTCTTTAGAAAATTATAAAGTTTTCTATATATCGATAACAGAATATTTGCTCAACAAAATTATAGAGTTATCGATATATCGAAAACAGAAAATTTTCTTAAGAAAATTATACAGTTACCGATATATCGATAACAAAAGATTTTCTATATAAAATTATTCAGTATTCAGATATATACATATACAGTTATCAATACATCGATAATAGAACATTTTCTATCAAAAATTATGCAGTTATCGATAACAGAAAATTTTCTGTCAAAAATTATGCAATTATCGATGTATCGATATAATCATGCATTATAAAAAATCATGCATTTATCTATACATCGATAATATTTTCTATACAAAATCGATAACAGGAAATTGCAGTTATCGACACATCGATAACAAAAAATTTTATATAGGAAGCTATACAGTTATTCAAAGAAAATTATACAGTTATCGATATATAGATTATGCAAAATTATCTATCGAAAATTATACAGTTATCGATAACCTAAAATTTTATATAGAAAATTATAGTTGTCGATACATCGATAACCAAAATGTTCTGTTGAAAAGTGAGAAAAGTGGTAAATTAGAATATAGAAGGCTGTAGGCAAAATCGCCCAAAGAAAAATAGCCCAAAAAATTTTATGAAAAATCGCCCAAATGCAAAATCGCCCAAAAAATATGAAAAATGGCCCAAAAAGAAAAATACGAAACTTCGCCCAAAATTAACGAAAAAAAGTCCAAAAACGAAATGAAAAATGGCCCAAAATAAAAATATATTTTTTCTAACACATTTTTTTCAAAGCACATACTGCACAGAAAACTTTCTTTTGCGGAGAGGGTGGGTCTAAGGCATGGAGTTTGTAATCTCTAAGCCCGGCCGAATTTTAAGACAAAGACAAAAACTTTTAAGATAAGACCCCAGCAGAAATAAATCGAGATTTTGGCGACACAGCATCTGTTTATAGCATACCGTAGCGCATCCAAAGAGCGCTCTTAGGGATGCAGTAAAAGGAAGGGGAAAAAATTTTAATTTTTTTTTAAGATTTTTTATATAAAACTTATAATGTGTAATTATTTTTTGATAAAATTTCACACTTGCTTTCCTTTTTAATATTTTTAACACTTTTTGAATAAAAAAACATGAGTTTTAGACAAAGACACATGATTTGACTGCATCATTATTGCGCATTAATCAGCGCTGAAAAGAGCGCTTCAATCATAGCATCTTTGACCGCTGTTCCCAAAAAAAATCCCATAAAAAATGTGAAAATGAAAATTTCCGATATTTTTTTTTGATGTTCACTTCCGATTTTTTTTTTTCATTTTGTTTCACATAAATAAAGTTTTGTAAAGTAAAACGAATGAATTTTTTTGTTATATTTTTTTAAATTTTAGTTATTTGATTTCAACTTTGAATTTACAGCATCTTTATTCTGCTTAAATCAGCTCTACAAAGATACATGAATTCACTGCATCTTTAATCTGCTTAAATCAGCGCTAAAAAGATACATGAATTTACAGCATCTTTATTCTGCTTAAATCAGCGCTCTAAAGACACGTGATTTCAGTGCATCTAAAGAGCGCTGTTTCTGTGTATCCAACTAGCGCTCTAAAGTGGGACATCGCCTTAGGGAATCATGCATGAATTCAGCGCAATTGGATGCGCTCCTTTACTCAAGTTCCCCTTCCAAAAGCTGCTGAACGTTCAGCAAAATTTCTGCTGGGACTATAGGTTACGTGCTTATTATTTATTTTTATAGATCGTTGTTTTGAGAATACTGCCCGTAAAATGCATAAGTAATTGATGTAAAAGTTTTAAGTGTGAAACTTAAATTTTAACGAAATAAAAAAAAATTGTAATTAACTTCGATCAAAGCGCCGCAGGCGAAAAATTTTACCAACAAATTTTAACAAAAAATCGCGCGATTTTTTGTTAAAATTTGTTGGTAAAATTTTTCGCCTGCGGAGCTTTCATCGGAGTTGCATACTGTTTTTAAATTCATTACTTTTGATTTTCTACTGTGCTGCGATAGATAGCGTGGTAATCTGCAAGTAAGAGCAGGGGTTTTGGGTTCGATTCCCACCAAAGCCTTTGTATGTTAGCAACAACGGAACGGTTTTGCTTCAGCTTATTCTTGGTTAGTTCAATATATAATTTACAAAAAAAAAAACACGATATGCGTTTTATCTTTCTAAAAATAATAATATACTGATTTATTGTGACTTACATATTTCAGTTTTGACATTTTAAGATTTTGACAAAAAATAAAACCAAAATAAAATTGGGCAATTTTTCATATATAATTTTTGGGTAATTTTTCGTAATGAAAAATCACCCAATTTTTAATTTCGAAATTTTGCCCAAAAACTATGAAAATTTGCCCAAAAATGTTGGGTAACTTTTCATATGAAATATGACCCAAATTTGTATGAACAATTTTTGGGCGAATTTTCGTTTTCTTTTTTGGGCCATTTTTCTTTGGGCGATTTTGCCTACAGCCAATATAGAAACTTACAAAGTTATCAATATATCGAAAACAGAAAATGTTCTGTAGATAATTATACACTTGTCCATATATTCATAACAGAATATTTTCTATAGAAAATTATTCAGTTACCAACCAGTTATATAGTTATCGATAACAGAAATTATTTTATAGAAAATTATATAGTTGTCGATAACAAAAAATTTTGTAAAGAAAATTATTTAGTTATTGATATATCGATAACAGAAAATTTTCTATAGAAAAATCGATAACTAAAATTTTTCTCTAGAAAATTAACTAATTGTAAGTTATCGATATATCGATAACAGAAAACTTTCTATAGAAAATTAAAAAGTTATCGAAACATCGATAACAGAAAATTTTCTAAAAAAAATTATTTTTATCGATATCAGAAAATTGCTGTTATCGATATATCGATAATAGAAAAAAATCGATAGAAAATTATACAGTTATCGATATAACGATAACAGAAAATTTTCTATAAAATATTGACACAGTTATCGATATATCGATAACAGAAAACTTTCTATAAAAAAATAACACAGTTATTGAAATATCAATAACAAAAAAATTTCTATAGAAAATTAACACAGTTATTGATATAGCAGTAACAGAAAATTATACAGTTGTAGATATATCGATAAAGAAAATTATTTGGTTTTATATCTATCTACAACAGACAATTATACAGCTATATATCAATAACAGAAAATTTCTGTAGAAAATTATACAGTTATCGATGTTTTGAAACAGAAAATTTTCTCTGGAAAATTCTCTGGAAAATTCGATATATCGATAACTAAAAATGCTCTCTCGAAAATTAACAACGTATGGATAACTGAAAAATTTCGATAGAAAATTAACACAGTTATCGATAACAGAAAATGACCTGTAGAAAATTAGCATAAATATTAAAAGCAGAAATCTGTCTTAAAAAAAAATTAACACAGTTATCGATATTTCGATAACAGAAACTTTTCTATTAAAACTTAACATATAAAATTTTCTATCAAAATATAACAGTTTTCGATAAATCGATAACAGAAAAGTACTTTGGTGCTTTTTATATATCCTGAAATAATTTTACTACAAGCTTTAAATTTGGTATCCGCCGTATTTGGCGGAATAAAGCATTCCAAAAAAAGTACTTTTTGGAAATTCCTACTCTAACGGAGAGAAAAGGGGTAATATAGTGTAATTTAGTACTTTTTCTATCTCCTGAAATAAAGGTCATGGAAACTTGTATTTCAAAATGTAACACACATTAGCGTAAACAAGTAAAAAAGTTAAATTCGGCCTTGCCGAATGTAGTGATACCCTCCACAATTTCAAAAAGATTATTGCAAAAACTTTATTTAAAAGGAAATTACTTTAAAAAAAAATTTCCGCGAAAAAAAATTTTGGTAAACGAACATATTTTTTTCTTTTTTTGTCAAAAAATATGTTCGTACTTGTTTAAATACCATTTGGTGTTTAATTATGTTCACATATGTCAACCAGAAGCCGAATTAAAGCATTTTGTATTTTTAGGTTATGTTGAATGTACTGAAATTTTTGAGGTGTGCTTACATTTTCGTTCATAACTTTTGAACCGCTGAACCGATATCGCTCAAATTCAATACCAAACTTCTCGGGAGAACTTCCAATAAATATATTAAGTTTCAGTCATCTCTGTGCAATATTTTGTCCGCGACAGCATTTTCCACAGACAGACAGACGGACATCGCTAGAATGTCTTAAAATCGATCGAGCATCATGAATATATATACTTTATGGGGTCCCAGATCGATATTTCGATGAGTTACAAACGGAATGACAAACTTATATATACCCTCTATCACTAAGTGAAGGTTATAAAAATCGCTCCAAAAAAAAGTACCTTTTAGAAATTCCGACTTAAATGGGATAAAAAGGGTAAAAAATATGGTTTGGTATTTTTTCTATTGACACATGATTACCTTAGATAATGGTAACAGAAATTGAAAATTGGAATGCAGGATCATCCAGCGAAAAAAGATTATGACAATCAAAAGTGTTCTTTGAAACTTTTCAGATCTAATAATTTGTAAATTAGCATTGAAAAACGGTAAAAAGGGTAAACAATTTATTTTGGTACTTTTATCGTAAAAAAATCTTTATAAAAAAGTACTTTTTAGAATTTCCGATTTAAATGAAATAAAAATGGTAAAAAAAATATATTTTGTTACTTTTTCTATTGATACATGATTAACTTTGATAACACAGCTCAACATGAAAATGCGTATTGGATTCTGGTAAGTGACTTAGGTAGTGTTTGTTGCGCTGATTCCAAATCTGCGACCCAAATATTTCTATCACATCAGGATTTTGAGTTATTCGCGGTTAAAGTGCCAAAAAAGGCCATTTTTGACCCTTTTTGAAAGCTTATAATATAAGATCCTGACATGCGATTGACTTAATATCAAGCTCATTCAAAAGTATATAATTTTTTCTTTAAGACAATATAAAATGTTCTTGGAATTTAATTTTCTAAAATGGTAAAAAATCATTAACAACAAACCTTCCATTTTTTAAATATTTAGTTTATTTACACTGTGTTTTTTAACAAATTTCCATACAAATACACACGTAAATATTAGAATTAATGCACTTGTGGCTAATGATTTTTTTACCATTTTAGAAAATTAAATTCCAAGAAAATTTGATCTAGTCTGAAAGAGAAAACTACACACTTTCGAATGAGCTTGATACCAAGTCATTTGCATGTCAGGATCATATTTTATAGGCGTTCAAAAATGGTCAAAATGGGCATTTTTTGACACTTTAACCGCGATTTTCTCAAAATTGTGACGTGATAGAAAAATTTGAGTGACCGTTTTGGAATCGGGCACCAAACTCTATCAACTTTTTTTGGTTTCATCCAAAACGCAGCGACAAACCTAAGATTTGTAGAGCGGTGTAATGGTTGTTTCGATCTAATAATTTGTAAATTCGGATTCAAACGCGGTAAAAAGGGTAAATAATTAATTTTGGTACTTTTTTTATTACCTTATTAAAACTGAAATAAAAGTCAAAACAACTTTTGGGTTTTTTCGATTTTAATGCGGTAAAACAGCTTAAAAATCGTTCGAAAAAAGTACCTTTTAGAAATTCCGATTTTCATGGAATAAAAATGATAAAAAATTGTGTTTCGGTACTTTTTCTAATCTTCATATGTTTCGGTATTTAATAGTTTACAGTTGTATAGTGTTAGTTTTTTTTTGTAATTTTTTACTTAATTATTTTCAGTGTACTTAAAGTGAAACAATTCTTTTTTTTTTTTGTGGAATTTTGTTCGTCTGCTCCACCTTTTCAAAGCATATAGGTTTTGTTATAGTTTTATTAACAGTTTGATTTTTATATTCTTGTTTTTAAAAACGACCTTTCATAGAAAACTTTGTTTTTGAATTTTTATAAAAATCAAGCCAAATCCCCAAAAAGTTTAACGTTTTAATTTTTTTTTTTATTTTTTTGGGCACTAATTTATGAGCTCATAATTTAGTCTTTATACATATTTTGGAGTTTTTATTTTTTCTTATCAATTTTTGTATTGTTATATTTTGTTATTTTCGTTTTTTATTTCTGGTTTACAATTGTATTTACAATTGTTGTTATTTTTCATAAAAAAAAGAAGAAAACTTTTTTTAGACGCCTTTATGTCTTGCAGCTAAAGAATTTTTTTTTTCGTTGTGATTATATTGAGTCATTGTTTTTTTGACAAATAAGTTGTTATGCAACTTTGACATGTTTTCTCATACCGCGGGAAAAGAAGAAGAAGTTTTCAATATACTTGATTTATTTTTTTTTATTTTTACAAAGTCCTTGTCAATAACAGCTAAAAAGAAACTTGTGTAAAAGGATTATCAATTTTCTTTAAGAATTAGGAAAAGTAAATTTTTAAATAGCCGATTTACAAAATATTGGGTACCCGGGTAAAAATGAAATATATATGATCATATATGAAGATATATGGATCATATATGGATTTATATAACCATATATTATCATATATGCCTCCATATATGTTCATATATGATCTGATCCGAAAATTGGCCCGATATGAGGTCATATATGAAGATATATGGATCATATATGGATTTATATAACCATATATTATCATATATGCCTCCATATATGTTCATATATGGAGGCATATATGATAATATATGGTTATATAAATCCATATATGATCCATATATCTTCATATATGATCATATATATTTCATTTTTACCCGGGTACAAATTTACAACAAGGTAAATAAAAAAATTGTGCAATGTTTTATTTTGTTCATTGTACATAATATTGAGAAAACCAATTTAATTAATCACTTGTTCAAATTTTTAAAACAAATTTGAGTAATTTTTCTGTCTGTCTGTCCATGGACATGCATGTAAAATTAATCAATTAACTTGAAATTGGAACCTTAAGCCTCTTTTGGCCCAAGAACGAAGCCTATTGAAATTGAAAACATCGGTCCATATTTAGACCTAGCCCCCATACAAAGGTCCTCTTTAGTTTTGGCTCAAATGACTGTAACCATGGACGTATACAGGGGGTGGGCACAGGGGGCACGTGCCCCCCCCCCTTTTCGATTTGAAATTTTTTAAAAAATTAATACACTGCAACGCATTGTACAAAAAAATATACAGGAATCAAAATATTTTGGTTTTTAAAGAAAAGATTTTAGTTTTTTTATAAAAGCTCAAGAGCGTAATCTAATTTCATTTCTAAAAAGCCATTTATATCGAAATATCTGTAAAATATGTTTAAGAAACACATAAAATGATTTTATCCAATAAAAATTATGCATGAGGATAATAAAAAAAAATTTCTAAAAAAGTGTCTAAAAAAAATTTAAAACTACAAGATTCTAAGATTAAATTGTGAGATTCTGAAATATTATATCTATAGGAGATTCTCAGATTCTGAAAGCATTTTTTTAGAAACATTTTCAGATTCTAATACATTTTTTCGTCAGGGAAATTGTTATATTTTGGGAAATTTTTTTTTTCTTATTGAAAAATTGTTAGATTCTGAAACATTTTATCTATAGAAAATTTTGAAATTCTTAGTTTTTTTTTTATGGACAAACTATCAGATTCCAAACTATATTTTCCATAGTAAAATTTTCGTATTCTCAAATTTTATATAAAAACTTTTTAGATGCTGATACTTTTTCTATCAAAAAAATCTTAAATTTTTAATCTTTTTTATAGCAAAATCATCACAGGGTACGGAACAAGCTAAGATCTAAAACAACGCGATCACCAGACTTTTTACTGAATATGAATTTGGAATATCTAACAACAATTTTTGGATATAAATCTAAAATTTTCAATCTAGCACTTTTTCTGGGTTAAAATTGCACAAATGAACAAAGTTTTCAAACTATACTCAAAACTACTTAAACCTCAAAAATCTGCCCAAAATACACCCATTTTGATCCATATGAGGATCTGCTGATTTTAGCAGACGCGATTTGGTAAATTTCTGTCTGGATAATCTAGGTCGAGTCAGCAGAAAAATCTGTCAAAACAGAAATTTTTATGGCTCTCGCTTATGACTCTTACGTGAAGCAATAAATACGGGGGGGGGTTAAATAGGGGTTAAATAGGGGGTGTAGTCATAGTTAAATCGGCGATGACTAAAAAAAATTTGAAAGTTGTGCCCCCCCGTTTTCAAATTCCTGGATACGTCGCTGACTGTAACCCAGCAAAACTTTGTTAATGGGTAGTGATTATATAACACATTACCAGGTAATGCATATAACTTATTTGTAGCATTATTTTATGATGTCTTAATCAAACATTTGTTCCACAACGTATTATTTTCAAGTGAAAAATAATGCATTACTAATAATTTGCTACGTAATACATGATTATTGGAAAAAATGTATTTCATATTTGTTATTTCTAAACATTAAATCATGGATGACTTATATTTGGTTACATTATGTATTATTTGAAAGTTTGAAATAATGTATTATTTATAATGCATAATGCGTTACAATAACATAAAAAATAATTATTTTATAAAAAAATGCATAAGTTTAAACTACCCAGGCAGAAACTGCCAACCGTTCCAAAGAAAAAGTCTCGGCAAAGCACTTTATTTTTTGTGTAGAAGGTAGTATGAATTCGAAAAAGTGCTTTGCAAGCGCTTTGCCAATGTTTTTCTATTTAAAGCCGTTCAAAGTATAAATTTTTTATCAAAATTTATTAATTTTCATAACAATTGGAATATTTTTTATTTCCCTGCAGGATAAGTGGCCGGTCCTTGATAGTTCTCATGATATGTCACTTATACACAATGGCCTACATATTACAAACTTGACACCTTTTATATAAAAACACCTGTTTCTTTCGTGAGGAAGTGTCTTAAACTCCGGATACATCACCCTTAAACTCCGGATACATACCCGTTTCGGTTCAATACACCATTTTTTTTCGGGAATTTTCCAAATTTTTTCCTAAAATCATTTTAATAAATTTTTAATCCAAAACGCAAAGAAAACTGCAAACAATTTTTTTCCGGGACATACCCGTTTCGGTTCAATACACCACTTTTTCCGGGATTTTTTTCCTAAAAGCATTTTAATAAATTTTTATTCCAAAACGCAAAGAAAACTGCAAACTATTTTTTTCCGGGACTTAGAAAATTGTTCAAAGTTTGTTCAACATTTTTTTATCCTTATAAATGAGTCAATAATTTTTTTTATCCTAATTTAATAAATTTCTTTATTCAAATAAACACCAAAAAAAGTTGTGTCTTATGGACTTAAGTATACAATTTAGATACGTCCCATTTTTTTGTTCTAAAAGTGTTACAATAGTACCATATTGTTTGTTTTTAAAGCGCTCTCAAAGCGCTTTAAAATAGCAACGGCATACCGTTTACCGTGGTTATCATTTTGGACGCTGGGAGAGTACTAAACTGTGATGCTTTCCCAGCACACAAGCGACCATAAAAGGTATTTTGCCAGCGCTCTCCCGTTCGTATTTTTCTGCCTGGGTAGAGATGGGCTCACGACAGGAAATTTCTAACGATACACACTTACGAGCATATATTATCTACTTACACTCACTTACAATCACGTGAGTAAATTTAATACAAAATTACTTTTTACTACTCGTAACACCTTATATATTATCTTCTGGTATGCTATATTATTTCATTTCTCGTAACCTATAAAATATCATATATTTTACACCTTACTCGTATTTTTCGTTATAAATTTATGACTTATTTTATACCTTACTGGTATTCTTTGTGATAATGTGGATGCATTACTTTGAGTCTCATCGCCAGTTAAAATCATCAATGCTGCAATGTATAAAATAAGAGATCCTATACCTTATTTTATACCTTATTTGGTAATCTAAGTTTTGCTGGGAATAGCCGCATTTTAATAGGTATCTTTTCGAAATTTGGCGGGAAATCATGTTTGATTCATTTCGAATTTAAAAAAAAATCGGACCAGTTATTCTTGTAGCTCCCATACAAACCACCTTCCCAGTTTTCACATACATAAATCTCTCAAATTTCATGAAAATAGAAAATATTTAATTAAAATTATGTTTGTGTATGTTAAACGCGTAAGTCCTCTTTAATTTTGGCACAAATGACTCTAATAACCGCATTTTAATAGGTATTTCGAAATTTGGCAGGTGATCATGTTTCATCCACACAAATCACCATTCCGAATTTTAAAGAAATCGGACCAGTTCTTCTTGTAGCCCCCATACAAACCACCTTCCCGATTTTCACATAAACCTCTCAAATTTCATGAAAATAGAAAATATTTAATTAAAATTATGTTTGTGTATGTTAAAAGTGTACTTTAATAACCTTATCAAATCTGATTATTTTCGGACCAATTTTGGACATAGGGCCCATGTGAAAATTTCGCCCGATATTCAGTTGAAGCGATTTATTGTCAACAACACGAAGCCTATTTTACTCAAATTTGATTGGTGAGTGCTTTTTACACTTATTAAAGATGTGACAAAATATAGATCTAATCAGTCCATGTTTGAACTTGGGACCCATTTTCCGGGAAACTCTGGTGTAGGGTATTATATGGTCGGTCTTGACCGACTATAATTTTCTTACTTGTTTTTTTTTTTACTTTTAGCCAACACTCAGGGGATGCCCCCTACTAATGCAATGCATTGTGTTGGTATTAGGAAAATAGGTTATTAGGAGAAGGAAAGAGGGAGTAGTGTTTGTGGACATTTAATTTAAATTTTTCTAAATTATAGCTGACTGGGAAGACTTCTGCCGGGAGTTTATTCCACATACGGCTGGTTCGACGGAGAAACGAATTTTCTCTGTAATGCGTTGTGCGAGACATTGGACAGTCAACAACGAACGGATGTGATCTGCTGGAAAGACGAGTACCATTTCAGCTGAACACTTACCGTGGTAATATCGATAGAACAATGACGCACAACCCACATTCCGACGATGCTCCAATGAGTCAATAGAGCTGGATACCCTACTGTCATTGATGAGCCTCAACGCACTCCTTTGCACCCGATCCAAAAGCTTCAAGATAGACCTTGAAGCACCTGCCCAGATATGGGAGTTGTATTCCATTTTCGGCCGGATATAGGCGGTATAAATAGTGAGGAGATCAGACGGAGTGAAGTAATTCTTGCACCGTTTTAAGAAACCAAGACATTAGAATGATTCTTTCGACACTTGAAAAACATGTTTGTTCCAACGAACATCACATTGGATTTTCATGCCTAGAACATCAAGAGTTTCTGATTCCTCAATAGCTATACCACCCATGGATACAGATGACGCTGATTCCACAAGTCGTCTGTGGGTCAACATACAACATTGGGTCTTACGAGCATAAAAATCGACCCTATTCGCAAGACCCCACTCGGAAATTGTTGTGAGGTCATGATTGAATGTGTCATTCATGTTCCGCCTCATAGCTTCAACCTCAGTAAGGCTTGGTCTATGATTAAAGGAAAATGAATGACAAATGTTGGTGCCTCAGTAAGGCTTGGTCTATGATTAAAGGAAAATGAATGACAAATGTTGGTGTCATCTGCGAAAGAATAGATAGGATTGGAAGTTAGACCCAGGAGGTCGTTAAGAAAAATAAGAAAAAGTGTAGGAGAAAGAACAGAGCCTTGCGGTACCCCTGAATTTAAATGAAACTCATTTGATGAGAACCCATCTATAACAACACGTATGGAGCGGTCTCTGAGAAAACTCGATATAAGTCGAGAGAAATCACTACCGACACCAAACGCAATAAGTTCTGAAACGAGTGCACCGTGCCACACACGATCAAACGCTTTGGAAATATCTAGAGCAACCACTTTGCTTTCACCAAATTTGTGAATAGAACGACTCCAACGTTCCGAAAGAAACGCCAACGGGTCCCCCGTAGAACGACCTCTACGAAAGCCATACTGTCGATCACACGAGAGTGAATTGAACTCCAAATAATTTACCAAGTGGTGATTGATCATGCTCTCCTTGACTTTCGAGAGCATAGAGAAAATTGCTATTGGACGGTAGTTTTCAGGGTTTGTAGCCTCACCCTTTTTCGGGATTGGCTGGACGTTAGCCACCTTCCAGCAAGAGGGAAAAACTCCTACCCGGTACGAGTAGCTAAATAGTGTTGCCAAAGGACGAGACAACGACAATGCACAGTGTGCATTACACAGTGTGCATTGCCCACTTCTTCAGGACTATAGCCGTAATACCATCCGGCCCCGGGGACTTATTTATGTTGAGATCTTCAAGAACCCTTTTAACTGCACGCGCTCGAAAAAATATCTTAGACATAGTAACGGAAACCCTTTCGAGTTCGGCGGTGGTTGATTGCTTTCCGGCAAGTATGAATTCCTTGCAAACATGTCAGCAAAATGTTTAGCTTTATCAACCGGGTCAGTGAATATTTGGTCATTCATTACAAGGGTTGGAATGGATGAACTAGTATTACTCTTTACTCTTTAACAAATAACCAAAAGGTCATACTACCCCGCGGAGCAGCAAATACCTTAGCACTAGTGTCCGACCGAATACACCTTTTTTGGCCGAAGCCGAATATTCGGCCAAATTTTCACTATTCGGCCAAACCGAAGCCGAATATTAAAAAAAAAAATATTTATGTAGTAAAAACAAGAAAAAAAATAAAACTCGACTCGGCGGGATACTCAAATGCATGAGAATGTTGGTTAGAATGATTTTATTTTAAGCAAAAAATTTTTTGGACATTTTTGTAAAAAAATATATTTTAGAGTGTAAATTTTTTTCGACCGAAAATTTTTTTTGGATGTAAAAAATGTTTTTAGTTGCAAAAACACTTACAAAGGAAGTCTCCCTGGTGTCACCCTCCGATCTTCATGAAATTTGGATATGTTGTTAAGAACGAAAATTAATTAGACACGTAACTCATTTTTAGGGTGGGTCGACTTGTATGGGGGGAAATTGACCTTTTTCAGTTTGTTACGATTTACGCCTATTTTAACAAAATTAATATAGGCATGTGTGGTATCAGATTAAAGGTATTAAAAATACCTATCTCGTGGTGCTAACAACGGGCCAAAGAAGTTAATATTTTTCGACTTATTAACAAAAATGTCCAAAAATTTTGGTGTTTTACTCAATATGACGAAAAGTTGTGCATGTTTGGACACGTTCTTAGCACACGTAGATAGGTTTTCCAAAGACCTTTCATTTGGTATGTAACATGACTAGGTTTCTTTGCATAATATAGGAGATAAACGAAAAAAACTGAAAAATGGCCTTGTCTTTCCCCCTCCTTTTTACCCCCTAAATATGAATTTGGGCCGCTAAAAAAAAATACGTGTCCCTTTATTTTTTCTGATCTACAAAATAAAACCAATTCCCTAAAGATCCGCGGGTGACACTAGGGAGACTTCCCTTGTTAGTAAAATGTTTTTGTGGCTTACTAATGTGATTCAAAGTAAGTTTCGTGTGTTTTTCAACACGTGAGCATAAATATTATACAATTATTCGGTATTCGGCCTATTCGGCCAAAATTGTGGCCGAAGCCGAATAGTGGCCGAATAGTGCTTTTTGGCCGAAGCCGAGGCCGAATATTCGGTCGGACACTACTTAGCACGCAGACGCTGTTCGTAAAGAAGCTTTTCACGTCTGAGTTCTCTGGCACATTCATTTCTCGCCTATTTACGTAACGCGTCAGTAACTGGGTTTTTGTCATTACGCCAATTACTGAACGTATCCTCTCTGGATCTGACTGCATTCAAGTACGTCGGATTAAAGGTAGGAACAGAACAAGCCCGGCACGACTTTTTCCATACGATTTGACAGTTAAAAACCGTGACCGGCGCGACAAAAATTAAAACTTATTTTATTTTATCTCCGGGTTCTCTCAATCTCCCTCCCTCTCACACTCCAGGGTTGCCGCATTTTCACAACAATTTTTTATTTTTTCATTCACAATGGTGTAACAAACGTACAGTAGTGCCAACTTAATCACATTGACTATGTGATAGACGTTTTTTTTCCGTAAAATTACTCTAATTTTATTAAAAGTTAACACCACTGAACAAACAAATGACATTTTTTGCTGTCGCCGTCCCCGGTCATTGTTTCGGGACTATATTCTCCGGTTTAGTCGAAATTTGCTTCAATGGAATGAATAATTTCATTCCCAGCATTATTACATTCACTATCATTTCTGCCGCAGCGTTAACATTGTCATCAAGAAGGCAAAGTTTCCAGTTGAAATGCTGAACGAAATCGTTAAGCTCAGCCCAACGTGCCTTTTCATATACAAAAATAGAGCGTTTCGTTGTTGGTTTCGAAGTACTACGAAGTTCCGAAAATGAAAAGGATGCAGAAATGATGTTATGATCCAAGTTTCCGAGAGGCGCAAGTAGCTCAACTTCGTATTTGTCAGGATGCGATGTGAGAAAAAGGTCGAAAGTATTACGAAACTGCCCTTCAACACACGGAATATGTGTTGGTTCATTCACTTACAACTTTGTATTTTTACCAATCTATTTTTTTAAAATCACCAAAGTTTAAAAACAAAATTATGCACACTAGAGTGTCCCTTATTTTGGAAATGTTGCAAATGTTGAGACGGTACCCCCTCATTTTTTTCCTTTTGACTAAAAAATAACTCAGGAAAAATGTTACGCCCCTACGACCACGCCTTCCCTACGCGACGGGGCCTTAAAGAACGGGGCCTTAAAAATCATTTTTCCATACAAACTAGGGTTTCTAAATTCCGGACTTTTTCAATTCCCGGGAAAACGTTTTAAAAAAATCGTATTCCCGGGAATTTTTTGATTAAAACAAATTTTGAAATTTATGATATAAAAATTATTATATTTCAAATTATGGTCGCATTTTTTAATTTAAACGCATTTTAGGTGTCATCTTTTGTAAAGTAGTTTTATTAAACTCGAAAATATACTTTGAAAGTTCATAAAATCAATTTTTTTAGGATATTGTGCCTTATCACAGTTGTAGTATTTGCATAGACGTATTTCAACTTCATTCAACATTTTTCACAATTCGGAAAATAAGTATAACTTATCCGATTTAACATTTTACAAATGTGTTTGGAACAACTTTTTGGAAATTTTTTCTAATTTTGACTACGCCAACCGTAAGAAGCAGTAGGATAATATTTTGAAGATATATTTAATTAAACTTTAAAATTATTAAAATAATCGATTTTTTACAACACCTATATACTGTGGATACCAGACTTTTTACTTCATATATACAATTTTAAGCTGAAAAGCAGGTTTGTTATATAATTTTTAAAGTATTGAAATGTTTTTTGCACTATAAAAATTGTTGATCTGAATATGAAATACAAAATTTCATTACGTATTTTGTCACGCAATCGATTAAAGAAAATTAATTATAAGGCCTAAATAATATGCAAACTGAAGCATTTCCTTACTAGTTATTCTTTAAAAATTTAAATTTTTTCAAAATTTTAATGTAATTTTTAATAAATTATTTCCAATTTTGTTTAAAATGTGTAAATTAAATATATTTTTCTTAAAAAAATTAGCGACAAATTCCCGAAATTTCCCGAAGACAAAATCCCGGGATTTTTAGAAAAATATTTCCCGGGAATTCCCGGGAAATTTTTCCCGAATAGAAACCCTAATAGAAACCAAAAAATTTTTTTTTGATTTTTAATTTTTTTGTTATTAATTATAATATTACTTGGTTAGCTTATTCACGATAAAAAATTTGATTTTGGTGGGATGAGGCTTTCAGTTCTAAAAAATTTTTCGAAAAAAAAAAATTTAGAGCTTTTGGGGTCCTACAGTAAAAATTTTTAAATTTTTTTTTTTTTTAGTTTTGACAAGCAACAGTTTTAGTTGTAATGTTGCTTTTAATGATATATATTCATAAAAAAATATTATTCATATCTGTGACATCTTGATCGTGTATCGAAAAACATCAAAAATGCATTTTTTACCCTTTTTTAGATCACGATAAAGATGTCACAGATAGGAATAATATTTTTTTATGAAAATATATCATTAAAAGCAACAATTCAACTAAAACAGGTGCTTGTCAAAACTAAAAAAAAATATTTTTTAAAAAATTTTTACTGTAGGACCCCAAAAGCTCAACATTTTTTTTTTCGAAAAATTTTTTAGAACTGAAAGCCTTATCCCACCATAATCAAATTTTTTGTCGTGAATAAGCTAACCAATTAATATTATAATTAATAACAAAAAAATTTAAAATAAAAAAAAATTTTTTTGCTTTGTATGAAAAAATGATTTTTAAGGCCCCGCTCTTTACGGCCCCGTCGCGTAGGGAAGGCGTGGTCGTAGGGGCGTAAAATTTTTCCTGAGTTATTTTTTAGTCAAAAGGAAAAAAATGAGGGGGTACCGTCTCAACATTTCCAACATTTCCAAAATAAGGGACACTCTAATGCACACCTATCAAAGTTTTATATCATTATTACCACAAGCGTATAAAAAAATTTACTTTAAATGATAAAAATTAAAATTCCTCATTCACCTTAAAAAAAACAGACTAATTTAAAGTTAAGAAAGCAACACAAAGTATTTAACATTCTTAAAAATGGACCACAGTCATTGACAAAAAACCCCATGCCAAACTAACTCAAGTGGGCTAAGAAAAACTTAAGAAAAGCAAAGCAAAAGAAAACAGAAAGCCAGGCTAAAAACGCATTTTACTGCTAACTGAAAATGTTTTTTGTGTAAATTTTCAAGTTAAGGCTAATCGTTCAAATGAAATCAACGAACAATTCATTTACACAACAACCTTAAGAGTTGAATTAATCTTATGGTCGATGGAAGAACAGTACATGAACCAATGAGCAAAATTTAAACACCCAGCACAAAAAGGGATTTTCAAATAGAAATGGGTAAATTTCTAAAAAAATTTTGAGACTTTTTCCATAGGAAAACTGTCTCAGAATCTCACTTTTTCTATAGGAAAAATGTCTCAGAATCTGAGACTTTTTCTATAAGAAAAATAAATTTCATTTTCTGTTTGACATTTTTTTTTCAAAAATTATAATTTTTTTTATCGATTCCGTGAAAACAGTGGAGGAATGGAGTATCATTACTGGGGAAACGATTCCAAAAAATTTTGCTGGGGAGTTTTCGTAAATGGTTAGCACTCTCGCTTCTATTTTTACTGCCAAATAGCAGAAAAGTAATGCCTGCGATAAAGTAATTCATACAATACCACTTCAGTACTCTCAAAATAAGCTGGGTTGTATTTACTAACATCAAGTATAGAAGCAGGCGCTTCTCCTCTTCTTCACATACTACTACTGCATTAGTATACCTGGTATAACAGCGTAACAAGATTATCTTAATACACGTTGTGGGAGACTAATGAGTGCAGAAAATATCCAAACCAAAAAATTCACAACTTTTTGCAGCTTTTAAAGACACAAGAAACAAATTAAGGAAGAAAGAATGAACGAACGAACGAAAAATAAATAAAACTAAATATTTAAAATAGTGGGCGCAAGTGTGCAACATTTTGTGTATTCCAAAACTAAAATCATGATGATCCATTCATTTATGGCACTCATTGGAAATACAAATTCATTCGCCCCCAGCCCAGAGATGCATGCGTGCGTGTGCTTCATGTGTTCTTGTCAGATTACTCACTTTAACGAGCAGCATGTACTGCAATTTTATGCATATCATTGTTGCTGCACAGTTCCTCTACTTTATGTTTCTTTCAAATTCTGCTAAATTTTTTTTAATTGAATTAGTAGAGGCTTTTCTTACGTCGACCAGCCAGTTGTGTCCGTCTGTCCGTCCGTTCATTTACTAACATTTGCTAATGTTTAAACTTATCATAGAGTGCGTTTAAAGCCATCATTAATTGTTGTTGCTGCTACGCTCCATCTACCTTATGTGGCATGTATTTCCTCATGGCTTTTTCTTTGGGATATTCAGAGTATGCTTGTACTATCGTACTTCACTGGTAAGTTGTGGACCTTATCAGTTTACGCTCCTCTTAGTATTTGATGCGTTTTTGCACATTTTCTTATGTTTTGTGTCGTTTTTAATTAAGCATAAATTTCATCAAGTAAGATATTAATATATGGTTAAATAACATAAACTCAGTAGGTACATACTCCCTCTTCTAAAAGAGGTCTGCTTTGTTTTTTTTTTTTTTATGGAATGTTTAGAAATATTTGAATAAATTTAAGAGTGACATAAGAATTAGTTATTCCGCTTTTCCCCTATTTTAAAGTGTGAGTGTGACTAGGGTTGCCAGAATTTTATTTCGAAAATGCGGGACAAACTCCCGAAAATTACAAAAATGGCGGGATTTTGAAAATTTTCGCGGGACAAAAATTTTTTTATGAACAAAACTGAAAAATTTAGCAGCATGTTGCCGAGTTCTATTGTTTTAAATAGAGACTACCAACCTCTAGTGCATTGTGAAATAGAAAGTGTGTTTGTTTTTTAAAAACATTTTTTTCACGCTGCTTTAGAGACTAATTTATCTAAAGTAAATTTTAGCACACACATTTTCATTTTAAAGATACAACGCTGGACCAAAATTACTCCAAGGAAATTTTATAAATATTTTTCCCGGAATGTACTCTATATTGTGCACCTTTTGGCGTACATTTTTGTAAATTTTTTGAAAAATATTTTTCTTTTTTAACAAACACTAAGATTGTGAACTTTTTTGTTATACCCAATTCACACCTGAAGTAAAATCTCGTTCGAACAAGATTTCGATCATATGGTTGTGTATAAAATGATGCAGACCATATGATCAAAATCTCGTTCAAACGAGATTTCACCTCAGGTGTGAATAGGTCTTTATTTTTTCCCTAAAAGGGTTCTAAGTCCACATCATTTGGGCGGCAAGGTAAAACAAATTTTACAAAAGCTTACAAATAAGCCTTTTAAAAACATAGGCTTTTAAAGTAAAAAATAGTTGTTGTTAAAAAAAATTGCAAAAAAAGCGGGAATATGGAATCCCGCGCGGGACGCGGGAATCGGTTATGAAAAGAGGGACAATCCCGCAAAATGCGGGACGTCTGGCAACCCTAAGTGTGACTGAAACTAAATTTTACTCACGTGATTGTAAGTGAGTGTGAGTGGAAAAAATTGCGTGAGATTTTTGCATGATTTATTTTGAATGTGATTTATTTTCTCGTCATATTTCCTTTTGTCCCAAAAAAAAGAAAATAAATTATAAAATTTGGGTAAAATTTAGATATGTCAAGAAAAAACAAGTGAGAAAGTTATAGTCGTTCAAGACCGACCATATGATACCCTACACAAGTGCTTTCCGGAAAATGGGTCCTAAGTCCAAACATGGACCGATTGGGTCTGTCTTTTTTTAGATCTTTATTTACACAGAAAATAATATCGTATATTTTATTTTAATTAAAATTTTAATTGTTTTTTAATTTAATATTAATTAAACTTTTAATTAATATAATTAATTGTTTAATTAAATTTTTAACTTTATTTTAATTAATATTTTAATTGTTTTCAAATTTAATATTAATTAAGTATTTAATTTATATAATTAAGTGTTTAATTAAATTTCTAGCTTTACTTATTTTTTTGTTTTGTTTTCCGTGTGTGTGCGAGTGTGTGTTTTTCTCTTGCATTGTATTACATACAAAAAAAATACATAAGTATAAAAAGTTTGTTGAAAGTTTTTTTTATTTTTCACATAGGTTTTTGAATTCTCACTTTGTATATAGTTTTATGTGTATGTACAGTGCCGGTCAAAAAAATAGCACCAATGACAAAATCTCTATTCATTCAATTAAAACAAAATATTATGTGCGTATTCGTTTAAAGCACTCAAAAAATTATGTTAGTAAAATCAACTGAAAATGTCAGTTAAAATAACTACTTTGTAAGTTGTTTTGGGGTCTACTTTTTCAGTTAAATCAACTAACAATGTCAGTTATTTTAACTGACAAAAAACAACTGACTTATATAGTAAAAACTACTTACATTTGTAGTCAAAACAACTTAAATGTAGTAAAAATAAAATATTCAATATATATATTTTTTTTTCAAAAAATTTTTCAGAAAAAAAATTTAAGATCAAATTTTATTGCAAGTTTTTTAAAAAAAAAAAAAAGTGCTGAAAAAACGATTTTTTATTTTTTGGAAAAACTCTTTGAAAATTTTTCAGGGGAAAAAAATAAAATTAACTACTTTAAATAACTGTTACTACATTACAGTACTTTTTTGTTAGTTGTTCAAAAAAACGACTTAAAATAACTAACAAAAATAGTTGTTTGATATTTTTCATACAAAAACAACTGACTTTGTAGTTGATAACAACTAGCTACTGTAAAATATACAAACAACTAACATGTAGTAACTTACATAATTTTCTGAGTGAGTAAATATGCAATACTCTTATACTAAGTCTAAACCCCTTAAATGTTTTTACTTTTTTCCAAAAATTGTGGACGGTTCTTTTTTAATGATCGATATTTAAAAAAAACTCCGAATCAGTGCAGTCAATAAAATAGCACCGAAGTACAAAATTTCTTTAAAAAAATTAATAATATTTTAATTATTAAAATAAAAGTGTTAAATACTAAAGGAAGATAGTTTTTATTTATAAAAAAATTTAATTCATTACAAAATTTCATATTTATTTTCATAAAAATATGACGTGGAAAGAATTACACTCCTCAAAAACGTTCTTTTGTAAAAAATATGATTTCTGAACATAAATTATATTCTGAAAAAGGAAAATTGGTTGGATGCGCTTATAAAATGATTGGAAATTCAACAAAATAAACTTTAGAGCTTGAAAAACTTAGTCACAAGCGACGTTTGTCACCATTAGTGGTTAGGTGTTTGTAAAGACAATGGAAAAAACCCCCATTTACGGCAGCTCCAGAGCTAAAAAAGGACAGCAAATGGCGAAAATGTTCGTCAAAGATTACAAAACAACAACATTAATGCTTGTAGATTCGAAAAAGTGCGCCTACTCTCACTTAAGCATGCTGCAAGTCCTTTGAAGTTTGCTAACAGTAAATCAGAATAACCAGCTTAAAAGTGGATCAATGATCTATGGGCAAATGAATCCAATGTTGTTTTATTTGGAGACATGGGATCACATACCTATGTCAGAAGACCCTAAAACGTGGAATTCAATCCAAAATTCGAAGTAAAAATAACTTTAAATGGTGCTTATGGTGTGGGGGATTTTTCCTACTGTGGAGTTGGGTTCATAGATTGGACCATGGCTCACATATTGGACTAGGACAACCGTGGATATACACTTAGCGATTATATCCTCCAGAAAGTAATGTTGCAATAAGTTTCTAAGCAAATGCCACTAATTTAGGTCTTTTAGCACGTCAATTACCCAAAGCATGACGGGAAATTGGCAAAAAATTGGGTCTGGACAATAAAGTAAACGTGATGGAATGGCCTGGTCAGTCCCCAGATCTAGCCCAAATCGATAGTTGATGGACAGATATAGAGAAGGAAGTGTCTCGAATAAAACCAACTTGGAATGAAGCCCTTTGGGTGGCTGTTCAGCAACTCTGGAACTGAATTTCGAATTAAAGATCCAAAAATCTCGCGAATTCGGTACAAAAACGTTGTACAGAGGTAATTGTCAACAATGAGCACTCGACAATTTTTTTTTTAATATTTAAAGATATTACAACAATGCTGAATTCATAATCCATTCGTTTTTCAAATTTTTTAATTAAATTTTAATACAAAAAGTACTGTGGTGCTATTTTTTTGACTGAGTCTTTTTTAAGTTTTTTTAAAAACTCTGAAAATGAAAAAGAGTTTATTCTGATTCGAGGCCTTTTCATGTTCCCCATTATGAATTAACATAACAAGTACTTATGATAACTCTACTTTCTTTATTAGGATATTCTCCCATTAAATACTCATAGAGTTTCTTGCTTTCAAAAATTTTGGCAATTTTCAGGAATGAATTGACGATCGTTTCGGAGGTGTTCCAATTCCCCCATCATCAGAATTCTTTAGAAAATTAGGTAATACTGTTTGCATGCAAACATCAAATATTCATACTCTAAATAATCTCAACTTAGTGAGAAAGTAAATATGATTTTCGAAGTTCCACCAGCATTACACCAAATATAATTTGAAAGCAAGTTTTTTTGGTTACTGCATATACTACCGACGGTAGTTGTTAAATACAGTTTTTGTTTTTGCCTTCTGTTATAGAAAACTCTGAAAATTTTTAATAAAATAAAAAATCAAATGAGCATTTTCTTATGTTATATTGTTTCACACTCTTGTAAGTATTTTATGACACGTTATCAGTGACATAAGTTGAAATTGTTAAAAAGAATCCAACGAAGAAAATTCTGTTTTATCCTGGTGCTATTTTTTTGACCGCAGCTGTATATGAAAGGTTTATAATCAACTTTATAAAATCATCTCACTGACTATGTCTTTACGGCATAAATAAATTTGGTAAAGTTTGAAGAAATATTTTTTTTTATTTTTTTTTTTTAATATAATATTTTTAATTAATTTTTTTAATTTATACAATTAAAATTTTAATTATTTTTTTTTAAAATTTTAATTAAAATTTTTAATTTAAAGTATTAAGTTTTTAATTAAATAAATATCCATTTATTTTTAATTAACGACATACAAATATTTTTAATTTATTTGCGCATTTTAGTGATTGGTCCGGATTTAATTAATTTTTTAATTAAATCTACGAATTTTTTAATTAAATATATTTTTTATTTTTTTCTGTGTAGTGTAGAAAACACACACAGATCAAATTTTAGTGGAATTGGTTTATTTTTTTGTCAATAGACCGATTTAACTTAATATCGGTCGAAATTTTTATATGGGGGACTAAGTCTAAAAATGATCCAATTATATTCCGATTTGATGAGATTACTCAATTACACGTTTAACACATAAAAATAAAATTTTTAAATTTTTAATATTTATTTTTTGAGGGAATTATGTGAATATCGGGAGGGTGGTTTGTATGGGGACTACCAGAAGGACTGACTCGATTCCTTTGAAATTTGGAATGGTGATTCGTGCACTCAAAAAATTATGTCATTAACTGTTTGTAGTTTATTTTAAAAATTTATTTAATGTTCAGTTTTTATTAATGACTTCCTCTGTCCTTTGTTTCAAAAATAACACACTAAAATATAAAGACTTTCATTACCATTTAATTTTTAAAGTCATTTATTGTTGTTCTGTAAGTAAAAACTACTGATTATTCTTTAAATTTTTAATGATTTGTGTAAGTCATTTTTTTTTTTAAATTGTTGGTATTTTTTAATGAGATATCATTAGTTTTTACCTACACAAGTAGGTTATTTTTTTTGTAGAAAAAAAATTCAAAAAATTATTTATAGAAATATAAAAACATGTTTGTATCAAGTGACTTTGGCACGATGGGTAGAGTGTCTGGCCAGAATGTAGTTGATTGCGGGATCGATTCCCCAAAATTTTATTAAAAATTTTTAAAAAAATATTTCAATAGAAAATTGTAAAAAAATAACCTACGAAATCATTAATTTTTAATATTAATTTTTAATGTTTTGGTAGGTTTTTTTTTTGGAATTTGTTGGTAAAAATAACAGAACTATCATTAATTTTTAATGTTTTCGTAGATTATTTTTTTCGAATATGTTAGTAAAAAAGAGTGAAAAAACCGTAATTTTTTATTGTTTAATGTTATTTATTTTAGAAAATTTTGTCAACAGTAAAAAATAAATGTTGATGTTTGTTAAAATAAATGAATAATTACTGGGATGGTTTTCAATTGTTTATTCACTTGTTTTAAGTGTGTTTTTCATTTGTTTTTGCCTACAAAATATTTTGAGTGTGTATACAAAATTTGATTCAAAGCGATATATCTTATAGTACGGTTATTAGTGTCATTTAAGCTAAATCCAAATTTCATTTGAAATTTTCTCAATTTCAAATAGAATGTCTCAATTTCATATGGAATTTTATCAATTTCAAATGGAAATTTTCAATTTCATATGGAATTTTCTCAATTTCAAATGAAAGTTCTCAATTTCATTTGGAATTTTCTCAACTTTAATTAAAAATGGTGCAGTTGAGACTACATAGTCTTTGATGAATGATCTGTAACATTATAAGAATTACATGTTAACAAATTTTCCAGCATTAAAAAAAAAAAAAATAAAAACAGTATGCTTTGAAATCTAATTTTATTTGAAATTTTCTCAATTTCATTTGAAATGTTCTCAATTTCACTTCAAATTTTCTCAATTTCATTTGAAATTTTCTCAATTTATTTAAAATTTTCTGAAATTCATTTAAAAATTTTTTAATTTCAGTTTAAAATTTCTCAATTTCATTTGAAATTTTCTTAATTTTATTTAAAATTTTCTCAATTTAATTTGAAATTTTCTCAATTTTATTTGAAATTTTCTCAATTTTATTTGAAATTTTTTGAACTTCATATGTTCTCAATTTCAAATGGAAAGTCTCAATTTCATTTGAAATTTTCTCAATTTTATATAAAAATCTCAATTTCATATACAATTTTATCAATTTTAATCTCAATTTCAAACGAATTTTTTTCAATTTCAAATAAAAATTCTCAATTTTATTTAGAATTTTCTCAATTTTTTATAGAAAGCTCTCAATTCCAATTGGAAATGGTGTAGTGGTTTAGCAAACTTTTCGTTAAAATCAACAAACCAACCCCTCCACCCCAAAAAAAAAAAACGCGCCAGCAAATATAATTTTTTTGTAAGATCCCAGCAAAAAAAGGGCTTACCATTCACTACAAAATTCAACACAACTTATGAACCAGATGTACTTCTTCTTCAACTGAAACATTGATGAATTTAATATGGGCGTGACACACAAAGTATGTTCTTTTTTTCGCCACTTTTCAGTGGCGAAAGATTGACACTTAAGTATAACATACAGTGACGAGCAAAAGTGTAACAGGGTTCACATTGCTTAGATAATCTGCTCTATATTTTAAACTACACAAGATAAAGTATTGAAGTTTTTTGATAATTTTATTAGTTAATTGATCAGAATTTATAAACATTATCAAAATATGCTGTAAAATTTTTTATAAAAAAAATATAGTAAAAATTCCATAAAAAGGCAAGTGTTACATTATTGCACTCATGATTTTTCTACATAAATCTTTAGGACAACTTTTATATATCGCGCATATAGACCCGGATTTTGCAATTTTTTTATAAAACTTAATAAATAACATAAAAATAATTCATTTGTTGAAAAGAAATTTTGGGTAAACATTATTTTTAACTCAAAAGTCCGTCCTTTTTACGTTTTTTGGGGAACCACGCATATTTATCAAGCTAAGAATTTGCAGAAATTATTTTTTTTTGAATGGTGTTTATATCAGGCGATAATAGAGACCATTTATAAAAAATTTCGTAAATGGATTGTTGCTTTTGCAATTAGTAAAAAAAAAGTTATTGTGTACTGGGGTTGGGTTTCTGGAGGAATTTCAAATATTTTTGCCGAAATTCGACATTTTTCGGCTGAATAAAGGCCAATTTTGCCTCAAGAAGTGTTTTCTTAATTCAGCCGTAAATAAATCAACAAGTTATATCACCAGTTGATCATAAATTTTGTTAAGAATGGGTTTATGCCATTTAAAACCACTATCACATTTCGTGGTTTTGGACATTATCCTCGGGGGTAGTGTCATAGTGTCAAATTATCGAATCAGAACGCAATCTTTGGAGTTAATTTTTTCAGAAAGAACAAAAATAAATAATGTTTAATAAATAAAAGTCTTTTGCTGCTCGTCATTGGACGAAATTCACTAATTCAATTTAGGTACCCCCAAACAACAATTTTAAATAGGGATTTAATAATAACTACATTCTTTATAACAATATTGTCAATCTACTGATGATTTTAATTGACGATATATTTAAGACCGAATATAGAAAAAACATCATCGGCCAGAATTAACTCGTATTCATCCAAAAAATGTTGAATATCTGCAAAAATATTTGAAATTCCGCCAAAAACCCAAATTGAGTACCCAATAAAAAAATTGTTTTAATTGCAAAATAAACAAACCACTTATGAATTTGATTATAAATGGGCTCTACTATCGCCGGATATAAACGCCATTCCAAAAAAATAATGTCTGTATATTCAAAGCTTGAGTAATACGTGTGGCTCTCCTAAAACCGTTAAAAGGACGGACTTTTGAGTTAAAAAAAATGTTTAGCCCAAATTTCTTTTCAACAAATGAATTTTTTTTATGTTATTTATTAAGTTTTATAAAAAAATTGCAAAATCCGGGTCTATATGCGCGAAATATAAAAGTTGTCCTAAAGATTTATGTAGAAAAATCATGAGTGCAATAATGTAACACTTGCCTTTTTATGGAATTTTTACTATATTTTTTTTATAAAAAATTTTACAGCATATTTCGATAATGTTTATAAATTCTGATCAATTAACTAATAAAATTATCAAAAAACTTCAATACTTTATCTTGTGTAGTTTAAAATATAGAGCAGATTATCTAAGCAATGTGAACCCTGTTACACTTTTGCTCGTCACTGTATATCACTAGTGTTTATTATGTACATATATATTAACATTTTTATCACAACTTCTGAAGTAGTGGTCCGGATGTTAATATAACTTGACATTTTGGAAGCGTTTTTTTCATCACTTCTTTAGAAATACATATTTCTTGGCATTTTGGGTGTGATTATGTCATTTTTATTTGGTGATTTAGAACTTCTAAATTTGAAGTGATTTTTTCACTTCTTTTTGTAAGAATGATTGAAATAGTGTTTTTTGTAATATTTACACTAAAAACACTGTTCGACAGAAAAATCTTCCCAGTAAAATTTCTAACTGGTCCGTATAGATTTTGGTCTCCTGCTTCCAAATCAACCGTCTAAATTTTTATAGCACGTGCCGTTTTTGAGATATTCGCTGTTAAAAAGTAAAAAAAAAAAATATTTTAACACTTTTAAGGGTCCACTGTTACGTGTTCTTACGTTGATTCCATTTGTTCTGATACATTTGTTCTTAAAAAATCTCAGATTCTGAGATATTTTTCTTATAGAGAAAGTCTCAAATTTTGAGATATCAGATTCTGAGATTTTTTTTCCATAGAACTCTGAAATATTTTTGCTATAGAAAATGTCTCTAATTCTAAGACATTTTTACTATAGAAGAAGCGTCAGGTTTTGAAAAAAAAATTTTACAGAAAAACTCTCAGATTCTGATTTTAACTTCTACTGGATTTTTATACTCTAAAGATTTTGGGCAGACAGAGAAGACACTTTCGATTTTGTCTAGAAATTTTAAATCACAAGCTAAAATCTGGTGTATACTTCATAGCAAACAAGATTAGAATTTGAGTTAACTCTCAGACTCCAACCTTTATACCGCTTTGAACATCAAGAAGTAACACTTAAATTGCAAGTACTCTGTACGTAAAAAGCACAATTTTATTTTTTGAAAAAAGTCGCATTAAAATGGTGATAGTTTGTATAAAATAAACACAACTTTTACCTATTTAAATATTAAAATTGTTACAAACTTTTGTGTTAATAATCCAATAAATATGTGTCCTTGTAAGATAAAACTATTATTTGCATATAGAGCAACGCATTATACTTAATGTTTCAATACAAAAAGGAAAAACCCTTCACAAAAGTAGAAACCAACAAACACACAGCCATAATATTATTAACCCGTTTGAGACAGATTACTAGCAAAAATTCCAATTAAAAATAATACAATTTAAAAGTTTGAATTCGAAATCTCCTCACTTTTTTTAACTTTAGTAGGTTTCCAAAGAAATATTTATTTTAATCTAGTTTTTGAATGGGTTAAAATGTATCCCCTGAATTAAATAGAAAGTTATAAAAAAAATGCTTGAATTTTAAAAGAATTTATATAAAATGTGGACCCCAAAATATAAAAGATGATATAGTCTTGTTAAATAAAGAAACAGAAAAAACGCATTACTATGCACAAAACATAAAATGGGAAACTGCAGTCAGTATTATAAACTTGCATTCATACGCAAAAGTGTGACAATCACTTTTTCTATAAAAATAATGTCTCAGAATCTGAGACTTTTTCTATAAGAAAAATGTCTCTGAGAATCTGAGACTTTTTCTTTAAGAAAAATGTCTCAGAATCTGAGACTTTTTCTTTTAGAAAAATGTTTAGAAACTTTTTCTATAAGAAAAATGTCTCAGAATCTGAGACTTTTTCTATAAGAAAAATGTCTTAGAATCTGAGACTTTTTCTATAAGAAAAATGTCTCAGAATCTGAGACTTTTTCTATAAGAAAAATGTCTCAGAATCTGAGACTTTTTCTATAAGAAAAATGTCTCAGAATCTGAGACTTTTTCTATAAGAAAAATGTCTCAGAATCTGAGACTTTTTCTATAAGAAAAATGTCTCAGAATCTGAGACTTTTTCTATAAGAAAAATGTCTCAGAATCTGAGACTTTTTCTATAAGAAAAATGTCTCAGAATCTGAGACTTTTTCTATAAGAAAAATGTCTCAGAATCTGAGACTTTTTCTATAAGAAAAATGTCTCAGAATCTGAGACTTTTTCTATAAGAAAAATGTCTCAGAATCTGAGACTTTTTCTATAAGAAAAATGTCTCAGAATCTGAGACTTTTTCTATAAGAAAAATGTCTCAGAATCTGAGACTTTTTCTATAAGAAAAATGTCTCAGAATCTGAGACTTTTTCTATAAGAAAAATGTCTCAGAATCTGAGACTTTTTCTATAAGAAAAATGTCTCAGAATCTGAGACTTTTTCTATAAGAAAAATGTCTCAGAATCTGAGACTTTTTCTATAAGAAAAATGTCTCAGAATCTGAGACTTTTTCTATAAGAAAAATGTCTCAGAATCTGAGACTTTTTCTATAAGAAAAATGTCTCAGAATCTGAGACTTTTTCTATAAGAAAAATGTCTCAGAATCTGAGACTTTTTCTATAAGAAAAATGTCTCAGAATCTGAGACTTTTTCTATAAGAAAAATGTCTCAGAATCTGAGACTTTTTCTATAAGAAAAATGTCTCAGAATCTGAGACTTTTTCTATAAGAAAAATGTCTCAGAATCTGAGACTTTTTCTATAAGAAAAATGTTTCAGAATCTGAGACTTTTTCTATAAGAAAAATGTCTCAGAATCTGAGACTTTTTCTATAAGAAAAATGTCTCAGAATCTGAGACTTTTTCTATAAGAAAAATGTCTCAGAATCTGAGATTTTTTCTATAAGAAAAATGTCTCAGAATCTGAGATTTTTTCTATAAGAAAAATGTCTCAGAATCTGAGACTTTTTCTATAAGAAAAATGTCTCAGAATCTAAGACTTTTTCTACAAGAAAAATGACTCAGAATCTGAGACTTTTTCTATAAGAAAAATGTCTCAGAATCTGAGACATTCTATAAAAAAATTTCTCAGAATCTGATTCTTTTTCTATAGAAAAAATTTCTTAAAATCTGAGGTTTTATCGATATAAAAAAAAAATCTCAGAGTCTGAGTTTTTTTGTATAAGAGAAATGTCTCAGAATCTGAAACTTATTAAAATTTAGCATTAAAGTCAATGCCACCCTAACACGCATACATACATATTAAAACTTAAAAAAAAACTACTATAGTATATTTACGTTAAAAAATAGAAAAGCACCCTAGTTTTCTTAAAGAAAATATGGAATGGAACTAAAATAACAAGGATAACCAAACAAGGATAAACTAAAATATATAAATGAATGAATAAATGTTACCAAATGCTACGACTACACACACATTTTAAAAGCCTGGGTGGTTAAGAAGGATATTGGATGCATTTAATGTTGTTTTTTGGTTATTACTTGCTCTAGAACTGGCAGTGAGTTGTAAGATGTGAATGCTTATAAACATCATTCATTTTACGCCGCAGCACGGATTAAGGTTATTTCAAGGATGCATACAAAACACATGCACATACATACGTAAGATCTCATCACACACACATACATAGACCAGAAAAAAAGGGGAGAAAAACTAAAGATTTTTTTGTGTTACATTTCCTTCCAGTTTTCTTTTTTTCGGTGATGGTGAGTGCAAAAATTTTGTTTTAAAAAAATGAAAAAAAAAAAATAAAGGAGGGTAAGTAAGAAAAGCATCAACATCGTCATCACCATCAACAAAATTCATCAATCTTTGCCAAAAACTTAAACGAAATGGAAGTGTACAAAATGTATAAAAAATATTAAAAAATAAATATGTTAAAATGCAACAAAAAAGTAGAAAATTATATGAAGGGTTTTTTTATTTTGGTAGAATCAAGTAAAAATGGTATATATTACTAAAGATGCTGCTGGCACCATCATCTTTTCCTATCACAAAAAAAAAAAACAAAATACAAAATTTTAAGCCTTATGAATGGAAACGAATGTGGTTTTTAGAAGGATAAAAACGAATAAAAAATGCTCTATTTGGGGATTAAAAAAAATCTTAGGAAAAGTTTAGAAAACGCACTGTTTCAGTTTTCCAAAATTGCAAAACCGATTGCTTTCAACTCGACTTTGGCATTTAAGAAAATTTTTTCTGAACAAACAACGAAAATCAGAAAAATTGTGAAACAGAATTTTCAAAGAAATGGCGCCCAGGCTGGGGCCTGATTCGTTCTTAAATCACGACAGCAATCAAACCGATTCACCAGATCAGGCGCGGATCCAGGAATTTCATTTGGGTGGGGGGAAATTTTTTTTTTGCAATGAAGTTTGGTTTGGCAGAAGGAGGGGGGGTGGTTAAAAACAAAAGAAAAATTAAGTAAAAGCTATAGTATTTAAATCAGCGCGAATTTGGGGGGGAACTTTTTTTCATCAAAACAAACCCGTTAACTTCTATATAAAAATTCATATTCCTCTAAACAAAAATCTATACTAAAATGCCAATATTTCGAAAAAAAAACTTTTAATAAAGTATTAGTTTTTTATCAATGTTCCCCACAAAATTTCTCAGATGTTGATACAATTTTACTACAGAAAAACTCTTAGATTTTACAATATCTTTTATATAAAAATAACCCATTTCTGAGATATTTTGCTTTATAAAAATGTTCAGATTCTAAACTTTGCTAACTTGCTTCTAAACTTTGGTATCTTGCTTCACTGGGATATAGGGTGCTGCACGATCTTTCTGATTTGTCAGATGTCAAAATTCAATATCTTAGGAGTTTCACAAGAAGCTCAAATTGGTTTAACGGAAGGGACCAGTAGGGAAACCTATTTCGGTCCCGTGGTATCACAATGGACGTCAGAGTCTACGTGTGCTGAAGTTAAACGTCAGCAGCCACCTACAACCTAAACCTAACCTAAACTTTGATAAAAAAAAGTTCTATAATTCTCAGATCATATTTTCTGTTGAAAAACTCTCAGATTCAGCATTTTCTTGTAGAAAATGTCTCAGATTACTAAACTTTTTTCTATAGTAATTATCTGTGATTCTGAGATATTCTTTCTATAAAAAAATTCTGAATTTTGATCCTCATTTTTTAAAATAATTCTCAGATTCCAAGAACTATTTCGCATGGAATAATAAGCAGATCTAAAAGATATCTTAAACAGAGAAAAAATATATTTCCTTATAGATAGAAAAACGCAGATTCTGAGCATTTTGTGCACTCAAAAAAAAGTGAACTAAAATCTGGGAAAATTAACTCAATTTTGAGAAAAAGAGGGAATGATTTGGCTCCAAAGATTTTTTTCTTGGTTTTAGTTCATAATTTTCCCAAAAATAAGGAAAACAAAGTTATTTAATTTTAAGCCAATTTTAACTAGAAAATGAGAAAAATTATACTTCACATTTTAGAAATAGATTGGGTCTAGACCCCATAGGTTCGGACCCCATTAAACTCGAGACCCCGTTGGGTCCTTTAAGGGTCCCCATTGATTTTGAACCAAAACTTGTGTCCGTTTCGCTCTAACTTGCTTTGTTTTTGAGATACGGTAATAAGGGGCCTGATAGGGTCTTCAGAATATTAAAAACTGGATAACTCAAAAACTATTAATCGGAGGGCTTTCCGGTATTTTGCGGAAGTGTTCTACGAGTCAAGAGCTACAAAAATGCCGTTGGACCTTTTCTCGTTTTGGCAGTATTTTCCGAGATATGGGCATATAAAAAATCTCGGGAATTTCAAATTTTAGATCTAAAATTAGGGTCTTGAGACCCTGACAGATATGCAGAGCTAGGCTATACCATATTTTTCTTTGTTGTCTTTCTTTTGAAAATTTAATCCACTTCGCCCTATCTCGCTTAGTTTTCGAGATATTGCCATTTTGAATTTTTAACTAAATTCTAATAAGGTATTTACTAAATTCTCAGAAGTTATTAACTAAATTCTAAGAAGTAAACTTCCTCAATTCAAAGAAGAGAAATACGATGATGTTTTTTTAGTAAATTTTAACTAAACTTGAACTAAATTCTTTTTTAAGAAATATGTCTTAAAAATAAAGATACGATTCTTAGATTTGTGGAAAATTTCTTTGGCAGTAAGAATTTTTTTCCTAATATTAAACAAATCCACTTAAAGAAAACTGTGAACTAATTATAAGTAAATGAACTAAAAATTTTTCCTCATAGTTAAGAAAATTTCTCATTTTTAAGTTAAATTTAACTACACTCAAAGAATTATGTAGGTAAATTCCAGTGAATATTCACTTAAAACAAATGAAATTTTATTTAAAAACCATTCCACTGTTTTTTCATTTAAAATAAAAACACATTACAGTCAATTTTAAATGTTAATTTAATGACTAACCAAAACATTAAAAAACTAGTGAATATTCAGTTATTTTGTATTGAAAAACAGTAAAACTATAGAAGAAATTTTTTACTGCCGAAATTAAATGTAACAGAAAATTCGTTTTTAATACAGTAAATTATTTTTTTTTAAACTACAGAAACAGTAAAAAAATTAAATCCTTTATAAAATAAGTGATTTTTCTTTTAAAATGACTTTACTGATTACTTTTTAAAATAACCTACAAACAGTTAATGACATAATTTTCTTAGTGTAAATTTTAGGAAAACTCATGATAAATTTTCAAAGACGTTTTTTTCTTAATTTTAGTTATGTCTTTTTTTTTCAGTGTGTGTAGAAATGTTTCCGATTCTGAGACTTTTATTTTTTTCCAGAAAAGTTCTTGGAAGATTCTGGAACATTTTTTCTACACTCAAAAAATTATGTAGGTAAATTCCAGTGAATATTCACTTAAAACAAATGAAATTTTATTTAAAAACCATTCCACTGTTTTTTCATTTAAAATAATAACACATTACAGTCAATTTTAAATGTTAATTTAATGACTAACCAAAACATTAAAAAACTACTGAATATTCACTTATTTTGTATTGAAAAACAGTAAAACTATAGAAGAAATTTTTTACTGCCGAAAATAAATGTAACAGAAAATTCGTTTTTAAGACAGTAAATTATATTTTTTAAACTACAGAAATAGTAAAAAAAATAAATCCTTTATAAAATAAATGATTTTTCTTTTAAAATAACTTTACTGATTACTTTTTAAAATAACCTACAAACAGTTAATGACATAATTTTCTTAGTGTAAGGAAAAATTCTCAGTTGCTGAGGGATTTTTCCTAAAGAAAAGTTAGAAGATATTTTTCTAAAATTTTTAGATAATTAGTCAATTAAAAGATTCTTAGATTCAGAGTCAAATAAGTATCAACACATTTTCTAAAGATAAAGTCTGGAATTTTGAGACATTTTTCTATAAAAATATAAAACTTTTTCCTTGGAAAATGATAAGGAAAGTTATTCAGTTAGAAAATGTGCACGACTTTTTTTTAAGTTTTTCATATGAATTTTCTTTAATTCCGAACATTTTATTCCTAGGATGTAAAAAAATTCCTTAGGATGGAGGCCATGTGTGCTGACGTAAATCATCAGCGCACATATACCTCTCCAAAGAATTTTTATACATCCTGGTCATTTTCATTCGATCCTTGTTCCTTTCCCTTCCCTTTTTCCTTTTTTCTTTTTTTTTTCTTTTTCTATTTTTTTCGTTTTTCTTTTCCTTTCTCTTTTCTTTTGAAATCGTTTTGGGGGGGGGGGGGCGAGAAATCCCATTCTCCCCCCCTGGATCCGCGCCTGCACCAGATTGTATGAAAAAGTCGAGTACCGATTTACTCGACTAGTCTTATAAAATTATATAGGGACAACTTGCATAACAGTGTAAAATGGATTTACTAAAACACATGATCCTTGAAACTTAAAAGTTGAAATGTTAGATCCTACAACGGAAAAAACTATTTGAAAAAATTATATTTTGGAAATTTCGATTGTAAATTTACATTGCAATGTAGGAGAATCCATTCAAGCATTTATTTGACAAATACACTAAAAAAAAAAAACCGTAAAATTAGCAAAAAATTTAGTTAAATTTAACTAAAAAAACACCAGATTTTGAACCTACTAAATTTCTAGTTAATTTAACAAAAAATATTTAGTTAAATTTTCGTAGAATGAATGTAGCAAAAAAAACCTTATTTTAACTAAAAATTCAGCCGAAAATTTCGTAACATTTTTTATGTGTGTGAAGATAAATACGTATATAACTAGCAAAGACACAAACCATTTATTTTCAAACATTTTTTCGGCGCAGTCCTTAATAATGCTTTTTCTTTATAAAATGATTTGTTGTTGCGACTAGAACCACTTTTATGGACATAAGTGTTTCTAAAGGTACTCCTCGAATTAATCATACTGTTTAACTATTTTTCCTCTACATTTCTAGAGAGGATTTGGTCCACTGTGAGCAAACGGAAAGACCTGCGTCAATAAAATTTATAGGAATTATTACTTTTGGACTCTACTACAACTCCTCACTGACAGAATGTTTAAAATCCTTTTTGGGGTTCTGTTATTCCATTTTTTATGCCTTTAAATTTCTGGAGAGGATTAGGCCCACTGTAAGCAAACGGAAAGACCTGCGTCAATAAAATTTATAAGAATTACTACTTTTGGACTCTACTACAATTCCTCATTCACAGAATATTTAAAATCCTTTTTGGGCTTTGGTTATTCCATTTTTTGTGACTTAAAATTTCTGGAGAGGATTAGGCCCACTGTAAGCAAACGGAAAGACCTGCGCCAATAAAATTTATAGGAATTACTTCTATTGGACTCTACTACGATTCCTCATTCACAGAATATTTAAAATCCTTTTTGGGCTTTGGTTATTCCATTTTTTGTGACTTAAAATTTCTGGAGAGGATTAGGCCCACTGTAAGCAAACGGAAAGACCTGCGCCAATAAAATTTATAGGAATTACTTCTATTGGACTCTACTACGATTCCTCATTCAAAGAATATTTAAAATCCTTTTTGGGCTTTGGTCGTTGCATTTTTTGTGCTTTACATTTACATTTTTTGGAACTTTAATTTTCTGGAGAGGATTTGGTCCACTGTGAGCAAACGGAAAGACCTGCGTCAATAAAATTTATAGGAATTACTTCTATTGGACTCTACTACGATTCCTCATTCACAGAATATTTAAAATCCTTTTTGGGCTTTGGTTATTCCACTTTTTGTGACTTAAAATTTCTGGAGAGGATTTGGCCCACAGTAAGCAAACGGAAAGACCTGCGTCAGTAAAATTTATATGAATTACTTCTATTGGACTCTACTACGATTCCTCATTCACAGAATATTTAAAATCCTTTTTGGGCTTTAGTTATTCCATTTTTTGTGACTTAAAATTTCTGGAGAGGATTAGGCCCACTGTAAGCAAACGGAAAGACCTGCGCCAATAAAATTTATAGGAATTACTTCTATTGGACTCTACTACGATTCCTCATTCACAGAATATTTAAAATCCTTTTTGGGCTTTGGTTATTCCATTTTTTGTGACTTAAAATTTCTGGAGAGGATTAGGCCCACTGTAAGCAAACGGAAAGACCTGCGCCAATAAAATTTATAGGAATTACTTCTATTGGACTCTACTACGATTCCTCATTCAAAGAATATTTAAAATCCTTTTTGGGCTTTGGTCGTTGCATTTTTTGTGCTTTACATTTACATTTTTTGGAACTTTACTTTTCTGGAGAGGATTTGGTCCACTGTGAGTAAACGGAAAGACCTGCGTCAATAAAATTTATAGGAATTACTTCTATTGGACTCTACTACGATTCCTCATTCACAGAATATTTAAAATCCTTTTTGGGCTTTGGTTATTCCACTTTTTGTGACTTAAAATTTCTGGAGAGGATTTGGCCCACAGTAAGCAAACGGAAAGACCTGCGTCAGTAAAATTTATATGAATTACTTCTATTGGACTCTACTACGATTCCTCATTCACAGAATATTTAAAATCCTTTTTGGGCTTTAGTTATTCCATTTTTTGTGACTTAAAATTTCTGGAGAGGATTAGGCCCACTGTAAGCAAACGGAAAGACCTGCGCCAATAAAATTTATAGGAATTACTTCTATTGGACTCTACTACGATTCCTCATTCACAGAATATTTAAAATCCTTTTTGGGCTTTGGTTATTCCATTTTTTGTGACTTAAAATTTCTGGAGATGATTAGGCCCACTGTAAGCAAACGGAAAGACCTGCGCCAATAAAATTTATAGGAATTACTTCTATTGGACTCTACTACGATTCCTCATTCAAAGAATATTTAAAATCCTTTTTGGGCTTTGGTCGTTGCATTTTTTGTGCTTTACATTTACATTTTTTGGAACTTTACTTTTCTGGAGAGGATTTGGTCCACTGTGAGCAAACGGAAAGACCTGCGTCAATAAAATTTATAGGAATTATTACTTTTGGACTCTACTACGATTCCTCATTCACAGAATATTTAAAATCCTTTTTGGGCTTTAGTTATTCCATTTTTTGTGACTTAAAATTTCTGGAGAGGATTAGGATTTTAATTCACAAAAAATGGAATAACCAAAGCCCAAAAAGGATTTTAAATATTCTGTGAATGAGGAATCGTAGTAGAGTCCAATAGAAGTAATTCCTATAAATTTTATTGACGCAGGTCTTTCCGTTTGCTTACTGTGGGCCAAATCCTCTCCAGAAATTTTAAGTCACAAATAATGGAATAACCAAAGCCCAAAAAGGATTTTAAATATTCTGTGAATGAGGAATCGTAGTAGATCCCAATAGAAGTAATTCCTATAAATTTTATTGACGCAGGTCTTTCCGTTTGCTCACAGTGGACCAAATCCTCTCCAGAAAAGTAAAGTTCCAAAAAATGTAAATGTAAAGCACAAAAAATGCAACGACCAAAGCCCAAAAAGGATTTTAAATATTCTTTGAATGAGGAATCGTAGTAGAGTCCAATAGAAGTAATTCCTATAAATTTTATTGGCGCAGGTCTTTCCGTTTGCTTACAGTGGGCCTAATCCTCTCCAGAAATTTTAAGTCACAAAAAATGGAATAACCAAAGCCCAAAAAGGATTTTAAATATTCTGTGAATAAGGAATCGTAGTAGAGTCCAATAGAAGTAATTCCTATAAATTTTATTGGCGCAGGTCTTTCCGTTTGCTCACAGTGGACCAAATCCTCTCCAGAAAAGTAAAGTTCCAAAAAATGTAAATGTAAAGCACAAAAAATGCAACGACCAAAGCCCAAAAAGGATTTTAAATATTCTTTGAATGAGGAATCGTAGTAGAGTCCAATAGAAGTAATTCCTATAAATTTTATTGGCGCAGGTCTTTCCGTTTGCTTACAGTGGGCCTAATCCTCTCCAGAAATTTTAAGTCACAAAAAATGGAATAACCAAAGCCCAAAAAGGATTTTAAATATTCTGTGAATGAGGAATCGTAGTAGAGTCCAATAGAAGTAATTCCTATAAATTTTATTGACGCAGGTCTTTCCGTTTGCTCACAGTGGACCAAATCCTCTCCAGAAAAGTAAAGTTCCAAAAAATGTAAATGTAAAGCACAAAAAATGCAACGACCAAAGCCCAAAAAGGATTTTAAATATTCTTTGAATGAGGAATCGTAGTAGAGTCCAATAGAAGTAATTCCTATAAATTTTATTGGCGCAGGTCTTTCCGTTTGCTTACAGTGGGCCTAATCCTCTCCAGAAATTTTAAGTCACAAAAAATGGAATAACCAAAGCCCAAAAAGGATTTTAAATATTCTGTGAATGAGGAATCGTAGTAGAGTCCAATAGAAGTAATTCCTATAAATTTTATTGACGCAGGTCTTTCCGTTTGCTTACTGTGGGCCAAATCCTCTCCAGAAATTTTAAGTCACAAATAATGGAATAACCAAAGCAAAAAGAGGATTTTAAATATTCTGTGAATGAGGAATCGTAGTAGAGGCCAATAGAAGTAATTCCTATAAATTTTATTGACGCAGGTCTTTCCGTTTGCTCACAGTGGACCAAATCCTCTCCAGAAAAGTAAAGTTCCAAAAAATGTAAATGTAAAGCACAAAAAATGCAACGACCAAAGCCCAAAAAGGATTTTAAATATTCTTTGGATGAGGAATCGTAGTAGAGTCCAATAGAAGTAATTCCTATAAATTTTATTGGCGCAGGTCTTTCCGTTTGCTTACAGTGGGCCTAATCCTCTCCAGAAATTTTAAGTCACAAAAAATGGAATAACCAAAGCTCAAAAAGGATTTTAAATATTCTGTGAATGAGGAATCGTAGTAGAGTCCAATAGAAGTAATTCCTATAAATTTTATTGACGCAGGTCTTTCCGTTTGCTTACTGTGGGCCAAATCCTCTCCAGAAATTTTAAGTCACAAAAAATGGAATAACCAAAGCCCAAAAAGGATTTTAAATATTCTGTGAATGAGGAATCGTAGTAGAGTCCAATAGAAGTAATTCCTATAAATTTTATTGGCGCAGGTCTTTCCGTTTGCTTACAGTGGGCCTAATCCTCTCCAGAAATTTTAAGTCACAAAAAATGGAATAACCAAAGCCCAAAAAGGATTTTAAATATTCTGTGAATGAGGAATTGTAGTAGAGTCCAAAAGTAGTAATTCTTATAAATTTTATTGACGCAGGTCTTTCCGTTTGCTTACAGTGGGCCTAATCCTCTCCAGAAATTTAAAGGCATAAAAAATGGAATAACAGAACCCCAAAAAGGATTTTAAACATTCTGTCAGTGAGGAGTTGTAGTAGAGTCCAAAAGTAATAATTCCTATAAATTTTATTGACGCAGGTCTTTCCGTTTGCTCACAGTGGACCAAATCCTCTCTAGAAATGTAGAGGAAAAATAGTTAAACAGTGTGATTAATTCGAGGAGTACCTTTAGAAACACTTATGTCCATAAAAGTGGTTCTAGTCGCAACAACAAATCATTTTATAAAGAAAAAGCATTATTAAGGACTGCGCCGAAAAAATGTGTGAAAATAAATGGTTTGTGTCTTTGCTAGTTATATACGTATTTATCTTCACACACATACATTTTTTATAAGTTGAATTCAGCTAAACTTTTTGTAAAAAATTTTAAGTTTGTTAAATATTGGTTTTAAACACTAACACTTCACTTTTTTTTCTCATTTTTTTCACAGTTTAAGTAGGACTAATCAGATTTGCATAGGAGGCTACACAAGAAATGTTTAAAATTTTTCACTTGACAAAAATGTTACAAAAAATCAGCAAATTAATTAGTAAAAATTCGTAAACTCAGTTTTAAAGTCAACAAAAAAAATTAATTCAAAATTTGTACAAAACTAGTATTTTCGTAAATTGAACTTAACTAAAAAAAGTAGTTAAAACGCTGATTTTAACTAAAAATTTGCTAAAAAGCCAGTAAACTCGAGTTAACAAAAAAAATTTTGTTAACTTTACAGTTTTCTTTTTTTGAGTGATATAGTTTAAACAAAAATTCGATGGTATGAGGGCAAAACAAGTGTACTTCGCGAAGCTTCGGTACTTTTTCGATCTCCTGAAATAATGTAAGGCGACCAGATTTTCGAAAAGAAAATAGATGACAAACAATTTATTTAAATTAAATGTCAACATTTTTTACATATTTTTTTCTTTTAGCATAGGACCGTATTTAACAAATATAAAAATTTACATTCACTCAAAGACGTTTCACAAGGGAATTTCGATGAACACTCTGGAAATAAGTACAATTGAAGACATTTTCTTCGTCGTTTGCTTTGATAAATTCATTCTTTTTCCAAAATTTTACCAATACATACTAATATTTCTAGCAGAATTTGGGAAAATCACACTGAAAAAAAAGACATAACTAAAATTAAGGAAAAAATGTCTTTGAAAATTTCATGAAATTTCCTAAAATTTAGTTAAATTTAACTAAAAATGAGAAATTTTCTTAACTATGAGAAAAAAAAGTTTAGTACATTTACTTATAATAAGTTCATAGTTATCTTTAAATGAAATTTTTTAATATTAGGAAAAAAATTCTTACTGCCAAAGAAATTTTCCACAAATCTAAGAAACATATCTTTATTTTTAAGACATATTTCTTAAAAAACATTTTAGTTCAAGTTTAGTTAAAATTTACTAAAGAAAACATCATCGTATTTCTCTTCTTTGAATGAGGAAGTGTTTTTCTTAGAATTTAGTTAATAAGTTCTGAGAATTTAGTAAATCATTTCTTAGAATTAAGTTAACAATTCAAAATGGCGATATCTCGAAAACTAAGCGAGATAGAGCGAAGCGGATTAAATTTTCAAAAGAAAGACTAGCCTGCCGAGCTAGGCTATGGAATAGCCTAGCTCTGCATATCTGTCAGGGTCTCAAGACCCTAATTTTAGATCTAAAATTTGAAATTCCCGAGATTTTTTATATGCCCATATCTCGGTAAATACTGCCGACACGAGAAAAGGTCCAACGGCATTTTTGTAGCTCTTGACTCGTAGAACACTTCCGCATAATACCCGAAAATCCTCCGATTAATAGTTTTTGAATTATCCAGTTTTAAGATTCTCAAGACCCTATCAGACCCCTTATTACCGTATCTCAAAAACTAAGCAAGGTAGAGCAAAACGAACACAAGTTTTGGGTCAAAATATATGGGGACCCATAAAGGACCCAACGGGGTCTCGAGTTAACAGGGGCTGGACCCATGGGGTCCGAACCCATGGGTCCAGAGTCTAGACCCAACCTAGTTCTAAACTGTGAATGAACTAAAGTGTAATATAATTTTTCCCTGTTTCTAGTTAAAATTGGCTTAAAATTAAATAACTTTGTTTTAAATATTTTTGGGAAAATTATGAACTAAAACCAAAAAAAAATCTTTGGAGCCAAATCATTCCCTCTTTTTCTCAAAATTTAGTTAATTTTCCCAGATTTTAGTTCACTTTTTTTTTTGAGTGCACAAGACTCTCACGATTTTCGTTTTTAGAGAATTTTAGTGAATAAGATCTCTGGAGCTACGCAGGTGTTACAGACCATCTGCAATCACTTAAAAATATGTAAAATTTGTTTAAATAAGTAGGAGTTTCAATTTGGTAAAAAAAAATCGCGGAATTCTTGTAAAAACAAAATATGTTTGTACCCAGCAAAAATTGGCATTACTAGTAATGGGTTTTGTAATCCGAAACAGATGTTAATAAGTAGTTACTTATTGAATGAAACACTAATTAAAAATTCCGTAATTTTTATTAAGTTTTTAAGTACTTTTTAAACTAAAGTGCAAGAAGACATTATTACTTAGAGGTGCTTTTATAACATATTACTGAGAAGTAGTTACTTTTGGGCTTAAACAATGTTAATGGTAATGGGTACTCATTATAAATAATGTACTCGGTAATGATTACTTTTCACAACTCATTACCATGTTTTTGCTGGGTACTTTTTGAAGTACTATTCGGTATCCAATTTTGTTCACATTTGTCAACCATCAGATTTTGGGTTATTTGGAATGTACCAAAATTTTCAAGAAGTCCTCACATTTTCATTCGAACCATTAAAACCGCTGAACCGATTTCGCTCATATGTAATATGTATGTATTATATGTTTAAGAAGAAGTTCAAAGTCCTGCAATTGGAACCAGAGGACTAAAAAATTAATTTTTTTTCGGCAAGCCACCTTTTGTGGGCGCGGATATAAAAAAATGCCGAATTGCAAAAAGCCTAATAAATAAATTATTAAATTTTTATAACGAGGGGAAGGTATACCTCACTGGCCCTCCCCCCCCCCCCAAAAAAACGCCCCTGGAATTTTTATTTTGTTCTATTTTTTAACATGTTTGGAAGGTATCAAAGATTTTACATTCGAATTTAACACTTCCACTTGTTTTATTTCTTTTTAACATATTTACGGAATAGAAAGAAACCTCCATGGAACGAAATAAAATGGAACTGAGAACGAAATGGTATAGAAAATGGAAACGAAATGAAACGATTTTTTGTCTCAAAAGGAATGAAATGGAACTAATAGTGAAAAAGATTAGAATGGGAAACGAAATGGAATGATTTTTTTTTTCTCAACATTTTTTATACCCTACACCACACTGTGGTACAGGGTATAATGAGTTTGTGCTGATGTTTGTAACTACCCGAAATATTTGTCCTAGACCCACCTTTAAGTATACCGATCGACTCAGAATCACTTTTTGAGTCGATTTAGCGATGTCCGTCCGTCCGTCCGTCTGTCCGTCCGTCCGTCTGTCTGTCTGTCTGTCTGTCCATGTAAACGGTGTAAACACGATACAGGTCGCAATTTTTAATCAATTGACTTGAAATTTGAAACTTAAGTCTCTCTTGGCCCAAGGACGAAGCCTATTGAAATTGGAAAAAATCGGTCCATATTTAGACCTAGCCCCCATACAAAGGTCCTCTTTAGTTTTGGCTCAAATGACTCTAATAACCGTATTGTAGAAGGTATCGCTTTGAAATTTGGATGGTAAACATGTTTTGTCTTCACATATCATCATTCCGAATTTCAAAGAAATCGGACCAGTTCTTCTTGTAGCCCCCATACAAACCACCTTCCCGATTTTCACATAAATGTCTCAAATTTCATGAAAATAGAAAATATTTAATTAAAATTTTGTTTGTGTATGTTAAACGCGTACTTAAATAACCTTATCAAACCTGATAATCATCGGACCAGTTTTGGACTCAGGCCCCTTGTGAAAATTTCGCCCGATATTCAGTTAAAGCGGTTTATTGTCAACAAATAGAAGCCTATTTCACTCAAATTTGATTTGTGAGTGTTTTCTTCACTTATTAAAGGTTTTACAACATATAGATCTAATCGATCCATGGGACCCATTTCCGGGAAACCTTGGTGTAGGGTATTATATGGTCGGTCTTGACCGACTATAATTTTCTTACTTGTTTTTTTCTACACTTTGTCACTCAATATTTTTATACCCTACACCACTCTGTGGTACAGGTTATAATGAGTTTGTGCTGATGTTTGTAACTACCCAAAATATATCACAGACCTACCTTCAAGTATACCGATCGACTCAGACTTACTTTTTGAGTCGATGTAGCGATGTCCGTCCGTCCGTCTGTCCATCCATCGGGTCGCAATTTTCAATCAATTGACTTGAAATTTAAAACTTGAGCATATTTTGGTCCAAGGACGAAGCCTATTGAAATTGTAGAAAATCGGTCCATGTTAAGACCTAGCACCCACACAAACGCCCCCTTTGGATTCCGCTTAAATGACTCTAATAACCGTATGATAATAGATATCGCTTTGAAATTTAGCAGGTAAACAAATATTGTATGCAAGAATCATCATTCAAAGGAATCGGGTCAGTCCTTCTGGTAGTCCCCATACAAACCACCCTCCCGATATTCACATAATTCCCTCAAAATTCATAGAAATGGAAATATTTGATAAAAATGGCATTTTTAGGTGTTAAACGTGTATTTTAGTAACATTATCAAATCGGAATATAATTGGACCATTTTTGGACTTAGTCCCCCATATAAAAATTTCGACCGATATTCAGTTAAATCGGTCTATTGACAAAAAAATAAACCAATTCCACTAAAATTTGATGTGTGTGTGTTTTCTGCACTAAATAAAGAACTAGCAAAAGACTGATCCGATCGGTCCATGTTTGGACATGAGCACAGTGGATCGAAAATCGAAAGTCCCGGTCAAAGGGTAAAACTAATCATCCAAACTCATTGAAATTTGTGTCCTTTATGGATTTTTGGCTCGCTGAATTCATGTCTGCTCTCAAACTTTACAAATTTGTAATATTTTACGAGATATTGGGGTCCAAATTTTTTAATTTTTGGATTTTTTCAGTTTTTATATAATTTTTCATAGAAGATGTGTTATTTATTATTATTTTTTTACGCTAATATGATGACAGGGAATTGTTTTAAAACATTGCATACTTGGTTTGCAAAAAAAATTGCGCGGAAAGCAAAATTCTCAAAATGCGACATAAAGCGAAAAATAGAAATAAAAGGTTATAAAGCCTTATATAAATTATAATTATCATCTGGCCTTATAATTTAACTAACACTATTTTAAAATTCGGCAATTAATACACTGAAAAAAATTACTCTGAAATTTTAACCGTCAAACATTTCGGCGGGATTCAAGAAAATGGGTATAAAACCGATATGGAAATTAAAGTGGACGTAAACACCTTTAGTTTTCTGTTCATACTTTTTTTAACGAACTTGGGCAAATTTTTTTATTCTAACCTAATTTTTTTGTTTTTTCAGTGTAGAAATATATTACTTATAGAAATATCTTAGTAGAAAAATTAGTAAACCCATTGTAGATCAAGTTTTACAGAATAATGCCGTATTCAACAAAAATTAATGTTGATATCGTTGAATAATCAGTATAGTTGATTCAACTGTTACAATGGCGTATACAGAATTCAATAGATAAAACAAAAAAGAAAAAACAACCCTGTTCGTTTGTTTTTTTTTTTTTATTATAACGAGTGAACGAGTGAGTTGGTAGCAATGTGATAAAATACGAGTTGATTAACAAAAAAACGAGTTGATCAACTTTTACAAAAACTGACAACAATTTTTATTGAAATCAACATAAATATTTGTAGGGTCAAAATGAACAATGATTTCTGTTGAATTTACAACGATTTTCTTTGGGAATACAATGATTTTTGGTTGAGTTTATGCCTTTAATGAACGCGAATGTTGCAAAGTTGCAAAAATAAACAGTCGCCATTTTTGATTTTTTCGAAATTTTTTTATTTTGTTTCTGTAAAGTTCGGAGTCAAAGCCCCCTAAAACATATAAAAATACTTTTTTCATTAATAAAAACAGCGAAAAAAAAATGACCGGGTGTTTCTTCTACACGATCCACTGTGATGGGACCCATTTTCCGGAAAACACTGGTGTAGTATATCATATTGTCGGTCTTGACCGACTATAACTTTCTTACTTGTTTTTTAATCAAACTTTCTTTTCTCCAAAGTTTTTTCACTCAAAATATTTTTCACTCAATTTTATTCACTGAATTTTATTTTACATGGTACTTTTTTAAAATGGTACCTTCTTTAAATTTTAATTAAAAAAAAAAAAAAAAATTATAAGCGCGGCGTGGTACATTCTAAAAATACTTCAATTCTTTTTTTTCCTGGTTTTTCCGATTTGGAACATTTACGACCTTAAAAATCCTATGATTGTAAGACATATTCTTTTCAAACTTTCGAAAACGGACTAACATACTAGAATGTCTTTGATTCGATATATTTCGATAAAATACACGCGGTGCGACAAAGTAGTATACCCCCATAATATGTTTGTAGGGTATAAAAAGCTGCAGATAAAAAACTCATACTCATGCAACATGTTTTTTTTTATACCCTCCACTCTAGTGATAGAGGGTATATATAAGTTTGTCATTCCGTCTGTAACACCTCGAAATATTGGCCTAGGACCCCATAAAGTATATATATTTATGATCCTCGATCGATTTTAAGTCGATCTAGCGATGTCCGTCCGTCCGTCCGTCTGTCTGTCTGTCCGTCCGTAGAAAACACGCTAACTTTTGAAAGACTTTACAGAGGCTACTGAAGTTTGGCATATAAGTTTGTCATTTACCTGGTCAGGTTGGTATTGCAATCCAGCCAAATCGGTCCAGTGCTTCAAAATACAATAATGAGACTACTGAAGCTTGGCATGTATCTTTGCCGTTCCCCGGGTCTGTTTGTCTTTAAATTTCAGCTCAATCAGTCCAGTGCACTATAGGGAATTTATAAGGAATTGTTGGCCAAAAGTCCATTTTTGATGTGCTCAAAAAAACTTTTTTCGGATGCCATTATACAGTAAACTATACAAAAGTAAGCTAGCACACATATTTTTGTACACCAAGCTCTTTTACCGCTAGTACGGAGGCGTCAAAAACAAAATTTAATTTTTTATTATTTTTTTTTTAATTTTGGAAAACATAACTTATTAAAAAATTAACGTACTTAAAATCCTGTATTAAAATCTTTTGAAATTAATTTCAATTATCAATAGAGCAAATAAACATATTTTGTACAAAGCACAGGTTTGAAATGTTGATTTATATATTTTTTTAAATTTTCTATTTAATTAATTTTTTTCTTTTTTAAACCAAATATATTTGTGGACTGCTACTTTTTTTGCATATAATTGCATACTCCCATATCTCTATGAGGTATTGGGAAACTCTTTGTGAGTAAGATGTATTCATCCGCTAAGCCATGCGGCTCCATGGGGAAAAGATATTTAGTGATGTCCGTCCGACCGTCTGTCGGTCTGACTGTCTGGGGAATGCACGATGCTGTCCAAACCAAAAGAGCTAGCCACCTGATGTTTGGCACGAATATGTCTTATAGTCTTACGATGTTCAAGTTCGTAAATGGGCAAAATTGGAACATGTGAAAAAAAGCTCCCCCTTAAATAACTTAGTCTAGCTACGCAAAATCACATATTTTACATTTTTTTGTACATTTGCTTAAAAATTAAAAACAAATACGCCACAAGAAGTTCAAAGCCCTGCACTTGGACCAAAGGCATTAGAAAAATTATTTTTTTGTCCGCCCCTTTTTGTGGGCGTGGATGTAAAAATTATTGACGAAATTATATTACAAAATTGCATTAAAAACACCATTTATTAGCCCAGATCATGCCAATTTTTTATACAGAGCCTTAAAACTTACCGCCAAATAAACTTGCCAAATTTTGAGGCAATATCCCAACTTTTGGAGTTTTGGCCAGAAAATACCAGAAAATTCCCTATAGTGCAGTGGTTCAAAAGTTATAAGCAAAACCCTGAATTTAAAATTAGTTTCATCTAAAATGCCACGTGTTTTAACAAGTTTTAAAAGCATTGGTGGTAACCAGCGTTGCCAGAATTTGAAAACAAAAAAAGATAGATTTTTTCAAAAAACCCGCTAAAAAAAGCTAAAAAAATTGAAAAAAAGCTAAAAAATAAAGCTAAACTTTTTTTTAATTAATTTAAATTAGCTTTTCTTCAATTTTACAATTGAATTGCAAAATAGGGATATGTTATTCCTTCTATAGCATATTTGGGACTAAAATTATGCTTATTAATGAACAAAATATTAAAATTTAACAAATATAAATTTGAAAAAAATTATGTTTCCGAAAATTTCGAATGTAGGTATATATTAATAAAGATTAAAAATAATACAATCAAGAAAATCTTTAACGTTAATAAATTCAAAGTGCATTTCAGAAATTTCAAAACATTGTCTACAAAATTTCCAAATAAATCAAAGGAATTTTTGAATACAATTTAGATTTTTTTGGGATTTTTTAATTGCATTTCAGAATGTATTTCAAATTGTTTGAATTACATTTTCAAATAAAGTTTAGAAATTTGGGAAATATTGGAAGTGGAAATTTCTTTTATAATTTCTGAATATTTAGAATAACAGTTTGTAAATACGTCGACTGTGCATACATATATGTAAAATTGTCAAATAGACTCAATTTACGGATCAAAAAATATCTAAAGCAGATATGAATATATATGATGTAGATCTGATTACATCCATTTATATATGATCCATATATGTTTTTATCAAAGGAGATATGTTTTGATATAATTATTTTTTTACACGGGAACAATATTAAAAAAGTTTACTAATACATTTCAAAAATCTTCATTTATATTTTAAAATTTTTTAATTTTATTTCACAAAATACTAAATAAGTTTTAGAATCTTCTTTATATGTTCCAAAAATTTTCATTTTCTCAAATTTATATTTAAGAAATTTCCAAATACATTTTAAAAATTTTTAACCCCTTTAACAAAATAAAATTTTTATTAAAGTTTTAAAAATTTTCAATTACTTATTAGAATTCTGAAAAAAAAAATTAAATTAAAAAAAAACTTCCTAAAACTCATTTAGACAATCTTTAAAATATAAATAGTTAGATGTTTCTGAAATATAGTTGTGTTTTTGAACACAACTAGAAATTTTTCAAGTAAAAATTTATGTTTCTTCTCTTTTTACATTGATATTTAATGAAAAAAGTTAAAAAAAAGTCTAAAGAAAGTCTAAAAAAAGCTAAAAAAAAAGCCAAAAAATTTTCAAAAAAAGCTAAAAAATCCGCTTAAAGCTAAATGCAAAATTTTCCCGCGAAAATTTTTAAAAAAAGCTAAATCTAGCGGGAAAAAAGCTAAATTGGCAACGCTGGTGGTAACTAAACAATGCTTTTCAAACTTGTTTTAATTTTAAGCAATGCTTTTTAAACTTGTTTAGTTTTAAAAGCATTGGTAACTTAAAAACCACACCCAAAAAAAATTTTGCACTCAAAAAAAAATTTACACTCAAAAAAAAAAATTTTACACTCAAAAAAAATGTACACAAAAAAAAATTAGTTTTTTTTGTACAAAAATTACAATATTTTGTGTACATACGTACGTGCATTTACTCAGAAATATTTTTACAGTAAAAAAAACATTACACTCGAAAAAAATTTTACATTAAAAAAAAAAAATAGTATTTTTTTTTTTTTTAAATGTCAAAAAAAGAGTTTTGTACTCAAAATAAAATATTTCTAACCAAAATTGTTAATTTTTTCACGTTAAAAAATGTACTACCCTTTAAAAAAATTCATTGTGGAGGGTATTCATAGATTCGGCAAAGTCGAATTTAACTTTTCTACTTGTTTTTTTTGTAGTATGCTACATAGAAATTTCTTCATTCATTCACTCATTTCTTTCAGTTTTTTTTGGTTATTAACGTTTTTTTTTTTGTTCATTCTATTTATTTTGATTTTTTTTTTCAAAAATTATGGTTTCGTCTTTCATTTACTATAATGACGAAAAAGTGTCAGCTTCTTCTAGCATCCATTTATATGAAAGATTTTAATATCAATGGACGTTGTTAAATGGAATGAAGCTTAGAAAAGATGTCTTGTCATTTTTTTTTTGCTGGCATTAAGAAAAGTAACTCAGTGAGCAGTAGGAGCACGAGTTAAGCAGCATTGTTTCTAATTTGGTCTTAATTGATGAAAGATTTTTTTAGATGTTATTTGTAGGATATTTTTTTTTTTTTTTGCTTTTGGAAAATGAATCTTCATTAGATGAGAAACTATAATGGAAAACAAAACTAATGTCTTTAGTTTTTTGGTGTTTCTTTTTTGTTTTTGATAAAAAAAATATAAAACAGAACATGAATGAATGAATAAACACCAGGTAGTATGAGTGATTTATAGTTTTTTTTGTTAATCCTTAATAAGTATACGCTAAGAGATGCTTTTTGAAAATTGAAATGTATTATACACTAAAAACAAGTAAGAAATTATAGCCGGTCAAGACCGACTATATAATACCCTACACCAGTGTGTCGTAGAAATTGGGTCCCAAATTCAAACATGGACCGATTGTATCTATCTTTTGAAAAATCTGTAAAAATGTGTAATAAACACTTACAAAACAAATTTAAGTGAAATTTGCTTCTATTTGTTGCCAAAAAACAAGAAGTACAAAAATGATCCATTTATATTCAGATTTGATTAGGCCACCAAAAGGACATACATTTTTTTGTTTGTATGGGGACTACAGAAAGAACTGGTGCGATTTCTTTAAAACTTAGAATAATGATTTGTGAATACAAAATTAACGTATGCCAAATATCGAAAAGATACCGATCCTAATGCGGTTAGTAGAGTCATTTTATCCAATTTTAAAGGGACGTTTGCATGGGGTAGGGTTACCAGATTTGAAATTTGGAATAACAGTACATTTGGTTTCAAAAAACAGTACATTGCAAATAAAAACAGTACTTTTTTAAAAGTCTTATTTTATATCAAACTACAAAAACTTAGCCCTTTTACCCTGATTTCAAACAGAGCTCAGCCAAAACGAGCATAAAAGGTTGTTAACAGAACGGTGGAACATTTTAGGTAAACCGTCTCAAATTTAGTCTATTTTTTTTTATCAGTGTTGAAAAAAAATGCGATTGTCTTTTTGGAGCATTTTTCTTAGTTGCCGCAATATCTTACTTAAAAAGCTTTTGTAGTCTATGCTTTCGCTTAACTAAAACACCGATCTTCCTATCAAAAACATCCCGAGTAAAAATAAACATATATAACAATATATAACTTGATGCAAACATAATAAATCATATATGATTATACATCGCGTGAGATATTTTAAAATTTTTTTAAATGCAGTGTAGTTATAAATAATTGAATCATGATTCGGATTAAAAGGTGTACGGTTGATATAATTATATAAAATTATATGAGGGTCAATACAAAATATGTTTTTCTGTAAAATTTAATATAAAATTATATATATCCTATTCTGTTCCATACATAACACTATATGTTTCCATTTAACCAACAATTTTCTAAGTTTTTAAGGCAAAGTATAAGAAACTTCCCGACTAAAAAGGTTTAGATATATTAACATATTATTTAATATATTTATATATGGCCATACACAGTACTTTACATAATTATATGTAAATGTATCTTGTATTAAGTTTTACACCCCGAGTAAAAAAGAGTTTTATATAGCCGTAACAAATAAGATCCCAAATATGGTGGACACAATTGTTTCAAATATTATCTTCGGTTATCCTACAAGATCTGAACAGATAGTGTTATATATAATATGATACCTAAAATGGGTCTATCTGGTTTTATCAGTTTGATCTGGATTGATACAATATAAAATAAATTGAGACTATAAGACATAAATATGTACACAGAAAAAAAAAGTCGAGGTAATGTTATCTAAGCTAGCTTAGGTGAATTATTTTGGTATGAAACTTAAAAGCCACGACTTATTACCTATGCCACCAGTATAATTTTACTTTACAATTTCATCTATTGACCATGTAAAATTTACTAATGAAAATAGATAAAAATTCGAACTTAGTTTTTCTTTTTTATTTAATTGTCATTGTGAATTTTTGTTTTAGAAAAAAGGCAATTTAAATAATTAATTTAATTGCAAAAAAATATAAAAATATCATTAGAGGTATTCAGAGTCTTGCTTGCCAGCCCTGGCACTGGTGGTAAAAGAGCACTTTTCAAAATTACATTTCAAAATACATGTATTTTTTGAAAGAAGTACTCTTTTGCTACATTGCCAGGGGTGGCAACAAGACTCTGAATACCTCTATTATTTTTATAGATTTTTAAAGAATTTTGGGTGAGCATTTTTGTATTTAAATTGAACTGAAAACAAAACGTGTTCCAGACCAAGAAATTTGGTGGATCGTTTGATGACATGTAAAAATATAGAATTTCTGCAATATGTTGACAATAATTATGGTTGTATTAAATGGTAAGTGATACAACAAATGGATACAGATCATTGAATTTGTGCTTAATGAAATTTCTTAAACTTATAGGTGTCTATCGTTTGGGCGAAAAAGGGTAAACAGTGAATTCATATTGGAAAAATGAATAGTGGCATTAAAACATCCTCCAAAGCATGAAAAAAACTAATGGACAAGGCAATGATGTAAAAAATGATATATTGAGAAACTATATTTAAAAAAAAATCTCAGATTCTTAAACATTTTTTGTTAAGAACAATTTACAGCTTCTGAGACATTTTCTCTATAGAAAAATTCTCAGAAAATGAAAAATTTTTTCTAAAAAAAAATTCTCAAATTCTGAGACATTTTTCGATAGAAAAATTTTTAGATTCTGAGACATCTTTTCTTTGGAAAAAGTCTATGATTCTAACACATTTTTTCTATAGAAAAATTTTCAGATATAGAGTAATTTAATATTTAAGGATTCTCAGAATCTTAGAAATTTTCTGTAAAAAAAAATGTCTCAGAATCTGAGACTTTTTCCATAGAAAAAATGTCTCAGAATCTGAGATTTTTTCGTAACAAAAAAAAAAATCTTAGAATCCGAGACTTCTATAGGAAAAATGTCTCAGAATCTGAGAATTTTTCTATAAAAAAAATGTTCAAAATCTGAGATTTTTTTCTATAGGAAATATGTCTCAGACTCTGAGAATTTTTCTATAGAAAAAATGTCTTAGAATTTAAAAATTTTTGTATAGAAAAAATGTCGCAGACTCTGAGAATTTTTCTATAGAAAAAGTGTCTCAAAATCTGAGAATTTTTCTATAGAAAAAATGTAGCAGAGTCTGAGAATTTTTCTACAGAAAAAATGTCTCAAAATATGAGTGTTTTTCTATAGGAAAAATTTCTCAGAATCTGAGAATTTTTCTATAGAAAAAATGTTTCAGAATCTGAGAATTTTTCTATAGAAAAACTGTCTCAGAATCTGAGAATTTTTCTATAGAAAAAATGTCTCCGAATCTGAGATTTTTTTTTTTCTATAGAAAAAATGTCTCCGAATCTGAGATTTTTTTCTATAGAAAAAATGTCTAAGAATCTGAGAATTTTTCTATAGAAAAAATGTTTCAGAATCTGAGAATTTTTCAATAGAAAAAAATGTCTCAGAATCTGAGAATTTTTTTATAAAAAAAATGTCTAAGAATCTGAGAATTTTTCTATAGAAAAAATGTCTCCGAATCTGAGATTTTTTTATAGGAAAAATTTCCCAGACTCTAGAATTTTTCTATAAAAAAAATGTCTTAGAATTTGAGATTTTTGCTATAGAAATAATGTCTCAGAATCTGAGAATTTTTCTATAGAAAAAATGTCTCCGAATCTGAGATTTTTTTTATAGGAAAAATTTCCCAGACACTATAATTTTTCAATAGAAAAATGTCTTAGAATTTGAGAATTTTTCTATATAAAAAATGTCTCAAAATTTGAGAATTTCTCTATAAAAAAATGTCTTAGAATCTGAGAATTTTTCTGTGGAAAAAATGTATCAGAATCTGAGAATTTTTCAATACAAAAACTGTATTAAGAAAAATGTCTCAGAATCTAAGAATTTTTCTATAGAAAAAAATGTCTCAGAATTTAAGAATTTTTCTATAGAAAAAATGTTTTAGAATCTAAGATTTTTTCTATAGGAAAAATGTCTTAGACTCTAAAAAATTTTCTATTGAAAAAATGTCTTAGAATCTATAGAAAAATGTCTCAGAAGCTCAGAATTTTTGTATAGAAAAATGTCTCAGAATCTGAGAATTTTTCTATAGAAAAAATGTCTCAGAATCTGAGAATTTTTCTATAGAAAAAATGTCTCCGAATCAGAGATTTTTTTATAGGAAAAAATTCTCAGACTCTGAGAATTTTTCTATAAAAAAAATGTCTTAGAATTTTTCTATAGAAATAATGGCTTAGAATCTGAGAACTTTTCTATAGAAAAAATGTATCAGAATCTGGGAATTGTTCTATAGAAAAAATATCGGAGAATTTGAGCATTTTTGTATAGAAAAAATGTCTTAAAATATGAGACTTTTTCTTAGGAAAAATTTCTCAGAATCTGAGAATTTTTCTATAGATAAAATATCTCAGACTCTGAGATTATTTTCTTTAGGAAAAATGTCTCAGGCTCAGAGAGTTTTTTTAGAGAAAAAATATCTTAGAATCTGAGAATTTTTCTGTAGAAAAAATGTCTCAGAATCTGGGAATTTTTCAATACAAAAACTGTTTCAGAATCTAAGAATTTTTCTATAGAAAAAATGTCTCAGAATCTGAAAGTTTTTCTACAGAAAAAACGTCTTAGAATCTGAGAATTTTTCTGTAGAAAAAATGTCTCAGAATATGAGAATTTTTCAATACAAAAACTGTCTCAGAATCTAAGAATTTTTCTATAGAAAAAATGTCTCAGAATCTGGGAATTTTTCTGTAGAAAAAATGTGTCAGAATCTGAGATTTTTTCTATAGGAAAAATGTCTCAAAATCTGAGATTTTTTCAATAGAATAAGTGTCTCAGAATCTGAGACTTTTTCTTTATGAAAAATGTCTCAGAATCTGATACTTTTTCTATAGGAAAAATGCCTCAGAATCGTTTATTAGTAAATATACGCAGCAATTATTATAAAAAAATGTTTTGTACAAATAAAAACATAATAAAATCAATTAATTCTTTTATTTAAGGGTGGAATTATTTATAGTTTGCTTATTAACAAAATAGAATAGATAAATTACCAAAGTTTATGTATAAATATTTACCTTGAAGAACTTTTTAAAGTTTACAAAATTTATTAGGAATATTTCCTAAAAGCATAGTTAATTTTTCGAACATATCAATTTTTAAAAATCACCTTGGCTTTTTAGTAATATTGTCTAAAAACTTTGTAGGCTCTATGTTATCTTGGCACTTAGATAAAGTTATACTATGTTTTTAGGTAATATTACCTCGATTTTTTTTTGTGTGTATGGTAAGATATTGCTCTACATAAAGAACATATTTTTGTATACAACATTATATAAAGTGCATATGATTATATATATTGTTATCCAACTTATATGACGTTATAAGGAGCAATGTATGATCAGTTATAATGGTTTTAAATTATATTTAATCGTATCAGTTTTCGCCAACTGATATAATTACATAGACCCAATTCACGTATCACATTATATATAAGGTTATCCCTCTAGATCATAAAATATACCCGTAGATAATTATTAAAATAATTGTATCCGCCATATTTGGGATATAATTAGTCATGAACATTTTTTCTTTTTTTAATAGGGACCCAAAATTTAATATGGTGCCTTATAAAAGGATATCGAATCATGTGTTGCTCCACATACAATATATAAAGCTTTATTAAATTAGATATTGCATATAATATTTTATATGACTCCATGAATGACCTCATATGCCATTTACATATACCTCGAAATCCAAAAAAAATGGGATTTCAATGAAAATCCAAGTAAATCCAATTACTTTTTTGGATTTCAAATGTCAAATCCCATACAAAAAAAAACTTGGATTTTGTGAAAATCGTAAAATCGCTATTTAAAATCCTAAAAAATTTCTACTACTTAATTGTACAACTATGGGTTTTCCCAAAATAATCATCCCTAATGCTTTTTTTACAACGCTGCACACGATTTTTTATCAGCTGTTGTTGTTTTTTATAAAGTAAAAAAACAATTAAAATTTATTTTTTTAAAACTATAAAAAGATTAATAAAAACAATGTTTAACAATGTTTCATTTAAAATTTACCATTGCAAATGGTAAACGCACAATTTAGTTGACCAATTTGGTCTTCCTAACAAAGAAAAACACTCAATGGTGGCGGCCCCAAACTTGGCAAAAATGTTAATTTTCTTGCATTTAAAGAAGCAGCTCTACATAAAAACACATTTTTTGATATTGTGGTCCCAACAAATACAAGTGGGATTGAAAATATTGGCTCCGGCAAAGAAAAATCATTGTTTTTAGAAATATTTATAAAATTTGGTAATTTTCCAACTAACAACCCTGTACACAAATCAAAAGAAAATACAGAGTTAGTACAAACAAAATCCCGCTAAATGTCAAAAAAGCATATGTAAACGGTATAGATTTTAATTGGATTTGAAATCCAAATTTATGTGGATTTCGGGTTATATGTAAATAGCATATCATGCAGGATTAGATAAATAAATATATGATATACAACTCCATGTCTGACCTCATACAAGATGAGATAAACATGTATATATGGTGCCGAATCGGGGGAAAAAGTTTTCTAAGTCCCGAGAAAATTTTTTTAAAATTTCCAGACACAAATAACTTTTGCGTTTTGGAGTTAAGAATTTCATTAAAAATGATTAAAAAAAAATTAACCAAATTTTGAAAAATTTTACAAGTCCTGAAAAAGTTTTGTAGAATTTTCTAAGTACTGGATAAAAAATATTTTTGGCACATTTTTTGCGTTTTGAAGTAAAAATTTATTAACAAAGTTTGAAGAAATTATTTTTTAAATTTCAATTTTTTTTTTTTTTAAATTTCGATTTTTTTTTTTAAAATTTCTAAGTCCCGGACACAATTTTTTTTTTTTTTGGCAATTTTTTTTGCATTTATCGAAAAAACTTGGGATAAATTTGAAAATTATGAGATAAAAAAAAATATTTTATGCCAAATTCTACATATTTTATCTTATGATATAAAATTATATACAATTATATCAAATTAGATAAACCCAATATTCGGATCAAAAACGATCATATTTAATCTAATATAACAAATTTTGAGCTATTTTGATCCACCAATTTCATCATCTTATTTGATCCAAATACGTATTGGGCCATATCAAATTATATATGGCTCAACTTCAAATTATATATGGACCTGTATATTTATTTTTAGTCGGGGTTTTAAAATGTTCCTAAACATTTCCTTGTTAGGGTCATGTACATATATCACCTATCTGGTTCGAAGCGTACGTACGCGTACCCGAACATTTTTTTGTTTAAGAAAATTATATGTTTGGTGAATGAATCGTTGACCTGTAGTGTAACTCAACCCAAACCAAAAAACACCAGGATTATACATGTTTTTTATGCAATTAGATCTAATTAGGTCCATTAATATATGGCAATGTCTGGTCAAAACTCGGATGAAATCACATCATATTTTATACAAGTTGATCTTTTTTAATGCAAAAACATCCACCATTATTCGGATCAAATTGCGTATAAATATATATTGTGTTACATATCATTATATATTGTATCATATAAAAATTTTTACTCGGGATATGAAAAAATCCATAAAACAGTGTTTTAATTAAAACACGACTTTAAAAAGCAACCCGAGTAAAAATTTGGATATGATGCAATATATAATGATATGTAACACAATATATATTTATACGCAATTTGATCCGAATAATGGTGGATGTGTTTGCATTAAAAAAGATCAACTTGTATAAAATATGATTTGATTTCATCCGAGTTTTGACCAGACATTGCCATATATTGTTGGATCTAATTAGATCTAATTGCGTAAAAACATATAAAATCCTGGTGTTTTTTGGTTTGGGTTGAGATACACCACAGGTCAACGATACATTCACCAAACATTTAAATGTTTGGGTACGCTTCGAACCAGATAGTTGATATACATAACCCTAACAAGAAATGTTTAGGAACATTTTAAAAAGTTTCTTATACTTTGCCTAAAAAACTTAGAAAATTTTTGGTTAATTGGAAACATATATAGTTTTATATGGAACAGAATAAGCTATATATAATTTTATGTTAAATTATACAGAAAAACAAATTTTGTATTGACCCTCATATAATTTTATATAATTATATCAACCGTACACCTTTTAATCCGAATCATGATTAAATTATATATAACTACATATGACTGCATTTAAAAAATTTAGAAAAGATCTCACGCGATGTATAATCATATATGATTTATTATGTTTGTATCAAGTTATATATTGTTATATATGTTTATTTTTACTCGGGAAACGCGAAAACGGTACTATTGCACTCAAACAAAGGCCTTACTAAATTTTGGCAAAATGTTTTTTTTTTTCACAATTTAGTAAAATTTAATAAAAATTTTGAAATTTCTTTGACATAATTTGCAACCAAAATGCCAAATACATTTTTGTAGTTCTTTACACGACCGTCTTAATCCCTCCGTGTAATAGTTTTTTAGTTATCCCGTTAAGATTCAAAAGAACCTTTTGGGCCCTTAAATTCCCGTATCCTAAAAACTAAGCAAGGTAGAGCGAAAAGGGCAAAGATGTTGAATCAAAATCTATGACGATCCTTAATAGATCCAATGGGACTGGGCCTAAGGTGGTCTGGACCCATGGGTTCCGAACCCAATGGGGTCTGCCCGCAATCGGAACTTTAAATGAGATGTACTCAATACAATAAATTTTTTCCCATTTTCTAGTTTTTTCTTTTTCTTATTTTTCAGAAAAATTTAGATAAAAAGAAGGAAAACATGGCAATGGAGCTAAATCATTATTGAATTTAGTTAAGTTTTCCACTTTTTAAATAATTTTTCTTTTTGAGTGTGGTATAATATTAAATTGCATTTAGCTCCTTTTTAAAAATTGAATTAAAATTTTGTCAAACATGAAACATTTTTCGAAAAATGTTACATTTTGGTGATGAGTATAAAAAAAAAAGTACAAAAACAGTACACGCTTTGAAAAACAGTACTTTTGCGTACTGTTTTAGGTGCTGTGCATAAAACAGTACTTTTTATAAAAAAAAGTACTTGCACTGTTTAAAACAGTACGAATGGCAACCTTAGCATGGGGCTAGGTCTGAACATGGGCCTATAGTTTCCAATTTCAATAGCTTAAGTTTCAAATTTTAGCCAAGTCGATTGATACATGGTCGGACGTACAGACATGACTTAAAAAGTTATTCCGATTCGACCGGTGTATTTAAAAGTAGCCCTCGGACCAATATTTCTAGTAGTTAAAAACGTCAGCACAATGTGTAGGGTTTTGAGGTGTTTTAAGTAAAATACAAAATTCAGTAAAAAATAGGTTTGATTGAAAAAATATTTTGAGTGATAAAAATTTTAATAAAAATAAAAATAAATAAAAAATTTTGATAAAAAAAAAAATTCGAATAAAAAAAATTTTGAGACATAACTCATTTCATTTCGTTCCCAGTCCTGTTTCATTTCCAGTCCTGTTTCATTTCCAGTCCTGTTTCATTTCCAGTCCTGTTTCATTTCGTTCCATGCAGGTTTAATTCCTTTCCACATAACACGCGTTAAAGAAATAAAAAAGCTAGTCTTTACCACAATAGATATACAAATTTTACCCCGCTTTTACCAATTCTTTAGCCCTTTTTATCAGGGATATCAAGAATCTTCGTCATTTTGTAGGAATGCGTCATTAAAACGTAATTTTTATACCCTCTACTCCAGTGATAGAGGTAGGGTTGCCAGATACTAAAAGTCAAATAACTGGACAATGGAAAATTTTCCGCTGGATTTTGAAAAAGTAACTGGACCCATACATATTTTTTTTTTATAATTTGAAAAAAAAAATCAACCGATTTTCATATGTGTGAAAAACACATTTTTATTTTGAACTAAATGGCCGTCTCTATTTGCCAAAATGTGCCTTTTTTAAGCATTTCTATTACTTTTTCGAGCATCTCGAAATGCTGATGTTTAGCTCGCTATTGTCCTGAGGATTGTTAGAGTATATTTTTCTTTTTAAATAACACAAAATTAATGCCAAAGTGGTCAAATCTGGAAATCTAGGAGGACCGTTAAAATTTACCGGACGTGCGAAGTCAAAAAGGGCGGCAACAACTGACCACCATTTGCAGATTTGACCCATCCAGACACATTTTTGTGGGGTCATTTTAAAAGAAAAATGTACGCCAAGAATCCTTAAATCATCGACGAGCTCAAGGAAAGCATTCGTGCCGAAATTAACGATAGACTGGCGAAGATGCTCGAAGAAGTTGTAAAAAAATTAGAGAAAATGCAGCAAAAAGAGCACATTTACCGTATTTTAAAAGATGCATTTATGTTGTATTTATGATTAATGTTTTATTCAAAACATAGTCCCAAAAAATTGTAAAAAATATTTAATAAAAAAAATAATTGTTAAAGAAAGAAATCCTTTTTCAACTGGATAAATTATGTTTTAACTGGAAACTGGACCAGATTTCAAATAACTGGAAAATCCAGGCCATTCCAGGCCGTCTGGCAACCCTAGATAGAGGGTACATATAAGTTTGTCATTCCGTTTGTGACACCTCTAAATATTGGTCTAGGACCTCATAAAGTATATATATTCATGATCTTCGAACAATTTTAAGACGATCTAGCGATGTCCATCCGTCCGTCTGTCTGTCTGATGAAAACACACTAACTTTTGAAAGACTTTATGGAGGCTCCTGAAGTTTGGCATATATGTTGGGCATTTACCTGGTCAGGTTTGAATTGCAATCCAGCGAAATCGGTCCAGTAGTTCAAAAGTAATGAGCAAAAGACTGAATTTCGGCAAGGTTTTTTCGTGAAATTACGATTACTACTAAGTTTCGAAAGGCAATTTTGAGGATGCTATAGCTTGGCATATATATTTGTGATTCCTCTGGCCTGTTTCGTATTGAACTTCAGCGAAATCGGTCTAGTGGTTCAAAAGTTATTTGAAAAACCGTGAATTTCAGATAAGTATCACCGTAAATTCACGTGTTGAAAACCCGTTAAACATGCTTTAAAGGCATTGGTAAGTCACAAAAATATTTTACAACGTATTTTTGTCACTCAAAAATATTTTCACAGTCAAAAAAAAAAAAAAAATACACTTCAAAAAAAATGTACACTAAAAAAAAAAATTTTACACTCAAAGCTATAACAAATGTAGCCTATTTTCTTTAGTTTTTCATGATCAGAATTTGTATTTAATCTAAGTTGATCTATATTTTAAAATAAAAAAGAAGCATTTGCTTTTTTTGGTTGGCCTAGTGATGAAAGTGATGAAACATGTATATTAGAGTTCGTTTGGTGACTATGTCACTTCATCTGTTTATCGGATATCATCATTTTTTTAAAGGATTTAGGGGAGCTAAAAAGAATGCCGGTATTTTTTTGGAAAAATTTTCACTCCTTGGGGTGGTTCAAAGCATCTGAAAACGCGGATTTTGAGCTGATTTTTTTGCAGAGAAAAAACGGCTGAATATATTGCAAATCTGATTGCACCAGTCGATTCTACACCAAAAATTAAAATAATAGCAGTTTTTTGAACTCTTAAAAAAAGTTCCAATAACCCACAACAGAGGGCGGAAAAATCGATTTTTTAAAAAAAAATTTAAATTATTTTTTTAATCATGCACGATGAAGAGGTAGTTTTTGCTAAGAAATTTGGTACGAAAAGCACTTTTCTATCACAACCCATTAAAAAGTTATAAGGCTTCAAAGATTTTTTTCTAATGGCAAAATTATAAAACACTAACCGAAATTTTAAAATTTTTTGGATGGGTCCGCGGTCTGGACACTTGTTTTCGATTTTCATCTCAATGCTGATTCCAAATCTGGTTTCCAAAATGTTCCGTAACGTCAGGTTTTTGAGATAATTAAGGTCAAAGTTCACAAAAAATGCATTTTTTGTGCATTATTGAGAGCTTTTTTTGTGATGTTTTTGGATGATATTCTGGGATCATAAAACTTGTTTTCGATTAATATTTCGATGCTGATTCTGAATCTAGAGTTTAAATTTTTCTATCACGTCATGTTTTCGAGAAAATTGAGGTCAAAGTTCTCAAAAAACGTGTTTTTGTCCATTTTTGAGAATTGATAACTTTTTAACGGGTTGTGACAGAACGGAAAATTTAGTACCATTTTGTCAAGCTGAAAATGCCCTTTAATTGTGCATATTTAAAAAATTAATTTAAAAAGAAAATGGAAAAACCTTATATTTCCGCCCTCTGTGGTGGGTTTTTGGAACTTTTTTTAAGAGTTTGAAAAATTACCATTGTATTATTTTTTGCTGTAGAATCGACTGATGAAATCAGATTTGCGATATATTCAGTCGTTTTAGCTGTGCTGAAAAATCAGCTCAAAATTCGCGTTTTCAGATGCGTTGAACCACCCCAAGGAGCGAATTTTTTTTCAAAAAAAATACCGCCATTCTTTTTAGTTCCCCTAAATCCTTCAAAAAAATTATGATATCCGCAGATCAAATTTTCAAAACTAACTCTAATGTATATGCATAATGAAAATTTTTCACCGGGTTATTAAAATCAGAATATCCGAAGTGTACTTTTTCAGAACTTTATTGTTTTGACTGGGGGATAACACATTTTAAAGTTCAGTTTTCTATGACCATTATTTCGAAAGTCAGAATTTTAAAATTACATTATTTATTACCCCCTTAGAGTCAGGGGCAATCCAAAAAAAATTTTCTTTTTTCTGAATGTTTTTTTTTTAGCAGAGGATGCCACATTCTAGATTTCAAAATTCTAAACCAATTATTTCACCTGATTTTTTTCTTTTTGAAATAATGCAATTGGTCACTTGTTTACAATTTCTTCAAAACCCCTCTTTCCAATTAAAAAATCCCCTATACAAAGCATACCAAAAAAAGCATTCAAAAAATTTGCAACGCCTTCTTTTTTAATAAAAAAATTTGTTAACTTCCCTTAAATTTATATAAAATTTTACTTGAAATTTTCTATTTAATTTTCTATTTTTAAATTTTTTTATTTTTCACTTTGTGCTGCGTTGGACAAGCGCAGTTTTTTTATGTGCACCCAATTTTTTGTGTGTATTGTGGTGTGCTGCCTGCTGGAAACGAGTATGCAAGAAAAGCAAAACTAATTCGATTAATCATCAGCCTCCTTTTTACAGTTAGATAAAAGCAAAAAAAAAGTACCAAAAAACCTAGAACTGACAGCCTTTTTTCGCTTTAACAACAAAACATTTACAACTAACTGCAGCTTGCAGCATACATGTATCCTTCTAATCCTTTGGAAACAAAAAAAAAATTACAAAAACATCAACATCCAACAGCCTTTGCCTTGTTTGGTCATTTATAATCATTCCTTTTTTTATCTTTTTATAGTTTATGTCAAAGTTTTTATGCGTTTTTTCGTTGCTGTTTATTTTCTTTACCAAAAAAAGTGTAAAAAAGTAGAGAAATTTCAAATACACAAAGGGGGTTTGAGTTTTTTTTTTTTTTTGATATTTTGTTAGAATATGCATGCACTCAAAGGGTGGTACTTATTTTAGAAATAATTTGTAACGATAACCCGTTTGACATTATCCGGACGTGATGTCACCACGCTTTATTGGCAAATTTCCAAGGCATCATTATTTCGAAACTCCGCTCTGAAATTTTTAACAAAATTGACTTCCAAAGTTATCAATAAAATGGCGCACAAGCAGGCACCCAATTTCCAAATCACAACGCGGACTTACAGACACCACCACCAAAATTTCGGTCAACAAAAATGGAGTGCAAGCAGGGTTCACATTCTAAATTACAACACAGAAACACAAATCCCACCGACTGTTTAACAAAATTGACTTATCAAGTTTTCAAACAAATGGCGCCCAAGCAAGGGCCAATTTCCAAATCACAAAGCGGACCTAAAAACAAGTAGAAAAGTTAAATTCGACTTGGCCAAATCTATGAATACCCTCCACAATGCCCTTTTTAAAGGATAGTAAATTTTCTAACGTGAAAAAAATTAACAATTTGGATTAGAAATATTTTATTTTGAGTCAAAAACTTTTTCAAAAAAAAAAAAAAATTATAAAAAAAAAATTTTGAGTGCAAAATTTTTCTAAATTTTTCTAGTTTAAATTTTTTTTAGTGTAAAAATATTTTTTAGTGAAAAAAAAACTGTGTAAAGTAATTTTGTGGCTTACAAATGTTTTAAAATCTTGTTTTTTAAGTTCGGTTTTTTCAACAAGTGAATTTAAGGTGAAACCAATCTGAAATTCACGGTTTTGCTAATAACTTTTGAACCACTGAACCGCTTAGGCCGAAATTCTACACTCAAAATAATACATTAGTAGATTTACTAATTTTTTTTTTGCTAATGCTAGTAAGCTAACCTTTAGCAAATTTTTAGTTGAGATTAGCTTGTTAGCAAAAATATCTTGTAAACATCATTTAGCGCATTAGCAATTTTAAACAAAATTTGAACTAATTTTTTTTGCATAATTTAAAATTGAGTTCACCAAATTTTTACAATCTTTTTTGCTAATATTAGCAAAAATAAATTGTATTTTTTTTTTTTTTTTAGAAAACTTAAAATAGTGGTATCTCGGAAACTAAGCCAGATAGAGCAAAATGGTGGTCATTTTTGGTTCTCGGGCTAATAGTATCGCCGATACTCTTCACATGTGTGGACCGTAATGGGTCCTGACTTTGGATCCAAAAAAGTTAGCATTCCCGAAAATTTAAAAATGCTCAAATCTCGGTAAATATTGCCGACACATCAAAAAGTCCAAAAGAATTTTTGTAGCCCTCAACACGTAAAACAAGACCACAAAATAACCAAAAGCTTTCCGAGTAATATTTTTGAAGTTATTGAGTTTTTCGATTCTCAAAACCCCACGTATCTCAAAAACTAAGCAAGGTAGAGCGAAACGGACAAACTTTTGAGTCAAATTTGGGTCCTCAAATGTGTATGAACTAAGTTGAAATAAAAAAATTTCAGTTAACTAATTTTTAGCAAAAATTTTTTGTGAGTTCAAAATCAGCAAATTTTCTTGTAGGTTTACAAGCTTTTTTTGCTAACATTACAGTTTTTTTTGAGTGTATACAAACCAGACCAGGGAAACGAAAAATATATATGCAAGGCTTCAGAATCCTCAGAATTGTCTTTTAAAAGTTAGCGTTTTTTTTATCTCGTAAATTAGCGAAAACCCCTTGCCGCAACTCACTCTTTTGCTTATAACTTATGATTCATTGGACTGAGTTTGCTGAATTCCAATACCAACCTGACCAGGTAAATGGCTAACATATATGCCAAGCTTCAGGCGCCTCCGTAAAGTCTTTCAAAAGTTAGCGTGTTTTCAACAGACAGACGGACGGACATCGCTAGATCGTCTTTAAATCAATCGAGAATCAAGAATATATATACTTTATGGGGTTCTAGACAAATATTTCGAGCTGTTACAAACGGAATGACAAACTTATATGTACCCTCTATCACCAGAGGGTAAAAAGGGTAAAAAATGGCGCCCAAGTTGGGGCCCGATTCCGAATCACAATGCGAAAACACCCATCGTCAACGAAAAAGTATCAACGAAATTAAAAACAGCGATTAGACAAATGCACGTTCAGAATTTAAAAAAAAAATGGCGCCCAAACGGGTGCCCAAGACCGAATCGAAAAGCAGATACATAGCAAAAAAAAACGCCAACGAAGAAATTTCAAGTCAAATCATTTAAAATCATTTCAGTCGAAATCAGTACAGTCGAAATCAGTAGTCGACTCTTAACATTTTTCAAAATTCCAAACCCTTTAATAAGAAAATCATAAAAACCTCCCGAAATTAATTGTCACCTTACTTAAAAAAAGGATTGTCTGTCTAATACACAAATGTAAATTTAGTATTCAGTGTAAATTGGTTTGACTTTGTTTTTTGTTGCTTTATTTTGCATCATACGCATTTGTTTGCTTTTAGTTAGTGTTTTCATATGCTATTTGCTAGTGTGTCCGTCCGAATGTCTGTGTGTCTATATGTTAGCCTTTTTGTCCTTGCATTACTATCGACAATTTGTTTGGCTATTTTTCTAGTCCTTTTGATATGACATGATAAAAAAACCCAAAAAAATATTACACAAAAAGTAGGAATACATATCATACATTTAGTTTGACCAATGCCCAAGAGGCTAATGCAATGTTGTAAGACAGTTTGGTTTGAGTTTCGTTATATAATTTATTTTTTTTTTTTTGAAACTCACATAAATTGTCTGGAATTTAGCTAGATTTGGGAATGTCAGAGGAATTTGAATTTTTAAAACATAGACATTTTTGAATTAAAAATTGTAAGAGTCTAAGATTTTGAGGATTTTATTTAAAATATAAAAATATTCAAAAAAGGGATGATAAAAAAAATAATCTAATATATTTTAAGCCACTGTATTGCTCTCATAAACAAATGGCACATGGCGCCCAAGCTGGGTCCCAATTAAAAATATTACACAATTCAAACCAGTGCCCGATTTCTGTAACTATGCGAGAAGTTTTCGCATCGAAAAAATATAATAACGTTCTAGTCATCCAGTATGTCACAGAGTGATTCAGAAAAAAGCTTTGATTTTTTGTATTCGATGTTTTTAATACTAGCATCATTGTACTCACCCTGTAAAAAACTAAATTACTACAATATTATTTATTTTTTCTCGATGCGAAAACTTTTCGAATAGTTACAGAAATTTGGCACAGAATCAAAAAGATCACAGAAAAGTTTTCAGAAAAATGGCGCCCAATCCGGGGCCAAAGTTTAAATCGTAATCAAAAATATTAAGCACTCACTTTTTTTACTGTAAAACCTACCACCCTCTTGTAACCGATCTAGCGCCTTCACAATTTTCCTTTACTGGCAGCACTGCAGTTTTTCTAACAATTAGTAAATAATTTCTAAAATCCCATAAGCCACTGTATTACTCTCATAAACAAATGAATATTTAATTGCAACCATACATTAAAAAAAAAAAAAAATATGCTTATTGTATTACATGCAGTTCAACACTGATTTTATTTATAAATTATAATTGTTAGTTGTAAAGTCTGCTTTTATTATTTAAAAAAAATCCACCTTAACATTTTGCTTCATTTAAAAAGTCATTACAACTGAAACCACCTTTTTATTTTAAATCAAAAATAATTACAAATATTTTATTTTTATGTTTATTGTTACATAGTTGGGTACTCCCTAGTTTATACAAACTGAAAAAAAAACTTAAGACTAAACTAATTATTTTACAACAATCTAAAATAATTAATTCAGCACAGCAAACAACGCCAAAATCATATATGAATAAAAAAAATTACATGAACTTTAAATAATTCTTAGATTAAAAAAATTACAACTACACATTAAACAATTTAAAAACATAAAAAATCATAATTATAATAAATGCAAGAGCAAAAGAAGGTCTTATATACGCATACAGTTGGGGGTAAAAATGTAGCAAGAAGGGCAAGAGGCTTCGCGGAGATGTGGACTGGTACGCCTATCTCCTTGCGATAAATAAAAACAAGTAGAAAAGATAAATTCGACTTGGCCGAATCTTCAAATACCCCCACAATGCCCTTTTAAGGGATAGTAAATTTTCTAACGTAAAAAAAACATTTTTGATTAGTTTTTATTTTGTGTAAAAAAAACATTTGATTTTAAGAAATTTTTGAAAAACAAAATAATTTACTAAATTTTTTTTGAGTGTAAAATTTTTTTCGAGTGTATTTTTTTTTTTTTTTTTGGTGTAAAAATACTTTTGAGTAACAAAAATATGTTGTAAAATATTTTTGTGACTTACCAATGTTTTTAAAATATGTTTTAACGGGTTTTCATCACGTGAATTCAAGGTGAAACTAATCTGAAATTCACGGTTTTGCTAATAACTTTTGACCCACTGGACCGATTTGGCTGAAATTCAATACGAACCAGGCAGTGTAACAACAAATATATATGCTACGCTTCAGCATCCTCAGAATTGTCTATCGAAAGTTAGCGTGGTTTTAGTCTCGTAAATTCACGAAAAACCCTTGCCGAAATTTAGTCTTTTGCTCATAACTTTTAAACCACTGCACTGTGGCCGAAATCACTGATCTAGCGGCGTTTTAGTCAAAATTAAAAAATTAAAACTGATAAATGTTTTGCACTGTATCGATTACCTATACTTTACAGAGAAAATTAACGTTTCCATTTTTGTTTTTCTCTTAATATTCGCACAGCTGTAAGCTATCAAATATACATTTTCTGCAGCAAGTATATTAAAGGAATTTGGGGCCTAATTACTCAGTGAGTTTTTCTTGATACTTTTAAGTCAATTGTTTACACATTTTGAGCCAAAAAGTTTTAATTAAAAGTAAAAGTTATGTTTTAACTAAAAAATAAATGTTTGTGGCCTGTATGTATCTAGTTTATTATTAGTTCATTATAGGAGTTTACATTTGTGATATTAACTATAGTTTCATGGACTGCAACTTTTGAAATTCGATCGTATTCGGTCCAATTCCTGTTTTGTTTATTATTTTGGGTTATTTTTGATGTGACGTTTCAGTATGGCGTGCTAGTTCGCGCAAGTTGCTCGGTTTTTTAGGGTCCATCTGCTGTCCAAATAAACAGTATAAATGCGATACAGATCACAATTTTCAATCGATTTGGCTGAAATTTTAAATTTAAGTTTCTTTTATCGCAAGAACAAAACCTATTAAATTTTGACAAAATCAATCCATGTTAACCCATAGCCCCCATGTAAATGTCCCCTTCAAGTTTTACTTAAATACCCCTAACAATAGTATTCAAGATATCCTCTTGAAACTCGACCAATAAATGTTTTTTATATTCATAAACAATCGCTCTAAATTTTAATGGAATCGGACCATTTTAATTTCTAGGCCTCATACAAACCACCCTCTCAATATTCACATAAATTTCCCAAAATACATAAAAATAAATAAATATTGTTAAAAATAAGCATTAGTCTTTATTATTTTACATTTCCGAATTAAGCGCCGCTAGATTGGCCATTTCGGCCACTGTGCACTGGACCGATTTCGCTGGATTGCAATACCAACCTGACCAGGTAAATGCCCACCATATATGCCAAGTTTCGTAAGGTCTTTCAAAAGTTAGTGTGTTTTCAACAGACAGACGGATATCGCTAGATCGTCCTAAAATCGATCGAGGATCATTAATATATATATGGGGCATTCTAGGCCAAATCACCCACTTTTAGACCCGACCCCTTTCGATTTATTTTATTTTTGGATATGTTTTAGTACTTATTTAATGCAACTTGGAAACCAATTCTCAGCCTTTTATTCCAAGATGGTGTTGAGTAATCAATTTTTCAAAATGGCGATTTTCTCAAAAAAATTCAAAAACTAAAATTTTTAATTAATTTTGACCATTAAAAAATATAGATATCTTAAAAAAAGTTGGACAACGTTTTGTTGGTATTTCAATGAAGTTATAGAAAAAAATATGAAAAAATTATTCGAAGTTATTATCACTTATTTTTTGGCGTTTAAAAATTATAATCGATTTTTTGATAAAGTCCGAAAACTTCTATTTTTTCGTAAAAAATTATAAAAATTCTACTCGAAGTTACGCAACTTTTTCATACATATAATTCGAGATATGATCACTATTCTTTTTACTTTTTTTCAAATTTTTAAAATGGCACCTTTTATTTTTCGGCTCTGATTTATTTTATATGGGGCTCCAAAAAAAAAATGGTAGATACTGACCCTAACTTACACTATATATATTCGTTTGGAGGTAAAAATACGTCTCACAAAAATTAAGGACGATCGGACATGGGTAAAGCGTTCAGCAGGTCCTTGAAGTTTAAAAAACGGATTTCAATAAAAAATATGATCTTTTTTTCTGTTTTCGAAATTTTTTTGGTATTTTAAGTTAAGTTTAAATTTAAGTGATTACAGAATTATTATAACAGATTTTAAAACTGTTGCGATATTCGTGTTCAGCGCATCAAAATTAATAATGTAATGTATCGCAAGACATATTTTTTTGCACTATTTTTTCTCGCAAACTTCAATGCGCGGCACGGTAATTTTCCACTGATCAATCTTATATTTTTGATAATTTATTTTACCCTAACCTCACACAAAACTGGGCTCCGCAGCGAAACAAAGGAGCCTGCAATGTAATTCCCAGTCTTGCAGGATCCTTGGCTTTGCAATTCCCTGGAATTTTTCTATGCCCTGGGGCCCATATTAGTAGTATGTTAAACTACTTGGCCATCTCAATTAAAGACGTTCGGCAATTAAGGGTAGATATTGCTTTTAAAAACATTGACTCCAGGGACTTCACCGCGGATTGACTGTCGGAATAGATGTTGACTGCGGTTGTAGACAAGAAAAGACATTACAACTCTACTAGTCTGCCAGTTTTTTTATTACCAGCATCTCTGCTTGGTAAACACTGCACTGATCTGGTAATCTTAATTTCTTCGGAATAGACTCCGAATGTCACTTGTTCGTGTATCTTCGTTCAATGCGTGTAAAAATTGAAAGAACCTCCACCTCCCGGAATTCCCCTCATTCAAGACTCCTTGGAAGGTAAAATAGTAACAAAAAAGCTCTCAAAAAGGTTCATACACAGAAAAAAATATGGAGGAAACAAATTAAAGTAATCACTTGTTTAAATTTAAAAACAAAAATTGAGTAATTTTTTAATTGACGCAATTAAAAATTTACTTAAAAACTTTAAAAACAATTTAAGTAAATAATTCAATAAAAATTTAATAGTTTTTTCAATTTTTTTTAAACTCTCATAGTTTTTTGAATTCTCGTTTAGTTTATAGTTTTTTGTGTATGCATATGAATGTTTTTAATCGTCTTTATAAAATTTTCCTATGTTTTTGAGACATAAATATGTTTGGTAAAGTTTGAAAAAACAAGTTTTTTTTTTTTTTTGTAAAACAAGACTTAAAACTTTTTTAAACTTAAAAAAAAATAGATTCATTTTGAGTAAATTTTTAATTGTGTCAATTAAAAATTTACTTATTTTTTTTTAACGATTTAATAAATTTTTATTAAAAATTTACTCAATACTATTAAATCGTTTACTGGTTCAAAATTAAGTAATTTTTTACTCAATAGTATTAAAAATTTACTCAAATATTTTTTATTTTTTTCTGTGTAGAGAGAAATCAGACCATATTTTTTGGTATTGATATTTTTCCAAGATATCGACGTTGCCGCATCCTGCGTACCCATATATCCAATGGTATCACGTGAAAGAGGATTTCTAATGCAGCCGTGGGAGTAGTACGAAGAGCACCAGTGATACACATCGACGCTACTCTCTGCACCTTCATGATAAAGACACAGTTCCCTTTGGTCCAAATGATTCCACACTCAAAAAATTATGTAGGTAAATTCCAGTGAATATTCACTTAAAACAAATGAAATTTTATTGTTTTGTTTTAAAATAAAAACTGTTTTTTCATTTAAAATAAAAACACATTACAGTCAATTTTAAATGTTAATTTAATGACTGACCAAAACATTAAAAAATTACTGAATATTCACTTATTTTGTATTGAAAAACAGTAAAACTATAGAAGAAATTTTTTACTGCCGAAAATAAATGTAACAGAAAATTCATTTTTAAGACAGTAAATTACATTTTTTAAACTACAGAAATTGTAAAAAAATTAAGTCCTTTATAAAATAAGTGATTTTTCTTTTAAAATAACTTTACTGATTACTTTTTAAAATAACCTACAAACAGTTAATGACATAATTTTCTTAGTGCATACAGCAGGATTGGGCATAACACTGCTGTTTAAATCCAGTGAACGGCTCGTTGATAAATAGCACTAAAAACGTCAACAAAGTAAAATAATAAAATAATGGCTATAAACACAGCTTCAAAAATAATTCGCCAGATCAATAACACACTCAAAATATTTTGTAGGCAAAAACAAATGAAAAACACACTTAAAACCAGTGAATAAACAATTAAAAACCATCCCAGTAATTATTCATTTGTTTTAACAAACATCAACATTTATTTTTTACTGTTGACAAAATTTTCTAAAATAAATAACATTAAAAAATTAAGTTTTTTTCACTCTTTTTTACCAACAAATTCGAAAAAAATAACCAACGAAAACATTAAAAATTAATGATAGTTCTGTTATTTTTACCAACAAATTTCAAAAAAATAACCTACGAAAACAATAAAAATTAATGATTTCGTAGGTAATTTTTTTACAATTTTTTATTGAAATATTTTTTTAAAAATTTTTAACAAAATTTTTGGGGAATCGATCCCGCAATCAACTACATTCTGGCCAGACACTCTACTAGGGCTGCCAATACCGGACCGGTATTAGAAAATCGGTATTTCGATATTGGGAAATTTTCAATACCGAATTTTCGGTATTTTCGGTATTCATAAGAAAATATTTTTTAATTTATTTCATAAATTTATTTACTTTAAATAAATGCACACATTTACATAAAAAACTATTTATAAGGAGATTTAGATATTTTAATTAAAAAAATATTTTAAACAATGTGTTATCTTCCAGACTAAAAATTAAGAAAAAAAACTTTTTTGTTATGTCCTTGCAATGTTACTGCATTAAAATTTTACAAACAAATACCAGCAATAGTTCTTCAAGTTTTGTCTCAAAAAAAGTAGTCAAAATATTCTGCAAAATAGCATTCAAAGTTTAATAATTTTTTTTTTTTGATATTTTACTTTTTGTAAAAAAAAGTCTCAGAAAATGTGGTCGAAATATTCTGAAAAATAGCACATTTTTATTCAAAGTTTAATATTTGTTTTTTGATATTTGCCCTTTTTGAATAACAATAACTTTTATATTAAAAAATCAGAGTTGTGTTATAAAAGGTATGTCGAAATTATACTTTTTTTTTGAAATTAAGGAAATTTCACAATAAACTGATAATATAAAAATTATTTTGTTAAATATTTTTTGGAAATCGTCATACAAATTTTAATTAAAATAAAAAAAAAAGTTGTATGCAATACCGAAATCGAAATTGACTAAAATCGGTATTTCGAATTTGAAAAAAGGCCTCGAATTTCGACGAATTCGGTATTACCGAATTCGGTATTGGCAGCCCTACACTCTACCCATCGTGCCAAAGTCACTTGATACAAACATGTTTTTATATTTCTATAAATAATTTTTTGATTTTTTTCTACAAAAAAATAACTGACTTGTGTAGGTAAAAACTAATGATATTTTATTAAAAAATACCAACAATTTAAAAAAAAATTACTTACACAAATCATTAAAAATCAAAAGAATAATCAGTAGTTTTTACTTACAGAACAAAAATATATGACTATAAAAATTGAATGTTAATGAAAGTCTTTATTTTTTAGTGTGTTATTTTTGAAACAAAGGACTGAAGTAGTCATTTATAAAAACTGAACATCAAACAAATGTTTTTTCTTTTAAAAACGACTAAACGGAAAACTTTTTAAATAAACTACAAACAGTTAATGACATAATTTTTTGAGTGCAGATGGCGATGCAGCAACTGTACTCAAAATTATCAACACGCGCAATTACAGTGTTGCCATACTGAAGCCCTTCAATCTTTCATCTCTCTTCTATCCCCTTTCCAAAAGAAGCATCACGGTTACATTGGTAATTGATAGGCAGCATTGCCTGAGTGTTGCTTCTGTTTTTTAAAAAAAAGAATATTTAAAAAAAAAAGAATATTCAAATGAAATTTTATTTAAAAACCATTCCACTGTTCTTTTCATTTAAAATAAAAACACATTACAGTCAATTTTAAATGTTAATTTAATGAATAACCAAAACATTAAAAAACTACTGAATATTCACTTATTTTGTATTGAAAAACAGTAAAACTATAGAAAAAATTTTTTACTGCCGATAATAAATGTAACAGAAAGTTCATTTTTAAGACAATAAATTATATTTTTTAAACTACAAAAAATGGTATAAATAAAAACTGATATTTGGATCAATTACAAAAAAATTAAATTATGGCGACAACAGCGCCACCTATCAGGTCCAAAATTTATCAGTTGTCTTATTTTTGCTTAAAAACCATTTTTTGTAAATTTCAGCCAAATCGTTCCATAAACAACAACAATTTAATTATTGCGACAACAGCGCCACCTATCGGGATTAAACTTAAGACAACCCTGGATCCAGACTAAACTAATATATTACCAAAGTTTGGTGTCAAGCGGTCCAGCGGTTCTTATGTATTAGTAACACGTACCTTGTGCGGGGTTTTTATACCCTCCACTTAGTGATAGAGGGTATATATAAGTTTGTCATTCCGTTTGTAACTCATCGAAATATCGGTCTGGGACCCCATAAAGTATATATATTCATGATGCCCGATCTATTTTAAGACATTCTAGCGATGTCCGTCTGTCCGTCTGTCTGTCTGTGGAAAATGCTATCACGGACAAAATATTGCACAGAGATGACTGAAACTTAACATATTTATTGGAAGTTCTCCCGAGAAGTTTGGTATTGCATTTGAGCGATATCGGTTCAGCGGTTCAAAAGTTATGAACAAAAATGTAAGCACACCTCAAAAATTTCAGTACATTCAACATAACCTTAAAATACAAAATGCTTTAATTCGGCTTCTGATTGACAAATGTGAACATAATTGAGCACCAAATGGTATTTAAACAAGTACGAACATATTTTTTGACAAAAAAAGAAAAAAAATTTTTTTTGCGGAAATTTTTTTTAATTTTTTTTTTTTTTTCAAAAGTAATTTCCTTTTAAATAAAGTTTTTTGCAATAATCTTTTTGAAATTGTGGAGGGTATCACTACATTCGGCAAGGCCAAATTTAACTTTTTTACTTGTTATATATTAATTCGTAAAATATCAATGGAAATGCAATTGATATTTTACGAATTACAAATGGAATCTTCGAATTATAATTGATCTTTTACGAATTAAAATTGATCTTTTACGAATTACAATTGATCTTTTTCGAATTACAATTCATCTTTTACGAATTACAATTGATCTTTTACGAATTACAAATGGAATCTTCGAATTACAAATGGAATCTTCGAATTACAAATGGAATCTTCGAATTACAAATGGAATCTTAAAATTACAAATAGAATCTTTGAATTACAATTGATCTTTTACGAATTACATCTGTAAATGGTGTAGTCTCTAGTTTTAGTTATTTCGGATTAAGTTAAGTTTTAGTCGCTCAAAATCATTTCATAATGCTAATTTGTTGATCATCTTTGTACAATTATATTTCTATAGACTTCTGAACAAAAAAAATAGCTATTTATGTATGTACGTATGTATAAAAAAAGATAATAATTAGTCTTTAACTTTGAAATGCTTGGACAGCAACAATTTTTCCACATATCATCATTAAATTGCAATTTTTCACAATTTTCAAATTGTTTAAATAACAAACACTCTGATATTTTTTTCCTGCGTTCTTTGGGCATATTCTTTTCATGCACGTACGTAAAGATTTGCTGGCCAGGCAACAAAAGGCTCAGAAATGTAAAAATAAATGAATGACTGAGTGAATGGTAAGTAAGTCAGTATGAAAATGTATGCTAAGTTTGAATATGATAGACGAGAGTAGTCTAAATTTAATAACAAACACCAAACAAGGAAGTTAAAAGTTAAACTATATTTTAAGACAGCAAAACAACAAATTATGAAAACGCAATAACCGGTTGAAGAACGTTTATCAAGTGGTTAAGATTTAAACTGGGAGTTTAATTGAAAACTTTATCTTACTTAGTTTTTGAGATATTTGCAATTTGGGTTTTTCCATTAGGGGACAAATATTTTGGTATTCTGCTGATCTGTGTGACAATTGGAATATGTGAAACGTTGCTGAAATCCCAATAACTTTTCTGGGGACGAAAGGGACCAGCCGGGGACCAGTCCTAGACCCGTACATGAAAAGAACCTCTTACTATAACATGACAAGATTCTAAGAAGGTGTTAATTGACACCTTGTCATATACATAACACAGTTCATTAATATCTGATACTTGAATCTTTTCTGTTCTGTGACCAGTTCTGTAACCAATCCGCCTTTAACCAGTCATAGAATATGTATTTTCCAGATCACTTTTGTAGGTTCACTCAATTTTCCTCATGTAAGTTAACTGTTAACCATAAAACCTTTCCTTGCTTTAGAAATATTCCACATAAACTTTGTTATGCTTTTACCACAGACTAATACAGACTCGACATAAGTGACAGGTGTCAAAAAAGTAGTCTTAAACCATATGGCTAATTTTTTCAAACTATTCTACGAATTAGGTTAGAAAGATAAAGCTAATATAACGCTCCATAAGAAAAATAGATGTCAGATCGGTTTTTATTGTTTCACTCACTCCTAAGTCGTAGAAAGTGTTGCCATGTTAGCTTAAAACTTGCTAAAAAACCGCTCTGTTTTCTCCTAAAATCGCTTAGTTTTTCCCCATTTTTTGTTATAAAACTTTACTGTCGAGTCTGTATATAGTCTGTGCTTCTACTATAGTTATGATTCCCCTTCCACAGTATGCGCATGCGCGCGCACTTTCTTTTGCATAGTATGCATGTGCTGCAGGTTTCCACACACACACTCATCTTTCGCATGTGATATTTAAGAATTCAGTGTTAGCAAAACTATTTGAATTGCCAACAAAACTGACAGTGTACAAGCATTGTGAATGTTATTTTTCTTACGTTTTTCGTAATTTTTTTTTTTTTTTTTAATGTTCTTGTTTTTTTACTCACACATAATGTGTAATAATTAATAACTCAATCCAAGCGGAAATACAAGACCCATCAAGTTAGTAGATTAACTGCCTGCTGCCAAATGCCACTTGTTATGATATTTGAAGAAACATAAGGCAAGAGATTTGTGTAAGCCAGAGAAATGGGCGTTTGAAAAAAAAACTTTGTTTTTTAGAAAGAACGATGAAGTATGTATTAATTGCAAATCAATGGAGATATATTACGAGTTTAACACTTTATACACTGCGCAACAAAAGTCATCGAGGGCATCCTGAATGACGCCAAAAAGGATTAAAGTGGACTACACGTTGGTCCAAAGTAAAATCTAAGGCTTCGTACTACACCTACGTCTGCATGAGAGGTCCTCCTTCACCTAATATCATTCGGTAGGCAGTATTCTGCACCGTCGGCTATTTCACCTAATAACACGATCTTGAAAAAGATTCCAATACCACAACATGTGGAAAATGCTCCCTCTAAAGGCCTTATTGAGCGCCACTTTAACACTATAATAAGTGTTCTCTGGAATCTATTTGGAAGAGTTTGGGGTAAGCCTATCTCGAAGATTGCCAGGTCATTGAAGGCAGGGATGCTGGCAATAAAAAAAGTAGCTGACTGATTGAGTTACAATGTCTAGTCTACAACTGCAGTCAACATCTATGCCGACAGTCGTCAAACCGCATTCAAGTCCCTGGAGTCAATGTTTCTGAAAACAAGATCTGCCGTTAACTGCCGCTCTTCTTTAAATGAGATGACCACGTAGTTTGACATAGGAAACATATGGGTCTCAGGGCTCAAAGCCATTCCGGGGAATTGTAAAGCCGATGAGCTTGCAAGACTGGGAACTAACAGGTTCCAACAGAATTGGAATGTGTTGGAATGCCTCTTGAAACTTGCAAACAAAATCTACGCTTTTTTTCGCAACGAAGACAAATCAGATATGGACATATGAATGGACGTGTGAGACTACACGATAAATTTGGACTTCTCTTAGTCAGAAGCGCACAAGTGAGCTGATATCGCTTCCAAGAGGAGAGATTTCTAACTATGGTTATGGGTCGTCAAATGTCGGAGTTGCATGAATGAGGAGGAATTGAAAACTATAGAACACTTTATCTGCCATTGTCCGGCATTTTCTGCTCAGAGACTTGCTGCACTGAGGTCTATGAAGCTGCACGATCTTTCTGATTTCTCGGATGTTTAAATTCAATATCATAGGAGTTTCATAAGGAGCGCAACATGGTTTAACTGCAGGGACTAGTAGGGGAACCCCATTATAGTCCTATAGTATCACTACGATCCTCAGATTCTATGTGTACTGACGTAAAGTGTCAGAAGCCACTAACCTAACCGAAGGATCAAAACACCGACAACTGTTATTGATGGCAAGGACGGTCGACTTTATAAGGATGTGCAGAACTCAAAAGTGGGGACATCAGAAAGTTATGCTGCATAAATGAAAAACAATTATGCTGCAAAAAAAAAAGATTATGCTGCAAAAAAAATGAAAACTGCAAAAACCAAAAATTTAAAAAAAAAAGTTCAACGAATTTTTTTTTTTTAAAATGCCAAAATGTAAAGAAATTAAAGACAAAAAATACAAAATTAACTAACAAAAAAATAAACTTGTCAAAAATGGTTAAAAAAATTTCGAGTAAAAAAATTTTTTCACCACTTTTCATAAGCAAATTTTTTTAGTAAATAATTTTATAATTTTTGTCTTTAAATTCTTTACATTTTGGCATTTTTAAAAAATTTTTTCATTGAACTTTTTTTTTTTTTTTAATTTTTGTTTCTTGCAGCATAATGTTTTTTTCAGCATAATTTTTTTCATTTATGCAGCATAACTTTCTGATGTCCCCACTTTTGAGTTCTGCACATCCTTATAAAGTCGACCGTCCTTGATTGATGGGCCTCAACGCACTGCTTTGAACAATGTCCAAATGCCCCAGAATAGACTTTCATGTAATTTTCGATAGGAAATCGGTTGTAAAAATAGTCAAGAGAGCGTTCAAAGTGAAGTAATTTTTGCTAACTAGGGAAGCATCTCAACCCTTATGAACCAATTTGCATGAAACTTAAAATACATATAAAAGAAACAATTCTAAGGTTGGGGTGTCTCGGCTTATCGGGGATTTAGGGGTTCGAAAAATGGGTCAACAAATCATGATCAAATCGTTTTTTGGATTGTTAGCGATTTATTTCTAAGAAACTATAAGATGTTTCCATATGAGAAGAAAGTTTTTTTAATGCCTACCTAACGGTGGCATAATTATCCCTAATTATCATTACCCTGCTCCCCTTTTGTATCAGAGGGGAGTAGGAAAATTATAATTTGGGAATGGCCTTATGGTCTCCGCTCGCCAAATTGGCGGACGCCCATCCAATAACCTTGTAAAAATTCGGCTTTGTTAAATATTTTTTTATTCATGAAAATGTGTAAATTTTTGGAGGTATTTATGTGAAGACATAGACCAACGATATCCATATTAAAACGAAATAATCTTTATTAAATTTAAGTCGACACGTATTTTTGCTCTAGACAGTATTCCTGTTAGTTCGGGAGTTATCAAAATTTTTCCCGAAGGTCCACATTGTTTCATAAGGGGACAACAAAATTTTTAAACACTGATATGGCCAATTAGACGAGATACCCAACCTTAAAATCGTCTCTTTTATATAAATTTTAAGTTTCAGGCCAATCGGTGCATAAGGGTTGAGACACTTCCCTTCTAAGTTTCGATATTCCAAGATACTTGAATGCATCTTACGAATGTCAAAACAAACCCATAGGAGCAGATTGCGCGGTTTGGTGTTGCGAGTATGTCCCCAACACCCCTAAACCTATTATTAAAAGAAAATGAATCAAAAATGTTGATATCATCTGCAAAATTAAAGATAGAAATTGAAGTCTGTGGCGGAAGGTCCTTTATAAAGATAATAAAAAAGTTAGGTTAAGATCAGTACCTCAGTGTGTAACTAAATCTCATCAGATGCAATCCGAACTACAGCAATGCTTATAGTTGAATCTCTGAGAAAACTTAATATAAATTGCAGGAAGATTTCACCGACAATAAAACCGATATGCTTTGTCACTTCGATCCATATTCCAATAGAAACATCATCTGTTGATCATGGAGAATTTAGTTTGAATCCAAATAATCAAACGCCTTAAAAATTACACGAACAACTTCTATTCTCTCACCCAGACAAAGAATCCACATTCCGATAGAAACATCATCTGGGAGAATTCCAGATGGAGAATTCAGTTTAAATCAAAATAATTAACTTAATGGCAGTTCGTTAAATGTCAATCTGCTACAAGTTTCTCTCGCATCTGTTCCTTTTCATATTGAATTTAAAACACACTTTGAACCCTTTAAAGTATATTTTTAGGATTTTGGAACGTACTTAAAGAAGCATTAAGCCTACTCAATGACAGTATGATATCTAACTTTCATGACTTATTGTATCATCCTTGTAAAGCTAATCTAGTGATATAATGGAGGGCGTTGACGTGAGATTAGTAACTCCACTCTTTGGTTATATCAGTTGGAAGTCCCAGAGTGGGCGCGATTATAAGAGTTCGAGAAAAAGAAGTTACATTAAATTTGGCATTTACTTCATTGTGAAAAAAAACACTCAAATTTGCGGGACTTTTTTTAAATTTTTTTTTTTGGGACTGATTTTATGGCGCCCACTCTGGGGTCCACACTATGACAACCGAAAACTTGAGGATGAGGTGTTACTAATCTTCAGTGAACACTTCCTACCCCCCCCCCCCCCCCCAGATTTCAGCCAAAACGAGGTAAACCGTCTCAAATTTATTTTTTTTTTTTTATCAGCTGAAAAAAATTGCGATTGACTTTTTGGAGCTTTGTCTTATTTGCCGCGATATCTTACTTGTAAAGCTTTTGTAGTCTATGCTTTCGCTTAACTAAAACGCCGATCTTCCTATCAAAAACATATGAAGAAACCCATAAAACAGTGTTTTAATTAAAACACGACTTTAAAAAGCAAACGCGCAAACGGTATTATTGCACTCAATCAAAGGCCTAACTAAATTTTGGGAAAAATGTTTTTTTCCCCCACAATTAAGTAAAATTTAATAAAAATTTTGGAAATTTCTTTGACATAATTTGCAACCAATTAGATCGTCATATTTATCTTCTTAGAATTGATGAAGGAAATGTTTCAAATGTTTCAAAAATTTCAAAAACTAAGCCAGAAAGAGCAAAAAAGTGTTCATTACCAGTTCTAAGATTCTCTAAAGAATCCCCGGTCCTCTTCCAATATATGGACTCCTCAATTTGAATCTAAAAATTTGGGCATTCCCCAAAATTTAAAAATGCTTATTTCTCAGAAAATTTTGCCGAAACAAAAAAAAAATGCCAAATACATTTTTGTACTTCTTTACACGACCGTCTTAATCCCTCCGTGTAATAGTTTTTTTAATTATCCCGTTAAGATTCTAAAGACACTTTTGGGCCCTTAAATTCCCGTATCTTAAAAACTAAGCAAGGTAGAGCGAAAAGAGCAAAGATGTTGAATCAAAATCTATGACGATCCTTAATAGACCCAATGGGACTGGCCCTAAGGTGGTCTGTGCCCATGGGTTCCGAACCTAATGGGGTCTGCCCGCAATCGGAACTTTAAATGAGATGTACTCAATAAAATAAATTTTTTCACAATTTTTTCTTATTTTTCAGAGAAATTTAGATGAAAAGAAGGAAGACATGGCAATGGAGCTAAATCATTATGGAATTTAGTTAAGTTTCACACTTTTTGAATAATTTTTCTTTTTGAGTGTGGTATAAAGTTCCCGAGTAAAAATAATTTAATATGATCTTATATACTTTTATATAGTCATATTATTTGATATATGATCATGTGTGACACTATGTATTGCAAGATAAATTTATATAATAAATTTTGATGTGGGATTTTTTTAAGATATCGCCATACATAACTATATGTTGTAACATCTGGTCCCATGCATCATTTTAAATTTCTAAGTGTTTTATATAAAAGGACAAATTTTTTTGAAAATATTTTCTAAGTGTTTTATATAAAATTTAACATGACTCCATTTTTTGAAATTTTTCTAAGTTTTTTTCAAAGAACAACTTATTTTTATTATTTTAATTTTTCAACTTTTTATTAAAAACTAAAAAAAAAACATCCGATTTCTAAAATTGTATAAATTTTAATATAATTGGATATAATTTTATATCATTGGATTAGACCAAAACTCGTATCAAAGTCGATATAAAGTTATATAAACTGATATTATTAGATATTATTCGATCAAATCTTATGAAACCATTTTTCGTATAAGATTATATCAAAATAGACACGAACCCATATTAAATTATATATTGTGTCATATCAATTTTTTACTCGGGTTTAATTGCATTTAATTGCTCCTTTTTAAAAATTGGATTAAAATTTTGTCAAATACGAAACATTTTTCGAAAAATGTTACATTTTGGAGATGAGTATAAAAAACAGTACAAAAACAGTACACGCTTTAAAAAACAGTACTTTTGCGTACTGTTTTAGGTGGTGTGCATAAAACAGTACTTTTTATAAAAAAACAGTACATGTACTGTTTAAAACAGTACGAATGGCAACCCTAAATCCAACCTATTTAAGGGCAGATCTCCCAACTTTCCGCACTAAGAATATGCAACAATAATTACACAATATTGATTAAAACTTGGAATGATCATGTGTTTCTTAAGTTCCTGTCTCTTGAAATGTGTATATTTTTTCAATTTTTCATACATTTTAAGATTTTTGATTAATTGCGTTACTCAGGTTTAATTGGACGAATATAATTAAGTTGTTCATAAATTCAATAAAAATTACCATCAACTTGTATTTAAATGAAAGAAAGAAGTGAACAAAAAACAAACTGCGTTAGCATATCAGACAAACAGACATGCATCATGCAAACAAGTGCATGCACAAACAAGCATTTAACAGCAAAACGGTAGTAGTAGCAACAGGTTATTCATTTTTAATAATTTGATAGTTTGTTGTTGCAGCACGATGATAATGATGATTCTTTGCTAAATACTCGTACACTTGAATGTTAAAACAAATGAAAAGAATGACTTGAGAGCAAAAAAAAAAATATCCAAATACACAAAAATTTCAGGGGCTTCTTTGCAAACATATAACACAGGCTTAATTCATTTGAACACTCTTCATTTCAGGAAAAAAAAATAAACAAAACGAAGAAAGAGTACTACATTTTAAGAAAAGGTGGTCTACCCCAGTTGGGCAAAACGTGAAGAACGAGTTCGTCTCAACGATAGAAATTTACTGGAAATGAGCAAAAGTGTATCCATCATTTGGTCAGAGTGATCATAGACATAGAGGGTAACAAGAAAGCCACTGAATTTTCAAAGACAATCCTATAAATCTTTCTTATAAAATATTGCAGATTTATAATCAGAATGATCACGCATTTCGGAAACTGAATTAAATCTCTGGAATTGGTATAATAAAACATTCGATATAAAGTGTGGGGACTCTGGGTAGGAAAAACACTGGTAAACGGTTTATCTTTACAAACAAGTAACGCTTAGAATTTATTCTGGTCTACGCTGGGTCCGTGGCCAGCCAGATAAACCTTACCTAGCCCATTGGTTATATCATATCCATACAGCATAAACTGTTCGCATATTCCTTTAAAATGGAGGGATACCAGAGTAGTTTTTATTCCAAAGGCTGGGAAAAATCCCACAAGATTATTTTTTGTTAAAAACAATGGAAGCAATGATAAACTCATATTTTCGTAGAGTGATTGACCCGAGGTTGCTTTAGACAAGGCAACATGCACAGTATGCATTTCATACAGCAAGGTTCGATTAACGGAAACAGCTCTTCATGAGCTCCATGGTACCATCGAGAGATCGCTTTCGGTAAAGCGATTATAGTTCGAATTATAGTTCGAATAATATATGCCGTGAAGTTAGTAATAGAGGTGAATACAATAAAGTTGCACTATGCTCCAACTACCTTACAGGTTTCAACAGAATTTGAATGTGTTGCCTCTACAAAATTTCAAGCACAATCTACAGCTTTGTTCCGCGACTGAGACTCATCAAATATGGGCACATGGATGGACGTAGGAGGCAACACTACAGATTTGGCCTTCTCTTAATCAGAAGCGCACAAGTGAGCTGATATCGCTTCCAAGAGGAGAGATTTCGACGGTGGTTGCTATAATTTCCGGTCACTGTCTTATAGGGCAGCACGCAGAACGGTTGAATGTGCCGTCGAATGACTTTTGCCGTAGTTACATGGATGCAGAGGAGTTGGAAAATATCGACCATTGCCCGGAACTTTCTAGTCAGAGGCATGCTTCACTGGGATCTTTCTGATTTGTCGGATGTCAAAATTCAATATCTAAGACGTTTCATAAGAAGCTCAAATTGGTTTAACGACAGGGACTAGCAGGGAAACCTATTAAAGTCCCGTGGTATCACAATGGACCTCAGAGTTTGCGTGTGTTGATGTAAAACGTCAGCAGCCACTTACAACCTAACCTAAGCTGTGCTCTAACGGAAGAGAAGGATGACAGAAAAAGAATAAATTCACGCTTGCTATATTGCCGTTGGTGTTAAAGTGTACCACATTATTAGAAATTCTCGCTCGTTCATTTAGTCGTCGATATTGCTTACTAGCGGTTGCGCTCTTGGGATCAATAATGATTTCGTGTACAATTGCAGAAAAACGTCGTCAACGACTAGATCAGACTAGCACTGATATCTCTTCAAAAGTTTTCTGTCTTACTACCAGTCATTAAAGTTGTTTTGCAGAATTGGCCAATTGGGTTATTCCTCTGCTCCAACTACTGAAGATGGTGTAGCTTGTATTTAAGCTTCTGTTCCGTTTTCAGTTTTCTGTGAAATCACAAATCAAACATTATTCGCACAATTTTTTTTTTTTTTAGTTTTGCAAAAAAAGGTATGTAAGTGCATCAACATGAATGGGTTATGGGATCTGTCTGGGGATCATTTCAATATTGCCAAACATTTCAAAAGAAGAGTTTTGCATGTGGCAGTCAGCCAACCATCTACTTCAAACTTGCACATGCTTAATGTTGTTCATCATGATCTTTTGAGTTGCTGTTTAAACGGAGTGCTTCTGATATTTTTATTTGTTTGGTTAGTTGTGAGGGTTGGTTGCTGGAGGAGTATGCCAGCAACAAGTGTGTGCATTTGCGCATGCGCCGTACATACAATTTTTACTTTAAATATAATTATACCCTACACCACACTGTGGTACAGGGTATAATGAGTTTGTGCTGATGTTTGTAACTACCCGAAATATTGGTCCTAGACCCACCTTTAAGTATACCCATCGACTCAGAATCACTTTTTGTGTCGATTTAGCGATGTCCGTCCGTCCGTCCGTCTGTCCGTCCGTCCGTCTGTCTGTCTGTCTGTCTGTCTGTCTGTCTGTCTGTCTGTCTGTCCATGTAAACGGTGTAAACACGATACAGGTCGCAATTTTTAATCAATTGACTTGAAATTTGAAACTTAAGTCTCTCTTGGCCCAAGGACGAAGCCTATTGAAATTGGAAAAAATCGGTCCATATTTAGACCTAGCCCCCATACAAAGGTCCTCTTTAGTTTTGGCTCAAATGACTCTAATAACCGTATTATAGAAGGTATCGCTTTTTGGATCGATTTGGATGGTAAACATGTTTTGTCTTCACATATCATCATTCCGAATTTCAAAGAAATCGGACCAGTTCTTCTTGTAGCCCCCATACAAACCACCTTCCCGATTTTCACATAAATGTCTCAAATTTCATGAAAATAGAAAATATTTAATTAAAATTTTGTTTGTGTATGTTAAACGCGTACTTAAATAACCTTATCAAACCTGATAATCATCGGACCAGTTTTGGACTCAGGCCCCTTGTGAAAATTTCGCCCGATATTCAGTTAAAGCGGTTTATTGTCACCAAATAGAAGCCTATTTCACTCAAATTTGATTTGTGAGTGTTTTCTTCACTTATTAAAGGTTTTACAACATATAGATCTAATCGATCCATGGGACCCATTTTCCGGGAAACCTTGGTGTAGGGTATTATATGGTCGGTCTTGACCGACAATAATTTTCTTACTTGTTTTTTTATTTAAAGAGACACAAGTGTCCTTTTGTGTTGTTGTAAAGCAACGGTTTCAGTAACAATTTATTCGTATTCACCTGTATGACCACCTTGTTGACCAAACACTGTAAGCAAATCGGTCTGTCCATCTGTGCTTTCCTTTATTCATCTGTACTAACTGAGAATGTATTTGTAAGATTGGCTCCCCCGGTTTTGAATATTTTTTTAAAATTTTTATTTTGTTGGTGTGTCGTGTTCATTAACGCTTTTTTTTAAATATTTGAACGCGTGTTGTTATTTTTAAATTCGATTTTGTCTTGTGCTGTTGTTATTGTAGTGTTGTAGATAGTTTTTTTTTTTTTGGCAGCAGTTGTGTTGCTGCTGCTGTTGATTTCAATTTCTCGTTTGCACGTTTTTTCTGCGTTAAATTGTGAATTCGTTTACGATTAATCGTTAAAAATTTTAGATTACGCAGAATTTTTAACGTGTAAAATAATGTCACACATTTAACAATTAATGTCATGGTTGTTTGCTGTTGTTGTTTCACGAGTTGCAGATGTTGGTTTTTAGGGGGAAAACAAGAGAAAAAATCAATAGTTTTTTTATGACTATGGTCTCTTACAAGATGGTATTTAAATTTATTTTTTAATTTTATGCCTTGATAATGTCAAATATTTTTAATGAAGAGACGTTTTTCGTCAGTAAAGACTCTAAAGTTCGTTGTGATGCCACGGGACTGTAATAGGTTCCCCAAACAGTGCCCGCTGTTAAACAAATTTGAGCTCCTTATGAAACTTCTAAGATATTGAATTTTGACATTCGACAAATCAGAACGGTCGTGCAAATAAGCTCAGCTCTCTAGATTCCAATGAAACAAGTCTCTGCCCTGAAAGTGCCGGGCAATGGCCGATAAAGAGCTCGACAGTTTCTAACACCTCGTCATCCACGCAATTCCGATAAAATTTATTTGACGGCACCGCTCTGTGTGCTTTGCAATAAGACAGTGTCCGGTAATTACAGCAACCACTGTCGAAATCTCTCCTCTCGGAAGCGTTAACAGCTCTCTTGTGCGCTTCTGATTTAGAGAAGGCCAAATCAGACGTCCATCTATGTGCCCACTAGGGTGGCTCGTTTTTGGGTTTTTCTCTCTGAGCCTCAAAATTGGTGTTTTAAAAAATAAAGACTTTTTTTAAAAAAAAAAAAATTAAGTTTTTTTATTAAAATAATTAAAAACTTATTTTTGTATAAAATTTGATCGGAAATACTTAAATATGAAATTTAAAGATTTTACGATATCATTAACCCGTTCCAACTTGATACCAAAACAAGTAGAAAAGTTAAATTCGACTTTGCCGAATCTATGAATACCCTCCACAATGCATTTTTTTAAAGGGTAGTACATTTTTTAACGTGAAAAAATTAACAATTTTGATTAGAAATATTTAATTTTGAGTAAAAAACTCTTTTTTTGTCATTTAAAAAAAAAAATACTATTTCTTTTTTTGAGTGTAAAATTTTTTTCGAGTGTAATGTTTTTTTTTTACTGTAAAAATACTTCTGAGTGAATGCACGTACGTATGTACACAAAATATTGTAATTTTTGTAAAAAAAAACTAAATTTTTTTTGTGTACATTTTTTTTGAGTGTAAAATTTTTTTTTGAGTGTAAAATTTTTTTCGAGTGTAAAATTTTTTTCGAGTGTGGTTTTTAAGTTACCAATGCTTTTAAAACTAAACAAGTTTAAAAAGCATTGCTTAAAATTTAAACAAGTTTGAAAAGCATTGTTTAGTTACCACCAATGCTTTTAAAACTTGTTAAAACACGTGGCATTTTAGATGAAACTAATTTGAAATTCAGGGCTTTGCTTATAACTTTTGAACCACTGGACCGATTGAGCTGAAATTTAAAACCAAATAGACCCGGGGAACGACAAAGATACATGCTAAGCTTCAGTAGTCTCATTATTGTCTTTCGAAAGTTATCGTATTTTTTATCTCGTAAATTCGCGAAACACCCTTGCCGAAATTTACTCTTTTGCTCATAACTTTTGAACCACTGGACCGATTTGGCTGGATTGCAATACCAAGCTGACCAGGTAAATGACAAACATATATGCCAAACTTCAGTAGTCTCTGTAAAGTCTTTCAAAAGTTAGCGTGTTTTCTACGGACGGACAGACAGACAGACGGACGGACGGACATCGCTAGATCGACTTAAAATCGATCGAGGATCATAAATATATATACTTTATAGGGTCCTAGACCAATATTTCGAGGTGTTACAAACGGAATGACAAACTTATATATACCCTCTATCACTAGAGTGGAGGGTATAAAAATGGCATGATTTTTGGGGCTTTCTCAAAACACCTTTTTTAAAAATTTCAAAATTTTATTAAAAAAAAAAAAATTTTAAATATGAGGGGGTTAGAGCACAAGGGGTTCAAGTGCCTTATATTTGATAATGAGAAAAAAGAGGTTAAAGTTAAATTGCAATAAAAAATGTTAGATGCTATCTATAATATTATTTTTTAGTTAATAGAGATCCTGAGATATATTTTAATCTAACAAGTTAAAAAAATACCGTCTTTTACACCCTTTTGCACCCAAAAATTGCATCTGAAGTAAGTAAGTCGCACTTATACCCCTTGTGCTCTAACTTTTTTTATTAATTTGTAAATTCGTAAAAGGAAAACCACATTTTATTAAGAAAATGTGTAATGGTTCTTTGTTTAATTTTTTAGTCGTCATAATCAGATTCCATGACATCATTGGGCTCATCTTCATCTTCATTAGGGCATCCCGTCAAATCTAAACTTTCGAATTTCGTATCATAATACCTGCCGAAAATTATTTAACCAAATCTGGCTCAAAAATTAGGAATTTTTGAGTACTTTATGGGAAATTTTTTTTTAAAATTCCACTTTTGGTCCACAGATGCTGATTTTCAAACATAAAAATTATTTTTAACCAAATTGGTCTTAAAAGTTAAATTTTAATAATTGCTTGGAGCACAAGGGGTTTAAGTGCCTTAAATTTAATAATGGGAAAAAAGAGGTTATAGTTAAATTGCAGTAAAAAATGTTAGATGATATCTAGAATATTATTTTTTAGTTAAGTAATAGAGATCCTGAGATATATTTTAATTTAACAAGTTAAAAAAATACCATATTTCACAAATACAAGCACCAAAAAATTGCCTCTGAAGTATGTAAGTGGCACTTATACCCCTTGTGCTCTAACTTTTTTTATAAATTTGAAAAGAATGTTAGTTATTTGTAAAAGGAAAACCACATTTTATTACAAAAGTCTTTAATGGTTCTTTGTTTAATTTTTTAGTCGTCATAATCAGATTCCATGACATCATCGGGCTCATCTTCATCTTCATTAGGGCGTCCCTTGAAATCTAAACTTTCGAATTTCGTGCCGTGATACCTGCCGAACGATGGACATGGAGTAGCTAATTGTGGGAAAATTTATGAAAAATTTTTGTAAGGTCATTTTTAGTCTGCAACCAGCGGTCAAAGTTTAAAAAATTACGTTTTTGGACCAAAATTTATATCTGAAATATTTAACCAAATCTGGGTCAAAAATAAGGAACTTTTGCGCGTTTTATGGGAAAAATATTTAAAAAATTTCAAAATTGCGATTTTGGTCCACAGATGCTGATTTATAAACATAAAAAAAATTTTTAACCAAATTTGTCTTAAAAGTCGAAAAATGTTGAGTATTTTATGTGAAAAATTTTAAAATAAACCCACGATTTTGGTCCAAAAAAGCTGATTAGCATCTGTGTATCAAAATCTTTGATCAGCATTTTTGAACGAAAATCGTGTTTTTTATATTTTTTTAATATTTTTTAGATAACTTGCTTTACATTTTCCAACTTTTGGGACCAATTTGGATAAAAAAATAATATTTATGTTAAAAATCAGCATCTGTGGACCAATATTTTTTTTTGGGATTTTTTTTTGGGATTTTTTTTTTTTTCCTATTATGTACGCAAAAATTCCTAATTTTTGAGCCCAATTTGGTCAAAAAATTCGGACACGAATTTTGGTCGGAAATCGCCATTTTTTCACACTTTAACCGCTGGTTACAGACTGAAGATGCTCTTGCAAAATTTGATTACTATTACTACAAGAACTTCTCGGAATTCAACCACTTGTCCAAGTGAAAAACTAAATTTTAATAATTGCTTGGAGCACAAGGGGTTTAAGTGCTCATATACCCCTTGTGCTCCAAGCAAAACAGGTATTTTAGTAACAAGAGCTAGAAATGGTCGCCATATCTCGCTAACGGATAAGAATTTCACATTCACCTCTTGTGCTCTGAACTTCTGTGAACTTCCCCTACTAATTCCATATGTTAACTCAATTTTTTTAAAAAAGTCACTTGAACCCCTTGTGCTTTGAGCCCCTCATATATAATTTTTTCTTACAATTTTTTTAAAAAAGTCACTTGAACCCCTTGTGCTTTGAGCCCCTCATATATAATTTTTTCTTACTGAATTCATTAAGAACACCTTGGAGAAAACAAATGTGAAGTATGGCGGATATCCGTCGGGCCACTTTTCGGGAATCGCGGGGGGAAGTTAGCGGATTTCAAGGAAATGTTGGTTTTATCAATAATTTGGATTAATAAAATCTTATAAATTTAATTTTTGGGCAAATTAACGGTTTTTTGGTGTCGTAGCATTCTATTAGGTAACTGTAAGTCTGTCATGAAATCTTACCGATCTAGGACGTCTTTAACCCACATTGGCTGGGAGTCAAAAATGACCCCTGCAGAAAATTTGAAGTTTAGAGCTTATATTTTGTGCTATAAACTAGTATAAAACGGCTTTCGTGTATTGTACCCCAACTATTATTTCGTATTTATATATTATCTTTCAAAAAATCGTTAACCCTTTTTGGTAGGGGGTCAAAAATTTCCCATTCAGTAAAAAAAAATATATATTTTGTTGATATCAAAAAAATCAAGCACTATGTCTAAAAGTTTTTGATGGGGTCATTTTTGACCCCTGGCCAATATGGGTTAAAGATATCTTAAATAGGTAAGATTTAAGGGCTGATTTAAAGTTATCTAATAGATTGCCACAAATTAATTTTCTATTAAAAAATAAAAAAATTTTATTGAATGGGTCATTTATGACCCCCTACCAAAAAGGGTTAACGATTTTTTTAAAGATAATATATTAATACTAAATAAAAGTTGAGGTACAAAACACAAAAGCCGTTTTATAATTGTTTATAGCACAATATATAAGTTTGAACGGGTTAATGATATCGTAAAATCTTTAAATTTCATATTTAAATATTACACAAAAATAATTTTTTAATTATTTTAATAAAAAACTATTTTTTTTTTTTTTAAAAAAGAGTTATTTTTTGCAAAAGCCCTAATTTTGAGGCTCAAAGTGGAGACAGAAGATAAACTCCGATCGGAGTGATATTTTGCATGTGAGTTACCCTTAGGGGACCGACACTTTTGGCGGATATTAGAATTTGATAAGAGAGAAAAGCCCAAAAACGAGACACACTAGTGCCCACCTCTGATTAGTCTGCGTCGCGGAACAAAGCCGTAGCTCGTTTACTCTGGGCTGTATCGTGTCTTCTACAGATGGACACACGGACATCACTAGAATCGAACACTGACCAGTAATATATATGGGGCATTCCATGTCAAATCGGACACTTTGAAATTTTTCCAATTAGTTTACAGTTTTTAGTAACCTTCGAAAACTCCTTCGTGGTAAATTTTCAGATTTTTTTGATGACCCGTTCAAAACATATCAAATTTTTAAAAATTGGTAGTTTGTTCCTTTACTCAAACTTCTTTTACTCAAAACTTCTTCAATAATTGCCCAAATTTAAAATTTTTTTTTCTAAATTTTTGTTTTTTACGTACTTTAAAAAAAAAATACCAAAAAATTCTTAAATGTGCTCTAGTATGCGATTTTTAAGTTTTAAAATTTAAATCCCATTTTTGAACATGTTCGTACTCTTTGATTTTTTTGAAATTTTTTTGTGTAAAACTTCTATCGATTCAACAAATTTTTTGCCCAGGAAGATCGTTTGACAACGATTATTACTATTTTTTAAATTTTTTGAAAAAATTTTTTTGTAATTTTCATATCTTAAAATCATTTCTACTGCTCCAATGGTGCGTCATAGAGAGGTCATTTATAAGACCGACCCCCAATAATTTTAACGTCTTAACATTTCTTTGGAATAATACCCTATCTCCAATTTCTAAGGGGGCTCCCACACAAAACGACATTTTTTAAAATTTGTTCCAACCCCTCTAACTGCCCTAATAGTGCCCTTAGAGCAACAAAATGTATGATCGACCTACAATATTTTTTTAGTCCAAACATTTTTTCTAAACACACCTACCCTCTATCTTTAAGTGTTAAGGCGGTCCCCATACAATTTTTTTTAGTTTTTGTAAATTTGTTTTTTTTTAATCAAGATCTACCGGTCCAATGGTGCGTCCAAGAGGGGTCATTAGTGAGACCGACCCACAGAGGGTTGAAATGTACCAAAAGTGAGGATTAATTCAAAAGCTGAACTTTATCCTACACATTCGTGGGTGGTACTGGGTGAAAGGTAATTAAATTCTACATCACTATTTGCCAAAAAATTTTGTTTTGAGTAAATTACTCTATCGACTGTGAGCTGTCAAAGTCAAATAATTTTTCAAAATTTTTCGTGCCGTGCCTAAAACTGAAAATTGAGATATTTTGGGTGCTGATAATTCTTATTAAGCGTTCTAAAAGTAATTTTATTAAAATGGAACCATCAACTTCAGGTATTTGGCTACATAATTGCATTAATTTTTTTAGATAAATGTTTTGCAAATATTTTTAATATTTTTTTTAAAAAGTGCTCCATATTTGGGGTATTTTCGATATATACACAGAGTTTCAACAAATTTGTTGTTGCGATCCAGCAAATTTTATTAAGTGATATTTTAATATAGTATTTTAGCTTATATATTCCATACCAAACTTTTGCAGAGGCACCGCGTTTTTTTACTTATTAAAATTTTTGTGAAAGAACTCCAGTTGCTAAAAAAAAGCTAAAAAACATATGAGAAAGTGCATTATGGGAGACCCCTTAGTTAGAGGAGATACCAGGTGCGTACGTTGAAAAAAAAGTTGGGGATGAAAAAATAATGATAGTTGATCTCACATTTCAACCTCTACGAGCCAGCATGGAGCGGCAGCAACTGATTTCATTAAAAAAAAAAAATTGTATGGGGACCACCTTAAGGGTTAGATATACAGGGTAGGTATATTCTAAGAAAATGTTTGGGTTAAAAAAATATTGGGGGTCGGTCACATATTCGACATCTCTAGGGGCACCCTTGGGGCAGTTAGAGCTGTATGAGCAGATTTTATAAAAATGACATTTTGTATGGGAGCCCCATTATCGAGTGGAGATACGGTATAAGTATGTTCCAAAAAAATTTTGGGGGTAAAAATTAATGGGGATCGGTCTTATTGATTAATACTCTAAGACGCATTATGGGAGCGGTAGGAGCTGATTTCATAAAATAAACTAAAAAAAATAAAAAACAATTGTATGGGGGCCACCTTAAGGGTTAAAGATAAAGGGTAGGTATATACTAAGAAAATGTTGGGATTGAAAATATATTTGGGGTCGGTCACATATTTGACATCTCTTGGGGCATTATTGGAGCAGATAGAGCGGTAGGAGCCAATTTTTATAAAAAGGTTTTATCTTCTTTTTTAATAAAAAAATATTTTATATAATTTTTTTTTCTGTAAAACATTTTTTTTTACTAAATAATGTATAGTTAGTCTAAAAATATATAAATATTTATAATAAAGGGATTTTCTGAATTAATCCCCAGTTTACATATGTTTCAACCCTCTGTGCGACCCCCATTTATTTTTACCCTACAACATTTTCTTAAAACATACCTACGCCCTATCTCCACTCCCTAAGTAGGCTTCCATTCAAAATTACATTTTTATAAAATTTGTTCCAACTGTTATTTGTAAGGGAGCCTACTTAGGGAGTGGAGATAAGGCATAGGTATGTTTTTAAAAAAGGTTGCAGGGTAAAAATAAATTCCGACAGGGGTCTTACTAATGACCCCTGTCGGAAGCACCATTGGACTGGTAGAAGCTAATTAAATAAAACAAATTTACAAAAAATAAAAAAAAATGTATGGGGACCGCCTTAATAGTTTAATATAGAGGGTAGGTGTGTTCAGAGAAAATGTTTGGACTAAAAAAATATTGTGGGTCGATCATACATTTTGTTGCTCTAAGGGCACTATTAGGGCAGTTAAAGCGGTTAGGGCAAATTTAAAAAGATGTCGTTTTGTGTGGGAGCTTCCTTAGAAATTGGAGATAGGGTATTAGTTTGGTCCAAAGAAATGTTAAGACGTAAAAATTAATGGGGATCGGTCTTATAAATGACCCCTCTATGACGCACCATTGGAGCAGTAGAAATGATCTTAAGATTGGAAAATTACAACAAAATTTTTTCAAAAAATTTTAAAAAATAGTAATAATCGTTATCCCACAATCCTCCTGGGCAAAAAATTTGTAGAATCGATAGAAGTTTTACACAAAAAAATTTAAAAAAAATCGAAGAGTACAAACATTTTCAAAAATGAGATTTAAATTTTAAAAGTTAAAAATCGCATACAAGAGCGCTTTTAAGAATTTTTTGGGATTTTTTTTATTAAAGTACGTAAAAAAACAAAAATTAAAAAAAAAAAAATTGAAATTTGGACCATTATTGAAGAAGTTATGAGTAAAAGAAGTTTGAGTAAAGGAACAAACTACCAATTTTTAAAAATTCGGTATCTTTTAAACGGGTCATCAAAAAAATCTGAAAATTTACCACGAAGGAGTTTTCGAATGGTACAAAAAACTGTTAACAAATTGGGAAAATAAAAAAAAAAAATTCAAAGTGTCCGATTTGACATGGAATGCCCCATATATTTTATTGATCAGTGATTGATTCTAAGACATTCTAGCGATGTCCGTCCGTCCGTCTGTCCGTCTGTACACGATACAGTCCAAAATAAAAGAGCTAGACTTCCGAAGTTTGGCACGAATATATCTTATATTCCTAGGCAGGTTAAGTTCGGAAATGGACAAAATCGGACCAAGGGGAAAACAGTTCCCCCTTGGAGAACTAAACCAACCTAAGAAAAACTGCATGTCTTGCAGGGTTTTTGGTACTTTTGCTAAGCAAATGCAAAATTCTTATCTTAGAAAAAGTTCAAAATCGCAAGGGGAAGGTGCCCCCTAACGTCTCCCAACACCCCCCCCCCCCCACACAAAAAAAAGCCCCTTGATTTTTTTTATTTGTTTTTTTTCACATTTTGGAGGGTATAAAAGATTCTGCACAGCCGAATGTAACACTCTCACTTGTTCTCTTTCCTGTTTACCCAGACTTTCCCTATAGAAAACTGTCAGACTTTTCTTATAGAAAAACAGTCCGATTTTTGCTTTAGAAAAAATTGCAAAATTTTTCCTATCGAAAAATTGGAAAATTATTCCAATAAGAAAATTCAAAATTTTTTCCTATAGAAAAATACACAAGCTTTTAACAACCACCCCGCTTTTTTAAAGGTAATCCAGGTTCGAATCCTAGTCACGGCAATGTTCAAAAACATTGTCACAGAGAATGTTTTTTTTTTTAATTTCTGGGTTATTTTTTTTTTATATTCACTAAAAATTTTTGTTTAAACTAACAAAATTCATGTTAAACTTTAAAATATAGATATGCAAAAAATACGTCACAACTTAAAATCACCCGTATCATGCTCACTAGCAAAGCTTTAAGTATGTATAGTATAATACATACACACATTCAGGGTTATTTTTAAAAATCTATTTATAGCACTGTTAATGAACTTGTGTGTGTTTTTTATCAACTATATTTGCTATTAGCAGCAATAACTTCGACTGGAAGGTTGGCATCTTCTGTAATAGCGCTTCTGCTAGGTCGGATTGTGGAATGTTCTGAGGCTGGGGGTTCTGTGTGGTGGATTTCTCCATGTTGACGGAACGTCCGCACTAAGCTTGCCGTCAATATGGGTACCAGGGAGGAGTCCTTGGTATTCAGGTTGGCTAAGGAGGGGTGTACCGGGCCAGGGGTGAAAACCAGCAGCCAAGAGTCCCCGCGGTAAGCAGTAGTGGGATAGCGTACCGGAGTGTTGTGCCATCGCCAGCCCAGCCAATATGATTGGACCATAATCTTTTTGATACAAAATTTATGATAAAATTTTTTTTACAAATCTTGAAACAACACAGGTTTTTTATGAGAATTTCAATAGACGTAATTTTGTTGTTAAAAGTTTTATCATAGAAAAATTCTTCAATCAACAATAACGTGGATTCAATCAATTTTTTTTAATGAAATTTCTCCAATAAAGAAAATTGTTATACACTCAAAATAATCACTCTGTTAAATTACAGAGATACTATGCTGAGCCAGCAGAAAATACCGTAGATTTCCAACCAGCAAGATTTTTTGTTATTTTACGAAGAAAACTCTGTAAAATGATTTCGATAAAAAAAAACCTGTAAATTTACAGAATCATCTGTAAAATATTGATAAAAGCGACCAGAATTTTACTATTTTATTTACTATTTGTTTCTGATCAATTTCTCTTTCCTTAATGTGTAAGTAGTGTTGACAATTGGAAAATGCCACCGAGTAAATTTGCCCGCTTTAATGCTTCCAAATTGTAAATTTACTTTTTTTATTTTTGTGAAAATTACGATGTATTTTACGAGTACCTCCAATTTTACCCGACATCCTCGTAAAATTTACCAGGTTTTATTGTAATTTAAGACGCTTTTTAAAGGGCGGTTGAAATATTTGGGAGTTTTTTGAAGAGCTTTTATTTAAAAACTGTATTACAGAGCACTAAGTTAAATTACAGTTGAAATTTAGTATTTTGGTTACGAGAAAATGTATAAAATCTGTATTTTACCAAAAAACTCTGTTTATTATCTATAAAATAGAGATTACAAAGTAAAAACTAAAATTACAGATAAAATTTTGTTTTTCGGTTACAAGAAAATACAAAGTATATTCTTAAAATCTGTATTTCGACAGATAACTTTGTCAAATGTCTGTCGAATTAAGATTACAGTCATTTTACAGAGTTTTTAACAGAGTAATTATTTTGAGTGTACCAATCATCAAATTATAGGTGATTAATTCAATATTTCTTCAATCCAAAATTTTTTCGATTTCGATCACAAATTTGATAAATTTTTTATTTATAGTTTATTTTTAATTAATGTATTCACATAAACTAAAGCGAAAAAAATCTGGTACGTAGAAAATTTGTAATTCGAGAGATAAAGAAAAAAAAACAAAAATTTTAATCAAAACATGACTTATTTAAATTTTGTTGATCAATAGATTCAATTGACAATAATTGTTGTGTGTGTAGGTAATGAAAATTGACATTAAATTAATCAACCAGAGAAATGTTGCATTTCATCAATGAAACTGGTGTCATAAAAGTTCCTGTCAATGAAAAACTTACAAGTAAATAATGAAATTATTCGTAGATCAGAAATTTCACCAAACGCAAAAATAAGGGTCAGCTTAATTGTTAATAGAGATAATTAAATTTTGACACGTTTTATGAAGTATTTCATTAAATGTATGAAAGTATTCATTGATTAATTGTTGAATTAATTGTAGTAAGCGAAGGAATATCGCAGCCTTAAATTGAAATTATTGAAAGTTTTATAAATAATTAATAATGTAAATTGTACATCACAATGAAGATTCGACACACTTTCTAATTTTGGACGAACATGAGAAATTGTTGTCTACGGTATGGTGAGGCACTTGGGCAAACAAGAATTTGGAGCCCCAAAGGAAAGTAAAATGCCAGCGATTTGTGTACTCTTGCCAAAAACATTAAATCATGATAATGTTTTGCGGAAGATTTGGGTGTACTTGCCAAAGCAAAATTTTAATAGAAAAAATAATGTTATATTACTTTGCTATTCCATGCAAAAGGAATGGAAATATCAGTAGAGGACCCCATTAAAAAACCAAAAGATCTGTACATTTCGTAAGTGAGTGCAAAGAAGTGTTTTTGCATTTTGGAGAGTATAAAAGATTCGGCACCAAAGAATATAACACTCTCACTTGTTTTATGTACATTTGATAAACAAATGGAAAATTTTTATGCGAAAAGCTTAGACTTGGTGAAAAAGTAGTTTTGGTAAAAAACAAAATATTTTTTTTTTAACGAAAAACAAAATTAAGTTAAAAAAAATTTTATGAACCCAAAATTTTTGGTGAAAAAAAAAAATTATGAAAAAACGTTTTTGATGAATTTTTTTGATGAAATGAAAAATTTTTTGATGTAAAAAAAATTGATGAAAAAAAATTTTTTGATGAGAAAAACATTGAAAAATTGGTGAAAAACTGTTTTATTCACCACGAGGTGAATTATTATCAAAGTTACAAACCCAAGTTACTAAAATGTTTGGTTTTAAGAAAATAAAAATAGTTATTCTCATTTTCTTTTTCGTTAATTGTGCAACTTTTTTAAAATTAGACACCAGCCTAAAAACATTATCATGTTAAAATGTTTTTTAACAATAAGTCTAAAGGTGTCTGGCAAGTTTAATGGACATTTTTGTGATCTACTCGACAAAACCAACAACCTATACTAACAAGGGAAGTCTCCCTGGTGTCACCCTCCGATCTTAATGAAATTTGGATATGTTATTAAGAACGAAAATTAATTCGATACGTATTTTTTTTTTTAGCGGCCAAACTCATTTTTAGGGGGATCGATTTGTATGGGGGGAAATTGAACTTTTCAGTTTTTTACGATTTATGCCTATTTAAACAAAACTAATATAGACATGTGTGGTATCAGATTAAAGGTATTAAAAATACCTATCTCGTGGTGCTAACAACGGGCCAAAGAAATTAATATTTTTCGAAAAATTTTGGTATTTTACTCAAAATGACAAAAGGTTGTGCATGTTTTGTCTCGTTCTTAACACATAGGATAGGTTTTCTAAAGACCTTTCATTTGGTATGTAACATGACTAGGTTTCTTTGCTAAATATAGGAGATAAACGAAAAAAACTGAAAAATTTCCTTTTCTTCCCACCTCCTTTTCACCCCCTAAATATGAATTTGGGCCGCTAAAAAAAATACGTGTCCCATTATTTTTTCTGCTCTACAAAATAAAACCAATTCCATAAAGATCCGCGGGTGACACTAGGGAGACTTCCCTTGTAAAACACATCATGCCTATGCCGCTCTTATCAGCTGTCACTGATGACAGGTTTCCAAAAAAAAAAAATATTTTGTAAACATCTAATGAAAATTTTAAATTAAACTACAAAAACAAATAAAAACAATTTCAGGAAATCTGTTCCCAGACCAACTATAACATTTGATTTTATTTTGTAAGAGCCTTTTCAATAAATAAATTTACATGTCCTTTCAAAAATATAAATTTAAATGATTGTCCCATAAATGTTTCCTCATGTTGGTTTCTCCGGGACTTTTGGTAATTTTTTTATAAAAATAACGAAAATTGTATTTAAATTTTCATTAAAATTTTTTTTCCGGTTTTTAAAGAATTCGAAAGCCCGTACCTAAACTTGTATGTTTTTGTATTTTCTTTAGGTGATATTTAATATGACATTTAATATGTCAAACCCTTACCTAAAAACTTTTTTATTATATCGCTAATTTGCATAATTACTGTTAACTGAAAATCATTGTATGAACTTACCATTTTCAAAACTGCCTTAAAACACATTCACTATGGAATGCCTCATATATGTGCATCTTAAATATTTTTCTGAAAAAAAAAATAATAAATAATATAATATACAGTCAAACCCGGTTATAACGAACTCCGAGGGACCTGTAAAAATAGTTCGTTATAAGCGAAGTTCGCTATAAGCGAAGTTAGCTATAAGCGGGGTTTATTTTGTATTAACCTAGTTTTATTTCCAAAAAAAATGTTCCAATTTTGGTTTTTTCGACGTTTTTTTTGAAAGTAAACTACTTACTGAGAAGAAAACATTAACAATATAAATAAATTTTATCAAAATAATAATATTAACCAACAATTTCAAACCATTTGTGAGTTTGGTAAACATAATTGCCTCAAATTTCAAAATATTTATGGGAGTTCGTTATAAAAAGGTAAATATACATGAAATTGTGTTCGTGGGACCATAATAAGTAGTTCGTTTTAACCGAGGATTCGTTATAACCGAGTTCGTTATAAAAGAAGCATTTTGTGTGAAAATTGTTACCAAAACGTCGGGACTTTAGAATTAGTTCGTTATAACCGAGAATTCGTTATAACCGAGTGCGTTATAACCGAGTTCGACTGTATAAATATTTTTAGAAATGATAATTTCATTAATCATTTTTCCTAATTTAAACATTAAAGAAAAACAGCAACAATGATCTCCACATGTATATAAATAACATCAAAACCAGTTGTTTAAATTTAAATAATCAACAAATATTTTTAAAACTCAATCTTTAAAGATAAGAAAACTATTAGAGAGCTTCTGTTTTATAGTTAGAAAAATCTGTGAGCATCTTTGCAGCGAAAGAAACCAGAGGCGTCGGTGGTGTAATGGTCAGCATAGTTGCCTTCCAAGCAGTTGATCCGGGTTCGATTCCCGGCCGACGCACACTATTTTTTGTTTTAAGATAATATTTTTTTTTTAATTTTTAAAGATTGATAGACTTACAAGGAACGTCTTTCAGAGGGCACCCACCGATTGACCTGAAACTTGCATATAAAAAAGAGGGGAGGATAATAAGAGTTACTTTTTTTATATTAGCTGTCCAATCTTACATTTACTGAGTCAAAGGCGAGGAAGGAAAACGGATTTTTTTTTTTGTTTTTTGAGGATTTTCACATTTCTTTTAAGGAAACTTTAAGAACATTTTATACAGGTCGAAAGGTTTTTTGAAGGCCCATCCAATAACGTATCGGTTGTGTCTAAATTCGTTAAGTCCTTTTTTTCAAAAATGTAAAAACTTAAGAGTAGTTTATATGGAGAGTAGGGTGGCAGCTATTTTGCAAAACTTCGAATTTGAAGGAGTGCACCCCTAATTTTTATTACATTTGGTCTAAAAATGCTATACTAAAAATTTCAGCCAAATCGGACAACGTTAACACGAGGCTCATCGAGGTCAAAGGTCAAAGGTAAAAAAATAGCCATATTTTGATTAAAAACATTAAATAAATGGTGTTGTTTTTTGAATATATTGTTAAAAAGTGGTATATGAGTTGTTTTTAGTATAAGTAGATAAATTAAAAATTTTTGGGTTTTCAAAAATTAACCCTTGTAAGTCTTTCGGGGTCAAAATGACCCAATTTTCACAAAATGACCCCTAAAACACGAAAATCAGCCCCAATTTTCTAAATTTATTGAAATAAACCTATGTAAACCCATATTTATATTCTATTCTATCATAAATACTCAGATATGAACTACTGTCTTTCTAGGATGGCATTCACCCGTTTCACGGTAAGGCCAAAAATATGTATTTTATTTGGCGTGGTTCTCAAAACTGATATTTTGGTTTTTTCAAAATTTTCTTAAACAAAATTAGGAAAAATGCTGAAAACACCACAGAATCTTATAAAACATATGTTAACATATAAAAAAAAATTTTTTGGGGGATATCCCTCGGATAGTTTGGCGGGGGCATCGATTTAAACTCAGCGGATTTCGAGGAAAATGCCTTTTTTGCCCACAATTTATTCAATATGGAAAAAATTTGGTAAATATTTTAAAATTTGACAAAGTCAGGGCCATTAATTATTAAAAACTATGTAAGACATTAACCCTTAACGTTTTAGGAAAATGGAATAATATTAACCCGGTTTTTATTCGGGTCAAAGGTCAAATTTAGGGATATTTGGATTTTTTTTAGAAAAAGGCATCTAAATATGAAATTTTTATTGCGATTTTTTATAAAACTTGGTATAATTATTGTACGAGCTCAGAAAAATAATTATTTAATTTTTTTTAAATTAACCCATAAATGAACATGGGGTCAAAATGGCCCAGCACATTAAAATTTCTTTATATAGATTTTTATATTTTCTTTCGATTTTTATAAAACTTGTTATGATTATGTGCGAGGTCAGAAAATTAATTATTTGATTTTTTAATTAACCCATAAATGAACATGGGGTCAAACTGGCCCAGCAAGTTAAAAATTCTTAATATATATTTTTTTATTTTTTCTATTTCTATAAAACTTGTTATAATTTTTATGCGACGTCTGAAAAAATAATTATTTGATTTTCGTAAATTAACCCATAAACGAACAAGGGGTCAAAATGACCCAGCACGAAAAATTCTTAATATATATTTTTTTTATTTCTTTAAAACTTGGTATAAACATTGTGCAAGGTCAGAAAACTAATTATTTGATTTTTTTAATTAACCCATAAATGAACATGGGGGCACGTTAAAAATGCTTAATGATTTTTTTTTTTTTCGATTTCGATAAAACTTGGTATAACCGTTGTTCGAGGTCAGATATTTTTTTTAATTAACTCATAAATGAACAATGAAAATCAAATAATAATTATTTCTGACGTTTCATAAAAATAATAACAAGTTTTATAGAAATAGAAAAAAAAAATATATTAAGAATTTTTAACGTGCTGGGCCATTTTGACCCCATGTTCATTTATGGGTTAATTAAAAAATCAAATAATTAGTTTTCTGACCTCGCACATAACCATAACAAGTTTTATAAAAATCGAAAGAAAATATAAAAATCTATATAAAGAAATTTTGATGTGCTGGGCCATTTTGACCCCATGTTCATTTATGGGTTAATTTAAAAAAAAATTAATAATTATTTTTCTGAGCTCGTACAATAATTATACCAAGTTTTATAAAAAATCGCAATAAAAATTTCATATTTAGATGCCTTTTTCTAAAAAAAATCCCTAAATTTGACCTTTGACCCGAATAAAAACCGGGTTAATATTATTCTATTTTCCTAGAACGTTAAGGGTTAATGTCTAACATAGTTTTTAATAATTAATGGCCCTGACTTTGTCAAATTTTAAAATATTTACCAAATTTTTTCCATATTGAATAAATTGTGGGCAAAAAAGGCATTTTCCTCGAAATCCGCTGAGTTTAAATCGATGCCCCCGCCAAACTATCCGAGGGATATCCCCCAAAAAATTTTTTTTTTATATGTTAACATATATTTTATAAGATTCTGTGGTTTTTTCAGCATTTTTCCTAATTTTGTTTAAGAAAATTTTGAAAAAACCAAAATATCAGTTTTGAGAATCACGCCAAATAAAATGCATATTTTTGGCCTTACCGTGAAACGGGTGAATGCCATCCTAGAAAGACAGTATTTCATATCTGAGTATTTATGATAGAATAGAATATAAACATGGGTTTACATTGGTTTATTTCAATAAATTTAGAAAATTGGGGCTGATTTTCGTGTTTTAGGGGTCATTTTGTGAAAATTGGGTCATTTTGACCCCGAAAGACTTACTTTTGAAAACCCAAAAATTTTTAATTTATCTTCTTATACTAAAAACAACTCGTGTACCACTTTTTAACAATATATTCAAAAAACAACACCATTTATTTAATGTTTTTAATCAAAATATGGCTATTTTTTTACCTTTGACCTTTGACCTCGATGAGCCTCTTGTTAACGTTGTCCGATTTGGCTGAAATTTTTAGCATAACATTTTTAGACTAAATGTAATAAAAATTAGGGGTGCACTCCTTGAAATTCGAAGTTTTGCAAAATAGCTGCCACCCTAATGGAGAGATATATTCGTACCAATATCTTATATAATAATCTCTATTAAAATTAAGCTGATCCGTGTTTTTGCGTTTGGCGAAATTCCTGCTAGTTTGGATTTTATTCGGATTTTCTCGAAAGACCACATTTTTCATATGGTGGCAACTCTTTTCAAAATTTGAGATTGGGCATCCAAAAAAAAACAGCTCCCTTATTCCTATATGCAAGTTTCAGAACAATCGGTGGGTATTCTCTAAAAGTTCTCATATTAAACGAATTTTTTAACATTTATAGCGAATAATTTCGTTCGAAAAACGATTAATTTTTTTCCAATAAACGAATAATTCAATCTATTAATCGAATGATTGGTTTTACTCAAACAAGTTTTTTTATTATTCCAAAAAAAATTCGTTCCATTATTCGAATAAGTTTACTCAAACAATTTTACTAAACTATTTTTTGTCGATTACTTAAATAAAATTATTCGAATAGTTTGATTCGATTCATTCGATTTTTCGGATAATTTCAACCGAATAATTTTATTCGATTTATTTTAGGCGAGTATTCAAATAACTTTATTAGATTTTTTGTTTTTTAATTTATTCAAATAATTTAATTTGAATAAAGTTTTTGAACAATTTTACTAAAATATTTTTTTTTTTTTTGATTATTTTAATAATATATTATTTAAATAATCAAAAAAAATATTTTAATAAAATTGTTCAAGTAAACTTATTCGATTCAATTAATTAGAATAAGTTTACTCGAACAATTTTATTAAAATATTTTTTTTTTTTCGATCATTTAAATAAAATTATTCGAACTGTTTTATTCGGTTGTTCCCATAATTTCATTAGATTTTTCGAATAATTTCAACCTAATAATTTTATTCGATTTATTTTAGGCGATTACTCAAATAACTTTATCCGATTTTTAATTTTTTCGATTTTTCGTACAATTGAATAAAATTATTCGATTAAAGCTTTTCCCATAACCAAATAAAATCACTTGAAAAAATGTATATTATTCGGATGTTCCAAATATATTATTTAAATAATCCAAAAAAATATTTTAATGAAATTCTTCGAGTAAACTTGTTCGATTCAATTTTATAAAAAAAAATTTTTTCGATCATTTAAATAATATTATTCAAACAGTTTTATTCGATTGTTCGAATAATTTCATTAGATTTTTCAAATAATTTCAAGCGAATAAATTTTAAGCTATTCAAATAACTTTATTCGATTTTCAATATTTTTTTTTTTTAATTTTTTCGATTGTTCGTACAATCGAATAAAATTATTCGATTAAAGCTATTCCCATAACTAAATAAAATCTATTGAAAAAAGGTATATTATTCGGATGTTCCAATTCTAGCAATTTTATCGATTGTTCAAATTATTTCATCCGATTAGTCGAAAAATTTTAATCGAATAATTTTAATTAATCGAAAATATTTAATTGCTTAAATTTTTTAGATTTTTCGTACACTTAAATAAAAACATTCATTTAAAAATATTCCCATAATCATTCGAATAAAAGTTATATTATTCGAATGTTCCAATAAAATTTTTAATTAAAACGAATAATATTATTTTAAACGCATAATTTTATTCGGTATTCGAATGATTTATTAGATTATTGATTTTGATTGATTTTGGTTGATTGAGGAGTGAATTTAAGGAGTCCAGAAATTTAATGAATGAATTAAAGTCGACTAAAATTTTTTAAGCTATCGAATAAAATTATTAAAATATTTCATAAAATTACTTTAAAAAATCTAATATAACTTTAAGAATAATCGAATAAAAATTTGTCAAACATTCAAAAAATTGTACAACTTAAGCACAAATATAATATTAAACGAATTTTTGAACATTAACAGCGAATAATTTCGTTTGAAAAACGAATGATTTTATTCGAATAAACGAATAATTGTATTCGAATAAACGAATAATTAAATCTTATAATCGAATAACTCAATTTGGTAACCTAACTCAATTTGGTGTTACTTGAAAATATTTTTTGCTATTCCAGAAAAATTTCGTTCGATTGTTCGAAAAAATTTATTAGGATAATTTAATTCGAACAAGTATAGTCGAACAATTTTATTGAAATATTTTTTTCCGATTGTTTAAATAATATTATCTAAATAGTTTAATTAGATTGTTCGAATAATTTCATACGATTTTTCGAATAATTTCAACTGAATTATTTTATTCGATTTAGTTTAGGTGATTATTCAAATAACCTTATTCGATTTCATAATTTTTTTTTTTAATTTTTCGATTTTTCGTACAATCGAACTAAATTATTTGATTAAAGCTATTCCCATAACCCAATGGTTCCCAACCTTTGATCAGCGCCCCACTAGGGGCAATTGAAATGCTTTTTTCTTAAATAAACTAAAAAAAAAACTTTTTCGAACGATGCTTTTAACGAAAAGTTTACTTAACCACAATTAAATTTTGAATTTTAGAACAAATATAAAAAATTTCCAATTTTTTTTAAGTGTAGGGGGTTCTTTGTAGTTTTTTTAACTTAAAAGTGGGACATGGCGCAAAAAATGTTGGGAACCATTGTCATAACCAAAAAAAATCATTTGAAAAAATTTATATTATTCAAATGTTCCAATTTGGAAAATTTTACTCGAATTATTTCATTCGATTATTCGAAAATTTTAATCAAATAATTTTATTCGATTAATTTTGGGCAACTCTTCGCATATACTTGATTGCTTAAATTTTTTGTACAATTAAATAACAATTCGATTAGAGTTATTCCCATAACCGATTAAAATCATTCGAATAAAAGTTACATTATTCGAATGTTTCAATAAAATTGTTTATTTAAACGAATAAGATTATTATTTTTAACGCATAATTTTATTCGGTATTCCAATGATTCTTATCGATTATTGATTTATATCGAATGCCATAATAACTTTATTCTATTATTTCTTTTTAAGTTATTTAAGCAATTTAACTCAATTGACTTATTTTGTTTGACAATTTTTAATCCATTTTTTGTTCAATCAAATAATTTTATTTGATGAAAGCTATTCTTATAATCGAATCAAATCATTCGATTAATGAACTATTCCATAACATCGTTATTCGAAAAATTTTCTTCAATCAAATATTAGAGTTGCTTAATTCATTTGTTTTTATTACATATTTTATATGAAGAAATTATAATTTTGTTTAATTTTTAGATTTTTTTTGATTATTCGAATAATTTTATTCCCTTATTCGGCAGTTCTCTTGGAATAATTGTATTATAAGTTTATTCTTTTAAACATTTAATTTTTGTATAATGTAAAAAAACACAAATAATTTATGTAAATCAATTGATCAGAGTTATTCGAATAATCGATTTAAATTGTATTCGAATTATTTTATTCAACTATTTGAATTATTTTATTCGATTAGTCGAAATATTTTATTCTATTATTTGAATAACTATATTCGTGTAATTTATTTCAATTAGTTTTAATCGATTATTCGTAAAATTTTATTCGAAAAATTGTATTCGATTGTTTCACTTTTTTTTTTTTTTGATAAAATTTTAGCCGATTTTGCGTACAATCGGATACAAATATTTGATTTAAAATTTTTTTTAAAACCGAATAAAATCATTCGAATAATGTTTTTTTTTCAGTTGTTTGAATTGCATTGTTTATTCAGTCAAACAATTTAACTCCACTAAAATACTTAAACAACATTACTCGATTGTTTGGATATCATATTTTATATGATAAATTTTTTATATAATAAATTTTAATCGAATAACTTCATTTTTTAGTTTTTTGAACAATCTAACTCGATAGACTTATTTTAATTTATAATTTTTATTAGATTTTTCGTTTTATAAAATAACTTTATTCGGTGAAAGCTTTTCTAATAATCGAATCAATCATTCGAATAATAAACAATTCCAATAACATCGTTATTTAAAGAATTTAATTTAATTAAATTCAATCAAATATTAGCATAAAATTATTCGTTTTTTGTAGAACATATTGCGTATGATGAATTTTTATTATTTTTTTTTACAACCGACTATAATTATTCTATTCAAACTATTCCAACAACTGTCTTAATTCTTTCGTATAATGGATTTATTTTATTCGATTAATTTTTTTTTGGTTAAGAAAAATAATTTTGATTTGTTTTCCGGATTTTTTTTATTATTCGAATAATTTTATTCCATTCTTCGAATTATTTTCTATTTCTATTCTATTCGAATAATTTTAATTTAATTTATTTTTTTAGAATGTACGAAAGAAAATACAAATAACATAGGTAAAACATTTAATCAAAATTGCTCGAATAATCGATTAAAATTCTTTGAATTATTTAATTCGATTATTCGAATTATTTTTTCGATTATTCGAATTATTTTATTGAATATTCTAATTATTTTATTTAATTATTTGAATTCTTTTTTCGATTATCCGAATAAAAACATTCGATTAATGGCGTAATTTTTTGTCGGTTAATTTTAATCGGTTATTTGAAAAAGTTTACTCGATTGTTTTCCTTTTTTATAAATATTAGCCGATTTTTCGTATGTAATGGATTTATTTTATTCTATTTTCTTTTGGTTTAGTGAAATAATTTTGATCTTTTTTCCAGATTTTTTTTGATTATTCGAAAAATTTTATTCCAGTCATCGAATTACTTTTTGAGCAGTTCTATTCGAATAATTGTATTCTTTTTAACAAATAAGTTTATTATTTATATTTATTTTTTAGAATGTACGAAAGAAAATACAAATAACATAGGTAAAACATTTAATCAAAATTACTCGAATAATCGATTAAAATTGTTTGAATTATTTAATTCGATTATTCGAATTATTTTATTCGATTATTCTAATTATTTTATTTGATTATTCGAATTATTTTTCGATTTTCCGAATAAGAACATTTTATTAATCGCGTAATTTTTTGTCGATTAATTTTAATCGATTATTTGAAAAAGTTTAATAGAATGTTTGACTTTTTTATAAATTTTAGCCGATTTTTCGTATAATCGAATACAAATATTTGATTAAAACTTTTCTAAACTAATTTTCTGACCGAATAAACTTATTGCAATAAGAGATTATTTTATTAAATTTCATCAGTTATAATAATTCAATAATTCAAACAATAAAACAACACTATTCGATTGTTTAATAACACATTTTATACGATAAATTTTAGGCGATTTTTTGTACAAACGAATAAAATTTTCCAAAAACCGATAAAAATTAATTAAATTATTAATTAATATTAAAATTCGTATTATTTGTTCGTTTAATGGAATAATATTGTTCCATAATTCGAATAATATGATTTGATTATTCGAAAAATTTTATTAAATTACTCGAATAATCCTTTTTATACCCTCCACTCTAGTGATAGAGGGTATATATAAGTTTGTCATTCCGTTTGTAACACCTCGAAATATTGGTCTAGGACCCCATAAAGTATATATATTCATGATCCTCGATCGATTTTAAGACGATCTAGCGATGTCCGTCCGTCCGTCCGTCCGTCCGTCCGTCTGTCTGTCTGTCTGTCTGTCTGTCTGTCTGTCTGTCTGTCTGTCTGTCTGTCTGTCTGTCTGTCTGTCTGTCTGTCTGTCTGTCTGTCTGTCTGTCTGTCTGTCTGTCTGTCTGTCTGTCTGTCTGTCTGTCTGTCTGTCTGTCTGTCTGTCTGTCTGTCTGTCTGTCTGTCTGTCTGTCTGTCTGTCTGTCTGTCTGTCTGTCTGTCTGTCTGTCTGTCTGTCTGTCTGTCTGTCTGTCTGTCTGTCTGTCTGTCTGTCTGTCTGTCTGTCTGTCTGTCTGTCTGTCTGTCTGTCTGTCTGTCTGTCTGTCTGTCTGTCTGTCTGTCTGTCTGTCTGTCTGTCTGTCTGTCTGTCTGTCTGTCTGTCTGTCTGTCTGTCTGTCTGTCTGTCTGTCTGTCTGTCTGTCTGTCTGTCTGTCTGTCTGTCTGTCTGTCTGTCTGTCTGTCTGTCTGTCTGTCTGTCTGTCTGTCTGTCTGTCTGTCTGTCTGTCTGTCTGTCTGTCTGTCTGTCTGTCTGTCTGTCTGTCTGTCTGTCTGTCTGTCTGTCTGTCTGTCTGTCTGTCTGTCTGTCTGTCTGTCTGTCTGTCTGTCTGTCTGTCTGTCTGTCTGTCTGTCTGTCTGTCTGTCTGTCTGTCTGTCTGTCTGTCTGTCTGTCTGTCTGTCTGTCTGTCTGTCTGTCTGTCTGTCTGTCTGTCTGTCTGTCTGTCTGTCTGTCTGTCTGTCTGTCTGTCTGTCTGTCTGTCTGTCTGTCTGTCTGTCTGTCTGTCTGTCTGTCTGTCTGTCTGTCTGTCTGTCTGTCTGTCTGTCTGTCTGTCTGTCTGTCTGTCTGTCTGTCTGTCTGTCTGTCTGTCTGTCTGTCTGTCTGTCTGTCTGTCTGTCTGTCTGTCTGTCTGTCTGTCTGTCTGTCTGTCTGTCTGTCTGTCTGTCTGTCTGTCTGTCTGTCTGTCTGTCTGTCTGTCTGTCTGTCTGTCTGTCTGTCTGTCTGTCTGTCTGTCTGTCTGTCTGTCTGTCTGTCTGTCTGTCTGTCTGTCTGTCTGTCTGTCTGTCTGTCTGTCTGTCTGTCTGTCTGTCTGTCTGTCTGTCTGTCTGTCTGTCTGTCTGTCTGTCTGTCTGTCTGTCTGTCTGTCTGTCTGTCTGTCTGTCTGTCTGTCTGTCTGTCTGTCTGTCTGTCTGTCTGTCTGTCTGTCTGTCTGTCTGTCTGTCTGTCTGTCTGTCTGTCTGTCTGTCTGTCTGTCTGTCTGTCTGTCTGTCTGTCTGTCTGTCTGTCTGTCTGTCTGTCTGTCTGTCTGTCTGTCTGTCTGTCTGTCTGTCTGTCTGTCTGTCTGTCTGTCTGTCTGTCTGTCTGTCTGTCTGTCTGTCTGTCTGTCTGTCTGTCTGTCTGTCTGTCTGTCTGTCTGTCTGTCTGTCTGTCTGTCTGTCTGTCTGTCTGTCTGTCTGTCTGTCTGTCTGTCTGTCTGTCTGTCTGTCTGTCTGTCTGTCTGTCTGTCTGTCTGTCTGTCTGTCTGTCTGTCTGTCTGTCTGTCTGTCTGTCTGTCTGTCTGTCTGTCTGTCTGTCTGTCTGTCTGTCTGTCTGTCTGTCTGTCTGTCTGTCTGTCTGTCTGTCTGTCTGTCTGTCTGTCTGTCTGTCTGTCTGTCTGTCTGTCTGTCTGTCTGTCTGTCTGTCTGTCTGTCTGTCTGTCTGTCTGTCTGTCTGTCTGTCTGTCTGTCTGTCTGTCTGTCTGTCTGTCTGTCTGTCTGTCTGTCTGTCTGTCTGTCTGTCTGTCTGTCTGTCTGTCTGTCTGTCTGTCTGTCTGTCTGTCTGTCTGTCTGTCTGTCTGTCTGTCTGTCTGTCTGTCTGTCTGTCTGTCTGTCTGTCTGTCTGTCTGTCTGTCTGTCTGTCTGTCTGTCTGTCTGTCTGTCTGTCTGTCTGTCTGTCTGTCTGTCTGTCTGTCTGTCTGTCTGTCTGTCTGTCTGTCTGTCTGTCTGTCTGTCTGTCTGTCTGTCTGTCTGTCTGTCTGTCTGTCTGTCTGTCTGTCTGTCTGTCTGTCTGTCTGTCTGTCTGTCTGTCTGTCTGTCTGTCTGTCTGTCTGTCTGTCTGTCTGTCTGTCTGTCTGTCTGTCTGTCTGTCTGTCTGTCTGTCTGTCTGTCTGTCTGTCTGTCTGTCTGTCTGTCTGTCTGTCTGTCTGTCTGTCTGTCTGTCTGTCTGTCTGTCTGTCTGTCTGTCTGTCTGTCTGTCTGTCTGTCTGTCTGTCTGTCTGTCTGTCTGTCTGTCTGTCTGTCTGTCTGTCTGTCTGTCTGTCTGTCTGTCTGTCTGTCTGTCTGTCTGTCTGTCTGTCTGTCTGTCTGTCTGTCTGTCTGTCTGTCTGTCTGTCTGTCTGTCTGTCTGTCTGTCTGTCTGTCTGTCTGTCTGTCTGTCTGTCTGTCTGTCTGTCTGTCTGTCTGTCTGTCTGTCTGTCTGTCTGTCTGTCTGTCTGTCTGTCTGTCTGTCTGTCTGTCTGTCTGTCTGTCTGTCTGTCTGTCTGTCTGTCTGTCTGTCTGTCTGTCTGTCTGTCTGTCTGTCTGTCTGTATGTCTGTCTGTCTGTCTGTCTGTCTGTCTGTCTGTCTGTCTGTCTGTCTGTCTGTCTGTCTGTCTGTCTGTCTGTCTGTCTGTCTGTCTGTCTGTCTGTCTGTCTGTCTGTCTGTCTGTCTGTCTGTCTGTCTGTCTGTCTGTCTGTCTGTCTGTCTGTCTGTCTGTCTGTCTGTCTGTCTGTCTGTCTGTCTGTCTGTCTGTCTGTCTGTCTGTCTGTCTGTCTGTCTGTCTGTCTGTCTGTCTGTCTGTCTGTCTGTCTGTCTGTCTGTCTGTCTGTCTGTCTGTCTGTCTGTCTGTCTGTCTGTCTGTCTGTCTGTCTGTCTGTCTGTCTGTCTGTCTGTCTGTCTGTCTGTCTGTCTGTCTGTCTGTCTGTCTGTCTGTCTGTCTGTCTGTCTGTCTGTCTGTCTGTCTGTCTGTCTGTCTGTCTGTCTGTCTGTCTGTCTGTCTGTCTGTCTGTCTGTCTGTCTGTCTGTCTGTCTGTCTGTCTGTCTGTCTGTCTGTCTGTCTGTCTGTCTGTCTGTCTGTCTGTCTGTCTGTCTGTCTGTCTGTCTGTCTGTCTGTCTGTCTGTCTGTCTGTCTGTCTGTCTGTCTGTCTGTCTGTCTGTCTGTCTGTCTGTCTGTCTGTCTGTCTGTCTGTCTGTCTGTCTGTCTGTCTGTCTGTCTGTCTGTCTGTCTGTCTGTCTGTCTGTCTGTCTGTCTGTCTGTCTGTCTGTCTGTCTGTCTGTCTGTCTGTCTGTCTGTCTGTCTGTCTGTCTGTCTGTCTGTCTGTCTGTCTGTCTGTCTGTCTGTCTGTCTGTCTGTCTGTCTGTCTGTCTGTCTGTCTGTCTGTCTGTCTGTCTGTCTGTCTGTCTGTCTGTCTGTCTGTCTGTCTGTCTGTCTGTCTGTCTGTCTGTCTGTCTGTCTGTCTGTCTGTCTGTCTGTCTGTCTGTCTGTTGAAAACACGCTAACTTTTGAAAAACTTTACGGAGGCTCCTGAAGTTTGACATATATATTGGGAATTTACCTGGTCAGGTTGGTATTGCAATCCAGCGAAATCGGTCCAGTGGTTCAAAAGTTATGAGCAAAAGACTGAATTTCGGCAAGGGTTTTTCGTGAATTTATGAGATAAAAAGCACTATAACTTTCGAAAATCAATTCTGAGGATGCTGAAGCTTGGCATATATGGTTTCCGTTCCTCCAGCATAGTTCGTATTGAATTTCACCCAAATCGGTCCAGTGGTTCAAAAGTTATTAGCAAAACCGTGAATATCAGATTAGCTTCACCTTAAATTCACGTGGTGGAAACCAGTTAAACCTCTTTAAAACCCATTGGTAAGTCACAAAAATATTTTATAACGTATTTTTGTCACTCAAAAATATTTTTATACCAAAACAAAAAAAAAATACACTCGAAAAAAATTTTACACTCAAAAAAATTTTACACCAAAAAAAAAATTAGTAAATTTTTTTTTTAATGTAAAATTCGAAAAAATTTTACACTCAAAAAAAATTAGTAATTTTTTTTTTGAATGTAAAATTCGAAAAAATTTTACACTCAAAAAAAAAATTTACACTCAAAAAAAAATTTTTTTTTTTTTTTTCAGAAATTACTAAAAAAAAATTTTTTACACAAAATAAAATATTTCTTATCATAACTGTTATTTTTTTCACGTTAGAAAATTTACTATCACTTAAAATGGGCATTGTGGAGGGTATTCATAGATTCGGCCAAGTCGAATTTAATTTTTCTACTTGTTTTAACTAAAAAATAAAAAACAAATTTTTAAAAATAATTAAAAAATTTAAAAAAAATTCCACAAAAAAATCTGAAAAAAAAATAATAAATTACAGATTTTGCTTTCTTACTTGTTAACTATTGTTATAAAAATTAACTGTAAAAAGAAAAAAAAATATTATTTTCGTCGCGGTTTTTATAATTTGCTTTGCATATTAATCTTGTGTGTTTTTTTTAACCCCCATAAACAAAACAGTATTTTAGCTCACTTTGCTCAACAGCTGCGGTGTCCGAGTGGTTAAGGAGATGGACTTGAAATCCATTGGGTTCTACCCGCACAGGTTCGAATCCTGTCCGCAGCGACTAAATTTTTTTATTTTTTTTTTATTTCTTGTTTTTTATTTTTTAATTTTTTTTTTTATTATTATTATTTTTTTTTTAAATTTTGTATTTTTGGTTTCAAAAACAAAAAAAAAAAATATTTTTATCTGTTTTACGAATATTTCTCCGTTTTAAAGGGGTTTATTCGTAATAACTGAAATATAACTAAAGTAGGATTTTTTTTTTTGACCGATATTGCATGAATATTTGTCATATGTACAACAATTGTAATATATATTGTAATATATTACACTAAATCTTTAGGAGTTTGCCCTAGTTTTTTTTTTTTTATTCATATTTTTATTGCTTGATTCAAACGTTAGACATACATAGGAAATTTCCCAAAGTATTTGCAAAATATAATGAATAAAAAAAATATATAATTTTCTAAGCAGTTCATGTTTGATATTTTATAGACTTTGTCGTTTTTAAAAATTTTTATTTAAAATACATAATTATAAATTTATAAATGAATTATTTAAATAAATTCATAATATTAACTTAATTTGTAAGAAAAATGTTAATGAAGAAATTATTTTGGTAAAAAAATTAAATTCGATTTTTACAAAATATATTAATACCCTCTCCAATGGAAAAACATCTGCAAAAATTAAAAAAATTTTTTAAAAAAAAATTTTGTGAAAAAAAAAAATCTTAAAAAAAAAAATTGTGAAAAAAAAATTTAAAAAAAAAATTTGAACAAAAAAAAATTTGATCGGAAAAAAAATTGGAAAAAAAAATTAAAAAAATTGTTTTCACAAAAAAAAAATGGTAAAAGTTTGTTTGATAAAGACAATTTTTTAAGGACAAAAAAATGTTCAAAATTTGTTTGGTAAAGAAAATTAAAAAAAAAAAAAAAATTGAATCTATCAAGAATCACGACTATATAATTTATGGGTCCCAGAACAAAATTTCGATGAGCTACAAACGGAATGAATTCATAATTTAACTTAATTTGTGAAAAAATGTTTATTAAGAAAAAACTTTTGTAAAAAAGTAAAATTTGACTTCTACAAATATATTAATACCCTGTATAGTAGCAAAAATATGTAAAAAAAAGTTTTGTAAAAAAAAAAAATTTTGTGAAAAAAAAATTAAAAAAAAAAATTTGTACAAAAATAGTTTTCACAAAAAAAAAAAAAAATAGTTTGATAAGGAAAATTTGTAAGGACATAAAAATGGTCTAAATTTGTTTGGTAAAAAATATTTAACAAAAAAAATTGTTTAAAAAAATATTTGGCAACAAAAAAATATTTAAAAAATTAAAAATTTAGTGAAAAAAATTTTGAGAAAAAAAAATTTTACTACAAAAAATACCAAAAATATAGTTTTCACAAAAAAAACAAGTAAAAAAAGCCCTCCACAATGTCAAACAGATTATTCAAAAATACTTTATTTAAAAAAGAAATTAATTTAAAATTTAAATTAAAAAAAAAAAAATTGGTGAAAAAGGAAAAAAATATTTGCAAAAATTAAAAAACAAATGTCTGCGAATTTTGTGTACTTGATTTGGGTGTACTTGCCAAAGCAAAGTTTTTTTTTGAAAAGATAATGTTATATTACTTTGCTATTCCATGCAAAACGAATTGTAATATCAGTCGAGGACCCCATTAAAAAACCAAAAGAGCTGTACATTTCGTAAGTAAGTGCAAAAAAGTGTTTTTACATTTTGGAGAGTATAAAAGATTCGGCACCAAAGAATAAACCACACTCACTTGTTTTATGTACATTTGATAAACAAATGCAAAATTTTTATGCGAAAAGCTTATACTTGCTGAAAAAGTTAAAATTATGTTAAAAAAATTTTAATGAACCCAAAATTTTTGGTGAAAAAAAAAAAAAAGTTTGATGAAAAAAAGTTTTTGATGAGTTTTTTGATGAAAAGAAAAATTTTTTGATGTAAAAAAAAATTGATGAAAAAAAATTTTTTGGTGAGAAAAAGATTGATAATAAAAAATTTTATAAAAAAAATGATAAAAAAAATTTAATAAAAAAAGATAAAAAAAGATTTAATGAGAAAAAAAATAAATTGATAAAAAAAAAATTTGATGGAAAAAAAAATTTGATGGAAAAAAAATTGATGAAAACAAAAAAAAAAAAAGGAGGAATAAAAATTTGATGAAAAAAAAAAAATTTGATAAAATAAAAAAATGATGAAAAAAAAGTTAGATAAAAAAAATAAATTTATGAATAAAAAAATTGATGAAAAAAAAAGTTTGATGAACAAAAAAAAATTGATGAAAAAAAAAATTGATGAAAAAAAAAATTTGATGAAAAAAAAAATTTTATGAAAAAAAATTTTTTTTTTGTTGAAAAATAATTATGTTACTTTTTATTCACCAGCTGGTGAAAAACGGGTTTATTCACCACGAGGTGAATTATTATCCAAGTTACAAACCGAAGTTATTAAAATTTTTTGTTTTAAGAAAATGAAAATAGTAATTCTTGTTTTCTTTTTCGTTAATTGTTAGCTTATATAGTCAAACTGAGGTGGCGTCCTGCAACTTTTTTAAAATTAGACACCAGCCTAAAAACATTATCATGTTAAAAATTGTTAAAAAAATGTTGGCGAAAAAAAAATTTTCCAAAAAAATTTACGAAAAAAAATTTTGTGAAAAAAAAATTTTGAAAAAAAAATTGTGAAAAAAAATTTGAGAAAAAAAATTTGAAAGAAAAATAATTCTGACAAAAAAAAAATACTAAAGTATTAGTTTACAAAAAAAAATAAATTTGAAAAAATGATAAAGAAAATTTGAAAAGACATAAAAATGGTCAATGGTCGGTAATCCCAAACGGAATGAATTCACAATTTTAACATAATTTGTGAAAAAAATGTTTATAAAGAAAAAAATTTAGTAAAAAAGTGAAATTCCACTTTTAGAAAAAACATTAATACCCTCTACAATGGAAAAAATATTTGCACTAATTAAAAAAAAAAATTGTTAAAAAAAAATTTTGGAGAAAAAAGTTTCAAAAAAAATTTTGTGAAAAAAAATTTGAGAAAAATTATTTTGATTGAAAAAAAAATGTAAAAAAAAAATACTAAAAAAAAAGTAAAAATTTGATAAAGAAAATTAATAGGGAAATAAAAATGGTCAAAATTTATATGGTAAAGAAAATTTTTAAAAATTAAAATCAATCAAGAATCACGAATATATAATTTATGGGTCCCAGAACAATATTTCGATCAGTTACAAACGGAATGAATTCACAATTTTAACTTAATTTGTGAGAAAAAAGTTTATGAAAAAAAAAAAATTTGGTAAAAAACGTGAAATTCGACTTTTAGAAAAAATGTTAATTAAAAAAAAATATTTGCAAAAAAAAAAAAATGTTAAAAAAATGTTGATGAAAAAAAAATTTGAGAAAAAAATTTTTGAAGAATTAAATTCAGACAAATAAAAATTTTTTAAAAAAAATACTACAAAAATAGTTTTCACAAAAAAAAAGTAAAAATTTGTTAAATAAAGAAAATTTGTGAGGACAAAAAAAATTAGTTTGGTAACCCAGCAAAAACTTGCATTACCAAGTAATGAAATGTGTAATGGGAAATTCAAAAGTTATAACTACTTCTGATTCGAATTACCTTTCCCATTACATTTACATGCAAATGTGCCAAATGTAATGATTATCAAACCAGTATTAATAACTAATTACATATATGAGGCATTCCACACCAAATGTCCAGCGAAAAAAAACACGTGTACCATAAACTTCTAAATAGCTTGTATGGATAGCCCTATATGAAACTTAAAAAATTGCGTTTTCAGTTTTTCAATTTTTCAAAAACTGGGCTTAGGAGGCGTGGTCAAATGTTGGAAAAATTGTCAAATTTGTGGCGAGTTGCCTTGATTAAATATTTATCACATTAAAACGAAATGCACCACAATCTTAAAATTTTACATTCTTATATAGTTTCGTATGGGCTATCGAATAAAATTTTTTTCCAAGAAAAATTTTCAGAACCCGTTCTGAAATTTTCCATTTTTTAAAAAACTCAATTTATCAAAAATCCGGCCACTTTTTTTTCTTTTTTTTTAATTTTTTTTTTAAAGTTTAGATGTTTGTCCATCCACACAAAAAATATCAGAAATGTATTTTTCGTTTTTTTCGAGAAAATCGCATTTGAATTTTAAATTTCATAACAATTTTGTAATTTGCTTGAATTTTCTTGTGTCAACAGAGCGTATGACGAATATTTATGCAATTAATATTACTCATTCGCAACTTTAAAACAAAGAAATACAAGCAAATAACAAAATTGTTATGAAATTTAAAGTTCAAATGCGATTTTCTCGAAAAAAAAGATGAACGTGTTTCTGATTTTTTTTGTGTGGATGGACAAACATCTAAACTTTTAAAAAAATAAGTAAAAAAGAAAAAAAAAAGTGGCCGGATTTTTGATAAATTTACTTCTTTAAAAAATGGAAAATTTTAGAACGGGTTCTGAAAATTTTCCAAAACAAAAAATTTTAATCGATAGCCCATACAAAACTATATAAGAACGTAAATTTTTGACATTGTGGTGCATTCCGTATTAATGTGATAAATATTTAATCAAGGCAACTCGCCACAAATTTTTCCATTTTTCCAATATTTGACCACGCCTCCTAAGCCCAGTTTTCGAAAATTTGAAAAACCAAAAACGCAATTTTCTTAGTTACATATAGGGCTATCCAAACAACCTATTCAGAAATTTACGGGACACATGTTTTTCTGTAGCGGGACATTTGGTGTGGAATGCCTCATATACTTATAGGTAATGAAAAAATTATTTAAAAAAAAAATTTAAAAAAATAAAAAAATACTTAATTTTATTTTATTTTTATTCAAAATAATGTACAGTGAGTCAAAAAGTGAAAATCTAGTTCTGATATTTTTTTATTTTATTATAATGACTTATGTAAGTCATTATTAATAAGTCCTTATTTTTCATTTCAAAATAATGCTAAAGGTAATTTTCTGTCATTACCAAGTAATTCGAATGGTAATGATGTGTCATTACCAAGTTTTTGCTGGGAAAGAAAATTTTCAATACTTTATGGGTCCCAGAACAATATTTCGATGAGTTACAAGCGGAATGAATTCATAATTTTAACATTATTTGTAAGAAAAATGTTTATGAAGAAATAAATTTGGTAAAAAAGTGAAATTCCACTTTTAGAAAAAAATATTAATACCCTCTACAATCCCAGAAAAATATTTCGATGAGTTACAAAATATATTAATACAATGGAAAAAATATTTGCAAAAACTAAAAAAATTGTTTAAAAAAATTTTGGCGAAAATTTTGATAAAAAACATTTTGATAGAAATAAAAGTTCTGACAAAAAAAAATTGTTAAAAAAAATAGTTTTCACAAAAAAAAAGAAGTAAAAATTTTTTTGATAAAAAAAAAATTGTAAGGACATAAAACATTAACATTTTCTCAAAAAAAAAATGTTGAAATCGATCAAGAAAAGAATTACGAATATATAATTTATTTGTCCCAAAACAATATTTCGATGATTTGCACGTGGAATGAATAACATAATTTGTGAGAAAAATGTTTTTGAAGAACTAAATTTGGTAAAAAAAGTGAAATTTGATTTTTACATAAAATAGTAATATCCTCGACAATAGAAAAAATATTAATAAAATAAATTGTTAAAAAAAATTTTTCCCAAAAAAAAAAAATCTTAAAAAAAATTTTTGCGAAAAAAAAATTTAAAAAAAAAATATTTTATGAAAAAAATTTGTAAAAAAAAAAATACGAAAATAAATTCTGACAAAAAAAGTTAACAAAAATTGTTTAAAAAATAATACTAAAAAAATTGTTTTCACAAAAAAAATCTCCCCCAACCAAATTTAAAAGAAAAAAAGGGGAAAAGAAAGGAAAGAATACAAAAGAAGAGAAAAGGAGAGCGACAAAAGGAAAGTTTAAAAGAAAAGGAGATAATCTGAAAATTTTGTTTAAGATTGTCTTAGAATCTTAAAATTTGTCTAAAAGAAAAATGTCTAAGAATCTCATAAATTTTCTATAGAAAAAATGTTTTTAAATCTTGAAATTTTTTATAAGAAACAAGTTAAGAGTTAAATTCGACCTTGCCGAATGTAGTGATACCCTCCACAATTTCTAAAAGATTATTGCAAAAACTTTATTTAAAAGGAAATTACTTTTGAAAAAACAAAAAATTTTTGAAAAAAAATTTCCGCAAAAAAAATGGTAAAAAAAAATCCGCGATTTTTTCCTTTTTTTTTAAAATATGTTTGTACTTGTTTAAATACCATTTGGTGTTCAATTATGTTCACATAAGTCAACCAGCAGCCGAATTAAAGCATTTTGTATTTTTAGGTTATGTTGAATGTACTAAAATTTTTGATGTGTCCTTACATTTTCGTTCATAACTTTTTAACCGCTAAACCGATATCGCTCAAATGCAACACCAAACTTCTAGGGAGAACTTCCAATAAATATGCTAAGTTTCAGTCATCTCCGTGTAATATTTTGGCCGTGATCACCATTTACACAGACAGACAGACAGATGGACAGACGGATAGACGGGCATAGCTAGAATGTCTTAAAATCGATTGGGGATCATGAATATATATGGGGCATTCCATGTCACATCGGACACTTTGAATTTTTTTTTTTTAGATTTTCCCAATTTGTTTACAGTTTTAGTACCCTTCAAAAACTCCTTCGTGGTAAATTTTCAGATTTTATTGATGACCCGTTCAAAAGATATCGAATTTTTAAAAATTGGTAGTTTGTACCTTTACTCAAACTTCTTTTACTCATAACTTCTTCAATAATGGTCCAAATTTAAATTTTTTTGTTTAAAATTTTTGATTTTTTACGTACTTTTTAAAAAAGAATCCCAAAAAATTCTTAAGAGCGCTCTAGTATGCGATTTTTAAGTTTTAAAATTTTAAATCTCATTTTTAAAAAGGTTTGTACTCTTCGATTTTTTTGAATTTTTTTTTGTGTAAAACTTCTATCAATTCTACAAATTTTTTGCCCAGAAAGATCGTGGGATAACGATTATTACTATTTTTAAAAATTTTTTGAAAAAATTTTATTGTAATTTTCCAATCTTAAAATCATTTCTACATCTCAAATGATGCGTAATAGAGGGGTCGTTTATAAGGCCGACCCCCATTATTTTTTACGTCCTAACATTTCTTTGGACCAACCTAATACCCTATCTCCAATTTCTAAGGAAGCTCCCACACAAAACAACATTTTTTAAATTTGCTCTATCCGCTTTAACTGCCCTAATAGTGTCCTTAGAGCAACAAAATGTATAACCGACCTACAATATTTTTTTAGTTCAAACATTTTCTCTGAACACACCTACCCTCTATCTTTAACTGTTAAGGCGGTCCCCATACAATTGTCTTTATTTGTTGTAAATTTGTTTTATTTAATCAGCTTCTACCGGTCCAATGGTGCGTCCAAGAGGGGTCATTAGTGAGACCGACCTCCATTTATTTTTACCCTACAACATTTTTTTAAAACATACCTACGACCAATCTCCACTCCCTAAGTAGGCTTCCATTCAAAATTACATTTTTATAAAATTTGCTCCAAGTGTTATTTGTATGGGAGCCTACTTAGGGAGTGGAGATAGGGCGTAGGTATGTTTTAGAAAAATGTTGTAGAGTAAAAATAAATGGAGGTATGTCTCAATAATGACCCTTCTTGGACGCACCATTGGACCGGTAGAGGCTGATTAAATAGAACAAATTTCCAAAAAATAAAAAAAAAATTATGGGGACCGCCTTAACAGTTAAAGATAGAGGGTAGGTGTGTTCAGAGAAAATGTTTGGACTACAAAAATATTGTAGGTCGGTCATATATTTTGTTGCTCTACGGGCACTGTTAGGGCAGTTAGAGCGGTTGGAGCAAATTTTAAAAAATGTCGTTTTGTTTGGGAGCCCCCTTAGAAATTGGAGATAGGGTATTAGTTTGTGCTAAAGAAATGTTAAGGCGTAAAAATTAATGGGGGTCGGCCTTATAAACGACCCCTCTATTACGCATCATTGGAGCAGTAGAAATGATTTTAAGATTGGAAAATTACAATAAAATTTTTTCAAAAAATTTTTAAAAATAGTAATGATCGTTATCCCACGATCCTTCTGGGCAAAAAATTTTAGAATCGATAGAAGTTTTACACAAAAAAAAATTCAAAAAAATCTAAGAATACAAACATTTTCAAAAATGAGATTTAAATTTTAAAACTTAAAAATTGCATACTAGAGCGCTTTTAAGAATTTTTTGGCATTTTTTTTAAAAAGGTATGTAAAAAAACAAAATTTTAAAAAAAAAAAAAATTAAAATTTGGACCATTATTGAAGAAGTTATGAGAAAAAGAAGTTTGAGTAAAGGAACAAACTGCCAATTTTTAAAAATTCGATATCTTTTGAACGGGTCATCAAAAAAATCTGAAAATTTACCACGAAGGAGTTTTTGAAGGGTACTAAAAACTGTAAACAAATTACACTCTAAACAAATGAGTCCAGTTTCCTACTATAAATTGGGTACATTTCAACAAATTCAAATAATATTCTATTATAAATGTGTAAATTTCCAATAATTTGTTGGTACAACTACACATTTTGTGTAAATTTACCCAATTTATAGTAGGAAACTGAAATCATTGTAATTAGAGTGTAGGAAAATCTAAAAAAAAAAATTGTTCAAAGTGTCCGATTTGACATTGAATGTCCCATATATACTTTATGGGGTCTCCGACCAATATTTCGATGGGTTACAAACTGAATGACAAAGTGAGTATACCACCATACTGTTGTTGGAGGGTATAAAAACGCGGATTCAATCAATTTTTGATTGAAATTCTTCCAGTTAAAAAAATTGTTATACCAATCATCAAATTGTAGGTAATTGATTGAAAATTTTTTTAATCAAATATTTTTTCGATTTTGATCAAAAATTTTATCAATTTTTTATTAATAGTCAATCAAAATAATGATTTATTTAAAATATGAATTGCAAGCTTATGACAAAATTATGAAAAAATTCATCTGTTTTGCTTTTCAGTATGTTGCCAACAATAAAAAAAGGAAAACCCGATTATTTTGTATATTTTTGAATTAATCTATTCAAATAAATTAAAGCGAAAAAAATCTGGTATGCTGAAAATTTGTAATTCGAGAGATAAAGAAAATAACAAAAATTTTAATCAAAACATTGATTTTATTGATCAATAGATTTAATTGAAAATTTTTAGCCAATAATTTTTTGTGTGTATTAACTTCGTGATTGGTATAACAATTTTCTTTATCGGAGGAGGTTCAATCAAAAAATTTATAAAAATTCCTTTTATCGTGATTGAAATTCGTTTTCAATTCTATCAGTGCGGAGGGAATTAAAAGTACTCATATTTTTGCTTTTCTTTACAAACCAATACATATTAATTTATAAGCCTTTTGGAAAATACAACGAAACAAAAGACCACCCAAAACTCATCTGCCTAAACAAACTTTTTTTTTATCAAAAATCTAAAAAAAAATGTGTATAATCAATACCTTCCTATAACTCACACTTCATAATAAAAACCAAATGAAAGCCAATCATGCACCCAAAAACTCTACACATGCAAAACGTAATGCGCACAACAAACTTTTCATAAGTATATTTTTTTTTTTGCATTTATCAACGTTTGCATTAAACACTGGATGGACGACGGACGCACTGACCCAGGCAGGCACCTACAATGTTCGTAGCAGAACCAAAGGTAAACTCATCAAACAAACCAATATGCATATTGACATTAGAAAGAGATGGAAATATGCAATAAAGGAATCGCAATAATAAACAAACAAAATAAAAACCAAAAGGAAGAAGATCCTTTTGTAGGCTTTTTATTCCCTGAATACAAAATGTGCTCAAACATACACACCGCACTTTTTGTGTAAAAGCACACACACAAACACACACTCAGTTTTATACACATGATGTGTTTTTTAAAACTGACGCTCCTTTCTCACACTGAGGGTCATGGTTCGCTCCAACACTCTATAATACAAGGATGCATGTGCATACAATATGTTGTTGACCGTACGACCGACCCAACCAACCAACCATTCATACAAACGTATCATTCCTTACATAAAAAATACATTGAAAGAAAACATTTCATTGCACAGAAAGAATTGAAAAGGAATTTCATTTACCAAAAACGCTGTTTCAATTAATTTTTTTATTGAAACTCCTCCGATGAAGAAAATTGTTATATCAATCACCAAATTGTAGGCGAATAATTGATATTTTTTTTAATCAATTACTTTTTCCGTTTTTATCACAAATTTTTTCAATTTTTTATTTAAAGTCAATTAAAATAATGATTGATTTAACGAGGGAATTGTAAGTTAATGACGAAATCATAAAGAAATTTATATTTTTGGCTTTCCAACACAGAAAAAATTTGAAACGAATTTTAATCAACAAAAACGCGTTTTCAATCAATTTTTTGATTGAAATTCCTGGCAATTAAGAAAATTGTTAAAACAATTATCAAATTCTAGGTGATTAATTGAAAATTTTTTCAATCAAACCTTTTTGCCGATTTTGATAAAAAAAAATATAAATTTTTTATATATAGTCAATCAAAATAATGTGATTTAATGAATGAATTGTAAGCTTATGACAAAATTATCCACAAATTCATCTTTTTTTGCTTACCAATAATAAAAATGTAAAACCCAATAATTTTGTATATTTTTGAATTAATCTATTCAAATAAATTGAAGCGAAAAAAAATCTGGTATGTTGAAAAATTTGTAATTCGACAGTTAAAGAAAATAACAAAAATTTTAATCAAAACATTGATTGACTCATTTAAATTTTGTTGATCAATAGATTTAATTGAAAATTTTTAGACAATAATTTTTTGTGGTACGCAAAAAACTTTTATTACAAAGAAAGAATCACAAAAACGTGGTTTCAATTAATTTTTTAATTTAAACTCCTTCTATGAAGAAAATTGTTATATCAATCATAAAATTGTAGGTGATTAATTGATTTTTTTTCAATCAAATACTTTCGATTTTGTTGACAAGTTTAATCAATTTTTTATTTAAAGTCAATTAAAATAATGATTGATTTAACGAATGAATTGTAAGCTTATGACAAAATTATGAAGAAATTCATATTTTTTGCTTTCCAATATGTTGCCAACAATAACAAAAAGTAAACCCCGATTATATTGTATATTTTTGAATTAATGTATTCAAATAAATTACAACGAAAAAAAATCTGGTAAGTTGAAAATTTTTAATTTGATGGTTAAAGAAAATAACAAAAATGTTGATCAAAGCAATAATTGACTCATTTATGTTTTTCTGATCAAAACATTTAATTGAAATTTTTTAGACAATAATTTTTAGTGCGTAAAAAAATATAGAAAATATAATAACAAAAATTTTGGCGGTACACAGAATGAATTTAAAACGAATTTCAATCACCAAAAATGTGGTTGCAATTAATTTTTTAATTTAAACTCCTTCGATGAAGAAAATTGTTATATCAATCATCAAATTGTAGGTGATTATTTGATTTTTTTTTTCAATCAAATACTTTCGATTTTGTTCACAAGTTTAATCAATTTTTTATTTAAAGTCAATTAAAATAATGATTGATTTAACAAATGAATTGTAAGCTTATGACAAAATTATGAAGAAATTCATATTTTTTGCTTTAAAAATGTTGCCAATAATAAAAAAAGTAAACCCCGAATGTATTGTAGATTTTTGAATTAATGTATTCAAATAAATGAAAGCGAAAAAATATCTCGCAAGTTGAAAATTTGTAATTTAAAGGAAATAACAAAAATGTTGATCAAAACAATAATTGCCTAATTTAAATTTTGTTGATCAATACATTTAATTGAAATTTATTTTTTTTTATTAAACATTTTTTTGGCGGTATGTACACTCACTTTATCATTCCGTGTGTAACGCATCGGAATATCGGCCTAGGACCCCATAAAGCATATGGGGCACTCCATGTCAAACCGGATACTTTAATTTTTTTTTTTTTTAGATTTTCTCAATGTGCCTACGGTTTTAAGTATTCTTCGAAAACTCCTTCTTGGAAAATTTTCAGATTTTTTTTGATAACCCGTTCAAAAGATATTGCATTTTTTAAAATTTGTAGTTTGTTCTGAAAAGATTTTTACTCATAACTTCTTAAAAAATGGTCAAAATTCTAATTTTTTATTTTCTTTTAAGTTTTTTTTACCCACATTAATTTTTACGCCTAAATATCTTTTCAAAAGAAGCTAATACACAGAAAGAAATAAAAAAAAAATTTGAGTAAATTTTTAATACTATTGAGTAAAAAATTACTCAATTTTCCACCAGTAAACGATTTAATAGTATTGAGTAAATTTTTAATAAAAATTTATTAAATGTTTGCCAAAAAAATTTGAGTAAATTTTTAATTGACACTATTAAGTGCAGGAACAGAACAAGAAGCACCACCTTTTAAAAACAGAACAAGTTTTATTTCACATCGGCGCCGGCCACCGGTTTAATCTGCCAAACCGTATGGAAAAAGTCGTGCCGGGCTTATTCTGTTTCTACTCTAAAAAAAACAAAGTTTAAAAAAATTTCATATTTTTTTACAAAGAAAAAAAAACATGTTTTTTCAAACTTTACCAAATATATTTTTGTCTTAAAGACATAAAAAAAATTTTATAAATATGATTACAAACTTTCATGTATATATACAAAAAACTATAAACTAAACGAGAATTAAAAAAACAAAGAAAATTCCAAAAAAAAATTAAAAAAGCTATTAAATTCTTATTAAATTATTTACTCAATTTGTTTTTAAATTTTTGAGTAAATTTTTAATTGCGTCAATTAAAAAATTACTCAAAACTTTCTTTAAATTTAAACAAGTGATTACTCAAATTGTTTTTCCCCATATTTTTTTCTGTGTACACTATCTCCAATTTCTAAGTGTAAGGGAGCTCCCATACAACATTTTTTGATATTTGCTCTAATCGCTCTAACTGCCCTAAGAGTGCCCCTAGAGTAGTCAAATGTATGACCGACCCACAATATTTTTTTAAATTCAAACATTATCTCTGAATACACCTACCCTCTATCTTCAACACTTAATATGGTTCCCATACAATTTTTTTTATTTTTTGTAAATTTGTTTTATTTAATCACCGGTCCAATGGTGCGTCCGAGAGGGGTCATTAGTGAGACCGACCCCCATTTATTTTTACCCTACAACATTTTTTTAAAAAATACCTACGCCCTATCTCCACTCCCTAAGTGGGCTCCCATACAAACAACAGTTGGGGCAAATTTTATAAAAATGTAATTTTGTATAGGAGCCTACTTAGGGAGTGGAGATAGGGCGTAGGTATATTTTAAAAAAAAGTTGTAGGGTAAAAAAAATGGGGGTCGGTCTCACTAATGACCGCTCTCGGACGCACCAATGGACCGGTAGAAGCTGATTAAATAAAAATAAATTTAAAAAAAATTAAAAAAATTGTATGGGGACCACCTTAACAATTAGAGATAGAGGGTAGGTGTGTTCAGAAAAAATATTTGGACTAAAAAAATATTGTGGGTCGGTCATACATTTTGTTGCTCTAAGGGCACTATTAGGGCAGTTAGAGTGGTTGGAGCAAATTTTAAAAAATGTCGTTTTGTGTGGGAGCCCCCTTAGAAATTGGAGATGGGGTATTAGTTTGTTTCAAAGAAATGTTAAGACGTAAAAATTAATGGCGGTCGGTCTTATAAATGACCCCTCTATGACGCACCATTGGAGCAGCAGGAATGATTTTAAGATTGGAAAATTACAATAAAATTTTTTCAAAAAATCTTAAAAATAGTAATAATCGTTATCCCACGATCCTCCTGGGCAAAAAATTTGTAGAATCGATAGAAGTTTTACACAAAAAAATTTCAAAAAAAATCTAAGAGTACAAACATTTTCAAAAATGAGATTTAAATTTTAAAACTTAAAAATCGCATACTAGAGCGCTTTTAAGATTTTTTTTTGGATTTTTAGTTTTAAAGAACGTAATAAAACAAAAATTTTGAAAAAAAAAAATTAAAATTTGGACCATTATTGAAGAAGTTATGAGTAAAAGAAGTTTGAGTAAAGGAACAAACTACCAATTTTTAAAAATTCGATATCTTTTGAACGGGTCATCAAAAAAATCTGAAAATTTACCACGAAGGAGTTTTCGAAGGGTACTTAAAACTGTTAGCAAATTGGAAAAATCTAAAAAAAAATTTTTTCAAAGTGTCCGATTTGACATGGAATGTCCCATATATTTAATACGGTCCACGACCGATATTTTTATGCATTACAAACGGAATGACAAAGTGGGTATGATCCCATACTGTGGTTGAAGGGTATAAAAATCAAGAAATGACAAATATATGTTATGCAATTTAAATTTAAGTGGTTGAAGGTGGCAAAACTGCTTAAATCAATATTTTGAACTCTAATTTACGCGAAAAATACAATTTATTCCATTTTTTTTTTTTTTAATTTCGCGTTATCTCGCGAATGTGAGCAACTATGATTTCGATGTTAACTGTTTTGTGACCTGTAAATATATACAATTAAAACTGTATACTCAGTTTTAGAGGATATTTAAAAAACTTCATTGTCAAAATCATAGAAAATACAAAAAACACTAATTTCGCGATATCTCGCGAATGTGAGCAGCTACGATTTCGCTGTTAACAGTTTTGTGACATTTTATCATGTAGAAAACGAACTGTGTTTACACTTTTCATCGACACTAAAGTTCAATCTAAACATCGCTGATGCTCACCGTGTTTATGATCATAGGCTGGTTATGTTTTTGATCGGGCAAATTCAGACAAGGGGGGAAAAGTTTTCCCCTTGAGTATCTACAAAAAATCTCCAGAAAAACGTAATTTTCTTACAGGGTTTTTATTCTTTTGTTAAAAAAAAATTATAAAATGTATTTTTTTAGGCCGCCCCCTTTTGTAAGCGTGGATATAAAAAATAACTTACACAATGATAAAATTTTATTAAGTGCAAAAGTCATTATTAGGGATGAGATTTTCATGCATGCTTTTTTGTAGATAGTCTAAAATCGATATCGACCAATTATCTTTCCGAATCAAGAAATTTGCGTTAAAATTGCATCGATTCGGTTTTGCATATTTTTGCATATTATGGTGAAAATTCATATTTTTGCATATTTTGGTTCTAAATGCATATTTTGTGCATATTTCCAACTTTTAAGTGGATATTTTGGCATATATTAGCAAAAACACAAATTGAAATTTATGTGTTTCAAAAACTAAATTTTAATTTTAAAAATTTATTTTGGAAATAAGAAAAATTATTTTTTTTCTTTAAAATTTTTTCTACACTGAAAAAAAAGACATTACTAAATTTAAGGAAAAAATGTCTTTGAAAATTTATCATGAATTTTCCTAAAATTTAGTTAAATTTAACTTAAAAATGAGAAATTTTCTTAACTATGAGGAAAAAATTTTAGTTCATTTACTTATAATTAGTTCATAGTTTTCTTTAAATGGATTTTTTTTAATATTAGGAAAAAAATTCTTACTGCCAAAGAAATTTTCCACAAATCTAAGAATCGTATCTTTATTTTTAAGACATATTCCTTAAAAAACAATTTAGTTCAAGTTGAGTTAAAATTTACTAAAAAAAACATCATCGTATTTCTCTTCTTTGAATTGAGGAAGTGTACTTCTTAGAATTTAGTTAATGACTTCTGAGAATTTAGTAAATAACTTCTTAGAATTTAGTTAAAAATTCAAAATGGCGATATCTCGAAAACTAAGCGAGATAGAGCGAAACGGATGAAATTTTCAAAAGAAAGACTACAAAGAAAAATATGGAATAGCCTAGCTCTGCATATCTGTCGGGGTCTCAAGACCCTAATTTTAGATCTAAAATTTGAAATTCCCGAGATTTTATATATACACATATCTCGGTAAATACTGCCAACACGAGAAAATGTCCAACGGCATTTTTGTAGCTCTTGACTCTTAGAACACTTCCGCAAAATACCCAAAAGCCCTCCGATTAATAGTTTTTAAGTTATCCTGTTTTTAAGATTCTCAAGACCCTATCAGGACCCTTATTACCGTATCTCAAAAACTAAGCAAGTTAGAGCGAAACGGACACAAGTTTTGGTTCAAAATCTATGGGGACCATTAAAGGACCCAACGGGGTCTCGAGTTAAATGGGGTCAGAACCCAAGGGTCCAGGTCCTAGACCCAATCTATTTCTAAAATGTGAAGTATAATTTTTCCCATTTTCTAGTTAAAATTGGCTTAAAATTAAATAACTTTGTTTTCCTTATTTTTGGGAAAATTATGAACTAAAACCAAGAAAAAAATCTTTGGAGCCAAATCATTCCCTCTTTTTCTCAAAATTGAGTTAATTTTCCCAGATTTTAGTTCACTTTTTTTTGAGTGTATAGATTGTCTCAATTTCTAAAAACTCTTGCTTATATAAAGTTTTAAACGCTACTATTTAAACCCGGCGTTACTTTTTTGCTTTGAAAGAAGTTTTTCCTATGAAAACAAGATTATTGCACACATTTTATTTTTAAGTGCATATATTGAGGTTTTTTAGTGCATATTTTGAATTTTTAGCGCATATTTTCGATTTTTTAGTGCATGAAAATCTCATCCCTAGTCATTATAAATGTTTTTTTTGAAAATTTGTAGAGAGGGGGAAGGTATCCCAGGCAGACCTCCAAAAAACGTGCCAGCAAAGTTATTTGTTTAATAAAAAATATTTCTTTCAGTGTACGTATACGTACGTGAAAAATACGAATAGTTTGTATTCATATGCACACATAAAGGCAGCAAAGTTCAAAATGAATTCGACAGCATAATACAAAAAAAGAAATATAATGAAACTACAAGGACTAGTCCTATTTTTCCAATATATGAAAGAGATAGTAATATTTGTCCGGTCAGTCTGGAGTCTATTGCATCTACTACTACAACCTTCCACTCACCATTATAGACACTTGGTGTTTCATGTGTTAATTAATAAAACAAAAAATAGGGAAAGGAAAGTTTTTTTCGTATGTTCATGCAGGTGGGAGAATTTATTCAACAAAAAATATATCCAGGAGTTGTTAGGGTTAGGGTTGCGTATCTATGGAACTCTTATAACATGGTGTAGTCGTTAGTATAAATCCTTTTTTTGTGTTTGTGAAAAATTGATGAAAACTTAAAACCAAATCAATGAATGGTAGAAACATTAAAAGGATTCCAAATATCATTAGCATTTAGCAATACATAAAATACTGATTTTTTTTTCATATCATATCCCAGCAAAAATAATTCGAGATTTTGGCGACACAGCATCTTTTTATAGCATACCGAAGCACATCCAAAGAGCGCTCTTGAGGATGCAGTAAAAGAAAGGCGAAAAATTTTAATTTTTTGTTAAGATTTTTGATATCAAACTCAAAATATAAAATTATATTTTGATAAAATTTCACACATGCTTTCCTTTTAAATATATTAAACACTTTTTGAATAAAAAACAAGTAGAAAAATTAAATTCGACTTAATCGAATCTATGAATACCCTCCACAATGTTATCTGATAGTAATTTTCTAAAAAAAAATCAAAAAAATTGCATTACAAATTTTTTATTAGAAATATATATATTATTTTGAGTCAAACTTTCTTTTAATCAATCAAATTTTTTTGAGTGTACAATTTTTTTGACTGTCAACATTTTTTTGAGTCTGCCATTTGATTAAAAAAAAACAAAAATAATGTGTAAATTTTTTTTTGAGTGTAACATTTTTTTGAGTGTAAATATTTTTTTAGTGTACAATTTCTTTGAGTAACAAATTACTTTGTAAATTTTTTTTTTTTTGTTTTATACCCATATGTAATACAAAAAAAAACTATTTCACATATTTTCCACTTTTTATATTACTATCCTCTTCTTTAAAAACCAAAAACAAATTAACATTCAATCATGAACATACTTTATTTGATTTTTTCCCGTTACATACAGTTACACTAACAATAACAAAACAATAACAAATATTTACTTGTCTAACAACTAAACTGCACCCCACAACAAGAAAACAAACAACAACAAGTTTTACAAATCTGGTATTTCACCATGCCCTTAAAACTTGTTTAACGAGTTTTCAACAGTTTAAGGTGAAACAAATCTGAAATTCAGTGCTTTGCTTATAACTTTTGAACCACTTAACCGATTTTGCTGAAATTCAAAACCAAACAGCCTTGGGGAACGGCAAATATATATGATAAGCTTCAGCCCCCTCAGAATTGTCATACGAAAGTTATAGTGGTTTTAATCTTGTAAATTCGAAAAATACCCTTGCCGAAATTTACTATTTTGCTCATAACTTTTGAACCACTGGACCGATTTCGCTGGATTGCAATACCAACCTGACCCGGTAAATGTAGAAAATATATGTCAAACTTCAGGAGCCTCCGTAAAGTCTTTCAAAAGTTAGCGTGTTTTCAACGGACAGACAGACAGACAGACGGACGGACGGACGGACGGACGGACGGACATCGCTAGATCGACTTAAAATCGATCAAGGATCATGAATATATATACTTTATGGGGTCCTAGACCAATATTTCGATGTGTTACAAACGGAATGACAAACTTATATATACCCTCTATCACTAGAGTGGAGGGTATAAACATGAGTTTTGGACAAAGACACATGATTTCACTGCATCATTATTGCGCATTAATCAGCGCTTCAATCATAACACCTTTAACACATTTTGAATGAAAAAAAATTGAGAATACACTTTCCACTTTAGTTTCAGAAAATACAAATTATATTACAAAAACTGTCCAATCATATTTTAGACTCTCCAATTATATTTAAAAATGTCCAATTATATTTCAAATATTTCCAATATAATTGAAATTTTTTTTAATGTAATTAAAAATTTTTTTGGTTATAAATGGTAATATCTGAAATATAAGTGGAAGTTTCTGAAATATAATTTGAAATTTTCGAAACATAATTGGAAATTTTTTAAATGTAATTGGATCTCTTAGGCGATATTTCTTCCAAATGCTTGCAGGGAGTCAACTGATTTTCAGAATTAGTCAATTGTATTTAAGATTTTCAAATTGTATTCAGAAATAGTCAATTGTATTTCAGAATTTGTAATTTGTATTTCAGAAATAGTCAAATGCGCTTCATCTTTATTCTGCTTAAATAGCTCTAAAAAGATACATGAATTCACTGCATCTTTATAGCGATTTTTTAAGCGCTCTAAAGAGATGTGAATTCAGAGCATCCTAAAAGCGCTTTTTCGGTGTATCCAACTAGCGCTCCAAAGTGTGACATCGCCTTAGAGAATCATGCATGAATTCAGCAGGTTTGTATGCGCTCCTTGACTCGAGTTTCCTTTCCAAATGCTGCTTCCAGTTCAGCAAAATTTCTGCTGGGATGTTTCATATTTTTTTTTTGTCTAATGAAATTATTGTATGGTGTATTTAAATAAACTTTTTACAACTTATGGTACAGTCAAAAATTATTGAAAAAACATATTTATTGAAACTTAACTGAAGCAATAATAGATTAAAAACCATCATGCTTTTCACAGACAGACGGACGGCCATTCACAAAATATTTTAGAATCGATCACTGATCAATAATATGGTCATATATAATATGATCAAATTAATGGGGTCCAAGGGCGATATTTCAGAATGATAAAGAGAGATGAAATGATCTCTAAAATTTCGACATAAAAAACATTTTAAATTCGAAAAATATTAATTCCCAAGACTTCGAAAAATCCCTCAAAATTCAAAAAAAATCAACTGAAATTCGAAAAAATTAATTGAAAAATCAATTATAAACCGAAAAAATCATTTAAAATTCGAAACAAGTAAAAACTTTAATTTGACCTTGCCGAAAATTTAACACCGTCCGACAGCCAATATTAAACATGAACCGGGTGATATATGTCTGAAAGTAGAGATTAAATGGAGTAACACTGCATTTACAGTTTTTCATTTCGTGATCCTGTTTCCTTTTAAAAGAACTTCAAAGTTTTATAGGATACATTTTGTAAAATATTTTTGAAATATTGACACTTGTCCTGGGATGACACTGGTGATGGAAAATCAGAGAGAAGGATCTCCCCTAATTTTTCCATATTTTTATTTTGCCATTTGAAAACTTTATCAAAATATTTTGATAAAAATTTTGAATGATATTGAAGGATAAATTTTTGAAAGGACGTAACTTACCTCCTTTTTCCTGATATGTAAAAATAATAAAATAGGAAAATTAGGTGAGATCCTCCTCTTTCGTTTGCTATCCCTAGTGGCATCCTGGGACAAGTACAAATATTAAAAAAAAATATTTTAAAAAATGTAATCCTCTAAAACTTTGAAGTCCTTTTAAAAGGAAACAGGATCACGAAAAGAAAAACTGTAAATGCAGTTTTACTACATTTAGTCTCTAGTTTCAAACGTATATTATTCAGCTCGTGTTTAAGGACTTTTTTTAAATATTTGTCGAACAGTGTAATACCTCCACAATGTAAACAAGTAAGAAAATTATAGTCGGTCAAGACCGACCATATAATACCCTAAACCAGTGTTTTCCGGAAAATGGGTCCCAAGTCCAAACATGGACCGATTATTTCTATATTTCGTTAGATCTTTAGTTACCCTAGTGAAAATATTATGCTAATTTTACTAAATAGATCAAATTTGATCCGTAAAATGGTTGTATCAAATAATATCTAATTGTATTACTTTAGATCAAAAAATATAAAAATTGATACAATATGATCCTGAATTTGGTCAAATCTAATTAGATCAAATTGATCTTATAATATCAATTTTTATATAAATTGATGAGCAAAACCAAAATACGAATCTAATCATATATGGAGCAATATCTAACCATATAAAGTGGGTCAACCGTATCAAAGTGATAGATAAAATTTTATATAAATTTATACGGAAGCATATTAACTCATATAAGAATGTATCAAATTATATATGATTAGACCAGAAAATTTTTACTCGGGTAGTACAGAAAACATACACAAACAAAATTGGAGTGAAATTTGCTTATTTTTTGTTGCCAATAGACCGATTTAAACAATATCGGTCAAAATTTTTATATGGGTATAAGTCCAAAAATATTCCAATTATATTCAGAATTGATAAGACCACCAAATATTACGCTTAACGTCTTTTTGATGAAATATTTCAAATTTTCATGAATTTTTAAAGATTTATATTTATCGTGCATACAACGTTTAGACGGACAGACGAGCGGACATCGCTAAATAGTCTCAGAAAGTGATTTTGAGTCGATCGGTATACTTGAAGGTGGGTCTAGGACCAATATATCGGATAGTTACAAACATCAGCACAAACTCATTATATCCTGTACCACAGAGTGGTGTAGGGTATAAAAAGTTAAATTCTGCCTTGGTAGATGTATGGATAATCTCCACAATGGAGAAAAGATTATTGCAAAATACTACTTTTGAATAAAAAAAAACAATAAACTAAATTAATTTTGAGAAAAAAAAATTAAAAAAAAATTTATAAAAAAAAATCGCGAAAAAATTTTTTTGATGAAAAAAAAATTTCGCAAACAAAAATTTGGTAAAAAAATATGTTTGTTCTTGTACACATATGTAAACTAGCAACCGAATTAAAGAATTTTAAATTTTTAGACATTCTTACGTTTGCGTTGATAAATTTTTGATCCGCTAAACCGAACTCGCTTAAATGCAATACCAAACTACTCGAAGCAACAACAACTAAATATGTTAAGTTACAGTCATATCTGTGTAAAATTTTGGCAGTGATCGTCATTTCAACAGACATAGCTAGAATGATCGCCGATCAATAATATATACTATATACTTTATGGATTTCTAGACCGATATGTCAATACGTTACATACGGAATAACAAATCGACTATACTTTAATATTGTAATTGTAGGATATTAAAAGACGGGGTTTAAAGAAAAAAAAAAAACATTTAAAATTTTGATAAAAAAAAATTACATCTCCCCGACGGGGAATTGAACCCCGGTCTCCCGCGTGACAGGCGGGGATACTGACCACTATACTATCGAGGATGTTACAGCGATGTAGAAAAATTAAAAACATAATACTAAGGCGGAAACATTAATAATTTAAATTTTTTTATCTAACAATTTTATAACGCAAAATATAAAATTTTTGGCAAACAATTTTCTAAAATTTTATAATTTGTTGTTGTTTTTAAAATAAACTATCAGTATCAATTTTTATGTTTTATGCAACATCCTCGATAGTATAGTGGTCAGTATCCCCGCCTGTCACGCGGGAGACCGGGGTTCAATTCCCCGTCGGGGAGAGCAATTTTTTTTTTAATTTTTTTTTTTTTTTGATACCATTAGGGATTTTTTTTTAATAATTATCTCAGAAGTATGGTGGAAAATGAAAAAATTTTTTGTTAAAAAAAATGAAAAAAAAAAAAATATGAATAAAAAAATTATGAATAAAAACAAGTAAGAGTGTTAAATTCGGCTGTGCCGAATCTTTTATACCCTCCAACACGTTTAAAATTAAAAAAAAAATTGCAGGGGCGTCTGTTTTTTGGTGGGGGCGGATGGGGGGGTCGGCGAAGTTGGTGGGGACACCTGTACCCCCGCTATATATGTTTACAAATTATTTGTTTATGATATTGACGCTTAAATAATAAATTTTTTATCGTTATTTTTAATTAATTTCTATAACCACGCCCCTAAAGGGAGCGGCCTGAAAAAATCGAATTTTCTAACCCCCTTGGTCCAAGCGCAGGTCTATGAACATAAAATGGCATACAAATTTTACATTTGTTGAGTAAAAATTAATAAAAACTCGTAAAAATATCGTATTTTTTAGGGGTCGTTTTAGCTCTTCAAGGGAGAACTTTTTCCCCCCTGGTCCGATATTGCCCATCTTCGAACTTAACCTTACCAGTAAAATAAGAGATATTCTTGCCCAATTTCAGGGGTCTAGTTCTTTTGGTTTGGACTGCATCGTTATTTCTACAGACGGACGGACGGACGGACATCGCTAGAATGTCTTAGATTCTATCGTGGATCAATATTATATATACTTTGTGGGGTCCCCGATCGATATTTCGATGTGTTACACACGGAATGACAAAGTGAGTATACCCCCATACTGTGGTTGGAGGGTATAAAAATGTGAAAATGTAAATTAAAAAAAAAAAAAAAATGGTAGTGGAAAACTCATACATATTGATGAAAAAATCTAATAGATAAAAAATATATCGATGAAAACAAATAAATATTCACCAGATGTTTTTTTTTATTTCAGCAAAATCGGTGGTTTAAAAGTTATAAGCAAATCCCTGTGAATAGAAATAAGCGAGTGAGTGAATTTTGACTCACACTCTCTCACGCTCAGGCAAACAATAATCGAATCACTCACTAATCACTCAAGCTCACTAACTATTCACGTGAGTAATAAAAAAATTACTCACGCTCACGCGTAAAAATGAAACAAAAAAACAAAAACTCACGCAAAAATTAAATGATTCACTCACTCAAATTTTTTTCAACTCACAATCACGTGATTGAAATAAAAAACATTCAGGCGTGACTCACGAGTGATTTACGAGCATCACGCAAATCACGTAACCAGCGCCCACCTGTACCCGTAAATTCCAGATTGGTTTCACCTTAAAGTGTTGAAGACTTGTTAAACAAGTTTTAAAAGCATTGGTAATAGTGCATTTACACTGGTTCTCTAAGCTAGCTTAAAGTAGATTGTGGCTCCAATCCAGTTTAAATCTATTAGATTGCCCATACAAATTATTTTTTTTCAATCTAGTAGTTTAGACTCTAATCGGCAAACGCAATCTGGTAAAGTTAGATGCAACTCTGTATTTCTATCATTTGCATTTTCCAACACTGAAAAACACTGACACAAATCCTGCCGTTTTGATGACGCCGCCAAGTATGTTTATGCCGCCGTCATTGTAATTTTTAACGCCGTCACTGTCCTTGTTAATTATACGACGACTAATTACCGTCGCTGTCTTTTGACGCAGTCACACACATTTATTACCAACTTGTTATTTTAAATGCCAATCCTAATCTTTTCAAATGTAAAAAATGCCAATGTGAACGGTACAGATTACAAAGTAGATTAAAATCGCACTTTACTAGATTAGAAATCCAATGTAAACGCACTATAACTTAACGTTTTTAAAACTTGTTCCAATGCTTTTAAAACATATTGTTGTTAGTTTTCCTTTGTCGTGCATGTAAGTTGTTTAAAAAGTAAATATTTGTTTTTGTTATACCCTACACCACTCTGTGGTACAGGATATTATGAGTTTGTGCTGATGTTTGTAACTATCCGAAATATTGGTCGTTGACCCACCTTCAAGTATATCGATCGACTCAGAATCACTTTCTGAGACAATTTGGGTATATCCGTACGTCTGTCCGTCCGTCTGTACATGCAAACGTTGTGAGCACGATACAGGTCGCAATTATCAATCGATTTGTATGAAATTTAAAACCAAAGCTTGCTTTGTCTCAAGGACGAATCCTTTTGAAATTGGAAAAAATCGGTCCATGTTTAGCCCCCATACAAACGTCCCTTTATAATTTGGCTTAAAAGACTCTAATAAACTTATTATAATAGGTATCCTTTCGAAACTTGGCAGGTAAACATATTTTGTATTCACAAATCATCATTGTTAATTTTAAAGGAATCGGGTCAGTCCTTCTTGTAGCCTCCATTTAATCACCCTCCCGATATTCACATAATTCCCTCAAAATTCATAAAAATGAAAAATATTTAAATAAAATTTTGTTTGTAGGTATTAAAAGTGTATTTTGGTAACGTAATCAGATCTTAATATAATTGGACCATTTTTGGACTTAGTCTCCATATAAAAATTTCGCCCGATATTCGTTTGGTTGGCAATACAAATTTGGCGATTGTGTGATTTCTACACTTATTAAAGATCTAACAAATGATAAATCAAATCGGTCCACGTTTGGACTTGGAACCCATTTTCCGGAAAACACTGGTGTAGGGTATCATATTGTCGGCCTTGACCGAATATAATTTTCTTACTTGTTTTTTTGTTTTAATATTGACCCTAAAAAGCACGTTTTCCGATCCCGACGATATTTTAATTCGAAAAAATTTTAAATTTCCTGCACCCTGGTATACATATGGCTACGGCCAAGTCGAATTTAAATTTTCTATAAGGGTTCAAGTTGAAAAAATGCAGAAGAAAATTTTAATTTCTAAAAATTATAGACATTTCTGGTATTCCCATAACGGTTTCAAACACTCTAGTTAGTGTTATCATCAGTAGGATTTTAAATGTCGATGTGTTTTGTTGATGGAAATTGTTTTTTATATATGTGAATATTTATAGTTTCTATAGAATTAATTTTAATCAGGCGCGGATCCAGGAATTTCATTTGGGGGGGGGGTAGATTTTTTTTTGCAAAAAAAAATTTATGAGATCGGAAAGCAATGAAGTTCGGTTTGATATAGAGGGGGGGGGAGGGTTTAAAAACAAAAGAAAAAAAAAAGAAGTAAAAGCTATAGTATTTAAATCAGACGCGAATTTTGGAGGAACTTTTTTAAATCAAAAATATATTTCACGAGGGAATCCTGACAGACCGATTTACTTCATAAATAACACCGTTTATAGTCAAATAATAAATGTGACTGTCATAGCCAGTCACAAATCTGAAAAGACACGTAAACTTCTATATAAAAATTTATACTAAAACTCCAATATTTTGAAGAAAAAAAATAAATAGTTTTTTATCAATGTTCCCTTCACAAAATTTCTCAGATGTTGATACATTTTTACTACAGAAAACTCTTAGATTTTAAAATATCTTTCATATAGAAAAATAACCCATTTCTGTGATATTTTCATTTATAAAAATGTTCAGATTCTAAACTTTGATAAAAAAATTTTAATTCTTAGATCATATTTTCTGTTGAAAAACTCTCAGATTCAACATTTTCTAAAAGAAAATGTCTCAGATTTCTAAACTTTTTTCTATAGGTCCATTCCAGAAAATTTAGCTCAAATTTTAGTCATTTTTGGAAATGGTGTCTCAGATTAATTTGAACCTTGACACATAGATAGCCCTCATAAATATGATATATGTACCATTAGAGTGTCCCTTATTTTGGAAATGTTGGAAATGTTGAGACGGTACCCCCTCATTTTTTTCCTTTTGACTAAAAAATAACTCAGGAAAAATTTTACGCCCCTACGACCACGCCTTCCTTACGCGACGGGGCCTTAAAAATAATTTTTCCATACAAACCAAAATTTTTTTTTTTATTTTTAACGCTTCCCTACGCGACGGGGCCTTTAAGAACGGGGCCTTAAAAATAATTTTTCCATACAAACCAAAAATTTTTTTTTTATTTTTAATTTTTTTGTTATTAATTATAATAGTACTTGATTAGCTTATTCACGACAAAAAATTTGATTTTGGTGGGATGAGGCTTTCAGTTCTAAAAAATTTTTCGAAATTTTTAAAAATTTTTGTTTTTTTAGTTTTGACAAGCAACGGTTTTAGTTGTAATGTTGCTTTTAATGGTATATATTAATAAAAAAATATTATTCATATCTGTGACATCTTGATCGTGTATCGAAAAGCATCAAAAATGCATTTTTTACCCTTTTTTAAATCACGATAAAGATGTCACAGATAGGAATAATATTTTTTTATGAAAATATATCATTAAAAGCAAAAATTCAACTAAAACGGTTGCTTGTCAAAACTAAAAAAAAAATATTTTTTAAAAAATTTTTTAGAGCTGAAATCCTCATCCCATCAAAATCAAATTTTTTGTCGTGAATAAGCTAATCAAGTAATATTAAGTATAATTAATAACAAAAAAATTAAAAATCAAAAAAAAATTTTTTTGCTTTGTATGGAAAAATGATTTTTAAGGCCCCGCTCTTTACGGCCCCGTCGCGTAGGGAAGGCGTGGTCGTAGGGGCGTAAAATTTTTCCTGAGTTATTTTTTAGTCAAAAGGAAAAAAATGAGGGGGTACCGTCTCAACATTTCCAACATTTCCAAAATAAGGGACACTCTAATGTACCATATATCGTTTTTTTACATTTGGTGTATTTAACGAATTATGGCGGGTCAAAGATTGACTTTTTAAGCAAAAGTAAGAAAAATACATCACGTTTTAAGAGCTGTAACTTCTTAACCAATGACCCGATTTTCACAAATTTAGGCTCATATGAAAGCTGGGGTTCTTCTTTTAGAAAATATTTTTAAAATAACACAGTTTTTTTTTACAGAAATGATGCAAAAATGCAAAAACATTTTTTCTTTTCGAATATTTAAAAAAACACATCTTCGTTTTTTTTTTTTAAATTCTGGTGAAAATAAAAATGTTTTGTATAACATATTCAAAATTCAGAGTGGGATCTCCATGGGATCAAAAACTATTCTGTTTTAAGTACGAGGTTCTCATATTTTTCCCTTAGAAAATTTAAATTTCTAATGTTTTGAATGTTTTTCAAAATTTTAATAGTATAATTTTCTTTGAAAATTTAAATTTTTATATTGAAGAAACATAAAATTTTAATTTTCTAAGGTAAAATTTAAGAACTTCGTACTAAAACCAGAATATTTTTTGATCCCATTGGGATCCCACTCTGAATTTTGGATATGTTGTACAAAACAGTATTGTTTATCACCAAACTTTTTTTTAAAAAAATCGAAAATGTGTTTTTTTATATATTCGCAAAAAAAAAATGCTTTTGAATTTTTGCAACACTTCTGAAAAAAACCGTATGCTTTTGAAAATATTTCCTAAAAGAAGAAGAATTAAGCTTTCATATGAGCCATGACTTGTGATAATCGGATTACTAGTTAAAAAGTTAGAGCACGTTAAACGTCATATATTTTTCTGAATTTTGCTAAAAAAGTCGAACTTTGACCCGCGATAATTTGAAAACTACAGCAAATTTTGAAAATCCAAAAATGGAACATATCTCATATAAACGTGGATATCTATGAGCCAAATTCTCTGTGACGTCCAAAGGCATGTTTCCGAACAGTGGGGCGAAAATTTTTGGAATTACCCTATAGTAATAATCTGAGATTCTGAGATATTATTTTTACAAAAAAAATTCTGAATTCTGATTCTCATATTTTAAATTAATTTTCCGATTCCAAGAACTATTTCGTATACAAACATTTTCAGATCCTGCAACACATTTTGTAAAAGAAAATTATCAGATACCAAGAAATTATCATTTATCATTTAATGAAGAAATTTTGATACACTTATCTAAAAATTAAATCTTAAATTTTATGGCATTTTTTAATAGAAAAATTTTACGGTTTTAATGCCATCTAATGTTTTTTAAGACAATTTCTAAGATTCTTAAACATTTGTTTATAAAATAATTATTATTATTAGAAAAATTTACATATTTAGAGACACATTTCCTGCAGAAAAATTCCCAGGATTATCCTACAGAAAAACTTTCATCAAAAAAATCTCCAACAGAAAAAATTTCAATCTAAAAGATTTTTTATACAAAAAAAAAATCTCTCAAAAAAAAATAAACTATGTCTGAAGAAATATTTCCGATTCTGAGATTTTTATTTTTTGTAAGTTCTTGGCCGATTCTGCAACATTTGTTGTAAGGAAAAATTCTCAGTTGCTGAGGAATTTTTCCTAAAGAAAAGTTATATGATATTTTTCTTAAAATTTAAGATAATTATCCAATCAAAAAATTCTTACATTTAGAGTCAAATAAGTATCAAAACATTTTTTAAAAATAAAGTCTGGAATCCTAAAACATTTTTCTATAAAAATATAACACTTTTTCCTAAAGAAAGTTATTCGGTCAGAAAATGTCCACGACTTTTTTTTAAGTTTTTCAAATGAATTTTCTTTAATTCCGAAACATTTTATCCCAAGGATGTAAAAAAATTCCTTAGGATGGAGGCCTTTCTTTTTCCTTTCTTTCCTCTTTCTTTTCCTTTCTTTTCCCTTTTTTCTTTTCCTTTTGTTCTTTTTCTTTTCCTTATCCTTTCTCTTTTTTTTTCATTTGAAATCGTTTTGGGGGAGGGGAGAAATCCCATTCTCCTCCCCCCCCTGGATCCGCGCCTGATTTTAATAGTACAATTAAAATTTAACACTACAATTCTATTTCTAGCAATCTCAACCTCATTTCATACTTTCTTTCTTTCAACTTTTTTATCTCTCATATTATTTCGCAAGGGTTACCAACATGATTTGGAATTGCAGACACAAATGAAGGAATTTGCATTTTCTGTTTCGGAGACGTGCCTAATATTTTGTCAGTAAATTTATTAGTTTTTTTTCTGTAAGTACAGATCGAGCTCGGGTTCTAATTTTATTTGTTATAAGCAGGGACAGGACCTTCATGCACTAAAAAACTATGTTTTAGGCGCCTAAAATATGCACTAAAAACTCTTGAAATATGCACTAAAAATCTTAAAATATGCAATAAAAATCATAAATATCCACTGGTTTTTTTACTTTTATTAAAAAATGATAACATTTGGATTTAGTCTGGCATTATAAGCTCAGATATACATATATACAGGTGTACAAAATGTTATTAAAAAAATAAAAATGATCTAAAAAAATTTAACAATTGCTTTAATACAAAAAATAAAAATAAATCATAAAAAGAAAATTTCAAAATTGCTAAACATACTAAAAAATAGCTAAAAAAAATAAAATTTATACAAAATATGACCTAAAAATATGCATTTATAGCGAAATAATAGCAAAATATGCAAAAATATGCATTTTAAGCAAAATATGCAAAAATATGCACTAACGAATCGATGCCATTTTAAAACAAATTCTTTGATTCGCAAAGATATTTTGTTTATTCTGTTCTATGACTAAAGGGAAAAAAAATGCATTTGCATGAAAGTCCTCTCCTTGGTTATAAGCAGGGAAACCAAAAATATGCTCTAAAAAACACGTTTTATGCGCTTAAAAAATGCCCTTAAAAACGGAAAATATGCTCTAAAAACAATAAAAATATGCTCTTAAAAAAAATTATGTCCACTTTTTTGTTGTGTTTTTTACAATTTGTTAGAGAATAGACCCTCCAAATACCGTTATGTGCGATAGTAAGAGGGTTAAATATGTTCTACAAAAATATTTTCCTTAATGTTTTCTGCCAAGTTGCTGAATCTAAAGAAAACTTAGTTTCATATACCGATATGAAGCAAGAACAGACCAAATGGGAATCAATCGTCACAATTCCGTATTTGTTGAAAAAAAAACATTCTTGTTGGATAAAAAATTTAAAAATACATGTTGTCATAAAAAAAATTGGAAAAGAATGCTCTAAAAATTAAAAAAAAAATGCTCTAAAAATGTAAAAATATGCTCTAAAAAGTGGAAAAATGCTCTAAAAATTGAAAATATGCTCTAAAAATATGCTCTTATGCTAAAATATGCTCTTAAACCTAAAATATGCAAAAATATGCTCTTAAGGCTAAAATATGCAAAAATATGCTCTAACAAATCGATGCCAGATTTGTTAAAAACTTCTGAAACGGATAAATACCTTACCCATTTATCAATAAAATGCACAGGAAAAAACATGATACTGCATATTTTTGGTTTCCCTGGTTATAAGTGTTCAAGTTGAAAAAATGCAGAAGAAAAATTTAATTTCTAACAATTATAGACATTTCTGGTATTTTTATACCGGTTTCAAAAACTCCAGTTAGTGTTATCATCGGTTGTCGGTTTGTCTTGTTTATGGAAATTGTTTTCTACATTTTTTAAATAAGTTTATGCTGATGTTTGTTACTACGTACGATCACTTTTGTGAGTCGAAATTTCAATTTAAGTCCCTTGATTCAAGAACAACCATAGAAATTGTTTAATATTTGTCTGATTTTCAGTGTATCCATGTTAAAATTATTTAAACCTCAAATTCTGATTAATTTTTTTAAAAAAATAAAAATTGTTTTATTTGACCTTTAAAATATTATATTTTGAGTAGGTTTTTTTCTAGCTCGAGGTCATTATTTTTTACTAATTAAAACTATGATATTCTCATAATGTAATTTTCAAGAAATTTGTTTTTCTGTTTTAAATTTATTTATGTTGGTCATTTTTGCAAGACTTAATCGACTCGTGTCCCGAAGATTTGTCAAAATGACCAACATAAATAAATTTAAAACAAAAAAATAATATTCTTGAAAATAATTCTATTAAAATATCATAGTTTTAATTAGTTAATGAAATAATGACCTCGAGCTAGAAAAAAAAACCTACTCAAAATATGTAATTTAAACCTTTTTTAGTAAATGTGCCGGTCGAATGATCCTCCTTGTCTCTTGGACCGGTCACAGATCCAATTTCATTCCCCGTAGGATTGCTATAAAATCCCGTATTATACCTAAACCACATTAATGCTGCAACATTATAAATGTTGTCTATAAATTTAAAAACTAAACAAAAAAAAATAAAATACAAACAAAAGAAAGAAAACTTGAAATAAAAAATCTCATACTCTTAGAAAATCATAAATATTCGTTACTATAAATGATATTATACGTTTTTAAGGACTTTTTTTTTGTTTTGTGAGTACAAAAAAATAAAACAGAGCAAAGAAAGAAAGAAAAACGTTAACAAGCTTAAAGCCTCATTTGTGCCGTTTTGACCAGTATCCAGTATGAATAAACCCCAACCCAACCAACTATCAACCCACAACATCATCATACTGTTGAACAAAAAAAAAACTACATGCCACATATGAAATGTATACAAAGAGAAAACTAAAAAAAAAATTGAAAAATAAAAACTTAAATTTTAGACTAACGATGGTTACAAAAGTAAAAAAAAAATCCTACAAATAAAAACTCTGAAAAAAAAATTCGACATGAATATTTGGAAATACAAACAGAAAAAGATGAAAATATATACAACGACTACTTTTGTATACAAAATTACGAGTGGGCTTATAAACTCATACATTTACACACACACACAGAATGCAGGACATTCATAAACACACACATTCATAGACATTTACTCACAAATATACACACACACACTCATATCTATAATCCTTTACGCAAGCTTACTTAACAACAACAAAAAACAACGTTAACAAAATTTCCTTTTTAAATAAAAACAACAACTGCAACACAAAAATCCTTACAACAACAAAAACTATCACACACTAACACCAGGAAAAATTTTGTGAAAAATTGAAAAATATATCGAAAAGAAAAATTGCCTTGTACTTGCATGATGATATTTTATTTATTATTTCATTTTTTTTTATTTTTAGTGTGTTTGTGCCTCATTTATACTTACACACACACCCTCACACACATAAGCACTCACATATCCTTATATATCCTGCACAATAACAAAATAAAAATCTTAAATGTTGTACACAAAACAAATCCAATGATATTGTTACAAAAGTACTTATTTTGGTACATTTTAATCAAACAAAATATTTTGACTACACAAATTTAGAGACTATAAATTTTAAACCATAGGAATGGTTGTATTTATTAAAAAAATTTTTATTTTAATAAACTTAAAAAAAATCCTATTTTTATAAACAAAAACAATATTTTACATTCCATTAAGAAAAAAAATTTTAACTATAAAAGTTGTATATTATTTTGGACAACCTTCCCAGTTGGAAAATGTGTCATTGAGGAAATTTCCACAGTGATTCCTTTAGGAAATGTCTTTAGGTTTTGACAAATCATAGGTAATCCTTGATGACATGTCCTAACATTATCAGCACTGTATGTTTGCTTTAAGAGTATGGACAATTCCTCTAAGACGTCTTAAAGGAAATGTCTTCAGAATAGCAGTACAATATTAAATAATAATTTTAAATCTGGGCAACTCTTCAATTTCCAAGAAAAAGATGGCAATATTATCGATTTATTTAAAATAAAATCAAAATCTAACAAGTACACTCAAAATAATAACTCTGTTAAATTACAGAAAAACTCTGCTAATTTAACAGAGTACACCATACTTTTCCAGCTAACAACATTTCTTGGTAATTTTACTTAAAGACTCTGTAAAATGATTTTGACAGAAAAAAACTGTTAATTTACAGAGTTTATAGTAAAATATTGGTTAAATATGAAAGCTTTTTTACAGAGAAAACTCTGTAATTTTACTATAAAACTCTGTAAAATGATTTGGACAAAAAACCGTTAATTTATAGAGTTTCTAGTAAAATATTGGTTAAATAAACCACCATTTAGCAAAGAAAACTATGTAAGTTTACATATGGGGCATTCGATGTGAAATCGGACATTTTGAAAAACTTTTTTTTTAGATTTTCCCAATTTGTTTACAGTTTTTAGTACTCTTCGAAAACTCCATCGTGGTAAATTTTCAGATTTTTTGGATGACCCGTTCAAAAGATATCGAATTTTTAAAAATTGGTAGTTTGTTCCTTTACTCAAACTTGTTTTAATCATAACTTCTTCAATAATGGTCCAAATTTCAAATTTTTTTTTTCAAAATTTTTGTTTTTTTAAGTACTTTCTAAAAAAAATCCCAAAAAAATCTTTAAAGCGCTCTAGTATGCAATTTTTAAGTTTTAAGTTCTAAAATTTAAATCTCATTTTTGAAAATGTTTGTACTCTTTGATTTTTTTGAAATTTTTTTGTGTAAAACTTCTATCAATTCTACAAATTTTTTGCCCAGGAAGATCGTGGGATAACGATTATTACTATTTTTTAAAATTTTTTTAAAAAATTGTATTGTAATTTTCCAATCTTAAAATCATTTCTACTGCTCCAATGGTGCCTCATAGAGGGGTCCTTTATAAGACCGACCCTCATTAATTTTTACGTCTTAACATTTCTTTGGAACAAACTAATACCCTATCTCTAATTTCTAAGGGGGCTCCCACACAAAACGACATTTTTTTTAATTTGTTCCAACCGCTCTAACTGCTCTAATAGTACCCTTAGAGCAACAAAATGTATGACCGACCCACAATTTTTTTTGATTCCGAACATTTTCTCTGAACACACCTACCCTCTATCTTTAACTCTTAAGGCGGTCTCCATACAATTTTTTTTATTTTTTGTAGATTTGTTTTATTTAATCAGCTTCTACCGGTCCAATGGTGCGTCCGAAAGGGGTCATTAGTGAGACCGACCCCCATTTATTTTTACCCTACAACATTTTTTCAAAACATACCTACGCCCTATCTCCACTCCCTAAGTAGGCTTCCATACAAATAACAGTTGGTGCAAATTTTATAAAAATGTAATTTTGTAGGTATGTTTTGAAAAAATGTTGTAGGGTAAAAATAAATGAGGGTCGATCTCACTAATGACCTCTCTCGGACGCACCATTGGACCGGTAGAAGCTGATTAAATAAAACAAATTTACAAAAAATAAAAAAAATTGTATGGGAACCGCCTTAACAGTTAAAGATAGAGGGTAGGTGTGTTCAGAGAAAATGTTTGGACTAAAAAAATATTGTGGGTCGGTCATACATTTTGTTGCTCTAAGGGCACTATTAGGGCATTTAGAGCGGTTGGAACAAATTTTAAAAAATGTCGTTTTGTGTGGGAGCCGCCTTAGAAATTGCAGATAGGGTATTAGTTTGTTCCAAAGAAATGTTAAGACGTAAAAATTAATGGGGGTCGGTCTTATAAAGGACCCCTCTATGACGCACCATTGGAGCAGTAGAAATGATTTAAAGATTGGAAAATTACAAAAAAAAAATTTTAAAAAATTTTAAAAAATAGTAATAATCGATATCCCACGATCTTCCTGGGCAAAAAATTTGTAGAATTTATTGAAGTTTTACACAAAAAAATTTCATAAAAATCGAAGAGTACAAACATTTTCAAAAATGAGATTTAAATTTTAAAACTTAAAAATCGCATACTAGAGCGTTTTAAAGAATTTTTTGGATTTTTTTTAGAAAGTACGTAAAAAAACAAAAATTAAAAAAAAAAAAAATTGAAATTTGGACCATTATTGAAGAAGTTATGAGTAAAAGAAGTTTGAGTAAAGGAACAAACTACCAATTTTTAAAAATTCGATATCTTTTGAACGGGTCATCAAAAAAATCTGAAAATTTTCCACGAAGAAGTTTTCGAAGGGTACTAAAAACTGTAAACAAATTGGGAAAATCAAAAAAAAAAGTTTTTCAAAGTGTACGATTTCACATGGAATGCCCCATATATTTGTAAAATATATTTGATGCAAAAAAAAAATTACAGAAAAAACTCTGTAAATTTACAGAGTTTAGTCAAATGCATGTTATTTTGTAAAAATTTTTATAAGATTTCTGAAAAAAAATTTTGATAACTTTTTTTGCTACTTTTTCAACTTTTTCTCACAAAAGACAAAAATATACAGATAAAATTTTGATGTTTGGTAACAAAAACAAAAACTACTTAAAACAGAAAATTTTTTTGGATATAAAAAAATACGAAGTATTTTGCTTAGATCTGTATTTTAGCATAAAACTCTGTTAATTATCTGTAAAATTAAGATTGCAAAGTAAAAAGTAATATAATATCACAACAAAATACAAAGTATTTTCTTTAAATCTGTATTTTGACAGAAAACTCCGTCAAATATCTGTTGAATTAAGATTACAGTAATTTTACAGAGTATTTTACAGAGTTATTATTTTGAGTGTAGAATAAAAGTAAAAAATAGACCAAAAATTTTCAAAATGAAGTTTGGAACAAGTAGTTAGGTGTGGGACTAATAAACTGGAGGTTCCAGGTTCAAATCCAGTTGGGACTAAAAAAGGCGAAAAGTTTTTTCTAAATATGAGAAAGATAATTTATGAAGGAAAATGAATAAAAGTAAAAACTAAAGGAAATACGAACATTTTTGTATTTTCGCATGACCTACGTCAGACATTTCCCCAAAGAAATCTTAGGTGACATGTCCCCAGAAGGTCAGCCCTGGCCACTGCTGACTTTGAGTGAGGACATTTTGAATATTTGTATGAAACTGTCCTCAACCCAGTACATGGAGATGTCTTGTGGATGTCAGCAGTGACTCTGACATGTCACCGCTCCGTCAGTGAGGATGGCTCGAGGACATTGTCAACTGGGTTGTTACTTTTTTGTCAGGCAAACTGAAATAATTGGAATAAATCAGCAAATTAAAAAATTTAGCGACTTTTCCATATTTTTTTACTCCCCAACCACAGTATGGGGGTATACTCACTTTGCCATTCCGTGTGTAACACATCGAAATATCGGTCGAGGACCCCATAAAGTATATGGGGCATTCCATGTCAAATCGGACGCTTTGAAATTTTTTTTTTTAGATTTTCCAAATTTGTTTACAGTTTTTAGTACCCTTCGAAAACTCCTTCTTGGTAAATTTTCATATTTTTTTGATGACCCGTTCAAAAGATATCGAATTTTTAAAAATTTGTAGTTTGTTCCTTTACTCAAACTTCTTTTACTCATAACTTCTTCAATAATGGTCCAAATTTCAATTTTTTTTTTTTTCAAAAATTTTTTTTTTTTGCGTACTTTCTAAAAAAAAATCCCAAAAAATTCTTAAAAGCGTTCTAGTATGCGATTTTTAAGTTTTTAAATTTAAATCTCATTTTTGAAAATGTTTGTACTCTTCTCTTTTTTGTGTAAAACTTCTATCGATTCTACAAATTTTTTGCCCAGGAGGATCGTGGGATAACGATTATTACTATTTTTTAAAATATTAATTCTATTTTATTAATGGTTGGACTTTATATTTTATAACTGAAGTTTTATTTATTTCGGTTTGAGTCCATATTAATTATTTCTGAGAAATAATTATTTTTGTTGTACAATGAGAAAATTTGAAAAAATTAATTGACAACACAGGCTAAGTGGATATGTCGACAGCTTTCGGAAGAAGCCACCCTTCCTTCGTCAGCACTCTTCGATTGTCACTGTAGGTGTGTAACATTAAAATCAGCTATTTAAACGTACATTAGAAGCTGATTAAATAAAACAAATTTACAAAAAATGAAAAAAATGTATGGGGACCGCCTTAACAATTAGAGATAGGTTTGGACTAAAAAAATATTGTGGGTCGGTCATACATTTTGTTGCTCTAAGGGCACTATTAGGGCAGTTAGAGCGGTTGGAGCAAATTTTAAAAAATGTCGTGTTGTGTGGGAGCCCTCGTAGAAATTGGAGATAGGGTATTAGTTTGTTCCAAAGAAAAGTTAAGACGTAAAAATTAATGGGGGTTGGTCTTATAAATGGCCCCTCTATGAGGCACCATTGGAGCAGATGAAAAGATTTTAAGATTGAAAAATTACAATAAATTTTTTTCAAAAAATTTTAAAACAATAATAACACAGGGCAACACTTTTTTTTTGCCCGGGTTCTGATAACTAATTTTGGGTAATAGGGGTACGCTGATTTTAAATCTGGCTACCGTTTTGTTGGGTCAGATCTAGTTTTCGAGATACAGCCTAAGCAAACTTTGAAAATATGCTATTTTTGGCATGTTTATGAGTCTATATTTACCAACACTAGTCTTACATCCAAAAAGTGAATGACGATTTTAGGTATGTTGGATATGCTGATTCCAAAAATGCTCTTAATTTTGTTGAGTCATCTTTAGTTTTTGAAATATCGCTAAAATAAAATTTTTAAATTTATGACCTCTGTAATTTTGTCTGAATATTTATGCCCTTTTTAATAACTCGAAAACTAAAGCTGTCAGAAAAAACCTAATACCAGTTTTGGAATCCTGGCATCCAATATAGTTAAGTTCGTGTTTAAAACTGATGCACTAAATTTTATTTTGGAGATTAAAGCCAAGCAAAATTGGTAAAAAACGCACTTTTTTGACTCTTTAACAGCGATTTACTCGCGAACGCGAGCTGATGGAAAAAATTGGATAACAGATTCGAAATCGGCACACTAAAATCCATATAAATCAGGTGTCAAAGGTCAGGCAAATTGAAAAAGTTCAAATTTTGTGAACCTGTGTAATCGTTATCCCACGATCACCTTGGGCAAAAAATTTGTAGAATCGATAGAAGTTTTACACAAAAAAATTTCAAAAAAATCTAAGAGTACAAACATTTTCAAAAATGAGATTTAAATTTAAAAACTTAAAAATCGCATACTAGAGCGCTTTTTAGAATTTTTTGGGATTTTTTTTTTTAAAAGTACTCAAAAAAACAAAATTTTTGAAAAACAAGTGAGAGTGTTACATTCGGTTGTGCCGAATCTTTTATACCCTCCAAAATGTAAAAAAGAAATATAAAAAAAATTCCAGGGGCGTCGTTTTATTTTTTTTGGGGGGGGGGGATTGGTGGGAGACGTTAGGGGGCGATCTTAACTTCTTCTGAGATAAGAATGTTGCATTTGCTTACCAAAAGTACAAAAAACCCTGCAAAAAATGCGGTTTTTCTTAGGTTGGTTTAGTTCTCTAAAGGGGAACTTTTTGGAAAAATCTAAAAAAAAAAAATTTCAAAGTGTCCGATTTTACATGGAATGCCCCATATATAATATTGATCCATGATAGAATCTAAGACAATGGTTCCCAACCTTTTTTACGCCACGCCCCACTTTTAAGTTAAAAAAATTGAGTTGTCCCCCCTACACCCAAGAACTAATTGCTAATTTTTCTAATTTTTGTTTCTAATGAAAAATTACTACTGGTTTACCAGAGTTTTTGTAAAATAAGCATTTAAACTAAGTTTTTAGAAAACATTTTAAGCGATTAACAAAATTTTTGTAGTTAATTTTGTAAAAAAAAAATGTTTTTGTAGTTAATTTGACTAAAAAAAGTCTTGAAAATTTGCTCGTTGCCCCCCTGGAAGCTTCAAATTGCCCCCCAGTGGGGCGAGAATCAAAGGTTGGGAACCATTGATCTAAGACATTCAGCGATGTCCGTCCGTCCGTCTGTAGAAATAACGATGCAGTCCAAACCAAAAGAGGTAGAGCCCTGAAATTGGAAAAGAATATATCTAATGTTACTGGTACGGTTAAGTTCGAAGATGGGCAAAATCGGACGAGGGGGAAAAAAGTTTCCCCTTGAAGAACTAAAAATGACCCCTGAAAAATACAATATTTTTACGAGTTTTTTTTTAATTTTTGCTCAACAAATGTAACATTTTTATGCCATATTATGTTTATAGACCTGCGCTTGGACCAAGAGGGTTAGGAAATTCGATTTTTTTAGACCGCCCCCCCCCCCCTTTGGGCGTGGTTCTAGAAATTAATTAAAAATAACGATAAAAATTTATTATTTAAGCGTAAATATCATAAACAAATAATTCGTAAACATATATAGCGGAGGTAAAGATTTCGCCGACCCCCATTTCGCCGACGCCGATTTTTTTTCTTAATTTTAAACGTGTTGGTGGGTATAAAAGATTCGGCACAGCCGAATTTTACACTCTTACTTTTTTTAATTACGTTTCGACTAATATTCGGCCAAAATTTGGCCGAATACCGAATAGCTGCCGAAACCCCATTATTCGGCCGAAACCGATACCGAAACCCAATATTCGATCGGACTCTAGTTGTTATTTGAAAAAAATCAATTGTTATTCGAAGGAGTGAGAGTGTTAAATAAGGCTGCAAGTAGAAAATTAAAATTCGACTTAGTCGAATCCACGAATACCCTTCACAATGCCCTTTTTATGCATTTTTTTTTTAAAAACGTTTTATTTTGAAAAAAACTGATTTTTTTTTTAGTAGAACGGTTTCTTCAACACATGAATTTAAGGTGAAACCAATCTGAACGTTTTTTGGATATTGTACATAATATTGCTTTGTCTGTAGGTACCTTTATAATCGATCACTGATCTATAATAAATGTACTTTACGGGGTCCTAGACCGTTATTTCGATACTGTAGTTGGAGGGTAAAAAAAAAAAAATTGTTCGATTAATTTACATAAATTAATCGATTTAATCGTTATTCGAAAATCGTCATTTTTAAATTAATCGAACAAGAGTTTGGTTTTGTTTGATCGATTAATCGAATTATTCTTAATCGGTTGACAACTCTAGTATATACCCCTGACCCCTGAGTAAAGAATAAAAAAAGTATTTTACTTTAAACTAAAAGTACCAATTAAATAATTTCATTTATCATCTCTAAAACATATTGAAGTAACTGTACTATTTTACTACCAACACTACACTACTTCAACTTTGAAAATCCTCTAAATATCCTTCATCAATATAGTTTCTATATTTTTTATGTGTGCTTGTAAGGTACTACGGTGTGTTAACGTCCACACGCAATCTCTTACCAAAAAAAGTACACATTTAAACTCCCACCCGGTTGGCCCACTCCCACTTAACTTTCAGATCTTTTAGTATTGCAACCTTATGTTGCCGGTAAATATTGTATTCCCTTCGTTGGCCTGCCTATAATTTTGTTTCCTCTCTATCCTCCATTTGCTTTGTCCTGTTAGATGTTGTTTTTTTTTTGTGTAAGTCCTTTCCTACCATCCATCCTTGTTTTTTACGTTTTTTTCTCTAAAAGACGGATATAAATGTATTTGTGCTGCCATCAATAATCCCGAATTTTTTGTTACCCCAAAAAAATAAAAAATAAAAATAGTTTATAAAGGTCGACTGCGTTTTTTTGGACAAAAAGAAAAACATTGTTAACAAAAAATGTACATATATATTTGCTGCGTTGCAGTCCACTAAGGATAATATGCCTTCCTCCTTACTGAAACGTTTGTGTTTTTTGTCGGATGACACCAACGCATTACAAAAATGACTCAAAATTTGTATTACTCCGACAATACCCTCCAAAACTATCCAAATTTAAACTCAAAATAGCCAATCGGAAATTAAGCTACAAAGCAAAAAAAAAAGCTGCGTGGGTGTTCTGCAAATGAAGGCGGGGCTAGTTTATAAGGCAGCTTTTTTTCCAATATGCGTATGTTTATTTTATCAACACTTTTTGTTGTTAAGTTCTTAACACAACATACAAATACCCCTACACCTTTGTCATAGCAGACATATTAACGTCGATAGATGTGTGGATAGTATAGACTCCGATTAAAAACAAAAAAATACCGTAAACTATAAAGCTTTTGCAGACATATGTGGTGGACAATTGTACAGACTATGCTGCAAGTTATACAGTTGATTTAGCAGAATTGTGCTCTCAGCTGTTTGCCTTTAAAGCTCTTTTGCTATTTGCAGTTATATATGACAGACAATTATACAGACTACTCTGCAAGTTATATAGCTGCTTTAGCAGTATTGTACTCTTTTAACACTTGCTTGTTAGCTCTGTTGCTATTTACAGTCACTGCAAAAATATGTATTTTCTCTTGTTTATATAGCTGCTTTAGCAGAATTGTACTCTTAGCTGTTGCTTGTAAGAACTTGTGCTATTTACAGTCATTGCAAAAATGTGCATATTCTCTTGTTTAACTGTAAACTTTTATTTTTGCAGTTTTTAATCTCTTATAAAGCTTTTTTTAACTGTTATTTCTCTTATTGTGATTATTTATTTGCATTCTCTGTTGTCTTATCTGTAAAAATTTTTATTTTGCATTTGTAGTAAAAAGAAAAACTGCTGTGTTTTTGCAGTTCTCTGTAACTATTTTATTGAATTCAAGTACTTTGGCAGTTTTCTGTAACTATTTTTCTGTAAAATGCATTAAGTTTTTCTTTCACTCATGTAATGAGAGTTTATTGAAGTAATTTAGTTGTATAGTTTTACCGGCATTTTTTGCTTTTTTTTTTTTGTTGTAGTGCTTTCTCTAGCTTTTTTTTCATGCATATTTCCGTAAACTAACGGCAAAAAAATTTACCGACGGAAGTTGAGACTGTTTAAAAAATGATATGGCCGACGGTAAAAATTGCAACAAAATAGAAGCACATTTTTTTTTTTTATTTTTAGTTATTGAATTTTTTTTAAGGATGTTATCACCTAAATTTTTGTAAATTTCTTTAAAATGTTTAAAGAAAAGTGAGCATTAAATACTCACGAGTCTTTGCTATAGATGACCCCAAGGGATGTTTAATTTTTGGTCCTGCATTGAAAAAAAAATATTCATTATTATGGATGTGATTTCTATGCAAATGCGTGTTTTTTGTCGATAGTCTAAAAACGATATCGACCAATTATCTTTCCGAATCAAAAAATTTGTGTTAAAATGGCATCGATTTGTTTTTGCATATTTTGGTAAAAATGCATATTTTGCATATTTTGGTTTTAAATGCATATTTCCAACTTTAAAGTGCAAATTTTTGCATAATTTGGCATAAATTAGCAAAAACATAAATTAAAATTTATTGGTTTCAAAAACTATTTAAATTTAAACAAGTAGAAAAGTCAAATTCGACTTTGCCGGATCTATGAATACACTCCACAATGCATTTTTTAAAGGATACGTGAAAAAATTAGCAATTTTGATTAGAAATATTTTATTTTGAGTAAAAAACTCTTTTTTTTGTCATTTTCAAAAAAAAAAATTACTAATTTTTTTTTGAGTGTAAAATTTGTCACCTTGTGTAATTTTACACAAACAAAAATTGAGTAATATTTTAATAGTACATACAAAAAAAAAACTTTGTCAAATTACTAGAAAAAGTTTCGTAATCCCATTTTACCAATATTTGACAGTTTTCCTTGTTTTTTAACAAAACAATTTTTTTTTAATTTAATTACAAATCATTTTTAATTAATTTAAACCTAAACAAGAACTGGTAACAATGACCGTCGTCTCGTTGTAGCGGAATCGACCAAGGGTTTTTGTGGGAATCGAACCCACGACCCTCTGTTCCATAGGCTAGCACGCTACCAACTCACCTACAGGGGCTACATTTTTTATCGAAATTTAAATTTTTTTTTTTAATTTTACGAATTTCCAAGTTTTTTTACAAAAAAAAATCCAGTGAATTCACGAGATGTCTGTGTTAATGTTATTGCGCCAAAAAAGTTGTAAATTTACAATTTTATTGGTAAAAAACTTGTAAAATTACGAAAAAGCTCGTAATTTTTACTAGGAATTCTCGTAAAATAGGAGTTAGCTAAATATCTAGTAAAGTTACGAAACCTCCTTGTAAGTTTTCTCAAGTCAAAAAAGTTGTAAATTTAGAATTTTATTGGTAAAAAGCTTGTAAAATTACAAGGAATTCTTGTCAAATAGGAGGTAGCAAAAAATAAAAGTTACAAGTTTTTCTTGTTATTTTACAAGTTTTTTTTTGAGTGTAGTCATTTTTAAATTTAAAATTGTCAAAAACTTGAAATTTTTGTCTAAAAATTCACTGGTGGATCAAAGTTATTTATTTTTTTCTTTTAATTAACTACACATGCCTCAAATGTTGACACTAATTTCAGAAACATCAAAAAAACATTTTTGGCAAAATACCCTACGATTGCGAACTTAAAGCGGTTTCAGGTAGGCAAGAACAGCAAGAATAGACTCCATTTCCATTTGCTATTACTAGAGTTGTCAATTATTCGCCTTTAAACTTTGTTCGAATAAATCAAATAATTGTTTTTGTTCGTTCGATCAAACAAATAAATCTAAACAATTATTCGATTATTCGATGAGAATAACGAATAAAAAAGTGGTATTAAAAAATATTTTTATTAACAAAAAATAAACAATTCATACAAAAAACTTTAAAGTAAAATAATTAATATTTTATTAACAAAAAAAATAAGTAAAATCTTATAAATTGAATAACTGAACTTACTCCTTTATGTAAAAAATGCATAAAAAACATAAAATTTGTATAATTTTAAGTTTTATGTAAGTTGGTGTGAGTCGTTGGGGACGTTGGAGGAAACCATTTTCCTCTTCAAAAATGTTTAAAAATTAATTTTTACGTTATCTTCGCCTAAAAAAACACTTTTACCAATATTTTGTACTATTTTCTATAAACACGCCCTTAAAAAGGGGCGGGCCGAAAAAATAGCATTTCCTTATCTTGGTGCAAATGCAGGCGGCTAATAATGCACTCAAAAAAGTATATCGGTAAAATCAACTACAAAAGACAGTTGTTTTGACAACATTTTGTTGTAGAAAAGTCGTCCACTACATATTACGATAAAAACAACTGAACATGTTGTTGTTTTTAACTATTGATTATCAACTACAAAATGTAGTAAAAACCACTACAAAAGACGGATTATAGCTCTTTTATTTTGGACTGCATCATGCCCTCCACATACGGATATCGCTAGAATGTCTTAGAATCGATCACTGATCAATAATATATACACTTTATGGGGTCATAGACCGATATTTCGGTAGAGGGTATAAAAAAAATAATTATTCGATTAATTGACATAAATTAATCGATTTATTCGTTATTCTAAAATCGTCATTTTTAAATTAATCGAACAAGAATTTGGTTTTGTTTAATCGATTAATCGAATTATTCTTAATCGGTTGACAACTCTAGCTATTACCAAGCAAAATTTCAAAAAAGGTTAGTTTCGGAACGGGCTAATGCATATGGGGCATTCCAAGCCAAACCACTCACTTTTAGACCCGACCCCTTTCGATTTATTTTATTTTTGGATATGTTTTAGTACTTATTAAATGCAACTTGGACACCAATTTTCAGCCTTTTATTTCAAGATGGTGTTGAGTAATCAATTTTTCAAAATGGCGATTTTCTCAAAAAAATTAAAAAATTGAAATTTTTAATTAATTTTGACCATTAAAAAATATAGATATTTTAAAAAAAGTTGGACAATGTTTTGTTGGTATTTAAATGTAGTTTTAGAAAAAAAAATGAAAAAATTATTCGAAGTAACTATCACTTATTTTTTGACGTTTAAAAATTAAAATCGACTTTTTGAAAAAGTCCGAAACCTTTGATTTTTTTGTAAAAAACAACAAAAAATTCTACTCTAAATTACGCAACTTTTAAGCCATAATTCGAGATGTGATCACAATTCTTTCTATTTTTTTTTAAATTTTTAAAATTGCACCTTTTATTTTTTGGCTGTGATTTATTTTATATGGTGCTCCAAACAAATTAAATTGGTAGATACTGACTGTAACTTACCCTAGATATATTCATTTCGAGGTAATAATACGCCTCACAAAAATTAAGAACGATCGGACATGGGTACGGCGTTCCACATTGGCCTTGAAGTTTAGAAAACGGATTACAAGGAAAAATATGAATTTTTTTCTGTTTTCTCAATTTTTTTGGTATTTTAAGTTAAGTTTTAATTCATGTGGTTACAGAATTATAATACGGAGTAAAATTCCTCTCTAATAAGGTAACAAAAACTAAAATCGGTTGAAAATCAGCCAAGTTATTACAACTTCCCCAGGCATCTAACGTATCGCAGACCACTTGATTAAGCAATACAATCCGATTTTTTAAATTCATTGAAATTTTCTACTGTAATAACATTTTTTTATTCTTCAAGTTCAAATGTAATTAGATGACAAGTATTTTTCGTATTGTGTTTTGCTAACATATTTTAAATTAATGCTAAAAATGCCAGCATTTTCAACACCCTTTTTAAATCTCTATTTTTAAAAAAAATTTTTTTTTTTTTGTTTTAAAATTTGGAAAAAACCAAAAAAATATAACACTGAAACATGAATAATGAAAAAATGTTATTACAGTAGAAAATTTCGATAAATTTAAAAAAAGGAACTCGTATTCTTTAATCAAGTGGTATGACACACGCTAAATGCCTGGGGAAGTTGTAATAACATGGCTGATTTTCAACCGATTTTAGTTTTTAGTACCTTATTAGAAAGGCATTTTACTCCATATCATAATTCTGTAATCACTTGAATTAAAACTTAACTTGAAATACCAAAAAAATTGCGAAAACAGAAAAAAATTCATATTTTTTCTTGTAATCCGTTTTTTAAACTTCAAGGACCATGCTAAACGCCTTACCCATTTCCGATCGTCCTAAATTTTTGTGAGACGTATTTTTACCTCAAAATGAATATATCTAGGGTAAGCTAGGGTCAATATCTACCATATAAAATAAATCAGAGCCAAAAAATATAAGGTGCAATTTTAAAAATTAAAAAAAAAAAAAATAGAAAGAATGTGATCACATCTCGAATTATGGCTTAAAAGTTGCGTAATTTAGAGTAGAATTTTTATAGTTTTTAACAAAAAAATCGAAGGTTTCGGACGTTTTCAAAAAGTCGATTTTAATTTTTAAACGTCAAAAAATAAGTGATAGTTACTTCAAATAATTTTTTTATATTTTTTTTCTAAAACAACATTTAAATACCAACAAAACGTTGTCCAACTTTTTTTAAAATATCAATATTTTTTAATGGTCAAAATTAATTAAAAATTTCAATTTTTTAATTTTTTTTGAGAAAATCGCCATTTTGAAAAATTGATTACTCAACACCATCTTGAAATAAAAGGCTGAAAATTGGTGTCCAAGTTGCATTTAATTAGTGCTAAAACATTTCCAAAAATAAAATAAATCGAAAGGGGTCGGGTCTAAAAGTGAGTGATTTGGCTTGGATTGCCCCATATACTTCATACATGGAATACCCCTTGTTTGTTATAATGTAGAAGTATCTGAATTTTTATCACAGTACATATAAATAGCATGCAAACAAGGATGTATTCGAGATTTTTCCAATATGGCCGCAAATATGATTCTCTAGCTTTTTACACGTACGAATTGTTTTGAAGAAAAAAAAATTAAACAAAAAAATCTGATTGTAAAACAGAATATTTCAATTAAATCTGATGAAAATTTTGAGTGGAAAATGTAATAAGTACGATTGATAGTTAAAAAAAAAAAATCTGATATATTGGTTTCTTCTGACTTATTATTGTTTTTCATTTTGTCGTGTTGTTTATTTGAAACGTCAAAAGTTACACAGTGAGCTGCACTTATAATTTTACACATTTAGTGCAACCCTGAGCGCATACTACTTATTTACTTTGCTTTTCATTGAAACAAACACAGAAAATAATATTGAGATAAACAATTTGAGTAATCACTTGTTTAAATTTTTAAAAATTATTTGAGTAATTTTTTAATTGACGCAATTAAAAATTTACTCAAAAATAAAAAAAATCAGTAAATAATTTAATACAAATTTAATAATTTTTTTTTTTTATTTTTATACCCTCCAACCACAGTATGGGGGTATACTCACTTTGTCATTCCGTATGTAACGCATCGAAATTTCGAAATTAGGACCCCATAAAGTATATATTTTATTGATCAGTGATCGATTCTAAGACATTCCAGCGATGTCCGTCCGTCCGTAGACTTCCGAAGTTTGGCACGAATATGTCTTATATTCCCAGGCAGGTTAAGTTCGGAAATGGGCAAAATCGAACCAAGGGGAAAAAAGTTTCCCCTTGGAGAACTAAACCAACCTAAGAAAAACTGCAGGTTTTGCAGGGTTTTTTGTACTTTTGCTAAGCAAATGCAACATTCTTATCTCAGAAAAAGTTCAAAATCGCAAACCCAGAAAAAGACGCCCCCTGGATTTGTTTTTAATATTGTTTTTTTACATTTTGGAGGGTATAAAAGATTCGGCACAGCCGAATGTAACACTGTCACTTGTTATAACCACATTTTTTGAAGGGTTTTTTGTACTTTTGCTAAGCAAATGCCACATTCTTATCTCAGAAGAAGTTAAAAAACGCAGGGGGAGGTGCCCCCTAACGTCTCTAACCAACCATTCCCCCCCACAAAAAAAAAAGACGCCCCTGGATTTTTTTTTATATACTTTTTTTACATTTTGGAGGGTATAAAAGATTCGGCACAGCCGAATGTAACACTGTCACTGTTTTTTATTCTCTTGGGTTTTTGAATTCTCATTTAGTTTAAAGTTTTTTGTATATGTATATAAAAGTTTTAAATCAACTGTTGTTTTTTATTTTTAGTACCAAAAGGTACATAAAAATAAAATGAGTTTATTCGGCCTTTATATACACAGAAAAAAATATGGAGGAAACAAATTTGAGTGATCTCTTGTTTAAATTTAAAAAAAAAAATGAGTAATTTTTTAATTGACGCAATTAAAAATTTACTTAAAAATGTTAAAAACAATTTAAGTAAATAATTTAATAAAAATTTAATAGTTTTTTTATTTTTTTAAACTCTCATAGTTTTTTGAATTCTCGTTTAGTTTATAGTTTTTTGTGTATATGAAACTTTGTAATCGTCTTTATAAAATTTTCCTATGTTTTTGAGACATAAATATGTTTGGTAAAGTTAGAAAAAAAAACTGTTTTTTGTTTTTTTTTTTTTTTTGTAAAAAAAATTTAAAACTTTTTGAAACTTTAAAAAAATAAATAGATAAATTTTGAGTAAATTTATAATTGTGCAATTAAAAATTTACTCAATTTTTTTTTTCAAACATTTAATAATTTTTTAGTAAAAATTTACTCAATACTATTAAATCGTTTACTGGTGCAAAATTAAGTAATTTTTTACTCAATAGTATTAAAAATTTACTCAAATATTTTTTTTATTTTCTTCTGTGAACTAAATATTTTTTTAAGGGGGAGCAGCAAAATATAACATTCATTTTGTTCAATTGTTTTCTATGACAGAAACATTAATTAGCACTATTGTTTGCATACTAGTCTGTACTGTGATCTAAACAGTGGTTTTTTGTATATGTATATGAAAGTTTTAAATCATCTTTATGAAATTTTATTATGTCAGACATAAACATATTTGGTAAAGTTTGAAAAAACATTTTTCCAAAAAAAAAAAATGTAAAATTTTTTTTAAACTTTTTAAAAAATAAATTGATAAATTTTGAGTAAATTTTTACTTGACACAGTTAAAAATTTACTTAAAAAACCGAAAAATTTTAAGTAAAGTTTTAATTGCGTCAATTAAAAATTTACAAAAATTTTTTAGTAAGCATTTAATAATTTTTTATTAAAAGTTTACTCAATACTATTAAATCGTTTACTGGTGCAAAATTGAGTAATTTTTTACTCAATAGTATTAAAAATTTACTTAAAATTTTTTAAAATTTTTTTCTGTGAAGTAAATATTTTTTGAGGGGGAGCAACAAAATAAAACATTCAATTTGTTCAATTGTTTTCTATGACAGAAACATTAATATTTCATGTTTATTCGTCAAATTGTTGTTAGGAAATTGATTTCATTTTATTTTTCCTGTATTTCATAAATAATTTATTTGATTAGTTTGAAACCTGAATTACAAAAAAAAAAATAAAAAAACTATAATCACCCACTTACAGCCAAATAACAGAAAACAACACCCCGCCAATCAAATGAATTTTTTTTTATAATTTAAATAAAATGGCGAAGTAAAATGGCTGCCAAAATACAAAATTGCAATTATACAATTATATGTAGTACATACACTTAAATTGACAATAATAATATCATACCATTTCTTCAGACCAAACAAACCATATCATTTCGTTGTAGCTTTCATTAGGGTTTCAAATCGGTATTGGTTTTTCTGAAACCCAGGATTCGGGATTAAAGAAAAATTTTCTGGTTCCCGATTTCGGGATTTCGAAATTATTGGGATTTTGAATCCAGGGAATATTTGAAAATTTTCGGAATTTTTTTTGCCATAAATTTGAAATATTGCGACAACAGCGCCACCTATCGGAATTAAGAGAAACCTGGCTCCAGACTAAACTAATATATTGTCCAAGTTTGGTGTCAATCGGTTCAGCGGTTCTTAAGTTTTAGTAACAAGAACCCCGCATAAACGTTTTTAAATAATAATAGGTTTATTTTAGCTCGAGGTCATTATTCTATATATATTTCTTCACTAATTAAAACTATGATATTTCTCATAGTATAATTTTCAAGAAAATTATTTTTCTGTTTTAAATTTATTTGTATTGGTAAATTTTGCAAGACTTAATCGACACGTGTTTCGGAATTTGTCAGATTCCATTGTCAAGATTGTTTAGCAAAATATAAACCTTATTTGATCATTAACGATTTGTCATTAAAATCCCTTTGCTACTTGTAGTATAGGGTTTTTATTTTGCTAAATAATCTTGACAATGGAATCTGACAAATTGCAAAACACGTGTCGATTAAGTTTTATAAAAATGACCAACACAAATTAATTTTAAACAGATAAATAATTTTCTTTAAAATTATTCTATGAGAATATCATAGCTTTAAAATGACCTTCAGCTAGAATAAAACTACTAAAAAGACAAGTTAGAGTGTTAAATTCGGCTGTGCCGAATCTTTTGTACCCTCCAAAAAGTAAAAAAATTAAAAAAAAAACAAGTAAAAAAGTTAAATTCGGCCTTGCCGAATGTAGTGATACCCTCCACAATTTCAAAAAGATTATCGCAAAAAACTTTATTTAAAAGGAAATTACTTTTCAAAAAAAAAAAAAATTTAAAAAAAAATTTCCGCGAAAAAAATTTTTGGAAAAAAAAAAAATCGCGATTTTTTTATTTTTTTGTAAAAAATATGTTCGTACTTGTTTAAATACCATTTGGTGTTCAATTATGTTCACATATGTCAACCAGATCCGAATTAATGCAGTTTGTATTTTTAGGTTATGTTGAATGTACTGAAATTTTTGAGGTGTGCTTACATTTTCGTTCATAACTTTTGAACCGCTGAACCGATATCGCTCAAATGCAATACCAAACTTCTCGGAAGAACTTCCAATAAATATGTTAAGTTTCAGTCATCTCTGTGCAATATTTTGTCCGCTACAGCATTTTCCACAGACAGACAGACGGACATCGCTAGAATGTCTTAAAATCGATCGGGCATCATGAATATATATACTTTATGGGGTCCCAGACCGATATTTCGATGAGTTACAAACGGAATGACAAACTTATATATACCCTCTATCACTAAGTGGAGGGTATAAAAAAATTGTCAGGGGCGTTTTTTTTTGGGGGGAAAGGGGTTGTGGAGGGGGTCAGTGGGGGACTTTGAGAACACCTTCCCATCGCGATAAATATACCAAAGGTTTCATTTAGTTAACAAAAATACAAAAAAACATGTAAGAAAAGTGTATTTTTTCAGATGTTAGTTCAGTTCTTCAAGGGGGAACTTTTTTCCTCCTGGCCCGATTTTGCCCATTCACGAACTTAACCTGCCTATGAACATGAGACATATTTGTGCCAAACTTCAGGAGTCAAGCTGTTTTATTTTGGACTGCATTGTGTTATCTACAGACAGACGGACGGACGGAGGGACGGACAAACGGACATTCACAGAATGTCTTAGAATCGATCATAGATCAATAAAATATATACTTTATAGGGTCCTAGACTGATATTTCGATGCGTTACAAACGGAATGACAAAGTGAGTATATCTCCATTGGTGGTTGTGGAAATATAAAAAATATTTAAAAAATTAAAAAAAAATCGGGATCCCGAAAATCACGAGATTCGGGATTCTGCTAATCCACAAAATCCCGATATTTCCGGAATCGGAATTTCAGGATTGAAAGCCCTAGCTCTCATTCTTTTATCACTTGTACTTATTTTGTTGCATTCGCTTGGGTTGTTTGGAAAACATGCCAATTTTCTTAACTAAATAATTCAAAACTATAGTTAATAATATGTATTTAAGCCAAAATTACGTACGTTCATACATACATACAAACATATATAAATACTATATAGAATTTGATATGGTAATTCTTTCTATTCTACTCTTAAGTGACTTCCTCCATTTAGTTATATTATTTGGGTGCAACCCAAATAATTGACTTTTTAAATTCTAGTTTTATTTTTCTGTATTGCTTGTCTCGAAATAAAATGAATATACTTGTAAAAGAATATGAAATTGTTTATCGTAGAAATTAAAATAATAAAATAACTGTCAATTTAAAAAAGGATATAATTACACAGTGCTACACCAAAAGAAATGCAGGGGTTCTCCATTTATAAATTTAGTTTGGCCGAAGTCAATAGAGTACGGATATACTCAAAGCTTTTCTCGGCCCTTCGTTAAGAAGGTTTTTTTTATTAGGAAATGTGTTAAAAATACAATATTCTTAAACAAAACTACAAAAATCATGGTGTGGGGGTTATAAAAATGTAAAAAAATGGAGGTTTTCAGAGAGTTATTTAGTTCTTCGAGGGGAAACTTTTCCGCCTGGATTAATTTTAAACCCATAAACCAGAGGTAACTTTTCTAAGGGTTTGAGTTGCGCCGAATCCGAATCTGGCCTCAGAATTTTCCTATCACATCAGGTTTTCGCGATATATTAGTTTGAAGTTGAAAAAAAAATGTTTTTCGCCATATTCGAGACGTTATAACTGCGAAAATTCACCTTTGTTTATAAAACCTGATATGTAGTCTGAAAGTCCTACAAATTACCTTTAAAATGAACCATTGTAATATCTTGTTTCATCTCTGAGATATCTTAACCTGAAGTTTGTTCTCGTTTCGTGACTCTGGATGCGGCTGGGAGTGGTATTTATTTTTTTATTTTCAATTTTTTTTTTTTTTAATTTGGGAATTCATGAATTTTATGAGTTCATCATAAAATAAAGGCGAAATGTAGCAATTTTGCATTCATAGGAAAAATACCGTTAATACACAAAAAATGATTGGCTAACAATTTTCAAAATCTATTGATCAACAAAATTAAAATAAGTCAATCAATGTTTTGATTAAAATTTTTCTTATTTTCTTTAACTGTCGAATTACAAATTTTCAATATACAGATTTTTTTCGCTTTAATTTATTTGAATATACTAATTCAAAAATATACAAAATAATCGGGTTTTACTTTTTTTATTGTTGGCAACATATTGGAAAGCAAAAAGTATGAATTTTTTGATGATTTTGTCATAAGCTTACAATTCATTTGTTAAATCAATCATTATTTTGATTGACTATAAATAAAAAATTTATCAATCTTTTGATCAAAACTGAAAAAAATTTTATTGAAAAAATTTTCAATCAATCACCTACAATTTGATGATTGGTATAACAATTTTTTTAATTGGAGGAATTTCAATCAAAAAATTGATTGAATCCGCGTTTTTGTTGATTGAAATTCGTTTCAAATTTTTTCTGTGTATAGCGAAAACCTAAGATATTCAAACTTCGTGTTAAGATATCACAGAGAAGAAACAAGATATAACAGAGGTTAAACATTTATTTTAAAGGTATAAATTAGGAATTTCAGACCACATATCAGGATTTATAAATAATGGTAAACTCGCGCAGTTATGACGTCTCGAAAATGGCGAAAAACAGGGTTTTTTTCAAACTTTAAGCTAAGATATCTCCAAAACCTGATGTGATGCAGAAATTTTGAGTACAGATTCGGACGCACCGCAGCTCAAACCCTTAGAAAAGAATATTCTAGTCCCGGGGTTTCGACCTTTTTCAAATTTTGTTGGCCTGTGTACTTCACCAGCTGGTGAATAAAGCGTGAAAAAATTATTTTTGATCAAACAGTTTTTTTATTAACATTTTTCATCAACATGATAGGGCTTTTCATGTGTGGGAATTGGTTTATACATATAAAAAAGATTAAATTGATTTTTTCAACAATATCTAATTTTTTGTTATTTTTTGAAAATTTTTTGAGTTTATAGATTTTTTTCTGCTATAGTTCGTTCAACATTTATATTTATAAACGTGTTCTTATAGAAAATTTAATTGTGAATACGATGATCTTTATGTCGAAAAAATCGGATAAAATTTGCCAGAGTTGCATGAAATTGCAGTTCGGATAACTCAGGCAAAAAAAAAAATAAAAAAATAAATGAGAGGTCGCGTATTATTATTTTAAAGGTTTTTGGCCTCCTGAATGCGAATTTGACCTTGAAATTGCGCTACCTTATTAAGTTTTTGATATATCAATTTATGTTAAATATCTCAAAAACCTGACGAGATAGAGCAATTTAAAGGCCGGATTCGGATTCAGGGCGCCAAAAACCTTTAAAAATATTGTACATGACTTCTTATGAAAAATTTATTTTTTTGCCTGGGTTTTCTGAACGGCGATTTTCTGCAAAATCTTAACTTTCGTTTTTAGAAAAATTGTCGCAACTCTGTCAATTGTTATCCGATTTTTTTAAGGATAAAGATTATCGTATTCAGAATTAAATTTTCTTTAAAAATACGTTTATAAATATAGAGGTTGCTAAATGAACTATAGCAGAAAAAAATCGATAAACTCAAAAAATTTTCCCAAAATAACAAAAAAATTAGTTGTTATAGAAAAAATCAATAGACATCTTTCTTATATGTATAGACAAATTCACCGACATGGAAAGCCATATCCTTCTTCTGTCCAAAACAGGTTAAAAATTTAAAATTGGTTCAAAATTTTTTGAATTACACAAGGTTTAGTGAGTAAAGTCCCCAAAAAACGTTTTTGACAATAACTCTAAAATTTGAGGGTGTCTGGCAAGATTAAAGGGCATTTTTGTGATCTAGTCGACAAGACCAACAACCTATACTATGTCAAATCAGAAGTATTTTTTCACTGTAGCACAATGTTATTTATTATTCATATAAATTTCGTAGGTCAATTTCTCCATATAAGCCACCCCAATATTTACGCATTTTCGTTAAAAAAAAATATTTAACGGAGCCGAATTTTTACGAGCTTGTGCCACCGTTAGATATATATTTCTTTCTTCACATATAAAAACATGATATAGTTTTTTTTAGAAATAAATGACTGAAAAAACGAAAAAACGATATTTTTAGCAATTTCTTACTCATTTTTTGAACTCCTAAATCCCCGATATGGCCGATAAGCCGAGACACCTCAAGCTTAGAATTGTATCTTTTATATATTTTTTAAGTTTCATGCAAATCGGTTCATAAGATACTTCCCTTGTAAGTTTAAAACTAATAAATTTTTACAAGCTTTTTAGCACAAAAATTTACAAATTTTCGTAAATTTACTAAATTTACAAGGAGGTTTCGTGATTTTACCATATTTTTTGCTACCTCCTATTTTACGAGAATTCCTATAGGAATTTTCGTAAAATAGGAATTCCTAATACACTCAAAAAAATACGTTAGTAGATTTACTAATTTTTTTTTGCTAACGCTAGTTAGCTAACTTTTAGCAAATTTTTAGTTGAGATTAGCATGTTAGCAAAATTTTCTTGTAAACTTCATTTAGCACATTAGCAATTTTAAACAAACTTTGAACAAATTTCTTTTGCTAAATTTGAAATTGAGTTGACTACATTTTTACAAGATTTTTTGCTAATATTAGCAAAATAAATGGTAAATTTTTTTTTATTTTCAGAAAACTTAAAATGGCGCTATCTCGGAAACTAAGCCAGATAGAGCAAAATGGAGGCCATTTTTGATTCTTAGAATCTCCATAGTATCGCCGGTCCTCTTCACATGTGTGGACCCTAATGGGCCCTAACTTTGGATCCAAAAAGTTAGCATTCCCGAAAATTTTAAAATGCTCATATCTCGGTAAATATTGCCGACACAACAAAAAGTCCAAAAGCGTTTTATCGAGTTTTTTAATTCTCAAGACCCCAGTGGTCCCCTATAATCACGTATCTCAAAAACTAAGCAAGGTAGAGCGAAACGGACACAAATTTTGGATCAAAAACTATGACGATTTTTAAGGAACCCAACTAGGTCTAGGCCCATCGGGGTCTGGACCTATCGGGTCCGAACCCAATGGGGTCCTCAGATGTGTATAAACTAAGTTCAAAAAAAAAAATATTTAGTTAACTAATTATTGGCAAAACATTTTTGCTAACTTTAGCAAAAAAATTGTGGGTTCAAAATCAGCAAATTTTCTTGTAGATTTACAAGCTTTTTTTGCTAACATTACAGTTTTTTTTTTTTGAGTGTAGGAATTCTCGTAAAATAGGAGGTAGCAAAAAATATAGTAAAAAACCTCCTTGTAAATTTAGTAAATTTACGAAAATTTGTAAATTTTTGTGCTAAAAAGCTTGTAAAAATTTATTAGTTTTAAACTTACAAGGGAAGTATCTTATGAACCGATTTGCATGAAACTTAATATATATATATAGTAAAAATTACGAAATTTTTTGTAATTTTACAAGATGTTTACCAATAAAATTGTAAATTTACAATTTTTTGGCGAAATAAAACTTACACTAAAAAAAATAAAACTGTAAAGTTAACAATTTTTTTTTGTTAACTTGAGTTTACTGGCTTTTTAGCAAATTTTTAGTTAAAATCAGCGTTTTAACTACTTTTTTTAGTTAAGTTCAATTTACGAAAATACTAGTTTTGAACAAATTTTGAATTAATTTTTTTTGCTGACTTTAAAACTGTGTTTACGAATTTTTATTAATTAATTTGCTGATTTCTCGTAACATATTTGTCGAGTGAAAAAATGTTAAAAATTTCTTGTGTAGCCTCCTATGCAAATCTCATAAGTTCTACTTAAGCTGAACTTAATGCTGTGAAAAAAAAGAAAACAATTAGTGAAGTGTTAGTGTATAAAATCAATATTTAACAAACTTACAATTTTTACAAAAAGTTTAGCTGAATTTAACTAATGTTTTTGTTAATACATACATACATACATAAAAATATTACGAAATTTTCAGCTGAATTTTTAGTTAAAGTTACGTTTTTTTTGCTACATTCATTCTACGAAAAGTTAACTAAATATTTTTAGTTAAATTAACTAGAAATTTAGTAGGTTCAAAATCAGGTGTTTTTTTAGTTAAATTTGACTAAATTTTTTGCTAACTTTACAGTTTTATTTTTTTGAGGGTACAAGAAATTCTCGTAAATTTACTAGATTTTTTTTTTTTTTTTTGTAAAAAATCTTTGAAATTTGTAAAATTACAAAAAAAATTATAAAAGTACAAAAAAAAAATTAAAAAATTTCGATCGAAAAGTATTTGTTAAAAAACAAGGAATACTGTCAAATATTGGTAAAATGGGATTACGAGACTTTTTCTAGTAATTTGTCAAGGTTTTGTTTTTTGAGTGTAATAACTACAGTCCATTATATGTAGGCTGACCATTCGTACTGATTTGATCAGTACATGTACTGATTTTTGATCACGTGTACTGATCAAAAAACGTTGCACTGATTTGTACTGATTTTTTTGAAATATGTACTGATTGTACTGATTTGTGAACATTTCAACATAAAAAATAATTTTATTCGAAAATTCTATACAAAAACTTAAATTTCCATAAAATAAGTCTTCACGGTCGTTTTCTATAACTTAATTCTGACAATAAAATAATTTATAATGAATTCTAAAGATCTTGGAATTCGAAAATCAAGAGGTTCCTTAACGCAAAAATGTATGTGAGGTTATTTTAATCTTCATAAATATATATGAAAAAACGAACAGAATCTCTGAGGTTTACTAAAACGAAAAGTTCACGGGATGATCGAATTTTTATATTTTTTTAGGATGATAATGTAATTAGATAAATAAAAAAATTCTTTGATGCTCGATGAGGTAATGTCACACGAATTTATTGGAAAAAGCGCTCAGAACATCAGGTATATTTAAAAAAGACTTGCTTATTATCTGGGAAGTTTTCTAAAAGGAAGAGTTATTAAAAGTCCTCAGAATCTGTGGATTTTTTATTTACAAAATCTGTGGGTTTTTGTTATATTTTCTGCACCGAAACGATCAAAACATTCAAATGAGGTTGTTTGTAGTCAACAAAATTTTCCGCAAAATAACGACACAGTTTATGACAGTTGTTTTTAACAGTTGTTTTTACTGAATACTAATTGACCCCAAGTTTGGTAGTTTAAGCGAAACTTTTTCAGTGTTGGAAAAATCATCAATGTTTCCCAAAAATCAACAGTGTTTTCCCACAGAAAACAGTTTTTAGAGAGTTATTTTTACAAAAAAAACTTGTGCGTACTGATTTGAGTTCAGAAAAAAATGGTCACCCTAATTATATGACCATTGGATAGGTCCGTTAATTTAATCAAATGATGATAAAATTTTTCCATAATTTTCATTAATTACATTCAATATTAACCTAAATATTTAAAAAACAATATCAGTTATGATAAAAAAAAACAAACGTATCCTGTGAACATCCTGCTGTGAGAAAAACAAGAACAAAAGGACTATTCATTTTGCATCCTGTATGACAAGTGCTACTTTCTTAACGAAAAAAAAAAAAAAAAATGGCGAAAAAAGGAGTCATAATAACGTTGACATTATACATAAATACAAACAACTTACGATGCGATACTAAACTAAACTACATCTTTCAACGGAATCTAGGTTAACTGTTGCAAAAAAACACAAAAACTTTTTCTTTTGGTTGAGTTTTCTTTATTTTATATAAATAAAATAAAAACATTAAAATGTAAAGTATGTACATAATATAAGAATGTATATATGTCAAGGTTGGTTACCATTAACTATTTAATATCGTTAACTATTATATTTTGAAAAGGTTTATTCTAGCTCGAGGTCATTATTTACTTAACTAATAAAAGCTATGATATTCTCATAGAATAATTTTCAAGAAAATTATTTTTCTGTTTCAAATTTATTTATTTAGGCAATTTTTGCAAGACTTAGTCAATACGTGTTTTGGAATTTGTCAGATTCCATTGTAAAGAATATTTAGTAAATATAAAAACCCTATATTACAAGCAGAGCTTCGAATGATTTCATTCCTTAATTCGATTTGGCATTCTAAATAAAAATTTAGTGATTGCATTCCCCAATCACATTTTACCCAGCAAAAACTTGGTAATGACACCTCATTACCATTCGAATTACTTAGTAATGACAGAAAATTACCTTTAGCATTATTTTGAAATGTAAAATAAGGACTTATTAATAATGACTTACATAAGTCATTATAATAAAATACAAAAATTTCAGAACTAGATTTTCACTTTTTGACTCACTGTACATTATTTTGAATAAAAATAAAATAAAATGAAATATTTTTTTATAAGGGTTCAAGTTGAAAAAATGCAGAAGAAAATTTGAATTTCTAAAAATTATAGACATTTCTGGTATTTCCTATACCGGTTTCAAACACCCCAGTTAGTGTCATCTTCAGTAGGATTTTAAATGTCGGTTTGTCTTGTTAATGAAAACTGTTTTTTATATATGTGAATATTTATAGTTTCTACAGAATAAATTTTGACAGTTTCCAACACTACAATTCTATTTCTAGCAATCTCAACCTCACCTCATACTTTCTTTCAACTTTTTTGTCTCTTACATTATTTCGCAAGGGTTACCAACATGATCTGGAATTGCAGACACAAATGAAGGAATTTGCATTTTCTGTTTCGGAGACGTGCCTAATGGCGACATATTTTGTTAGTAATTTTATTTGATTTTTTCTGTAAGTACAGATCGAGCACGGGCTCTAATTATATTTGTTATAAGGGTTCAAGTTGAAACAAGTAAGAGTGTTAAATTCGGCTGGGCCGAATCTTGTATACCCTCCAACATGCAAAAAAATAAAAAAAAAATGCAGGGGGTCAGGGGGTCGCTTGTAGTAATTAAGGGAGGCAAATTTTCCCTCGAATTTGTGTTTAAAAATTCATTCTTATGCTTTTTTCACTAAAGAAATACAAGATTATCAGTATTTTGAAAAAATGTTTTAATTCACGCCCATAAAAGGGGGGCGGGCCGAAAAAACGTAATTTTCTAATTCTCTAGGACCAAATGCAGGACTTTGAACTTTTTGTGGAATAAAAATATTGCATTTGTTAAACAAAAACACAAAAAATCATGTAAAAATATGGTATTTTTCAGAGGTTGGTTTAGTTCTTCAAGGGGGAACTTTTTTCCCCCTGGTCCGATTTTGCTCATTTACGAACTTAACCTGCCTATGAACATAAGACATATTCGTGCCAAATGTCGGGAGTCTAGCTCTTTTATTTTGGACTGCATCGTGTTAACTACAGACGGACAGACGGACAGACGGACGGACGGACAGACGGACGGACGGACATCGCTAGAATGTCTTAGAATCGATCACTGATCATAAATATATATACTTTATGGGGTCCTAGACCGATATTTTGATGCGTTACACACGGAATGACAAAGTGAGTATACCCCCATACTGTAGTTGGAGGGTATAAAAATGCAGAAGAAAAATTGAATTTCTAAAAATTATAGACATTTCTGGTATTTCCTATACCGGTTTTTTATTTTTTTAATTTTTTTTTTAAAATAATTTTTTTATTACCTGTAAGTATATATGTAATTAGTTATTAATACTGGTTTGATAATCATTACATTTGGCACATTTGCTTGTAAATGTAATGGGAAAGGTAATTCGAATCAGAAGTAGTTATAACTTTTAAATTTCCCATTACACATTTCATTACTTGGTAATGCAAGTTTTTGCTGGGTAGCGAATTGAATGAATTCAATTTAGACTCATTCGATTTATAAATATCGAATGCATTCGATTTATTTTTCATTCGACTTTTAAAAATCGAATGCATTCGATTTTTTTTCATTCGACTTTTAAAAATCGAATGCATTCACTTGCGAATGCAATCGATTTTATTTTCTTTATATTTGAAAAATCGAATGGCTTATTTATTCATTGAATAAAAAACTTAAAAAAGTAACCAGATAGAGCAAAACGGAGCCAATTTTTTGTCCAACGTATCGCCAACACTCTTCACACTTTTTGTCGTGTAGGCAGTAGAAATGTGCATTTTTAAAATTTTCGGGAACACAAATTTTTTTTGGATTCAAAATTAGGGACCATTAGGGCCATCGTATGAAAAGAGAGTTGGCGATACTATGGACCAAAATTTGGCTCCGTTTTGGTCTATCTATTTAAAAAATCTATTGCATTCGCAGTGGAAATCGAATGAACAAGAAATCGAATGCATTCATTTTTTTCCATTCAATCGAATGAATTCCAAGGACTGCATTCAATGTTGATTTATGAAATCGAATGCATTCACTGACTATGAAAATTGGATGAATTTTTTTGAGAATTCATTTGAAATGGATTTCATTCTTCGAAGCTCTGATTACAAGTAGCAAATGGAATTTAAATCGTTAATGTTTAAACGATTTGTCATTAAAATTCCCTTTGCTATTTGCAATATAGGGTTTTATATTTGCTAAATAGTCTTAACAGTGGAATCTGACAAATTCCGAAAAACGTGTCGACTAATTGTAAGTCTTGCAAAAACTCACCAACATAAATCAATTTAAAACAGAAAAAAAAATATTTTCTTTAAAATTATTCTTTGAGAATATCAGAGTTTTAATTAGTAAAAGAAATAATGAGCTCGAGCTAGAATAAACCTACCCAAAATATAATATTTTGAAGGTCGAATACAACAATTTTTATTTTTTAATAAAAATTCTATCCAAAATATTTTTAAATTGAATAAAGTTATTAATGATGCTTAAATATGGAAATATAGGGCTAAAAAAGCGAAGACAGAGGAAACATGATAGGGGTAATCATATTGGAAGAGGGATATATGATAGTTAACAATCATAAAATTATAAGTTGTGACTATACTTTACTCACAAGGGAAGTATTTCAACTGTTATAAACCGATTTGCCTGAAACTTAAAATACATATGTATAAAACAAACGTTTTTAAGTTTGGAGTGTCTCGGCTAATTCAGAGTTTAAAATTTTCGTCACCCCGTTATGACACAATGTGAATAAGATGAATATCGTCTTGAGCAAAAATATGTGTCGACTTAAATTCAATAAGGATTACTTCGTATTCATATGGATATCGTAGGTCTATGTCTTCAGATAAATACCCCCAAAGCTTACACATTTTCATAAAAAAATATTTAACGAAGTCGAATTTTTACAAGGTCGGATAGGTATTAAAAAAACTTTCTTTTCATATAAAAACATCATATAGTTTCTTAAAAACAAATCGCTGAAAAATCCGAAAACCCATTTTTTCGTTATTTTTTTACCTATTTGTTAAACCCCTAAATTCCCGATATGGTCGATAATCCGAGACACCCCAGACTTAAAATTGTCTCTTTTATATATTTTTTAAGTTTCAGTTTCATAAGGTATTTCTTTTGTCAGTTAGGATTATTATATGCCGTCAAAGATCTTTGCCAAGACTATTTAGTAAAAATGAAAACGCTATACTAAATTAGAATAGCAATCGTTCACAGAAAAAATTTGAAGCAAATTTCAATCAACAAAAACGCGGATTCAATCAATTTTTTGATTAAAATTCCTCCAATTAAAAAAATTGTTATACCTATCATCACATTGTGGGTGATTGATTGAAAATTCGATTTTGATCAATAATTTGATCAATTTTTTATTTATAGTCAATCAAAATAATGACTGATTTAACAAATGAAGCTTATCACAAAATTATCAAAAAATGCATCTTTTTTGCATTCCAATATGTTACCAACACTAAAAAAAAAAGTGAAACCCGGATATTTTGTATATATTTTAGAATTAATCTATTCAAATAAATTAAAGCAAAAAAAATCTGATATGTTGATAATTTGTAATTCAACAGTTAAAGAAAATAACAAAAATTTTAATCAAAACATTGATTGACTCATTTAAATTTTGTTGATCAATAGATTTAATTGAATATTTTGAGCCAATAATTTATTGTGTGTTGGCATATATAAAATAAAAAACAATATTTATATCTTATAATACTCAACAAGCATAAAATTGAAAATATATAAATATTTTTATTTGGACAACAATGATTGTCATTTAATTTCACTTTGCTACTTGTATTATAAGGTTTTATCGGTAAATAGTCTTGAAAATGATCTTTGACACAGATCAAAACACGTGTTGTGTTTGAAAATTATTCTATGAGAATATATTATTTTCTCAGTAGTAATTCTGTTTAGACAATCGAAACACTGCAGTTACAACAGAGTTTCTATTACCTTAACCAAAATGTTTGTAATGACAATAGAAAACTTCGGTTGCTACAACTGAACTATCTGATTGCCAATAATTTTGGTAGCCACAATAAATGTTTTGTATCTGTGTTACCAACCTTGTTATTTATGTACATTGAAGAAAAATAGACGACGATCTAACTAAAACTTATAAAAATAAAAATGAAATCAACACACAACACAGTTTCAATGGCAAACTTCCGGTTAACTTTTTTAACAAAATAAAAATAAATAAATAAAAAAATCTGATGCAAAAAAACTCAGGAACAACAAGAATATTGTGTTATGAATGTACACCGATAACTTGTGGTACGCTGTATTTCAAGCCAAAATTTGTTCCGTTCCAAATAATCGGTTGGTTGCAGAAAAATTGACTGGACCGAAATGACCTATTACAAAGTTTACACCTGTCACTTTTGTGAGAAAATGTCTTAGCCCCCAATGCATCACTTGTGATTTGTCACTAGACCTGTCCTTTAGACACACCCCTTTAAGTTATGTTAAAATGGTGACAAAAAAATGGTGACCAAATCTGACATTAAATTTTTTCTAGCTCGTACCCTTTTTTGATATATTCGCTGTTAAAATGTCAAAAAAACAATAATTTCGCACTTTTGTTGGTTCACTGTTACAGATTCTTCCAAAAATTGGACTTGATTTCATATAAAATGGACCTCCTGGCAGGGTTACCATAATTTTTGGGTACAAAATCGTAAAAAATTTACGATTTTTATAAAAAAAATCGTCAAAATCGTTATTCAAATTGCAAAAAATCTCAAAATTTTCCATTTTTTTAAAAAAGTCAATTAATCAAAAATCCAGTCATTTTTTTTTTTTTAGTTTAGATATTTGTCTATCTACTAGTGTTTGGGGTCCGGGAATTCCCCGGTCGGATTTCCCGGGAATTCCCGGGAAAACACTGAGGGGAATTCCCGAGAATTTTTCTATTTTTTCCCGGGAAATCCGGGAATTTTATAAAATAAACCATTTTACATAAAAATACGTTTACTTTAATTTAATTTTTAATATTTTATATATATATTCATAGAAAACTGACCAATTGTAAAAAGTATAAAAATATCATAAAAAAAATTAAAAAGTCAAAAAATATAAGTCGGTTAATGATAATTTTGCTAAGACTGTCAAAAAAAATATAAACATTTTAAACCTAAAATTTACATTTCCATAACAAATATTAAAAGTGCTGCCAACTATATTAGTTTAGCTCGAATAACGCAGTTTTAAATTTTTTGCGATTTTTAGCTATTTTTGCGATTTTTTGTGGGTAAAAAAGTTGCAATATTTTTTTTGTTTTGTTTTATTGTATTTCAGGATTTTTAACTTTTATTTTTTGATTTTTTATGTTTTAATTAATTATTTATCTATAATAAAACAGTTTTTAATAAAAAGTTGGTAAAATTTTAATGTTATTTATGATTTATATCCGGGAATTCCCAAACACTTCTATCTACACAAACAAATTCAGTCATGTGTTTTTTGTTTTTTTTTTTTTTTAGAAAATTGTATTTGAATTAGAAAATCGCATTTGAATATTAAATTTGATAACAATTTTGTAATTTGCTTGTATTTTCTTGTTTCAACGTAGCGTATGAGTAACATTAATGAAAATATTTAATACTCATTCGCCATGTTAGGTTAGATTAGGTTAGCGGTGGCGGAGTCCTCACATAGACCGGATGGTCCATAGCGAAACCACAATAATTCCTCAGCGACGCTGATAGAACGCATTTGTCCTTATCGCAAATTGTACTATTTGCCTTAGGTCGACATTCGAAACTGTTTCCAAGCTCTCGAAGTAAGCCATGTTAAAACAAGAATATACAAGCAAATTACAAAATTGTTATAAAATTTAATATTCAAATGCGATTTTCTCGAAAAAAGCGAAAAACACATGTCTGAATTTTTTGTGTGGATAGTAGTGTTTGGGAATTCCCGGACTTTTCAATTTCCCGGGAAACGGGAAAAAAATAATTTATTTCTCGGGATTCCCGGGAATCCCGGGAAATATTCATTATTAATATAAATCATAAAAAACATTAAAATTTTATCAATTTTTTATAAAAAACAGTTTTATTAGAGACAAACAATAAATTAAAACATAAAAAATCAAAAAATAAAAGTTAAAAATCCTGAAATACAATAAAACAAAACAAACAAAATATTGCTACATTTTTCCCCACAAAAATCGCAAAAAATAGCTAAAAATCGCAAAAAAATTTAAAATTGCATTATTCGAGCAAAAACTAATATAGTTGGCAGCACTTTTAATATTTAATCTGGAAATGTAAATTCTAGGTTCAAAAGTTTTATATTTTTTTGACAGTCTTAGCAAAATTATCATTAACCGACGTATATTTTTTTGACTTTTTAAGTTTTTTTATGATATTGTCATACTTTTTACACTTCGTCAGTTTTCCTATGAATATATATTTGCATTGTTCTTCCAAATAGAAAAAATAAAAAAATTGCAAATGTATGTAAAAAAATATTAAAAATTAAATTAAAATAAACGTTTTTTTATGTAAAATGGTTTATTTTATAAAATTCCCGGATTTTCCGGGAAAAATTAAAAAAATTCCCGGGAATTCCCGTCAGTCTTTTCCCGGGAATTCCCGGGAAATATGACCCGGGAATTCCCGGACCCCAAACACTAGTGGATAGACAAACATCTAAATTAAAAAAAAAATAAAAAAAATGTGGCTCGATTTTTGATAAATTGACTTTTTTGAAAATTGGAAAATTTCAGGACAGGTTCTGAAAATGTTCCAAAATAAAAAATTAGTCGATAGCTCATACAAAACTATACAAGAATGTAAGTTTTTACGATTTTGGTGCATTAAGGCAAAATCGCCCAAAAAATTTTATGAAAAATCGCCCAAAAAATACGAAAAATTAGGCTGTAGGCAAAATCGCTATTTTCATAAAAAAAAAATATTTTTCATAAAAAAAGTTTTATGAAAAATCGCCCAAATGCAAAATCGCCCAAATAATTTGAAAAATTACCCAAAAAGAAAAATACGAATCCTCGCCCAAAATTAACGAAAAAAAAGCCCATAAAAGAAATGAAAAATGGCCCAAAATAATACAAAAAAATATTTTTTCTAACACATTTTTTCCAAAACACATAAGTACTACACAGAAAAGCTTTCTTTTGCGGAGAGGGTGGGTCTAAGGCATGGAGTTTGTAATCCCTAAGCCCGGCCGAAGGCCGGCTACGCAGAAGAACTTTAAGACAAAGGCAAAAACTTTTAAGATAAGACCATAGGTTACGTGGTTATTATTTATTTTTATAGATCGTTGTTTTGAGTATACAGCCCGTAAAATGCATAAGTAATTGATGTAAAAGTTTTAAATATGAAACTTAAATTTTAACAAAATAAAAAAAATTGGAATTAGATCCGATGAAAGCGCCGCAGACGAAAAATTTTACCACCAAATTTTAACAAAAAACCGCGCGATTTTTTGTTAAAATTTGTAGGTAAAATTTTTCGCCTGTGGAGCTTTCATCGGAGTTGCATGCTGTTTTTAAATTCATTACTTTTGATTTTCTACTGCGCTGCGATAGATTAACATATAGCGTGGTAATCTGCATGTAAGAGCGGGGGTTTGTGGTTCGTAATGAAAAATCACCCAATTTGTAATTTCGAAATTTTGCCCAAAAACTATGAAAATTTGCCCAAAAATGTTGGGTAACTTTTCATATGAAATATGACACAAATTTGTATGAAAAATTTTTGGGCGAATTTTCGTTTTCTTTTTTGGGCCATTTTTCTTTGGGCGATTTTGCCTACAGCCGAAAAATTACCAAAAACGTAAAACAAATTTGACCATTTTACCAATATTTGACTACGCTTCCTAAGCCCAGTTTTTGAAAAATTAAAAAACCAAAAACGCAATTTTCTATAAAGGGCTATTAACACAACCTATTCAGAAATTCATAGGACACATGTTTTTCTGTAGCGGGACATTTGGTGTGGAATGCCATGAATATTCTGAAATCGATCAAGCGGTTTTCGAGATTTCGCAAGGAATATCTGAAGAGAGAATAAATCACTCAAACTCGCGGAAAAATGTACTCACAAATTTGTTTTCCCACTCAAACTCACATGACGTGTTCAGTCACGCACACGCGTAATCATGCGTGAATCACACACTAATCTTATCGGGTACAAGTACCCTACATCACGTATAACGAGTTTGTGCTGATGTTTGTAACTACCCGATTATTGGTGCTATTTACACTTTCAAGTATACTGATCGACGTAAGGATCACAACATTTTTATTCATATTATGACTCCCTCAAATTATGGTTGCCACAATCATATCTTTTCATTGATTGTGAGTGCAGATTTTTAAAGACAGTTTTTCTATAAAAACCTATCCGAATATCGTCCCTCTACTACTCGAATATCAAAGTATCGGTGTGTTCTATTTAGTAGAATAGTTTGAATGGTAAGAGGTTAAGTATACATTACATAAATGCTCTTCTCATACAAGTTAGAATCATTGAAAGCGACATTTAAAAATATTCATATAAAACTTGCAAATAAGACAGAACCGTGTTTACATACATATCGTCAGCTTATTATTGTTTTGCTCCATACGCCAACAACACGGTTTCCAGAAAAAGGATAAAATAGGTTTACCACAAATTTTGTCGAAAAGTAATCGATGGATTTTGTTTTAATGTTTACCATTTATTGCTACATATATTGTAAACAAAGCTTCTAGTTTTCAGACTTCTACATACAATAGATCAAAAGATTTTAAGCTTTTAAGATTTTATGGTATTATGCTCCATATCCATATCCATTTGGGACTTTTGTGTGATATGGAGCAAATGAGTTCTCAATGCCAAACAAAATAACAATGAAACAAAAAGAGCTAGATCGATAAAACTGGGTATTTAGAACACTTATATAGTCAGGTTGCATGGTATTAAAAATGGGGATGATCGGTCAATGGACACGCCTACCTCCCACACAACCTAAATGGCAAATATGACATTACTTGAAATGTTTAGAAGTTACGGTATTAAAATTTAGTAGGTAGAATAGAACTAACATAATTAATCTTCATTCCAAAAATATGCAAGATCCGTTAATTTTTAAATAATCTAGAGCCTTTTCTATAGGGAAATTTTCAAAAAACGTCAAAATGGTGTGTTTTTTCTTAGAAAATGCTGGATATTTCAAATTTGAAAAGAGGTTTTAAAAAACGGATTTCGGAATAAGAAAGAGAATATTTATATTATATATATTCAATTCCTAACTCATTTTTTTCAAAAATGGCGTATGGAGCAAAACAATAATAAGGTGACGATATGTATTTAGTATATAAAAACAAAATATATAGAGTATGCTATTTAAAAATACCATATATTTTAATACATATGCTTTAGGGTGGAGCATATTTAGCTTTTTTCGAATTTTGAAAACGTCGGGGTCGGAAAAGTTGCCTTTTAGGTCAATTTTAACACACAAAAATATTGGACCTGTAGGACAATGACTTTGGGTTCTTTTTTGACTTAAAAATTGGAAAGTTCCAAGAAAAGTGAACAATTTTTTAACTGTTTTTTATTTTTCTTAATATATTAGTTTAAATTCGAAAATTAATGAATATACCTCGAAAATTTTGTAACATCTACATAACCTAAAAATACACTCAGAAAAAAAACTAACTAAAAAATGGGAAAACTAACTAAATCCAAGGAAAATTGATAATGATTTAACTCCATTGCCATGTATTCCTACTGTTTAGTCCATATTTTTCTTTAAAAGAAGGACAAATTTGAACTAGAAAAAGGGAAAAAATTTCCAATTTTTTGGTTAAAAAAAGCATAAGGAAATTTTTCCTAAAAATTATTTAATTTTAAATTTTTTATGGTTTATTTATAGAATAGCATGTGAATACACACATAATTCTCATTGGGTACATATTTTATTAGAAATATAAAGAAACGTTTGTTTCTTATAATCAAGTAATAAATTTCATTTGTTTTTTTAGTTAAATTACAACAAAAACTTTGTATTTGACGTTTGTTCCCAGACTATGGGAAAACACGCCAAAGCCAAGGTCTTTGTTGTGATTAAAATATTATTTTTATTTTAACACATACATGTGTAGAAAAAAATTTAAGTATTAAATTTATTACTTGTTATACAAGATCAAACTTTTTGTATTCATGTACTACAAATAATAAACAAAATGTGAACTACAAGCAAGCATGAAAAAAAAAAAATCAACAAAACAATTTCATGCTATGAAAAATTTACTAAACTTGTGGAAAAAACTTCCTCAAATTAAAGAAGATAAATATGATGAACTAACTGGTAGTAAATTACGTCCTAAAACTGATTTTTTTGAACTAAATTTTGTTTTAGGGACGAACCAGAATCAAATGCGTAGCGCAAGACGTAAAAAAAAAACAAAAACAAACACATCAAATTTGAAATTTTTACGTCCGTTTGATTTAGGTAACTCACATTTAAATATTAGAAACGAAAAATTATTGGGCGTTACGCCTTACGCGACGTAATTTGATTCAGGTTGGACGCTTAAGAAATACTACCTCCGTCCCGAAATATTTTTAACATTTCTATAGATTTTTTTGTCCCAAAATAAACTTTACATTTTATTAAGCAGTGTTTTAGTTGAAATAATACAAGATAAAGTTAAAAAAACAATCTTATACTAATCTCGTGTACTAAAACTGTAACAAAATTAATTAAAAATATTTGCAAGATGTCCCTATTTAAATTATTGATATGTCCCGATATGTATTACCAAAAAAAAAAAAAAGCTTTTTAAAAAAATCCTCCATAATCCCAGCCAAAATATAGAAATGTTAAGATTATTTTGGGACGGAGCACAGTGCCACATTTGGCCAATCTAGCACGACAAAAATCAAAAAAAAAAAGTTCCCCAATTTTCATGATACACTAAAAAAAAAACGTTGGTATTCATAACTAAAAATTTAACTAAAGTACTAATTTTTTAGTCCAAAATGATCTAGTGCAGGCGTTGGTAATCAATACTAAAATTTTTTACTAATATTATTCAAAACCAGTAAAAATTACTAATTTTAGTACTTTGAAGATACTAAAAAACTACTGTACTACTGGTAATTAGTAAATTATTAGTAGATTTAAGTACAAAATCACTTACTAAACCTTTTACTGTAGAATTATTTTGAGTGTATGATTGGATGTATTTTAGAACATTCCTAATAGCACGGAAATAATCATATAAGAACGATAATTCTGTTCGTTACTAACAGGTGGGTGCATAAAGTTGCATCTTGTAAAATCCTGTAACTAGTGTACATTATTTCATATAAATTAAGTCGAGTTTAAACTGTTGTAACTTTTGAACAAAAAGAGATATTTATCCACTCTTTTTTGGTAATTTTAAAGGATATTTAAATGCTTTAAGTCATATCTTTTCTTTTTTTTTTTAAACAAATTTTTCTATTTTTTATTAAATTTTTAACAAAATACAAATTTTTGAAAAGAAAATTATATATTTATTTTTTTTGATGGAATAGAACTTTTGTGTTTGGTCCATATTGGTCGCCGGACTTTTTCAGATATATTGACCCATATCCATAGTACTTATTTCAACGGCTAACTTTTGCGACCGTCTGCGACGCCGACTACAGTGGGGCGATATGTAAACCTTGTTTTTACATATTTTTTAAACATATTTTAAAAAAGTGGGCGTGGCAGTTGTCTGACCGCCCCCTTTTTTTGTGATATTATTTCTACAGTCATAGAGAGTATATATACCAAATTTAAAGAAATTATAACCAAAATTACAAATTTTAAAAAAAGTGGGCGTGGCCCTTAACCGGTCTCCCACATTTTTCATAATGTTATTTCCGAAGTCAAAACGAACATTTATACCGAATTTCAAGTCAATATAAGTAAAATTGGACTTTTGTCGTCCTAGATTGGCCAAATGTGGCACTGTGCGGAGGTAGTATGTCTTAAAAATAAAGATTTTTTTTTCAATTATTTAGGGAAAATTTCTTTGGCGGTAAGAATTTCTTCCACGTATTAGGGAATTCCATTTAAGGAAAATTATGGCCTATTTAACAGTCCATGAACTAAAATATTTTCCTAAAAGTTAGGAAAATGTCCCAAATTTTAGTTAAATTTAACTAAATTGTGGGAAAATTTATAAACTATTTTGAAGAAAATTTTTCCAAAGTTCAAGTTTTTTTCTATTTTTTGAGTGTACAAAATGCTTTAAATTGGCTGCTGGTTGGCATATGTGAACAGAATTGGACTTTTTACAAGTACAAACCAATTTTTTTACAAAAAAAAAAATGCGGAATTTTTTTTCACCAAAAATTTTTTTCCGCGGAATTTTTTTTTTCAAAATTTTTCTTTTTACAAATAACACTGCGGAACACTAAAAAATAAATAAGAGTTGCGACCATCATTCCTATATATTTCGGACATGCTGATTCGAATGGCGTACTCCGTTTTTCGATGTATGGTACAGTTTTCTTGCAAAATGTCGTTAAAGATTTGCTGATTTCGAGCCAGTTTTTTCACAAAAAAATTTGCAAAGTTAATGATTTATGAATTTTATGGCATGGAAAACAAAGATATGACTTGTAGCAATATTTTTAATGCAAATTTGGTATAAAGCTTTTCATCTTAAGCTCTTATATTCGCGAATTTCTTCTTTTTTAAGGTTTTCGCGAAATTAACAGCCAAATTGGTCTTTGATAAAAAAACTTGCTTTTAGTGAATCAAAAAGGCATCCCTAACACTACGAATAGTGGACAAAAAACAGCTATATTATATGGACCATCATGATGAAAATGTCTCCGACACCTCCAGGCACCATTGCACCCCACATCATCGCAGTGCTTCCACCGTGTTTCACTGTTGCTTTGAAATTCTTTGGCTGCCACATACAAATCGTCTGCCATTCGACCCAAAAGTATTAAAATTACTTTTGTCGTAAATATAACAGTTTTTCAAAAGTAATTTTAATATTTTTGAGTCAGATGGTAGACGATTTTTGTGGCGGAGTGTTTCACTTCGCGTTGCAGCTAAAACATTTCAAAGCAGCAGTGAAACACGGTGGAGGCTCTGTGATGGTGTAGGGTGAAGTAGAGCCTGGAGGTGTAGGTAATCTTGGGTTTTTAGTACCCAAAATAAGAAAATTTCATTATTTAGACATTTTAAAAAAAAATTGAAAGGTTAGTGCGACTAAATTCGACATTCGAACCAACTTTGGATACTTACACGACAATTGCCCAAAGCACACTCCCTTGGTTGTGTGAGAATGACTGCATTATAAGGTGGAAGAAGGGGTACCACACATGTCCGAGAGGCGATATTTAGGCCCCATATAACATTTATAGGGTTTTTTGGAGCAAACAAAACCGGCAGCATACAATAACCCATCAACTATTGCTTAAATATGTTATCTTTGAGGAGTGGTGGAATATTGGACCTGAAACCAGACAATTGATGGGTCTACCTATAAATAACCGATTCAGAGAAGTAATTTCGGCCAAAGGATATCGTACTCGATGTTAAGGATATCATACTGGCTCATTAATATAATTTTATAAACATAAAATTATTTTTTTCCTCCCCGTACGGACAATTTTTTGAGTTGATTTTTTGGACTTTTTTTATATTCTTTTGTATAAAATAATAATGAAGCATGTTTATTTTATTATTAGTGTGCAATTATTATAAACAATTGTTGATCTTTTTAAAAAAAAATATTTCATGCGAATCGGTTAAGTATTTTTCGAAATATAAGCAAATATTTTTTTGATTGTGTGGGGTACGGACAATTGTTTGAGACAGTGTATATTTTGAGTTTCAGGCAAATCGGTTCATAAGGGTTGAGATACTTCCCTTGTAAGAGCATAAAAATACAACAACAAGCTGTTTGATATCGCTTTGTTTGAGAAATACACCAACACATGCATAGTTATTTTCATAAACCAATGCATTCATATTCTCTCTTTCTGCCGACCACTGCATTAAAGGCAAAAGTAAATAATTTGATAATTAAAAATATACATCTTCTCAACACTGAGCAAATATTACATTCAGTACCGTTTTAACCATTAGGGCACACTGGGCACGTGCCCAGGGCCCCCGACATAAGGGGGGCCCGAAATATCAATAAATTAGCTTATACGACAATGTAGCAAATTTTTTTTATTTGTTGTTAAAGAAAAGTTCACATTTTCTTCCAGAAAAATTCTCAGAATTTAACAGATTTTTCATATACATCTGAGACTTTTTCTATAGGAAAAATTTGTCCTATATTAAGTCTCATATTCATAGAAATTTTTCCTACATAAAAAGTTTCAGATTGTGAAATATTTTTCGTACAGAAAAAATTTCAGATTCTAAAATTTTAAAAGTCTGAACTTCTTAGAACTTGTTCCAAAATTAAAAGTCTAAGATTTTGAGACACTTATCGTATGCAAAGTCTTCTATAGGAGAATTTTTTCCTATATCAAAAGTCTAAAATTTTTAGAAATTTATCCTACATGAAAAGTTTTAGATTGAGAAATATTTTTCGTACAGAAAAAGTTTCAAATTCTGAGATTTTAAAAGTTTAAACTTCATAGTAGTTTTTCCAAAATAAAAAGTCTCAGATTTGCAAACACTTATCGTATGCAAAATCTCAGATTCTGAGACATTTTTCGTATAGAAAAAGTCTCAGATTCTAATACATTTTGGTATAGAAAAAATCTCAGATTCTACGACACTTTTCGTATAGAAAAAGTCTCAGATTCTGAGACATTTTTTGTAAAGAAAATGTCTTAGAATCTGAGACATGTTTCGTATAGAAAAGGTTTCAGAAAAAAAAAAAAATTACCATTTTTTAATTAAATGTACACAAAAAATTACTTTTGTCGAATTTAGTCTATTGCAAGCAGAGCTTCGAAGGATTTCATTCCTTAATTCAATTTGCCATTCTGTATGAAAATTTAGTGATTGCATTCCCCAATCACATTTTAGCGAATTGAATGAATTCACTTTAGACTCATTCGATTTATAAATATCGAATGCATTCGATTTATTTTTCATTCGACTTTCAAAAATCGAATGCATTCACTTGCGAATGCAATCGATTTTCTTTTCATTCAATTTGAAAAATCGAATGGCTTATTTATTCATTGCATAAAAAACTTAAAAAAGTAACCAAGATAGAGCAAAATGGATTCAATTTTTTGTCCATAGTATCGCCAACACTCTTTACACTTTTTGTCTTGAAGGCAGATAATACGTGCATTTTTAAAATTTTCGGAAATACCAATTTTTTTGGATTCAAAATTAGAGCCCATTAGGGTCATCGTATGTAACGAGAGTCGGCGATACTATGGACCAAAATTTGGCTTCGTTTTGGTTTCTCTATTTAAAAAATCGATTGCATTCGCAGTGGAATCATAAAAAATCGAATGAACAAGAAATCGAATGCATTCATTTTTTTCCATTCAATCGAATGAATTCCAAGGACTGCATTCAATGTTGATTTATAAAATCGAATGCATTCACTGACTATGAAAATTTAATGGATTTTTTTGAGAATTCATTCGAAAAGGATTTCATTCTTTGAAGCTCTGATTGCAAGGCAAATAACACTGTGCAACAAATTTTGGGTCATCGCTTTGAGCCTCAATGGCTTCAACGCTATACGAAAGTAGATCATCAAATAGACAAAATCACCAAAGGGTTTTCCAAAGTCAGTTTGGATTTCTTTTTTATGGCAAACTGAAGTGTTTAATTTTACAGATTTTTTGACAGTTTTTTTTTGAGTGTACATTCAATATAACCTAAAAATGCAAAATGCTTTAATTCGCCTTCTGGTTCAACAGAATTCAACACCGAATGGTATTTAAACAAGTACGAGCATATTTTTTTACGAAAACAGAAATAAATCGCGAATTTCCTTTTTACCAATTTTTTTCGAGAAAATTATTTTTTTCAAACTTTTGTTTTTATAAGTTTCTTGTTTTAAATAAGTTTTTTTTGCAATAATCTTTTTTACATTGTAGAGGTTACCAATAAATTCGGCACGGCCCAATTTAATTTTGGATTTGTTTTTTTCTACACTCAAAAAAACCTTGTAAAATTACAAGAAAAGTTTGGATTTTTTTTTGCTACCTCCTATTTGACAAGAATTCCTTGTTATTTTACAAGCTTTTTACAAAAAATTTTGTAATTTTACAAGATTTTTACCAACAAATTTTAAACTTACAATTTTTTTGACGCGATAAAACTTACAAGGAGGTTTCGTAACTTTACTAGATTTTTGCTACCTCCTCTTTTACAATAATTCCTAGTAAAAATTACGAACTTTTTTGTAATTTTACAAGATTTTCACCAATAAAATTGTAAATTTACAAATTTTTTGGCGAAATAAAACTTACAAGAAATTCTCGTAAATTTACTAGATTTTTTAGTAAAAAATCTTGGAAATTTGTAAAATTACAAGAAAAACTGTAAAATTACAAAAAAAAAAATAAATTTCGATTGAAAATTATTTGTTAAAAAACAAGGAAAACTGACTAATATTGGTAAAATGGGTTTACAAGACTTTTTCTAGTAATTTTACAAGTTTTTTTCAGCATCAAATAGAAGATTTTCTTTGTGTGCCTTTCAATATTAGAAAATTTCTTCAACCCTATATGTATTTTTTAAAAGTATTTGTATATGTTCATTCTATAAATTACATAAGTTGACTTTGAGTGCATTTCAATGTTAAGCTGCAGCCAGAAAATAAATACATATATATTTTATGTATAGAAGGACATACAGTGGGCGACAATACATTGGAAACTTTTTAATAGTAGATGAAATTTGTTAAAGACAAAGTTAACAATACTAAACGTTATAATTATCAAACAAGTATTATAAAAAAATTTTATGTAGGTAATTTATCAAGCTTTAATTTAAGCTTAATAGCGTCCAGATTGGGAAAATAATGAATGTGTTACGAGGGTCGATGTGGAAAATGAAAAAATTTATAGACATTTTTCAGAACATTTTTAAACAATATTTCCGAGTAGATTTTTTCGAAGTTAAAACATTAGAAATTTAAAAAAAGGTCCAATAGTTTTTATTCAGTGATCAAATAATTTTTCCAACAACCCAAACAAACAGTGGAATTTTTTAAGTACAGTAGCAAAAATCCACATTTTTTCACCTCCAATTCTTTTGACCACCAATTTTTTGTAAACAAAGAAAAGATGTTACTGTTTATTAATTTTAGTACACTTAAGTATATGCTAATGATATATTAAGATAATTTTAATTTTTCTTTGTTAACAAAAAATTGGTGGTCAAAAGAATTGGAGGTCAAAAAATGTGGATTTTTGATACTGTACTTAAAAAATTCCACTGTTTGTTTGGGTTGTTGGAAAAATTATTTGATCACTGAATAAAAACTATTGAACCTTTTTTTAAATTTCTAATGTTTTAACTTGGAAAAAATCTACTCGGAAATATTTTTTAAAAATTTTCTGAAAAATGTCTATAATTTTTTTCATTTTCCACATCGACCCTCGTAACACATTCATTATTTTCCCAATCTGGACAATATTAAGCTTAAATTAAAGCTTGATAAATTACCTACATAACATTTTTTTATAATACTTGTTTGATAATTATAACGTTTAGTATTGTTAACTTTGTCTTTAACAAATTTCATCTACTATAAAAAAGTTTCCAATGTATTGTCGCCCACTGTATATCCTAAAGGACATGTCACATATAAAAAAACAGGTAAATTTTAATGCGTTTAATACTTTAAAACACAAAAAACAACTAGAACTTAATGTGACGACAAACACAAACTGACACGATTAAATTACACAATTGTCATCATTATGCTTAAATGAAAATGAGTGTTTATAAATAATCCGTAACAAATCGGCGGGGGCTGTTGCTAAGTAAAGTCCATGTTCTATATCCTTATTGCCATTAATCAAACCAGTTTTATGACACCATTCCAGACATTCTCAGATTCTGAGACATTTTTCGCAAAAAAAAAAACTCAGATTCTGAGACACTTTTCGTATAGATAAATTCTCAGATATATTTCGTATAGAAAAATTCTCAGATTCTAAGACATTTTTCGTATTAAAAAAATTCTCAGATCCTAAGACAATTTTCGTATAAAAAAATTCTCAGGCTCTCCACACAGAAAAAAATATGGAGGAAACAAATTTGAGTAATCACTTGTTTAAATTTAAAAACAAAAATTGAGTAATTTTTTAATTGACGCAATTAAAAATTTACTTAAAAATTTTAAAAACAATTTAAGTAAATAATTTAATAGAAATTTAATAGTTTTTCCATTTTTTTTTTTAAACTCTCATAGTTTTTGAATTCTCGTTTAGTTTATAGTATTTTGTGTATGTATATGAAAGTTTGTAATCGTCTTTATAAAATTTTCCTATGTTTTTAAGACATAAATATGTTTGGTAAAGTTTGAAAAAACAAGTTTTTTGTTTTTTTTTTTTTCAAAAAGATTTAAAACTTTTTTAAACTTAAAAAAAAATAAATAGATAAAGTTTGAGTAAATTTTTAATTGTGTCAATTAAAAATTTACTCAAAATTTTGTTCAAACATTTAATAAATTTTTATTAAAAATTTACTCAATACTATTAAATCGTTTACTGGTGCAAAATTGAGTAATTTTTTACTCAATAGTATTAAAAATTTACTCAAATATTTTTTTTATTTTTTTCTGTGCACAGAAAAAAATATGGATGAAACAAATTTGAGTAATCACTTGTTTAAATTTAAAAACAAAAATTGAGTAATTTTTTAATTGACGCAATTAAAAATTTACTTAAAAATTTTAAAAACAATTTACGTAAATAATTTAATAAAAATTTAATAGTTTTTATATTTTTTCTTAAACTCTCATAGTTTTTTGAATTCTCGTTTAGTTTATAGTTTTTTGTGTATGTATATGAAAGTTTGTAATCGTCTTTATAAAATGTTCCTATGTTTTTGAAGGTGGAAGTACATAGGAACAAACTTGCTTTGCTTCCGGTTGTCAGGTGGCAGTACATAGGAACAAACTTGCTTTGCGTCCGGTTGTCAAAAAGTTAAAACTGTATAAATCAGCGACAGGCAAAAGCACTACGCGGCGTTTTTACTCTCACACCTACATGCTCTCACTCATTAAACAAAATCAAAAAAAACACAATTTTCTCCTCTCTTCTTGCTTAAAATATACTTAGAGAAATAATCAATAAAGAATTTTAATGTCAAATTCTTGTTTAAGGAACGTTTTTTTGGTAAACCATAATGCTTAGTTTGTCACTATTCACTGAATATTACATTGCTAGACATTTTAACCAATGTCATTTATTATCTTTTTTATTTTTTAAATGGTTAAATGTATTATTATTTTTACTATAAGTTTCTTTAAGTGCATTGAGTATGAGAGTGCTACATGTTACACACACAAAAACAAAATATGATAGTATGTGTTTGCCTGTCGCTCAGTGTTGCCACTTTCTGGATAATTATCCAAAAGTGGGACAATTTCAGAATCCTTGGATAATTTTTGGATAATGAAATTTTTTGTGTAATTTTTGTGTAATTTCGCCTCAACAAAGTTCTTATTTTGATAACATTTAAGTTTTTTTTTTATCATTTTATCGAAATTTTCGGGTAAAAAAAGTCATTGACAACATGGACTTTAGAAATTTTGATTACCAAATACTAGATAATAAATGATGACCATGCATTTTTGGACCATAAAAACCTCGTCTTAAGTTTTGGAAATTAAAATTTTTTCTAGAGAATTCCCCTTCCAAAATCTGAAAATTGTTCTTAAACTTCTTTTAATATTACCATTCTCCCATTTTTTAGTTATTACAATTTTCAGACGAGCAGACATTTGAGTCGACATGTTAAAATTTTCTGAATAAAGTTCTTGTTTTCATAGCCTTAACAAAAAAAGAATAATTAATTTTATGTAATTTGAAATACGGATGGCTCTCCTCATCTTTTGAAATTATTCCAAAAACTATTTGACAATCGGAATAAATATTTAACGTACACGGTACCCCGAAAGGACAAATCTAACTGAAATACTAATCGTCTAAACTATAAAAATACAAAAAATATGATCTCTAAAATCATAAAAAAAATTAAAATTTTTTATGAACAGAAATTGTTTTTTTGGTTAAAAAACTTTTTTTGTGTAATTTGTGAGATTTTGGATAATTTTGTGTGTAATTTTCAATTCTATTGGTGGCAACACTGCTGTCGCTGGTATAAATGAATGAAGCAAGTTACAATACAAAAGTTCAAAACGCATAGAACTCAAAATTTTTTAAAAATATTCACCTCTCTTTGCGTCTTGAGCATTTTTTTGACAATTTTCTTTTGTGTTGTTTTCGTTTTAAAATAAACAATATTTTTTTAATAAATTTATAAAAACCTTAAAAAATATCAAAAATATAATTTTCCTAAATAAAAATAAATCAATTTTAGTGCAAAAACATGAAGATTAAGCAAGGTAGTTATGAAAAGCTGCCGCATTCATCGCGCTTTCCATGTAACTTAAAGTTTTCAACGCATAGAAAGCAGACAAAGGTGAGAACGTATTGGACGCAACGCACCAGGGCTGCCAGACTTGGGGATTTCATGCTAGAAAAAAGGACAAATAATCTCATTTGGGGATTGGGGATTTTTCCAAAATTATTTGGGGATTTTTTGGGGATATTCGAAATTAAATCTATATAATACAACAAGCTAAATTCAATAAAATCAACAGTTTTTAAAAATAGTTTTAGTGATAATCACTCTTTACTACGAGATTACGAAGCTCATTCAACAAAACTTGTATTTTTCGGCTGTAAAATGTATATTAAAATTGCCAAATCGTTTACTGGTGCAAAATTGAGTAATTTTTTACTCAATAGTATTAAAAATTTACTCAAATTTTTTTTTATTTTTTTCTGTGTGCGACATTTTTCGTAATGAAAAACTTTCAGATTCTGAGACAATTTTAGTATGGAAAAATTCCCAGAATCTGAGACAATTTTCGTATGGAAACATTCCCAGATTCTGACACATTTTTTGTATAGACAAAATTCTTAGATTCTGAAATATTTTTCGTATTGAAAAATTCTCAGAATCTAAGACATTTTTCGTAGAGAAAAATTCTCATATTCTGAGATATTATTCATGTAAAAAAATTCTCAGGCGCCCCAGTAGACTAGTTGATAACGTGTGCCTATGAGTCTGGAGGTTGTGGGTTCAATTTCCACCAAAAGCCCTGGTCTGTTTCACTACAACGAGACGAAGGTCATTGTTACCAGTTCTCGGAAAGGTAAAATTATTATATAATTTGTAATTATGTGGTAATTCTTACATAATAAAAAAAAAATAAAAAAATTCTCAGATATTTGAGACATTTTTCGTATAGAAAAATTCTCAGAATCTTTAACATTTTTTGTATAGGAAAATTCTCCGACATTTTTCGTATCGAAAAATTGTAATATTCTGACACATTTGTCGTATAGAAAAATTTTTAGATTCCGAAATATTTGCCATATAGAAAAATTCTTAGATTCTGAGATATTTTTTGTATACAGAAAAATGTTCAGGATTCTTAAACATTTTCTCCGATTGAAAAACTTAGAAAAATGCTCAGATTTAACAATTTTCGTTCAGAAAAATTCTCAAACTCTGAGATATTTTTCGTATAGAAAAATTATCAGATTCTGAGACATTTTTCTTTCATTTAAAAAAAGTCGTAGATTCTGAGACATTTTTTCTATAGAAAAAGTCTCAGATTCTGAGACATTTTTTCTATAGAAAAAGTCTTAGATTTTGAGACATTTTTTCTTTAGAAAAGTTCTCAGATTCTGATACCCCGAGTAAAAAAAAATTGTATGGTAAAACATGTTATCTTATAAAATTATATATAATTTATTGGATCTGATTTTGCTAAATTTCATCCGAAAATTGGCCGCGCCAAAGTTATCTCATAACATCTTATAACATATGAAGTTACAGTTTAATATTTGATTGTATGTGATTTCATCCGGAAATTGGCCGCGCCAAAGTTATCCCAAATTATCTATTATCATGATTTTGTATTAAATATGATATGATATGATGTAATTTCATCCGGAAATTGGCCGCGCCAAAGTTATCTTAAAATATCCAATATCATGATTTTATATTAAATTGGATATTATATAATGTAATTTCATCCGAAATTTGGCCGCGCCAAAGTTATCTTATAATATCTGATATCTTGATTTTATAAAAAAATTATTGGATACATTTTTATCCAAAAAATGTTTCTGTTTTTAGATTTATTTTTAGATATAATAATGTCAAACTGAAAATAAATAAAAAAAAAAAACTTCGAACGGACGGGGATTAGAACCACAAGTCTTCCGTTTTGTAATCGCAATCTCTACCCTCTAGACCAGCGGACGTTGTTAGGAAATAACAACTTTAAAAGACTTAGTTTTAAATAAATTGATCGTATCTAATTATATCAAATTGATCTAACATATAGTAATATATGATTATATCCAATTAAATATGTTATTCACTTGTACACAATTTTCAAAAAGACTTAGAAAATTTTTGATAAAATTTGCAAAAAAAAAAAAATTGGAATGACGTACAGCGCTATTAGGGGCTTCCATGGTAAACTTAAACAATAATTTTAATGTAGCGATATGCCTTATTTTCAAGTCATAGGATTCCAAAGTGAAATAAGACTTTGGCTTATAAGTTTGAAATTTTTCATGGAATCAGGAAATCAGAATTAGATTTGAGATCGGGTTCCAAAAGTCATTGATAATTTGATAATTTAAACCAAATATAGCTATTATTAACTATATAAATGCAATATAAATTTTTAAAAATGATTGCAAAAATTCAAAAAGCAAAATTTTTTAAATTCTAAAAAAACAAATGCATTAAAAAAGTGTTTTCTATTTAAAAAAAAAATAAAAAATATATTTTTTTCTGGAATCGAACTCGGGTTCCCAAAAATGATAGATAATTTTATAATAAATTAAATATAGTTATATATAACTATATAAAAGCAATATAATTTATTAAAAAATAATTGAAAAAATTAAAAAAGAGAAAAATTTAAAGTTCTAAAAAAAAAAAATGCAATAAAAAAGTGTTTTCTATTTAAAAAAAATAAAAAAAATATATTTTTTTTCTGGAATCGAACTCGGGTTCCAAAAAATTATAGATAATTTTATAATAAATCAAATATTGTTATATATAACTGTATAAAAGAAAAATATTTTTTTAAAAATGATTGCAAAAATTCCAAAAATGAAAATTTTTTAGTTCTAAAAAAATTAAACGCAATAAAAAAGTGTTTTCTATTTAAAAAAAATAAAAAAAAAAAAACTTTTTTTTCTCGACTGGGCCGGGAATCGAACTCGGGTTCCCAAAAATTATATGTAATCTTATATGATACAATAAAAAGTTTTGTATAACCATATATGTTGACACACAAAAATAAATTTTGAAATACTGGCATATATAATTATATATGGCTAGTTGTTTGGTCAAAAAAATATTTTTTTTATACATGATTATATCAAAATATATATTCCATTACATATGCGACCATTTATAAATATATATTGAGTTTAGACGAAATTTGCGTATATATAGTACCATACAAACACATATATGTTATCGTTTAAGACACATATAATTATTAGAGTTCGTTTTCAAATTTTTTTTTGATTTTGATTTCTGGATATTATCACTTTTTAGATGGCTTTTGTATCACTAAAAGTAATGGCGTACTTTTTTTTAAAAAATTCCAACTCCTTCCCGTGCCTATAGGCGACTCAAATCGCGGATTTTGAGTCCCTTTTCACATACAACAAAAACGGCTAAATGTATGTCAAATTTGACTTCAGTATTCGATTCTACGGGAAAACTTAGGCCCATAAGCTTTTTTCTAGTTTTTAGAATGCACCAGAATGCATAATTAGAGTGGTCCAAAAAAATAATTTTTTAAAAAAAAAATTAAAATATTTTTTTTGTTAATATACAATGAAAAAATACTTACATCTGAGAAAATTGGTCCAAAAATTTTAATTTTGTAGTTACCCGTTCATAAGTTATTAAAGTTTAAAAATTAAATTTTTTAGTAAATACAAAATAATTTATTAGTTTTGTAATTTCTATTTAACAGCAATTCTATTTAATTCTATTCCTTTCGACAGCATATAAAGCTAAACAATTTAAATTATCATTATTTTTAACTAAACACGAGTTGTTCAGGCGCGAAATTTTACCAACAAGTTGTTCGGTGGTAAAATTTCGCGCCTGAACAACTCGTGTTTAGTTAAAAATAAAGATAATTTAAATTGTTTAGCTTTATCTGCTATTGAAAGGAATATAATTGATTAGAATTATTGTTGTTAAATAGAAATAACAAAACTAATAAATTATTTTGTATTCACTAAAAAATTAAATTTTTAAACTTTAATAACTTTTGAACGGGTAACAACAATATTACAATTTTTGGACCATTTTTCTCAGATGTAAGTATTTTTTCATTGTATATTAAAAAAAAAAATATTTAAATTTTTTTTTTTTTAAATTAGTTTTTTGGACCACTCTAATCATGCATTCTTGTGCATTCCATAAACTAAAAAAAAACTTATGGGCCTAAGTTTTCCTGTAGAATCGAATAGTGAAGTCAGATTTGACATATATTACGCCGTTTTTGTTGTATATGAAAAGTGACCCAAAATCCGCGATTTGAGTCGCCTATAGGCACGGGAAGGAGTTGAAATTTTTTAAAAAAAAGTACGCCATTATTTTTATTGATACAAAAACCTTTTAAAAAGTGATGATATCCAAAAATCTATTTTTCAAAATTAACTCTAATAATTATATCTATTATTTTTGTTGGAAATTTTTTTAGTATGGAACTATATATAGTTTTAAATGGTATTATATTAGTCATATATAATTATACATAAATTGATACTGGATTTTTTGTTTAGTAAAGTCCTATACATAATTAGATATAAAGTCACGTATAATAATGTATGAAATCGGATTAAGTTTTATGTGCAACGTATGATTACATCTACCATTTATATTAATATATTATGAACAATATAATTAGATATGATTTTATATGACATCATTTAAAAAAATTGGAAAATTTCAAAGTGAGATATAATTTTATACTTTGACTCATATAGTTGTATATGTTTTTATGAAAACATATAAAATAATATACATTTATATAAATTCCTTTTTACTCGGGACATACATTTTTCATATAGAAAATTTTTTAGAAACTGCAGGCTCATGAGCCATTTTTTTTTTCGTATAGAAAAATTCTTAGATTCTGGTACATTTTTGTATAGAAAACTCCTCAGATTCTGAAACATTTTTCGTATGGAAAAATTCTCAAAATCTGAGACATTTTTCGTAGAGAAAATTCTCATATTCTGAAACATTATTCCAGTGTTGCCACCAACAAAATCGTAAATTACACATGGATCATGCCAAAATTACACACGAAATCACGAATTACACATGGATCATGCCAAAATTACACATGAAATCACGAATTACACATGCTTTTTTTAATAACGTATTTTTTGGAAATTTTCAAAATATAATGGTTAAGTCTTTCGATTAAGGCTGGATTAATGCTCCGTTATAAAATAACTCGTCGTTAAATTTAACTTTTTCATACAAATTTTGACATAAGGCTCCGTTAAATCGGCAGTTAGCAGCTAACTTTTCATTGAGTAATCCGGCCTAAGTCGATTTTGACTCCGTTAAATGGACAGATAACAGCGAACTGGACATTGTGTAATCCGCCCTAAGTCTGGTTTTTACTGCTCAAAAAACCCACGATTTATAGTTTTTCTCGAAATTTCTGTCTGGATAGTATAATTCAAATCAGAATATATTCTGAAAAACAACAACAAAAATATATTGATTTCAGCAGAAAATCTGCTCAACATCTTAAATGTATTTTTTAAGTAAAAATTTGTCAGCATAAACATAAACGAAAATATTGCTAAATTTTAAAGACAAAAAATGGCAGAAAAGGTTGCTTATTTCACAGAAACAGTTTCTTGTATTTTTTTCAAATCGTCAATTTTTTAAGTTATGCTGTTTTTCAATATTTTTTTTTAATAAAATTTTGAAAAATACTAATGATAAATAAGTATTCGTGTAAAATTAGCAAAATAGTCAGCTATTTTTTTAATTTTGAGAATTTTTAATCGTTAAATTTTCACAAATTAAAAAAAAAAACAATTTCTGTAAAATTTCAAAATAATCAGCTGATATGTTTACAAAATTATTTTTGTAAACTCAGCAAACAGAATCAGCAAATTATTTACAAAAATTCTGCTATTTTTTAAAACTGAATGACAGAGAATTTCGTTAGAATATCCATTTCTGCAGAAAAATCTGCTAAAAGTTTTGTTAAAACAAACTATGAACAAAATGCTCAAAAAAGTAAAAAATTTTAAATTACACATGAATTACACATGCAGACCATTACATATGAGTTACACATGAAAAAAAAATACACATGATATGTGTAATTACTAGGGCAAGTACTTTCATGAAAATGCATATTTTTACTCAGCATTGTAAACGTAACATAAATTAAATATCTATCCGAATCAATGAATTTGCAATAAAATGGCATTGATTTGTAGTTGCATATTTTTGCATATTTTGGTATAAATGCATATTTTTGCATATTTTCAAATAATTTGGACTTTTTTTAAATTTCATCAATATTTTTTCAAAACCCCCATAGGAAAATTCAAAACCTATCGCCTATTTCTTATAGAAAAATGTATTTATTTATAGAAATCATATTCGGATGCATTTTTTAAAGCAAATGGATTCTAAAAGTATAATTTTAAGATTCTGAGAAATGTTTCCTATTAAAAATGTTCCTATTCTGAGACATTTTACTAATCGGTAAGAAAAAAATGTTTTCGAATGTAAGATTTCTTACAGGAAAATTGCGTTTTTATTTTGATTAGAGTGAGGGTGAGGTCTTTTGCTTTTGAGTTAATTTTTGGACTTAAAAATCGTAAAACTCCGAAAAAAAGGGAAAAAAAAAAATATTTTGAAAATATTTTTTTTAGAATAAGGAACAAAAAGTATTGAAAAATAACTTGTTCTAAAAAAATATTGTATTTTAATATTCTTTTTCTTGTATAATTTTTTTTTCTTCAGAAATATTTAGTGACTCAAAGAAAAAATTGTTCAACCAAAAAATTGCTCAACCATTATGAACCGATTTGCCTGAAACTTAAAATATATATAAATGAGACGATTTTAAGGTTGGGGTGTCTCGGCTTTTCGGCCATATCAGTGTTTCAAAATTTCGTTGTCCCCTTATGAAACCATACGGACCTCCGGGAAAATTTCGATAACTCACGAACTAACAGGAATATCCTCTAGAGCAAAAATACGTGTCGACTGAAATTTAATAAAGATTATTTCGTATTCATATGGACATCGTTGCTCTATGTCTTCATATAAATACCCCCAAAATTTTCACATTTTCATGAAAAAAGTATTTAATGAAGCCAAACTTTTACAAGGTTATGCCACCGTTGGATAGGCATTAAAAAAACCTTTCTTCTCAAATGTAAACATTATATAGTTTCATAGAAAGAAATGACTGAAAAATCCAAAAAACGATTTTTTTCACCATTTTTTGACCCATGTTTTGAACCCCTAAATCCCTGATATGGCCGATAAGCCGATACACCCCAACCTTAGAATTGTCTCTTATATACATATTTTACGTTTCATGCAAATCGGTTCATAAGGGTTGAGATACTTCCCTTGTCAGATATTTTAAAAAATTTTTCGTAAAAAAAATTCTCAGATATTTGAGACATTTGTGATATAAAATAATTCTCAGAATTTCTCCGATTGAAAAACTAAGAAAAATTCTCGGATTTAACAGTTTTCGTTTTGAAAAATTCACAAACTCTGAAACATTTATCATATACAAAAATTCGCAGATTCTGAGACATTTTTCGTACAGAAAAATTCCCAGATTCTGAGTCAGTTTCCATACAGAAAAATTCTCAGATTTTAAGAAATTTTTTGGATAGAAAAATTCTCCAATTCTGAGACATTAATTTTCCGTATGTAAAAATTTTCAGGTTCTGAGACATTTTTCGTAAAGAAACATTTTTCGTATAGAAACATTTTCTGATTCGGAGATATTTTTTGTACAGAAAAATTCTCCGATTCTGAGACATTTTAGAAAATTTTTTAGCTTCTTAGAGAATTTTTTACTTTAACGGACGAAGTGAGTATATAAGTAATTAAATATATACCCGAGTAAAAAAAAATTGTATGGTAAAACATGTTATCTTATAAAATTATATATAATTTATTGGATCTGATTTTGCTAAATTTCATCCGAAAATTGGCCGCGCCAAAGTTATCTCACAACATCATATAATATATGAAGTTACAGTTTAATATTTGATTGTATGTGATTTCATCCGGAAATTGGCCGCGCCAAAGTTATCCCAAATTATCTATTATCATGATTTTGTATTAAATATGATACAATATGATGTAATTTCATCCGGAAATTGGCCGCGCCAAAGTTATCTTAAAATATCCAATATCATGATTTTATATTAAATTGGATATTATATAATGTAATTTCATCCGAAATTTGGCCGCGCCAAAGTTATCTTATAATATCTGATATCATGATTTTATAAAAAAATTATTGGATACATTTTTATCCAAAAAATGTTTCTGTTTTTAGATTTATTTTTAGATATAATAATGTCAAACTGAAAATAAATAAAAAAAAAAAAAACTTCGAACGGACGGGGATTAGAACCACAAGTCTTTCGTTTTGTAATCGCAATCTCTACCCTCTAGACCAGCGGATGTTGTTAGCAAATAACAACTTTAAAAGACTTAGTTTTAAATAAATTGATCGTATCTAATTATATCAAATTGATCTAACATATAGTAATATATGATTATATCCAATTAAATATGTTATTCACTTGTACACAATTTTCAAAAAGACTTAGAAAATTTTTGATAAAATTTGCAAAAAAAAAAAAATTGGAATGACGTACAGCGCTATTAGGGGCTTCCATGGTAAGCTTAAACAATAATTTGAATGTAGCGGTATGCCTTATTTCCAAGTCATAGGCTTCCAAAGTGAAATAAGACTTTGGCTTATAAATTTTAAATTTTTCATGGAATCAGGAAATCAGAATTAGATTTGAGATCGGGTTCCAAAAATCATTGATAATTTGATAATTTAAACCAAATATAGCTATTATTAACTATATAAATGCAATATAAATTTTTAAAAATGATTGCAAAAATTCAAAAAGTAAAATTTTTTAAGTTCTAAAAAAACAAATGCAATAAAAAAGTGTTTTCCATTTAAAAAAAAAATTAAAAAAATATATTTTTTTATGGAATCGAACTCGGGTTCCCAAAAATGATAGATAATTTTATAATAAATTAAATATAGTTATATATTACTATATAACAGCAATATAATTTTTTTAAAATGATTGCGAAAATTCAAAAAAAGAAAAATTTTTAGTTCTAAAAAAAATAAATGCAATAAAAAAGTGTTTTCTATTTAAAAAAAATAAAAAAAAATATTTTTTTTTTCTGGAATCGAACTTGGGTTCCCAAAAATTATAGATAATTGTATAATAAATCAAATATAGTTATATATAACTGTATAAAAGAAAAATAATTTTTTTTAAATGATTGCAAAAATTCCAAAAATGAAAATTTTTTAGTTCTAAAAAAATTAAACGCAATAAAAAAGTGTTTTCTATTTAAAAAAAATAAAAAAAAACTTTTTTTTTCTCGACTGGGCCGGGAATCGAACTCGGGTTTCCAAAAATCATATGTAATCTTATATGATACAATATAAAGTTTTGTATAACCATATATGTTGACACACAAAAATAAATTTTGAAATACTGGCATATATAATTATATATGGCTAGTTGTTTGGTCAAAAAAATATTTTTTTTATACATGATTATATCAAAATATATATTCCATTACATATGCGACCATTTATAAATATATATTGAGTTTCGACGAAATTTGCGTATATATAGTACCATACAAACACAGATATGTTATCGTTTAAGACACATATAATTATATCTATTATTTTTGTTGAAAATTTTTTTAGTATGGAACCATATATAGTTTTAAATGGTATTATATTAGTCATATATAATTATACATAAATTGATACTGGATTTTTTGTTTAGTAAGGTCCTATACATAATTAGATATAAAGTCACGTATAATAATGTATGAAATCGGATTAAGTTTTATGTGCAACGTATGATTACATCTACCATTTATATTAATATATTATGAACAATATAATTAGATATGATTTTATATGACATCATTTAAAAAAATTGGAAAATTTCAAAGTGAGATATAATTTTATACTTTGACTCATATAATTGTATATGGTTTTATGAAAACATATAAAATAATATACATTTATATAAATTCCTTTTTACTCGGGTAGTCCGAACAGTTTTGTTACAGACCCTTTATGCATAATATTAGTTAAGTTTACTAAAGGATGTAATATTTTTTTTTACCAAAATCACTAGTAGATTAAATACTACTAAAAACAAAGAATGAAGTACAACGTTTGTATGCTGGTGTGACAGAACAAACGAAAAAGGTCATTTTACCAAATAAGGTTATTCGAATTTATATTTTCTTTAATACAAGTGCAAAAAGCATAATATTAAAAGCGGTAAGTAGTGTTTTTGAATACAAATTAATACAAATAAATTATTTAGCTTCAATATCTTAAAAGATTTTTGAGACATTAGAAAAATATGTATCTCAGGTTCTGAGACATTTTTCGTGTAGAGAAATTCTCTGACTCTAAGGGCGGATTACTGAATGAAAAGTTAGCTGTTAACTGCCGATTTAACGGAGCCTTATGTCAAAATTTGTAAGAAAAAGTTAAATTTAACGGCGAGTTATTTTATAACGGAGCATTGAGTAATCCAGCCTCAGACATTTATTATAAAAAATATTTTCCATTTAGGAAGTTTAAGACGATCTAGCATTATTTAAAAACCATCTTTTGGCAACACTACATGTGAGTTGTACAAAAATAGTAATGAGAATGACAAGGGACCGTTAACTTTTCTCTTGTACACAGTGTTGCCATATATTTATTTGAAAAAACTTTTTATTTCTGAAAAAAAATCTTTTTTTTTGTGAAAAAATCTTTTTTTTACAAAAGTATTGAATAAATTAAAAATTAATACATTAGTGGTATTCAGAGTCTTGCTTGCCAGCCCTGGCACTAGTGGTAAAAGAGCACTTTTCAAAATTACTTTTCAAAATACATGTATTTTTTGAAAGAAGTACTCTTTTGCTACATTGCCAGGGGTGGCAACAAGACTCTGAATACCTCTATGATGTATTTTCATTATGTATTTTCAATTAATTTTTTTATATCAAGTGTAAAAAAAATAATAAAAAAAACAACCAAGCGCTCATTTGGAGCTCGAAAAGACTCATAAAAGAGTTCAAGACGTTCAGAAAACATAATCCCTTTTTCTTAGCGCTCTTATAATATCATAATAATAATTTTAATCCAACGATCAGTTTTTATTTAGTTTTCGCAATTTAATTACAAACCATTTTTAATAATTAACTAAACCTAACCGAGGACTGGTTACAATGACCGTCGTCTCGTTGTATCGAAATCGACCAAGGGTTTAGTGGGAATCGAACCCACGACCCCTTTTTCATAGGCTAGCATGCTACCAACTAACCTACAGGGGCCTTATACGACTCATAAAAGATTCTGAAAAATATATCGCTCCTTTACTTGTACAGTGTCACAACTCAAAATATTTGATTTTGCAGAAAACACGTTTAAAGTTTACTATTGAAACTGGTTTTAAATTAAAAAAGGCCGGCACATAGAAAATGTAATAATGGCGTGTACTCTTCTCAAACGGTGAGTTTAAAAGATATTAATACGAATTTTTGACACAATATAAAGCACGATATAACAAATAATTCTGCATAATTAACTCAAAAAACGCATTTTTTGAGTTATGACACTATACAAGTAAAGGAGCGATATGTTCGTATTCTTTCCTGACTCTTTTATGAATGTTCAAAAAAACATATTTTGAATTTTTTACATATCCAGAATTAAGAGTCAAACATGAATCTTTCAGGAAATCAAATGTCGAGCGTTCTATTATTTTTTGGAGCCTTGAAAGAGTCATAATATCAAACACCGGTGCATGCTCGACAATATATGACGGATTGGATCTATATGAGGCAAAATCCTTTATTAGTGCAACAATTTAAGAGAAAAATTATTCTATGTTGGCAACTTACAGATTTAAGTTAATATCGTGTGGAATTTTCATATGGCGACCAAGTCAAAGAATGGTCTGATTTTAAATGGATTTAATAAGGTTACCAAGCTAAAAACAAAATTGTAATCGAATATCTCATATTTTCATACACCCAAAAAAAAAACGTGGGTATTCAATACTAAAAATTTAACTAATTTTAGTCCAAAAGGACCTAGTGCAGAAATTGGTAACCAATACTAAAATTTTTAACTAATATTAGTCAAATCCAGTAAAAATTACTAATGTTAGTACTTTGAAGATACTAAAATTAGTATCGAATTAGTAGATTTTGGTACAATATCACTTACTAAACCTTTTACTGTAGAATTATTTTGAGTGTAGAATAAAGACGTATTTAATTGTTACAGTTTACATAGACTGAAGGACGGACACGCTAAGCCAAATCAGATAGTGATTCTGAATCGGTCGGTATACTAAAAGCTTGGTCTACGACCAATATTTCGGGTACTTACAAAAAAAAAAATTATGCTTTTTGTATTTTTTAACTAATTAAGAAAAACTTGAAAAAACTTTATTATTTTCCAAAAAACTTATTTTTTTAGAAAAAATCTTGAAATCTTTTTAGCACCTCAAAAAACTTGCAAAAAAAGGGAAATCTTGATATATGGCAACACTGCTTGTACATTAAAATTGGTACATTGTATAACCTTATCCCATCACTACACTCAGAAAATTATTGCAGTTACTACATGACGGTCGTTTGTGTAGTAAGTAGTAGCTGTTGTTTTTAACTACAATTTCGGTCGTTTTTGTATGAAAAAATCTCAAACAACTTTTTTTGTAGTAGTTTCAAAAAATAACTACAAAAAATATACTACACTGTAGCAATAGTTGATTTATGTAGTTGTTTTTAGTTTTTTTTCTAAAACTCGTTTTTTTCTAGAAATTTTTATTGCAAACGAATGTGTCGAGTGAGTTGGTCGTGCGGGATGCGGAAGGAATTATTTTTATACCAAATAAATAATATCTAAATAAATTAAATTACAATTTATTAAATTTAATTATAACAAAAAATATGTTTTTGGAAAAATATTCTTGAGCGAAAGAAAATAAGTGGATAAATGAGATAACAAGTGTGTATAATATAGCGCTCACATAAGCGTGCGTAAAAACCAATCGAAAAAAAACAAAATAAAATGTGTGCAGTGTTTTGTTTTCTTATGAGCGCGCCATCTTTCTTTTCTTTGTATACACAACAGAGCAGGTACATACTTTTTTGAAACTTTTCAAATTAATTCTTTTTTTTTATAAATCAATTTTGCCAAAGCATTTCGTTTTTTTTTTATTCCAGACAAATTTTGATCAGTAGCGGTGAAAATTTGAAATGAACTATTAAAAAAACAAAGGTAAATACAATCAATTTATTTTGTTTAACATTTTATTAAAATAGGCTTGCCACCTTATGAAATTTCCAAAACGGGACACCACTAAAAAACATAAAAAAAATTCAAAAAAAATCGACGTCTCAAAAATTCTATAACGTCTCAAATGGACTTAGATTCAGGACATCAACCTTTATTTATCATATGTTACACTTTAAAACAAGTTGGACCGTTTTTCTGTAGCATCCAATAAGATGAAAATCTTATTATCTCAAAAACCCCACTATCGATTTTTTTCAAATTGGGCTTAAAATGTTTGTACGGGTGCCAACTAACATAATCTGCAATAAAATTTCATATGCAGAGAACTTTTAATTAAACTTGTTCAACCACACCGTGATCTGGTTGAAATTTGCAATACCTTTCGTTCTATTTTCATCCTTTTCCTGTGTTGCTGCCGATTCATTTATATCTGCAGCTCTTTTTCTGTTCATTTTCCTGTGAAAAATTTTTTGTTTAACATTTGTGCAAATTTATTGGAAAGAATATTTACTAAAATAATAAAAAAATACCTCTACAAAAAATCACGCTCTGTTAAAATTTTAATTCATTTGAAAGTTGACAAATGAAATAAAAAATATATTTAAAAAAATGCCAGTGTTGCTAATAAAAATAAGTACTAAGTTTACGATTTATTTTTTGTGACAATGAAAAAATTAGTTTTTTTTTTCTCAAAACGGGACAAATGGCGTCCCGTTCAGGGTATCGTCGGGACACGGGACACTCCACTCTAAAACTGGTCTGTCCCGACGAAAACTGGACGGTTGGCAAGTCTATATTAAAATAATTTTTTTCTTCTATAATTCCAGATAAATACATCAAAAATTGTCATCATGTCGAAATTCTATACAACCAACTGAAATGTATTGCTTTTTAAATAAATAAATATCAATCATTTAAACGTTTAAGAAATTTTTTAAATAAAATTTCAGGCAATTGTAGAAAATACAACTGTATTAAACAGTTTTGTAGTAGTTTTTACTACATTTTGTAGTTGAAAATCAATAGTTAAAAACAACAACAACCGTTTATGTAGTGGACGCCTTTTCAACGACAAAATGTAGTCAAAACAACTGTCTTTTGTAGTAGATTTTACCGACATACTTTTTTGAGTGTACTGAACAGGGGTGCCAGATGATTTCGATGAAAAATCGGCATATTTTCAAAAAAAAATCAGCATTATCGGCACTTCAATTTAAAAAAATCGGCAAATAAAAAATTATCATTTTAAATACAATAAATTACATTTTTATTGATAAAAAATAACAAATGAGAACAATTTAGCATTAATAAATGTATATAATCTATTAAGTAACATAAAAATCAATCAGAAATAACCATTTTTGGGCCCTACAAAATTTTTAAATATTTTTTTTGTAAAAAAAAAAATAAAAATTTTTACAGACCAAAAAAATATTTCGATTATCATAAAAATGATTTTTCAGTAATGTCCTAATATAAACTAATATTTTCTGCAAAAAATCAAAAATATTTTTTTTTCAGTTTGTTCGGATTTGTCCGTTTTTTACGATAAAAACGAGACCCACAAGCAAATTTTTTTACCCCAACGCTAAGCGAAAAAATGTGTTTTCTACAGACAGTCGGACGGACATCGATAGGTTGACTTAAAATCGATTTAGGGCCACGAATATATAAACTCAAAATAATCACTCTGTTAAATTGCAGAGATACTTTTCTGAACCAGCAGAAAATACCATAGATTTCCAACCAGCAAGCTTTTTTGTTATTTTACGAAGAAAACTCTGTAAAATGATTTCGATAAAAACAAACTGTAAATTTACAGAATTATCTGTAAAATATTGATAAAACCGAAAAAAAATTTACCAAAACAACTCTGTAAATTTACAAAATTTTATTTGAATGCATTTTATGAGTTCAAAATTTTACAAAAAACTCTGTAAATTTACAAAGTTTTAGTTAAATCCACTATTGAGTAAAACTTCTCGCTTCAAAAACATTATTTAAAATTAAAAAAATTAAATTTATTAAAATTGAAATTTTGTTACATTTTCCCGCTTTAATGCTTCCAAATTGTAAATTTACTTTTTTATTTTTGTGAAAATTACGAGTTTTTAACACGAGTAAATCCAATTTTACAAAATTTTGTTTTTCGGTCACAAGAAAATACGAAGTATTTTTTTTTAAACCTGTATTTCGACAGATAACTTTGTCAAATATCTGTCGAATTGAGATTAGAGTAATTTTACAGATGCTGTGTTTTTCAATAAGTGGATTTATATTCGGATTAATCTTATTTAGTTCAAAATAAATATTTTAACATTGCCAAAACAAATTTGAAATATTTTTTTCCGTAATCTACGATAAATTAGCTTTTAAAATCCGAAAAAATAATAAAAAAATCTAGAAAATGAAAAAAGTTATAAATAAATCAAAATTAATCCAACTAAATTTCAGGATTTAATAAATCCATTTTGGATTAATTTTGATTTATTTATAACTTTTTTCATTTTCCAAATTTTTTTATTATTTTTTCGGATTATAATTGCAAATTTATCGCAGATTACGGAAAAAATATTCCAAATTTGTTTTCGTATGGTCAAATATTTTTTTAAACAAAATAAGATTAATCAGAAAATAAATCCACTTATTGAAAAACACAGCAAGAGTGTTTAACAGATTAATTATTTTGAGTATATAGTATAGTCTATTATACTATGTACTACTATCAGGTAGGCGGCCGCCTTTTGGACAGCTCACTTTGGTCCTTCAATAAATGTGGTCCCGTTGTGTTAGACTACTATCATACTCTCTAAAAAAATTAGTCAAGTTTTCTACTATAAATTGGGCAAATTGCTACAAATTCAAATAATATACTATGTACTAGAAATTGTGTAGATTTTCAATAAATTTAGGTAGAACTGTGCATTTTTGTAAATTTACCCAATTTATAGCAGGAAATTAAAAAAAGTATAAGAAGCGACAGTGTTTTTTGAGTTGATCAAAAAATCGGCATTTTTGGACCAAAAATCGGCAAATCGGCACTTTGATCATTTTGAGTCAAAAAATCGGCAAAATGCCGATAAATCGGCAAATATGGCAGCCCTGCTACTGAATTCAGACACTGAATTTTTTATTAAAGAATTTCTCTCTATTCAGCAACATTTTTCAAAAAAAAAAATGTCAAAAGAGTAAAATATAAAAGTGATAAATTAAAACTTACCAATTTGTCTATGTGTTTTTTGCGGATTTCATCAATACAGAGATTTTTACATATTTTTGTACTCTCTATTTAACACTCACACTATCCCAACACTATATTTTTTTTTGTTGTTTACTAAACTAACACTAACTAACCAAATTAACTAAAATTTTAACACTAACTTAAAATGCAAGAGTAAAACAACAAAAAACACTTTTTATACTCATTTTTAAATAAGAACAACAACAAACACACTGATTTATATGCATGTGGCAGAATTAAACTAACACTAAAATTTTATTTCATAATTATGCATTATAATGCAATAATTGAAAAAAACTTAAAACACAATTTTCACTAACTTTTAATAAATTTTCCCGAAAAGTTTTTATATATTTTTAAAGAGGATATTATCAACTTTATTTTGAAAGTAATTTTATTATTTTACACGATTTTTTTCTATAGCAATTTTATAAATGAACACTAAACACTGATCATTATTTCACCACACTTGTGTTGTCGTTTAACTCAATACGCGGACTAATTTACAGATCAATAGGACGACAATGAAGTGATAAATAGGGGGATAATGGCAAAATAGGGGTGCAAAAGATGGCGCACACTTTTAATGGACGTGAAAGAATTGTGTTGTTTTATGGGAGGGGCCATATACGATACTGCAGGCTGTTCAATTTATTTGGTGAAATTGCAATATTGATCATATTGGAATTTTCGCACAACTGTTACAACAAAATTTTTGTTTAGACATTGATTAAATTCGGCAGAGGGGAAAAATGGAAAAAGAAAAGCAAACACTCTAAGGATTTTTTTTCTTTGAAAAGTGTGTAAGAATCTCTAAATTTTTCTATTGGAAAAATGTCTGCGAATCTCATAACTTTTCTATAGGAAAAATGTTTCGGAATCTTTAAATTTTTCTGTAGGAAAAACATCTCGTAATATTAGAATTTTCTATAGGGAAAGTATGAGAATTTTTCTATAGGAAAAATTTAAAAATTGTTTTATAGGACAAATTTGAGTGTTTTTCTATAAGAAAAATTTGATAGTTTTTCTATAAGAAAAATTTGAGAGTTTTTCTATAGAATAATTTTGAGAGTTTTTTTAAGGAAAAGTTCTGGAATTTTTCTAAAAAAAATCTCAGGAGTTGAGAGAGAAAAAAAAATTAAAATCTGAGACTTCATACAGGAAAAATGTCTCAGAATCTGAGACTTTCTATATGAAAAATGTCTCAGAATCTAAGATTTTTTCTATAGGAAAAATGTCTCAGAACCTCAGATTTTTTCTATAGGAAAAATGTCTCAAAATCTCAGATTTTTTCAATAGGAAAAATGTCTTAAAATCTGACAATAATGTCTCAGAACCTGCGACTTTCTCTTTATAAAAAATGTCTCAGAGTCCTAAGACTTTTTTATAGGAAAAATAAATCGGAAAGTTTTTAATAGGATAAATATCTCGGAATCTACACAAAAAAAAAAACCTTGTCAAAATACAAGAAAAAGTCCCGTAATCCCATTAAACCAATATTTGACCGTTTTCCCTGTTTTTTAACAAAAATTTTTGACCGAAATTTAAATTTTTTTGTAAAATAATTTGCGATCTGTAAATAATTTTCACATATAGAATTTTATTGACTATTAACTAAATAAATTTGACATTAAAAGTTTTTCTGAAGATTATTATAACTGGATAATATGAAACTAGTAAGAAACAAACCAGGATATCTAAATTTTTAGAAAAATTAAAATTTTTCTTTCACACTTTTCTCAATTCAAAACCATATATGTATAACAAATCAAAAAAATTATAATACATAATTATAATTAGAGCCTGAGCTCGACTGTCTTTACAGAAAACAATAATACACTTTTCTTGTAGTTTTACAAATTTGCAAAATTTTTTACAAAAAAAATCTAGTAAATTTACGAGAATTCCTTGTAAGTTTTATTTTGCCAAAAAAGTTGTAAATTTACAATTTTTTTGGTAAAAATCTTGTAAAATTACAAAAAAGCTCGTAATTTTTACTAGGAATTCTGGGAAAATATGAGGTAGCAAAAAATCTAGTAAAATCACGAAACCTCCTTGCAAGTTTTATCGCGTCAAAAAAATTGTAAATTTAATTTTTTTTGGAAAAAAGCTCGAAAAATTACAAACTTATTGGCTAAAAGCTTGTAAAATAATAGGGAGCTCTTGTCAAATAGGAGGCAGCAAAAAAAAAATTACAAACTTTTCTTGTAAGGTTTTTTTTTTGTGGGTAGAAAAATAGGAAAAATGTCTCAGAATCAGAGACTTTTTCTATAGGAATAGTGTCTAGAATCTGAGACTTTTTTATAGGAAAAATGTGTCAGAATCTGAGATTTTTTCTATAGGAAAAATGTCTCCGAATCTAAAATATGAGACATTTTCTAGAGGACAAATGTCTCAGAATCCGAGACTTTTTCAATAGAAAAAATCTCTGAATCTAAGACTTTTTCTGTAGGAAAAATACCTCAGAATCTAAGACTTTTTCTGTAGGAAAAATGCCTCAGAATCTGAGACTTTTTTATAGGAAAAATGTCTCAAAATCTGAGACTTTTTCCATAGAAAAAATGTCTCAGAATCTGAGACTTATTTTTTAGAAAAATGTCTTAGAAGCTGAGACTTTTTTATAGGAAAAATGTCTCAGAATCTGAGACTTTTTCTATAAAAAAATTTCTTAGAATCTGAGACTTTTTGTATAGAAAAAATGTCTCAGAATCTGAAACTTTTTCTATAAGAAAAATGTCTTAGAATCTGATACATTTTTTGTAGAAAAAATGTCTCAGAAACTGATATCTTTTCTATGGTATAAATGCTCAAAATCTGAGACCTTTTTAATTGGAAAAATTACTTAGAATCTAAAACTCTCAGAAAATATCACAGAGCCCAGAATTTTTAAACAAATGTTTCAGAATCTGCGAATTTTTCTAAGGAAAATACATAACCCCTGTTTTCACGTAAGCGTATATACGGTAACTCAAAAAATTGATGTTTTTCTTTTAAAAAGATTTATATGTTAAAATTGCAATAGCTTTATAGCGATAACTTATATAGACTGGTTCCATTTTAAATAGCATAGGCAATCAGCCGATGGTGGTTCAATTTATCCAAAAATTAATATATCCATTCTTCTGATTTTTATTGAATTTCGGTTTTTGTTATTTAGTCGAAATTGTGAATGGTTCGCGTTTTATCGCTGTTCAAAGTTGGTATTTTGCAACAATTTTATGAAAAATACATAATGTTTAAATGATCGTATCTTTGGAACGCATCATCCGATTGTCACGAAATAAAGCGCAAAATAATGGTTATGTCCTGGTCTTAAAATAGAATTTTGAAAAAGGATAGGTTGCTTTGCAAAAAGGATATTGAAATTAAAAAAATGTCCTTAATTTGCAAATATCTCAAAATGCGTATCTTTAATTTTCCTATATTTTTTTGCACATATAGCCCTAAATATACTTAACAACATATGCAAATCCCAAATTGGGATGGTAAGCGGTTTAATTATAAACGTGGTTTCCTTAAACGACTTATTGATTTTTGTTAAATAACTCTTGTTAACAAATGAAAAACAATTTCAGAGCAGTAACCGCGACTTTTTTTTTATATGCATTTTGGACCGCTAAACTCAAAAATTTCATCAAAAGAACATTTCGCGAATAACTTTTTGTTTAATGAATTTTTTAGCGTTTTTTGGAGGTATTTTGACTATTTTTCTTATATCTTAAGTTCTGTTTATCTGATTCTCTCGCAATAAAAACCAAATTAAAGACAATCAAATTTCCAACAAATCCTACATTCATCGTTTTTCCATCAGTTCATAGGTTTACACGCAAATAAATTTTTTAGCGTTATTTGGAGGTATTTTGACTGTTTTTCTTATATCTTGAGTTCCATTCACCTGATTTTTTCGCAATAACAACCAAATTAAAGACAATCAAATTTGCAACAACATATGTTAATCCTAAATTGGAGTGATGAGAAGTTTAAGAAAAATCGTGTTTTTTTTAGGTGCATAATTCATTTTATTAATTTTTTAAATTTAATTTTTTTTTTTAATTTATCAAAAAAAAATTATTTTTTTAAACTAAGATAAAATGTATTGCTTAACAACAGTCATCTGATTTAATCCGTGTGTTTTATATTTTAAATAATAATTGTAAAAAAAATAATGAATTTTGTGTGGAAGCAGATTTTTCTGAAAGTTATACTTTTACCAGTGTTCAAGAAAATAAATCTTACAACTAGACAAACAACCAAGCGCCAATACATGCATTTAAAGTGTATTTTAATTGGAAGAATGCAAAACAAAACCTACAACTTTAATAACACTGTGCAACAAATTTTGAGTCATCGCTTTGAGCCTTAATGGCTTAAACGCCATATGAAAGTAGAACATTAAAAAAATAATTTTTTTTGGATAAATTAAAAAAAAAAATTAAATTTAAAAAATTAATAAAATGAATTATGCACCTAAAAAAAACACGATTTTTCTTAAACTTCTCATCACTCCAATTTAGGATTAACATATGTTGTTGCAAATTTGATTGTCTTTAATTTGGTTGTTATTGCGAAAAAATCAGGTGAACGGAACTCAAGATATAAGAAAAACAGTCAAAATACCTCCAAATAACGCTAAAAAATTTATTTGCGTGTAAACCTATGAACTGATGGAAAAACGATGAATGTAGGATTTGTTGGAAATTTGATTGTCTTTAATTTGGTTTTTATTGCGAGAGAATCAGATAAACAGAACTTAAGATATAAGAAAAATAGTCAAAATACCTCCAAAAAACGCTAAAAAATTCATTAAACAAAAAGTTATTCGCGAAATGTTCTTTTGATGAAATTTTTGAGTTTAGCGATCAAAAATACATATAAAAAAATTATTCGCGGTTAGTGCGCAGAAATTGTTTTTCATTTGTAAACGAGAGTTATTAACAAAAATCAATAAGGCGTTTCATGAAACCGCGTTTACAATTAAACCGCTTACCATCCCAATTTGGGATTTGCATATGTTGTTAAGTATATTTAGGGCTATATGTGCAAAAAAATATAGGAAAATTAAAGATACGCATTTTGAGATATTTGCAAATTAAGGACATTTTTTTAATTTCAATATCCTTTTTGCAAAGCATCCTATCCTTTTTCAAAATTCTATTTTAAGACCAGGACATAACCATTATTTTGCGCTTTATTTCGTGACAGTCGGATGATGCGTTCCAAAGATACGATCATTTAAACATCATGTATTTTTCATTAAATTGTTGCAAAATACCAACTTTGAACAGCGATAAAACGCGAACCATTCACAATTTTGACTAAATAACAAAAACCGAAATTCGACACAGATCTCGAGAATTGATATGCCAATTTTTATGCAAATTAAAATAGGTAAGGTCGAAAAAGTGTTTTTTTTTGTTTTCAAAAATTTTGGAATCCTTCTATACGCTTATGCGAAACAGGCCTATAGTCTCAAAACAAATTTGTATAGAAAAAATGTCTCTGAATCTAGAAAATTGTAGAACTTACGTAAAATCAAACACATTTTTTTTTTTACTATTTTTACAATTATTTTAAAAACACGCTTGAACGCTTTAAACCACTGTTGCCAATTATTTTTAGCCAAAAATCTCTAAAATTCAAAAAAAAAAGCGCTAGAAACTTCAAACAAATTTACCGGGGACAATTTAAAATTCTCCACCAAGTTACGAAAAAAAGCGCCGAAAACCTAAACTTTTTGATTGAAAAAAAAAGAAAAATTAGAAAAAAAAAACTCCAACGTTATTTCTATTACACTGTAAGTGCGTGAAAATGACACAGCAAAAGTTGAATCGATTGCAGGGTATTGTAGTTGATTCCACAATCGATTCTTTGGAATCAAAAAGTTTGCTGGGATTTTCTGAGCCATTTTTCCTACAGAAACATTCTTAGGTTCTGAAACATTTTCCTAAGTATAAAAGAAATCTCGATTCTAAGACATTTTTCCTATAGAAAAAAGTATTAGATTATGAGTTATTTTTCCTATAGAAAAAGTTTCAGACTCCAAGACATTTCCTTAGATTCTGATTCTACTTTTTCCAATAGAAAAAGTTTAAGATTCTGTTAATTTTTTTCTCTAAAAAAATTCCCAAATAGTAGGTTATTTTTTTTTTTTTTTTTTGTAGCAATTCTCAAATTTTTCCTGAAGAATATCAGATTTTTTCTAAATTCTTAGATTTTTCTATAGAAAAATTCTCATTCCTTTCTTTTTGCGAAAGAAAAATTTGCAGTTTTTTCTTTAGAAAAATTTTAAGATTCCAACACTTTTTTCTACAGAAAAATTTTAAGATTCAGTCATTTGTCCTATACATTATTCCCTTTCTTTTTTTGTCTCTATCTTTTCCCCCTCCCCCTCCCACTCACCATTTCTTTTATTTTTTCTTTTTTTTTCTTCACTCTTTTTTACTTTGAACTTGGTTTGGTGGGGAAGAGGGAATTTCCTTTCCCCCCTTGGATCTATGCATGGTACCTGAGGTGATTTTAAATTTTTAAAGTTTTTTTCTTCAAGGAATTATTTGGTTCTTAAACAATTTTCGCTTTTAAAAAATCTGTTTGGAAAAAATCTAAGATGTTTCACTTCAATAAAGAATCTCTTATTTTGTAAAAAAACATAAAATGCTAATTTTTTATACGCAACCTGATTTATTCTGAAAAAAATATCGTCTGCTGCCGGTCTTAAGGATTTCATGTGAGCCAAAAAGACAAAACAACTTTAATTAAAAAAATATATTTTCGATTTTTTGGTGATATTAAAAATTGCATTTATTAAATACAACAGGCTAAGTTGTATTTAAATAACGATTTTCTAAAACTAGTTTATTCAAAAGTCTATTAACCGGGTGTAAAATTAAAAAAATCTGTAGCGCAAAGTGGAATTTTTTTTAATGGTTTGGGAAAATTTTTTATTTTTCTTGGGGTAACCTCAAAAAAAATCCTGGCAGCTCTGTTTCAACCTTCATTATCGTGCCCCCACCCCTTGTTATGATGATGACAAAAATTTTGCCAAAAATTGTTCTAATGAAAATAAAAAAAAAAAACTCACCTTATTTCATCTCTGATTTTATCCGCATTCTTTAAAATTGCCATATTTCTCTTTCTCACACACTACTAAGCAATGATTAACTAACAAAAAGCAAAACAACTAACACAAACACACACTTTAACTTTAAAACTTTATTTTCTTTCGCACATTTTATTTTTCTATTTTCATTAACAACAACAACCTATTAGCTAGGGCTCTCTTTAACTTGCATTTTGATTTTTTTTTTCAATAAATTGCATGAAATTTGCTCAACTTTAAAACACTTTTAAACTTAATTATTCACAATTTTATGGACATATTTTTATATATTCTTAAAGCGAAGATCTTAAACTTTTCTTTTATATAAATTTTATTATTAAAACACGATTAATTCTATTAAAATTTTATTATTAAAATTAATAATTGTTGCACTATTTGATTATACGTGTTATTGCGTTTATTTTAATACGCGAACTAAATTTTGGAGATCAATGACATAAAGAATGGGGTGATAACCTTAACCCTTAAATGACCTTAAATTTTACATAGTGGTGAAACGCAAGGTAGGTAACCGAAACGAATGAAAGGATGGTTATTGGAGCCAGGGATGGAATAGTTGGTACAAATGTACTTTTTTTGATACTATTTAATGCTGAAAAATACGTTGATCCCAGCAAAACATTGGTTATGGGTCACTTTTTTCTCTCATTTTATCTCTCGTCACTGGGTTTTTAAAGTACGCGAACGACTTTTAGACAAAATTCGTGATAATTTGTACAAATTCGTACAAATTATTGAGTTCGCGAACACAACAATTACACAGTGCAACACCCAAAATCGGAATGGGATGAAACCAAAAGCAAATGAAAGTTGACATATTCTATAACAAACCCCTCAAGGCTTTTTTCTAGTTCAGAGCTAGATTTTGTTTTACACGCATTTGAAGTTAGTGCAATTTTATTATAATTATAATAATAAATGCTTGAAATCTGTATTAGTGGCGAATGATTAATATTGTAATTGCCTTTAAATAATAATCATACGCAACGGTGTCCAGTGCTTTATATTAATAATTGTCTTTAAATAACAATCATACGCAACGGTGTACAGTGGTTTATTTTAATAATTTGGCTATTCAGTAAATAGGTACTGGACCGATTGCAGCAAAATTCATACCAGTCATAGCTGAAGTAATTTTGAGCCTAAGTTTGGAAAGTGGACCCTACATGTCCAATAAGGGCACTACCAGGGGCCTTTAAAGTAGGACATGTTTTGTACACAAAAACTTTAAATGCTTTAAAATCACCAACTTTAAATGCGTGTAAAATAAAATCTAGCTCTGACCTAAAAAAAAGGCCTTGAGGGTTTTGTTATGGAAAATGTCAGCTTTCATTTGCTTTTGGTTTCATCCCATTCCGATTCCGAAAGTTCGATTTTGTATCACTGTGTTACCAGATAATGCATATCCCTTATTTGTATCATTATTTTAGGATGTCTTATCAAACACTTGTTCAACAACATATATGTAATTTCAAGGTGAAAAATAATGTTTTACTAATAACTTGTTACGTAATGCATGATTATTGCAAAAATTTAATTACATATTTATTATTTCTAAATATTAAATCATGGGTGACTTATATTTGGTTACATTATGTATTATTTCAAAATTTGGAATAATACATTATTTGTAATTGAATACATAATGCATTATAATAACATAAAAAATAAATATTTTATACAAAAATACATAAGTTTAAACTAGAGATGGGCTCACAACAGGAATTTTTGAATCACGTACACTCACTCACGAGCTCACAACAGGAATTTTTGAATCACGTACCCTCACTCACGAGCATATTTTTTCTATTTACTTACAATCACGTAAGTAAATTTTATACATCGTTACTTGTTCACTACTCGTAACGCCTTATATATTACGTTCTGGTATGCTATATTTTATAACTAACTCGTATGCATTACTTTGAGTCTCATCCCATGTTAAAATCATTAATGCAGCATGGTATAAAATAAGCTATCCTATACCTTATTTTATACCTTATATTTGGCAATCTAAGTTTTGCTGGGAAGTTTTACACAAAAAAAAATCAGAAAAACCGAAGAGTACAAACATTTTCAAATATGAGATTTAAATTTTAAAACTTAAAAATCGCATACTAGAGCACTTTTAAGAATTTTTTGGGATTTTTTTTAAACTGTATGTAAAAAAACAAAAATTTTGAAGAAAAAAAAATTGAAATTTGGACCATTATTGAAGAAGTTATAAGTAAAAGAAGTTTGTGTAAAGGAACAAACTACCAATTTTTAAAAACTCGATATCTTTCGAACGGGTCATTAAAAAAATCTAAAAATTTACCACGAAGGAGTTTGGAAAATCTAAAAAAAAAAATGTTCAAAGTGTCCTATTTGACATGGAATGCCCCGTATACTTAATGGGGTCCTAGACCAATATTTCTCTATCACTAGAGTGGAGGGTATAAAAAACAACACTCAGAAAATTATGTCTGAAAAATTTTGAAAGTTTTTTTCCAAAAAAATAAAAATAAATTTTCGTTTTTTTATTTTTCACAACTTTTTTTTTTTTTTTAAAACTTGGAAAAAATTTGGTCTTACATTTTTTTTTTTTTTTTTAAAATTTTTTGAAAAAAAAAATATGTATTGATTATTTTACTACATTTTAGTTGTTTTGACTACAAATGTAAGTAGTTTTTACTACATCAGTAAGTTGTTTTTGTCAGTTAAAATAACTAACATTGTTAGTTGATTTAACTGAAAAAGTAGTTGACCCCAAAACAACTTACAAAGCAGTTATTTTAACTGACATTTTCAGTTGATTTTACTAACATAATTTTTTGAGTGAAGTAAAATTCGAAAATTGTTTTATTTCTAAATTTTCAGCTTAAATTCAAAGTTTTCATTTAAAACTAAAACAAGTGAGAGTGTTAAACATATTAATATACCCCCAAAAATGTAAAAAAAAAAATCGGCAGGCAGGCGACCTTTCCCCTCGCAATAAATGTTAACAAATCCATTTACTCGTATTATGATGTTTGCATTTTTATCATTATTTAAAGTAATATTTTAAATTACCTCGAGCTAAAATAACCCTACTCAAAATATAATAGAATGTTATTTTTAAAGGTCCAATAAAGCAATTTTTATGTTTAATACAAATTAATCAGAATTTTAACTACTTTACTTTGGTTCTTAATTGTGAAAATGGAATAGAGTTTAATCTAGTTCGAGGTAATTTTTATGTTTTCCATTATGAATTCATATAATAACTGCTTATGCTAACTCTAATTTCTTTATTAAAATATTCTCCTAACAAATTTTAATTGAGTTTCTGCTTTTTAGAAATAATATGTAAAATTACCAAATTTTTTGAAATCAGAAACTACATTAATATTTGTGAATTGCCTGCCATGTAGTCGATAGATCGAGCGATAAATCTTCTTAAAGCCGATCTAGGATTGCATGACAAAGTTTATGTAAATCCTTTTTTATAGAGAATCAAAAAACATAAGTGTTGAACAGTGTTATTGAGTATTTTAATAATATCTGTTCATATTTGTCGAGTCACTTGTGATTTTTTTATAGTCATTTGAAAACATCTATAATAGGGTTGCCATTTTCTTTTTGAGAAAAAGAGGACGCGAACCTCAAAAAAGGAGGACATTTGACACAAAAAAGAGGACAATTTTTTTTAATAAATTAATTTTAAAAAAGTAAACTGCGCGACACAATATGCAAAAAAAAACTGCATTTTTATTAAGGAAACAATTTTCATTTCCACTAAAAAAATCACAAAAATACACAAAAAAAAATCTTCCAATTTTATTTCAGAAAATACCAATTATATTTCAAAAATTTTTAATTATATTTCCAGTTATATATGAGAAATTTTCAATTATATTTCAGAAATATTCATTTTAATTCAAAAATGTTTGGTTAATTTAAAAAAATGTCCAATTATAATTCAAACAAGTAAGAGTGTTAAATTCGGCTGTGCCGAATTTTTTTTGGGGGGGGGGTTCGGAAGTGGTAATTGGGGGGGGGAGGGGGGCAGGCACATTTCCTCTCGAATATGTGTTTAAAAATTCACTCTTATGCTTTATGCACTAAAGAAATACAAGTTTATCATTATTTAAAAAAAAATGTATTCCACGCCCATAAAAGGGGGGCGGACAGAAGAAACGACATTATCTAATTCTCTTGGTCCAAATGCAGGACTTCGAACTTACTGTAGCATAAAAATCTTGCATTTGTTAAACAAAAACACAAAAAATCATGTAAAAAAGTGGTATTTTTCATGGGTTGGTTTAGTTCTCTAAGGGGGAACTTTTTCCCCCTTGGTCCGATTTTGCCCATTTCCGAACTTAACCTGCCTAGGAATATAAGACATATTCGTGCCAAACTTCGGAAGTCTAGCTCTGTTAATTTGGACTGTATCGTGACCTCTACAGACGGACGGACGGACATCGCTAGAATGTCTTAGAATCGATCACTGATCAATAAAATATATACTTTATAGGGTCCTAGACCGATATTTCAATGCGTTACACACGGAATGACAAAGTGAGTATACCCCCATACTGTGGTTGGAGGGTATAAAAATTTCAATTGTATATCAGAATTTTCGATTTGTAATTCAAAATTTTCTAAATGGTTTTCAGAGAATTCCATTTGTATTTTAAACATTTCCATTTCAAAATTTTCTCAATGATTTTCAGAAAATTACTTTTGAATTTAAATAGATTCAATTGGAATTTTAGATAATTCAATTGTATTTCAAAAATGTTAATTTTTTTTTTTTTTAGTTATCTAAATGTTCAAATTCTGATTAATTTTTATTAAAAAATAAAAATTGTTGTACTCGACCTTTAAAATATTGTATTTTGAGTAGGTTTTTTTCTAGCTCGAGGTCATTATTTCCTTTACTAATTAAAACTATGACATTCTCATATAATAATTTTCAAGAAAATTATTTTTTTGTTTTAAATTTATTTATGTTGGTAATTTTTTGCAAGACTTTATCGACACGTGTTTCGGGATTTGTCTGTTTTTAATATTTGTTGGTTAATTAGCTGATGATTGTGACCTTACTACGATGGTACAATTTTCGTCTTCTAATTCCCAATGGGAATAGAGTCGAATACGTATTTTTTAGAGTCCGACCGAATATTCGGTTTCGGTCTCGGTTTCGACCGAATAATGGGGCTTCGGCCTCTATTCGGTATTCGGCAAAATTTTGGCCGAATATTAACCGAAACCGAAACTTTTTGGTATTTTAAAAAATATGTGAAAAAGTCGCTGAATTTTTTTATTTCGTATATCATTACACTTGTTTCAGTTCAATTGTAGAAAATGTTACAAGTTTATGCAATAAATGTAAAACTGTTTCAGTTCAAAAATTATTTTCTCCTAATCTACAAACGAAATATACAATTTTTTTGTAAGTTTTTTAAAAAACATTTTTTTTTTTCAAAAATACAACCATTCCTACACACAAAAAAAACCTAGATGTAATATTGCCTTAATTTGCATAGGTATTTACTTTTTGTATGTAAATATAAAAAATGCCACATATTGCCTTAGACAATAGGTAATCTGCAACATGAATTTTTCCTATTGGCCATGCAACTTTTACTAATGAAATTAGGCAACAGTTCGAAAAATATTTTATTATTTTTTGGCGTCAGTTGTTATTACAACTGAAAAATTTTCTTCAAACGAAGGTAAGTTAAAGCAAAATTTTACAAAATCTTAAATAATTTATTTATTTTTATACACAGCTTAGCGAAAACAAAAAATCAGCAAGAAAGCAGTAATAAACAAAACGGGAGAAGCCGGCAAGATATGTAAATATTTAAGGTATGTATTGTTTTTTGTGTAAAAACTTTTTTTCATTTTAAATGGCCACAAAGCACGATTGGAGGCCATTAAAAATGTGTCCATGGATGGACACATTTCCTAAGGAAGCAAAATAGAAGAAACAGACAACATAAAAATTAATGGTATGTATTGTTTTTTGTGTAAAAATTAGTTGCATCTCCAATCGTGCTTTGTGGCCATTTAAAATGTGTCCATAGATGCACTAAGACGGTATTTATACACAGCCTTTTTTTGCTTGCAATAAAGTTTTGCAACTTTTTTTTGTTGGCAAACGGGGGTGAAAAGAAAACGGGGTAGAAAACAAATTACGAATTTTGTTTTCCTTCTTCTATGCTTCTCACCCCCGTTTGCCAACAAAAAAAAGTTGCAAGACTTTATTGCAAGCAAAAAAATGCTGTGTATAAATACCGTCTAAGCACTCCACTTATAAATGTACATTAGGGTGGGGCAATTAGTATGGAAGGAAAAAAATCTTAATGGGCGCTTCGCGTTTCTGATTCTTGGGATTGTACTGAGCAAAAAAGTCCACTAGACCACACGTCTACGGTGAAAATCGAGCTTCCAATTTTCGACTTGCAGTTTTTTCTCAGACTTAATTTTTTTTGGAAAATTTGCAAATTTTCTTTGGCTCATATTTCGTTAACTATTTGAAATTTTGACTTATTTTCAAAAGAAAAGTTTTAGCTATTGTCTCGGGCTACAATTTCTCTGAAAATATTACTTAGAAAAAACTTCGTTTTCATGGTCAAAAAGTCGAAAATGTAGAAAATTCACCACTCTTCGTCACGTTTTTTTGGATATAAATTTTTGCACTTTCACAAGGACAAAACTGCCTGAAGGAGCGTTCAAATGCTTATACGATGTACTAGAGAGTTGTTAACTATTGTCTTGGCTACAATTTTTGTCTCAGTATTGGATCTAAAAACCTCAATGGTTTGGCTGTTATAGGCCGAAATATACAAAACAAACGTGACAAAATGTGGTGAATTTTTTACATTTTCGACTTTTTGACCATGAAAACGAAGTTTTTTCTAAGTAAAATTTTCAGAGAAATTGTAGCCCGAGACAATAGCTAAAACTTTACTTTTGAAAATAAGTCAAAATTTCAAATAGTTAACGAAATATGAGCCAAAGAAAATTAGCAAATTTTCCAAAAAAAATAAAGTCTGAGAAAAAACTGCAAGTCAAAAATTGGAAGCTCTATTTTCACCGTAGACGTATGGCCTAGTGGGCTTTTTTGCTCAATACAATCCCAAGAATCAGAAACGCGAAGCGCCCATTAAGATGTTCAAATCGCCCCACCCTAATGTACATACACCAACTGTAAACAAAAATGTACGGCATAAATAAAGTTTACCAAACTTTGTTTAAATTCATTAAAAAAATATGACCTTAATCTTTTGACTGTTAGATTTCGAGTGTGGGGTTCAAACTCGTGGGGACGTCCCCGTTCGGGAGGGGCAGAGGTTTAAAGTTAAAGTGGTTTTTCTTTAATATTTCATAAACTAGTTATCCCATCAAGACGATTGTGGTATCATTATAAAGGGCAATTAAATACCAATAGTGTGTAACATGATGTAGGCTTGTAGATCTCAAGCTTTCATTTGCGCCAAAAAATGGCGCTGTAAGTCTAAAACTTAGTGAGATAAAAAGGGTCAAAGTTGGAACTTTTTTGTAACTATTTTCAGGATTTTTGTTAAAATTTTATTGATTTGTAGAAACAGATTTTTGACAAACTATTAGTCTAATCGAGGTGAATTAAAGACCTTTCCAACGATGTGTAACATGACACACCCCCCCCCCCTCTACAAAGGGATTTTAGCAGAAAAAGGGTTGATACACAAAAGAAACTTTATTTACCGAAGCCGCTAAATTGATTTATGGAGTTTGTAATCCCTCAGCCTGGGCCAAGGCCGGATACGCAGAAAAAAATTTTAAAATCGGATTAGTATTTGTTAGATATCTGTATAATTCCACAAATCAATAAAATTTTAACAAAAACCTGAAAAAACTACAAAAAAAAACAACTTTGACCCTTAATATGTTTTTGAAATATTTAAGAAAAACCACTTTAACTTTAAACCCCTGCCCCTCCCAAACGGGGTACGAACCCACGGGTTTCAACACTACATTCAACTTTTTAGAGGTTAAGGTCATATTTTTTTTAATATTTAACAAGTTCGGTTTTCTTAATGAGTTACAAATTCACTAACTCATCTACATATCGTTAAACTATATTCAATTTGAGCTATCTGCTTATTTTAAGAAAATGAGTTTTTGATAGCAAAATGTTCCCTCGCATAGGCGTCATCAATGGTATTAATTTCAGAAAAAAAAAATATTTTAGACTGTTTTTTTGCAATGAGCATGAGCTCATTGCAATGAGCTATGTAAAACCGTCGCTTATGCTTCGACCCATGGACAAAAATCAAAAATAAAATTTTGTCTCAAATTGTGTTTAAATACAGATTTTTTGAAAGATAATAAGGTATCTCAAATAAATAGTATTAAAAATATTTTTTCTGATGGCTTTTACCACCACGAGAGGGCGCTAAACTCAGATTTTATGCAAAAATTACTTAACAGGGAAAATGTGTTTTAGTTGTTTTACAAAAATAATTCTTAAAAATCCATTTTTTATTAAAATGTTTCGAAATTTTGTTTTCAAGTACTTTAAAATATTTGTAATTAAATTGAAACGTAGAATTTTGCATATATTTACAAAAAAATATATTTTTTCCCAGCAAAAAAAAATCGAAGTAGTTCAAAACGAAGTAGACTTAAACTACATAAAAAGTAGCAATTAGTGAATATTTTTTGTTGCAAAAAAAGTAGTTTAAAATAACATCCAAATATGTCAATAAGAAGGAAAATAATATGGATTCCACTACTTTAGAATACTATAGTCGGAATGAGTTTTTTTTTAATATTTTTCAAACGTAATGAAAAGAACATATTTATTTAAATTTATTTAATAGAGTTTTAGTCTAAACTATAGTTTTATATATAATTGAAAGGCAAAAAGTTAATATTTGATAGGTTACAATTCCAGGAATAAAAACATTTTTTTATTTTTAATAATTAATTTGTTTAATCTTAAATTTGCTGTAAACTGATTCTGTTTTTATACCTTTTAACTACAGTATAGGGGGTACACTCACTTTGTCATTCCCCATAAAGAGAATCGTCGCCTAAAATGCAAAACAAAGTAACGACAATTTTTTCAAAATCAAGTTATTGATTGTGATGCCACAGACTAAATACAGACTCGACAGTAGAGTTTTATAAGAAAAAATGGGGAAAACTAAGCGATTTTAGGAGAAAACACAGCGGTTTTTAGTCCGTTTTACGCTAACATGGCAACACTTTCTACGACTTAGGAGTGAGTGAAACAACAAAAACCGATCTGGCATCCATTTTTCTTATGGCGCGTTATATCAGTTTTCTCTTTCTAACCTAATTCGTAGAATAATTTGAAAATATTAACCATATGGTTAAAGAATACTTTTTTGACACCTGTCACTTATGTCGAGTCTGTATTAGTCTGTGGTGATGCATTGTCCCCCTATAAAATTATCAAAATGTGATTTGCTAGTTGTGATACAATTCACAATACAATGAAACCATTTCCAAAAATTCAGACCTATCCGATGAAAAATTAAAAAAATGTTTCATAACGTTTTTCGCTGCTACTTTAAAAAAGCAAAATGTGTTGAATTTTTGGTGACGATATATTATATTGATCAGTGATCGATTCTGAGAAGTTCTATGAACATCCCTCCGTCTGTCTAGTATATAGTCCTGGGTAGGTTAAAATCGGACCGGAGGGAAAAAGTTTCACCTTGGAGAAGCGAACCAACCCTCTAAATCGCAATTTTTTAGCGATCATTGTTTTTTTGTCAAGCAAATGAAACAATATTATGTCGGATGAAGTATAAAGTCCTGAACTTGGACCAAATTTGAGGCACTTTAAAAAATACACTACTGAACATTTTGAAAAAATATTGATGCGACTGGGCCGCGACTTTACACAGTTAATTACAATTGTTCTACTCATCACAAATCTGGTCTCCAAACTTTTCCATCACATCAAGTTTTTGGAAAATTGATGTCAAAGTTAAAAAAAAATCGCCGTTTTATTAATTTTTGCAAAATCATAGCGGATGAACCCGATATGATAGCGACTTAAAAATAAATCGAGGCTAAAGCTTAAACATTGCTCTTAAGGATTCTGAACTCTTTTGGTCAGTCGCCTTAACCCCTAGGGCACCAATTGTCTCTCAATCATGTCTTGTTCCCAAAAAAACGATTTTTGCCGCTACAAACCATATGAAAAAAAACCTTATTCGAATGGAACGCCACCTTATAGTATAAGGCTTATAAACATGATTACAATTATTCTACTGGTCACAAATCCGGTCTCCATACTTTTTAAGGGTAAAGCTCAAACATTGCTCTTCATCATTAATCACGTATAACTCAATTCATCAGTCGCTTCAACCTTTGGATCACCAATTGTCTTTTAATAAAGTGTTTTCCCCCAAAAACTTTTTTTTGATATGATAACATTGAAATACAATTGGTGCCCAAAAAGTTAAGGCGACTGACCAAATGAGTTCTGCATCTTAAAGAGGAAAGTTTTAGCTTAACCCTCGAATTAGTTTGAAGTCGCCATCACATCGGGTTCATCCGCTATGAGTTTCCAAAAATGACCAAAACGGCGATTTTTTTGAACTTTGACCACAATTTTCTCAAAAACCAGATGTGATGGAAAAGTGTGGAAACCGGATTTTTGACCAGCAGAACTAATGTAATCAAGTGTTATTAGAACATTGGCATCGTCAGAATCGCTTACTAAATCTACTTCCTAATGAATTCTAAAAATACACTTTTTAAGTAGTGCAAAAATGCTCTTAAATAGCGATCTTAAAGATGTAATTAAACTTTACATACAAAAACTTAAACTACTTATGACAACAGTATGTGTACTACTTTATATGTACTTAAAAAATGTAAAAAAAATACTTATTTTGCGCGACACCGCCATGTTAAATTCACTAGAGTTTCAGCAAAGTTAGAACTACTTTAGCAGCAGTTGAACTACTTTTTATTAACATTTTAGTATGTTCTTTTTTTGCTGGGAATTATTGCGCAGAAAAGCAAATTTTTATGTATAAAATCCAAAAATTACTTAAGTTTGATATAGCTTAAAAAAAAATTATATAAAATTATATATTTTTTTTGACGATTTTTTCTTAGTTTATACTCTTGTCTAACAGCGTATTCAAAAATTAGGGCCCACTTTTGACCACAAATTAAAAACCATGCGACTTTTTAAATGCCTAAATTCATGATTTTTACGCAAAATTCAGGCATTTAATAGTATTTAATATCATTGTGCAACACGATTTTTTGTTTTAAATGGGAAAAAAAGCAAAATGAAAGTATATTATTAGTAGACCAAAACCCTTAAAGAATTTCAAAAATTTAGCTCGAGTTTTTTTTTATGGCCCACTGAAGTTTTTTTTTTTTAAAAGGCGTTCAGAAGAAGTCATTCAGAATAAGCAAAAAAAAATAAAACATTTAATTTTGTGCTAAATGAGGTTAATAGATGTCTTCTGTAAAATTGGATGACGGTTCTTTTCTAAGAATATATTAACCCCCTATCTCGCATTTTTGGGGTCATTTTAGTACCTTTTCCAAATATTCTCGTAGAATAACACTTACACTTTCGTTTAAAGGTTTACAAAAAATTTTCTGCATGAGATAAAAGCAAAATGCTTAAAAAAGTAAAATTTTTTATTTTAAATTGTTAAATCGTGTAAAATAATTTAAAATAATGTAACAAATGTACTTCTAAGCTTACTGTTAATAGATGTCTTCAGTAAAATTCGATGTTTCTTTTTTCTTAGAACATATTAACCCTCTATCTCCCATTGTCAGGGGTCATTTCAGTCCATTTTTTAAATATTCTTATAGAAAACCACTTAACGTGTGTTTAAAGCAGCGACAGGCAAACACATACTATCATATTTTGTTTTTGTGTGTGTAACATGTAGCACTCTCATACTCAATGCACTTAAAGAAACTTATAGTAAAAATAATAATACATTTAACCATTTAAAAAATAAAAAAGATAATAAATGACATTGGTTAAAATGTCTAGCAATGTAATATTCAGTGAATAGTGACAAACTAAGCATTATGGTTTACCAAAAAAACGTTCCTTAAACAAGAATTTGACATTAAAATTCTTTATTGATTATTTCTCTAAGTATATTTTAAGCAAGAAGAGAGGAGAAAATTGTGTTTTTTTTGATTTTGTTTAATGAGTGAGAGCATGTAGGTGTGAGAGTAAAAACGCCGCGTAGTGCTTTTGCCTGTCGCTGGTTTAAAGTGTTAAAATGTTCTAGAAACATTTAGTAGATTTTTTTAATCATTCCAATCGCCTTATTTTAAAGACTTCAAAACAATTCATGGGTTTTGGTTTACAAATGGCATACTTTTATTTTTTGTTTTGTTCAATATAAGATACACTCCGTGAAAGTGACCACAAATTTGTTGCACAGTGTATTCTACTGAAGCTTTAAGTTATGTTAAATAACTCTTAAATTATAAATTATAAGAAACATTAAAAAAGGAATTTAGTATAGCGCTTTAACCTTAAAACGCTCGTTTTATTGAATTTTATAAGAATATTTGAAATAAGGACTAAAATGACCCATTAAAATGGAAGATAGAGGGTTAATATGTTCTAACAAAAGAATTGCCATTAAATTTCACTGTAGACAAGCATAAATATTTTTTATCTCAGTAGTTTTTTTTAGTACATTTTTCAACTTATTTCAATCTACTTTGGTAAACGCTATTTAACAATATGTGATACTTAAGAATTTTACTTTTTAAAGCATTTTGATTACATCGCACGATCTTTTGACATTTGACAACCCCTAGTAAAATTTGATGCTTAACATTTTTGTAGAACATATTAACTATTCAAACGCACATTTAGAAGATAGGGGGTTAATGTATTTCAAAAAAGAACCGCCATAAAATTTTACTTAAGACATGTATAAACATTATTTAGGTCAGAAGTTGATTTAATACATTTTTTTGACTTATTGTAGACGACATAAAAAATAAAAATAACTTATTTTTTAAAAAAGGATGTTTTTATATTTTCCACACTACTTATCCGATTTTGCCCAAATTTGGTATCAATATACAGTGGGTGACAATACATTGGAAACTTTTTTATAGTAGATGAAATTTGTTAAAGACAAAGTTAACAAAACTAAACGTTATTATTGTCAAACAAGTATTATAAAAAAAGGTATGTAGGTTATTTATCAAGCTTTAATTTAAGCTTAATAGCGTCCAGATTGGGAAAATAATGAATGTGTTACGAGGGTCGATGTGGAAAATGAAAAAATTTATAGACATTTTTCAGAACATTTTTAAAAAATATTTCCGAGTAGATTTTTTCCAAGTTAAAACATTAGAAATTTAAAAAAAGGTCCAATAGTCTTTACTCAGTGATCAAATAATTTTTCCAACAACCTAAACAAACAGTGGAATTTTTTAAGTACAGTAGCAAAAATCCACATTTTTTGACCTCCAATTCTTTTGACCACCAATTTTTTGTTAACAAAGAGAAATTAAAATTATCTTAATATATCCTTAGCATATACTTAAGTGTATTAAAATTAATAAACAACAACATCTTTTCTTTGTTTATAAAAAATTGGTGGTCAAAAGAATTGGAGGTCAAAAAATGTGGATTTTTGCTACTGTACTTCCACTGTTTGTTTGGGTTGTTGGAAAAATTATTTGATCACTGAATAAAAACTATTGGACTTTTTTTTAAATTTCTAATGTTTTAACTTGGAAAAAATCGACTCGCAAATATTTTTTAAAAATGTTCTGAAAAATGTCTAAATTTTTTTTCATTTTCCACATCGACCCTCGTAACACATTCATTATTTTCCCAATCTGGACGCTATTAAGCTTAAATTAAAGCTTGATAAATTACCTACATGTCATTTTTTTATAAAATTTGGTGATAATTATAACGTTTAGTATTGTTAACTTTATTTTTAACAAATTTCATCTACTATAAAAAAGTTTCCAATGTATTGTCGCCCACTGTATATCTAAGGAATATTAATTTGCTTACAAAGTTTTTTTACGATCGGACAATTTTCGTAGGTGTTATAGCGTTTTAAAGAAAAAGGATATATGGCAGGACCTTGAGTCCTTGCTCCGATTTAAATGAAAATTTATACACAAGTTGCTAGTTGAATGTGTATCAGCATGACCACTTTTTGTAATTTTGTGGGCATTATTGAAGGTAAAATTAATTAAATAGCTAAACAAATTTTCAATTTCAGGACACGTGGACGGTAGGCGTGTCCTTGCACCGATTTTTCCAAAAATTCATATTTTTCTTAACTAACAATAAGACGATTTATGGACGTGTACCAAATTTCAAAAATATGTGACAACTCCTTCTATTTTTGTCCCTTCGTTATATGGGAACGAAGCACTGTGGGTCGTAAGGGCGTAAAATTTTTCCTAAGTTATTTTCAAGTCAAATGGAAATAAATTAGCGGGAACCATCTTAACATTTCCAAAATAAGGGACACTCTAATGCACATGTAGTATTTAGAATTAATTATTTATTAATATTGTAGAAGGTCGACCAATTAAAAATACGCTAATGAAACGGTTTTTTGGCTCTCCTGAAAAGTTATGTCTTTGCGGATAGCTCAAGTTGAATATAGTTTAACGATATAAAACACATATATTGAGACACTTTAAAAAACAATCAATAAATCATGAAGTTGCGGAAACTATTCCTTACACCAGGTCTCCACCTGATTTTTTTTCGGTGGCAATAACGAAATAAAACACTTTTCGTCTACACTCAAAAAAAAAAAACTGTAAAGTTAACAAAAAATTTAGTTAAATTTAACTAAAAAAGCACCTGATTTTGGGCCTACTAAATTTTTAGTTAATTTAACTAAAAATATTTAGTTAACTTTTCGTAGAATGAATGTAGCAAAAAAAACCGTAACTTTAACTAAAAATTTAGCTGAAATTTCGTAACTTTTTTATGTACATATATTAACAAAAAAATTAGTTGAATTCAGCTAAACTTTTTGTTACTTTTCGTAAACTAAAATTTAGAAAATATTTTGTAAAAAATTAAAAGATTATTTTTTATATTTTTTCATCAGCTTAAGTAGAACTTATGAGATTTGCATAGGAGGCTTCACAAGAAATTCCACTTAACAAATTTGTTACGAAAAATCAGCAAATTAATTAGTTAAAATTCGTAAACTCAGTTTTGAAGTCAACAAAAAAAATTAATTAAAAATTTGTTCAAAATTAGTATTTTTGTAAATTGAACTTAACTAAAAAAAGTAGTTAAAACGCTGATTTTAACTAAAAATTTGCTAAAAAGCCAGTAAACTCGAGTTAACAAAAAAAAATTTGTTAACTTTACAGTTTTATTTTTTTGAGTGTATTTTGATGAATTCCAAAAAAGATGACGTTCGATTTTTATGTTTTATTGCCAGCAATAGTTGCTCAGCCAAATTGCCACACTCAGAAAATTACGTAAGTTACTACTTGTTTGTTGTTTGTATATTTTACAGTAGATAGTTGTTTTCAACTACAAAGTCAGTTGTTTTTGTATGAAATATATCAAACAACTATTTTTGTTAGTTATTTTAAGTCGTTTTTTCTCTCCCCCCCCCCCCCCCCCCAAAACGATTTCAAAAAAGAAAAAAGAAAGGAAAGGAAAGGGGAAAAAAGAAAAAAATGAAAGGGAAAGGAAAGGAAAAAGGAAGGGAAAGGAACAAAGTTGGAAAGAAAATGACCAGGATGTAAAAAAATCCTCAGGAGAGGTATGTGTGTTTGTATATGATTTACGTCAGCACACATAGCCTCTATCCTAAGAAAAAGTATTATCTCAAATATTTGCTGTAGAAAAATGTCTCAAAATTCTAGACTTTATATTTATAAACATTTTTGATACTTATTTGACACTGCATGAAAGAATTTTTTGATTAAAAAATTACTTCAAATTTAAGGAAAAATGTCTAATAACTTTTCTTTAAAAAAAAAAATCCATCAGCAGCTGAGACTTTTTTCTTAAGTGCGTATGATACTTGCTTGTTTCAAGTTACTTGTTGCTGCATTTATTAGGGTTTTTCTATAAAAATTTCGATAACTTAAACCAAAAATTTTGAATTTATCGAAATTCCCATAGAAAAACCCTAATAAATGCAGCAACAAGTAACTTGAAACAAGCAAGTATCATAAAGGCATTAGGAAAAATGTTTCAGAATCTGCCAAAAAAATTTTTTGCAAAAAAAAATCACAGAATCGGACAACATTTCTACAAAAAACCCTCTCAGAATCTGAATTTTTCTATGGAGAAATATATTTCCGAATTTTAAATTTTTTTATGGACAATTTTTAAGAATATGAGAATTTCTCTGTTTGAAAAATATTTTAGAATCTGCGAATTTCAATATGTAAATTTTTTTCTTGTCCCATAAGAGTTTTTCTATATGAAAAATATTTCAGAATCTAAGTAGTTGCTTTAGAAAACATTAGGTGGCAAAAAACGTAAAATGTTTCTATTGAAAAGTGCTATACAATTTAAGATTTTGTTTTTAGAAAAGTGTATCAACATTTTTTTAAAAATGTTTTAGAAACTGACACTTTTTTAGTATCTGACAATTTTCTCCTACGAAATATGTTTCAGAATCTAAGAATTTTTGTATAGGAAAAATTTCTTAGAACCTGAGAATTACTTTAAAACGAGAATTATTTTAGAGATTTTTTATAAGAAAATTTTATCAGAATTTGAAAAAAAATTTATTGGAAGAATCTCTCAGAATCTCAGATTATTTCTATAAAATAAAGTTTAAAAATCTGCGACATTTTCTATAAGAAAACTTATATCTGAAAATTAAATAACATTTTTTAATATCAAAGGGTTTTAAAATCTGAAGATTTTTATTTCTTAAAAATGGGTTATTTTTCTAAATGAAAAATATTTTAGAATCTAAGAATTTTTCTGTACTAAAAATGTTTCAACATCAGAGAAATTTTGTGAAGGAAACAAGTATAAAAATCAAATTCTTATTAAACAGTTTTTCACGAATATTAAACTTTTAGTATGAAAATAAATTTTTGAAAAATGAGACTTTTAAGTAAAATTTTATGGGTCTTTTACAGTTGTGAGTGGATATGACTGGCATAAGCCAGTTTTTGTGACTGGAAAGTAATTATATCAATATTTTTCTATACAAACCTACAACAAATTTAAAAAAAATTTTATTTTATTTGTCAATTTTATAATCGTCTCGATTTTTTGTTTTTGGGCTTGTTGCAAAGTTCATTAGGAGACCTTTTAGATTCAATAACAAAAAAATTAAAATAAAGAGAAATCGTTGAGATACAGAGCTTTTAAAAATAAAATTTGAAAAAAGACATACAAATTTGCACATAACCTCAATTTATTCAGCCAGATGGCAGGTAACTTATTTTTTTTCTCTCTTAAAAGATAGCCCTACGTCTTACCTTTCCAAAATGCCCTAAAAGAAGCCCAGAGGTCTGTTCTAAAGTTATGACCATTTGTCTGAAATGCAAACAATTTTTTGGGGGTTTGGAGGCAAAATAACAGCACACATTTATTTGTTTTTGTAAATTAAGAAGTTTAAGATTTTATTTTATTAAAATTTTTGGAAGGCAAATGGGCATAACTTTGGAACGGTAAGACCTGTGCGCTTCTTTTAGGGCATTTTGGAAAGGTATGACGTAGGGCTATCTTTTAAAAGAGAAAAAAATATAACTTACCAGTCATCTGGCTGAATTAATTGATGTTATGTGCAAATTTGTATGACTGTTTTTTCAAATTTTATTTTTAAAAGCTCTGTATCTTACCGATTTTTATTTTAATTTTTTTGTTATTGAATCTGAAAGGTCTCCTAATCAACTTTCCAACAAGCCCAAAAACAAAAAAATCGGACCACAGGTTCAGAAGTTATCAATTTTACCCTACTACCCTCTAACCACTAATCCGAAAATTTTCAAACCGCTGCCATTTCGCACACATGCATTTTCGGGAGATGGTCGTAATGGACATATTTTCATGAAATGAGCCAAGGAATACGCTGGTAAAATTCGGCGGGTCGTGACTGAATCACCCTGTATAGTATATTTTGGCGTTATTAAAATTTTGACGTTATTGCTAAGTTTTTTTATCAGTTGTGGACGAGGTGTTATTCAGATAGAGATACACAACATACAACACAGCATAACACAATTTACAAAGTAAAATTTTATAAAATTGTTAATACTGGATTCATTGATTCTTTGACAGAGACACCACCATTACCGAATGAAAATAAATTGAAAAATTTTGAAAAATTTTTAAAAACAAAAAGAACCAAGAGAAAATAATAAGAAGCAAAAAAGGAGAAACAGGCAATAAAAATAATAAAGGTATGGATTGTTTTTTGTGTAAAAAATTGTTTTCATCTCCAAACGTGCTTTGTGGCCATTTAAAATGTGTCCATGGATGCACTAAGCACTCCACTTATAAATGTACATACTCCAATTGTAAACAGAAATTTACTAACTCATCTACATATAAAACACATATATTGAGACACTTTAAAAAACAACCAATAAATCATGAAGTTGTGGAAACTATTCCTTATTCAAATACAGATACACAACATACTACAAGACAAAATACCACAACCCAGCACACCACAAGTTACAAAGTAACATTTTCTAATAATGTTAATACCGAGACTGGATTTATTGATTCTTCAGAGACACCACCATTACCAAATGAAAATAAGTTGCAAAACTTTGAAACTTTTTTAAAAACCAATATTTGCAATTTCATTCTTAATTTGCATAACAAAAACAACTTTTGTAGAAAAGATATTTTATATATATTAGATCAAATTTCTAATTTAGTTTTTGAGCCTTTACTTAAATTTATAAACTCTATTCCTAGTTCTGAATTTAATTCAGTGTTACAGTTATTAAAAAACCCGTTTCGTGATTTGGATACGGAATATAAATTTTTAAAATCCTTAGAAGAATTAGGTTTGTATTCACCACCCATAAAATTTAATTTAAATTGTTCATTAGAGAGTAAAACAGATACTGGTACGCTTATGCCCTTAGACTTTCAGTTAAAAAAAACTTTTGAGGATGAAAATTTTTTAAAAAACGTTGTAAAAGATATAAACACGTCTCAGGGTAGTTCAGAATTTAAAAATTTTACTTCCTCAAAACTATGGAATAAAAAAAAGGAATTGTATAAAAATGATTTAATAATTCCATTTTTTTTATATGTTGATGATTTTGAAACAAATAATCCGCTAGGTTCGCATAGTAGAACTCATTCAGTTACAGCTTTCTACTATTCATTTCCTTTCATTGAAAATTCTAAATTAAACAATGTGTACTTGGCAGCTCTTATTAGAAGTGCAGATATGAAAGCATATGGAAATGATAATTCTTTGTACAAATTGATAGAAACAATTAAGAAGTTAGAAGTAGAGGGTTTAGAGATGACGATGGATGGAAAACAAGTCAAAGTTCGTTTTGTTTTAGGTTTAGTTTTAGGAGATAATTTGGGATTAAATCAAATATTAGATTTTTCCAAATCGTTTAATAGCACAAAATTTTGTAGGTTCTGCACAGATTTAAAAAAAGATACACATGAATTATCTGTAGAAAATCCAGACAGTTTACGAAATTGCAATAATTACGAAGATAACGTTTCTAGTATTAGTATATTTAATTCAATACCATCATTTCACGTCACCGAAAACTTCTGTGTAGATATCATGCACGATATCTTTGAGGGTATTGCACATTATAATGTAGGTCATATTTTAGATTTTTATATTAGTAAAAAACTTTTTTCATTAAACGACTTCAACAAATTTAAAGAAAACTTTGACTATGGAAACATTGATAAAGAGCATAAATGCAAGGACATAACGCCTACAAATATAAAAAATAGAAAATTCCATGTAAGTGCACGTGAAATGTGGTGCCTTGTTAATTACCTTACATTAATAATCGGTCATATCATTCCAATAAATGATCCTGTTTGGGAGTTTTTATGCCTTTTCATAAAAATTGTTGATTTTTTATTATTGCCTAGTTTTTCGTATCATCAATTAAATGAGTTAAGGGAATTAATTGACCAGCATAACACTCAGTATGTTATTCTTTTTAATGACTCTTTAAAACCCAAGCACCATCATTTAATTCATTATCCCAGAATTATTGAGTTTTCAGGACCCCCACGGTACTATTCGTGTTTTCGCTTTGAAGCAAAACACCACGAACTCAAAACTTATGCAAGAGTTATAACAAGTAGGAGAAATATAACTTTATCCCTTGGCATAAAATTTGAACTAAAATTCTCCTATAATATATTAAACCCAGATGCATCTTTGTTTGACTTTGAAAAGAGTAAAGAAATTATTGACGTTCAATCTAACTTGCCATTCAAACACACACAATTTTATAAACATGTTACTTATAGAGGCACTACATACAGGGAAGGACAGTTTGTGTCTATTACAGATACACTAAATACTCAAATTTACGTTATTGTAAACATATTAGTTCTTGCACAAAAGAAATTATATGTCGTTTGCAAACAAATTCAGTGTGCTTGGAATGCCCATTATGTCGCATATGACGTATTGGAAGGTAGTTCTGAATATATTCGCATTTTTCCTACGGATTTATTTGATGGGCCTCCGGTTAATTCTAATAAGATAGCAGAAAATAAGTCAATGATAAGAATTAAGAAATATTTTAATTAATTACAACGTATAACGATTTCGTTAACAAAATAAAACGACAATATACTTCGTCTTCGTAAAAATTGTTCTTTTCGTTTTTTATACCCTTTATTACAAGGAAAGTCTATCTTGATATGGAAAGAAATGGCTGATATGGAAAAATCGACAAGTTTAATAAAAACGCATAAAAATTCCCAAACGGGATCATTTATTGGTACTAAATGTCCTATTATTAATGTAAAATAATTTATAAAACACCACATTTCGCGTGCACTAACGTTAAATTTTCTGTTTTTTATATTATTGGTAGTTATGTCCTTGATTTTATGAACTTTTTCAATACTGCCATAATCAAAATTCTCTTTGAAGGTATTAAACTCTTTTAAGGAAAAAAAAACTTTTTTTATATAAAATTCTAATATGTGTGCTATATTGTAATGTGCGACACCTTCGAAAATGTCGTGCATTATATCCACACAGTAGTTTTCAGTCACATGAAACGACGGTATTGCATTTAAAACACTTAATTTTGAAACGTTCAGATCATAATTATCTAAATTTCTTAAGGATTGTGGATTTTCAACAGCTAAATCAGCAGTTACTTCTTTAGGATCAGTGCAAAACCTACAAAAATGGGTGCTGGAAAACGATTTCGCAAAATCCAGAATTTGGTTTAGACCTAAATTATCTCCTATGATTATACCTTACACAAATCGAATTTTAACCTTTTTATTATCTATATTCCTTTCTATTCCCTCACTTTCTAGTTTATTAATCGTTTCTATTAATTTGTATAGCAAACCATCGTTTCCATACAACTTCATGTCTGAAGTTTTAATTAATGCGGCCAAATACACGTTATTCAATTTTGAATTTTCCATAAACGGGAATGAATAATAAAATGCAGTGACTGCATGAGTTCTGCTGTGGGACCCGAGTGGATTATTTGTTTCAAAATCGTCCACATACAAAAAAAAATGGAATAACGTAACCATCTTTATAAATTTCTTTTTTTTCCATAATTTGGATGAAATAAAATCTTTAATATTTAAACTACTCTGTGCATTGTTAAGCTCTTCTATTGTTCTCTTTAAAAATATTTCATCCTCGAATGTTTTCCTAATTTGAAAATCAAGTGGCATAATTATTCTTGAGTACCCGTGTAAAAATGTATTAGATCTTATCTGATCTGTTCATATATGTTCATATATGATCGTATCTGATTGCAAATGTCCAAAATCGAGATCTAATTATATCTCGGATTTGGTCGACATTGCTAAATCCGAGATATAATTAGATCTCGATTTTGGTCATTTTAGATATAATTATATCTAACCAGACATGATCATATATGCATAGATATAAACAGATTAAATAAGATCTAATCCATTTTTACACGGGTACTTTTTAAGATAACGGGATTTTTGTCAGAGCACTTTTGTCAAATATGTACCATTTTCCTAATATTTAAGACCCCATATCTCGAATACTAGAATGACCAGAACCCTGAAAATTGTTACAATCTCTTTTTTGTTAAAGTAAAACTTAGTATTGAATTTTATTAAATTTGGAAAGAGGTGAGATCAACCCGTCGGTTGAATTGAGGCGTTTTTACTCTTTAACAGGGTTGGAAAAAAAACTCTAACGTACGGTACGTTAGTGTTCTGTACGGAACTATGGAGCGACCGTACGTTGTCGGAACGTACCGTTCCAAGAACACATTCACTAAAAAGTTTTTTAGTGGTTGTGAAGGTGTTCACAAACAGAATTCCGAACGTTATGCCTGCGAGTTGAAGAACAGAAACTTTACGATAACGTACCGAACTAGGTTAGAAACAAAATAAAGTTCTTTTAGTGTTCTGTTTGCGAACTTTTGAGACATTTTTTAAATTTAAAATGGCGATATCTTGAAAACTAAGCAAGATAGAGCAAAACGGAGCACATTTTTGGTTCTTGGGATCTCCATAGTATCGCTAGGCCTCTACACATGGGTAGACCCCATTGGGTCCTTATTTTGAATCTAAAAAAGTTAGCATTCCGGGAAATTTAAAAATGCGCATATCTCGCTAAATACTGCCGACACGATGAAAAGTCTAAAAGCATTTTTGTGGATCTTGTCTCGTAGTACATGACCGCTTTTAGACTTTATGTCATGTCGGCAGTATTTAGCGAGATATGTGCATTTTTAAATTTCCCGGAATGCTATAAAAAAATGTCTCAAAAGTTCGCAAACAGAACACTAAAAGAACTTTATTTTGTTTCTAACCTAGTTCGGTACGTTATCGTAAAGTTTCTGTTATTCAACTCACAGGCATAACGTTCGGAATTCTGTTTGCGAACACCTTCGCAACCACTTAAAAAACTTTTTAGTGAATGTGTTCTTGGAACGGAACGTTAAATAACGTACTGTTTTTTTTCGAACACTGCTCTTTAACAGTTTTCACTCGTATGTATCCGCATGAATTAACTAAATTTATCTTAACCTATTTGAAAGAGATGGAAACTGTTGACCTAACATTGAAAGAACTACAAAAGGACGATTTTGAGGAGGATTTTGTCATACTGGAAGAATTCGAATATCTCTATGACGTTATTGAAGATGAAGATGAAGATGATCAATTAAAAAAATTACTTATAGAGTTTGGATTATTTGAAGACCTATACTCATTTTTAAAAGGTACAAATTGATTATATTTATTAATTATCATTAGGTATATTCGATTACCTTACTACAATCTACTATTTTTTACTCATTTTACTTTCCAGTTGTAGTAAAAAATAGTAAGAAATTTGGGTAATCGAATAGACCTATTAATTTAAATATTGGGTCAACATGGCCATCAGTTTAATCAAATAATAAATTAAAATGTCTTATTTCAGAAAAAAATATTACTCTAGATGCTCTAAAATATATACAATCGCGTCACCTTGATGAAATCTTTAATGAAGACAAAATAAGCTCCAAAATCATTTTGGAGCATAAATTGGGATTATGGCAAAATGAAAATGTAATAACAATTTAGTGTTTATACTTGCTAAATATATACCTTGACGGATATTTTTTCAAGTTTATTAGTAGATTCAACCAATGTTGTAACTTAAAATATATGGCCCTTTTTGTTGGCATAATTATCAATGTTCTGCCATACAAAGTTCACGTTAGTGTTAGCACTCAAAGTTCTAGAAGTTAAATATTAACTTGAATACATTGTGAATGATTCTCTCATTGTAAATGATGCTCTTTGGAATTAACAAAAAATAATGTTTTTGTGTTGCTATCAATTGTGTTAAAAAAGTAAATTTTATTAATATTTCATCGAAAATGTGGGAAATTTTACTAAACTATTCCAACGACGCTAAATTATATTGAGAAATTTATGCAAGTTAACGCGTCGTTTTTTTCGTTTTAATGGATGTTATTTATTATTTAATAAATCATTATACAGTTATGATTTTTGAGCACTAGCTACTTTGGCCATCAGCTCGTTGATGGATGTTAACAATCAAAGTTTGCCAACAAAAAGGGCCTATAATAGAATATTAATCTGTTTTAACCGACTATACTTTTTGAGCCAATTTAAATTTAATTTCATCCGTTTCAGGGGATATTTAATCTGAGACCGAAGTATTTCAAAAATGAAGTCCATAGTACAATAAACATAAGTCGTGAAAAAGTTTTAAAGGTACATATTAGGTCTATACATATTAGGTCTATTCGATTACCCAAATTTCTTACTATTTTTTACTACAAGTGGAAAGTATTAGCTCCATTCGATTACTTTTTTCGTAGTAAAAGCAGTAAAAGGGAGATATTTTTAAATTTTACTCATTGAGAGGAAAAACAAAAAAAGTAAAAAAACGAAAAGTAGTAAAAAAATAGTAAAAATATATTTATGTATCATTAATTTTTTTGTTTTAAATTTTGTTATAAAAATATTAAATTTGAATAATCGTCAAAATTTGCTCCAAATATGTTTTTACAAAAAAAAAAACATTAAAAAGAAAAACTTCTGCTTAATTGGGGATTATATTCTATAGCATTCCTAAATTTTATATCGGAAACCTCTTTATACATATATGTATATAAATCCTTAAGAATCCGATTTGTTTTAAAGAATTTTATCTTTTTAAAATATTTTAGAATCTAAAGAGTTTTTCCAAAAAATTAACGCTTAGAAAAACTTTTGGAAAACTCTAATAACCTGAAGATTGTTTGGAATATAAAAACCGTCAGAATTTTTGACCAAGGGCATATCCAGTTTTTTTTGCAGGGGCCCAAAAAGTTATTTTTTAATTTATGTATTTGCACTTATTTTGGAATCTTTTATTTCCGCCGTCTTTCCCTTGAACTAAAAATATTCTGAGACATTTTTTTCAAATAGAAAAAATCTTAAATTCTGTTACATTTTTCAAATAGAAAAAGTTCTCGGATTCTGAGACATTTTTCCTATAGAAAAAGTCTCAGATTCTTAGAAGCTTTTCCTACAGAAAAAGTATCAGATTCTGAGATATTTTTCCTATAGAAAAGGTCTCAGACTCTGAGACATTTTTCTTATAGAAAAAGTCTCAGATTCTGAGACATTTTCCCTATAGATAAAGTCTCAGATTCTGAGACATTTTTCTGAGACATTTTTCTCAGATTCTGAAACATTTTGCCTACAGCAAAAGTCTCAGATTCTAAACCATTTTGCCTACAGCAAAAGTCTGTTTGTGAGACATTTTTCCAATAGAGAAGTCTCAGATTCTGAGACATTTTTCCTATAGAAAAAGTTTCAGATTCTGAGACATTTTTCCTATAGAAAAAGTCTCGGATTCTGAGACATTTTTCCTATAGAAAAAGTCTCAGATTCTGAGACATTTTTCCTATAGAAAAAGTCTTTACCTATAGAAAAAGTCTTTTTCCTATAGAAAAAGTCTTTTTCCTATAAAAAAGGTCTTTTTCCTATAGAAAAAGTCTCAGATTCTGAGACATTTTTCCTATAGAAAAAGTCTTAGATTCTAAGACATTTTTCCCATAGAAAAAGTCTCAGATTGTGAGACATTTTCCTTATAGAAAAAGTCTCAGATTCTGAGACATTTTTCCTATAGAAAGAGTATTTGTTACTGATCAGAACCTAAACATTTCCTTTTTGCAAATACTATCAGAATCCTAAGATTTTTCTCATTTTTTTTCATCTTTGATAAGTAAAAACAAACTTAAAAGACTGTTTTCTGAAGAAAACCTAAACTGAGGTAGTTTCTGAAAAGAAAAACCCTCAAAATGTATAACTTGGATACTTTTTATAGAAACATTCCACAGCATCTTTGAAATCTTGAGGATTTGTTCAATACGGAAGCTCTTTAAGAAAAAAGACCACAGCCGACGGACAGATCAAAAGTGACTCTGGTTCTAAAAAAATTATCCATATTCCTACGAAATTCCACGTTCAGTCGTTGTTTCTTTTATTTTTTATCTGATTTTCCTTGTTTTTTATGGTGTTTTTTCATCTTTAATAACAAATTTGCAGACAAAAATTTATTTTATGTACAAACAATTTTTATTTTTTTTAATAAATAAAAAATAAAATTTTGTCAATAATTTTTTTTGACATAAGTAATTTTATTTTTACTCATTGAAATTTTGCCGGTAAATTGTAGTAAAATTTTAGTAAAAGAGAAATACGTTTTCTCTTAAATTGATTACTACATTTATTATTTTTTTGTGTACTCGAACGGTTTTTGAGCAAAAGTAGTAAAACGAGTACAAAATAGTAAATTGTAGTAGGTAATCGAATGGAGCTATTGTTTACTTTTTGTATTAAAAATTTCCACCTGTAGTAAAGTGAGTAAAAAATAGTAGGTTGTAGTAAGGTAATCGAATAGCCTATTATTACGAAGTGTAGTACTAAATAAAATATAAATTCTATTGTGAATTCCAGGCTACTAGTGTCAAAGAAATTTTGATACAAACAAGCCAAGGCGAAGATCTCTTAAGTACATATCAAAAAAATAAAGTGCTGAATCCAACTGACAGAACATTTATAGTACATAAAATAATTCAATATTACTTGGAAAATAACATAAAGTTTAATATTGAAATTTGCAAGGAAATTGCTAATGGAATTATAGAAATATTTCCAACCGAATTGTTAGATACATATTTCTTTCAACCTTTAAAAAAACAACCACCAAAGGGAAAACTATGGGATAGATATTTTGGAAGAAAACGATTTCTCAAAAAATTGAGTTCAAAAAGAAAAAATCAAGAAAATGAAGAAAATGTCCAAGCTAAAATTCAATGTAATGACGAAATGGAAGAAATATGTGCAGAATTAAAATATGTGAGAGATCCGCAACAGATTTTAACTAAATGGGAAAAAACTATAATTTATAGAACAGCTCAGATTAAGTCATTAAAAATAAATGAAGCAATTAAAGAATGGCCACTTTACTTATGCCAAACACATGTCGTAAAACTAGTAAGATAATATTACTTATACCATGTGTAGATCAAACGAAAAGTAGTGTTTTTTGTAATTATTAAGGCTTTATAGTTCTATATTTTAAAGATGTTCCATATGCAACTGCTTTTTGATTAAGGCTGGATTGCTCAATGCTCTGTTATAAAATAAATTTAACTTTTTCATACAAATTTGGACATAAGGCTCCGTTAAATCGGTAGTTAGCAGGTAACTTTTCATTGAGTAATCCGCCCTTAATGTCTTAGGGTCGAACCAGAATCAAATTGCATTGCGCAAGACGTAAAAAAAAACAAACACATCAAATTTGAAACTTTTACGTCCGTTTGATTTAGGTACCTCACATTTAAATATTAGAAACAAAAAATTTTTGGGCGTTACGCCTTAAGCGACGTAATTTGATTCATGTTGGACGCTTAAGTCTTTTGTTTTTATACCCTCCAACTACAGCATGGGGTATATTCACTTTGTCGTTCCGTGTGTTACATTTTATTATTGATCAGTGATCGATTCTAATACATTTTGTAAATGTTCGTGTAGTCATAAGCTGGTTAAGTTCTGGAATGGGCAAAATCGGACCAGGGGAATAAAGTTTCCCCTTAAAGAATTAAAACTACACCAAGTAAAAAAAAACATTATTTGTTTATTTTGCACCATATATGACGAGGTCGTGTCATTTTTTTTTAGTTTTTTACATGTTGGAGGGTATCAAAGATCCGGCACAAATTTAACACTCTCAATTGTTTTTTTTTTAAGTTTGTGACTTAAGTCTTTTCTTTAATTTACTAGCGGCCGTATTCAAAATGAAAAACGAGTGACTAACATCAAGTGTCTTTCTTTTTTTATATCAAGTTTCTAATTGTATTTTAAAATTTTCCAAATGTATTTTAAAATTGTCCAAAGGTATTTTAAAATCGTCCAAATGAATTTTGAAATTTTCCAAATGTATTTTAAAATTGTCCAAATGTATTCTAAAATTGTCCAAATGTATTTTAAAATTGTCCAAATATATTTTAAATTGTCCAAATTAATTTTAAAATTGTCTAAATGTATTTTGAAATTGTCCAAATATATTTTAAAATTGTCCAAATGAATTTTAAAATTGTCCAAATATATTTTAAAATTGTCCAAATGCAGTTGAAAATTTTCCAAATGTATTCTAAAATTCTCTAAGGGCTGGCAACTTATAAAATCAACTCGGAATATAATCAATGATTAAGGCTAATCAATGTTTGGAAACTTCAAATTTATATGAAGTTAATCAGTGATTAGTGTTAATCAATGATTAGTTTTCGATAAGTTACCAGCCCTATATGTACTTTAAAATTGTCCAAATGTTTTTTAAAATTGTCCAAGTGTAGTTTAAAATCTTCCAAATGTATTTTAAAAATTTCCAAATGTATTTTAAAAGCGTCCATTTGTATTTTAAAATTTTCCAAATGCATTTTTAAAATTGTCCAAATATATTTTAAAATTGTCCAAATGTAGTTTAAAATGTTGCAAATGTATTTTCAAATTGTCCAAATGTATTTTAAAATTGTCCAATTGTATTTTAAAATTTTCCAAATGTATTTTAACTTGTATAATTCTATGTAGAACATTTTAAAATACCAGCAAAAACTAGGTAATTAGTAATCATTCCCAATTGGATTACCTGGTAATGAGTACTAATTAGTCGCTGCGTTACTTTATACCCCAAAAAGAGGCCTTACGTTTTACTTGAATAAACAATGCAGTCACCTTTTCAACTTTTCGTAAGCGAGCTAGGAATGGGCTATTATTTTTTTAGCATTTTCGTAAGCGAACAAAGAAGGCCTTGCCTTCAATGACATCGCCTTGTTAAAATATTTAAGAATGAAATTGGGACGTAACTAGTAACTCATTTTCGTTATAAACCCCAAAGTTAATTACTTGTTAATGGAATACAATTGGACATTTTTAAAATACATTTGGACAATTTTAAAATACATTTGAAGGGCTTTTTTTATGGTGGTTTTTGCCTTAAAACGTTTGAAATAATTTAGAACCCAGCAAAAACTACGTAATGAGTACCCATTCGCAATTGGATTACCTGGTAATGAGTACTAATTACTCGTTGCGTTACTTTATACCCAAAAAAAGGACTTACTTTTAACTTACATCGCAAATGATTTGCAATCTGAATTTTAAAAACCAGTTTAGTTTCATAAAAATATATAAAAAATTATTTGTCGCTTAATTTATTTTCTCTCATTTAATAAGAGCAACTAAACAAACAATGCAGTCACCTTTTCAACTTTTTGTAAGCGAGCTAGGAATGGGCTATTATTTTTTAGCATTTTCGTAAGCGAACAAAGAAGGCCTTGCCTCCAATGACATCGCCTTGTTAAAGTAATTAAGAATGAAATTGGGACGTAACTAGTTACACATTTTCGTTATAAGTAAACCCCAAAGTTAATTACTTGGTAATGGAAGTTTTTGCTGGGAAAAAATTACTTTTGCAGAACTTTCATTCTCAAGATACTTGTACGAAAGGCTTAAGCCAGACTTCTGCCAAAAATTTGTCAATGGAACAACAGTAGAAGGCAAAAAACACAAAAAAATAAAATGCTGCTTTTTGCAGTAAGCCCTTCATTTGGACAATTTTAAAATGCATTTGAACATTTCTAAAAATGAATTTCGAAAATTATAAAATACAATTGGATAATTTTAAAAAACATTTGGAAATTTTTAAAATACATTTGGAAGATTTTAAACTACATTTGGACAATTTAAAAAAAAACATTTGGACACTTTTAAAATACATTTGGACAATTTTAAACTACATTTGGAAAATTATAAAATACATTTGGACAATTTTAAAATACATTTGTACAAATTTAAAATTCATTTGGACAATTTTAAAACACATTTGGAAAATTTAAAAATACATTTGGAAAACTTTAAAATGCAATTGGAAATAGTGTAAATGGACTTTTTTAATCGATGTTAGGTGTTTTTTGTTGGCATAATTATCAGTGTTCTACCATACAAAGTTGACGTGAGTTTTAACGCTTAAAATTCTAGAAGTTAAAAAATAACTTGCATTCATTGTGAAAAATTCTCTTATTGTTAATGGTTCTCTTTGGTATTAATGAAAAGGATAAATGTTTTTGTGTTGCTTTTAAGCTAAATTGCATCTAATAAACTAATTTTATCAATATTTCATCGAAAATGTGTAATATTTTACAAAACTTTTCCAAACGACGCTAAATTAAATTGAGAAATTTATGGAAGTTAAGGTGTCGTTTTTTTCGTTTTGATGCATGGTAACAATCAAAGTTTGCCAACAAAAAAGGCCTGTTATTATTCTTTACTCTTCATTATTATCGTCAAATGATTGACTTCCATCGAGAGACTAGCTTTCTCTAATTGAAAATTGCGAGTAAAAAAGTTAGACACTTGATGTTAGGCACTCGTTTTTCATTTTTAATACATCCGTAGGTGTTTTTAAAAATAATTTGTTTACGATTTATATCGAGAGCTCTGGGGGCTAATTATGTAACTTGATAATCGTCAATCGTCATCGTTAGCTCATTATTCTATTACCATAAAATGACACTATATGGTAATGGAATAACGATGGAAACGATACGATTGACGACTATCAAGTTACATAATTACCCCCCTGATTAAAAGATCAACATTTTTTTATTTTATTCCAGGTGGATATGGATTTCGACTATATTTGTCCAACAAAGAAACTCTTATTCAATAAGTGGCAAAAGTTTTCTGGGAATATAGAAATCTTGTTCAAAAGCAGAATAAAAGAACAAAACAATACTGTTCTTTTACATGAATTCTTGCGTAAACGTGAAAGTTTGGATATGGGTAAGAAGAACTTATCAATTAAATAAATTTAAAACTAATTTATAAATATGTTTCAGATACTTGTAATATCTACATTATGAAATTGCTTCATGCAATATTAATTCCCAAAAGTAAAGTTGTAAATGGAGAGTTCATTAAACATACAATTGGAGACTCCCAAGTTGCTTTTTGTGTGGAAGTGTCCAATGAAAGTGATTTAGAAAACAGTTTACAATGCATGAAAACAGAACCGTACATAGTTGTCTATGGAGAACACTTTAATTTCAAACAATATTTTGTAGTCTTCAACAACATAAAATTCGAATTTGGATCTTTTTTGGAAGCAGTTCAATATTCTTTTAAAATATTTAAATTATTTAGTTGCCAGTTTACTACGCAGTGTGAATTAGTATGGATGTTTGTAAGTCAATTTCTTTTTGAAATTGAAACATCATCGAAATCTCCGGTTTTAAATACTCTAATTCAAGATATAAATGCAACAATTTAGGATGAATTTTTAAAACACATAATTTTCTATTATTTAAATCTTCTTTTAATAACTTAATTTTTTTTTTTAATTTCTGCGATATGGCTAAAAAATTCTAAATTATATTATATTTTGTGGACGTAATTATATTATACACTCATTAAAATGCTTATGATTGTACTTGTCTTGGCGTCAACTGATTACCCAAGTAAAAATGTGAAGGATCAATTCTGATCCGAAAAATGGATCGCTAGAATTAGATCAATTTTAATCGGACGAACGGGTTTATCTAATTATATAAACCCATTTTTCGGATAACATTGTATCCGTCCGATTAAAACTGATCTAGTCTTAGCGATCCATTTTTCGGATCAGTACTGACCTTTCAAATTTCGGATTAGTACTGATCCGAGTAAGATCTTTTAAATCTCGGATAAGACGTGATATATAAAAATATATCTAAACATTTTTACTCGGGTAACAACAACCACTACTATCATACGTCAAAATGATGGTATACAATTGATGGTAGAGCACCAGATCTACTATACCATTAAAATTGTAGTAAATTATACCACAAAATAATATAATTTATTTTGGAATTAGTTTAGTCATTTTGCTATTATCTTTATTTTGTTTAATCAATTAGGGAATTCACATGGGTATCGTATTTGTTGTAAAGTTGTATTGTCCTATCTAAAAACAGAATTGTTAAAAATTATTTATCTCTGATTCGATAATTTTCTCATAAATTCTCTTCTTGTTAGCATACTTGAAAATAGCACACAAAACAGAGGTATAAATGTTGTATCGTCATATCGTGTAAGTGTCGTATTATTAATTTAAAGTTTAACCAACCCTGTTTTTAGATAGGACATACAACATACAACACCAAATACGATACCCATGTGAATTCCCTAAATGTATTTATATACTTTTTTGTATTCTTTTATTGTAATTGCTTACATGCTATTTTATCAAATTGAAGTATATTATACATACCTTGATTGGTACAATTTTTATTAAATATTGATTTAAAAATATCGATAAATGTTATGTAAACTTACAATACATCCTTTTTTTAAAATAGTTTTACTTACACTTTGCATCCATTTCTTAAATTCGTTATCTATATCAACGTTTAGTTGAAAAAAAAACAAACCTATACTTTAACAACTATTATCCTCATTCTCTTGTTTCGTTAATTTTTGTTTAAACGTATGTTTACATCAACATGGGATTATTCCAAACAATTTGGTCCTGCAACAACAATTTGACAGTATTTTTCATTGACAAGTCAACATCTTTGGAGCTTTTGAAAAAATATATATTTTGCATAAACATACGAGGTATATACGGTATATTAGGTAAATACCACTATTGTATTACTAAAACAACAGTATTACTAATCAACAGATCGCTGATATTAGATGTGTAATGGAATTGCGAAAATGTGAAAAATCCAATGAACCTGGTCCTAAATCTTTCAAGTAATAGTAATACTAAAACAGTTTAAATAAATCCAACTGTTGTATTACTAAACAACAGATCCCTGAAAGTAGCTGTGTAATGGAATGGCCAAAATGTGAAAAATCAAATGAACCTGGTCCTAAATCTTTCAAGTAATAGTAATACTAAAACAGTTTAAATAAATCCAACTGTTGTATTACTAAACAACAGATCCCTGAAAGTAGCTGTGTAATGGAATGGCCAAAATGTGAAAAATCCAATGAACCTGGTCCTAAATCTTTCAAGTAATAGTAATACTAAAACAGTTTAAAAAAATCTAACTGTTGTATTACTAAACAACAGATCCCTGAAAGTAGCTGCGTAATGGAATGGCCAAAATGTGAAAAATCAAATAAACCTAAGTCATTCAAGTAATAGTAATACTAAGACAGTTTAAATAAATACAACTGTTGTATTACTAAAACAACAGTATTACTAAACACAGATCCCTGAAAGTAGCTGTGTAATCGAATGGCAAAAATGTAAAAAATCCAAAAAACATGCTCCTAAATCATTCAAGTAATAGTAATAATAAATAGTTTTTAAGAGCTCGCTGACGTAGCTGCAAGATTTAATGCTGAAAATGTAAAAAATGGTTAATAAACATCAGAATTGTGCAGTTAATGATTAATACTCTAAATTAAAATTTAACAAACATACAAATTTCTTTGCCAAGACAAAAAACTTGAGATGCTGGTAATAGTTTTAAAGTATTTTTAATTTTTTTTTCATTAAACATTGTTATATGAAATCACAATAACAAATACACATTTTTTATATTTACATATTGATTTTTTTCTGTATATATGTACATATACCAACATGTTAATAGTTTTAATTAGTTTTAACTTTATATAAAGAATATTAATATAGAAAATTAAAAAATAATAAAAATAAAAAAAAATATTTAAAGCATTTAAGGGTTAATTATTTAAAGCATTTAAGGGTTAAATTTAATAAAATACCAAAAAGTGAAAATGAATATCTACTAAGGTTCCGTTTGTGAATTTCCTAACTTTACAAGTAGTATTACCAAAAAATATAGGTAATTTTTCGAACATAGAAATTTTTTAGAAATTTCCTATTATTTTTGTAATTGTACCTAAAAATTTAGCAACTGCCATGTTGCCTTAGAAATTAGCTGATATTATACTACAATTTTAGGAAATATTACCTCGATTTTTTTTTGTGTGTATGGTTTAAAAGCATTATATGCTGTATATTTATCTTTAACAACTTTTTAATAATTTTATTCATGCCAGGCGGTAATTTTTTTTTAAGTTTTTTTTCGGCCGAATATTCGGTTCGGTTTCGGTTCGGCCTCGAAAACTGGTTTCGGTCGGACTCTAGTATTTTTATTTTAGTTTGATCATTAACGATTGTCATTAAAGACCCTTTGCTACTTGTAGTATCCCTGCAAAAAAAGTCATTACCACTTCTCAGTGGAGTGCTTTAAAACTATAACAAATGTAATGAAATACAACAAAAATAACAAAAAACACAAGACAAAAACACACAAACAGTTTTTTCTACTCCAGAATACATAGATATTCAGCACTAAACTCATTACCTATCGCGACACCTCCATACAAATGTAAGTAGATATTCAGTAGATAAGAACTACTCCGTGGAAGTAGTTGGAAGTTGTTTGAAAGTTCGGAGTACTTCTTATCTACTGAATATCTACTTACTTTTGTATGGGAGTGTCGCGGAAGGTAATGAGTTAAGTGCTGAATAACAACTTTTTATGGAGTAGAAAAACCCGTTTGTGTGTTTTTTTCTTGTGTTTTTTGTTATTTTTGTTGTATTTCATTACATTTGTTATAGTTTTAAAGCACTCCAAATAGAAGTACTCCGCACTTTTTTTGCTGGGATAGGGTATTTATTTTTGCTAAATAATCTTGACAATTGGATCTGACAAATCCCGAAACACGTGTCGATTAAGTCTTGCAAAAAATGAGCAACATAAATAAATTTAAAACAGAAATATAATTTTCTTGAAAATTATTATATGAGAATATCATAGTTTTAATAAGTAAAGGAAATAATGACCTCGAGCTAGAAAAAAACCTACTCAAAAATAATATAATATATTTTTTGATATAAAAATCTTTTTTCGGAGAGCAAACTTTAGGACCCACAACAGCTGATAAGAATTGATGCTAACGTAGTTATTTTCGCACTACCTAAAGTGAATTTTTACTCGAAATATAATTAATTTGAAGCGTTTTTTTAATTTTTGTGCGTTTTGTTCTCAAAAAGTTGACATTACTGCTGATAAAGGTGGCTTTAGACTATAATATTTGTAGTAATATCTGTCAAAATTTTGTGTAAAACCCATAAAATAGTATGGTGTAAACACAAATCGGTATAAAACCAAGAGAAATACGGATTGAAAAATGACAAGCGGATACGTATTCTCATTTTTAGAAATTTCTCTAAAAATGAGAAAACGTATACGCTTTTCATAAGATCAGGGTTGTATTTATTTTGATAATATTTAAGATGTGATGGTGTAAATACGCAAAGGATTTTTAAAAAGATTTTTTGACAAGCGGAGAAAATTTCGTATTATTTAAGATACGTATTTTCTTACGACTCAGTATTATAGTCTGAAGTGGGCTTAAGCGAAAATACAGCGACGAAAATAATTCAAAAGTTTAAAAGTAATAACAACAAGTAAGAGTGTTAAATTCGGCTGTGCCGAATCTTTTATACCCTCCAACATGCAAAAAAATAAAAAAATAAAAATGCAGGGGCGTTTTATTTTTTTTTTTTTTGGGGGGGGGTCAGGGGGTCGCTAGTAGTAATTGAGGGGGGGCAAATTCTCCCTCGAATAAGTGTTTAAAAATTTATTCTTATGCTTTTTGCACTAAAGAAATACAAGATTATCATTATTTAAAAAAAAATGTTTTATTCTACGCCCATAAAAGGGGGCGGTCCGAAAAAACGACATTTTCTAATGCTCTGGGTTCAAATGCAGGACTTTGAACTTTTTGTGGCATAAAAATGTTGCATTTGTTAAACAAAAACACAAAAAATCATGTAAAAATATGGTATTTTTCAGAGGTTGGTTTAGTTCTTCAAGGGGGAACTTTATTCCCCCTGGTCCGATTTTGCTCATTTACGAACTTAACCTGCCTATGAACATAAAACTTATTCGTGCCAAATGTCGGGAGTCTAGCTCTTTTATTTTGGACTGCATCGTGTTAACTACAGACGGACAGACGGACAGACGGACGGACGGACATCGCTAGAATGTCTTAGAATCGATCACTGATCATAAATATATATACTTTATGGGGTCCTAGACCGATATTTTGATGCGTTACACACGGAATGACAAAGTGAGTATACCCCCATACTAAAGTTGGAGGGTATAAAAAATGTTATGGGGAAAAGTGCAAAAAGTAGGACAACCCCGGACACTTTCTAAAAAAGAAGTAGGACTGCCCCGGACGCCCTAAAAAAGAGGACGGTGTCCGGGGAAAAGAGGACGGATGGCAACCCTATAGAATCTATAATTATAATTAACAAAATAAATTTGAAAATTTATCGTTGAATAATGTTCGAATTTAAGTGAGAAAATGTTGTAGGTGCCAGTATGAAACAATTAAAATTTATTTTTAATTTAAAAATTAAATTTTTGCTGTCTTTTTTTTTTAATTTTATAAAACAATGAACTGAATTTGGGAATACCCCTTCAAACCTGTAATTTTGACAGTATTTTATATTTCCCAAACACGTAAACACAATTGGAAAATGCAAGCAATTAATTTGTAATTTTATATTACTTTAACGGATACACTTTTAAAAAAATTCACACACACATTAGAGAAATTTACTAATTTCTCTGTGTAGGTGCAGACAAAGGAAACAACATAAATCCTCGTATAACATAGGAGTAATTTCTGTGTACACAGAAATGTATTCATTTGTTTACACACAAAAAATTATTGGCTAAAAATTTTCAACAAAATTTAAATGAGTCAATCAATGCTTTGATTAAAATTTTTGTTACTTTCATTAACTGCCGAATTACAAATTTTCAACATACCAGATTTTTTTCGATTTAATTCATTTGAATAGAAAATTTCAAAAATATACAAAATAATCGGGTTTTACTTTTTTATACCCTCCACTCTAGTGATAGAGGGTATATATAACCTGACCAAACATCCCGCTTTTGGCGGGATTATCCCGCTTTTTGATGTCTCGTCCCTCCTAGAATTTCTATCCCGCTTTTTAAACAAAATTCCCGCTTTATCCCGCTTTTTGACTTTTAAATAATATTTTTAATTTTTTAAATAATATTTGGAGTATGATTGTTCTGAAGTAACTTAAAGCGATTTTTTTCGATTTTTGAGCATATAAATATGTTAGCATTTAGAATTTATTACCGTATTTAAAAAAAAATGTAAAGGCAATTACTCCTAAAATTGTGTTGGAACTCGAAAAAATTTTCAAAAACTTCTTAAACGTTTATTTAAAAAAAAAAATTGATTGTTTGTGTTTTTCTGATTGAAGAAGAAAATTGTGTCTTCTAAAGATTAAATTAAATGTGGATTTACCCTAGACCATGGTTTCTGTAGCCACTTCTACGTCATCAGTAGGCAATTACATTAAATTGATTATTTGATATTTGCTAGAAAAATTCTTTATATGTTTTTTTATCAACAGACTAGCCTGACATGAGCTTCGAACCTGTGTCGTTAAAATCTCTCATGTTTTGTAAGCCGAAGCCATAACCACTAGGCTATACTCGGTGTATAAACATCAGTGACTAAACGTCGTTTGTTTTTAACTCACAGTAGGTTTCGTGTGTGACGTATACAGAAAAGCTTTTTCTCTAACTCAAGCAATGCATTTAATCTAGAGACCAACAACAATTTTCTTAATCTTTCATTTACTTTATTTTATGCAAACTTTACTATAGCAGAGAATTTTTTGTTCTTCACACTACAGTAACGCATAGTTAAAGTGAATTGCTCACACGAGCGACATTGTCAGTATTTCTATATTTTTATTATATTTTTTCGGCGTAAGCCAAGTGTATTTAATTTGTTGTTTGTGTTTTTCTGATTGAAGAAGAAAATTGTGTCTTCTAAAGATTAAATTAAATGTGGATTTACCCTAGACCATGGTTTCTGTAGCCACTTCTACGTCATCAGTAGGCAATTACATTAAATTGATTATTTGATATTTGCTAGAAAAATTCTTTATATGTTTTTTTATCAACAGACTAGCCTGACATGAGCTTCGAACCTGTGTCGTTAAAATCTCTCATGTTTTGTAAGCCGAAGCCATAACCACTAGGCTATACTCGGTGTATAAACATCAGTGACTAAACGTCGTTTGTTTTTAACTCACAGTAGGTTTCGTGTGTGACGTATACAGAAAAAAAACATCTGTTGATAAAAAAACATATAAAGAATTTTTCTAGCAAATATCAAATAATCAATTTAATGTAATTGCCTACTGATGACGTAGAAGTGGCTACAGAAACCATGGTCTAGGGTAAATCCACATTTAATTTAATCTTTAGAAGACACAATTTTCTTCTTCAATCAGAAAAACACAAACAACAAATTAAATACACTTGGCTTACGCCGAAAAAATATAATAAAAATATAGAAATACTGACAATGTCGCTCGTGTGAGCAATTCACTTTAACTATGCGTTACTGTAGTGTGAAGAACAAAAAATTCTCTGCTATAGTAAAGTTTGCATAAAATAAAGTAAATGAAAGATTAAGAAAATTGTTGTTGGTCTCTAGATTAAATGCATTGCTTGAGTTAGAGAAAAAGCTTTTCTGTATACGTCACACACGAAACCTACTGTGAGTTAAAAACAAACGACGTTTAGTCACTGATGTTTATACACCGAGTATAGCCTAGTGGTTATGGCTTCGGCTTACAAAACATGAGAGATTTTAACGACACAGGTTCGAAGCTCATGTCAGGCTAGTCTGTTGATAAAAAAACATATAAAGAATTTTTCTAGCAAATATCAAATAATCAATTTAATGTAATTGCCTACTGATGACGTAGAAGTGGCTACAGAAACCATGGTCTAGGGTAAATCCACATTTAATTTAATCTTTAGAAGACACAATTTTCTTCTTCAATCAGAAAAACACAAACAACAAATTAAATACACTTGGCTTACGCCGAAAAAATATAATAAAAATATAAAAATTGATTTTGATTTTTGAAAATTAAAAAAAAAAAAAAAAATTTATAAGAATTTAATTCAAAAATAAAAATAAAAAAAATCTATTTTTTTAGACGTGTTCAATAGGGTGGTCCATATCTTGAAAAATTTTAATGATCTGAAATAAGTACCTGGTAAAATTTTAAGCTAAATATGTTAACTCTTTGACCCCGCGAAAATTAGTCAACGTTTCGAGTTTTGGGCAAAAATTCACTAAATTTAAGAACTGATTTTATGAATATGTTAACCACAAAATAATTTTTGTGTTTAACGTTGCCCAAACGTACTCACAATCAGATACAGGGATACCAGAAGTGACGATTTTTCGTCATTTTGACGATTTTTTCATGAAATTTTGCAAAATGACGGCTGACGATTTTCTGATTTGATTCCCATACATCCCAGCAAAACTTTGTTAATGGTTGGTGATTATGTAACACATTACCAGGTAATGTATATCCCTTATTTGTAGCATTATTTTAGGATGTCTTACCAGACATTATTTCAAGGTGAAAAATAATGTTTTACAAACAACTTGTTACATAATGCATGATTATTGCAAAAAATTCATTTTATATTTATTATTTCTAAACATTAAATCATGGGCGACTTATATTTGGTTAAATTATGTATTCAAAATTTGAAATAATGCATTATTTGTAATTGAATACATAATGCATTATAATAACATAAAAAATAAATATTTTATACAAAAATGCATAAGTTTAAACTAGAGATGGGCTCACGACAGGAATTTTTGAATCACGGACACTCACAAGCATATTTTTCTACTCACTTACAATCACGTGAGTAAATTTAATACATCGTTACTGATTCACTACTCGTAACGCCTTATATATTACGTTCTGGTATGCTATATTTTATTTATGCATTACTTTGAGTCTCATCCCATGTTAAAATCATCAATGCTGCAATGTATAAAATACAAGGCCCCAAAATAACTATTATCGACATTTTGAATTTCCGAAAAATTGCCAATTTTTAACAGTTATTTAAAAAAATTGAAAATAATTATTATAAACAAAATAACTATTAAATAACTATTATTTTATAATAGTTATTTTTTATCATTTGTAGGTGCGAATGAAATGATATCCTATTTTGAAAGGATATTTTCTGAAACTAAATAATTCGTTAAAAATCTTACTTTTCTGAAAAATTTAAAGTGACCACGGCTTAATTTATAAAAATTACTTACGCCCATAACTATTATTTTGCAATAATAAAAATATTAATTAGGATTTAATAGTTATTCATAAGAAATAAAATAAAAATTTACCTATAATAGTTATGGCATAAGAAATTCACCATAAAACTTATAATAGTTAGTTTTATTAAAATAAGCAATCCTTTACCTTTATTGGTAATACCTTATTTGGTAATCAAAGTTTTGCTGGGTTTCATTAATATCCATTCAAAAAATCAAGTAGTTTTAGGATTTATTTTAAACAAGTTATAAAAACGCAATATGAAAAATACTTTTCATCTTAGTACATCGGACCTTTAAGAATAAAAAAATTTTGTTACAGTAGATAATTTTAATAAATGTAAAAAATTGGGCTCAAATTCCTTGATTAAGTGATCTGTCACACGTTAGTTGCCGGGGAAGTTGTAATAACTTGGCTGATTTTCGTCCGATTTCATTAAAAGTTTTAATTAAACTCAAAATATCGAAAAAATTAAGAAAATTAATAAAAAAATGTAAATTTTTCCACTTGTAATCGTTTTTCAAAACTTTGAAGGGCTTGGGATAGCTCAAATTTCAATCCAAATGAGCTGAAATTTTTTCTGGATAAGTTTTTCCAGTAACCTCACAAAATGAGCCCCGGGGTGCGGGATTCGCAGCAACTTTAAAATTGCCTATACAACTAAGGGCCGGTCTAATAAAGATAAATGAATATGAATATGAATGAATATGAAACTAGTAAGAAACAAACCAGGATGTCTTAAATTTTTAGAAAAATTAAATTTTTCTTTCACACTTTTCTCAATTCAAAAACCATATATAACAAATCGAAAAATTATAATACATAATTATAATTAGAGCCTGAGCTCGACTGTCTTTACAGAAACAATAAATGAAACTCTTTAAAATAGTTTCTCCACGAATAACCATATTTCAATTAGTAGAAAATGGGGAAAAAATTAATGCAAAAAAAAATCAATGAAAAAATGAATTAAAATTTGTTTAATTTTGGAAATGTGTCAAATGAACGGCCGCGACTCCGCGTATCCCAGCAAAGCTTTGATTACCAAATATAAGGTATAAAATAAGGTATAGGATAGCTTATTTTATACCATGCTGCATTAATGATTTTAACATGGGATGAGACTCAAAGTAATGCATACGAGTTAGTTATAAAATATAGCATACCAGAACGTAATATATAAGGCGTTACGAGTAGTGAACAAGTAACGATGTATAAAATTTACTCACGTGATTGTAAGTAAATAGAATAAATATGCTCCTGAGTGAGTGTACGTTTTTCAAAAATTCCTGTTGTGAGCCTATTTCTAGTTTAAACTTATGCATTTTTGTATAAAATATTTATTTTTTATGTTATTATAATGCATTATGTATTCAATTACAAATAATGTATTGTTCCAAATTTTGAAATAATACATAATGTAACCAAATATAAGTCACCCATGATTTAATGTTTAGAAATAATAAATATGTAATTAAATTTTTGCAATAATCATGCATTACGTAACAAGTTATTAGTAAAACATTATTTTTCACCTTGAAATTACATACAGTGACGAGCAAAAGTGTAACAGGGTTCACATTGCTTAGATAATCTGCTCTATATTTTAAACTACACAAGATAAAGTATTGAAGTTTTTTGATAATTTTATTAGTTAATTGATCAGAATTTATAAACATTATCGAAATATGCTGTAAAATTTTTTATAAAAAAAATATAGTAAAAATTCCATAAAAAGGCAAGTTTTACATTATTGCACTCATGATTTTTCTACATAAATCTTTAGGACAACTTTTATATTTCGCGCATATAGACCCGGGTTTTGCAATTTTTTTATAAAACTTAATAAATAACATAAAAATAATTCTTTTGTTGAAAAGAAATTTTGGCTAAACATTTTTTTTAACTCAAAAGTCCGTCCTTTTAACGATTTTAGGAGAGCCACACGTATTACTCAAGCTTAGAATATACAGACATTATTTTTTTGGAATGGCGTTGATATCCGGCCCATTTATAATCAAATTCATAAGTGGTTTGTTTATTTTGCAATTAATACAATTTTTTTATTGGGTACTCAATTTGGGTTTTTGGCGGAATTTCAAATATTTTTGCAGATATTCAACATTTTTCGGATGAATACGAGCCAATTCTGGCCGATGATGTTTTTTCTATATTCGGTCTTAAATATATCGTCAATTAAAATCATCAGTAGATTGACAATATTGTTATAAAGAATGTAGTTATTATTTAATCCCTATTTAAAATTATTGTTTGGGGTACCTAAATTGAATTAGTGAATTTCGTCCAATGATAAGAGCAGCAAAAGACTTTTATTTATTAAACATTATTCATTTTTGTTCTTTCTGAAAAAATTAACTCCAAAGATTGCGTTCTGATTCGATAATTTGACACTATGGCACTACCCCGAGGATAATGTCCAAAACCACGAAATGTGATAGTGGTTTTAAATAGCATAAACCCATTCTTAACAAAATTTATGATCAACTGGTGATATAACTTGTTGATTTATTTACGGCTGAATTAAGAAAACACTTCTTGAGGCAAAATTGGCCTTTATTCAGCCGAAAAATGTCGAATTTCGGCAAAAATATTTGAAATTCCTCCAGAAACCCAACCCCAGTACACAATAACTTTTTTTTTTACTAATTGCAAAAGCAACAATCCATTTACGAAATTTTTTATAAATGGTCTCTATTATCGCCTGATATAAACACCATTCCATAAAAATAATTTCTGCAAATTCTTAGCTTGATAAATATGCGTGGTTCCCCAAAAAACGTAAAAAGGACGGACTTTTGAGTTAAAAATAATGTTTACCCAAAATTTCTTTTCAACAAATGAATTATTTTTATGTTATTTATTAAGTTTTATAAAAAATTTGCAAAATCCGGGTCTATATGCGCGAAATATAAAAGTTGTCCTAAAGATTTATGTAGAAAAATCATGAGTGCAATAATGTAACACTTGCCTTTTTATGGAATTTTTACTATATTTTTTTTATAAAAAATTTTACAGCATATTTCGATAATGTTTATAAATTCTGATCAATTAACTAATAAAATTATCAAAAAACTTCAATACTTTATCTTGTGTAGTTTAAAATATAGAGCTGATTATCTAAGCAATGTGAACCCTGTTACACTTTTGCTAGTCACTGTATATGTTGTTGAACAAGTGTTTGATAAGACATCCTAAAATAATGATACAAATAAGGGATATGCATTACCTGGTAATAGTTGTGTTCGCGAACTCAATAATTTGTACGAATTTGTACAAATTATCACGAATTTTGTCTAAAAGTCGTTCGCGTACTTTAAAAACCCAGTAACGAGAGAGAAAATGAGAGAAAAAAGTGACAGTTCTATTTTAGAAACTTGCAAGTTTTTACTGGATAATTTTTTGCCAGCAAGAATTATCAAGCACAAAAAAACATATGTTTTAAAAACATATGATTATATTTTTGTAAACAAAATACAAAATATTCTGCAGTTACATTTTTGTGTATAAAATATGATTAAACATCAACGAGTTATTAAAAAAAAATACATCCTAAAATTAAATTTCTTTTGTTAACAAGTTAAAAAATAAATACCATCAAACTAAAAATTTACAAACGAAGGCAAACATTTTTATAAGCTGATTTAAATCAGCTGTTTAACTAACTTGCAAATTTTTACGAATTTCTGTTCGCGTACTTTTTACAATTTTTTCTTTTTGAGAGAGATCTCTTTTTTACTCTCTACAATTTTGTTGCTTGATAATTTTTACTGGGAAAGTACGCAAACAGACTTAATGTGTTACATAATCACCACCCATAACCAATGTTTTGCTGGGATCAACGTATTTTTTTAGCATTAAATAGTATCAAAAAAAGTACATTTGTACCAACTATTCCATCCCTGCCTCCAATTACCATACTTTCATTCGTTTCGGTTACCTACCTTGCGTTTCACCACTATGTAAAATTTAAGGTCATTTAAGGGTTAAGGTTATCACCCCATTCTTTATGTCATTGATCTCCAAAATTTAGTTCGCGTATTAAAATAAACGCAATAACACGTATAATCAAATAGTGCAACAATTATTAATTTTAATAATAAAATTTTAATAGAATTAATCGTGTTTTAATAATAAAATTTATATAAAAGAAAAGTTTAAGATCTTCGCTTTAAGAATATATAAAAATATGTCCATAAAATTGTGAATAATTAAGTTTAAAAGTGTTTTAAAGTTGAGCAAATTTCATGCAATTTATTGAAAAAAAAAATCAAAATGCAAGTTAAAGAGAGCCCTAGTTAATAGGTTGTTGTTGTTAATGAAAATAGAAAAAAAAAATGTGCGAAAGAAAATAAAGTTTTAAAGTTAAAGTGTGTGTTTGTGTTAGTTGTTTTGCTTTTTGTTAGTTAATCATTGCTTAGTAGTGTGTGAGAAAGAGAAATATGGCAATTTTAAAGAATGCGGATAAAATCAGAGATGAAATAAGGTGAGTTTTTTTTTTTATTTTCATTAGAACAATTTTTGGCAAAATTTTTGTCATCATCATAACAAGGGGTGGGGGCACGATAATGAAGGTTGAAACAGAGCTGCCAGGATTTTTTTTGAGGTTACCCCAAGAAAAATAAAAAATTTTCCCAAACCATTAAAAAAAATTCCACTTTGCGCTACAGATTTTTTTAATTTTACACCCGGTTAATAGACTTTTGAATAAACTAGTTTTAGAAAATCGTTATTTAAATACAACTTAGCCTGTTGTATTTAATAAATGCAATTTTTAATATGTATCACCAAAAAATCGAAAATATTTTTTTTAATTAAAGTTGTTTTGTCTTTTTGGCTCACATGAAATCCTTAAGACCGGCAGCAGACGGTATTTTTTTTCAGAATAATTCGGGTTGCGTATAAAAAATTAGCTTTTTATGTTTTTTTTACAAAATAAGAGATTTTTTATTAAAGTGAAACATCTTAGATTTTTTCCAAACAGATTTTTTAAAAGCGAAAATTGTTTAAGGACCAAATAACTCCTTGAAGAAAAAAACTTTAAAAATTTTAAATCACCTCAGGTACCATGCATAGATCCAAGGGGGGAAAGGAAATTTCCTCTTCCCCACCAAACCAAATTCAAAGTAAAAAAGAGTAAAAAAAATAAAAGAAATGGAGAGTGGGAGGGGGAGGGGGAAAAGATAGAGAGAAAAAAAAGGGAATAATCTATAGGACAAATGACTGAATCTTAAAATTTTTCTGTAGAAAAAAGTGTTGGAATCTTAAAATTTTTCTAAAGAAAAAACTGCAAATTTTTCTTTCGCAAAAAGAAAGGAGTGAGAATTTTTCTATAGAACAAAATTTTTCTATAGAAAAATCGGCTAAAGTGCACTTTACGGGGCACAAATATTTTGGCAAAAAAAAAATATGCCACCCCCTTTCAAATAATAAAAAAAAAAACGAAATTAATATTTAAGGGGGCTGGGCCCCGGGGGCCCCCTGGAGCAAAAAAAAACCCCCACCCACCAACATGTATGTATGGGTACTCATATGAAAGGTAATTTGCTCACGATTGCAAATATGTATTTTTTTAAAGTATTTTATCAATATTGCCCACCCCCTTGATAAAATACTTTAAAAAATACATATTTGCAATAGACTTGCCACCTTTTGAAATTTCCAAAACGGGACACCACTAAAAAACATAAAAAATTAAAAAAAAAATCGACGTTTCAAAAATTCTATAACGTCTCAAAAGGACTTAGATTCAGGACATCAATCTTTATTTATCATATGTTACACTTTAACACAAGTGGGACCGTTTTTCTGTAGCATCCAATAAGATGAAAATCTTATTATCTAAAAAACCCCACGATTTTTTTCAAATTGGGCTTAAAATGTTTGTACGGGTGCCAACTAACATAATCTGCAATAAAATTTCATATGCAGCGAACTTTTAATTAAACTTGTTCAACCACACCGTGATCTGGTTGAAATTTGCAATACCTTTTCGTTCTATTTTCATCCTTTTCCTGTATTGCTGACGATTAGAGTTTTTCTCGGAAATTCCCGGGACTGGATTTCCCGTAAATTTTCGATCCCGAAATCCCGGGAAATAGAGCGGGAATTCCCGGGAATTTTCGTTTCTTTAAAATTGTTGATTTTTCGACTTCTACTGATTATTTTGTATGTGATTTTAAAGAGATTTTATTAAAATTCTTGAAAATTTATGACAGAAACGTACGCAGGGGGGCCCAAAAAGTATTCCAAGAGAGACCATCTAACTAAAAAATGGCATAAAATCTGAGACTTAAGAAATGAAAAAAGTCTCACAATATCTAAATCTTCGATAGGATATAATTATCACAACCTGATACTTTTTTTTCAGAGGCTGAGAAATTTTCTTTCTGAGACTTGCATTAGAAAAATTTGCAGTATGATTATTTGTTTCTATTGAAAATATTTATCTCTGGACATGATTCTTTTTAAATCGTTAAATTGATATAAAATCTGTTTAAGGAATGACCCTGAAATTAAGGGGGTTTTCTTTTAGAAACCAGAATTTTTAAATTTTTTCAATATTTTTAAAAATTTTTTGAGGTAAATTTTCTTATAACTTTATTTCTCTGAAACAGTTACATTCAGTTTCAGAGACTTAATTGAGAAATTCATCTGAATCAGTTTCATTGTGTTTTAGAGGCAAAGCAAATAAACTGAGATAAAATAGAATAAATAATGAATTTTTATTATTAAAACAGAAAAAGCGATGTGAAATAACATATTCCCCTAAAAATGATTTTAAAAGACTTCGACATATTTGGGCCATTTTTTTTTTTTAAAAACTGTGTAACAAAAATTGTTCTTTTTTTCTCGAAACTTTTTTTTTTTGTTTTTAAGGTACTAAATACGATTTTTATGTTAATAAAATAAATAATCGCATTCATAAGGTTTTTATATATTTTTTTGACAAAAAATTTGGGTTTTTAGTTTTTGCGGGAATTCCCAGGATCCCGAGAAATTTAAAAATGAATCCCGCTTTCCCGGGAAATGAAAAAGTCCGGGAAAAGAAAAACTCTACTGACGATTCATTTATATCTGCAGCTCTTTTTCTGTTCATTTTCCTGTGAAAAATTTAATAGTTTAACATTTGTGCAAATTTATTGGAAAATAAGTACTAAGTTTACGATTTATTTTTTGTGACAATGAAAAAATTATTTTTTTTTTCTCAAAACGGGACAAATGGCGTCCCGTTTAGGGTATGGTCGGGACACGGGACACTCCACTCTAAAACTGGTCTGTCCCGACGAAAACTGGACGGTTGGCAAGTCTAATTTGCAATCGTGAGCAAATTACCTTTCATATGAGTACCCATACATACATGTTAGTGGGTGGGGGTGTTTTTTGGCTGCAGGGGGGCCCCCGGGGCCCAACCCCCTTAAATATTAATTTCGGGTTTTTTTTTTATTATTTGAAAGGGGGGTTTAATTTTTTTTTTCAAAAATACTTGTGCCCTGTTATGTGCACTTTTGCCGAAAAATCTAAGAATTTAGAAAAAATCTGATATTCTTCAGGAAAAATTTGAGAATTTCTACAAAAAAAAAAAAATAACCTACTATTTGGGAATTTTTTTAGAGAAAAAATTTAACAGGATCTTAAACTTTTTCTATTGGAAAAAGTAGAATCAGAATCTAAGGAAATGTCTTGGAGTCTGAAACTTTTTCTATAGGAAAAATAACTCATAATCTAATACTTTTTTCTATAGGAAAAATGTCTAAGAATCTAAGATTTTTTTTTTTTATAGGAAAATGTGTTAGAACATTTAACAGTGTAATAGAAATAACGTTGGAGTTTTTTTTTTCTAATTTTTCTTTTTTTTTCAATCAAAAAGTTTAGGTTTTCGGCGCTTTTTTTCGTAACTTAGATGGAGAATTTTAATTTTCATCGCTAAATTTTTTGGCGGTTTCTAGTGCTTTGTAAAAAGTCAATTTGGGTGGAAAAAATAATTTTGAAGTTTTTTTATTTTTCTTTTCAATCAAAAACGCCAAGTTTGTCGGTTTTCTGCGGTTTTTCGTAATTTAGCGGGAGAATGTAAAATTTTTCCCCAGTAAATTTGTTTTGGAGGCTTCTTGTGTTTTTTTTTGTGAATTTTTGAGGTTTTTGACGAAAAATAATTGGCAACAGTGGTTTAAGGCGTTTCAAGCGTGTTTTTCAAATACTTGTAAAAATAGTAAAAAATGTGGTTGGTTTTACGTAAATTCTACCTGAAAATGTAAGAAATTTTTTGTGTAGCCTCGTATGCAAATCTCATAAGTTCTACTTTATCTGAACTGGATGGCGTGAAAAAATTAGAAAAAAATAAGTGAAGTGTTAGTGTTTAAAGTGTTCAAGTGAAATAATAGCCTCCACAATGTAATAAAAGATTGTTTGCAATTTTTTTTTTTTTTTTAAATTACGCGGAAAAATTTTTTTGGTGAATTGGTTTGTACTTGTAAAAATTCCATTCTGTGTCCAATTCTGTTCACATATGCCAACCAGCAGCCAATTTAAAGCATTTTGTATTTTTAAGTTATGTGGAATATACCAAGTTGATGCTGCTGTAACAACCTTAAAATAACGTAGTGCTCTTGTAATTCAACTATTTTTCCTGATATTTGCTTAGAAAAAAGGGTTTTTTTAATAAAACTAGAATTTTTGCAGCCACAAAAAATATTTTGAATTAAAAAATGTTATTACTTTTATTTGCGTTTAACCAACATTTAACAAACTTACAATTTTCTTACAAAATATTTTGTAAATTTTAGTTTACGAAAAGTAATAAAAAGTTAAGCTGAATACAAGCAATTTTTTCGTTAATAGTATGTATAAAAATGTTACAAAATTTTTAACTGAATTTTTAGTTAAAGTTTAGATTTTTTTGCTACATTTATTTAACAAAAACTTAGCTATATAGTTTTAATTAATTTAACCAGAAATTTAGTAGGCTCAAAATCAGGTGTTTTTTTTTAGTTAAGTTTAACTAATTTTTTTGCTAACTTTACAAGTTTTTTTTTGAGTGTATAGAGAAGCTTTTAGAATTTAGGTTAATATAAAATTCTTAGATTCTAATGCAGAATTTGTCGTGCAGAAAAACTCTCAATGTAAGAGATATTTTTCTATGGAAAACTTCTTAAGTTCTGAGATACTTGATTTCTATTGAAAAACTTTCAGAAAATTAAACATAATTCCTTAAGGATTATTAGATAATTAGAGAAATACTCAGATTTTGAGACATTTTTAAATTATCAGATTCTGAACACCTTTTCTATTGGAAACCTGAGATTGGAAAAAATTTAAGACTATAGTGTTTTCTTTTTAAGACAATTTTCTAGATTCAGAGATATTTTTTTTATACAATTTTTTTTTTTTGAGACTATAGGCCTTTTTCGCATAAACGTATATAAGTTATCGCTATAAAGCTATTGCAATTTTAACATAAAAGAAAAACATAAGTTTTTTGAGTTAACATATATACGCTTACGTGAAAACAGGGCTTATGTATTTTCCTTAGAAAAATTCGCAGATTCTGAAACATTTGTTTAAAAATTCTGGGCTCTGTGATATTTTCTGAGAGTTTTAGATTCTTAGAAATTTTTCCAATTAAAAAGGTCTCAGATTTTGAGCGTTTATACCATAGAAAAGGTCTCAGTTTCTGAGACATTTTTTCTACAAAAAAAGTATCAGATTGTAAGACATTTTTCCTATAGAAACACTTTTAGATTCTGAGACATTTTTGCTATAGAAAAAGTCTCAGATTCTTAAGACATTTTTCCTATAAAAAAGTCTCAGATTCTAAGACATTTTTCCTATAGAAAAGGTCTCAGATTCTGAGAAATTTTTTCTATGGAAAAAGTCTCAGATTCTGAGATATTTTTTCCTATAAAAAAGTCTCAGATTCTGTGGCAGTTTTCCTATAGAAAAAGTCTTAGATTCAGAGATTTTTTCTACTGAAAAGGTCTCGGATTCTGAGACATTTTTCCTCTAGAAAATGTCTCATATTCTGAGACATTTTTCCTATACAAAAAGTCTTAGATTCTATTTTCTACACTCAAAAAAAACCTTACAAGAAAAGTTTGTAACTTTTTTTTCTTCGTGATTTTATTAGATTTTTTGCTACCTCATATTTTCCGAGAATTCCTAGTAAAAATTACGAGCTTTTTTGTAATTTTACAAGATTTTTACCAATAAAATTGTAAATTTACAACTTTTTTTGGCGAAATAAAACTTACAAGGAATTCTCGTAAATTTACTAAGTTTTTTTTGTAAAAAATTTTGGAAATTTGTAAAATTATAAGAAAAACATAAAATTACAAAAAAAAAAAAAAAAAATTTCGATCAAAAATATTTTGTTAAAAAACAGGGAAAACTGTCAAATATTGGTTAAATTGGATTACGAGACTTTTTGTTGTAAATTGACAAGTTTTTTTTTTTGAGTTTAGATTTCGAGATATTTTTCCTACACTCAAAAAAAAATCCTTGTAAAGTTACCAAAAAATCTCGTGATTTTACGAGGCTATTCTCGTAAATTACGAGGTAGGTTAAATTCTCGTATAATTACGAGGATTTCCTCGTAATTTTGAATGCGCCAAAAATTGGTAAAATAACCAATTTTATTGGTAAAAATATTGTTTTAAAACCGGAAAAACAAAAAAAAAATTGTAAACCTAGAAGAAACAAGTGAGAGTGTTAAATTCGGCTGTGCCGAATGTTGTATACCCTCCAACGTTTAAAAAAAAATATAAAAAAAATTGCAGGGGCGTTTTTGGGGGGGGGGGGGGCTTGTCGGGGGTCCTTGGGGACAATTCTCTCTGGTCAAAAATGTTTACAAATTTAATTACTATGCTTTTTGTGCAAAAGATATACAATTTCATCATTATATAAATTATTTGCTAATATCCACGCCCACAAAAGGGGGCGGACCAAAAAAAGTCATTTTTTAAATCCCCTGGATCCAAGTCCAAGACTTTGAACTTTTTCAAGCATAAAAATGTTTCATTTGTTTAACAAAAACACATAAAAAACTATAAAAAGTTACCTTTTTCATGGGTTGGTTTACTTCGTCAAGGGGGAACTTTTTCCCCCCTGGTCCGATTTTGCCCATCTCCGAACTTAATCAGCCTATGAACATAAGACATATTGGCAAATTTCAGGAGTCTAGCACTTTTATTTAGGACTGTATCGTGTCTTCCACAGACGGACGGACGGACAGACGGACGGACGGACGGACAGACGGACATCGCTAGAATGTCTTAGAATCGATCACTGATCAATAATATATATACTTTATGGGGTCCTAGACCGATATTTCGATGCGTTACACACGGAATGACAAGGTGAGTATACCCCCATACTGTAGTTGGAGGGTATAAAAATGGTAAATATGTTTAAAAAAATGGTCAATTTACAAACCAAAATGGTAAATTTACAAAAAAAAATTGTTTTCTTAAACAACATAATAATAATAAAATCATTTTTGTAAAATATCTGTTTTTTTTGTAAGGTAACTAGAATCCTCGTAATAAATTTTTCAAAATTTTGTCAACTTTTTTTTAAAAAAATTTTTCAATAAAAAAAAAAATTTTGTCCGGGACTTGGAAAATAAAAAAAAAAAAAATTTACAAAAAAAAAAATGTTTTTTTTTTTTTTGCTGCACAACATTAATCCTCGTATAAAATAATTTTAGTAACATAACAGTTTTTTTTTGTAAATCACCTAGAATCCTCGTAATAAAAACTTTATTGTAAAATTACAGTTTTTTTTGTAAGATAACCTTTTAAAATGGTAGAATAAATACAATTACAAAAATAAATTTGTAAAATTACCAATAAAACTGTAGTTCTCGTTTGGGCAAAGTTCAAGATTTTTTGTTAAAAAACAAGGAAAATTGTTAAATATTGGTAGAACGGGATTACAAGGCATTTTACCAGGCGTTTTACCAGTTTTTTTTTTTGAGTGTATGAAAAACTGTCCGATTAATTTTTCCTATAAAAAAGTCTTAGGAATCTGAGACATTTTTTTTACAGAAAAAGTCTCAGATTCTGAGACATTATTCTCAGATTTTGAGACATTTTTCCTATAGAAAAAATCTGAGATTCTGAGACATTTTTCCCAAAGAAAGTCTCTGATTCTGAGACATTTTTCCAGTATAAAGTTTCAGATTTTAGTTTGTTTTCTCTCACAACTCCTGATATTTTGTTTTAGAAAAATTGCCGAACTTATACTTTAAAAAAACTCTCAGATTTATCCTATAGAAAAACTCTCAAATTTTCCTTATAGAAAAACACTCAAATTTTTGATATAGAAAAATTCTCATACTTTCCTTATAGAAAAATTTTAATATTAGCCCTGTTTTTTGCAGACCGGATTAAGATTAGCATTAAGTTAATTTAGTTAAAAAATGGGTCAAATCAAGTCCAGAATTTTTTTTATAATTTTTTTCTAAAACTAAGGGGTGGTCCAATAAGAAGTATCTTTTTAAAAATGCAATAAAATGATCAATACTCAACTTTTTTTTGGAAAGTTATAGCTTTATTTGAAAGAGCAAACATTCCCGTTTTTTATGGCAAACGACTTCTTTGATGCGTCCTCGGCTTGCTCCGCTGTATTGCGTTGTAGCTATAAAACTCGCACGGTATTGTAAAGAATCCAATTCATCTATAGGAAGCAACAGATTTGAGTATCAGCATCGTTACACAATATTTTCAAAAATACAGCTGAAAACACCATTTTCGTCAAAGATGAGCGCTACAGAGCCATGATTACCGACTTTTTGTTGGCCGTAATAGAATATATCAACTCGGATGACATTTATTTTCAGAAGGATGTCGCAATATGTCCCACAGTCCATCAAACAATCGATATTTTGCGCACTTAGTTCGGAAATCGTGTTTTTAGCCATATTCGCGGTGACAATTCATCACTTCAGAGCTGCCGATTAAAACCTTTAGAAATTTTTTTGAGGGTTCTCGTTAAAGATTCATGCAACATGGGAAATCCAGAAAGGTTCTAGGCCCTTTCGACGAATATCGTTCAAGCCATTTGTGAGATAGAACCAGAAACATTAGAAAAATGGGTGCCGAGGATGAGCTACTACGGAGCTAACCCAGGCAGCCGCATGAATGAAGTCGTTTGCCATAAATAATGGGAATATTTGCTCTTTCAAATAAAGCCATAAGGTTCCGAAACTATTGAGTATTGTTCATTTCATTGCATGTTTTAAAAATATACTTGTTATTCGACCACCCTGTACATTAGCGTGTCCCGAAAATGAAAAATTTTTGGGCATACCCCTAGAATGATGCTTAGTAAAGAGCTGATTACGGGAAAAATAATTAAAAAAATTTTGGAGGTCATCTTCAGGGCGCAACCAGCGCTTAAAGTTTGCATCCGTAGTACATTTGGTCAAAAAAAAATATTTATTTTTATTTTTAAAATTGGTGCCAAAAGTTTCGTTAGGTAGAGTACATTCTGAAAAAAATATTTGTAAAGTTTTCATGGAGCAATTTTGGTCCAGCACAACGTTTTGAAATTTTGAAAAGGTGTAATTTAATATGTAGTTTTTGAAGTTTTTGTAAAAACTGGAGTTTGTAAGAGTTCTTTTAAGATTTTGTATAAAACGAAGTTTATGTTCAAGCCTTTGTATAAAAAGCTGTTTTTTACGAAAACTTAAAAAAATATGTAATAAATTATGCATCTTCGAAGTTTCAAAACGTTGCGCTGGACCAAAATTGCTCCATGAAAACTTTACAAATATTTTTTCCAGAATGTACTCTACCTAACGATACTTTTGGCACCAATTTTAAAAATAAAAATAAATATTTTTTTTTGACCAAATGCACTACGGATGCAAACTTTAAGCGCTGGTTGCGCCCTGAAGATGACCTCCAAAAATTTTTTAGTAATTTTTCCCGTAATCAGCTCTTTAATAAGCATCATTCTAGGGGTATGCCCTAAAGAAATTCCAAAATTTACTGATTTCGGGACATGCTACTGTACATACAATTAGTAAATATTAGAGTCCGACCGAAACCAGTTTTCGAGGCCGAACCGAAACCGAACCGAATATTCGGCCGAAAAAGTAATATTCGGCCGAAACCGAACCGAAACCGAAACTTAAAAAAAAAATTACCGCCTGGCATGAATAAAATTATTAAAAAGTTCTTAAAGATAAATATACAGCATATATTGCTTTTAAACCATAGGAATTGTTGCATTTTTGAAAAAAAAAAATGTTTTTTGAAAAACTTCAAAAAAAATCCTACCTATTTCGTTTGTAGATTAGGAGAAAATAATTTTTGAACTGAAACAGTTTTACATTTATTGCATAAACTTGTAACATTTTCTTCAGCGACTTTTTTACATATTTTTTAAAATACCAAAAAGTTTCGGTTTCGGCTAATATTCGGCCAAAATTTTGCCGAATACCGAATAGAGGCCGAAACCCCATTATTCGGCCGAAACCGAGACCGAAACCGAATATTCGGTCGGACTCTAGTAAATATAAACAGAAAAACAAATTAAGCTTTGTCCAAAATGTAACGAATGTAAACTAAATTTAGTTAAATCCTAGGATTAACTCAGATTTATTTATACCATTTTACATTTTGGACAACGCTTAATTTTTTTCCTGTTTATATTAACTAATTGGATGTAGATTCAGAATAAAATATAAAAAAAAATCTGGACTTGATTTTTTTAACTAAATAGAGTTAATCCTAATCTTAATCCGGTCTGCAAAAAACAAGCCTATTATAAGATGTTTTTCCTATAGAAAAATTTAAAAATTCCGAAACATTTTTCTTATAGAAAAATTATGAGATTCCCATACATTTTTCCAATAGAAAAATTAAGAGATTCTTAGACACTTTTCAAAGAAAAAAATCCTCAGAGTGTTTGCTTTACTTTTCCGTTTTTCCCCTCTGCCGAATCAAAAAAAAATTATTGTAAAAGTTGTGCGAAAATCCCAATTTGATCAATATCGCAATTTTATCAAAAAAATTGAACAGCCTGCAGTATCGTGTATGGCCCCTCTCATAAAACAACACAATTCTTTCACGTCCATTAAAAATGTGCGCCATCTTTTGCACCCCTAGTTTGCCATTATCCCCCTATTTATCATTTCATTGTCGTCCCATTGATCTGTACAGATACAGTTGTATGTACTCAAGACAGGGATGATAAAGTCAATATAATTGTACTTTTTTCAGTACAATTCGGATGCCAACTGTACTGTAGTACTCCAATGACTGATTTAGTACAATTAAAAGACTTTAGTGATTCTCTGTTATTATACATATTAGTATTGTATTGAGTTTGTGCTAGTTAGTAAATATCGAAATATTGTTCCTACACTCAAAATAATTCTACAGTAAAAGGTTTAGTAAGTGATATTGTACAAAAATCTACTAATTAGTTACTAATTTTAGTATCTTCAAAGTACTAAAATTAGTAATTACCAATTCCTGCACTAGGTCCTTTTGGACTAAAATTTAGTTAAATTTTTAGTATTGAACACGTTTTTTTTTTTTATGTAGATCATCCTTTTAGTATACCGATCGACTCAGAATCACTTTTTGAGTTGATTAAGTATGTCCGCATGCCTGCCTGTCCATGCAAACGGTGTAAGCACGATACATGTCGCAATTTTCGATTAATTTACATGAAATTTGGAACTTAAGCTTCTTTTTGTCGAAGCCTACACTAAGAACAAAAAATGTTAAAATCAAACAGAAACAACTTTAAATTAAATATAAAACAGTGACGAAATAGAACAGTTTGTTTTTATTTAATTTAAATATGTTTCTAGTTGTTTTTAACCTGGCACGATTAGTAACAAGATTTTAAAATTAAAATTAAACAATATTGTTTTAAAATTGTTCATGTTTAATTTAAATATGTAACGAATTTTGAAATAAAGTTGACCAATATTAATTTAAATATGGGACGTTTTTGTTTTTCTGCAGCTTTTTCTTACCAAAAAACCATGAAATTAAAAATATTATTATTATTATTATTATACTTTATTAGAATTTATAATGAATTATAAACCTAATATTAAACAAGGATAAGAGCACTAGCTGCTTTGGCTATAAATTAAAAATAAAACAATATTTTTCATTTAGTTTTTTATTATTACAAAATTGTTTAATAACATAATCACAATTTTTTTGCAATGCAGTGTATGTCATAAAAAGAGATTCAACTCCTGCTCGTTTTCTACCACATTAAAAAATTAGTAAAAAATTTTAGTATTGGTTACCAATTCCTCCACTAGGTCCTTTTGGACTAAAATTTAGTTAAATTTTTAGTATTGAACATGTTTTTTTTTTTTGGTGTAGATCAACCTTTTAGTATACCGATCGACTCAGAATCACTTTTTGAGTTGATTAAGTATGTCCGCATGCCTGCCTGTCCATGCAAACGGTGTAAGCACGCTACATGTCGCAATTTTCGATGAATTTACATGAAATTTGAAACTTAAGCTTCATTTTGACGAAGCCTACACTAAGAACAAAAAATGTTAAAATCAAACAGAAACAACTTTAAATTAAATATAAAACAGTGACGAAATAGAACAGTTTGTTTATATTTAATTTAAATATTTTTCTAGTTGTTTTTAACATGGCACGATTAGTAACAAGATTTTAAAATTAAAGTTAAACAATATTGTTTTAAAATTGTTCATGTTTAATTTAAATATGTAACGAATTTTGATTTAAAATTTACCAATATTAATTTAAATATGGGACGTTTTTGTTTTTCTGCAACTTTTTCTTACCAAAAAACCATGAAATTAAAAATAAAACAATATTTTTCATTTAGTTTTTTATTATTAAATTATATTTACAAAATTGTTTAATAACACAATCACAATTTTTTTACAATACAGTGTATGTCATAAAAAGACCCGTTTTCTACCACATTAAACAATTTTAGGTTAATTTAGTAAATGTTTTTAGTTTTATATTTTGTCACTTTGTTTTACACATTTTTGAGTTTTATTTTTAATAATACATTTTATTTTTATATATTTACTAATGCTTATAATTAATTTCACTTTAATTATTTTAATTTATTTCACTTTAAACTCTTCACATATATTTTTGTGAAAAAATGCCGACTTCTTAAAATCAAACAAAAATTATTTTAACATTGTTTCTACTTAATACCCTATTCACACGTACAGTTTTAAATCGTTTTTAGCAGCAATATTTTTAGCACTTTCTTTATGCTATTACAGTATATTGACAGAAAATGCTAAAAATAATTGCTAAAAACGATTTAAAACTGCAAGTGTGAATAGGGTATAAAATAAATATGCTCAACTTTATTGTATTTATTAAAAAAAAAATTATAAATGTCAAAAAACAAAACCCAGCAGAAATAAATCGAGATTTTGGCGACACAGCATCTGTTTATAGCATACCGTAGCGCATCCAAAGAGCGCTCTTAGGGATGCAGTAAAAGGAAGGGGAAAAAATTTTAATTTTTTTTTTTAAATTTTTTATGTAAAACTTATAATGTGTAATTATTTTTTGATAAAATTTCACACTTGCTTTCCTTTTTAATATTTTTAACACTTTTTAAATAAAAAAACATGAGTTTTAGACAAAGACACATGATTTGATTGCATCATTATTGCGCATTAATCAGCGCTGCAAAGAGCGCTTCAATCATAGCATCTTTGACCGCTGTTCCCAAAAAAAAAATCCCATAAAAAATGTGAAAATGAAAATTTTCGATATTTTTTTGATGTTCACTTCCGATTTTTTTTTTCATTTTGTTTCACATAAATAAAGTTTTGTAAAGTAAAACGAATGAATTTTTTTGTTATATTTTTTTAAATTTTAGTTATTTGATTTAAACTTTGAACAGACAAGGAAAAAATTCGAATTTTATTTAAAATTCATAAGGTATTTGAAAAAAAATTTTTGTTTAAATAAAATTCTCAAAAACATTTGAATTTTATTATTTCCAAAAATAAAATTCTCAAAAAAAAAAGAATTTTATTTTTGGTTTGAATTTTATTTTTGAATTTTATTTTTGGTTTAATTTTATTTTACTTTTGGTTTGAATATTTATTTGTTCAAAATATATTTGTTATTATGGAAATAAAATTCTTTTTTTTTTATTAATAAAATTCTTTAAAGAATTTTAAATAAAATTTTTTTGAATTTTATTTCTTCTAAGAATTTAAAATAAAATTTTTAAGAATTATATTTAAAATTCTTTCTTGAATTTTTTGAAAAATTCAAAATTGAATTTTATCAATAACGAATTTTAAATTTTATTGTTTTTCCTTGTCTGACTTTGAATGAACCCGTAAACAAACACCAAACTCGATTTCATGTGATTCGGAAAATATCATGTGATTTGAAAAGTTTTGAAAGACATAACAGAGGCCTTTAACACATTTTAAATGATGATAAATAGGCCAACAGAAAAACAGCTAATGCTTATTTGTTATTTCGATGAATAAACCGATTTGGATTAAACACAAACTCTAATCACGAAAAAACAGAAAACCTAAGATACATTTGTTATAACTTCTTTTGAATATTTTTTCATTTATTGGTAAATTTTTTGTTTTTTATCTCATTTTTACATTTTAATTTTAGAACTTTAATTTAGAAAATACAAATTTTATTACAAAATCAGCGCTAAAAAGATACATGAATTTACAGCATCTTTATTCTGCTTAAATCAGCTCTACAAAGATACATGAATTCACTGCATCTTTAATCTGTTTAAATCAGCGCTAAAAAGATACATGAATTTACAGCATCTTTATTCTGCTTAAATCAGCGCTCTAAAGACACGTGATTTCAGTGCATCTAAAGAGCGCTGTTTCTGTGTATCCAACTAGCGCTCTAAAGTGGGACATCGCCTTAGAGAATCATGCATGAATTCAGCGCAATTGGATGCGCTCCTTTACTCAAGTTCCCCTTCCAAAAGCTGCTGAACGTTCAGCAAAATTTCTGCTGGGGTAAATTAGTCCGCGTATTAAGTTAAACGACGACACAAGTGTGGTGAAATAGTGATCAGTGTGTAGTGTTCATTTATAAAATTGCTATAGAAAAAAATCGTGTAGAATAATAAAATTACTTTCAAAATAAAGTTGATAATATCCTCTTTAAAAATATATAAAAACTTTTCGGGAAAATGTATTAAAAGTTAGTGAAAATTGTGTTTTAAGTTTTTTTCAATTATTGCATTATGAAATAAAATTTTAGTGTTAGTTTAATTCAGCCACATGCACAGTGCTGCCAACTTTTTTTTGGAGAAATCGTCAATTTAAAAAAAAAAAATCGTCAAAATCGTCAAGTTGAAAAAAATTTGTCGTCAAAAAATCGTCATGACAAAATTACGCTAATAAATACTAAAAATGTTAATACCCCAGACCACTTCATGGTCCAGAGTGTAATGAGTTTCCGTTGATGTTTGTAACTACCCAAAATATTGGTCCTCGATCCTTTTCAAGTCCCAATTATCAATTAATTTAACTGAAATTTGAAACTTAAGAAAAGCTTATGGCCCAAGGACGAAGATTATTGAAATTGATTTTTTGTGCATATCCCCCATTTTAAAATTCATCCCGATATTGGAGCGTTGTAAATTTAACGCACCAATTAATTTATATTGACCACTTCTAATAACAAGTCTATTTTTCTACCAAAAAACTTTTTTTAATGTTTTTTCTGGTGAATTTTTAACTTTTCCTGTCTTTTCCCGAAATTGTTAAGCTTTTTTCTTAAAAGTAACTATCTTTTTTAAAAAAATATAGGTTTTTCTCTTTTCTTTTCAAAAAATTAAGTGAACTTCAAAGAATTTGCTTACAAAATTTGAATTTTTTGACAAAAGTTTATTATTTTTTTCCTCATTTAACAAAATCGTCATTTTTGTTCCTGGCGAAAATCAAAAATCGTCAATCGTCATTTTAGTAAAATTGACTTCAAAAATCGTCAAAATGACGATAAATCGTCAAAGTTGGCAGCGCTGCACATGCATATAAATCAGTGTGTTTGTTGTTGTTCTTATTTAAAAATGAGTATAAAAAGTGTTTTTTTGTTGTTTTTCTCTTGCATTTTAAGTTAGTGTTAAAATTTTAGTTAATTTGGTTAGTTAGTGTTAGTTTAGTAAACAACAAAAAAAAAATATAGTGTTGGGATAGTGTGAGTGTTAAATAGAGAGTACAAAAATATGTAAAAATCTCTGTATTGATGAAATCCGCAAAAAACACATAGACAAATTGGTAAGTTCAGTGGTGCCATTTTAGCACTTTTAGTGCTAGATCTAGCACTTTTTTTTTGGACTTAGCACTAAAGTTTTGGAAAAAAGTGCCAAGTGCTAAGTTAGCACTTTTTTTAAATTTTTTTAGCACTTTTAGCATTTTTGTTTACATTTTAATTTGTTTTTTTAAATCTCTTGTAGAAATTTTTAGCCTGCGGCGCTTTCTTTGCACCTGTATAATGAAATAACTCCCAAATCGTATGGAATTTATTTAATGTTTTTTCTTGGGACTTATTTTATGGCACCTTATTGAAAATCAGAAATCCTAAGAAATTAAGAAAGTATAAATTGAAACTCAAAAATTTAGAAAATATAAGTTGAAATTCAAAAATTAAGAAAATATGAATTAAATTTAGAAATCCCAGTTAAAATTCAGAAAACCCAATTGAAATTTAAAAATCCAGATAGAAATAAAGAAAATATTGAAATTCAAAAATACCAATTGAAATTCAGAAAACCCAATTGAAATTTAGAAAACCTAGTCGAAATTTAAAAATTAAATTGAGAAAAACCTATTTAAATTTAGAAAACCCAATTGAAAAACAGAAAACCTTTTTGAAATTCAGAAAATCCAATCAAAATCAAGAAAACCATTGGAAATTCAGAAATCCATATTGTAATTAAGAAGATTTTAATTGAAATTCAAAAATCCCAATTGAAATTCAGAAAACCCAGTTTAAAGTAAGAAAACGCAATCGAAATTCAGAAAAAAAGTAAAGCTCGGAAAACCAAATTGAAATCAAGAAAATATATGTACCGGTTGAACTAGTTTACAAATCAAAAAAAAAAATTTATTGAAACCGTAAAAAAAAAATTTGTTACGGTTTTTTTTTAAGTCTGATCCTTAACTAAGATAACAAAGTCGGTTTGATGAAAATCTATGGGTTATCACAGAAGTTATTACTTATTATATGAAAATACACACAAAAAAACTTGGTATTTATTCCCAGTTTTTATTCTTGTATTTTAAATACAAAAAAAAATTAAGGACATTTTTATGCGTAGTTTCAAAAAATTCATTATAAAGGTGCGTTCACACGAGAAAGAAATCTCGATAGAAAAATCGAAAATTTGTCACCTCTAGCATTTTTAAATATCATCTCTAAAAAAAATAAATTTTGTTTACGTTATAATTTTTTTATTAAACAAAATAAAGACTTCAAAGCAAAAATAATATCAATATCTTCAATAAATAAATAAAATTTGATAAAAAAAAATAATTTTTACAATATATTTGTCTATCGCGCGTGAACTATTGAACAGATGGGAAAGTAACGTGTGTAAAGTTTGTTGCAAATTTGATTAACTTTAATTTGGTTTTTATCACGAGTAGATCGGAGGTACATTACTAATCATATAGGGAAAACAGTGAAAATAACTCCAAAAACGCAAAAAAAATTATTAGAAGTATTTTTTTCTATAAAATTTTGAAGTTTACCGGTCAAAAAAAAATATGTAGACGCAGTTAGTGCGCATTTTCGTTGTAAACTAGTGTTATTGTTAAAAATCATTATTTGTTAATTTAATAAATGAAAAAAAAAAAATCTAGCACTTTTTTTTTGGTCTGTAGAGCATTTTAGCACTTTTTTTTCTGCCATTTAGCATTTTTTCAAAATTCTCTTATGGCAACACTGGGTAAGTTTTAATTTATCACTTTTATATTTTACTCTTTTGACATTTTTTTTTTGAAAAATGTTGCTGAATAGAGAGAAATTCTTTAATAAAAAAATTCAGAGTGTCTGAATTCAGAAGTGATGGGATAAGGTTACACAATGTCACTGGTGCCAATTTAGCTATTTTGTAGCTAGATTTAGCTATTTTTTTTGCATTTAGCGACAAAAAAAGTCATTTAGCTCTTAGCTACAAATCTAGCTACTTTTTTGTTGGTCGCAAAATTTGTAAAAAAGTGTTTTTTAAAACCGTTTTATTAGCCATATTTTCAAGTTGACATTTCGTTAACGTGCTATTTAAGTGAGTATAGGGTTACCATTTCCATTTTGAGAAAAGGAGGACGCCAACCTCAAAAAAGGAGGACATTTGCCCCAAAAAAGAGGAAATTTTTTTTAATAAATTAATTTAAATAAAGTCAACTTAGAAAATAATTTGTTCCACTAAAAAAATCACAAAGAAACAAAGTAAAAAAAAAATCATTGCATACATTTCCATGAATGTACATTATTACACCATTTTCAATTTTATTTCAGAAAATATCAATTATATTTCAAAAATGTTTGGCTTATAAATTTTTTAACTATATTTCCAATTATATGTCAGAAATTTTCAATTATATTTTAGAAATATCCATTTATAATTCAAAAATTTCCGGTTAATTTAAAAAAATTATATTATAATTCAAAAATTTTCCATTGTATATCAGAATGTTCTTTTTTTTTATTCAAAATTTTCTAAATGCTTTTCAGAAAATTCCATTTATATTTCAAAAATTTCCATTTTAAGAAAATTACTTTTGAATTTAAATAAATTCACTTGGAATTTTGTATTTCACAAATTTCCATTTTTATTTAAAAATTATCTTAATGCTTATCAAAAAGTTTCATTTGTATATCAAAAATTTCTGAAAGAATATGAAAAATTTTTAAATACAAATTGAAATTTTTGAAATATTGGAATTTCTGGAAAGCAGTTAGGAATTTTTAAAATGGACATTTTTGAAATACAATTGGAAATTTCTGAAAAGCATATAAAAAATTTTAAAATACAAATGGAAACTTTTGAAATACAACCGAAAATTTCTGAAATATAAATGAAAATTTTAAAAATTTTCTTAAAATTCTTTTTTTTTTAATTTTGTAATGGAAATTTTTGATATGCAAATCTGTTTCAGAGAGCAAACTTTAAGACACACAACAGCAGATAAGAATTAATGCTAACGTAGTTATTTTCGCGTTTTTTTTTTCAATTTTTGCGCGAGTTTTGCTCCTAAAAGTTGACTTTACTACTGAAAAGCGAAAATACAGCGATGCCAATAATTCAAAAGTATAGAAGCAATAAAAAAAGTTATGGGAAAAAGTCCAAAAAGTAGGACAACCCCGGACACTTTCTAAAAAAGAAGTAGGACTGCCCCGGACGCCCTAAAAAAGAGGACGGTGTCCGGGGAAAAGAGGACGGATGGCAACCCTAAGTGAGTATGACATCTGCTAGTTTTTCAACTTTTCAAAAAATTTTATCAAGGGATTTCTATGCTATTTCCTTTAACTTCAAACAAAAATTTAAAATTTATCAAAAATCTCTCCATGATAGTTACTTAAAAAGTTTAAAATCAAGCAAGTATCGTATTGGCATAACTCATAGAGAATGAAGTTTAGTACCAACATAAAGAAAAACAGCTATGGGGTTAAAAATATAATAGTTTTCATCTCTCGAATAACGGATAAAATTTTACACCAGTATTCATAACCAAAAAAACGAGTGGCTATAATCGAGCTTTTAATTCGCATTTAGAAAATTGTGTATTAAAAAATTTGGTACTGCGAAATAACTCCTAAATGAAATAAATCCCAATTCAATAATTCCTAATGATATAAGTCATAAGAGAAATGAATAAACTCCCAACTTTAAAAATAAAATAAGTCGTAAAGAAAAAATTAAATAAGTCCCAATATTTAGAATTTATTTAAAATCAAAATACTTACTCTCAAAAAAATTAAAGAACTCCGAATGAAATAAGTCCCAAAAAATAATATAAGTTCCCATTACAAGAATTATGTCTATTATAGGTACTTTTTACGTATACAAAGTGAGGCCCTATGTTCCAACTAGGCGTTTTAAAGGACTAAATTTATAAAATGAGGTGCCGATTCACAGAAAATAGTCATAACTCAATCATAACTTATTTTTTCCCCGAAGGCCGGCTTAACAGAAAAACTTTTAACAAAAAAATAAAAATAAATTGCAATATTTTATTTAAAATGAGAAGAGTCCCAACCAGGGATGGAATTGTTGATACAAATGTACTTTTTTTGATACTATTTAATGTTGAAAAATACGTTGATACGCCCGCGACTAATTTGATACATTTTTAAATTGAACAAATTTTAATTAATTTTTTATTGAAATTTTTTTCTTGCATTAATTTTTTTCCCATTTTCTACTAATTGAAATATGGTTATTCGTGGAGAAACTCTTTTTCTTAAAAGAGTTTTATTTATGTTGGTGTATGGTCTAATGAATACCATGTATGATCTTATGACTTTTCACTTCTTCCCTAGGAATAATTTTTGTCTTAACCCGAGTAAAAATTATTTAATATGATCTTATATACTTTTATATAGTCATATTATTTCATATCTGAACATGTGTGACACTATGTTTTGCGAGATAAATTTACATAATAAATTGTGATGTACGATTTTTTAAAGATATCGACATACATAACTTTATGTTGTAACATCTGGTCCTTTGCATCATTGCAAATTTCTAAGTGTTTTATATAAAATTTTATATGCCTCCATTATTTTTTAATTTTTTTAAGTTTTTTGCAAGAACATATTTTTATCGCAAATATTTTCAAAGTGTTTTATATAAAATTTCATGACTTCATTTTTTTTATTTTTCTAAGTTTTTTCCAAGCACCACTTTTTTATCGCGAATATTTTCTAAGTGTTTTATATAAAATTTTATATGACTCCATCTTTTAAATTTTTTCTAAGTTTTTTTCAAGGAACATTTTTTTTATCGCAAATATTTTCTAAGTGTTTTATATAAAATTTTATATGACTCCATTTTTTAAATTTTTCTAAGTTTTTCAAAGGACAAATTTTTTGAAAATATTTTCTAAGTGTTTTATATAAAATTTAACATCCCATGCAGAAAAATACGAACGGGAGAGCGCTGGCAAAGTACTTTTTATGGTCGCTTGAGTGCTGGGAAAGCATCACAGTTTAGTACTCTCCCAGCGTCCAAAATGATAACCACGGTAAACGGTATGCCGTTGCTATTTTAAAGCGCTTTGAAAGCGCTTTAAAAACTAAAAATATGGTACTATTATAGCACTTTTAGAGCAAAAAAATGGGACGTATCTAAATTGTATAAGTCCATAAGACACAAATTTTTTGTGTGTTTATTTGAATACAGAAATTTATTAAATTAGGATAAAAAATTGATTGACTAATTTATTAGGATAAAAAAAATTTCGACAAACTTTGAAATATTTTCCTGGAAAATTTTGTTTTCCATTTTCTTTGCGTTTTGGAATAAAAAATTTATTAAAAATGTTTTTAGGAAAAATTTTGGAAAAGTCCCGAAAAAAGTGGTGTATTGAACCGAAACGGGTTGTGTTCCAAAGGGATAGGTCCAGTGACATTTCATATCCGAAGTTTAAGACACTTCCTCACGAAAGAAACAGGTGTTTTTACATAAAAGGTGTCAAGTTTGTAATATGTGGGTCATTATGTATAAGTGACATATCATGAGAACTATCAAGGACCGGCCACAGGGAAAATAAAAAACATTCCAATTGTTATGAAAATTAATAAATTTTAATAAAAAATTTATATTTTGAATGGATTTAAATAGAAAAACATTGGCAAAGCGCTTGGAAAGCACTTTTTCGAATTCATACTACCTTCTACACAAAAAATTAAGTGCTTTGCCGAGCCTTTTTCTTTGGAACGGTTGGCAGTTTCTGCCTGGGATGACTCCATTTTTTGAAATTTTTCTAAGTTTTTTCAAGAACAACTTATTTTTATTATTTTATTATTTTAATTTTACAACTTTTTATAAAAACTAATAAAAAAAATATCCGATTTTTTTTCGTATAAGATTATATCAAAATAGACACGAACCCATATTAAATTATATATTGTGTCATATCATTTTTTTTACTCGGGAAGTTATATTTTCATATCTCTCATAGTTTTCGAGATAAGCTTAAAATGTAATTTTTATGACGTTTAAACGCTATTTTTCCAAAAACGATTCTTGCAAAGATTTTAATTTTCGTCGAAATATAGTAGTGGGGCACCCCAGATTCATAGTCAACAAAGAACTTAATGGTGTTCGCAACTTGAGGTTAAAGTTGGTTCGACCGGGGGGTGTTTTGTTTAATAAATTTGTTTTTTACCGGAACAAATGTCAAATCTCATTTTTATTTTTAAAATACATTCATGAATTTTTAGTACCTGTTTCGTTTATAATTACTATTTTTTTTTGTTGTTTTAAATAAAAAAAGTACCTTGAGGGTCAAAAAAGTACAATTTAAAATCATTTTTGATACCAAATCGAAATTGCCATATTTCATCCCTGGTCCCAACCCAACAACTCTCAATGTTAGAAAAGAAATAAAATAACTCTCAAAATAGTTTTTCGGAGCTATTTCATTAGGGAATTGTTTCATAACAAAATAACTCCCAACAAAAATTGTGAAATAAGTCCCCACCAATTCATATGTAAAAATTTTAGGAGTTATTTCATTTTTATTTTGGAAGTTATTTCACAGTACCGAAAATTTTGGCGATATTTCAGCCATTTTTTTTGTGATCTGATATCTGCGATATAAAATATGAGTATTAAAACTTTTTTGTTTGCAAAATTTAATAAAAATATTTAAAAATATTCGTTTTAAAACCAAAACTAACTTATTTTATTATTAAATTAAAAACTTAAGCAAATAAAACCTTTTAAAAACCACTAATCCAAAATCTAGCTATAAAATAGCTAGATTTTTCAACTGTTTATACAAATCTAGCTACAATATAGCTAGATTTTTTAACTGTTTTTAAATTTAGCTATTTCTAGCTATTTTTTGTCCAATCTAGCTACATTTTTTTTTAAATAGTGGCATCAGTGCACAATGTACCAATTTTAGTGTACACTCAAAAAAAAAAGTTTGTAAAATTACAAGTAAAATGTCTTGTAATTCTATTTTACTAATATTTTTGTCTTTTTACAAAAATTGTTGTATATTTAATAAAACGAAAGCTACAGTTTGCTTTGTAATTTTACTATTATATGTTGGTAAATTTATTTTACAAATTTTTTAGGTAAATTTACAAAAAATTGAATTATTTTACAAATTAAAAAAATATTACAAGGTGTTTAGTTTTTTTACACAAGAAAACTGTAATTGTACAACAAAATTTTACTTGATGTTATTTAGTATTTCTACCAAAAAAATGTGTTATTACAAAAATTTTTTTTAAGATCGTTTACAAGGTTTTCAGTTTGAAATGTATGTATTGAAAAGTACAAAATTCCAATGTAATTTTACAAAACTTATTTTATTACTAGAATTAATGTTGTTTTACAAAAAAAAAAATAATTATTCAACAAAAATTTTCTAAGTTCAGATTATTTTGCGTTTTGGAGTAAAAAAATTTTTAAAAATAATTTTTTATAAATAAAAAATTTCATGAAAAAAAATTTTGAAAGTTTTTAAGTTCCGGACACAACTATTTTTCAACTAATTGTAAGCTTTAGCAAAAAAAGTGAATTTTTACACCATTTGCGTTAAGTAAAATACCACAATTTTTATGTGTAATTGTTCTAGTTTTTTTTTTGTATTTTTACCATTTTTTTGGTAGTTTTACCATATTTTTTTTTGGTATTTTTTTTTTTTTAAATTTGGTTCCTAAAATGTCAATAAAAAGCTGACATTTATGAAAAATTAAGTTTTTCTTATTTTAACAGGTACTTAAACATCCAATCTACAATATCAAATTTTTTTGATTTTTTAAAAATACCTGTAAAAATAATTAAAAATACAAAAAAAAAATTGTTATTTTTTGACTAATTTTTCCTGAAATTATAAGAAATTTCTTGTGTAGCCTCCTTCGCAATTCTCATATGTTCTGCTTAAGAAAAACGAAATGTCGAAAAAAATAAAAAAGTGCAGTGTTATACATTAAAAAGTCTGTTTAAAGTGTTCAAGTGAAAAAAAAAATAATTTCAGGTTGTTGAAGTTCTACTCCAGCGGCCGAAGAAGGAAAAATTAGATGCACCAATGGAAAAAAACCTTTAAATTTACAAAACAAATATGTAAATAAACCAATTTTTTTGTAAATTTACAAAACAAAATTGTATACTTACGAAAAAAGTTGTAATTTTACAAAAATGAAGTAGAAAATACAAAAACAATATTGTAAATTTATAAATTTTTTGGTTAAACTACTGTTTTTACGGCAAAAAAAATAAGAAAAATTGGTATATATACAATAAAAATTTAAAATTTACCACTTTTTATTGTAAATATACGAGGTTTTTGCCATAAAAAACAGTAGTTTAACCAAACAATTTGTAAATTTACAATTTTGGTTTTTGATTTTCTACTTTATGAAAACAGTAGTTTAACCAAATAATTTGTTAATTTACAATTTATTTTTTTCATTTTCTATTTTTTCTTTGTAAAATAACAACCTTTTTCTGTAAGTTTACAATTTTGTTTTGTAAATTTACCAAATTTTTTGTAAATTTACAAAAAAAAAATTCACCTCGAAGTTAATATTTTACAAAAAAAAATTGTAAATTTACATTTTCTTTTGTTAAATCAATTTACAAATTATCCCCGTAACATTACGGGGATTCTTGCTAGTACATATTTTACAAAACCTGCCCCGTAAAATCACGGGGACTTTATGTCATTTTACAAACTTTTTTTTTGAGTGTACAAGCAGTGTTGCCATATATCAAGATTTATCTTTTTTTGCAAGTTTTTTGAGGTGCTAAAAAGATTTTTTTTCTGAAAAAAAGATTTTTGGAAAGGTAAAAACAAAAATTTAATTTCTAAATAAGCTCAAATTACCTCAGAAATATCTATTTTTTATAAATTTAGTATTATTTTTTTCATTCTACGTTATACTTTAACTTGTTTTTTATGTTAAAATTGAATTTAAAATACAATTTGGGATTTTTTAAAATGTTTTTAATACTTTTTTTAAAAAAAAAGTTTTTTTTTTACAAAAAAAAAGATTTTTTTTTCAGAAAAAATAAGATTTTTCCAAAAAATATATGGTAACACTGTGTACAAGGGAATTTTTAACGGTCCCTTGTCATTCTCATTACTATTTTTGTACTACTCAGTGAGTAGAACTCTCGTGTAGTGTTGCCATAAAATGATTATAAAATAGTGTTATGGTGTTTTCTTTTCTGGCAAAAAATGTGCATTTTTTTGCATTTTGCCCCAAAAATTATGTTTTTGTGTTGAAAAATGTCAACCCTTATAAAGAATATCGTGTTCCTTTCTAAAAATGTCTGCCCTATAAAGTGCAAAAAATTTGCACTTTTTTTACCCCGTAAAAAATCACGGGGTTGAAATTGCCATATACAATAGCTGACTTTTTCTGTGTTGTTTTCTCAAAACAGCTGTTAAAAAATACAGGGCAGAGTATTTCTGGATTTTGTGTTCTATTCCAGTCAAATAAAATGCAAGTTTTTGAATGTGTGAGTTAAACATTTTAAAAATGTATACCCTAAAAAGGTAAACATTTTTTTTTTTCAGAAAAGAAATCACCATTAGATCGTTTTAAAATTGATAAAGTGCTAGATCGTTTTAAAATTGTTTTTCTCAAAATCTAAGAATTTTTTCTATACGAAAATTGTTCATACTTAAACTCTGATAAGTTTTCTATACGAAAAATGTTTCAGAATCTAAAAATTTTTTATACAAGGAATGCCTAAAAATCTGATATTTTTTCTATACTAAAAATGCCTCAAAAGCTGAAAAATTTTCTATACGAAAAATGTCTCAGAATCTGAGGAATTTTTATTTCGAAAAATGTCTCAAAATCTGTCACTCAAATCTGTATACTCAAAATAATAACTCTGTTAAATTACAGAAAAACTCTGCTAATTTAACAGAGTACACCATACTTTTCCAGCTAACAACATTTCTAGGTAGTTTTACTAAAAAACTCTGTAAAATGATTTTGACAAAAAAAACTGTTAATTTACAGAGTTTATAGTAAAATATTGGCTTTTTGCTTTTTTACAGGTAAAACTCTGTAATTTTACTTTAAAACTCTGTAAAATGATTTGGGCAAAAAAACTGTTAATTTACAAAGTTTCTAGTAAAATATTGGTTAAATAAACCACCATTTAGCAAAGAAAACTATGTAAATTTACATATATTTGAAAAATGCATTTGATGCAAAAAAATTTACAGAAAAAACTCTGTAAATTTACAGAGTTTAGTTAAATGCATGATAATTTGTAAAATTTTTATAAGATTTCTGAAAAGATTTTTTTGATAACTTTTTCAACTTTTTCTTAAAAAAAAAAATATGCAGATAAAATTTGGATGTTTGGTAACAAAAACAAAAACTACTCAAAATAGAAAACTTTTTTGGTTATAAAAAAAATACGAAGTATTTTGCATAAATCTGTATTTTAGCAGAAGTAAAAAGTAATATAACAGAGGAAACTTTGCTTTTTTGTCTCAACAAAATACAAAGTATATTCTTTAAATCTGTATTTTGACAGAAAACTCTGTCAAATATTTGTTGAATTGAGATTACAGTAATTCTACAGAGTATTTTACAGAGTTATTATTTTGAGTGTATAAGAAAAATGTCTCAAAATCTGAGAATTTTCTAAACAACAAATATCTAAAAATTTGAGAGTTTTTCTATTAGAAAAACCTGGTTGGCTTCGGACGCCAATGGGTCATGTAAGGGTAACCATAGGTATTAATTTAAAATTTTTAATCAAGTAAAAGAAAAAAATCTTGGAATCTTTGAATTTTTCTATAGGAAAACTCGGACTATTTGTCTAAATGAAAAATCTGTTTATATAGGCAAATCTGATAATTTTCTTCAGAAAAAATTTAAGAAATTTTTCTTTAAAAAAAATACTCAGAATATAAAAAATTTTTTTATAGAAAAATTTTAGAATTTTTTTATAGTAAAAAATTCGATAACTTTTCTATAGGAAAAATCTGAAAAGTTTTCTATTGGAAAAATCTGATAATATTCTGCAGGAAAAATTTGAGAATTTTTCTAAAAAAAAATATCAGAATATGAACATTTTTCTATATGAAAAATATCTCATCATAAAATACTTTTTCTATAGAGGAAAAATGTGTTAGAATCTGAGACATTTTCTTTTAAAAAAATCCCTCAGAATCTAAGACTTTTGCTAAGGAAATATAACTCGAATTCGACACTTACTTTATAAAAAAAGTCTTGTAATCTGAAACATATTCTATAAGACAAATGTCTCAGAATCTAAACTATTTTCAATAGGAAAAATGTCTTAAGCCCCTATGACACTACATTTTTTTTTGTAGTTTATTTTTTATTAATTGATAGAATGAAACAGCAAAAGAAGAAATGAAAAAGAAACATAAAATAAACAAACAAATAGTGATGATTACTTTTATTTAAATAAAAACCCGCTTAATAAATACCAAAAACCGTCAAAAAAACAAAAAAATCGCTTCATTTAATGAAAAACAGAAAAGTTGGCAACACTTAATATCATTCATGCGTAAATGTCAAAAAAAAAATGTAAAATTTTTACATTTTTTTTGACATTCAATCATTTGATAACCAAATTTATCGATAACACAAGAATAAAATTTGACGTTTACTGTTTTTTTTTAGTATGCTTTTGCTATTCACACTTATTCAGATTTCCTATGGTGATATATTTGCACTGTTCACATAAATTCCATCAATACAAAAAAAATTTAGTGTCATAGGGGCTTTAGCATCCGAGATTTTTTCGATAGAAAAAATGTCTCATTAAATTTTTCAGAATCTTAAACTATTTTTTTTCCCGAAAATGTGTCTCAGAAAATCATACTTTTTCTTTAAGAACAATGTCTCACAATCTAGGAAATTACCTCAAAAATGTAAAAAAGCATTAAGGGAACAAATTTTGATAATCTCAGATCTCTATAGAAAATTGTTTAGAATAATTAGATCTCTTTAGAAAAGTGTTTTGGAGTAGGAAGAACATTCAGAATCTCAGACTTTTTCTGTAGAAAAAATATCTAAGAATACACTAAAAAAATACCTTGTAAAATTACAAGAAAAGTTTGTAACTTTTATTTTTCGCTACCTCCTATTTGACAAGAATTTCTTTTAATTTTACAAGCTTTTTAACAATAATTTTGTTATTTTTTAACAATGTCACACAGAAAAAAATATGAAGGAAACAAATTTGAGTAATCACTTGTTTAAATTTAAAAACAAAAATTGAGTAATTTTTTAATTGACGCAATTAAAAATTTACTCAAAAATTTTAAAAACAATTTAAGTAAATAATTTAATAAAAATTTAATAGCCTTTTTATTTATTTTTTTAACTCTCATAGTTTTTTGAATTCTCGTTTAGTTTATAGTTTTTTGTGTATGTATATGAAAGTTTGTAATCGTCTTTATAAAATTTTCCTATGTCTTTGAGACATAAATATGTTTGGTAAAGTTGGAAAAAACAAGTTTTTTGTAATTTTTTTGTAAAAAAATTTAAAACTTTTTCAAACTTAAAAAAAATAATTAGATAAATTTTGAGTAAATTTTTAATTGTGTCAATTAAAAATTTACTCAAATTTTTTTTAAACATTTAATAAATTTTTATTAAAAATTTACTCAATACTATTAAATCGTTTACTGGTACAAAATTGAGTAATTTTTTACTCAATAGTATTAAAAATTTACTCAAATATTTTTTTATTTTTTTCTGTGCACCAATAAAATTGTAAATTTAAATTTTTTTTTGACGCGATAAAACTTATAAGGCTGACTTTACTAGATTATTTGGTTTTTCTATTTTACGAGAATTCCTAGGAAAAATTAGGATTTTTTTGTAATTTTACAAGTTTTTTACCAATAAAATTGTAAATTTACAACTTTTTTGTCAAAATAAATTGTCGGAATTGTCGTGAATTAACTAGATTTTTTTTTAGTAAAAAAAGGTGTAAATTTGTAAAATTACAAAAAAAAAATTGTATAATTACAAGAAAATGTAATGCTCGATCGCATTTTTTTTTGTTATAAAAACAAGGAAAACTGTCAAATATTGGTAAAATGGGATTACGAGACTTTTTTTTTTAGTAATTTTACAAGGTTTTTTTGTGTATAGTAGAAATTTTTTCCAAATTAAAAAAAAAAAAATTATGGAATCTTTTCTATAGTAATAAATTTTGAATATTGAAAATATTTCTAAAAATCTAAATTAATGATGCAAATCCTTCCTGAATTTCCCAGCAAGAAAAATTGTTTCAGTAAAAATGTTTACAACATTAATTTTTGTAAAATTTACTAACCTTTCGAGTGTTCTACGAAAAAAATTGCTACGATAGTTTATTTCTTAAAATGCTGCATGAATTTTTCTTTATGTACGTATACTTACTACTTGACTTTACACTTCAATAAATTTCAGCCATTTTTAGTAGTAAACATTGTGTACTTACGGGTGTACACTAGGGTAGCTCGTTTTTGGGCTTTTCTCTCTGATCAAATTCTAATACCCGCCAAAAGTGTCGGTCCCCTAAGGGTAACTCACATGCAAAATATCACTCCGATCGGAGTTTATCTTCTGTCTCCACTTTGAGCCTCAAAATTGGGGTTTTTGCAAAAAAGGACTTTTAAAAAAAAAAATAAAAAAATTTAAAGTTTTTTTATTTAAATAATTAAAAAATTAGTTTTGTTTAATATTCGATCGTAAATACTTTAATATGAAATCTAAATATTTTACGATATCATTAACCCGTTCAAACTTGATACCATAAAAATGGCATGATTTTGAAGGCGTTCGCAAAACACCTTTTTTCAAAATTTCAAAATTTTATTCAAAAAAAATTTAAAACGTACAATTTTTTCTTTCTGAATTTATTAAGAACACCTTGGAGGAAAAAAATGTGAAATATGGCGGATATCCGTCGAGCCACTTTTCGGGAATCGCGGGGGGATGTTAGCGGATTTCAAGGAAATGTTGGTTTTATCAATAATTTGGATTAATAAAATCTTATAAACTTCATTTTTGTGCAAATTAACGGTTTTTTGGTGTCGTGGCATTCTATTATATAACTTTAAGTCTGTCATAAAATCTTACAGATCTAGGACGTTTTAAACCCACATTGGCTGGGGGTCAAAAATGACCCCCGCGGAAAATTTGAAGTTTAGAGCTTAAATTTTGTGCTATAAACAAGTATAAAACGGCTTTTATGTTTTTTACGCCAACTATTATTTCGTATTAATATATTATCTTTAAAAAAATCGTTAACCCAACTTGGTAGGGGGTCAAAAATGACCCATTCAATAAAAAGTATATATTTTTTCATATAAAACTAATTTGTGGCAATATATTAGATAACTTTATATCCGTCCTTAAATCTCTCATATTTAAGGTATCTTTAACCCACATTGGCCAGGGGTCAAAAATGACCCCGTCAAAAACTTTTAGGCATAGTGCTTGAATTTTTTTATATCAACAAAATATATATTTTTTATTGAATGGGTCATTTTTGACCCCCTACCAAGAAGGGTTAACGATTTTTTTAAAGATAATATAATAATACGAAATAATAGTTGGGGTAAAAAACACAAAAACCGTTTTATACTTGTTTATAGCACAAAAATTTAGCTCTAAACTTCAAATTTTCCGCGGGGGTAATTTTTGACCCCCAGCCAATATGGGTTTAAGACGTCCTAGATCTGTAAGATTTCATGACAGACTTAAAGTTATATAATAGAATTCCACGACACCAAAAAACCGTTAATTTGCACAAAAATGAAATTTATAAGATTTTATTAATCCAAATTATTGATAAAACCAACATTTCCTTGAAATCCGCTAACTTCCCCCCGTGATTCCCGAAAAGTGGCTCGACGGATATCCGCCATATTTCACATTTTTCTTCTCCAAGGTGTTCTTAATGAATTCAGAAAGAAAAAATGGTATATTTAAAAATTTTTTTAAATAAAATTTTCAAATTTTGAAAAAAGGTGTTTTGAGAACGCCCCCAAAAACATGCCATTTTTTTTGGTATCAAGTTTGAACGGGTTAATGATACCGTACCGAACCTAACCTAACCTAATGATACCGTAAAATCTTTAAATTTCATATTTAAGTATTTTTGATGAAATAGTATAAAAATTTTTTTTTTTTTATTATTTTAATAAGAAAACTAAAATTTTTTTTTGTTTTTAAAAAAGTCCTTTTTTCCGAAAACTCTAATTTTGAGGCTCAAAGTGGAGACAGAAGATAAACTCCGATCGGAGTGATATTTTGCATGTGAGTTTCCCTTAGGGGACCGACACTTTTGGCGGGTATTAGAATTTGATCAGAGAGAAAAGCCCAAAAACGAGCCACCCTAGTGTACACACGGAAATAAAACAAACGACGGAGTTAATTAAGGTTTTTCGACTAAATACCGCTAGTAATTATTTTCCTTTATTATTTATAACAAATATTAAAACTAAACAAGTGAGAGTGTTAAATTCGGCCGTGCCGAATCTGTTTTACCCTCCAACATGCAAATAAAAAAAAAAATTGCAGGGGGTTTTATTTTTTTTTGGTGGGAGGGGGGTCGGTAGTGGAAATTGGGGGGGGGCATTTCTTCTCGAATATGTGTTTAAGAATTCATTCCTTTACTTTTTGCTCTAAAGAAATACAAGTTTATCATTATTTAAAAAAAAAATTATTCCACGCCCATAAAAGGGGGGGGGGGCGGACCGAAAAAACGACATTTTCTAATTCTGTGGGTCCAGATGCAAGACTTTGAACTTCTTGTAGCATAAAAATGTTGCATTTGTTAAACAAAACATAGAAAATCATGTAAAAATATGGTATTTTTCAGAGGTTAGTTTAGTTTTTCAAGGGGGAACTTTTTTCCCCCTGGTCCGATTTTGCTCCTTTACGAACTTAACCTGCCGAACAACATAAGACATATTCGTGCCAAATGTCGGGAGTCTAGCTCTTTTATTTTGGACTGCATCGTGTTAACTACAGACGGACAGACGGACAGACGGACAGACGGACAGACGGACGGACGGACGGACATCGCTAGAATGTCTTAGAATTGATCACTGATCATAAATATATATACTTTATGGGGTCCTAGACCGATATTTTGATGCGTTACACACGGAATGACAAAGTGAGTATACCCTCATTAGCGTGTCCCGAAAATGAAAAATTTTAGGGCATACCCCTAGAATGATGCTTAGTAAAGAGCTGATTACGGGAAAAATAATTAAAAAAATTTTGGAGGTCATCTTCAGGGCGCAACCAGCGCTTAAAGTTTGCATCCGTAGTGCATTTGGTCAAAAAAAAATATTTTTTTTTATTTTTAAAATTGGTGCCAAAAGTTTCGTTAGGTAGAGTATATTCTGAAAAAAATATTTGTAAAGTTTTCATGGAGCAATTTTGGTCCAGCACAACGTTTTAAAATTTTGAAAAGGTGTAATTTATTATGTAGTTTTTGAAGTTTTGTAAAAACTGGAGTTTGTAAGAGTTCTTTTAAGATTTTGTATAAAACGAAGTTTATATTCAAGCCTTTGTATAAGAAGCTGTTTTTTACGAAAACTTAAAAAAATATGTAATAAATTATGCATCTTCGAAGTTTCAAAACGTTGCGCTGGACCAAAATTGCTCCATGAAAACTTTACAAATATTTTTTCCAGAATGTACTCTACCTAACGAAACTTTTGGCACCAATTTTAAAAATAAAAAAAATATTTTTTTTTACCAAATGCACTACGGATGCAAACTTTAAGCGCTGGTTGCGCCCTGAAGATGACCTACAAAATTTTTTTAATAATTTTTCCCGTAATCAGCTCTTTAATAAGCATCGTTCTAGGGGTATGCCCTAAAGAAATTCCAAAATTTACTGATTTCGGGACATGCTAACCCTCATACTGTAGTTGGAGGGTATAAAAATGTTTACAGCTAAAAAATTAAGTATATGACCTATATATTATTATTAATAATTAAATACCGTATACTGAAATAATAAAATTAATGCTTGCGCAGTTAATTTACCTTAACTAGAGTATTAACCTAAGGTATAACAATTGCTGAGTACTGCCCAAAAGGCATATGGGCTAGTGGTCACTAATCCATGCAAATGTTGAGTTTTTAAATTTATAATTTAACAAACATTTTTCTACAAAATCTCCTCATCAATAATGTGTCCTTTCTTTGGATAGTTTGTGTGCAAAGAACAAGTAAGAAAAAACGTAATGTTTTTTATTCCGGATGCAGGAAAAATATAACAAAATCCTGTTGATGAAGATGGTGTAATAAACGAAATGCGTTACGCTGCATTTTTGATAAAAACAGCATTGATAGAGGATATAAAATAAAGAAAACAAAGCTTTACTTGTGTATTTATATACATATACAGAGAAGTTTATTAGGGTGGTACTTATTACTACACTCAAACAAAAAACTTTGTGAAATTGCAAGAAAAGTTTGTTACTTTTTTTTTGCTACCTCCTATTTTACGAGAATTCCTAGTAATTTTACAAGCTATTTACTAATAATTTTGTAATTTTACAAGGTTTTACCAATAAAATTGTAAATTTACTAATTTTTTGACATGATAAAAAATGTATTTTTATTTTACTAGAATTCCTATTAAAAATGACGAGTTTTTTTTGTAATTTAACAAGCTTTTTACCAATAAAATTGAAAATTTACAGTTTTTTTGGCGCAATAAAGCATACAAGGAATTCTCGTGAATTCACTAGATTTTTGTTTGTAAAATTATCGTGCAAATTAGTAAAATTACAAAAAAAATTGTAAATTTGCAAAAATTTGTTTGTTAAATAACAAGGAAAACTGTTAAATATTGGTAAAATGGGATTACGAGACTTTTTCTAGTAATTTGAAAAGTTTTTTTTTTTTTGTGTGTAGGTATGTGTTTTTTGTCGACGTCTAAAAACGATATCGACCAATTATCTTTCCGAATCAAGAAATTTGAGTTAAAATGGCATCGATTTCTTTTTGCATATTTTTGTATATTTTGGTGAAAATGCATATTATTGCATATTTTGGTTTTAAATACATATTTTGTGCATATTTCTAACTTTTAAGTGCATATTTTTGAATATTTTGGCATAATTTTGCAAAAACACAAATTGAAATTAATTTGTTTAAAAAACTTTTTGTAATTTTAAAAATTTATTTTAAAAATAAGAAAACATTTTTTTTTAATTTTTTAAAAGATTGTCTTAATTTCTTACAAAAAATCTTGTTTATGCAAAGTTTTAAATGTTACACACAAAAAACATTGTCCAATTACTAGAAAAAGTCTCGTAATCCCATTTTACCAATATTTGACAGTTTTCCTTGTTTTTTAACAAAAAAATATCGATAGAAATTTAAATTTTTTTGTAAGTGTACAATTTTTTTTGTAATTTTTTTTTTTACAATAAAAAAATTGGTAAATTCACGACAATTCCTTGTAATTTTAATTGTGTCAAAAAAACTGTAAATTTACAATTTTTTTGGTAAAAAGCTTGTAAAATTACAAAATTATTGGTAAAAGCCTTGTAAAATTACTAGGAATTCTCGTAAAATTTGAGGTAGCAATAAATCTAGTAAAGTTAATTTTTTCGTGTCAAAGAATTTGTAAATTTACAATTTTATTGGTAAAAACCTTGTAAAATTACAAAATTATTGGGAAAAGCTTGTAAAATTGCTAGGAATTTTTGTCAAATAGGAGGTAGCAAAAAAAAAAAGTTACAAGTTTTTCTTGTAATTTTACAAGGTTTTTTTTTAGTGTACTTTTGTTAAATAAATTAAAGAAAAAAAAGTTCAAAGGCATGCAGTTCGGCCCAGAGGATAAGAAAATTATTTTTTTTTCGGTAGGCATCCTCTTGGCAAATTGTATTTTTCGCAACAGTTACCTCCTTAATGTTTTTTTACAAAATGGCTAAAATAACAAAATGAAAATAAAACAAGTAAGAAAATTACAAACGGTCTAGACCGACCATATAATGCACCAGAGTTTCTCGAAAAATGGATCATATATTGGAAATATGTTTTGTTGGATCTTTAATTACTTTAGCAAACACACAAAAACCAAATTTGAATGAAATTGACTTCTTTTTGTTGCCAATTGACCGATCTATCTGAATATCGGGCAAAATTTTTATGTGAGACTAAGTCCAAAAATGGTCCAGTTATAATCTCATTTGCAAAAGTGCACATTGAACACCCACAACAAAATTTTAATCAAATTTTTCTTCATGAATTTTAAAAGATTTATACCAATCTCGGGATGGTGATTTGAATGGCAACTACAATTAGAACAAGTCCGATTTCCTTAAAATTTGAAATGGTGGTTTATGAATACGAAGTACACAAAAAAAAACTTTGTCAAATTACTAGGAAAAGTCTCGTAATCCCTTTTTACCAATATTTGACAGTTTTCTTTGTTTTTTAACAAATCGAAATTTACATTTTTTTTTGTAATTTTAAATTTTTTTTTGTAATTTTACAAATTTCCAAGATAATTTTTCCAAAAAAAATCTAGTAAATTCACGAGAATTCCCTGTAATTTTAATTGTGTAATTTTAATAATTTAATTTTTGTAATTTTACAAATTTCCAAGATAATTTTTCCAAAAAAAATCTAGTAAATTCACGAGAATTCCCTGTAATTTTAATTGTGCCAAAAAACTGTAAATTTGCAATTTTATTGGTAAAAAGCTTGTAAAATTACAAAATTATTGGTAAAAAGCTTGTAAAATTACTAGGAATTCTCGTAAAATAGGAGGTAGCAAAAAAATCTAAAATAAAAAAAATAAATTACGAAACCTCTTTGTAAATTTTATCGTGTCAAAAAATTTGTAAATTTACAATTTTATTGGTAAGAACCTTGTAAAATTACAAAATTATTGGTAAAAATTTTGTAAAATTACTAGGAATTTTTGTCAAATAGGAGGTAGCAAACAAAAAAAAGTTACAAGGTTTTTTTTTAAGTGCATGTTCACCTGCCAAATCTCGAAAGGCTGCCTATTTAAATACGGTTATTAGAGCCGTTAGAGCCAAATACAAAGGAGAGGTTTGTATGGGACAAGTTCGAAAAATGGACCGATTTTTTCCCCCAATTTTCAATGGGCTTCGTCCTTGAGTCAAGAGAAGCTTAAATTTTAATTTTAAGACCAATCGAGTGAAAATTGCGACCTGTGTCGTGCGTATGACATGGCTAAATCGACTCAAAAAGTGGTTTTGAGTCAAAGGTACACTTAAAGGTAGGTCTTGGACCAATATTTCGTGCAGTTACAAACATCATCACAAACTCAATGTACCATGTACCATAGAGTGGTTTAGGGTATAAATATATAATCAAGGATATTTATTTTTTTTTTGTGTGGAACACATCATCTGTAAAACTATCATCAGGCTGCTTCTACTTCTTTTTGCCTTGGTAGTATTACAGGATGTATAACTGATATTGTTAGTTGTTGTTATTATTTCATACAAACATATATAGTAAATGTTGTATTTTTGGTATTGGTCTGGTTATTATTATAACAGGAGTATTTTTATGCCATAAAAACAAAGAAATCCAAGACAACGAAAAAAAAATGCTTACTCAGCCACAGAATGTAAAGGCTTTTTGCCAAAAAATGCAGCAACAATATCATCATCATTCATTGTAGATCCTACACATCCTTAAAAAAATATTGGATAACCGTACATACTAGAGATGTGCACATGAGCGGATTCGTGCGTGATTCACGCGTGACCACGCATGAAGGTGACTAAAACTTAGTTTTATTAACGTGTTGTGAGGGAGTGAGTGAATGAATGAGTGTGAGTGGGAAAAATTACTTAAGTGCACTCAAAATAATAGCTCTGTTAAATTACAGAAAAACTCTGCTAATTCAACAGAGTACACCATACTTTTCCAGCTGGCAACATTTCTTTGTTATTTTACTGAGCTAAAACACCTCAATTCAACCGAGGAGTTGACCGCACCCCCTCCAAATTTAAAGAAATTAAGTACTGATGTTTACTTTAACAAAAAAGAGATTTTGCCAATTTTTCAGGCTTCTGTTCATTCCAGTATTCGAGATATGCGCTCTTGAAAATTAACAAAATCGTATATATTTGACAAAAGTGTTTTGATATAAATAAAGATAACTCGAAAAGTAATTATAATACATGTCGCAGTCAGGTCGCAAATAATAGGTAATAAGACAGCCTTTAAAATGGCATTCCCCAAGATTTTTTTTGAAAAGGGTCAAAGGTCATTGGTTTTAACCTTAATTTTTGGAGAGCTATATCTCAAAAAACGATATTTTTAAAATTTTGGAAAAAATATATGTGATTAAGAATCATCTATACTACTTCAGTTTAATTTTTCAGGATGGAGACTTCATTGGAACTTTTTATATTAATAGAAACGTTGTGACAGGAAAGAAAAAGCGGCGTAATTTCCCTTAGAAAAAAAATATTTTTTTTTGTCTTTGAAATTCTGGTACCAAAATTAATTTTTCTGAATGTTTTTGACGTGCTGAGTCCAAATATGACCTTTGAACTGGCCTATCGCTATTACTTTTCAAGATATATGCACCTAAATTTTCAAAAATAACACGGCAATAGCATTTTAGCAATTTTCACATATTTATGTGCAGATATCTCGAAAACTAATAGCGATTGGCCAGTTCAAAGGTCATATTTGGACTCAGCACGTCAAAAACATTTAGAAAAATTAATTTTGGTACCAGAATTTCAAAGAAAAAAAAAAAATATTTTTTTTCTAAGGGAAACTACGCCGCTTTTTCTTTCCTGTCACAACGTTTCTATTAATATAAAAAGTTCCAATGAAGTCTCCATCCTGAAAAATTAAACTGAAGTAGTATAGATGATTCTTAATCACATATATTTTTTCCAAAATTTTAAAAATATCGTTTTTTGAGATATAGCTCTCCAAAAATTAAGGTTAAAACCAATGACCTTTGACCTTTTTCAAAAAAAATCTTGGGGAATGCCATTTTAAAGGCTGTCCTATTACCTATTATTTGCGACCTGACTGCGACATGTATTATAATTACTTTTTGAGTTATCTTTATTTATATCAGAACACTTTTGTCAAATATATACGATTTTGGCAATTTTCAAGACCCCATATCTCGGGGAGAAAAAGTACAAGAAGTCCAAAATTTTGTAAGGGCCCAACAATATTCCAAGTTTCATAAAATTCGAATGGGGTAAGGTCAAAAATGCTACTTTTTTCGGTTGAATTGAGGTGTTTTAACTCTACTATAAAACTCTGTAAAATGATTCTGACAAAAAAATACTGTTAATTTACAGAGTTTTTAGTAAAATTTTGGTTAAATAAAACACCATTTAGCAAAGAAAAACATTTTAAATTTGTAAAATATATTTGATGCAACCAAAATTTTACAGAAAAAAATTTGTAAATTTACAGAGTTTAGTAAAATACATGTTTTCGGAAAAAAATAATACAGATAAAATGTTGGTGTTTTTATAAAAAATGTTGGTGTTTTTCTTTTAAAAAACAGAGTATTTCGCATAAATCTGTATTTTAGCAGAAAACTCTGTTAAAGTTAAAAGTAATATAACTTTTTGTCACAACAAAATACAAAGTATTTCCTTTAAATCTGTATTTTGACAGAAAACTCTGTCAAATATCTGTTGAATTGAGATTACAGCAATTTTACAGAGTATTTTACATAGTTATTATTTTAAGTGTAAGACTTTTTCTATACGACAAATGTTTCAGAAGCTGATACTTTTTCTATACGAAAATGTCTCAAAATGTGAAACTTTTTATGTACGAAAAATGTTTTCGAATCTGAGAATTTTTCTATACGAAAAATTTCTCAGAATCTTGAGAGTTTCTCTTTACGAAAAATGTCTCAGAACCTAATACATTTCCTATACGAAAAATGTCTGAGACTTTTTCTATATGACAAAAATTTTTTGTATAAGTAAAATCTCTAAGAATCCTAAACTTTTCCTTTACTTTAAAACCCCACAGAATCGGAGACTTTTTCTATACGAAAAATCTTTCAGAGTCTGAAACTTTTTTTAAACGAAAAATCTCTCAGAATTTCAAACTTTTTCTAAACGAAAAATGTTTCAGAGTCTCAGAACTTATCTATACGAAAAATGTCTCAGAATCGAAGACGTTTTCTATACGAAAAAAGTATCGAAATCTTGGACTTTTTTTTTATACGAAAAATGCCCCATAATCTGAGACGTTTTCTGTACAAAAAATGTCTCAGAACGTGAGACTTTTTGTATAACAAAAATGTCTCAGAATCTGAGATTTTTTTTGTACGAAAAGTATCTCAGAATCTGAGGCTGAAAAAAAATGTTAGAATTTGAGATTTCTACTCAAAAATTTTCTTATAATCTAAGACTTATTCTATACGAGAAATGCCTCAGAATTTTAGACTTTTTCTATATGAGAAATGTCTCAGAATTGAAGAAAATTTCTCATAATTTGAGACCTTCTATACGAAACATGTCTCAGATCTAAGACTTTTTGAATAACAAAAATCTCTCAGAGTCTTAGACTTTTTCTATACAAAAAATCTCTCAGAATCTGAGACTTTTCTATACATAAAATCTCTCAGAATCTGAAACTTTTTCTTTGCGAAAAATGCTTTAGAATTCGAGACTTTTTCTATACTAAAAATGTCTCGGAATCTAAGACTTTTTCCATTCGAAAAATTTCGCAGAATCTGAGAAATTTTCTATAGTAAAAATGTTCCAGAATCTGAGACTTTTTCTATATGAAAAATATCTCAGAATTTGAGACTTTTTCTTTGCGAAAAAATGTTTTAGAATCTGAGACATTTTCTATACGAAAAATATCTCGGATTTTTAGACTTTTTTTAGGCTCCCTATGCTCCAGTGAGAGTAAGAGGAATATATATGGGGCATTCCATGTGAAATCGGACACTTTGAAAAACTTTTTTTTTAGATTTTCCCAATTTGTTTACAGTTTTTAGTACCCTTCGAAAACTCCTTCGTGATAAATTTTCAGATTTTTTTGATGACCCGTTCAAAAGATATCGAATTTTAAAAAATTGGTAGTTTGTTTCTTTACTCAAACTTTTTTTAATCATAACTTCTTCAATAATGGTCCAAATTTAAAATTTTTTGTTTCAAAATTTTTTGTTTTTTTACGTAATTTAAAAAAAAAAATCCCAAAAAATTCTTAAAAGCGCTCTAGTATGCGATTTTTAAGTTTTAAAATTTAAATCTCATTTTTGAAACTGTTTGTACTCTTCGATTTTTTTGAAATTTTTTCGTGTAAAACTTCTATCAATTCTACAAATTTTTTGCCCAGGAGGATCGTGGGATAACGGTTCTTACTATTTTTTAAAATTTTTTGAAAAAATTTTATTGTAATTTTCCAATCTTAAAATCATTTCTACTGCTCCAATGGCGCGTCATAGAGAGGTCCTTTATTAGACCGACCCCCATTAATTTTTACGTCTTAACATTTCTTTGGAACAAACTAATACCCTATCTCCACTTTCTAAGGGTGCTCCCACACAAAACGATATTTTTCAAAATTTGTTCCAACCGCTCTAACTGCCCTAATAGTGCCCTTAGAGCAACAAAATGTACATTTTTTTTTATTTTTTGTAAATTTGTTTTATTTAATCAGCTTCTGCCGGTCCAATGGTGCGTCCGAGAGGGGTCATTAGTGAGACCGACCCCCATTTATTTTTATCCTACAACATTTTTTCAAAACATACCTACGCCCTATCTTCACTCCCTAAGTAGGCTCCCATACAAAAAACAGTTGGAGCAAATTTTATAAAAATGTAATTTTGTATGGGAGCCTACTTAGGGAGTTGAGATACGGCGTAGGTATATTTTGAAAAAATGTTGTAGGGTAAAAATAAATGGGGGTCGGTCTCACTAATGGCCCCTCTCGAACGCACCATTGGACCGGTAGAAGCTGATTAAATAAAACAAATTTACAAAAAATAAAAAAAATTGTATGGGGACCGCCTTAACAATTACAGATAGAGGGTAGGTGTGTTCAGAGAAAATGTTTGGACTAAAAAAATATTGTGGGTCGGTCATACATTTTGTTGCTCTAAGGGCACTATTAGGGCAGTTAGAGCGGTTTTAACAAATTTTGAAAAATGTCGTTTTGTGTGGGAGCCCCCTTAGAAATTGGAGATAGGGTATTAGTTTGTTCCAAAGAAATGTTAAGACGTAAAAATTAATTGGGGTCGGTTTTATAAATGACCCCTCTATGACGCACCATTGGAGCAGTAGAAATGATTTTAAGATTGGAAAATTACAATAAAATTTTTTCAAAAAATTTTAAAAAATAGTAAGAATCGTTATCCCACGATCCTCCTGGGCAAAAAATTTGTAGAATTGATAGAAGTTTTACACGAAAAAATTTCAAAAAAATCGAAGAGTACAAACAGTTTCAAAAATGAGATTTAAATTTTAAAACTTAAAAATCGCATACTAGAGCGCTTTTAAGAATTTTTTGGGATTTTTTTTAAAAAGTACGTAAAAAAACAAAAATTTTGAAAAAAAAAATTGAAATTTGGACCATTATTGAAGAAGTTATGATTAAAAGAAGTTTGAGTAAAGAAAAAAACTACCAATTTTTAAAAATTCGATATCTTTTGAACGGGTCATCAAAAAAATCTGAAAATTTACCACGAAGGAGTTTTCGAAGGGTACTAAAAACTGTAAACAAATTGGGAAAATCTAAAAAAAAAGTTTTTCAAAGTGTCCGATTTCACATGGAATGCCCCATATATATATTAGACTTTTCCGTACGAAAAATGTTTTAAAATCTGATACTTTTTCTATATGAAAAACAAGATGTTTTCTATTCAAAGAATGTTGCACACAGAAAAACATAAAAAAAATATTTGAGTACATTTTTAATACTATTGAGTAAAAAATTACTCAATTTTGAACCAGTAAACGATTTTATAGAAATATATAGACTTTTAATAAAAATGTATTAAATGTTTGCCAAAAAATTTTAGTAAATTTTTAACTGACACAATTAAAACTACTCAAAATTTTACGTTTTTTGTAAGCAACTGTTTAATCGTGTCAAGTAAAAATTTACTAAAAATTTATCAATTTATTTTTTTAAAAGTTTAAAAAAGTTTTAAATTTTTTTACACAAAAAAAAAAAACAAAAAACTTGTGTTTTCAAACTTTACCAAACATATTTATGTTTCGAAGACATAAGAAAATTTAATAAAGACGATTACAAACTTTCATAGACATATACAAGAACCAATAAACTAAACGAGAATTTAAAAAAACTATGAGAGTTAAAAAAAAAATTCAACAAACTATTAAATTTTGATTAAATTATTTACTTAAATTGTTTTTAAAATTTTTGAGTAGATTTTTAATTGCGTCAATTAAAAAATACTCTTTTTTTTTTTTAAATTTAAACAAATTTGTTTCCCTCATATTTTTTCTGTGCAATCTTTTTCTGTACGAAAAATGTCTTGGAATTTGAGATCTTTTATGCAGGAAATAATGTTGAAATTTCTCTTTAAAAAAAGTCTCAGACTTAGAACTTTTATACGAAAAATGTAGAATCTGGCCTTTAAGGACCCTCCCGAGATCAAAGACCTGAGCACGTTTTTTTTTTTATTTTTGAGCGATTTTCTTTTTAATATCTATACAACGATAACCTATTTTACGATAAAGTCGTAAAAATTAAAAATATTTTAAATATTTTTTTCACGAAAATGTGTTAATGTTGGGGGATTTTATATGAAGACACAGACTACAATATTCAAATGAACGTATTTTTTTCCCCGTTAGTTCGGGAGTTATCAGAATTTTCCAGAAGGACCATATTCTTTATAAGGGGACAACGATTGTTTAAGCATTTATATGGCCGATCAGAAACACTAAACCAAACCCTCTCTTTTATATATTTTAAGTTTCAAGCAAATAAGTGTATAGCGGTTGGGATACTTTCCTTGTAAGCCACGAAGGTATAAAAATAATATTTAAGATTTTTTAGCCCGTTTTTTTTTTTTTGAAATCAGGTTTTTGTTGGATTTTTTTGTGAAATAATAATGCACTTAAACTTTTTTGCTGAGTATTGTTAGTTTTTGTCATATAACTTCAAGTATGACAAAAATTAATGGAAAATATTTTTTTAGACTTATTTAAAGTTCTTATACATTGTCACACACACGCGTGCATACATGCACATTTCATCACATACACACACACACGTTAATACACTAAAAAAAAAAACTGGTAAAACGCCTGTAAAATGCCTTGTAATCCCATTCAACCAATATTTAACAATTCTCCTTGTTTTTTAACAAAAAATCTTGTACTTTGCTCAAACGAGAACTAAATTACGAATAATTTTACAAATTTATTTTCGTAATTGTATTCTACCATTTTGAAAGGTTATTTTACAAAAAAAAACTAGAGTTGTCAAAACCGATTTCCGAAGTATTCGAAAAATCGATTTTTTTCTATTTTTCCGGGTTTTTAAAACCGGTTTTTTAAAAAGGCCGGTTTTCGAAGTATTCGAGAAACCGATTTTTTGGTCTCGAATAATCGACTTTTTCATATATTAATTTTTTTCGTTATTTTGCATTCAATGAAATTTTTTAGTAAACATCTCTAAGTTGAGAAATCGGATGTCCCCAGATCATTTGAAATGTATCCTGTTTTTGAAATACTGTTTAATAAAAAAAGAAAAAACTAAAAGCTTTTTATTTTTATTTAATTTGATCTTAATTACATCTATTTACATTTGATGTACACCATTTACAGATGTAATTCGAAAAAGATCAATTGTAATTCGAAGATTCTATTTGTAATTCGAAGATTCCATTTGTAATTCGAAGATTCCATTTGTAATTCGAAGATTCCATTTGTAATTCGAATACTCCAATTGTAATTCGAAGATTCCATTTGTAATTCGAAGATTCCAATTGTAATTCGAAAAAGATCAATTGTAATTCGAAAAAGATCAATTGTAATTCGAAAAAGATCAATTGTAATTCGAAAAAGATCAATTGTTATTCGTAAAAGATCAATTGTAATTCGTAAAAGATCAATTGGAATCTTCGAATTATAATTGATCTTTTACGAATTACAATTGATCTTTTACGAATTACAATTGATCTTTTTTGAATTACAATTGATCTTTTTCGAATTACAATTGATCTTTTTCGAATTACAATTGATCTTTTTCGAATTACAATTGGAATCTTCGAATTACAAATGGAATCTTCGAATTACAATTGGAGTATTTGAATTACAAATGGAATCTTCGAATTACAAATGGAATCTTCGAATTACAAATGGAATCTTCGAATTACAAATGGAATCTTCGAATTACAAATAGAATCTTCGAATTACAATTGATCTTTTTCGAATTACATCTGTAAATGGTGTAGTAACATTCGTAAATCATATGTATTGTCAGTTCTGAAGTAAAGATAGGAGTGTGAGTGACTCAAACACATTCACCCTCACGAAGAGAATTTTCCAATCACGCACACTAACTTACGACCATATTTTTTCTACTCACAATCACGTGAGTAAATTTATGACAACTCACACTCACGTTCATTCACACTTACGTTCACTCACACTCACGAAACTTTTTATAAAAAAAAAAAAACTTTTAAAAATTAAGATTTCAAAAATGTAAGAAAATTTTTAGCAAAATTTAAAATGTAGCCAAATTCTAAATTTTTTTTTTTGTCTTTTTCGGGATTTTTAAATTTGTTTGCTTTTTTTGGGACGAAAGGAAAAAAAATCGTCTCATGCATACTCATTCACGCAAAAATCTTGCTCACACACACTCCCTAACGCAATTTTTTTCCTCTAACACCCACTAACAATCACGTGAGTTACTTAAATTTCAGTCACACTCACGCGTGAATCACGCACTAAACTGCCAATGTGCCAATCTCTATTCTGAAGTATGTACAAATAGATTTTTTTGCTTTCTTTTTTTATTGTTTTGTTTTATTTTTTTATCAAATAAATAATTAAAAACAAAAACCGAAAAACCGATTATTCGAAACCGGTTTTTAGTTACAAAACCGAAAAACCGATTTTTTTAAAAGGCGGTTTTTCGAAGTATTCGAAAATCGGTTTTTGAAATTGACGAATATTTGACAACTCTAAAAAAAAACCGTAATTTTACAACAAAGTTTCTATTACGAAGATTCTAGTTGATTTACAAAAAAAAATTTTATTTTACAAAAATTATTTTATACGAGGATTTATGTTGTTTAACAAAAAACACAATTTTTTTTGCAAATTTTCTGGTATTTTTTTTTTTAATTTTCCAAGTCCCGGACAATTTTTTTTTTTATTGAAAAATGTTTAAAAAAAAGTTGACAAAATTTTGAAAAATTTATTACGAGGATTCTAGTTGATTTACAAAAAAACAGTTATTTTACAAAAATGATTTTTATTACGAGGATTTATGTTGTTTAACAAAAATTTTTTTTTTGTAAATTTACCATTTTGGTTTGTAAATTTACCATTTTTTTTAAACATATTTACCATTTTTTCTTGAAAGTTTATAATTTTTTTTTATTTTTCCGGTTTTATTTTACCAATTTTTGGCGCATTTAAAATTACGAGGAAATCCTCGTAATTTTACGAGAATTTTACCTACCTCCTATTTTACGAGAATAGCCTCGTTAAATCACGAGATTTTTTGGTAACTTTACAGGGGTTTTTTTTTTTGAGTGTATGTACATTAGACTGGGTCGACCATAAAGGAGAAAAAAAAGTTCCCATTGTGCGGGCTTAATTTTAAAGCTTACCTCGAAAAAGTTCCATAGCCAAAATATTAGATTTTTAGGTCGCGATTTGGTACCGCCGAAATCGTTTTTTGTTCATAGCTTTGTCAGTTGATGTCCGATCGTTTTAAAAAAAAAAATTGTTAGAAAGTCCTCAGCGAGTACTAAAGTTGACTCATATCTGGTTTTAACCTCAGAGGTCATCTTCTTGTTATGATTGTTAGTTTCTCATCTTTCTACCCACTTAAATGATTTTTATTTTTCCATTAAATTATAGCACTAAAAAATTCATGAAATTCTTCCCTTGGAAGTATCCAGTTAAATTTATTAACAAAAAAGTTACATTTGATTTAAGATTTTCATATACAATATAAAGAAAATTAGAAAAAACACTTGTTATTATGCCTTTAAACTATATTTAATTTTTTTAGTTTGTATTTAAATACATACGAACAAGTGTTTTAAATCTTTTTCTATGGAAATTTAAAATTGAATGTAACTTTTTTGTTAATTAATTTAAGAGGGTACTTCTAAGGGAAGAATTTCATGAATTTTTTTAATGCTATAATTTAATGGAAAAATAAAAATCATTTAGGTGGGTAGAAAGCTGAGAAACTAACACTCATGACACGAAGATGAGCTCAGAGGTCAAAACCAGATATGGGTCAAATTTAGTACTCGCGGAGGACTTTCAAACAATTTTTTTTTTAAAACGATCGGACATCAAATGACAAAGTTATGAACAAATAACGATTTCGGCGGTACCAAATCGCGACCTAAAAATCTTATATTTTGGCTATGGAACTTTTTCGAGGTAAGCTTTAAAATTAAGCCCGCTCAATGGGAACTTTTTTTTTCGACCCGGTCTAATGTACATATATCTTACAAAATCTTCAAAATAAAACAAAGATGAAAAAGTCCTACCATTTTTTTTATTTTTCTTTTTTTTTTGGTGAAAAACATCAACTTGACGTAGAAAAACGGCTTAGAAATGAAACTTTACTGCGTTTAAGGACTTTGACTACAACTACCCCCTCGTTCTCTGGAGGATTTGTTGGTTTACACACACACATTCATACACATTTTATATATAAAGGATATCAAAAGTATTTATGTATGAGTGTGGCATACACGTACATATTTTTGTGAACAGGATAGTTTCCGCACAGAAAAAAGAAATCCAAACAAACGCACGAAAAAAAGTCATTGTGTGCTGTGCCTCCGTATACGAAAAATAAAACTGCAACAACAATTTTCGTAAGATCTTAAAGGCACAAAGGATTCTACTTCAGCCATTAAACCAGATTGTTGTTGCATCGGAAATTTCGCAGTTGATTGAAATTTCTGTATGAGTATGTGTTTTTACACTCAAAGTAATAATTCAGTAAAATATTTTACAAAACTAAATCAAGTATTAAACAAGTAAACAAATTAAATTCTACTTGTCCAAATCCATAAACATCCTCCAAACTGGCCAAAAAATATGTGGAATACAAATGAATTCAAGATGAAAACACTTTTTTGTGATTTGCTATTTAAATTTTACTTGTTAATTTTTTTTATGAAACTTTTTTTTGAGTGTCAGTTTTAGAATAAAAATGTGAATGTGGGCTCTGTATCCATATTCGTATAGTTTGTTTCTTAAAAGTAGAAATTTGACAACAGCGTAATAAATGAATTTTTTATAACTTGACTGTGAAATAGATTTAAGAAAAATCAAAAAAAAAAAAAAATAAACATTTTCTTAACGTAATGGAATTTTTAAAAGATTTCGTACAGAAAAATTCTCAGATTCGGAGACATTTTTTTTATAGAAAAATTTTCAGTTTCTGAAATTTTTTTAATTCTCAGATTCTGAGACATTTTTCGTATAGAAAATTTCTCAGAATCTGCCACATTTTTCGTTTAGAAAAATTCTCAGATTCTGAGACATTTTTTGTATAGAAAAATTAGATTCTAAGACATTTTCTGAGACATTTGTCGTAGAAAAACTCTCAGATTTTGAGACATTTTTCGTAAATAAAAATTCGCAGATTCTGAGACAGTTGTTGTATAGAAAAATTCTCAGATTCTAAGGCATTTTTGTATAGAAAAATTCTCAGATTCTGAAATATTTTTTGTATAGAAAAATTCTCAGATTCTAAAACATTTTTTGTATAGAGAAATTCTCAGATTCTGAAATATTTTTTGTATAGAAAAATTCTCAGATTCTAAGACTTTTTTGGATAGAAAAAATCTTAGATTCTGAGAGATTTTTGGTATAGAAAAATTCTCAGATTCTGAGACATTTTTGGTATAAAAAAATTCTTAGATTTGAAACATTTTTCGTATAGAAAAATTCTCAGATTTTAAGAAATTTTTTGTATAGAAAAATTCTCAGATTTTAAGACATTTTTCGTATAGAAAAGTTCTCAAATTCTGAGATATTTTCCGTATAGAAAAATCCTCTGATTCTGAAACATTTTTTTATAGAAAAATTCTTAGATTCTGAGAGATTTTTGGTATAGAAAAATTCTCAGATTCTAACAATAAGACATTTTTTGTATAAAAAAACTCTCAGATTCTGAGATAATTTCCGTATAGAAAAATTCTCAGATTCTGAGACATTTTTCGTATTGAAAAATTCTCAGATTCTGAGACCTTTTTGGTATAGATAATTCTCAGATACTGAGACATTTTTGGTATAGAAAAATTCTCCGATTCCGAGATATTGTTCTTATAGAAAAACTTTCAGATTCTGAGACATTTTTCGTATAGAAAAATTCTCAGATTCTAAGACTTTTTTGGATAGACAAATTCTTAGATTCTGAGAGATTTTTGGTATAGAAAAATTCTCAGATTCTGAGACATTTTTAGTATAGAAAAATTTTCAGATTCTGAAACATTTTTCATATTTAAAAATTCTCAGATTTTGAGGCATTTTTCGTATAGAAAAATTTTCAGATTCTGAGACATTTTTGGTATAGAAAAATTCTTAGATTCTGAGACATTTTTCGTATAAAAAAATTCTCTGATTCTGAGACAGTTGTTGTATAAAAAATAATTCTCAGATTCTGAAACATTTTCCGTATAGAAAAATTCTCAGATTCTGAGACATTTTTTGTATAGAAGAATTCTCAGATTCTAAAACATTTTTCGTGTATAAAAATTCTCAATATTTGAGACATTTTTGGTATATAAAAATTTTCAGATTCTAAGATATAGATTCTAAGACATTTTTCGTATAGAAAAATTCTCAGATTCTAAGAAATTTTTCGTATAGAAAAGTTGTCAGATTTTGTACATTTTTCGTATAGAAAAATTTTTAGATTCTAAAAACTTTTTCGTATTAAAAAATTCTTAGATTCTGAGACATTTTTCGTATAGAAAAATTATTTTTGTTTTGAAAATTCTCAGATTCTGAAACGTTTTTTGTTAAAAAAATATTCTGAGATTCTAAAGCGTTTTTCGTATATAAAAATATTTCGTAAAGGAAAATTTTTAGATTTTGAAAAATTTTTTCTACACTCAAAAAATTATGTTAGTAAAATCAACTGAAAATGTCAGTTAAAATACCTACACTCAAAAAAAAGTGCACTAAAATCTGGGAAAATTAACTAAATTTTGAGAAAAAGAGGGAATGATTTGGCTCCAAAGATTTTTTTTTGGTTTTAGTTTATAATTTTTCCAAAATTAAGGAAAACAAAGTTATTTAATTTTAAGCCAATTTTAACTTGAAAATGGGAAAAATTATATTACACTTTAGTTCATTCACATTTTAGAACTGGATTGGGTCTTGACCCTGGACCCATGTGTTGAGACCTATGCGTCCAGCCCCTGTTAACTCGAGACCCCGTTGGATTCTTTATGGGTCCCCATAAATTTTGACCCAAAACTTGTGTCTGTTTCGCTCTACCTTGTTTAGTTTTTGAGATACGGTAATAAGGGGTCTGATAGGGTCTTGAGAAACTTGTGTCTGTTTCGCTCTACCTTGCTTAGTTTTTGAGATACGGTAATAAGGGGTCTGATAGGGTCTTGAGAATCTTAAAAACTGGATTACTCAAAAACTATTACGGAAGGCTTTTGGATATTTTGCAAAAGTGTTCTACGAGTCAAGAGCTACAAAAATGCTTTTGGACTTTTTCTCGTGCTGGCAGTATTTACCGAGATATGTGCATATATAAAATCTCGGGAATTTCAAATTTTAGATCTAAAATTAGGATCTTGAAGCCCCGACAGATATGCAGAGCTAGGCTATTCCATATTTTTTGAAGTCTTTCTTTTGAAAATTTCATCCGTTCGCTCTATCTCGCTTAGTTTTCGAGATATCGCCATTTTGAATTTTTAACTAAATTCTCAGAAGTTATTAACTAAATTCTAAGAAGTACATTTCCTCAATTCAAAGAAGAGAAATACGATGATGTGTTTTTTTAGTAAATTTTAACTAAACTTGCACTAAATTGTTTTTTAAGAAATATGTCTTAAAAATAAAGTTACGTTTCTTAGATTTGTCGAAAATTTCTTTGGAAGTAAGATTTTTTTTCTAATATTTAAAAATTCCATTTAAAGAAAACTATACACTACTTATAAATAAATGAACTAAATTTTTTTCCTCATAGTTAAGAAAATTTCTCATTTTTTAGTTAAGTTTTACTAAATTTTAGGAAAATTCATGATAAATTTTCAGAGACATTTTTTCCCTAATTTTAGTTTTGTCTTTTTTTCAGTGTACTTTGTAAGTTGTTTTACACTCATAGAAATATCTTAGTAGAAAAATTAGTAAACCCATTGTAGATCAAGTTTTACAGAATAATGCCGTATTCAACAAAAATTAATGTTGATATCGTTGAATAATCAGTAAAGTTGAATCAACTATTTACAACGATTATACAGAATTCAATAGATAAATCAAAATGGAAAAAACAACCCTGTTCGTTCAGTTTTTTTTTTATTATTAACGAGTGACGAGTGAGTTGGTAGCAATGTGAATCGTGATTATCTCTTATAAAATTATTTTATGTGTTTGTTTTTTATAAAAATATTTAATATTATAAAAATAAATAAAAATAGGATCTGATTTGTAAATATTTGGTAAGTAAAAAAATACATTGATTACTTTATGTATTCATACTATATTTAAACTTTTTTGTTTTTTTTAAGGATTTTGTTTGGTATCATCAGAAAACTGGAGAATGGCTTATGAGTGCATAACATGAATAAACGAAGTGTGTGTGAAAATCTTCAAATATTGCAGCTTAAAATGTCGACGAAAATACAAAAATATTGTGATTTATGTTTAATAAAAGAATATTAACAAATAACAACAAGTTTTTTTATTAACAAAATTTCTTATATTAACAAAAATATGAGTTGAATTTACAAAAAATTAGTGTTGATTTACAAAAAAACGAGTTGATCAACTTTTACAAAACCTGACAATAATTTTTATTGAAATCAACATAAATATTTGTAGGGTCAAAATCAACAATGATTTCTGTTGAATTTACAGCGATTTTCTTTGGGAATACAATGATTTTTGGTTGAGTGTAGGCTCAATTACTTTTTTAGTTAAATCAACTAACAATGTTAGTTATTTAAACTGACAAAAAACAACTGACTTGTGTAGTAAAAACTACTTACATTTGTAGTCAAAACAACTAACATGTAGTAAAAATAAAATAATCAATATATAATTTTTTTTTTTCAAAAAATTTTTCAGAAAAAAAATTGAAGACCAAATTTTTCCAATTTTTTTTTTTAAAAGTTGTGAAAAATAAAAAAAAACGAAAATTTATTTGTAATTTAAAAAAACAAGTAAGAAAGTTATAGTCGGTCAAGACCTACCATATAATACCCTACACCAGTGTTTTCCGGAAAATGGGTCCCAAGTCCAAACATGGACCGATTGGATCTCTCTTTTGTTAGGTCTTTATTAAGTGTAAAAACACACACAGATCAAATTTTAGTGGAATTGACTTATTTTTTGTCAATAGGCCGATTTAACTGAATATCGGTCGATTTTTTTTATGGGGGACTAAGTCCAAAAATGATCCAATTATATTGCGATTTGATTAGGTTACTAAAGTTCACGTTTAACACATAAAAATACAATTTTTATCAAATATTTCCATTTTTATGAAATTTGAGGGAATTGTGTGAATATCGGGAGGATGGTTTGTATGGGGACTACCAGAAGGACTGATCCGATTTCTTTGAAATTTTTCGTGCATACAAAATTCGTGCAATATCTATTATAATACGGTTATTAGAGTCATTTGAGCCGAATCCAAAGGGGGCGTTTGTATGGGGGCTAGGGGTTAACATGGACCGATTTTCTCCAATTTCAATAGGCTTCGTCCTTGGCCAAAAGATGCTTAAGTTTCAAATTTCAAGTCAATTGATTGAAAATTGCGACCTGTATCGTGCTTAAACCGATAGATTGACAGACGGACGGACGGACATCGCTAAATCGACTCAAAAAGTAATTCTGAGTCGATCGGTATACTTGAATGTAGGTCTAGGACCAATATTTCGGGTATTTACAAACATCAGCACAAACACATTATACCCTGTATCACAGAGTGGTGTAGGGTATAAAAACCTTCGAAATTTTTCAGCGATAAAAAAAATAAAATTAACTACTTTAAATAACTGTTACTACATTACGGTACTTTTTTGTTAGTAGTTCAAAAACACGACTTAAAATAACTAACAGAAATAGTTGTTTGATATTTTTTATACAAAAACAGCTGACTTTGTAGTTGAAAACAACTAACTACTGTAAATAACTAACATGTACAAATAACTAACATGTAGTAACTTACATAATATTCTGAGTGTATAGAAAATTTCTCAGATTCTTAAGCATTTTTCGTATAGAAAAACTCAGACTCTAAGACATTTTTCGCATAGAAAAATGCAGATTATGTGACATTTTTCATATTGTAAAATTCTCATTTAGATTAAATATTGCATGTATTTCTGTCAAAAAATTTATGTTCGAATTCGACATTTTTTATAAAATTTGGTATTGAGTAATTTTTTAATTTCTTTTCTAATGCATATTCAGCAACTGCTTCTGTAACATTAGTTAACATGACATCCAGAGTTTTACTATTTGCATTTCTTTGTAGCTCGTTACAAAGTTTTTGTATAAAAACTTTACCCATTAAATTTGGCTGATAACTGGTAGTTCCTTCTTCAGTACAATATGACACATAATAATGATCTAGATAATATAGTTGGGATGTTGTTGCATCGGTATCTAATTGGAGGTCATTTAATTTGCCACGACATGATTGTATTACAAGCCATTTAAGTTTTTTTTCCAACTCTTTAATTTTAAAGAATGGATTAAGTAAGGTTCTTTTAATATCAAAAACTTCTCTAGACCTAGAAAGTTGAGCTTGGACATTAGCCTTCCCATGAGCCAAACAAAATATTGCAACAAATTCGGCTTCCTTAAATTTGTTTAACCAAATATCAGATGTTTTCACTAAAAATGATTTAAAAAAAATAGAAAATATTGGTATTTGAAAATTTTTTCTAGTAGTACGCGCAATGCCTGAAATTATACCTACATTCATGCATATTCGTTTTAAAAACTTCTCCATTATCTGAATCTATCCAATCGTGAACTTCTGCATTGAATAATCGTTTAAACGTTTCTGTAATAGTTAGAGTGTCTTCTTCCCCTCCTGCTCGATCATATTTTGTTCCCACTATGAATACAATGGAGTACATAGTTGGGGATATTGAATTTACAGCATCCATTTTGAAAATCTAAAAAAAAAAATATATATTTTTTAGATGATTTAAGATTAATAAAATTTTAAAAAACAATTTAGGGGTGATATTAGACCTTGTTTATTTATGGTGTTCAAAGGTTTGAACGCATTCAGAAAATTATGTAAGTTACTAAATATCACTCCGATCGGAGTTTATCTTCTGTCGCCACTTTGAGCCGTAAAATTGGGGTTTTGCAAAAAAGGACATTAAAAACAAAAAAAAAAGTTTTTTTATTAAAATAATTAAAAAATTATTTTTGTATAATATTTTATCGTAAATACTTGAATATGCAATTTAAAGATTTTAAAATATCATTAACCCGTTTAAACTTGATACCAAAAAAATGGCATGATTTTGGGGGCGTTCTCAAAACACCTTTTTCCAAAATTTGAAAATTTTATTAAAAAAAAATTAAAATATATAATTTTTTCTTTCTGAATTCATTAAGAACACCTTGGAGAAGAAAAGTGTGAAATATGGGGGATATCCGTTGGACCAGTTTTCGGGAATCGCGGGGGAAAGTTAGCGGATTTCAAGGAAATGTTGGTTTTATCAATAATTTGGATTAATAAAATCTTATAAATTTAGTTTTTGGGGAAATTAACAGTCTTTTGGTGTCGTGGCATTCTTTTAGATAACTGTAAGTCTGTCATGAAATCTAACCGATGTAGGACATCTTTAACCCACATTGGCTGGGGGTCAAAAATAACCCCCGCAGAAAATTTGAGGTTTAGAGCTTAAATTTTGTGCTATAAACAAGTATAAAACGGCTTTTGTGTTTTGTACCCCAACTACGATTTCGTATTAATATATTATCTTTAAAAAAATCGTTAACCCTTCTTGGTAGGGGGTCAAAAATGATCCATTCAATAAAAATTTTTTATTTTTATTGAATGGTTTTATTGAAAAGTTTTTGCCAGGGTCATTTTTGTTAAAATTTTTTTAAAATACAAAAGCCGTTTTATACTTGTTTATAGCACAAAATTTAAGCTCTAAACTTTAAATTTTTTGCGGGGGTCATTTTTGACCCCCAGCCAATGTGGGTTAAAGACGGCCTAGATCGGTAAGATTTCATGACAGACTTAAAGTTATTTAATAGAATGCCACGACACCAAAAAACTGTTAATTTGCACAAAAATTAAGTTTATAAGATTTTATTAGTACAAATTATTGATAAAACCAACATTTCCTTGAAATCCGATAACTTTCCCCTGCGATTCCCGAAAAGTAGTCCGACGGATATTTTGCAAAAAACCGAAGAAACCGGTTCAACCGTTTTTTTTTTGTCAATTTAAAAAACCAAAGCTGGTTTATTTACAATAGCTCCTCAAAACAATTTTTAAAATTTATATACCTTATTTTAGTTCTTCCAATATAAATATCATAAATTTTATTTCAATAAAAAATAGTAGTAATGCATTTGCTTTATTAATGAAACATTTCATAAATACTATGAAACTTTTTCATAAAAATAATATTATTTTTTAGGTATTTCATTATAAATATAAAACTATTCCATAGTGCCAATGAAGTCATTCAAAAATACTATTAATTAGTTTCCAAATATTATCAAATATTTAAGAAAAAATAAATTAAATCTATGAAATTTTTCATCGTATTTATGAAGCACTCATAATATTTATGAAGAGTTTCATAAAAGTGTATGAATTTTTATTCGTTATATTTGTGAAAACTTTCATAAATATAATAAAAAATTTCGTTAATATTGACCCTATGAACAATTATGAAACTGTTTCATTGTATTTATGGAACTTGTATATTGGACGAACTTTAATGAAGATTTTCATTATATTTTTCATTATATTTTTGATAGTTTTCATAAATATAATGAAGCTTCTTCTTTGCGTGTATAGAACATATTTGCCCCCTATTGCTGATTTTATGAGGTCATTTTAGTCCTTTTTTTTCAAAAACTGTCACAGAAGTTTAATAAAATGTCGATTTTTAATATAATTTAATTTGTTTGTAGGTTGGTTTCGCTCATTTATGAGATATATATATCACTTTAAATTTTAACGGAATCAGAAAATTTTTTTGACTGGCGATTAATTCGTTTGATAAGCACTGGTGTGGGGTATTATATGGTAGGTATTTACTGGCTATAATTAGCTTACTTGTTTTCTAGAAGGTAATGTTTTTAAAATTATTTAATTAAAAACGTTGTTTTTTTGTTTTAATTGTTAAAAACAATTCTGTCGAAACTTAAGTAGGCATGCGTTTTCTAAGTATTTAGAGTTTTTGCTACTTTTTGCTTCTTTATTACAATTAGTTATAGATATACAAATAAAATGCTAAGAGAAACACTTCTTTAGTTGCAACAATGTCGTTATTCTAATCTGATTAAACATTTCACATTATATATTTTTTTTATCTACATAACTGTGTTAGTAATCGTCTTTAATTTCTATTTTAAATTAATATTCAAGTACTTGACGCCGGAACAGCAAACACTGAACTGATAATATTAATCAGTGTCATTAAATTAAACAAATAATTATATGTTCGGCTGTGACGAATAAAAAATATACTCTATTTTTTTGTTTTTTTTTTTTGTTATACCCTTCAACCACAGTATGGGACTCACTTTCTTTATTCCCAAAATTCTCAAATTCTTCCCATATAGAAAAAGTTTCAAATTTTTCCTAGAGAAAAAGTTTTAAAATTTTTCCTAGAGAAAAATTCTCAAATTTTTAGTCTAGAAAAATTCCCAAATTTTTTGTCGAGAAAAAATCTCTTTTAGAAAAATTTTACAATCGAAAACATTTTTTCTTTAGAAAAATTTTTAGATTTTTATTGTTAGACATTTATCATAAAAGAATTTCTATAAAAAAAGTTCTCCTATACAAAAATTCTCAGATGCTTCCTACACAGAAATAATTGAAAACGAAAGTCAATCATCAAAAACGCGGATTCAATTAATTTTTTTATTGAAACTCCTCCGATGAGGAAAATTGTTATATCAATCATCAAATTGTAGGTGATTAAAAGTTTTTTTTTTTCAATTAATCAGTTTTTCGATTTAATCAAAAATTTGATAAATTTTTTATTTAAAGTCAATTAAAATAATGATTGATTTAACAAATGAATTTTAAACTTATGGAAAAATTATGAAGAAATTCATGTTTTTTGCTTTCCAATATGTTGCCGACAATAAAAAAGTAAAACCCTAGTATAATTATTGAATTAATGTATTCAAATAAATTGAAGCAAAAAAAAGTCTGCTATATTTTAAATTTGTAATTTGATAGTTAAAGAAAATCACAAAAATGTTGATTTTAAAACAATAATTGACTCATTCAAATTTTGTTGATCAATAGATTTAATTGAAATTTTTTAGCCAATAATTTTTTGTGTGTATAGAAAAATTTTTAAGTTTTTTCTATAGAAAAATTCACAAGTAATTTCTAAATTTTTTTTTTTTTAATTTTTCTGTAGAAAAATTCTGAAATATTTTATCTTTCAAATTCGGTTTGGGGGATTTCCTTGTCCCCCCTCCCCCCGTGGAACCGCGCCAGCAACCGGAATGTTATATTTTTTTATACCATCGAAAGTGTAGGGCATAAAAATTTGCTTTTTTTGTTATTTACTGTAAAGTATGCAGTAAATATAGAAACACCAACAAAAGATTCATGATTAATAAACCGTCTCAAAAACGAAAGTTCTTATTTTTACTCATTATTTACAACATTAATGTTGTACTCGGCAATCTCGTTCTTAAAAATAGCAAGTAAGAGCTGAATGGAATTTTATTTGTTTGTAAAAAGTTAAGGTTTTCGTTTAAATTGATGGAGAAATTTTCGAACTAGCTATAGCTTATAAGTCCAAAAATGGTCCGAATATAATCAGATTTTTGGGTTATTAAAGTATGCGTTAAACACACAAATGTTTAATCAAATGTTTTTTTTGTTCATCAAATTTTATAGATTTATGTGAATATAGGGAGGGTGGCATGTATGGGGGCTACAAGAAGAACTGGTTCGATTCCCTTGAAATTCGGAACGGTGATTTGTGAATACAAAAAACGTTTACCTGCCAAATTTTGATAAAAAGAGATCTATTAAAACACGGTTGTTAGGGTCATTTGACCCAAATTTAAAGGGGACGTTTTTATGGGGGTTAGGTCAACACATGGACCGATGTTTTCCAATTTCAATAGCGTCCGTCCTTTGGTCAAAAGAAGCTTAAGTTTTAAATTTCAGACAAATCGGTTAAAAATTGCGACCTGTATCGTGTGCACAACGTTTACATGGACGGACGGACGGACATCGCTAAATCAATTCAAAAAGTGATTCTGAGTAGATCGGTATTCTTGAAAGTGGGGGTAGGACCAATATTTCGGGTAGTTACAAACATCAGCACAAACTCATTATACCATGTACCACAGAGTGGTGTAGGGTATAAAAATATCTCCGAGTTTGAGAGTTTTTCTATAGAAAAAAATGTGTTATAAACTGAGACTTTTTTATAAGAAAAATTACTCAGAATCTGAGACTTTTTTTATGGGAAAAATTACTTAGAATCTGAGACTTTTTCTCACACACAAAAAAATATTGGCTTAAAATTTTCAATTAAATCTATTGATCAACAAAATGTAAATGAGTCAATCAATGTTTTGATTAAATTTTTTGTTATTTTCTGTAATTGTCGAATTACAAATTTTTAACGTACCAGAGTTTTTTTGCTTTAATTTATTTGCATTAATTCACAAATATACAAAATAACCGGTTGTCAACATATTGGAAAGCAAAAAGAAGATTTTTTTTTTTTATAATTTTATCATAAGCTTACAATTCATTCGTTAAATCGATCAATCTTTTGATTGACTACAAATAAAAAATTTATCAAATTTGTGATCAAAGTCGAAAAAAATTTTGATTGGTAAAATTTTCAATTAATTACTTACAATTTGATGATTGGTATAACAATTTTCTTTATTTGAGGAATTTTAATCAAAAATTGATTGAGTTGGTGTTTTTGTTGATTGAAATTTGTTTCAAATTCTTTCTGTGCAGATAATGAGTCAATTTCTATATGAAAAATGTTTCTGCAAAGAATTTTCTACAGAAAAGTTTTTCAGAATCTGTGAATTGTGATATGGATGGAAGAACGCTTCAGTATTTTAAATTTCTTCTGTAGAAAACGTGTCTTAGAATCTATTATTTTTCTAAGGAAATTTAAGAAGTTTTCTATTGGAAAGAGGTTCCGTAAGAAAAATTTGTTTTGTAAAAAAATTTCCCCCCCATCCCCACAAACCCAAGAGCTCGATTCGCACCTGCATAACCACATTAAATTTTAGTAAAAATATATCATCACCTAAAAGGCAAAAGACCCTAACTAATACTTTATTAATTTTACAGGAGATGCAAAAAACAGTTTTGAATGATATTTTAAATTTCCTTAATCACACGTTTTTAAATTTTTGCTATAAAATTGTTAATTTTTATTATGCAGCCATAATTATACCCTCCACCCACAGAATGGGGGTATATTCACTTTGTCATTCCGTGTGTAAAGCACCGAAATATCGGTCTAGGACCCCATAAAGTATATATATTATTGATCAGTGATCGATTCTAAGACATTCTAGCGATGTCCGTCCGTCCATCTGTCCGTCTGTCTGTGGATGACACGATACAGCCCAAAATAAAAGAGCTAGACTCCTGAAGTTTGGCACAAATATGTCTTATGGTCATAGGCTGGTTAAGTTCGGAGATGGTTCAAATCGGATGAGGGGGAAAAAGTTCCCCCTTGAGGAACTAAACCAAACTCTGATTTTTTGTGTTTTTGTTTAACAAATGCAACATTTTTATGCTTCAAGAAGCTCAAAGTTTTGCATTTGGACCCGGGGAATTAGAAAATGTTTTTTTTTTGGCCCGCCCCCTTTTGTGGGCGTGGATAAAAAAAAATTGTAAAATAATGATAAACTTGTATTTCTTTAGTGCGAAAAGCATAAGAATGAATTTTTAAACATATATTTCGAGGGGAAATTTGTCCCCCCAATGACCACTGCCGAACCCCCCCCCCCAAATAAAAAAAGAATACGACCCTGCATTTTTTTTTGCATGTTGGAGGGTATAAAAGATTCGGCACAGCCGAACCTAACACTCTTACTTGTTTTTTTTTGTAGAAACTTGTATGATTTTGAATTTTTGTTAGTTAGGGCGTTTTGTATTTTAGCTAACGATATGTATTCTTAAATATAAAAAACTTTAGTTTTATTTAAAATTAAAAATAATAGTAAAATTTTTTAATGCAAAGTTTGTACCAGACATGTGCACGGATGGTGTTAAAATGCGTTTAGAGACATTCTAAAAAATTTAGAATGTGGACAATATTCTATTCTTATCGTTCAAAGCGAATGAGTTTTTCATTCTATGCTCACAGTGCAAGAGAAAGCTACACACACTAGTGTAACGACTTTCGTAACACGAATGAACCAATTAGGGAGTACATAGTCTGCCAATAATTTGAAAATACTATACTCTGAAGCGTGTGAATAGAATGATTTTTATAAAAAAAAAAATATTGTTTGGCTATTTGGGGGAATTCTTTTATAAAAAAAATATGTATGCTAATTAAAATAAACATTTTGTTATGTAGAATAAATGAAGAGGTAAATAAAAAATAATTATGGGGAAAATTAATTTATAAATAAGAGTGGATAAAAAAATTTTTATACATAAAAATAAATATTAGGGTGGATTGAAAAATTCTTTTTCTATTTCGAAAAATAATGTTCAATGTGGTAAAAAAATTGTTTTGCTTTATGGCAGAAAATGTTAATACCTATAATGATGAAATATGTAGTGTAACCAAATACAATTTTTTTTCAAAAAATTTACAACTATTCTGCTAATAACGAAGACGATTTTTTTTAATTCGATTTTTTGTGAAACCAAACAAATTTATGTAGCAAAAGTTTGTCTATTTTTTTGTATGTGCATTAGGGTGGAGCAAATTATGCTTTTTTCGAATTTCGAAAACGTCGGTGAAAAAAAAATATTTTTTTTTTGTTCAAAATATTAAGGCTGAATAAAATATTATGCACCATCAACCGTAAACTAGCGTAGAGAGATTTCCGTTATATGAGAACAAATGAGTGCAATTATTCTTCTTTCAGACCGTGATTTTCTATTTGATTTTGATCACTACGCTACGTAAGGGGACAGTTACGGGTAGTAGACTGGCATTTTTTCTCAACTTTCAATTTTCCCAAGTGTCCGGGCAAATTTTTATTGTCCAAGGTCTAAAACTTATGTGGTACAAATTTGAGGTCAATCGGATTAAATTAACCCGTGGCGCCCGGCGGTCAAAGTTTTGGATTTTTGAAAAATTTAAAAAAAATAAATAAAAAATGTAAATTTTTTTCGACACATCATATTTGTTAATTTTGATGCGGTGAGCACGACTATCAAAAAATAAATTAAAATCGGTCGAACGGTTTTCGAGATATCGCCATTTGAAATTTGCAAAAAATGGCGGTTTTTTCCTACGTTCAAGAAATTTTTTAAAAAAACATCACAATTTTTTTCCCTCGGCCATTTCATAGAGCTTAAGACAATCTTTCATTTAAATCTAATTTGACCCAAATCCGATCATTTTATCCCGTGGCGCCCTTCGGTCAAAGTTTTGGATTTTTGAAAAATTTCCACCAAAAAATTAGATTTTTTAAAAATTTAAAAAAAAATGTTTTTGATACATTATTTTAATTAATTTTGGCATGCTGAAAACGAATGTCATAAAATTTCTTGAATCGGTCAAACGGTTTTAGAGATATCCCCATTTGAAATTTTCAAAAAAATGCCCAAAATGGTGGTTTTTTCCTACGTTCAAGAAATTTTTTAAAAAACATCACAATTTTTTTTTCTTCGGCCATTTCATAGAGCTTAACACAATCTTTCATTTAAATCTAATTTGAGCCAAATCCGATCATTTTATCCCGTGGCGCCCTTCGGTCAAAGTTTTGGATTTTTGGTGAAAATTTTTCAAAAATCCAAAACTTTGACCGAAGGGCGCCACGGGATAAAATGATGGGATTTGGCTCAAATTAGATTTAAATGAAAGATTGTCTTAAGCTCTATGAAATGGCAGAGGAAAAAAAAATTCTGATGTTTTTTAAAAAATTTCTTGAATGTAGGAAAAAACCGCCATTTTTTTCAAATTTCAAATGGCGATATCTCGAAAACCGTTCGACCGATTTTAATTTTTTTTTTGATATTCGTGCTCACCGCATCAAAATTAACAAATATGATGTGTCGAAAAAAATTTACATTTTTTATTTATTTTTTTTTTTAATTTTTCAAAAATCCAAAACTTTGACTGCCGGGCGCCACGGGTTAATTTAATCCGATTGACCTCAAATTTGTACAACATCCGTTTTAGTCCTAGTAGAATAAAAAAATGACCGGACTTTGAAAATTGGAGAAACATTTTTTGGGCCATACAGAAAAATGTCAGTCTAACGGGTAGCTAACCCAGCCTTTAGTTTATATTCGGACATTACTGAAATGTGTTTTTATGATAAACTTTTTTTTCTGTAAAGAAATTTAAAAAAAAAATGTTCTTTAAAAACAACTTATTTTTTTTTAAATTAATTTCAAATTGCATTAAAGGCCAAATTAAATAAAACGACAAATAAAAATATACATCTTCTCAAAACTGAGCCAAAATGACGTTATATTTTCAGCAAAAAACGAATTAAAAATATTTTTTGCAAAACAAGAAATAATGTGCTCGATTCTGAAATACGATTTCACATTCACCAAATTTTTAAAAATTTGATATTCTTTCGAATTTAAAAATTTAAAAATTTTTTTCTTGTAAAAATTAAAGATCTAGTTAATAGCCTTGTTTTTTGCAGACCGGATTAAGATTAGGATTAACTTTATTTTATTAAAAAATGGGACAAATCAGGTCCAGATTTTTTTTTTTTTGTAATTTTTTGAAATTATACGCAATTAGTAAATATAAACAGGAAAACAAATTAAGCTTTGACCAAAATGTTAAGAATAAAAAATAAATAAGTTAAATCCAAGGATTAACTCAGATTTATTTATATCATTTTACATTTTGAGCAACGCTTAATTTTTTTCCTGTTTATATTTACTAATTGTATGTAGATTCAGAAAAAAAATTAAAAAAAATATGTCTGAACTTGATTTGACTTATTTTTTAACTAAATGGAGTTAATCTTAATCCGGTCTGCAAAAAACAAGCCTAATATCTTAAGAACAAGTTTAAAAATCTAAAATTCGAAAGAATATCAAATTTTTAAAAATAAGGTGAATGGTGAAATCGTATTCCAGAATCGAGCACAATAAAATATTTTTTTGCAAAACAAGAAAAAAAATTTACAGACAAAAACAAATTTTTACGGACAAAAAAAAATTGTTTACCATAAAAACACTTTTTAAGTAATGTCCGAATATTAAATAATTTAAGAAAAAAAAATATTTTTTTTTTTACTTTCCGATTTTGAAGCCAAGGCCATTGTATCACAGGATCAATATTTTAATGTGTTAATATCAACCCTAAAAGGCAACTTTACCGACCCAACGTTTTCGAAATAGATCTAATTAGCTCCACCCTAATGTATATATATGAACATTTTTCCCTACGGTACTATTTAATCTTTTTTATATTTCTCTTCACCCTAACATATTTGTAATTTAAAAAAATTTAAAGCGGTACTTATTGTTGTTGGGAACAGTGTTGCCAGATAAGGGGATTTGTCCCCAAAATGGGGATTTCGAGTTTGGTTTGGGGACAATATTTCCATGGGAGGGATTTGGGGATTTCGCTAATTTTTGGGGATTTTTTCTAAAATTTGGGGATTTTTTTTATTTCAAAAATTAAAAATTTAATTTTTAAAATTGTTAAGACTATAACCAATTAATGAGATTGACATTGGTACAGAATGCAGTCAAAAATTACAACTGCATTCATTTGTTAATGTCAAAGTAGTAAAATTGGAATAACCATGCTTTAATTATTATTTGACGTTTTTTGAAAAACAAAAATATTGTTTTTAAATGCACTAAGATTGCAGACTGTTTTTTTGTTATTTTCCCCGTAAAACTGTACTTAATCCCATCATTTGGATTGAGCAAGATAAAATAATTTAGATCGGGAGTAATTTAAGTAAATAATAAATGTTTTACGAGGGTCGAACAAAGTTAATTTTTTTCAAACTCAGAATAGTTTATATTCAGTTGTCAAATAATTTTTCTAATGACATACAAAAATACTAAAAGTCAATCAATACAGCTAAAGAACCCATTATTTTTTGACCTCCAATACTTTTGACCAACAATATTTTTGGGAACAATAAAAAAATATTTTGTTTATTTATTTTAGAAGATCTACTTTAGTGCAAAGTAATGAGATATCAAAATAAAAAAAATATTTCTTTGTTTACAAAAAAATTGGTGATCAAAAGTATTGGAGGCCAAAAAATAGATACTGGTGTCGATAACTGTATTGATTGACTTTTAGTATTTTTCTGGGTCGTTTAAAAAATAATTTGACAACCTAATAGAAACTTTTGGAGTATTACCTCCTAGCACGAATCTGTCATCAGAAAAGTTTTATCAAATAGCCTTCTCGAGATATAGGCATTTTAATATTTTGTGGACCAAGCCTTTAAAACCAACAATTATTTTAATATTGGAAAAGTGTACGTTAAAGGAATATATTTTTTTTAATTCAAATTTCTTATAAAAATCCTAACATATCCAAGAAATCCGGGTACAATACGATCAGGGATACCATCAGGTAATGTCAAGGAAGTTGACAATGTCCTTTTTGCAATAAATATCCAAATTTTGCAAGAAATTTCCTGTTCAAACCAGATATGTATGTAAAGTGGACACTCCAATAAAGAGAACCTGAGGTTAAAATTTAAAATCCATTGATTATATCCAAAAATATTTGCAAAAAAATTCAAAATTATGAACCAATTTTAATATTTTTTTTTTTTGGTAATATTGAGAGAAAAAATTTAAAAGACATTCACTTAAGTATTCCTGCCTCCTGAATACGAATCAGTCATCAGAAAAATTAAATTTCTTAAGTTTGGAAAAGTGTGTGTTAAAGTTATATTGTTTCCCCCAGTAAAATTACCTATTTTTGCAAGAAATCCAGTCTCGATACCATCAGAACATGTAAGGAAGTTCAAAATGTCCTTTTTTAGTTTTATCCTTAACTATTCTTATTGTGAAAAAAATCCTGTAGATACTCAAATTAAGAGAACGTGGGGTTAAAATCCAAATTTCATTGAGTATATCCAGAAGTATTTGCAAAAGCAAATATCTGATTTGAACAGTCTTTTTTTTCCAAAATTCGAATAGTTACCCAGGAAAATTTTTTGGAACAAATTCCTGGTTCAACAGATTCTTGAATGTAGTCTATGGTAATCACAACAAAATTTTCTATGTAAAATTATTTTTCAAAAAAACGACTTGCTCTAAAAAACGATTGCTTTTAGGACAATTTCAAACAAAAATCATTGATTCTGGAATGTTAATAAGAATTGGTTGCAGGGTAAAATGATGCGTTCTGGAACCGATTATTGGGAACAGAAAATTTTGCTGGGTATAAGGATAAAACCAAAAAAAATAAATTTTTAACTTCCTTACAATGTTCTGATTTTTTTTTTTTCAAAATTTATATAATTTTGTAGGGATGAGAAATAAACAACATTGACACTTTTTTAATATCAACAGAATTCTTGGATTTGGGGGCTTGATTCACAAAAAATTCAAATTCCCATATCTCGAGAAGGCGATTTAATACTACTTTTTTATTTAAAATTTAATATTTAAATATCATAAAAAGGTCTAACCTTAAAATTAATATAAAAATATTGTTTAATAAACACCATTTTTTTAATTAAAAGAGTTTATATTTGAAGGGCTTATTGCAAAAACTTGATAAGCGACATTTTATTTTTTGGTGTTTTTCGTCTTCTACCGATGTTCCATTGAAAGATTTTTCCCAGAAGTTTTGTTTAAACACTTCGTACAAGTATCTTGAGTATGAAAGTTTTTCAAAAGATATATTTTTATCATTATTTCAATATTTTTAAGGCAAAAACCACCATTAAATGAAATGTTGATTATCGAGTTTTTGCAATAAGCCCTTCATTTATTAAATTTTTTTTGGGGGATTTTATATAATTTGTAGGGTATTTTTGGGGATTTCATTTTTCAAATTGGGGACAAAAGCCAAATATTTTCTGGCAACACTGGTTGGGAATAATGTTGTTTCTCTTACTTTTAGCTAAAAATAAAAAACACAATGTTTATGATTTGTTTCAATGACACCGTAAGATTGTGCGTGTACGAGCAAGTGTAAAATGTAAAACTAACTGCATAATTTGCATATTTTTTTATACATACATCCTAATACATTTTTTCACAAAGCATATTTTTTTTTCATCAAAACGTTTTTTTTTACTACCCCCATATTTTTAATAAGTTTTCCAACAATTTTTTTTTAATATTTTTTTACAAAAACATTCTAAGCGATCAGTGTATGTTAAAAATATTCTAGAACACGGTGTAATTTTTATAATCTCTACTATGTTTGTTATTCTAAAAACGAACGTTTGTTTCATTCTAATCGTTCAAACACGACATTTGTCGTGTTCGTTTAAACAAGCAGAGCAAATTTTTTAATTTGTTGTTTAGCATCATAGTAAACATTCTCATTCGCAAGCACTGTACTCTAAAAGTAGTGTACTCTGAAGCGAATGATTTGGTGTAAGCGAAGAAGGGAATACATTTGATCTCATGTCTGGTTTGTACAGAAATAAAAAAAAATAAAATTTTTATAAAAACATTTTATGGAAAAATAAATTGTATAATATAAAAAAAATAATATATTAAAAAAATTTATGTTCAAATTCACAATTTTTTGTAAAATTTGGAATTGAATAATTTTCAAATTTTTTTTTCTTGCCATATCGAGTAATTGCCTCTCCAACATTAGTTAACATTTCATCTAGAGTTTTTAGTTTTGCATTGATTTTAAGCTCTTCACATAATGTTTGTATGTAAATTTTGCCAGGCTCCTTCTCATCTTTTCGATGTGTATCAACACATATAGTGCCTTCCTCGGTACAAAACGAAACATAATAATAATCAAGAAAGATAGTTTTTTTTCCAAAAACTTGGGCATCATGTTTGTAAACTTTCAAGTCATTTAATTCACCACGACAAGCTTGTACCACCAGCCATTTTAGCTTTTGGTCTAATTCTTTGATTTTAAAAAATGGATTAAGAAATGTCTTTTTAATGTTCACCAATTCATTAGACTTAGATGGTTTGACCAGGTCATCGGTTGTACCGTGAGCCATGACAAATATTACCACAAAACTGGCTTCTGCAAATTTTTTTAACCAAATATCAGATGTTTTCACTGAAAAATATAATAAAACAGTAAAGAAAATTATAGTCGGTTAAAATAATAGATGTAGTACTCTTCATCAGTGATCGGCACCAAAAGCACTGAAAAACCGAACACAATCGGGTATTTACACGTGCACAACACGAATGGCAACAAAACTCGCTACACCTTTTCCAATTGAAATTCAGAAAAGATCAATTGTAATTCAGAAATCCCAATTGAAATTCAGAAAAGCACAATTGAAATTCAGAAATCATAATTGAAATTCAGAAAAGCCCAATTGAAATTCAGAAATCACAATTGAAATTCAGAAAAACCCAATTGAAATTCAGGAATCACAATTGAAATTCAGAAAAGCCCAATTGAAATTCAGAAATCACAATTGAAATTCAGAAAAGCCCAATTGAAATTCAGAAAAGATCAATTGAAATTCAGAAAAGCACAATTGAAATTCAGAAAAGCCCAATTGAAATTCAGAAAAGCAGAATTAAAATTCAGAAAATCACAATTGAAATTCAGAAAAGCCCAATTGAAATTCAGAAATCGTAATTGAAATTCAGAAAAACCCAATTGAAATTCAGAAAAGCACAATTGAAATTCAGAAAAGCATAATTGAAATTCAGAAATCGTAATTGAAATTCAGAAAAGCCCAATTGAAATTCAGAAATCGTAATTGAAATTCAGAAAAGCCCAGTTGAAATTCAGAAAATCACAATTGAAATTCAGAAAATCACAATTGAAATTCAGAAAAGCACAATTGAAATTCAGAAAAGCACAATTGAAATTCGGAAAAGCACAATTGAAATTCAGAAAAGCACAATTGAAATTCAGAAAAGCACAATTGAAATTCAGAAAATCACAATTGAAATTCAGAAAAGCCCAATTGAAATTCAGAAATCGTAATTGAAATTCAGAAAAGCCCAATTGAAATTCAGAAAATCACAATTGAAATTCAGAAAATCACAATTGAAATTCAGAAAAGCACAATTGAAATTCAGAAAAGCACAATTGAAATTCGGAAAAGCACAATTGAAATTCAGAAAAGCACAATTGAAATTCAGAAAAGCACAATTGAAATTCAGAAAATCACAATTGAAATTCAGAAAAGCCCAATTGAAATTCAGAAATCGTAATTGAAATTCAGAAAAGCCCAATTGAAATTCAGAAAATCACAATTGGAATTCAGAAAATCACAATTGAAATTCAGAAAAGCCCAATTGAAATTCAGAAAAACACAATTGAAATTCAGAAAATCCCAATTGAAATTCAGAAAAGCACAATTGAAATTCAGAAAAGCCCAATTGAAATTCAGAAAATCACAATTGAAATTCAGAAAAGCCCAATTGAAATTCAGAAATCGTAATTGAAATTCAGAAAAGCCCAATTGAAATTCAGAAAAGCACAATTGAAATTCAGAAAAGCCCAATTGAAATTCAGAAAAGCTCAATTGAAATTCTGAAAATCACAATTGAAATTCAGAAATCACAATTGAAATTCAGAAAAGCCCAATTGAAATTCAGAAATCACAATTGAAATTCAGAAAATGTAAACAAACCAATTATGAGTCACCACTACATATACCAGGGTTGGCAACCGAAACGAATAACGGTATTGGTAACGGTATTGGTATTACATATTTTTTATATCGGTAACGGTAAAGGTAACGGTATTTTGAATTATTTAGGTAACGGTTAACCGTTACCGAAACAACGATACCGGTACGTACCGGTATTATGGATAAAATTTACCAAACATGTTAAAAAGTCACAAATTTGTTAAAAACACGTAAAAAATCAAAAATTTATTTAATAAAATTAAAAAACTGATAAATTTAGTGCATTTTCAACATGTAATTATATAGACAGACTATACATTAACTCAGAATTTAATTAAAATATTCAGGCAATATTGCAATTCAACAAATAAACTATTGATTTTTTACGTGTTTATAAGATGTCTGTCTAATCAGCAGAAATATCTGCATTTTGAGCCATTTAAGAAATCAGCTGATTTTTGCTGACAGGGTTTGCTAAATTTCTATCTGGATAAACCAGGTCGAGTTTGCTGAAAAATCTGTCAAGACCGCAGATAAATCTGCTGGTTTAAGATGAAAAATCCGTTGATTTCAGATAAACAGCCTCAACATCGAAATTGTATTTCATATAAGTAAAAAATATTTTTTTGTTAAAAATTTTATAAAAGAAGCGAAGTTTTTCAATAAACTTTAAACATTTTTTTATTAAAATTTTGTATTTTTTTAAGAAAATTTTCTTACAAACAGGATAATTTCTGTAAAATTATTAAAATAGTCAGGTGATTTTTTCACATTTGAGCAATTTAAATTTTAATCGTTTAAATTAGACAAAAATTAAAAAAATTTTGTTCGTAAAATTACAAAATAATCTGCTAAAGTTTTAACAAAATATTTTTTTAAAATCAGAATTTTTTTTAAATTTAATGATAGAAATAAAGCATAAGTATTCATTTTAGCAGAAAAATCTGGTAAAAGTTTTCTAATTCAAACTGAAGGTTGTTTTACAGATTTTTCGACAGAGTTTTTTCTTCAGACTGTAGGACTTGGGCTAATTATGTATTTAACTCCACAGCACCACCTCTCCACGCTTAACTGCGTGTATGACAACGCCAGCACAATTCAGAATAAGAATGCTTACATTACGTGGCACTCACTTTTCTCTTCGGAACTTTTTAGGTAAATTGGCAATATGATAATTGGTTGTACCGATTTCGACATATTGTTTGTCTTAATAACAACAACATATTGTTGTTGTCCAAATAACAATACGATTTGCAATGAACAAAGATTTGATGTTTTATTTTACGTACATTTAAAATATTTAATTTATTTTTTATCTGCAAAAAAAATTTAAAATAAGTAATATTCAGACAACCGAAACAAAACCGTTATAATACCGGTAAAAATCCGAATAAAGGTAATGGTTTTTTATCGGTAACGGTATTTAAAGTTTTTTATTTCGGTATTGGTAACGGTAACGGTAGTCAATATTAAAGGGTTTTTAATCGGTAACGGTATTGAAAGGGTAACGGTAGCCAACACTGACATATACACATTAAACAAATGCTGTACAACTATGAGAGTATTTAACTTTATTCTCTTGCTACGTATTGTAGAGAGCAGACAGACAATAATACACTCATAAAATGTTGTAGGTAAAATTTGGTTTAACAGAATTTTTATTATTTTTTGTAAATTAATTAATATAGTGAACAAAAATATTTACTCTACGTTGACAAATGCATTTATGAAAAATTAGTTTTTAAGAAAAATAATAAAAAGTCAGTTTCACTTGATGTCACCTTAAGCATTTTATGAGTGTATTGTCTGTCTGCTCTCTACAATACGTAGCAAGAGAATAAAGTTAGATACTCTCATATACACATTTCTGTACTGCATTTGCATAATGTGTCTATGTTTGTAGTGGTGACTAATAATTGGTTTGTTTACATTTTCTGAATTTCAATTGTGATTTCTGAATTTCAATTGTGATTTCTGAATTTCAATTGTGATTTCTGAATTTTAATTGGGCTTTTCTGAATTTCAGTTGTGATATTCTGAATTTCAATTGGGCTTTTCTGAATTTCAATTGTGTTTTTCTGAATTTCAATTGGGCTTTTCTGAATTTCAATTGGGCTTTTCTGAATTTCAATTACGATTTCTGAATTTCAATTGTGCTTTTCTGAATTTCAATTGTAGTTTTCTGAATTTCAATTGGGCTTTTCTGAATTTCAATTGTGCTTTTCTGAATTTCAATTGTGCTTTTCTGAATTTCAATTGTGTTTTTCTGAATTTCAATTAGGCTTTTCTGAATTTCAATTGTGATTTTCTGAATTTCAATTGGGCTTTTCTGAATTTCAATTACGATTTCTGAATTTCAATTGGGCTTTTCAGAATTTCAATTGTGCTTTTCTGAATTTCAATTGTGCTTTTCTGAATTTCAATTGGGCTTTTCTGAATTTCAATTGCGTTTTTCTGAATTTCAATTGTGCTTTTCTGAATTTCAATTGCGATTTTCTGAATTTCAATTAGGTTTTTCTGAATTTCAATTTGGCTTTTCTGAATTTTAATTACGATTTCTGAATTTCAATTGGGCTTTTCTGAATTTCAATTGTGCTTTTCTGAATTTCAATTGTGCTTTTCTGAATTTCAATTGTGCTTTTCTGAATTTCAATTGTGATTTTCTGAATTTCAATTACGATTTCTGAATTTCAATTGGTCTTTTCTGAATTTTAATTGGGCTTTTCTGAATTTCAATTGGGCTTTTCTAAATTTCAATTGTGCTTTTCTGAATTTCAATTGGGCTTTTCTGAATTTCAATTGTGCTTTTCTGAATTTCAATTGTGATTTTCTGAATTTCAATTGTGCTTTTCTAAATTTCAATTGGGCTTTTCTGAATTTCAATTGTGATTTCTGAATTTCAATTGTGCTTTTCTGAATTTCAATTGTGATTTCTGAATTTCAATTGGGCTTTTCTGAATTTCAATTATGATTTCTGAATTTCAATTGGGCTATTCTGAATTTCAATTGGGATTTCTGAATTTCAATTGTGATTTCTGAATTACAATTGATCTTTTCTGAATTTCAATTGGAAAAGGTGTAGTGGGAGCATAAACAAGTAAAAAAGTTAAATTGTGCCTTGCCGAATGTAGTGATAGCCTCCACAATTTCAAAAAGATTATCGCAAAAAACTTTTTTTAAAAGGAAATTACTTTTGAAAAAAAAAAAAAACCCAAGAAAAAAAATTTTTTGGAAAAAAAATTCCGCGATTTTTCCTTTTTTTTTTGTCAAAAAATATATTTGTACTTGTTTAAATACCCCTTGGTGTTCAATTATGCTCACCAGCAGCCGAATTAAATTTTGTATTTTTAGGTTATGTTGAATGTACTAAAACTTTTGAGGTGTCCTTACATTTTCGTTCATAAATTTTGAACCGCTGAACTGATATCGCTCAAATGCAATACCAAACTTCTCGGGAGAACTTCCAATAAATATGCTAAGTTTCAGTCATCTTCGTGTAATATTTTGAATGTGATCACCATTTCCACAGACAGACAGATAGACAGACGGACACCGCTAGAATGTCTTAAAATCGATCGGGATCATGAATATATATGGGGCATTTCATGTCAAATCGGACACTTTAAAATTTTTTTTTTTAGATTTTCCCAATTTGTTTATAGTTTTTAGTACCCTTCGAACACTCCTTCGTGGTAAATTTTCAGATTTTTTTGATGACCCGTTCAAAAGATATAGAATTTTTAAAAAATTGTAGTTTGTTCCTTTACTCAAACTTCTTTTACTCATAATTTCTTCAATAATGGTCCAAATTTCAATTTTTTTTTTAAATTTTTTGTTTTTTTACGTACTTTAAAAAAAATCCAAAAGAAAAAATCGTAAAAGCGCTCTAGTATGCGATTTTTAAGTTTTAAAACTTAAATCTCATTGTTGCAAATGTTTGTACTATCGATTTTTTAGAAATTTTTTTGTGTAAAACTTCTATCGATTCTACAAATTTTTTGCCCAGGAGGATCGTGGGATATGAGTAGTCAAAAGGTAACCGTAATTTACAACACTACACGGTATTCGTCCAAGTATTGATCAATTATTAAAATTGATCAGAAATTATACTTACAATTACAAATTTTTGACTTTAAATCTTCAGCATTATCCGAGTCCATCCAAATAATAACTTCCGCTTTAAAATGAGTTTCAAATGTTTCTTTAATAGTTGGAACATCTTCATATGCTGCAGGTCTATCAAATTTAGTTCCTACTATAAAGACAATTGGAGTGGGAGTGGATTCAGGAGTAACAGGAAACATTCTGCGAAAATAAAATAAAACAAGAGTGTTCAATTTGGTTGTGCCGAATCTTTTATACCTTACAAAATGTTTAAAGGGGTGGGGGTGGAGGGGGCGCGGTCGCTGGAGACGATGGGGACACCTTTCCCCTCCCGACAAAAGCTTTCACACAAAAAAAAAAACTTTGTCAAATTACTACACAGAAAATAATATCGTATATTTTATTTTAATTAAAATTTTAATTGTTTTTTAATTTAATATTAATTAAACTTTTAATTAATATAATTAATTGTTTAATTAAATTTTTAACTTTATTTTAATTAATATTTTAATTGTTTTCAAATTTAATATTAATTAAGTATTTAATTTATATAATTAAATGTTTAATTAAATTTCTAGCTTAACTTATTTTTTTTTTTTGTTTTGTTTTCCGTGTGTGTGCGAGTGTGTGTTTTTCTCTTGCATTGTTTTACATACAAAAAAAAAATACATAAGTATAAAAAGTTTGTTAAAATTTTTTTTTATCGCATAGGTTTTTGAATTCTCATTTTGTTTATAGTTTTATGTGTATGTATATGAAAGGTTTATAATCAACTTTATAAAATCATCTCACTGACTATGTCTTTACGGCATAAATAAATTTGGTAAAGTTTGAAGAAATATTTTTTTTAAACTATTTTCTTCAAAAAGAATGTTTTTACAAATTATTTTTTTTTTTTTAAAATAATATTTTTAATTAATTTCTTAATTTATACAATTAAAATTTTAATTATTTTTTTTTTAATTTTAATTAAATTTTTTAATTTATAGTATTAAGTTTTTAATTAAATAAATATCCATTTATTTTTAATTAACGACATACAAATATTTTTAATTTATTTGCGCATTTTAGTGATTGGTCCGGATTTAATTAATTTTTTAATTAAATCTACGAATTTTTTAATTAAATATTTTTTTTATTTTTTTCTGTGTAGGGATAGTCTCGTAATCCCATTTTACCAATATTTTTTGTAATTTTACATTTTTTTTTTGTAATTTTATAAATTTCCAAGATAATTTTACAAGAAAAATCTAGAAAATTCACAAGAATTCCTTGTAATTTTAATTGCGCCAAAAAACTGTAAATTTACAATTTTATTGGTAAAAAGCTTGTAAAATTACAAAATTATTGGTAAGAGCTTGTAAAATTACTACGAATTCTCGTAAAATAGGAGGTAGCAAAAAATCTAGTAAAATTACGAAACCCCTTTGTAAATTTTATCGTGTCAAAAAATTTGTAAATTAATAATTTTATTGGTAAAAACCTTGTAAAATTACAAAATTATTGGTAAAAAGCTTGTAAAATTGCTATGAATTTTTGTCAAATAGGAGGTAGCAAACAAAAAAAGTTACAAGTTTTTCTTGTAATTTTACAAGTTTTTTTTTTTTTGAGTGTACTAATTCATTTATTATGATTTATCATTACTTTAATTTTATCATTATTTTGAATTTTTTTTGTACCCTGGATAAAACTGCAGGACTTTACACTAGAGATGGGCGCGTGAGTGGATTTTGACACTCACCCACGCTCACGCAAAAAATAATCGAATCACTTACTAATCACTCACGCATTTTTTTTACTCACGCTCACTCACTATTCACGTGTGTAAAAAAAACTTACACACGCAATAAAATTTTCTTACCAAAAATTTTTTTTTTTTACAAAAAATTAATAAAAATTGGGCAAATCAAAAAATCTAATAACGCAAACTCACGCAAAAAATAAATGACTCACTACTAATCACTCACTCAGATTTTTTTCAACTCTCGCTCACTCACAATCACGTGATTGAAATGAAAATCACTCACACTCACGCGTGATTCACGTGACTAGCGCCCATCTCTACTTTGAACTTCTTCTGACACAAAAATATTTCATTATTAACAAAATTACAAAACAAAAAACCTATAAAAAAACGCGTTTTTAAGACGTTGCTTTTCTTATGGTGGTAATTTTTCCCCCCTAATCCGTTTTTGTCCATTTCAAATCTTCACCACTCCAAAACCATAACACATATTCCAGCCGAACTACTGGAGTCTAGCTCTTTTACATTCGACTGTATCGTGTCTTCCATAGACGGAGAGGCAGACGGACAGACGTAGAGACTGTCAAAATCAAGTGACTCTTAAGTTCTTTGACTTTGACTCATGTGGCTTTTTAAACATAATAAAATAGGTATCCTTTCAAAATTTGACATGTAAAATTTTGTATTTTTAAATCATCATTCAAAATTTTAAAGGAATCGAACCATTTCTTCTTGTAGTTCCCATACAAACCACCCTCCTAATATTTACATAAATCTCTCAAAATCCATGACAGTTGAAATGATTTGATTAAAATTCTGTTTGTAGGTGTTAAAGGTTCACTTCGATAACTAATGCTGTGTTTTTCAAAAAGTGGATTTATTTTCAGATTAATCTTATTTTGTTTAAAATAAATATTTAAACATGCCAAAACAAATTTGGAATATTTTTTTCCGTAATCTATGATAAATTTGCAATTATAATCCGAAAACATGATAAAAAAATTTGGAAAATTAAAAAAGTTATAAATAAATCAAAATTAATCCAATTAAATTTTAGGATTTAATAAGTCCACTTTGGATTAATTTTGATTTATTTATAACTTTTTTCATTTTCCAAATTTTTTTATAATTTTTTCGGATTATAATTGCTAATTTATCGTAGATTACGGAAAAAAATATTTCAAATTTGTTTTGGCATGTTAAAATATTTATTTTAAACTAAATAAGATTAATCCGAAAATAAATCCACTTATTGAAAAACACAGCATAAATTTTATCTGAATATATTCAGATTATTTTTGAACTCAGTAGATCTATAACAATACAAATAAATCTATTTCTCTAAAATTTGGTGTGTATGTGATTTCTACATTATTAATTAGTGTGATATAACAAAAGATAGATCCAATCGGCCAATGTCTGGACTTGGGACTCATTTTCTGGAAAACCCTGGTGTAGGGTATTATATGATCGCTCTTGACCGACTAAAATTTTCTTACTTGTTTTATTTTTGTTTGGGATTCTTTACGTTGTGGTTGTTATTTGCTCGGCAGTTCAACAAAGACTAGTTAAATTTAAAAAGTAATGCAATTGTTTAAACTAGAGATGGGCGCGTGAATGACCTTTGAATCACTCTCACGAAAGGAATTTTCCAATCACGCACACTCACGAGCAAATTTTTTCTACTCACACTCACTCACAATCACGTGAGTAAATTTAAAACAACTCACACTCACACAAGCTTCACCCCCACTTACGTTGACTCACAGTCACAAAACTCTTATTTATACAAAAAAAAAAAATTCAAAAATCTAACAAACTTTTTAGCAAAATTTGAGTTTTGCCAAATTTAACGATTTTTGTTTGGTTTTTTTCTGGACAAAATTTAAAGTTAAGCTAAATTTAAAAATTTTTCAAGACTAAAGGAAATTTGAAGAGAAAATTAATTGCGCAAACTCACGTAAAAAATCAACTTACGCACACTCACTCATTCAAAAATCTTACTCACCCACACTCACTTACGCAATATGTTTCCCAATCACACTCACTCACCATCACGTTAATAAAATTGAGTTTTGTCACATTCACACCTGAATCACGCACTGCTCATGTGTCCATCTCTATTTTAAACTGTTTATTTTATTTTTAAATGTGGTAATGTGAATACTGCGGAATACTGTTTTAATAAAAAAATTTAATCAACGCTAATATTTTTTGAGTAAGCAAATATTATTTATAAATTTTCACAATTTTTTGGACTTTTCAAAATTTCTGGAAAGGGTGCCCAAATGACAGAAAACTCTGTCAAATATCTGTTGAATTGAGATTACAGTCATTTTACATTAGAGTGTCCCTTATTTTGGAAATGTTGGAAATCTTGAGACGGTACCCGCTCATTTTTTTCCTTTTGACTTAAAAATAACTCAGGAAAAATTTTACGCCCCTAGGACCACGCCTTCCCTACGCGACGGGCCCTTAAAGAGCGGGGCCTAAAAAATCATTTTTCCATACAAACCAAAAAATTTTTTTTTTGATTTTTAATTTTTTTGTTATTATTTATTATATTACTTGGTTTGCTTATTCACAACAAAAAATTTGATTTTGGTGGGATAAGTCTTTCAGCGCTAAAAAATTTTTCGCAAAAAAAAATTTTGAGCCGCCGGGGTCCTACAGTAAAAAATTTTTAAAAAATATTTTTTTTTAGTTTTGACCAGCAACGGTTTTAGCTGCTATGTTGCTTTAAATGATATATATTCATAAAAAAATATTTTTTGTATCTGTGACATCTTAATCGTGTTCTAAAAAAGGGTAAAAAATGCATTGATGATTTTTTTCGATACACGATAAAAATGTCACAAATATGAATAATATTTTTTTTGGAATATATATCATTAAAAACAACATAAAAACTAAAACCATTGCTTTTCAAAACTAAAAAAAAATATTTTTTAAAAATTTTTTACCGTAGGATTCCTACGGCTCAAAATTTTTTTTTTCGAAAAAGATAAAGATGTCACAGATATGAATAATTTTTTTTTTGGAATATATATCATTTAAAGCAACATAGCAGCTAAAACCGTTGCTGGTCAAAACTAAAAAAAAATATTTTTTAAAAATTTTTTACTGTAGGACCCCGGCCGCCCAAATTTTTTTTTTGCGAAAAATTTTTTAGCGCTGAAAGACTTATCCCTCCAAAATCAAATTTTTTGTCGTGAATAAGCAAACCAAGTAATATAATAATTAATAACAAAAAAATTAAAAATCAAAAAAAAATTTTTTTGGTTTGTATGGAAAAATGATTTTTTAGGCCCCGCTCTTTAAGGCCCCGTCGCGTAGGGAAGGCGTGGTCCTAGGGGCGTAAAATTTTTCCTGAGTTATTTTTAAGTCAAAAGGAAAAAAATGAGCGGGTACCGTCTCAAGATTTCCAACATTTCCAAAATAAGGGACACTCTATTTTACATAGTACTCGGCTAACAAGGAAGGTCTCCCTGATGCCACCCACCGATCTTTATGCAATTGGTTTTATTTTGTGGAGCAGGAAAAATAAAGGAATACGCATTTTTTTTAGCAGCCCAAATTCATATTTAGGGGGTGAAAATGAGGAGGGAAGAAACGGTGTTTATCTCCTATATTATATATAATTATATAAAATTATATATAGAGGTAAAATTTTCCCAAAAATTGTATAAAATTATATATGATTATATCCAGGATTTGGTGGATATAATTATATAAAATTATATCCACCAAATCCTGGATATAATTATATATAAGGGGGTTTTCGTGTCAACTGACACAACTTTTGAAACCGATGTCTTCCGATCGGGATGAAATTTGCCCCAAGGTTAGTCCTATTGGATAGCAGTTCAGACACAATTTTTCAACGATATCGGTCAAGGACTCTCTGAGTTAGAGGGTCGAAATTTGAAATTTTGGCCAAAGAGTTGTTTATTTTCATTCATGTTACTTCTTACCTATTGTTTTTAGCAAAATGTGTCCCAAATAGTTTAGATAGCTATTTCTTCAGTCTTTCGAAAAAAAATTATAAAAAAAAAACAAGTAGAAAAGTTAAATTCGACTTGGCCGAATCTATGAATACCCTCCACAATGCCCATTTTAAGTGATAGTAAATTTTCTAACGTGAAAAAAATAACAGTTTTGATTAGAAATATTTTATTTTAAGTAAAAAAAAAATTTTTAGTAATTTTTGAAAAAAATAATTTACTAATTTTTTTTTTGAGTGTAAAATTTTTTTTGAGTGTAAAATTTTTTTCAAGTGTATTTTTTTTTTGTTTTGGTATAGAAATATTTTTGAGTGACAAAAATACGTTGTAAAATATTTTTGTGACTTACCAATGTTTTTTAAACAGGTTTAACGGGTTTTCAACACGTGACTTTAAGGTGAAGCTAATTTGAAATTTACGGATTTGCTAATAACTTTTGAATCACTGGGCCGATTTGGGTGAAATTCAATACGAACTAGGCTGGGGAACGAAAAATATATATGCCAAGCTTCAGCATCCTCAGAATTGCTTTTCGAAAGTTATAGTACTTTTTATCTCATAAATTCACCAAAAACCCTTGCCGAAATTCAGTCTTTTGCTCATAACTTTTGAACCACTGGACCGATTTCGCTGGATTGCAATACCAACCTGACCAGGTAAATACCCAACATATATATGCCAAACTTCAGGAGCCTCCGTAAAGTCTTTCAAAAGTTAACGTGTTTTCAACAGACAGACAGACGGACGAACGGACATCGCTAGATCGTCTTAAAATCGATCGAGGATCATGAATATATATACTTTATGGGGTCCTAGACCAATATTTCGAGGTGTTACAAACGGAATGACAAACTTATATATACCCTCTATCACTAGAGTGGAGGGTATAATAAAAAAAAAATTTTTGATTATTTTTCTTAAAAATTCAAAACTTTTTTGACTTTTTACTCAAATTGGGCCCTTTTTTTTTTGATTCAAAAGAAAGCTTAGGTGATTTCCTTTAAGAGCTATGGGGTCGCTTAGTGGGATGCGAGTGGGATATCTATGAAAAAAACTCTATGGAGTTTTGGGGCTTTTTGAGGATTTTTACCTATTTACGTCCAAATTTGACCCCGGTGAGGGGCAATATGGCAACACCCCACCGCCCTCATTTTTTGGCTCGTGCTTTCTTTTTCGAAACTATAAAAATTAGAGGGTATGGCGGATTAAAATCGAAAACTGTTCCAAAGTTAAAAAAAAAAAATTTTCATAGATATCCCACTCGCATCCCACTATGCGACCCCATAGCTCTTAAAGGAAATCACCTAAGCTTTCTTTTGAGTCAAAAAAAAAAGGCCCAATTTGAGGAAAAAGTCAAAAAAGTTTTGGATTTTTAAGAAAAAAAATCCAAATTTTTTTTTATTTTTTTTATAATTTTTTTTCGAAAGACTGAAGAAATAGCTATCTAAACTACAGTCGAACCCGGTTATAACGAACTCCAAGGGACCAGTAAAAATAGTTCGTTATAAGCGAAGTTCGCTATAAGCGGGGTATATTTTTTATCAATCTAGTTTAATTTCCAAAAAAAATAGATCCAATTTTGTTTTATTTTATGTTTTTTCGTAAATAAACTACTTATTGAGAAGAAATCATTAAAAATATAAATAAATTTTACCAAAATTAAAATATAAACCAAAAAATTCCAACCTTTTGTTAGTTTGATAAACATGATTGCCACACATTAAAAAATATTTATGGGAGTTCGTTATAAAAAGGTAAATATACATGAAATTGTGTTCGTGGGACCATAATAAGCAGTTCGTTTTAACCAAGAATTCGTTATAACCGAGTTCGTTATAAAAGAAGTATTTTGTGTGAAAATTGATGCTAAAACGTTGGGACTTTAGAATTAGTTCGTTATAACCGAGAATTCGTTATAACCTAGTTCGTTATAACCGAGTTTGACTGTATTTGGGACATGTTTTGCTAAAAACAATAGGTAAGGAGTTACATGGATGAGAATATACACCTCTTTGGCCAAAATGTCAAATTTCGACCCCCTCTAACTCAGAGAGTTCTTGACCGATCTCCTTGAAAAATTGTGTATGAACTACTATCCAATTGGACTAACCTTGGTGCAAAATTTCATCCCGATCGGAAGACATCGGTTTCAAAAGTTGTGTCAGTTGACACGAAAACCCCCATAATTTTATCCAATTTTTGGAAAATTTTACCTCTATATTAGAGATGCGCGCGTGACACGAACTTTTCGTGATTCACGTGACTAACGCGTGAATCACGCGTGATCGTGAGTGAAATTTATTTTTACTCACGTGCGTGAGCGTGCGTGAGTAATTTTTGTTTCGTGAGTTTGCGTGATTTTTTTTTGTGCTGTTTGAAACAGAAAACGAGTAGAAAAATCGTCATTATATTGAATTTAGAGGGAAATTAATCCAAAATTGTGATTTTTATTATTGTTTTAAGAAAATTCAATACATTTTGTTCAAGAAATCAAAAGAAGTGAAATAAAAATTTGCTAATTTTAATTTCGTGAGTCTTCGTGAGCGTGATTTTTTCGTGAGCGTGAGAAAAATTTTAGTTACTCACGTGAGCGTGCGTGAACGTGATCAGAAAAAAGAATTTCGTGCGTGATCGTGCGTGAGTAATATTTTTATTTCGTGAGCGTGAGCGTGCGTGAATCAAAATTCACTCACGCGCCCATCTCTACTCTATATATAATTATGTCTTAAAAATAAAGATTTTTTTTTCAATTATTTAGGGATAATTTCTTTGGCGGCAAGAATTTCTTCCATTTAAGCAAAATTATGGCCTTTTTACCAGTACATGAACTAAAATTGTTTTCTAGCAGTTAAGAAAATTCCCCAACTTTCAGTTAAATTTAACTAAATTGTGGAAAAATTTATAAACTATTTTGAAGAAAATTTTTCCAAAGTTGAAGTTAATTCTTTTTTTTTTTTTTGTTGAGTGTGTTATAATTAAAACAAAAGGACGCATATTGAGGTTTTGAAGTAAATCATAAATTTATTTAAATTTTAACTTTTTTCTTAACAACAATTTCTTTTAACAACAATTATGTTTAAAGTATTTAACGAAATATTATACTATTTAGTAAAACTACCCCCGCCCCTACCACCACAAAAAAAAATTTTACATACATACTTAAATTTACAAAAACAATTGTCTTATTTTAATTAACTTGTATTTAATTATTAATATTTACAAATTTCATTACAATTGTATTAACAAATTCATTTACACTTAAAAATATAGAAATCATTCAAAAAGATTTTCAAAGCTGAGTTGTTATTTATTCTTCATTCCATTTCATATTAAATAAGCTAAATGTATGTCCAACAGCAGCATCCAAAAATAGCGTCCAAAAGCAGAATCCAAAAACAGCTACAAACCCCTGCCAAACTTTAATAAAAGTTTTGTATTTAAAAAAAAAAAATCTTTTGGGCGATAAAAATTTATCTTCCACTACATATACAAGTTTCAAATATCAAATTTTTTTTGGTGAAACGCCATAAGACCTTAATAATAAAATGGCGAAAAAAGGTTTCAATATAATTTTTTAAATTTTTATTATACTTTAATTCAATTCATCAATTGTTTATATAGTGATGAAAGCTTGATTTCAAGAACACAAAAAAAAAATATTTTTGATTAATTTTCAATTAAAATATTGTCATATAAATAAATAATTTAATTGTATTTACAAACTGTGTTGTTTAATCGAAACTCAATTATTTTATTTGTCAATACAATTAACTTTTGGTTAATTTAACAACATTGAGTATGCTACTGAATTAAAGTATATTTTAAGCTTTAGCTAAAAAATTATTTCTTTTTTAATTTACTTATTGAAAGCTTTCCAAATTTTGAGCACACACAAAAAATTATTGGCTAAAAATTTTCAATTAAATCTATAGATCAACAAAATTTAGATGAGTCAATCAATGTTTTGATTAAAATTTTAGTTATTTTTTGTTACAAATTTTCAGCATACCAGATTTTATTTTCGCTTTAATTTATTTGAATAGATTCATTCAAAAATATACAAAATAATCGGGATTTACTTTTTTATTGTTGGCAACATACAGGAAAGCAAAAAGATGATTTTTTTGATAATTTTGTCATAAGCTTACAATACATTTGTTAAATCAATCATTATTTTGATTGACTTTAAATAAAAAATTTATCAAATTTTTGATCAAAATCGAAAAAAATGTTTGATTGAAAAATTTTCAATCAATCACCTACAATTTGATGATTGGTATAACAATTTATTTAATTGGAGGAATTTCAATCAACAAATTGATTGAATCCGCGTTTTTGTTGATTGAAATTCGTTTAAAATTTTTTCTGTGCACTAATCAAGTTACATTGTCCAGTTCAAGCTTGAAGTTATACATGCATGTATTTTCCAGTCTTATATATGGGTGTTTTCGCCTCAAGCGACACAACTTTTGAAACTGATGTCTTCCGATCGGTATAAAATTTGCACCAAGGTTGGTCCAAGTGGATAGTAGTTTTGACACAATTTTTCAACGAGATCGGTCATGGACTCTCTGAGTTAGAGGGATGCGAATGGGATATTTATGATTTTTTTTTTTTTTTTGTAACTCATAAAAACGGTTTTCCAATTTTTAGCATATGGGGCATTCCAGGCCAAATCACTCACTTTTAGACCCGACCCCCTTGATTAATTATACCCTATACCACACTGTGGTACAGGGTATAATGAGTTTGTGCTGATGTTTGTAACTACCCGAAATATTGGTACTAGACCCACCTTTAAGTATACCGATCGACTCAGAATCACTTTTTGAGTCGAATTAGCGATGTCCGTCCGTCCGTCTGTTCAGGTAAACCGTATAAACACGATACAGGTCGCAATTTTTATTCAACTGACTTGAAATTTGAAACTTAAGCCTTTCTTGGCCCAAGGACGAAGCCTGGAAAAAATCGGTCCATATTTAGACCTAGCCCCCATACAAAGGTCCTCCCTCTTTAGTTTTGGCCCAAATGACTCTAATAACCGCATTTTAATAGGTATATTTTCGAAATTTGGCAGGTGATCATGTTTCATCCACACAAATCACCATTCCGAATTTTAAAGAAATCGGACCAGTTCTTCTTGTAGCCCCCATACAAACCACCTTCCCGATTTTCATATAAATCTCTCAAATTTCATGAAAATAGAAAATATTTAATTAAAATTTTGTTTGTGTATGTTAAACGCGTACTTAAATAACTTTATAAAATCTGATAGTCATCGGACCAGTTTTGGACTTATGACGGGCCAAAATTTCGCCCGATATTCAGTTAAAGCGGTTTATTGTCAACAAATAAAAGCCCATTTCACTCAAATTTGATTTGTTAGTGTTTTTTACATTTATTAAAGATTTGACAAAATATATATCTAATCGGTCCATAGGACCCGGTTTCCGGGGCCAATTTTCGGAAAACTCTGGTGTAGGGTATTATATGGTCGGTAAGGGTGGGATAGTGTTGTGTGAGATTTTAAGCAGCAGTATTTCGAATCGCTAGAACCCTTCATTTTGTGAGGTTCGTAAAAAAAGTGTATGAGCCAAAAAATGGGGGGTGTCGGATAGGATCTAGGGGTCGCTCATCGGGGTCAAAGTTGGGCGTACACGGGAAAAAATTCACAAAAAGCCCCACAACTCCCCTGGTTTTGTCCCTAGAGGGGTCAAATATGAGACCGGCCCCCATTATTTTTTCGCCCCAACCTTTACCTAAGCCCTATCTCCTCTCCTTAAGGGGGCTCCCATACAAAGGTTGAATGTTAAAAAATATTTTCTCCTACCTCTCTAGCTGTCCTAGAAGTGACCCTAGAGGAATCAAATGTATGACCGACCCCCAATATTTTTTTATCCCCAACATTTTCTTAGAACATACCTACCCTCTATCTTCAGCCGTTAGGGTGGTCCCCATACATTTTTTTTATTTTTTCTTATTTTTAAGTCTTAAGGGGGTTCCCACACATTTTTTATAATTTTTGTATATAAAATCAGATCTTACCGCTCCCATGGTGCCTCTTAGGAACGGGAAATGCAGACTGACCCCCAATAATTTTTGCCCCCTACTTTTTGTCCCAACATACCTACGTCGTATTTCCACTTTGTTAGGGTAATATTTTTTCCTCTCCATTACGGCACAACACGTTGTTATAGTCCTCTAATAATTTTACGCCTCTTTCGGCAGCGTCGTTGAAAACATGTAATTGAAGTAATAGCCCTGTTTTTTGCTGTTTTTAGATGACAAGTCGGGTCTAAAAGTGAGTGATTTGGCCTGGAATGCCCCATATGCACTATTAGGTGTGGGATAGTTCACCTGTTTTTGATTTCGATCCGCCACTCCCTCTAATTTTGTTAGGTTCAAAAGAGTAAGCATGAGCCAAAAAATAAGGGACGTGGGATCGGGACATCGGGGTAAAAGTTGGGTGTAAAGGGGTAAAAATCCACAAGAAATCCCCTACAACTTCTCTAGAAACGCCCTTGGTGGGGTGCAATGTGAGACTGACCTGCACTGATTTCTGCCCCCCCCCCCCCCCCCCCCCCCTCCCTCACATTTTTCCTGGTAACATACTTAACTTCTATCTCCACTTCCAAGGGGGCTCCAATACAAAATGACATTTTTATGAAATTTGCTCCTACCGCTCCTTGACCGATCTCGTTGAAAAATTGTGTTCAAATTACTATCCACTAGGACCACCCTTGGTGAAAATTTCATACCGATCGGAAGACAACGGTTTCAAAAGTTGTGTCACTTGAGGCGAAACCCCTACTAGATATTAAAATTCAAGCTGTCGCTTGAAATCCATTTACTGGCTTATACCACATTAATCACTCAAGTCCGCATCAAAAAATCTATAATCTATTAAACAATTTTTTGCAAAATTTGGAATTGAGTAGTTTTTTAATTTCATATCACTGGCATATTGTGCGACTCCATCTCGTACATTTGTCAACATTTGATCTAGGGTTTTGGTAGCAGCATTTGTTTGCAGTTCTTCACAAAGTTTTTGTAAATAAACTTTGCCAGGTTCGGGTTCACCTTTCTTAAATAAATTATAACTTATAGTTCCTTCCTCGGTGCAATATGATATGTAATGATAATCAAGAAATTTTTTTGTGCCCACACTCGGTGTCTTTGAATCGGTTTCGAAACCTTTGAAATCATTTAAATTGCCACGACAACATTGTACCACCAGCCATTTAAGTTTTTTATCCAGCTCCTTTATGCTAAAGAATGGATTGAGTAGAGTCCTTTTAATATCTAAACGCTCCTTGCATTTACAAAGTGCAGCTGTGCCATCTGTTGTACCATGAGCCATGCAAAATATTGCAACGAAATGGGCTTCTTGAAATTTGTTAAGCCAAATATCAGATGTTTTTACTGAAATTTTAATAAAAACAAATTTTAATAAAAATGTAATGGTTGATCAAAAACGGTTAAACGTTCAACAAAGGGTTAATGGTGTTTTTAACAAAGTGTTACAATCTCAAAGGCGTCTAGGAACTTAACAAGTATTCATTTTATGGATCCATATTGATTCTACACTCAAAAAAATAAAACTGTAAAGTTAACAATTTTGTTTTTAGTTAAATTGAGTTAAGGGCAGTTTACATGTTAACCACCCTTGACCACCCGTATCTACTATTTCCCAGTATTGGTGATACGATTTGCCGGGTTTAAATAATTTTGTATGAAAAATTATTTGAATTTGACAATTGTTATCCTCCAATACTGGGAAATAGTATATAAGGGTAGTCAAGGGTAGTTAACATGTAAATCAAGCTTTAACTGGCTTTTTAGCAAATTTTTAGTTACTACTTTTTTTAGTCGAGTTCAATTTACGAAAATACTAGTTTGGAACAAATTTTGAATTAATTTTTTTTGTTGCCTTCAAAACTGAGTTAACGAATTTTTACTAATTAATTTGCTGATTTTTCGTAACATATTTCTTAAGTGAAAAGAGTTCTACGTAAGCTGAACTTAATGCTGTGAAAAAATAGCAAAAAATTAATGAAGTGTTAGTGTTTAAAGTGTTCGGTGAAATAAAAAAAAAATGTCAACCTAAAAATGTAAAAAAAAAATTTATATAAATAAATATAAATATTTTGTTAATTTTAGTTTACAAAAAGTAACAAAAATTTTAGCTGAATTCAACTAATTTTTTTGTATACAGTGGCTCAAAGTAATAATGGAACAGCGTATATTTGTTAGCAGTTCTTTAAAGACAAAGTTTTAAATACTAAACCTGATTGTTATCAATCGACTATTTTTAAAAAAAGTGCTACATAGGAAATTTTCCAAGCTTGAATTTAAGCTTGATAGCGTCCAGATTGAGCAAATATTAAATGATATACGAGGGTCGCAATGGAAAATGAAATTATTTGTAGATATTTTTTTGAAATTTTTTTAAAAATATTTCTAAGTCGATTTTTTCCAAGTTCAAACATTAAAAATTTAAAAAATTACCCAATAATTTTTATTTAGTCATCAGCTTGTTTTTCCAACAATCCAAACAAAAAATGAAATTTTTTAAATACAATAGAAGAAATCCGCATTTTTTGACCTCCAACTCTTTCGACCACCAATTTGTTGTAAACAAAGAAAATATTTTATTGTTTATTAATTTGAGTACATCTAAGTATATAGTAATGAGTAGGGATGAGATTTTCATGCACTAAAAAATCGAAAATATGCGCTTAAAATATGCGCTAAAAAATTCAAAATATGCACTAAAAAACATAAAAATATGCACTAAAAAATAAAACGTGTGCAATAAAAATCTTGTTTTCATAGGAAAAACTTCCTTAAAAGCAAAAAGTAATGTCGTGTTTAAAAAGTAACATTTAAAACTTTATATAAGCAACATTTTTTTAGAAATTAATACAATCTATAAAAAATAAATTTAAAGAAAAAAAAATTTTTTCTTATTTCCAAAATAAATTTTTAAAATTTAAAATAGTTCTTTAAACAAATAAATTTCAATTTGTGGTTTTGCTAATTTATGCCAAAATATGCAAAAATATGCACTTAAAAGTTGGAAATATGCACAAAATATGCTTTTAAAACCAAAATATGCAAAAATATGCATTTTCACCAAAATATGCAAAAATATGCAAAAACAAATCGATGCCATTTTAACGCAAATTTCTTGATTCGGAAAGATAACTGGTCGATATCGTTTTTAGACTATCGACAAAAAACATGCATTTGCATGGAAATCTCATCCCTAGTAATGAGATATAAGAATAATTAAAATTGTTCTTTGTTTACAAAAAATTGGTGGTCAAACGAGTTGGAGGTCAAAAAATGCGGATTTCTTCAACTGTATTTAAAAAATTTTATTTTTTGTTTGGGTTGTTGTAAAAACTAGCTAATAACTAAATAAAAATTATTGGATAACTTTTTAAATTTTTACCTTCAAATTCATAAAAGTTTAAAGAGGCTAATAAGAGGTTTAAAAAACAAATTTTGTATGGAAATTCGATTAATAAACCTTTTATTAAACGCTTTTGTTTTTTTATGAATTTGGACGTTAATGTTTGAACTTGGAAGAAATCGACTTAGAAATATTTAAAAAAAAATTTCAAAAAAACATCTACAAAAAATTTCATTTTCCAGTGCGACCCTCGTATCTCATTTAATATTTGCTCAATCTGGACGATATCAAGCTTAAATTAAAGCTTGGAAAATTTCCTATATAGTACTTTTTTCAAAAATAGTCGATTGATAATAATCAGGTTTAGTATTGATAACTTTTCCTTTAAAGAACTTCTAACAAATATATGCAGTTCCATTATTACTTTGAGTCACTGTATATGAAAATAAAAATGTTACGAAATTTTCAGCTAAATTTTTAGTTAAAGTTACGTTTTTTTTTGCTACATTCATTCTACGAAAAGTTTGCTAAATATTTTTAGTTAAATTAACCAGAAATTTAGTAGGCCCAAAATCAGGTGCTTTTTTAGTTGAATTTAACAAAATTTTTTGAAAATTTTGATTTATTTTTTTTTTTGAGTGTAAGACGAGTCTGTGTATACTCTCTGATCAAATTCTAATACCCGCCAAAAGTGTCGGCCCCCTAAGGGAAACTCTCATGCAAAATATCACTCCGATCGGAGTTATCTTCTGTCCACACTTTGAGCCTTAAAATTGTTTTTGCAAATATTTTTGTATAATATTTGATCGTAAATACTTAAATACGAAATTTTAAGATATCATTAACCAGTTCAAACTCGATACCAAAAAAATGTGAAATATGGCGGATATCCGCCATATTTCACATCGCGGAATCGCGAGGGAAAGTTAACGGATTTCAAGGAAACGTTGGTTTTATCAATAATTTGGATTAATAAAATCTTATAAATTAATTTTTAGGCAAAGTAACAGTTTTTTGACGTCGTGGCATTCTATTATATAACTTTTAGGCTATCATGAATTCCTACCGATCTAGGACGTCTTTAACCCACATTGGCTGGGGGTCAAAAATTACCCCCGCAGATAATTTGAAGTTTAGAGCTTAAATGTTGTGCTATAAACAAGTATAAAACGGCTTTTGTGTTTTGTAACCCAACTATTATTTCGTATTAATATATTATCTTTAAAAAAATTGATAACCCTTCTTGGCAGGGGATCAAAAATGACCCATTTAGTAAAATATATGGGGCATTCTATATCAAATCGGACACTTTAAAAATTTTTTTTTTAGATTTTCCGAATTTGTTTACAGTTTTTAGTACCCTTCGAAAACTGCTTCGTGGTAAATTTTCAGATTTTTTTGATGACCCGTTCAAAAGATATCGAATTTTTAAAAATTAGTAGTTTTTTCCTTTACTCAAATTTCTTTTACTCATAACTTATTCAATAATGGTCCAAATATCAAATTTTTTTTTTTCAAAATGTTTGTTTTTTTACGTACTTTTAAAAAAAATCCCAAAAAATTCTTAAAAGTTTTAAAATTTAAATCTCATTTTTGAAAATGTTTGTACTCTTCGATTTTTTTGACATTTATTTGTGTAAAACTTTTATCGATTCTACAAATTTTTTGCCCAGGAGGATCGTGGGATAACGATTATTTCTATTTTTTTTAAATTTTTTGAAAAAAATTTATTGTAATTTTTCAATCTTAAAATCATTTCTACTGCTCCAATGGTGCGTCATAGAGAGGTCATTTAAAAGACTGACCCCCATTAATTTTTAAGTCTTAACATTTCTTTGGAACAATCCAATACCCTATCTCCAATTTCTAAAGGGGCTCCCACACAAAACAAAATTTTTTTTTAAATTGCTCCAACCGCTCTAGCTGAAAATAAAAAAATTGTTTGGGGACCGCCTTAACAATTAGAGATAAAGGGTAGGTGTGTTCAGAGAAAATGTTTGGACTAAAAAAATATTGTGGGTCGGTCATACATTTTGTTGCTCTAAGGGCACTATTAGGGCAGTTAGAGCGGTTGGAGCAAATTTTAAAAAAATGTCGTTTTGTATGGATGAATGTCGCTTAAAAATTGGAGATTGGTAATTAGTTTGTTCCAAAGAAATGTTAAGACGAAAAAAATTAATGGGGGTCGGTCTTATAAAGGAACCCTCTATGACGCACCATTCGAGCAGTAGAAATGATTTAAAAATTGGAAAATTACAATAAAATTTTTTCAAAAAATTTAAAAAAATAGTAATAATCGTTATCCCACGATCCTCCTGAGCAAAAAATTTGTAGAATCGATAGAAGTTTTACACAAAAAAATTAAAAAAAAAAATCGAAGAGTTTAAACATTTTCAAAAATGAGATTTAAATTTTAAAACTTAAAAATCGCATACTAGAGCGCTTTTTAGAATTTTTTGGGATTATTTTTTTAAAAGTACGTAAAAAATCAAAAATTTAAAAAAAAAAAATTTTTAATTTTGGACCATTATTGAAGAAGTTATGAGTAAAAGAAGTTTGAGTTAAGGAACAAACTACCAATTTTTAAAAATTCGATATCTTTTGAACGGGTCATCAAAAAAATTTACCAGGAAGGAGTTTTCGAAGGGTACTTAAAACTGTAAAAAAATTGGGAAAATCTAAAAATTTTTTTTTTCAAAGTGTCCGATTTGACCTGGAATGCCCCATATATATTTTGTTGATATCAAAAAATTCAAGCACCGGGATCAAGTTTTTGCAGGGGTCAATTTTGACCCCGGCCAATGTGGATTAAAGTTATCTTAAATTGGTAAGATTTTTGGGCTTATTTAAAGTTATCTAATAGATTGCCACAAATTAATTTTCATTAAAAAAATAAAAAAATGTTATTGAATGGGTCATTTTTTACCCCCTGCCAAGAAGGGTTAACGATTTTTTTTAAAGATAATATATTAATACGAAATAGTAGTTGGGGTATAAAACACAAAAGCCGTTTTATACTTGTTGATAGCACAAAATTTAATCTCTAAACTTCAAATTTTCTACGGGGGTCATTTTTGACCCCCCAGCCAATGTGGGTTAAAGACGTCCTACATCGGGAAAATTTCATGACAGACTTACAGTTATCCAGTAGAATGCCATGACACCAAAAAACCGTTAATTTGCAGAAAAATTAAATTTATAAGATTTTATTAATCCAAATTATTGATAAAACATGCTGTTCCTTGAAATCCGCTAACTTCCCCCCGCGATTTTCAAAAAATGGTCCGACGGATATTTGCCACATTTCGCATTTGTCTTCTCCAAGGTGTTCTTAATGAATTCAGAAAGAAAAAATTATATATATTTTAATTTTTTTTTTAATAAAATTTTCAAATTTTGAAAAGAGGTGTTTTGAGAACGCCACCAAAATCATGGCATTTTTATACCCTCCAACCACAGTATGGGGGTATACTCACTTTGTCATTCCGTTTGTAACGCATCGAAATATCGGTCGGGGACCCCATAAAGTACATATATTATTGATCCATGATCGATTCTAAGACATTCTATGAATTTCCGTCTGTCCGTCCGTCTGTCTGTAGATAACACAATGCAGTCCAAAATAAAGCAGCTAGACTCCTGAAGTTTGGCATAAATATGTCTCATGTTCATTGTCAGGTTAAGTTCGTGAATGGGCAAAATCGGGCCAGGGGGAAAAAAGTTCCCCGTGAAGAACTGAACCAACCTCTGAAAAATACACTTTTTTACATGTTTTTTTTTTGTATTTTTGTTTAATAAATAAAACATTTGGTATATTTATCACGATTGGAAGGTGCTCTCAACGTCCCCCATTGACCCCATCACAACTTAGCACTAAAGTTTTGGAAAAAAGTGCCAAGTGCTAAGTTAGCACTTTTTTAAATTTTTTTAGCATTTTTAGCATTTTTTTTTACATTTTAATTTGTTTTTTTAAATCTCTTGTAAACATTTTTAGCCTGCGGCGCTTTCTTTGCACCTGTATAATGAAATAACTCCCAAATCGTATGGAATTTATTTAATGTTTTTTCTTGGGACTTATTTCATGGCGCCTACACAGAAAATAATATCGTGATTTTTTTTTTAATTAAAAATGGATTTGATATTAAATTTAACTTCAATTAAACATTTTAATTGATTCAATTAATGTTTTAATTGAATTCTTAACTTTACTGAAAATAAAAATAAAATAAACAAACGAAACCGGTTTTGTATGCATTAGTGTTAGTAGCCAATGAAAAAATAAATGCAAAAAACAACAAAAAAAACTTTTGAACTATTGTTTTGTATATTTTGGTGGTAGCAGCCAATGAATACATAAAAGCAACAAAAAAATTTACTTTTATTGTTTTCTTTAAGGCGAGCGGTCGTTGCGGATAAAGTGTTGTGCTAATAAAATGTGTACAGTTGAATCAAAAAAATAATATAGAGGCATTTGCCTTGTGTTTTGCACATTGAAATATAATACAATTTTTTTTGATTCAACTTTACTAAGGCGACAAAAATGCATGCAATAACAAGATTTAAAAATAAAAATGTAATTTTAAATAGTTATTGATATTTTAAAATACTACCATAATGTTTCTATGCAAAACTATACCAAGTGTTTATATTTAATAAAGAAAATAAATTTCTTAATAATGTAAAACAAAAACATTCTATGTTTATTTATTTTATGGCATTTTTTGAAGTTCAACTTTTAAAATTAAATTGAGTTTTGGTCTTTTTTCAATTAAAAATTTTATGTGCATCAATAAATCTATATTATTGATTTTCAATTTTATATTATTTTTTTTAAGTTTATTTAATTACAATTTTAATTGGTTTTCCATTTTATTTTCAATTAAAACTTTAATTGATTCAATTAACAATTTAATTAAGTTTTAAAACTATTTTCAAACAAAATGAGTAATTAATATGCGCATTTTCGTGATACGTCCGAAATCAATTAATTTTTTAATTGAATCAACGAATTTCGTAATTGAAATTCATTTTTATTTTTTTCTGTGTAATTGAAAATCAGAAATCCTAAGAAATTAAGAAAGTATAAATTGAAATTCAAAAATTTAGAAAATATAAGTTGAAATTCAAAAATTAAGAAAATATAAATTAAAATTTAGAAATCCCAGTTAAAATTCAGAAAACCCAATTAAAATTTAAAAATTCAGATAGAAATTAAAAAAAAATTGAAATTCAAAAATACCAATTGAAATTCAGAAAACCCAATTGAAATTTAGAAAAATGAAATTGAGAAAAACCTATTTAAATTTAGAAAACCTAATTGAAAAACAGAAAACCTTTTTAAAATTCAGAAAATTCAATAAAAAACTAGAAAACCATTGGAAATTCAGAAATCCATATTGTAATTAAGAAGATTTTAATTGAAATTCAAAAATCCCAATTGAAATTCAGAAAACCCAGTTTAAATTAAGAAAACGCAATCGAAATTCAGAAAAAAATCAAAGCTCGGGAAACCAAATGGAAATCAAGAAAATATATGTACCGGTTACACTAGTTTACAAATCAAAAAAAAATAAAATTTATTGAAACCGTAACAAAAAAATTTGTTATGGTTCTTTTTTAAGCCTGATCCTTAACTAAGATAACAAAGTCGGTTTGATGAAAATCTATGGGTTGTCACCGAAGTTATTACTTATTATATGAAAATACACACAAAAAACACTATGGTATTTAACCCAGTTTTTATTTTTGCATTTTAAATACAAAAAAATTTAAGGAAATTTTTATGCGTAGTTTCAAAAAATTCATTATAACTTTGGTGATTGCCCATAGATTTTTATAAAACCCATTTTGTTATATTTGTATAGGTTCAGGCTTTTTGGTAATTAAAAAAAATTGTAACGATTCGTAAAAAAAAAAGTAAAAATTAGTTTTTTGATCAACAAATGAATTTTTTTGATAAAAAAAATAATTTTTACATTATATTTGTCTATTGCAAGTAAACTATTGAACAGATGGTAACGTGTGCAAAGTTTGTTGCAAAATGATTAACTTTAATTTGGTTTTTATCACGAGTAGATCGGAGGTACATTACTAAAGATATAGTGGAAACAGTGAAAATAACTCCAAAAAACGCAAAAAAATTTATTAGAAGTATTTTTTTCTATAAAATTTTTAAGTTTAGCGGTCAAAAAAAAATATGTAGACGCAGTAAGTGCGCATTTTCGTTGTAAACTACAGTTATTGTTAAAAATCATTATTTGTTAATTTAATAAATGAAAAAAAAAATCTAGCACTTTTTTTTTTGTCTGCCCGAGTAAAAAAGCTTTTATATAATTATATATAATTTGATAAAATTATATAAATTTATATCAAATTATATATAATTATATATAAAATTATTTGTGTTGAAATATTTTTATATATAATTATATATAATTAGATCTGCTTTATAAAATTATATATAATTTTATATACAACATCTCTGATGATATCTTGCATCATTTTTAAAACCTTCCAATAATAGTATTGGGGTATACTCACTTCTGTGAGTATATCGTGTCGAATCATCAGTCTAGGACCCCATAAAGTATATACTACTACAATATTATTGATCCATGATCGATTTTAAGAAAGTTCGTCCGTCTTTATAAGACTCCTGACACTATACGCATATGACTTATGGTCAAATGCTGTTTAAGTTTGTAAATGGGCAAAATAGGACCAAAGGGCAAATAGTTCGTCTTGAAGGCCTAAGCTAACCTCTGAAAAACGACATAAAAAAATAAAATTGATATGTAAATAATTAAATACATATAATTTTCAAAATTAGCGTGTGCAAAAATATTAAAACAAATACGTTGTGCTTTTTAAGTTTAAGCTTTGATTTATCAGTTTGGATCTGCGAATCAATTTTTAAAATTATATTTTTTGCACCAATAAATAAAAAATTGTGTTTTGAGTGTTGCATTTATTAAATTTCATAACAATATTTTTTTTAGTGTCAACTTTCAAAATAGTTTTTTTTGGAAAATTTAATTGTCAATCAAAAAAAAAAAAATATGAAATTTTGTAATTTAATTTTTCTTGAAATCGAAATGGCTTCTGGTAAGAAAACTTTTTAATTGTGCTTTAAATATATGTAATGGTCAAATATGTATAATTTTTGTTCTTGTTTCAGGAAAGAAAATCGCTAAAGGTGCAGTGTTTATTAAGAAGAACAACAGCAGAGTTAGAAATTGGATGAAAAGAATTATGAAGGACATTGTGTAAGTAACTTTCATCTCATTTGTACTTTTTCGGTAATATTGGTTTTTCAAACCTCTTTGCCGGAATTAACGTTTCCAAAATAATTTAAATTATGTAACCGACATTTATCCAATACCGTTACTCATTTTTATACCCTCCACTTAGTGATAGAGGGTATATATAAGTTTGTCATTCCGTTTGTAACTCATCGAAATATCGGTCTGGGACCCCATAAAGTATATATATTCATGATGCCCGATCAATTTTAAGACATTCTAGCGATGTCCGTCTGTCCGTCTGTCCGTCTGTCCGTCTGTCTGTGGAAAATGCTCTCGCGGACAAAATATTGCACAGAGAGGACTGAAACTTAACATATATATTGGAAGTTCTCCCGAGAAGTTTGGTATTGCATTTGAGCGATATCGGTTCAGCGGTTCAAAAGTTATGAACGAAAATGTGAGCACACCTCAAAAATTTCAGTACATTCAACATAACCTAAAAATACAAAATGCTTTAATTCGGCTTCTGGTTGACATATGTGAACATAATTGAACACCAAATGGTATTTAAACAAGTACGAACATATTTTTTGACAAAAAAAGAAAAAAATCGCGGATTTTTTTTTACCAAATTTTTTTTCGCGGAAATTTTTTTTTTCAAATTTTTTTTTTTTCAAAAGTAATTTCCTTTTAAATAAAGTTGTTTGCAATAATCTTTTTGAAATTGTGGAGGGTATCACTACATTCGGCAAGGCCGAATTTAACTTTTTTACTTGTTTTATTTATTTTTTTCAGATGGTCGATATTGGTTACAAAATAAATATTGTCGCAAATTATTTTTATTATAACATATGGATCATCAGGTATAGCGACCCTCTTGGAAAGCGAATAATTAGTGGTTTTACTGAAGTCAACACAACTCGTATGCCGCATTGTTTCCAAGGAAAGAAAAGTCCAATCCAGCCGGCCAAACAAAATGTAAATGTCAGATCAGCAATTAAAGGTAATTTAAATATGTACATATGTGCTTTTATGTGCCTATTATAATATACATTTTTTATTTTTTCTAGATTCCGCAAAAAACGCACCGAAAGGGGCTGAGATCTGGATGAAACCAAAAGAACACTTCAATAAAATCTGATTTATGTGCTTTTTTATATAATTGCTAATGTTTTTTTTTTTTAATTCGATAATTATTGCAATTATATAACTTTTGAATTGTTTTTTATAAATAATCGTTAATTATTTTACAATTTACTGTAAATACGATATATTTATGTTTCTAATAAATTAAAAAACACACAAAATCATCGTTTCTATACAAATTAGGATAATATTTTATTAAATTATGCGTGGGTTACTTTATATCTTTTTACATAAAATTATATATTTTTATATAAAATTATATCAAATTTGATAAAATTTGATAAAAAACTTTTTCGGATCTAATTTTATCAAATTATATCTAATTTTATATAATTTGATATAAGTTGATATAATTTTATATAATTTTATAAAATTTTATCCACCAATTCCTGGATATAATTATATATAATTTTATCAAATTATATATAATTTGATAAAGGTGGGTTATATAAAATTATATATAATTATATATAAAAATTTTTACTCGGGTGTAGAGTATTTTAGCACTTTTTTTTCTGCCATTTAGCATTTTTTCAAAATTCTCTTATGGCAACACTGTCACTAATACTTATTCAAGCGAAATACGACTCTGTTACACTTCTATTTTTTTCTATGCTAGTGATAGAGTTACATTCCGTTTGTAACACATCGAAATGTTGGTCTAGGACCCCATAAATTATATATTCTCATGATCCTCGATCGATTTTAAGTCGATCTAGCGATGTCCGTCCGTCTTTCTGTCTGTCTGTCCGTCCGTAGAAAACACGCTAACTTTTGAAAGACTTTACAGATGCTACATAAGTTTGGCATATATGTTGGTCATTTACCTGGTCAGGTTGGTATTGCAATCCAGCCAAATCGGTTGATTGGTTCAAAAGTTATGAGCAAACGAGTAAATTTCGGCAAGGGTGTTTTGCGAATTTACGAGATAAAAAACACGATAACATTCGAAAGACAATATGTAATGAGAATGCTGAAGCTTGACATGTATCTTTGCCGTTTCCCAGTTCTGTTTGGTATTAAATTTCAGCTCAAACGGTCCAGTGGTTCAAAAGTTATAAGCGAAACCCTGAATTTCAGATTAGTTTCATCTTAAATGCCACGTGTTTAACAAGTTTTAAAAGCATTGGTGGTAACTTAACAATGCTTTTGAAACTTATTTGGTTTTAAAGCAATGCTTTTTAAACTTGTTTTGTTTTAAAAGCATTGGTAACTTAAAAATTACACTCGAAAAAAATGTTACACTCAAAAAAATTTTACACTAAAAAAAATTTTTACACTCAAAAAAAAACATGTGTTTTTTGTTACAAATATTTTTACAGTAAAAAAAACATTGCACTCGAAAAAAATTTTACACTCAAAAAAAAAATTAGTAATTTTTCTTTTTTTTTTTAAATGCAAAAAAGAGTTTTTGTTTTTTTTACAAAAATTACAATATTTTGTGTACATACGTACGTCCATTCACTCAGAAATATTTTTACAGTAAAAAAAACATTGCACTCGAAAAAAATCTTACACTCAAAAAAAATAGTAATTTTTCTTTTAAAATATTTCAAATCAAAATTGTTAATTTTTTCACGTTAAAAAATGTACTAGCCTTTAAAAAAGTGTATTGTGGAGGGTATTCATAGATTCGGCAAAGTCGAATTTAACTTTTCTACTTGTTTTTTTTTAAAGTCCTTTTTTGCAAAAACCCCACTTTTGAGGCTAAAAGTGGAGGCAGAAGATAAACTCTGATCGGAGTGATATTTTGCATGTGAGTTTCCCTTAGGGACCGACACTTTTGGCGGGTATTAGAATTTGATCAGAGAGAAAAGCACAAAAACGAGCCACCCTAGTGTATACTTAAAAAAAAGAAATAACTTAAACTTTGGAAAATTTTTCTTCAAAATAGTTTGTAAATTTTCCCACAATTAAGTTAAATTTAACTGAAAGTTGGGGAATTTTCCTAACTGCTTGGAAAAAATTTTATTTCTTTTACTGTTAAATATGCCATAATTTTCCTTAAATGGAATTCCCTAATTCATATAAGAAATCCTTACCGCCAAAGAAATTTCCCTAAATAATAAAACAAAATTTAAACAAAATTTAGTTAAAAAAAGTTCAGTTTTAGGACGTAATTTACTACCAATTAGTTCATTTATTTTTATTTTTTCATGCTTGCTTGTGTAGTTCACATTTGGTTTATTATTTGAAGTGTATAAAAAAAAAGAGTTTGATCTTGTATAACAGAAATGTTTTTTTTTTAAACTAAAAAGTGGGAAATTTTTTCCCATTTTATAGTTCAAATTGGTCCTTATCTTTAAGAAAAAAAAAACGGACTTAAAAATAGGAATACATGGCAATGTAACTCTCACTTGTTTTTAAATTTTTTTTTATGTATAAAAACACCTTTATGGTTCACAATAATACCTACTTTCACGTATTTTCGATTTTAAATCATTTGTATTTTCTAAATCAATCCAATTGACAATCTCAGCATTGAATACATTTTTAAATGTTTTTGTAATTGTTTGAATATCTTCCACCGCTGCTGGTCTATCATATTGGGTTCCGACTAAAAACACGATCGCCCTTTTAGTAGATCCGGGTAGAGAAGATGAAGGCGTATTGGAAGTAACTGGATCCATTCTGTAAAAAGGATTTATGGTTTTAGTTGTTAGTTTTCAGTAAGATTAAATTAAAAAAAAGCATTACAAACTCCTTAGATTTAACACAATCGGATTAGCAAAGTTTAATTTTTTTTTTGTTATTTGAAGCTCAAAATTTTAACACTTTTTTTAAATTTGTAAAGTAGGTTCACTTCCCGAAAAATATATCCGCTAAGGCTGGGTTTTTGCCAATGTTGATTCTAAGGGGGTCAAATGGGTAAAAAAATGTACTTTTGTATAATGGTAATACAATCTTAAAATTTAGAATGTAGGATCCTTTTGTGAAAAAAGAACATTCTGGAGTAAGTAATTTTTGAAAATTTGGATTATAAGAAACAGGTAAAAGTGTTCGTTTTTGTTATTTCTTAAAATAATAGTCACAGAAATTCGAAATTTGGAATGTATAATCCTCCTGTGAAAAAAAAACATGCTGGAAAAAGTACTTTTTGGAAATATCGTTTCTTAGAGTGGTAAAAGAGGTAAAAAATTAAAATACTTTTGGTAAGTACTTTTTATATATACTAAAATAATGATCCTGGGCACTTGATATTGGGAATGTAGGATCCTTTCGTGAAATAAAACACTCTGGAAAAAGTAAAAAAAGTATCATTTATAAAAAGTACCTTTTTTAAAAAGTATATTTTTTAACAAGTACCTTTGTTGTAAAAAAATTTGTAAAACTACTTTCAATTTGAATTAGCAATTTTTCACCAGATTGTTGTGCTGAAAATTATATTTTTACTTAAATCTCTATCATTCAGTTTTAGAAAATAACAAACATTTTACTGCGTTTCCGTTTGTGGGATTTCAAAATATTTTTGAACATTTTTTAAGCAGATTATTTTGTAATTTTAAAGTCATTATTTTTTCAAGAAAATTTTCTATGTTTTTTTTTTCAAGGTGTAAATTTTTTTTCTCGTTTTTTATACTATTAAAAAGATTTTTCTGAACATATTTTTGCAGATTATTCTGAAATTTTGCAGAAATAGCTTGCTATCAAATTTTTTTAAAGAAAATTTTCAAATTTTTTTTTTTTTCTAAAAGTTAATTTTTTTTTTGTTTTTTGTACTATTAAAAATATATTTCTGAACATATTTTTAGCAGATTATTCAGCAATTTGTTCTGCTGCAATCAGCAGATTTTTCTGCTAAATTTAAGAGATTTTCTGCTGAAATAGCAGATTTTTGTGCTAAAATCAGCATGATTTCTCTGCTGTCTCGACAGGTTTCTCTGCTGATTTCACCTAGATAATCCTGACAGATATTTAGCAAACCGTGTCTGCTAAAATCAGCAGATTTCTCATTTGGCTCAAAATGGGTGTATTTCAGCAGATTTTTCTGCTGATTGGACAGAGAATTTATTTTGAGTGTATAAAATGCTATCTAATTTTAAAAGATAAGATATGATTTGCAATGCAATTAGATACCCGTGTAAAAAAGTTTTTATATAATCATATATTTTTAAATATAATTATATACAAATATACACAGAAAATAATTTCGTATATTTTATTATAATTAAAATTGTACTACTAATTGTTTTTTAATTTAATATCAATAAAATTTTTAATTGATATATTTAATTGTTTAATAAAATTTTTAACTTTTTTTAAATTGACATTTTTTTTTTGAGTTTAATATTAATTAAATATTTAATGAATACAATTAATTGTTTAATTAAATTTTTAGCTTTACTTATTTTTATACCCTCCAACTACAGTATGGGGGTATACTCACTTTGTCATTCCGTGTGTAACGCATCGAAATATCGGTTTAGGACCCCATAAAGTATATATATTATTGATCAGTGATCGGTTCTAAGACATTCTAGCGAATCTGTGGAAGCCACGATACAGTCCAAAATAAAAGTGGTAGACTCCTTATATTTGGCACATATATGTCTTATGTTCATAGGTTGGTTAAGTTCGGAGATGGGCTAAATCGGACCGGGGAAGTAAAAGTTCCCCCTTGAAGAAGTAAACCAACCCATGAAAAAAGATAACTTTTTATAGTTTTTTTTTGTATTTTTGTTAAACAAATGAAACATTTTTATGCTTGTAAAAGTTCAAAGTCATGGACTTGGACGCAGAGGATTTGAGAATTACTTTTTTTTCGCTCCGCCCCCTTTTGTGGGCGTGGATATTAGCAAATAATTTATATAATGATGAAAGTATATATTTTGTAGAAAAAGCATAGTAATAAAATTTGTAAACATTTTTGACCAGAGAGAAGGTGCCCCCAAGGACTCTCGACAAACCCCCCCCCAAAAAAAAACGCCCCCGCAAATTTTTTTTTTATTTTTTTTAACGTTGGATGGTGCACAAGATTCGGCACAGCCGAATTTAACACTCTCAATTATTTTGTTTGGTTTCGTTTTCCGTGTGTGCGAGTATGTGTTTTTCTCGTGCATTGTTTTACTTACAAAAACAAATACAGTTTGTTTAAAGTTTTTTATTTCTTATATAGATTTTTAAATTCTCATTTTGTTTATAGTTTTATGTGTATGTATATAAAAGGGTTATACCTAACTTAATAAAATTGTCTCACTGACTATGTCTTTACGGTATAAATAGGCTGACCATTCGTACTGATTTGATCAGTACATGTACTGATTTTTCATCACGTGTACTGATCAAAAAACGTTGTACAAATTTGTACTGATTTTTTGAAATATGTACTGATTGTACTGATTTCTGAACATTTCAACATAAAAAATATTTTTTTTAAATATTCTATACAAGAACATGAATTTCCATTAGATTTCCATTCAGAGTAGATTTCCATTCAGAGTAGTTTTATATAACTTAAGTTTGGCAATGAAATTATTCTAAGGAGCTTAATTTAAAGGTTCCTTAACGCAAAAATGTATGTATCTGAGCATGAAGTTATTTTGATCTTTTCTGTAACAAAATGTTTCTGAATGATGGATTTTCTATATTTTTAGAAATGCAATTGCATGAATCCAAATGATTCTAGGATGTTTAATGAAGTAATGTCATCAGAATTTGACATTTGGCTGTTTAATAACAACATGTGCTTATTATCTGGGAAGTTTTCTAAAAGAAAGAGTTATCAAAACTTAAGGGTCGTGTGAATCTGAGAAATGTTGTTATTCTCAAAACCTGTGGGTTTTTGTTATATAATTTGCACTGAAACGATCAAAACATTGAAATAAAGTTGTTTGAATTCAACTAAATTTTCTGCAAAATAATAACAACAATTTATGGCAGTTGTTTTTTGAACAGTTGTTTTCACTAAAATTCAAACTGACCCCAAGTTAAACATTAAAACTTGAGCGTACTGATTTGAGTTCAGGAAAAAATGGTCACCCTAGGTATAAATATATTTGGTAATGTTTGAAAAAATATTTTTTTAAACTTTTTATTTACAAAAAAAAATGTTTTTTAAATTATGTATTTTTTAAAAAATTAATTAGTTTTATTTTTTTTTTTAATTTATACAATTAAAATTTTAATTTGTTTCCAAATTTTTTTAATTAAATTTTTAATTTATATAATTAAAATTTTAATTATTTTTTTTTATTAAATTTTTAATTTATTGTATTAAGTTTTTAATTAACTAAATATCCATTTTTAATTACCGGCATACAAATATTTTTAATTTATATGCGCATTTTAGTGATTGGTCCAGATTTAATAAATTTTTTAATTAAATCTACGAATTTTTTAATTATTTTTTTTTTCTGTGTATCCATCATTTTATCCCAGAAATGGAGGATCCAAAAATATATGATTACATCTTACTAGATCAAATTTGATATAATTAGATCCCAAAAATGAGTAGACCTATTTTTGGGATTAATCAAATTTGATATAATTTTATCAAAAATAATAGAATTTGATATAATCGTATAATATTCGATCCGCCAATTTATCGGATAAAAATTTATATGGATTTACATAAAAGCATATCTGTTCATATTTAGTTAAATATTGCGCCATATTACTTTTTATTACTCGGGTATATAAATTTATATCGCAATACATAGGGGCATACATGATCATTAGAGTGTCCCTTATTTTGAAAATGTTGGAAATGTTGAGACGGTACCCGCTCATTTTTTTCCATTTGACTAAAAAATAACTCAGGAAAAATTTTACGCAGCTACCACGCCTTCCCTACGCGACGGGGCCTTAAAGAGTGGGGACTTAAAAATCATTTTTCCGTACAAACCAAAAACATTTTTTTTGATTTTCAATTTTTTTGTTATTAATTATAATATTACTTGGTTAGCTTACTCACGACAAAAAATTTGATTTTGGTGGGATAAGGCTTTCAGTTCGAAAAAAAAATTTGGAGCCGTTGGGGTCCTACAGTAAAAATTTAAAAATTTTTTTTTTTTTTTTAGCTTTGACAAGCAACGGCTTTAGTTGTAATGTTGCTTTTAATGATACATATTCATAAAAAAATATTATTCATATCTGACATCTTTATCGTATATACACGATATATCGAAAAACGTCAAAAATGCATTTTTTTTTACCCTTTTTTAGAACACGATAAAGATGTCACAGATAGGAATAATATTTTTATATGAATATATATCATTAAAAGCAACATTACAACTAAAATTTTTACTATAGGATCCCAACGGATTTTTTAGAACTGAAAGCCTTATCCCCATAAAATCTAATTTTTTGTTGCGAATAAGCTAACCAAGTAATATTATAATTAATAAATTACAAAAAAATTAAAAATCAAAAAAAAATTTTTTGGTTTGTATGGAAAAATGATTTTTAAGTCCCCGCTTTTTAAGGCCCCGTCGCGTAGGGAAAATTTGGAAAATGCGTAAAATTTTTCCTGAGTTATTTTTAAGTCAAATGGAAAAAAATTAGCGGGTACCGTCTCAACATTTCCAACATTTTCAAAATAAGGGACACTCTAATGATCATATATGAAATAATATGACTATATAAATATATATAGGATCATATTAAATTATTTTTACTCGGGACTCATAACATTTTAATTCCGCGTACCTTTTTAACAAAAAATCAGCTGTTTATTTTGTCACTTTTAGCAATAGCACAATATTTGTTTGGTTTAACAGTATTATTATTATTTTTTTTTTCTTTTTTATTTTCAGATAATCGAAGTGAGTACTTTACCATTTAATATTGAAATACCTACTGAAAATTTTTAACAATCGTCATTAATAAATAGTCTAAAATGCCTATACAGCTGTGTTGCCACAAATGGAATTGGAAATTACACAAAAAATTATCCAAAATCTCATAAATTACAATTTTTTTTTATATCCTCCGACCACAGTCGAAATATCGGTCGGGGATCCCATAAAGTCCCCATAAGTTCGTAAATGAGTAAAATCGGAAAAAAAAAATTTCCCCTTGAAGAACTAAACCAACCTCTGAAAAACGTAATTTTTGGAACGTTTGTTGTATTTTTGTTCTAAAAATAAAAAAAAATTGCAGTTCGCCCACTTTTGTAGGCGTAGATATAAAAAAAATATTTAAATAATGGTATGAGTGTTTTAATATTGATATAATGGTATTAATTAAGTTCAAACATCATTATAAATCCACTTTCCAACATTTATCGCGTGGGGAAAAGTGTTCCTCAATATGGTAATAAGCAGGGAAACCAAAAATATGCTCTAAAAAACACGTTTATGCGCTTAAAAAATGCCCTTAAAATCGGAAAATATGCTCTAAAAACAATAAAAATATGCTCTTAAAAAAATTATGCCCCCCTTTTTTGAGGTATTTTTTTATAATTTTTTAGAGAATTGAACCAAAAGAGAGTTAATATAGGTTAATGAAGCAAGAACTGGCCAAAGCGTAATCAATCGTCAAAACCCCGTTATTTTGGAAAAGAAAAAAAAAACAAACATTTCAATCCACTTACAAAATTAAACAAAAAAAAAAACATCCACAAAAATTAAAAAAAAATTAAAAATAATAAAAAAATTAAAAAAAAAAAAATTCTCCAAAAATTAAAAAATGCTCTAAAAACCAGTGTGTCCATTTCCAAAATGAAGAAAAGCGCCAAAATTTTGGAAAATAGGGTAAAAAAGGGTAAAAATAAACAAAAAAAAGGGTAAAAAAGCGCCAAGAGGAAAAAGTCACAATTTAAAAATTTATTTTAAAAACGTACTTTTTCACTGCAAAAATAACATATAAAAAAGGGTAAAAAGGGTAAATAAAATTGACACATAAAAAAAGTAAAAAGCGCCAAAAACTAAAAATCCAAAAAATATGATTTTTTTCGTGAATTTACTAAATTTATTGATACAAAACTAAAAAGATTGCAATTTATTTTCTAAAACAATATTAAGATAACAATAAACACAAAATTTAAATAAAAATATTCGTCTTTATAGAAAAATTAATAACTTTCATATAAATCTGTTTCATTCTCGCACTCATCACGCCAAGAAATAGATTTTTTTTTATAAAATGCCTCTTTTGTAAATGATATTTGGTAGATTTGATTTTAATAAATTTGACTGTAAATACTTGAAGGCAGTTTATAATTTAGCCAACAAATTTCAGAATGGTTTCAAGAAACAATAGTCCAGAAAAACATAAAAAATAATAGTTTTGTTACACAAACTTTAGTAAATATTTGCTAAAAAACATTGACATAAAAATAATCAACAAAACGAAATAATAACAAAATCACAAAGTTTTATATAAAAAGCACCAAAAGCGTCACGAAAAAATAAAAAAACGCCATGAATACCCGTTTTTTAAAAAAAGGGTATTCGAAAAAAACTCCGGGGAAACAGACCAAAAAAGCACCAGAAAATACCCGAAAAGCGTCAAAATGGCAACACTGCTAAAAACTTAAAAAATGCTCTTAAAAGTGAAAATATGCTCTAAAAAATGAAAATATGCTCTAAAAATATGCTCTTATGTTAAAATATGCTCTTTTACCTAAAATATGCTAAAATATGCTCTTAAGGCTAAAATATGCAAAAATATGCTCTAACAAATCGATGCCATATTTCTTAAAATCTTCTGAAACGGATAAATACCTTACCCATTTATCAATACAACGCGCAGGAAAAAACATGATACTGCATATTTTTGGTTTCCCTGGTAATAAGTATTAAAAGATATTGAATAACAACTTTCGGATTTGGGAATAGAGATTCTCCAGAACAATTTTTAAAATTTAGAAAATTTAGGTTTTAATGGTCCAAAAATGCATATTCGTCATTTATTAGCTTGTATTTGATAATCAAAAATTCTAAAATCGATGTTGTCAATGATTTTTTTTAAGCAAAAAATATCGATTATCAATAAAAAAAAAAAAAATATTAAGGTAAAATTACACAAAAATTACACAAACAATTTTAGTATCCAAAAATTATCCAAGGATTTTGAAATTATCCTACTTTTGGATGGTTATCCAGAAAGTGGCAACACTGATATACAGTTGAACAACAGTTTAACGAAATTAACTGATACGAATAAAGCCAGAACTTTTTTGTATGGGCCTAAGTCCAAAAATAGTCCAATTATATTCAAAATTGATAAGGCCACCAAATTACACGTTCAACTCCTACAAAGAAAATTTTGCTTAAAAATTTGAGAATTTTGAGAGATTTATGTGAATATCGGAAGGGTGGTTTGAATGGGGACTACAAGAAGAACTGGTGGGATTTCTTTAAAATTTGGAATGATAATTTATGAATACAAAGTATATTTACCGAAAGGATACCTATTGTAATGCGGTTATTAGAGTCATTTGAGCCATATTATAAAGGGGCGTGTGTATGAGGGCTAGGTCTAAACATGGACCGATTTTTTCTAATTTCAATAGGCTTCGTTCTTGTGCCAACTACCTTTTGGTAGTAGAATCGAATTTATATAGTCAAGTTCTTGTGTTTTTTTTTTTCACTGTTGCACAGTGTTAGATAACAAAGATAATCTTCTTCCAATGGAAGAATGTTGAATTCGGCTTTGCCAAATCTTTTATATCCCCCAAAATAAAAAAAAAATAATTAAAAAAATAAAAACGTTCTTGTATTAACAAACAATTTTATTGTATTGACAAATTGTGTTGTTGATTAAAAAATTAAATATTTTCTTTGTTAATACAATTAAATTATTTGTTAGTACAACAAAAACGTTTGATTTGAAATAATAAACTTTTTTGTTTTGTGTTTCGGCTTAAAATTAATCATTTTCAATTTATCATTTTCGAAACCCAATTAGTCATTTTCCAATTTCAATTATTCTTTAACAAATAACAATTGATCATTTACGATTTTCAATTAATCTTTTAGTGTTAGATAACAAAGATAATCTTCTTCCAATGGAAGAGTGTTGAATTCGGCTTTGCCATATCTTTTATATCCCCCAAAATAAAAATAAATAAATAATATAAACGTTCTAGTCTTAACAAACAATTTTATTGTATTGACAAATTGTGTTGTTGATTAAAAAATTAAATATTTTCTTTGTTAATACAACAACAACGTTTCATTTGAAATGAGCAAAAAATACAGTTTTTTGTTTTATGTTTCGACTTAAAATTAATTATTTTCAATTTATCATTTTCGAATCGCAATTAATCATTTTCCAATTTCAACCATTCTTTAACAAATAACAATTGATCATTCACGATTTTCAATTAATCTTTTACAAATTTCAATTAATGTTTCTGATTTTTAGGTGACCGTTGTTAAATTTCGAATTGCTCTGTTTTGAAATTCAATTGATCTTTATTTTAGTTGCAAAAAAAAAAAAATAGTTAGATAGTCATGGTTCTTCTGTACATTTGTTATCTACATTATAATGTTTTTTTTTCAAAAGGTTTTTTGATTACGTTTTGAATTTATTAAATTATACAAACAAAATTAAAATGAATCATATCCTAGAAACAGACCCACTAAAAATTTGATTGTCTATCACGTATGTAGGAACTTAACACCTCGCAGTGACGCGGTACACAGAAAATAAAATCGTCTAATTTAAATCAACAAACATCAATTGTAAATCAACCAAACATGTTGTAAAAACGGCAGTCTGTTAGTCCATAATGCAAACTTTGATTTTGGTTTCAACAAAGTCAGTCAAGTAATTTGATTTTAAAATTATTTTATCATGCCAACAAATAACGTTTATGTTTGTTAAATTTCTTTGTTGAAAAAAAAATTAATTTGTCAGATCAACAAATTGTGTTTATGTTTGTTGAATTTCTTTGTTGAAAAAAAAAATAGATTTTTTACTTTTGTCAGATCAACAAATTGTATTTGTGTTTGTTGAATTTCTTTGTTGAAAAAAACAAAATTATTTTTTCAACAATCAAATTTTACAAACGTTTGTTAATATTACAAATTTCCGTATAGGAGCACTTTCAGTGAAAAAATTAATTGTATTCACAAATATAGAAATATGGTGGTCAATATAACAATTCCTTTTTTTTCTATGGAGAGTTTATGTATTTATTTTTTTTTAATCGTTTATTTATTTACAACATTATTTAAAACTTAAACTATTAAAAACACTTGTTAGAATATTTCTATTTACATATCGCTCATTTACTTGTATAGTATCATAACTCAAAAAATTTGATTTTTGAGTTAATAATGCAGCATTTTTCGTTATATCCTGCTTTATATAGTGTCAAAAATTCGTATTTATATCTTTAAAACTCATCATTTGAGAAGAAAATACGTAATTATTACATTTTCTATGTACCGGCCATTTTCAATGAACAACCAGTTTCAATTGTAAACTTTAAACGCGTTTTCTGCAAAATGAAACATTTTGAGTTATGACACTAACAAGGGAAGTGTCCCTGGTGTCACCCTCCGATCTTCATGAAATTTGGATATGTTGTTAAGAACGAAAATTAAATGGACACGTATTTTTTTTTAGCGGCCCAAACTCATTTTAAGGGGGGTCGATTTGTATGGGGGGAAATTTACCTTTTTCAGTTTTTTACGATTTACACCTATTTAAACAAAATTAATGTAGGCATGTGTGATATCAGATTGAAGGTATTAAAAATACCTTTCTCGTGGTGCTAACAACGGGCCAAAGAAGTTAATATTTTTTGACTTATTAACAAAAATGTCCTACAATTTTGGTATTTTACTCAATATGGCGAAAAGTTGTGCATGTTTGGACACGTTCTTAGCACACGTAGATAGGTTTTTCAAAGACCTTTCATTTGGTATGTAACATGGCTAGGTTTCTTTGCATAATATAGGAGATAAACGAAAAAAACTGAAAAATGGCCTTGTCTTCCCCCCTCCTTTTTACCCCCTAAATATGAATTTGGGCCGCTAAAAAAAAATACGTGTCTCTTTATTTTTTCTGCTCTACAAAATAAAACCAATTCCATAAAGATCCGCGGGTGACACTTGGGAGACTTCCCTTGTAAGTAAGTCCCACAACGAGCTCTCGAGTGGTACACTCAAAATAATAACTCTGTTAAATTGCAGAAAAACTCTGCTAATTTAACAGAGTACACCATACTTTTCCAACTAACAACATTTCTTGGTAATTTTACTAAAAAGCTCTGTAAAATGATTTTGACAAAAAAAAAACTGTTAATTTATTTTTTTTTTATTGACCAACACTCAGAGGATGCCGCCTATACATGCATTGCATTGTGTTGAAATCAGGAAATATACATAGGTATGGGAATGAGGAAAGAGGGAGTAGTATTTGTTAATATTTGACTTGAATTTGAAGATGTTAAAAGTGTCGGGAAAGACAATTTACAGAGTTTATAGTAAAATATTGGTTAAATATGAAAGCTTTTTGACAGAGAAAACTCTGTAATTTTACTTTAAAACACTGTAAAATGATTTGGACAAAAAAAACTGTTAATTTACAGAGGTTCTAGTAAAATATTGGTTAAATAAACCACCCTTTAGCAAAGAAAACTATGTAAATTTACATATATTTGTAAAATGCATTTAATGCAAAAAAATTAACAGAAAAAAAATTTTTTTTAAGATTTGTATAAGATTTCTGAAAAAAAATTTATAACTTTTTTGCTACTTTTTCAACTTTTTCTCAAAAAAAAAAAAATATGCGTAGAAAAAACAGCCTGTTGTTTGATGTTTTGTTCAATAAAAAAATATTGTATAACATAAAAGAAAAAAAAATTGGTCAATATGAAAGGTTGTTATGTGGGAAACCAACACTTTCATTTTTTTTTCACTTTTCACTTTTTTCAGCCCAATAGAGGGCTTAATTTTGCCCTCTATTGGGGGAAAAAAGCAATTACTAAATACAGCAATTCAATTACTTTATTATTTGAATTTCCTCCGAGCACGAAAATTGTAATATAGATTACTCAAGTAATTGGTTCAATTCCTAAAATAATTGAACCAATTACTTTAGTAATTGGACCAATTACTTAAGTAATCAGTATTACAATTTTCGTGCTCGGAGGAAATTCAAATACTAAAGTAATTGAATCGGTGTATTTAGTAATTGATTTTTTTATTTTTTTCCAATAGAGCGCGTAATTTTGAATCAAAATTAAAAAAATTATAGTAGTTCGCTTCTCTAACTTTGGATTTGACCAAATTTTTTATACCCTCCACTAAGTGATAGAGGGTATATATAAGTTTGTCATTCCGTTTGTAACTCATCGAAATATCGATCTGGGATCCCATAAAGTATATATATTCAATCGGGGTGTAAATCATGGGATACCTTCCTTGTAAGTGGTATCTATAATTGCTTTCAACTCTTATCTTATCATAGAATTGTAAATTGTCAAAGTGTCAATCGTACCGTACCGATATCAATCAATTTCCCCTAATAAATTAAATGACGCGACTTAACTGCAATAATACTGCAATCGGAAGTTTTTAACATTATAATAATATTTTTAGGGTGGTGTTTAATTTTAAAAAAGAGTTGCTGGACGCCACCTCAGTTTGACTATATGTATAAGCTAACGATTAATAAAAAAGAAAATAAGAATTACTGTTTTCATTTTCTTAAAACCAAAAATTTTAGTAACTTCGGTTTGTAACTTGGATAACAAATCAACGTACCCTCAAAAAAAAAAAGTGAACTAAAATCTGGGAAAATTAACTAAATTTTAAGAAAAAAAAAGGATTGATTTGGCTCCAAAGATTTTTTTTCGTGGTTTTTGTTCATAATTTTCCCAAAATAAGGAAAACAAAGTTAATGGGAAAAATTTTATTACACTTTAGTTCATTCACAGTTTAGAACTAGATTGGCCGGACCTATGGGTTCGGACCCCATAGTTCCAGCCCCTGTTAACCCGAGACTCCGTTGGGTACTTTAAGGGTCCCCATAGATTTTGACCTAAAACTTGTGTCCGTTTCGCTTTACCTTGCTTAGTTTTTGAGATACGGTAATAAGGGGCCTGATAGGGTCTAGAGAATCTTAAACACTGGATTACTCAAAAACAGTGGGCTTTCGGGTATTTTGCGGAAGTGTTCTACGACTCAGGAGCTACAAAAATGCCGTTGGACCTTTTCTCGTGTTGGCAGTATATACCGAGATATGTGCATATATAAAATCTCGGGAATTTCAAATTTTAGATCTAAAATTAGGGTCTTGAGACCCCGACAGATATGCAGAGCTAGACTATTCCATATTTTTCTTTGCAGTTTTTTTTTTTTTGAAATTTCATCGGTTTCGATTTATCTCGCTTAGTTTTCGAGTTATCGCCATTTTGAATTTTTAACTAAATTCTAAGAAGTTATTTACTTAATTCTCAGAAGTTATTAACTTAATTCTAAGACAAACACTTCCTCAATTCAAAGAAGAGAAAAACGATGATGTTTTTTTTAGTAAATTTTAACTAAACTTGAACTAAATTGTTTTTTAAGAAATATGTCTTAAAAATAAAGATACGATTCTTAGATTTGTGGAAAATATGTTTGGCAGTAAGAATTATTTTTCTCTAATATTAAAAAATTCCATTTAAAGGAAACTATGACCTATACTCTTTGATTTTTTTTGAAATTTTTTGTGTAAAACTTCTATCGATTCTACAAATTTTTTGCCCAGTAGGATCGTGGGATAACAATTATTACTATTTTTTTAAATTTTTTGAAAAAATTTGTAATTTTCCAAACTTAAAATCATTTCTACTGCTCCAATGGTGCGTCATAGAGGGGTCATTTCAAAGACCGACCCCCATTAGTTTTTACGTTTTAACATTTCTTTGGAACAAACTAATACCCTATCTCCAATTTTTAAGGGGGCTCCCACACAAAATGCTTTTTTTTAAATTTTCTCCAACCGCTCTAACTGCGCTGAAAAAAAGACATAACTAAAATTAACTATTATTGAATAAGTTATGAGTAAAAAAAGTTTGGGTAAAGGACCAAACTACCAATTTTTAAAAATTCGATATCTTTTGAACGGGTGATCAAAAAAATTTGAAAATTTACCACAAAGAAGTTTTCAAAGGGTACTAAAAACTGTAAACAAATTGGGAAAATCTAAAAAAAAAAATTATTCAAAGTGTCCGATTTGACATGGAATGCCCCATATACAAAGCAAATTTACACCTTTTTTTGATGTTATTTAAGATAGATGTTATTTAAGATAGAAGATTCGAATATTCCAAAGTGTCCGATTTGACATGGAATGCCCCATATATATATTCAAAAATGAGATTTAAATTTTAAAACTTAAAAATCGCATACTTAAGCACTTTTAAGTATTTTTTAGATTTTTATTTAAAAGTACGTAAAAAAACAAAAATTTTGAAAAAAAAAATTTGTAATTTGTACCAATATTGAAGAAGTTATGAGTAAAAAAATTTTGGGTAAAGAACCAAACTACCAATTTTTAAAAATTCGATATCATTTGAACGGGTCATCAAAAAAATTTGAAAATTTACCACAAAGGAGTTATCGAAGGGTACTAAAAACTGTAAACAAATTGGGAAAATCTAAAAAAAAAAAATTATTCAAAGTGTCCGATTTGACATGGAATGCCGCATATATATATTTACGTTACATAAAAAAAAAAAACATAAAGAAATGTTGTAAAAACTAGAATGTAAAAGTTCAATTAACATTTGATGTACTTTTTTTATTGTTGGACACTTGTCACTCATTTTAGGGAAATAGGCTTGCGGCAATACTGAAAATAAGAAGAAAGTAAAAAAAAAGAAAGTAAAAAAAAATAAATAAAAAAGAATCTTACAGGGAGGATTTAAAAATTTTAGAGTTCCCAAGTTGTCAGGAACTAAGAGAAATGACATACTAAAAAAAAATCGCCGGCTTATTTCAAGATCGATTGATCAGTGATCGATTATAAAATTCTATCGATGCTCCTATCACTCCGTTTTTAGACCGATCACGTCTCAGATATGACTGAGACTAAACATATTTACTTCTTGTAGTGCTGAGAAGTTTGGTATTGCATTTGAGCGATATAGATTCAGCAATTCAAAAGTTATGAACGAGAATGTAAAAAACCTCGAACATTTTCTTACATTCCACATAACCTTAAAATACAAATAGCATAAATTTGGCTGCTACTGCAAGTTCAAACATCTTTTTAAACAAACAGTGTTTTATCAAAAAAAAATTAAATAATTATTTCGCAAATTTTTTTACCAATTAAAAGAAAATAAAAAAATTTTTTGCCATAAACTTTTTTTACATAGTAGAGGGTATCAATATATTCGACAAAACTGAATTCACTTTTTTAATGCCATACTAAAAAAAATCGCCGGCTTATTTAAAGATCGATTGATCAGTGAACGATTCTAAAATTCTCTCGATGCTCCCATCAGTCCGTCTGTTGAAATACCGATAACGTCCAAAATATTACACAAATATGATTGAGACTAAACATATTTACTTCTCGTTGTGGTGAAAAGTTTGGTATTGCATTTGAGCGATAAAGATTGCATTTTAGCGATATAAATAATGTAAAAAAACCTCGCAAGTACAAACATCTTTTTAAACAAAACAGTGTTTTAGAAAAAAAAAAAATATTTCGCCGCATTTTTTTTTTTCAAAAACAAAAATTTATTTCTCAAAATTCGTTTTTTTTTACCAATTAAAAAAACTAAAAAAAAGTTTTTGCCATAAACTTTTTTCAATTGTAGAGGGTAACAATTAGAGTTTTTCACGGGAATTCCCGGGACGGGATTTCCCGGGAATTCCCGTAAATTTTCGATCCCGAAATCCCGGAAAATAGAGCGGGAATTCCCGGGAATTTTCGTTTCTTTGAAATTGTTGATTTTTCGACTACTATTGATTATTTTGTGTGTGATTTTTTAGAGATTTTATTAAAATTCTTGATAATTGATGGCAGAAACGTAAGCAGGGACCAGAAGGGTCCAAAAAGTATTCCCAGAGAGAGACCTTTTAACTAAAAAATGTCATAAAATTTGAGACTTGCGAAATGAAAAAAGTTTCACAATATCTAAATCTTCGATAGAATATAAATTTCAAAAACTGATACTTTTTTTCAGAAGCTGAGAAATTTTCTTTCTGAGACCTGCATTACAAAAATTTGCAGTATGATTATTTGTTCTATAGAAAATATTTATGTCTCTGGACATGATTCTTTTTAAATCGGTAAATGAGTATAAAATTTGTGTAAAGAATGACTCCGAAATTAATGGATTTATCTTTTAGAAACCAGAATTTTTAAATTTTTATCAATTTTTTTAAATAATTTTTTGGGGTAAATTTTTTTATAATTCCATTTCTCTGAAACAGCTACATTCAGTTTCAGAGACATAATTGAGAAATACCTCTGAATCAGTTTTATAGTGTTTTAGAGGCAAAGCGTTGAGAACTAATTGTAAAAGTGAACTGAGATGAATTAGAATAAATGATGAATTCTTATTATTAAAACAGATAAAGAGATGTGAAAAATCATATTCCCTTAAAGATACTTTTAAAAGACTGACATATTTCGGCCGTTTTTTTTATAAAAACTGGGTAAAAAAAATTATTCTTTTTTTCTCGAAACTTATTTTTTCTTTATTTTAAAGGTATTAAATAAAATTTTTATGATGTTAATAAACATTATAAATAGTGTAAGCGCATTTATAAGGTTTTTATATATTTTTTTGACAAAAAATTTGGGTTTTAGTTTTTGCGGGAATTCCCGGGATCCCGGGAAATTTAAAAATGAATCCCGCTTTCCTGGGAAATGAAAAAGTCCGGGAAAAGAAAAACTCTAGTAACAATATATTCGGCAAAACCGAATTTACTTTTTCAGTTCTTTTATATGAAATGTTTTATTGTTAAAAATGCCCATGAGAATTATAACGTGCAAAGTGCAATTGTCTGTTCAATGGAGGAGTGAGTTCTGGGTTTACAGTCCACCGTTCACTAAATCATAAATTTTTATTATGTTCAAAAAAAAAAAAAAACGGAAACTAATAAAACAAAAATAGAAACAGGAAAGAAAAATTAATTTTTAGTTCTGAGAATTTGTTTGTACAGCTTCCTTTGTTTGTATCGTATTTTGTTTTTTACTTCTGCGTTATTTTTTCTAGAAAGCCAATCCTTTTTCTTGTCTAATACATAGAAAATCACATATGAGGCATTTTTTTACAATTGTTTCGCCCAAAAAAAAAATGTTATGTCGAATTAATTTAAAAGCCATTTTTTTCGTTTTTTCACTCCCTTCAATATAAAAAATAATTTGTCAATATAAAAAATAATTTGAAAAATTATAACATTTTTTGAAAGTTATAAAAGTAATGTATTATCAGCTTTTGACAATCTGGCAACTCTTAAATTCATATTCGGACAAATCTGGATTTAAAAGATTTTTATACCCTCCACTTACAATTAGTGATAGAGTGTATATGGCGCATTCCATGTCAAATCGGACACTTTGAAAATTTTTTTTTTTAGATTTTCCCAATTTGTTTACAGTTTTTAGTAGCCTTCGAAAACTTATTCGTGGTAAATTTCAAAAGATATCTAATTTTTAAAAATTTGTAGTTTGTTCCTTTACTCAAACTTCTTTTACTCATAATTTCTTCAATATTGGTCCAAATTAAAAATTTTTTTTTCAAAATTTTTGATTTTTTACGTACTTTTAAAAAAAAAATCCCAAAAAATTCTTAAAAGCGCTCTGGTATGCGATTTTTAAGTTTTAAAATTTAAATCTCATTTTTGAAAATGTTTGTACTCTTCGATTTTTTTGAAATTTTTTTGTGTAAAACTTCTATCGATTCTACAAATTTTTTGCCCAGGAAGATCGTGGGATAACGATTATTACTATTTTTTTAAATTTTTTGAAAAAATTTTATTGTAATTTTCCAATCCTAAAATCATTTCTACTGCTCCAATGGTGCATCAAAGAGTGGTCATTAATAAGACCGACCCACAGTGGACCAAATGTTGAATCTGGTGCGCAGTTGGTCGAAAAATGAAGTTTTTACAATATTGAATTAGTATCGCATATATGATTGCACTATTCCTACCTTACTTAACGCTAATAAAATTTCTTTGTTTATTGCAAAAACACCATCATGGTAGGCAGCCAAACATGAGTAATTCGTTTTTAAAAAAAAAAAAATTTTCCAAGTTCTGTGTAGACGTGTTGATTGTTTAAACTGCTATTTTACGACCGTATTAAGGCAATTTATCAAATTATTTGTTATATTTTAACCTCAAGGAATGTATATTTGAAGCTAATTTGTGTTGTTGTTCGTAAAAAACGTAAATTAAAAAGAGAGTCCACAATGGAATTATTTTTCAAGCAAACTTGAATTTTGTTAATGAATTTAGGTACTAATACCGCTTACTTCTATAGGGTTTTTACATGATTTCAAAAGAATAGATATTGAGCTCCAAAATAATAAAAAAAATGGCTGCTGGTTTTTGCTGGTTTTTGTTTTTCAGTCGATCTAGCGATGTCCGTCCGTCTGTCTGTTTAAAACACGATAACTTTCAAACGGCAACTCTGTTACTACTGACGCTTGGTACATATATTTTCAATTTTCCTAGTCAGGTTGATATTGAATACACTGCGTGACAAAACTAACCACTATTTTAGAAAACAAGAGGTACGACCATCATTTCAATATATTTCGGACATGCTGAATCGAATGGCGTACTCCGTTTTTCGATGTATGGTACAGTTTTCTTGTAAAATGTCATTAAAGATTGGCTGATTTTCAGCTGCTTTTTTGGCGCCATGAAATAGCTCCCAATGAAATAAGTCCCAATGAAATAACTCCCAATGAAATAAATCCCAAATAAAATGAATTATCTCCCAAACCAAAAAAATGAAATAAGTCCCAAGAAAAATGAAATAAGTCCTCAACAAAAAATGAAAGAAGTCCCAACGAAATAACTCCCAATAGAAATGAAATAAATCCCAATTTTTTTTTGAATATTAAATTTTTCTGTTTAAATCCCAAAAACACTTTAATTGTGTCTCTTTAAAAAACAAATCTCTGAAGTGCCAACAATCCCTTCTCAACTTTTTGGAATGCAGCTTACTGACACATTGATTAAATTTCTTTTAATGTTTGAATCATATCAGTATAATATTTCATTCAATAGCTAACTTATCGCAGGTCCCTCTGGCGGCTGCGAGAAGAACAGAAAATAAACTCCATAAAAATATGAACTTAAATTAAAAAAATATATAAATCATCTTGGTTAAAACAGTTAACAAGCCACGCATAAAATTTGAAAGCAGATTCCTGGAAGACTTTTGGAGCTTCCAGGATTCTGTATAATAAATGTGGTAAGAAAACGATTATTTGTTTGAAAAGATTTGAATGCGTATGGATGTTAAGAAAGCGCCGCAGGCGAAAAATTTTTACAAGAGATTTTTCGCCTGCGGCGCTTTCTTAACATCCATACGCATTCAAATCTTTTCAAACATATAATCGTATTCCAACAACATATATTTCAAAATAAAGAAAACCGTGAGTGGGTTGTAAAAGACCGAAAGTCCATTTCGCCTACACTTTAAATAATCTAATGTGCCCGCCAAACTAACAGGATCCTAAAACTTCTTATTACACCGGTTGCGGATCTTCAGTTTGTCATACAATACCTCTTAATTTTCATAAATTAAAACCATTCTTAGAAGAACTCGAAATTTTTCACAATTACTCGCAGCATGCATTTCGCCTTAAAGCAAACGTATTATTATTATTTTTTATTTTGATTGACATTGATGTACTTCTGAGTGAATGGTTTTCTGAATTTATTTACAAGATAAATCAAAAAGCATTGAAAAAGAGTTTATTATAGTTCGAGGTCATTTACTTTCCCCGTAACAAATTAACTTTTCCTGAAAATAACTAAAGAAAATATGTAATTTTTATTATTTTTAATAAAAATTAAAGAAACTTGAAAATTCAATAACCCGGCTAAAAATGTTGTATATTATCATATATGATATCATATATGAGACCATATACAGTAGCATATATAGTATCAAATATGGTCTCATATATGACCATATTCCAAAATTGGCGCTTATATAAGACACGATCATATATGATCTAATATATGTGATCATATATTAGATCATATATTGAATCATATATTGGATAATATATTGAATCATATATGGGATCATATATGATGTCGTTTTCAATTTGTTTTACATTCTTTTTCATATTTTGTATTTATTTTTTTCATTTTAAACTATATGTAATAGATTATTATGTATATATTCACCAGAATTGCAAACGGTGTACATAAGTATAATTTAAAATTAAAAATATTTTTTTATTAATTTTGGTGTTTTCATATATTTTAATGAAACCCTTTAGTTTTATGATTTTAATTTTTTAGTTACTATCGTTTGCATTTTTGGTGACCATATATAAATAAATTATTTAACTTATAGATATGAGAATACATTTTGATAGTCAACAAAATAATTTGAACATAAAAGATCTTATATATCAAGTTTTTCAATTGATATCAATTACGAAAGATGCGAGCAAAGAGCTTATTAAAGGAACGTTAATTTCCATTGTGTTTTCTTGTTTTAGTGTTAATTCCGATTATCTTCAGACTTAGCGTTTTTGTTATGGTATAAGCCTCTATTTTACAATATTTATAATCAAAATCTAAAAAAAGGATATAAAATAATATTAATATTTAAGATATTTCTAGAATTTTTATTGTATTTAAGTATTACCAACGATAGCATTTTGTGCTAATAGGTTAATGATAACACGGATGTCATTTAACGAAGCAACCATGTACCTTTAAAGATTGGCTAGATACTGCTAGTTTGGTTTGGTTGTAAGTGGCTGCTGACGTTTTACGTCAACACCCGTAGACTCTGAGGTAATAGGTTCCCCTACTAGTCCCTGTCGTTAACCCAATTTGAGCTTCTTATGAAACTCCTTAGATATTGAATTTTGACATCCGACAAATCAGAAAGATCGTACAGCTCCCTAGATCCCAGTGAAGCAAGTCTCTGACCAGAAAGTGCCGGGCAATGGCAAATAAAGTTTTCGATAGTTTGCAACTCCTCTTCATCCATGCAACTCCGGCAAAAGTCATTCGACGGCACATTTAACCGCACATTATACTGCTAGTTACATACATACATACATGTTGGAGTGTATTTTGTTAAGACCATGGGATGCTAAAGCTCATTGGATGCTAAACACTATGGAATGCTTTTTAAGGAAAAATATATTGTCTTTCAGAAATCCATCTGAAAAAAATATTAAAAATTATTACACATTTCTTTTTTATTCCAGCAAAAAAGAACTTGCTACTACTAAATGCATGCATCAAAAGAGACTTCGATTAAGAGCAATATATTTAGTAGTATGTATTTTATCTTGCTGGGTTATGTTTGTAAGAATATTTGAAGGATAGGGATAAAAATTATTTCTACTTACATCATGTTTGTAAGGATATTTGAAAGACAGGGATAATAACTATTTCTACTTACATCATGGTGACAATGTTTCAGGTTGTCACTTTCGCTTATAGACAGCTTTCTTTTAATTGTATAAAGACGTTGTCCTTCCCAAATCGTTACTCAACCTTAAAACTGATACGTTCTTTTCATTTCGATTTGCTTTGGCGACAGTAAGCGATTTCAAAAAAGTTGTAGTTTTGGAACCGTAGTGGTAACATTATGGTCGTGCATATGCCCTCTGCTCTAAGTTAAGCGAGCTTAACGTACCTCCGCATGGTTGAATTTTTTAGTAACTCGGCATTCAAACTTCTTATACGTTCTTTCCATTTCCTATTTGCTACAGTAAGGGATTTCAAAATAATTTATAGCGTTGGAACCGTAGTGATAACATTTCTGGTGGTGCATATGTCCTTTTCTCCAAGTTGTGTGAGCTTAACGTTACTCGGCCTCAAAACTGCTTATACGATCTATCATTTCCATTTTGTTATGGCGACATCAAGGGATTTTAAAATAGTTTGCAGCAGGGTTGCAAAAAGAGAACATCAAAATTGTACCAATGAGTTGACAAAATTGTACTTTTTCGACCCCAATTGTACCATGTTTTTTTAAATAAACGTAAAACAAATTTTTTAAATTTTTTTAAAAAAATCTTAAACTTTTTTCCTTTCATAGAGATTGATACAGTCTTTAATTTAAACTTAATTTGAGCCAAATCTGATAATTTTAACCTGAAGCGCCCTTCGATCAATGTTTTGGACTTTTGGAAAATTTCCAGCAAATTTTTTTTTTTTTTTTTTTGGAAATTTTACTCTAAAAAAAAATATCTTACAATACATTAATTTTAATTTTATTACTTTAGATCGGTCAAGCGGTTTTCGAGATCGCCATTTGAAATTTAAAAAATAGGCGTTTTTTTTTCTGGGTTCCGGACTATAGACTATTAATCTATTGACATCAGACCATTTTAACTCATGGCGAGTTAAGTTTAGAGTTTTTGGTGAAAATTTTCCAAAAAATCAAAACTTTGATCGGCACCACGCTCTATGCAAGGGTAAAAAAATATATTGAAATTTTTTTACTTTCTTGATCGCAGAAAAATCCACCATTTTTTTCAAATTTCAAATAGCGATAAATTTTGCAATATTCGTGTTCAGCTTATCAAAATAATTGATGGTGTATCGCAAGACATTTTTTTAATTTTAAAAAATCCAATCCATTTGGTCGCCGGCGCCACGGGTTAATTGAATCCGATTGACCTCAAATTTGTACCACATGATTTTTAAGTCTAGTAGGATTTAAATTTGCCCGGACACTTAGGAAAATCAAAAGTTGTAAAAAAATGCCACTCTTATTCCTCATATCACTAATTGTAAGTGGCGGTTCAAAAAAAGTCAACAGAGAAAGTTTTAAAATTGTACCAAATGAGTCATTGGTGTACCATTGTACTTTTGAGCTTCGAATTGTACCAAAAAAAGTACAATTGTACCAACTTTTGCAACCCTGGTTTGCAGTATTGCAATCGCAGTGAAAATATGATGGTGGTGCATATGCCCTCTCCACGAAGTTGCACGAGATTAACGAAGCTGCGTAGTTTAATTTTCTTCAACATCAAAGCACTCTATTATTGTATTTGCGACATATGTATGTACATTTACTCATTGTGAATATGATCTTGTTTTGGAATAAAATGTCCACGATTATACTTGTTATGACATTGAACTGGAAAAAAATAATACATATGATTTTATAATTCTAAATACATATTAATAAAAACTTACCTTTTCCATTTTTTTTATTTAAAAGTAACTTTTTTAATCAGAATATTTTGCAACTAGGAAACAATATTTGTTAAATTATTGATACAAATCGGTATAAAGGTATAAATATGGTAATAAAATATAATTTCAATCGTAAAAAACTTTTATTTTGTAATTCCGGTTGATATTTTCATACACGTGCACTAAAATTTAACATTTATGATAACATATATGTTTCCATATATGATATCATATATGGCACATATTTTATATACGACCACATATATGGGATCGTTTCTTGCATATATGGTCACATATATGTTTCCATATATGTCATATATGATCATATAAAGATCTATATATAAGCATATATGAACATACACATTTATTTTTAGCCGGGAAGTTAAATTTTTATTTTCATAATTTACTCTCAAACTGTTGGGAGTTATTTCATTAAAATAGTTTGGGGGTTATTGCATAATGAAATAACTCCCAAACTTAAAAATGAAATAACTTCCAAAAAAAATGAAATAATCCCCGCAGATTTGGGAGTTATTTCATTATGAAATAACTCCCAAATCGTATGGAAATTTTTGGGACTTATTGCATTATTTTTCTTGGGACTTATTTCATTGGGAGTTATTTCATGGCGCCGCTTTTTTAACAAAAAAAATTCCAAAGCTAATGATTTTTAAATTTTATGGCATGGAAAACAAAGATATAACTTGTAGCAATATTTCTAATATAAATTTGGTTTAAAGCTTTTCATCTTAACCCCTTTAATTCGCGGATTTCTTAATTTTTTTAAGTTTTCGCGAAATTAACCGCTAAATTGGTCTCTGATAAAAAACTTGCATTTTGTGGATCATAAAGGCGTCCATGACACTACGAATAGTGGACAAACAACATCTATGTTCTATGGACCATCATGAAGAAAATCGCGAAAAACCGTTTTTTTGTATATGGCAGCATCACTTTAGGAGATGATTTGAGGCTTCATCTTTAAGTATATAATGGGGGAACCTTAAACAATGAACTGACCCAAAATTTGTCCAAAAAAGTTTTCATTTGCAAAAGTTATCTAAACAAAAACTATAATTATTGTATCGCAAACACTGAAATAACAGTTTTTGTTAAGATAACTTTTGCAAATGAAAACTTTTTTGGACAAATTTTGGGTCAGTTCATTGTTTAAGGTTCCCACATTATATACTAAAAGATGAAGCCTCGAATCATCTCCTAAAGTGATGCTGCCATATACAAAAAAACGGTTTTTCGCGATTTTCTTCATGATGGTCCATAGAACATAGATGTTTTTTGTCCACTATTCGTAGTGTCATGGACGCCTTTATGATCCACAAAATGCAAGTTTTTTATCAGAGACCAATTTAGCGGTTAATTTCGCGAAAACTTAAAAAAATGAAGAAATCCGCGAATTAAAGGAGTTAAGATGAAAAGCTTTAAACCAAATTTATATTAGAAATATTGCTACAAGTTATATCTTTGTTTTCCATGCCATAAAATTTAAAAATCATTAGCTTTGGAATTTTTTTTGTTAAAAAAGCAGCTGAAAATCAGCCAATCTTTAATGACATTTTACAAGAAAACTGTACCAAACATCGAAAAACGGAGTACGCCATTCGATTCAGCATGTCCGAAATATATTGAAATGATGGTCGTAACTCTTGTTTATTTTTTAGTGTTCCGCAGTGATATCAGCGAAATCGGTCCAGTGGTTGAGAAGTTGTAAGCAAAAACCGTGTATTTCAGATTGGTGTACCTTGAATTTACGTTAAAAAAAAGAAACACCTAAACGCTTTAAATGACATTGATGAGCCACAAAAATATTTTGCTGAGTATTTTTGACATTCTCAAACATTTTTTAACCCAATGTAAAAATTTTACAAGCAAAAAAGAATTTAAACTCAAAAAAAATTTTCACTCAAAAAATTTTTTTTTTACAGAAATAAGTAAAAAAAATTTTTTTTTTACTCAAAATAAAATTTTTCTTTTCTAAACTGTTTAAAAATCTTTTTACGTTAAAAAAAAATACTTTCTCTGCTTATTATTGGCTCTACTTTACCTATATTTTATTATGACAATGTTTCAATAAGTGCCACGCCCCTTCAAATACCGCCCACATTTGGACTATATAGAATCTCATCTCATTTTCCTTGTGCATTACAAATTTCATGTTTCTATGTGCTCTCAAAGTCGAATTATACTCTCTTGCACGCTAGATTAAGCATTTGGTCCACTGTGCGACCCCCACTAATTTTTTCGTCTTAACATTTCTTTGGAACAAATAATACCCTATCTCCAATTTCTAAGGGGGCTCCCACACAAAACGACATTTTTTAAAATTTGCTCCAACCGTCTAACTGCCCTAATAGTGCCCTTAGAGCAACAAAATGTATGACCGACCCAAAATATTTTTTTAGTCCAAAAATAGTAACAATCGTTATCCCACGATCCTCCTGGGCAAAAAATTTGTAGAATCGATAGATGTTTTACAAAAAAAAAATTTTTCAAAAAAATCGAAGAGTACAAACATTTTCAAAAATGAGATTAAAATTTTAAAACTTAAAAATCGCATACTAGAGCGCTTTTAAGAATTTTTTGGGATTTTTTTTTAAAGTACGTAAAAAAACAAAAATTTTGAAAAAAAAAAAATTTAATTCGTACCATTATTGAAGAAGTTATGAGTAAAAGAAATTTGAGTAAAGGAACAAACTCCCAATTTTTAAAAATTCGATATCTTTTGAACGGGTCATCAAAAAAATCTGAAAATTTACCACGAAGAAGTTATCGAAGGGTACTAAAAACTGTTAACAAACAGGGAAAATCTAAAAAAAAAAAAATTCAAAGTGTCCGATTTGGAATGCCCCATATATAAGTTTGTCATTCCGTTTGTAACTCATCGAAATATCGGTCTAGGATCCCATGATGTTATGGGGCATTCCAGGCCAAAGCACTCACTTTAAGACCCGACCCCCTTCGATAAATTTTTTTAGATATGTTTTAGTACGTATTAAATGCAACTTGCTCTCAAATTTTCAGCCTTTTATACCAAGTTGGTGTTAAGTAATCAATTTTTCAAAATGGCGATTTTTTCAAAAAAAAAAAAAAAAATAAAAAAATTTAAATTTTCAATTAATTGTGACCAGTAAATAATTAAGATATCTTAAAAAAAGTTGGACAACGTTTTGTTTGTATTTAAATGTAGTTTTAGAAAAAAAATATGAAAAAATTACTTATTTTTAAACGTTTAAAAATTAAAATCGACTTTTTAAAAAAGTCCGAAACCTTCGATTTTTTTTTAAACACACTCAAAAAAAAAGTGAACTAAAATCTGGGAAAATTAACTCAATTTTAAGAAACAGAGGGAATGATTTGGCTCCAAAGACTTTTTTTTTTTTTTTGGTTTTAGTTCATAATTTTCCCAAAAATAAGGAAAACAAAGTTAATTAATTTTAAGCCAATTTTAACTAGAAAATGGAAAAAATTATATTACACTTTAGTTTAGCCCCTGATAACTCGAGACCCCGTTGTGTCCTTTAAGGGTCCCCATAGATGTTGACCCAAAACTTGTGTCCGTTTAGCTCTACCTTGCTTTGTTTTTGAGATACGGTAATAAGGGGTCTGATAGGGTCTTGAGAATCTTAAAAACTAGATAACTCAAAAACTATTAATCGGAGGGCTTTCAGGTATTTTGCGGAAGCGTTCTACGAGTCAAGAGCTACAAAAATGCCGTTGGACATTTTCTCGTGTTGGCAGTATTTACCAAGATATGTGCATATATAAAATCTCGGGAATTTAAAATTTTAGATCTTAAATTAGGGTCTTGAGCCCCGACAGATATTCAGAGCTATGCTATTTCATATTTTTCTTTGTAGTCTTTCTTTTGAAAATTTCATCCGTTTTGCTCTATCTCGCTTACTAGTTTTCGAGATATCGCCATTTTGAATTTTTAATTAAATTCTAAGAAGTTGTTTACTAAATTTTCAGAAGTTATTAACTTAATTCTAAGAAAAACACTTCCTTAATTCAAAAAAGAGAAATACGATGATGTTTCTTTTAGTAAATTTTAACTAAACTTGAACTAAATTGGTTTTTAAGAAATATGTCTTAAAAATAAAGATACATTTCTTAGATTTGAGAAAAATTTCTTTGGCAGTAAGAATTTTTTTCCTAATGTTAAAAAATTCCATTTAAAGAAAACTATGAACTAATTATAAGTAAATGAACTAAACTTTTTCCTCATTTTTTGGTTAAATTTAAATAAATTTTAGGAAATTTCATGATAAATTTTCAAAGACATTTTTTCGCAAATTTTAGTTATGTCTTTTTTTTTCAGTGCACTTAAAAATTAATGAATACGAGTCCCATTTGTTAAATTTATTGAAATAATCTACTGTAATAATATTTTTTTACTATTTATGTTACAGTATAATTTTTTTTTTGGTTTTTCCAAACTTTAAAACAAAAACAAAAAACAAGTAAAAAAGTTAAATTCGGCCTTGCCGAATGTAGTGATACCCTCCACAATTTCAAAAAGATTATTGCAAACAACTTTATTTAAAAGGAAATTAATTTTGAAAAAAAAAAAAATTGAAGAAAAATTTCCGTGAAAAAAAATTTTGTTAAAAAAAAATCCGCGATTTTTTTCTTTTTTTGTCAAAAAATATGTTCGTACTTGTTTAAATACCATTTGGTGTTCAATTATGTTGACAATATGTCAAGCAGAAGCCGAATTAAAGCATTTTGTATTTTTAGGTTATGTTGAATGTACTGAAATTTTTGAGGTGTGCTTACATTTTCGTTTATAACTTTTGAACCGCTGAACCGATATCGCTCAAATGCAATACCAAACTTCTCGGCAGAACTTCCAATATATATGTTAAGTTTCAGTCATCTCTGTGCAATATTTTGTCCGCGAGAGCATTTTCCACAGACAGACAGACAGACGGACAGACGGACATCGCTAGAATGTCTTAAAATCGATCGGGCATCATAAATATATATATTTCATGGGGTCCCAGACCGATATTTCGATGAGTTACAAACGGAATGACAAACTTATATATACCCTCTATCACTAAGTGGAGGGTATAAAAAATGGAGACTTCAAGAGTGTTAAAAAATGCAGGCATTTTTAGCATTAATTTAAAACATGTCAGCAAAAAACAACACCAAAAATCCAAAACTTTGACCGAAGGGCGCCACGGGATAAAATGATCGAATTTGGCTAAAATTAGATTTAAATGAAAGATTGTCTTAAGCTCTATGAAATGGCCGAGGGGAAAAAAATTGTGATGTTTTTTAAAAAATTTCTTGAACGTAGGAAAAAGCCGCCATTTTTTGCAAATTTCAAATGGCGATATCTCGAAAACCGTTCGACCGATTTTAAGTTTTTTTGATATTCGTGCTCACCGCATCAAAATTACCAAATATGATGTGTCGAAAGAAATTTAAATTTTTTATTTTTTTTTTTTAAATTTTTCAAAAATCCAAAACTTAATTTAATCCGATTGACCTCAAATTTGTACCACATACATTAGGGTGGCCCAAAATTCCTTTTGCTTCGCTACAGGTCAACGTACCTTAAAAAATGAAAGATGGTATCGTAACTAATATTTTGCGCCAAATTGCAGCACCCGACGACGATTAGAAGGGGATGCTAACTGATCAAATGTGTTTGCAACCTCCGAAGAAATCTAAAAAAAAAATTGTTGCAATCCAAAAAAGTACTACATGGAATGGTATCGTTACAAGAGCACATAAGTCACATATGGCCATTTTGCCCTAAGGTTGTTTACAAAGGACAAAAAGGACATTTTAGCTTCGATTAGGAAAAAACAAAAAAAAAAAATTTTGATATTATACTCAAATTAAAGATATTTGTATTACCTTTCAAATGAACTTTATCGCAATTTAATGGTCCGCATAGTTCTTGAGTTACAGCGGTTTTAGTGAAATGCAGGGTTCCGCTTTTTTAATATGTATTTTTTTTGTTTAAGGACAATCTTAGGACAAAATGGCCACATGTGAGTTATGTGCTCTTGTAACGCTACCATGCCATATGGTTATTTTCAAGATTCCAATAAAAAAAATTTTAAGATTTCTTTGGAGGTTGCAAACACTTATGATCAGTTAGCATCCCGTTCCAATCGTTGTAGGGTGCTGAAATTTGGCGCAAATTGTTCGTTACGATGCCATCTATCATATTTTGAGGTACGTTCAGTTGTGAGTTATACTTGGTATTTTTCCATATGTTGATGGGCCACACTAACATACATAAGTCTTAGACCTTGGACAATAAAAATTTGCCCGGACACTTGGGAAAATCGAAAGTTGAGAAAAAAATACCAGTCTAATGCACATATCTCGGTAAATACTGCCAACACGAGAAAATGTCCAACAGCATTTTTGTAGCCCTTGAATTTTTGAACACTTCCGCAAAATACCCAAAAGCCCTCCGATTAATAGTTTTTGAGTTATCTAGTTTTTAAGATTCTTAAGACCCTATTAGACCCCTTATTACCGTATCTAAAAAACTAAGCAAGTCAGAGCGAAACAGACACAAGTTTTGGGTCAAAATTTATGGGTACCCATAAAGAATCCAACGGGGTCTCGAGTTAACAGATGCTACACTCATGGGGTCCGACCCAATGGGTCCAGGGTCATGACCCAATCTAGTTCTAAAATGTGATTGAACTAAAGTGTAATATAATTTTTCCCATTTTCAAGTTAAAAATGGCTTAAAGTTAAATAACTTTGTTTTCCTTATTTTTGGGAAAATTATGAACTAAAACCAAGAAAAAAAATCTTTGGAGCCAAATCATTCTCTCTTTTTCTCAAAATTTAGTTAATTTTCCCAGATTTTAGTTCACTTTTTTTTTAGTGTAGCCATTACCAGTCATAACTGTGAATAGGCCTGTTAATTTGAAATGAAAGCATGCCTCAAGCCCTATGAAAGGTTCAAGGAGAAAAATTTGAGATGTTTTTTTTTTTCAATTTCTTGACCGTATGAAAAATCGCAATTTTTTGCAAATTTAATTTTTTTTTATATTTGTGTTCAGCGCAGCAAATAATATATTTGATGCGCAAATATTTTTTATTTTTTTTTAAATTTTCCAAAAATCCAAAATTTTGATCGCCGGGTTAATATAATCCGATTGGCCTCAAATCACATATTTTTTAGGTCTAGTAAAATAAAAATTTGCCCGGGCACTTGGTAAAGTCAAAAGTTAAAGCAAAAATCCCACTCTACCACACCAGTTAATTTAGAAAATATTGCCTCATTTGTAACATTTTTAATTCCATCAAGAGATGTTGGCTCTGGTTTACACACCGACTTCTAGAGGAATGATACAAAATTGCTGTTTTGTTTCGGCCCACATTCATATTACTGTTTGGAGTTCAAGAGTCAAAAATAAAAAAAATAAAATAGAATTTAAATCGGAAAAAGACTTTGGACGCTGTTCCAAAAAAGTAATTCGCATAAAAAATGTGAAAATGAAAATTTACGAATTTTTTTGGTGTTCTAGATTTCACATCCGAATTTCTTTTTCGTTTTGTTTCTCATAAATAAAATTTGGTGAAAGTAAAACAAATACACTTTTTTCCTTATAGTTTTTTAAATTTAAATTATTCGATTTCAACTTTGAATGAAAACGTGATCAACAAAATACTAAACTTGATTTCATGTGATTCGGAAATTTTCATGTGAATTGAAAAGTTGTGAAAGACAGAACAGAGGCCTTTAATTGTAAAATTTATGGGAAAATATTTTGAATTAAATTTTTGACTAAAATTGATATGAATTTTAAAGTTTTTACAATTCAAAGGCTTAAAAATTTTGAATAAAAAATATCACCGTAACGAAAGTAGAGCCGATTGTTAGGAGGTCAAAATACGTGAGGATCACTCAAAAAGTTATTGGGTACCCAAATACTCAAAAAGCGAGTAAATCAACTGAATATGTTGTTTTTAACTAATAACAAACAACTAACAAATGTAGTAAAAATAACTACAAAAATGGTAAAAAGAACTTATGCCAAAACATCTAATAATACTGATTTAACAAAACTTGTTCAAAATCATAATAACTACTTAAAACAACTGTTACTATACTTAGTGTAATATTTTTAGTGTCCGACCGAACAGTTCGGCCAAAAAATGGTATTGGCCAAAATTTAATATTTGCAAGCATTTTTAACAGCTTTTTCAGATGGCAGTTTGTTTGTTTAGGCGATAGAAGACTATTCTGACTTTCAAATTTAATGGCGAGGACGAAGTTAAGCACCAATTTAGATGTTCGGTAACCGAACGTTCGGCCGAATTGAAAAAAGTTCGGTTACCGAACTTCGAAATTGTGGCTTAACTTCGTACTCGTTCTAAAATTTTACAATCAGAATCGTCTTCCATCGCCTCAACTATTCTACCCCATTTAAAAAAAGTTGTTAAAAGTACTCTCAAATACCTAATTTTTGATTAAATGACGTTTTTTGGCCGAGCTGTTCGGTCAGACACTAAATATTTTTAGCAGGTGTTTATTTAATAAAATAAAAACTACAGTCAAACTCGGTTATAACGAACTCGGTTATAACGAATTCTCGGTTTTAACGAACTAATTCTAAAGTCCCTACATTTTAGCATCAATTTTCACACAAAATACTTCTTTTATAACGAACTCGGATATAACGAATCCTCGGTTAAAACGAACTGCTTTTTATGGTCCCACGATCAGAATTTCATGTTTATTTACCTTTTTATAACGAACTCCCGTAAATATTTTTTAATGTGTGGCAATCATGTTTATAAAACTAACAAAAGGTTGGAATTCTTTGGTTTATATAATAATTTTCATATAATCCCAGCAAAACTTTGGTAATGGGTAGTGATTATATAACACATTACCAGGTAATGTATATACCTTATTTGTAGCATTATTTTAGGATGTCTTACCAAACATTTGTTCCACAACGTATTATTTTAAAGTGAAAAATAAGGCATTACTAATAATTTGCTACGTAATGCATGATTATTGCAAAAATGTATTTCATATTTATTATTTCTAAACATTATATCATGGATGATTTATATTTGGTTACATTATGTATTATTTAAAAGTTTGAAATAATGCATTATTTAGAATTAAATGCATAATGCATTACAATAACATAAAAAATAATTATTTTATAAAAAAATGCATAAGTTTAAACTAGAGATGGGCTCACGACAAGAAATTTGTAACGACACACACTCACTAGCATATTATATCTACTTACACTCACTTACAATCACGTGAGTAAATTTAATACAAAATTACTTTTTCACTACTCGTAACACCTTATATATTACGTTCTGGTATGCTTAATTATATACCTTACTCGTAACCTATAAAATATCATATATTTTACACCATACTGGTATTCTTCGTTATAAATTTATGACTTATTTTATACCTTACTGGTATTCTATGTGATAATGTGGATGCATTACTTTGAGTCTCATCGCCTGTTAAAATCATCAATGCTGCAATGTATAAAATAAGAGATCATATACCTTATTTTATACCTTATTTGGTAATCTAAGTTTTGCTGGGATTTATTTATATTTTTATTGATTTCTTCTCAATAAGTAGATTATTTTCTAAAACAACATCAAATAAAACAAAATTGGATATATTTTTTTGGAAATAAAACAAGATTGATAAAAAATATACCCCGCTTATAGCGAACTTCGCTTATAACAAACTATTTTTACTGGTCCCTCGGAGTTCGTTATAACCGGGTTCGACTGTACTTCGTGCATAAAACAACTGTTACTACAATGCATTTTTTTTTTGTAATAATTTTTTAAAACAACTGTAAAAATGTTGATTGATATTCTTCATACAAAAAATGTGGCATGCACCAAAAAAAAAGTTTTTATAACTATCGGTGTATGACACAGAGCTGACCTTCCTCGTAAGTTAAAAGCAGTGTTGGCTACCGTTACCCTTTCAATACCGTTACCAATTAAAAACTCTTTAATATTGACGACCGTTACCAATACCGAAATAAAAATTTTTAAATACCGTTACCGATAAAAAACCGTTACCTTTATTCGAATTTTTACCGGTATTATATCGGTTTTGTTTCGGTTGTATTAATATTACTTATTTTAATTTTTTTGTGGATTAAAAACATATCAAAATATTTTTAATATACTTAGGTTGGATTACTCAATGCTCCGTTAAAAAATAACTCTCCGTTAAATTTAACTTTTTCATACAAATTTTGACATAAGGCTCCGTTAAATTGGCAGTTAGCAGCTTACTTTTCATTAAGTAATCCGCCCTTAAAATAAAAAAACAAATTGTTGTTCATTGCCAATCCAAATTAATGATTACATTCGCAATTAACTAAATTCGAATATCGGTCTTGGACCTCATAAAGATTTTATATTATTGATAAGTGATCGATTGTAAGCGATGTTCGTCTTTCCGTATGTAGATGACACGGTACGATCCAAAATAAACGTGCTATTCTTCTAGTACGAAGACGTCTTATGGTCATAAGCTGGTTAAGTTCCGAAATGTAAAATCGGAACAGATGAAAAGAAGTTCCCCCTGAAAAATTAACAAAACCTCAGAAAAACATGTTTTATTTAATTTTTTGTCTATTTGTTTAGAAAATTAAACATTTTTATGCCGTGTGAAGTGAATGCGATTTTTTTAGGTCCGAACCTCTTGGGGGCTTGGCTATAGAAAATAAAATTAAACATTGATAAAATTGTATTATTTATGCGTAATTATAAATAAAATTAATTTCTTAACATCTATATCGAGAGGAAAGGATACCGCCAACCCTCCCCCTTAAAAACATCTCTTGTAACATCCTTGCCAAGTTTTTTTTATCAACAGGACAAACAATTTTGATCTTTTTAACAGAGAAATGTGCTGATTTCAAATAAACAGTTCAGGCTTTTTATTTGAATCAGCAGATTTCTCTATTAAAATCAGCTGTCTTGACGTATTTTTCAGCAGACTCTATCTGGATTATCCAGACAGAAATTTAGCAAACCGAGTCAGCTATAATCAGCATATTTCTCAAATGGCTTAAAATGCAGAATTCTCATATATATGGCGTAAAATACAGATTTTTTTGCTTATTGGACAATGGTGTCTCTACGAACATGAGTTCGTATTTGTTGAATTACAATATTGCGTGAATGTTTTAATTTAATTCTGAGTTAATTGATAATATTTAATACTAGTGCAAATATAATGTATAGAAAAGGTACAGAATTAAACAGTTTTTTAATTTTTTTTATTTTTTACGCATTTTTAACAAATTTATGACTTGTTAACATTTAATTTATAATACCGGTACGTACAGGTATTGATGTTTCGGTAACGGTTCACCGTTACCGAAATAATCGAAAGTACCGTTTCCTTTACCGTTACCGATATAAAAAATATGTAATACCAATACCGTTGCCGATAACGTTATTCATTTCGGTTGCCAACCCTGGTTAAAAGTGTCTGTTTGAATTTTGCGTCCTGTCCGTGTCGTCCATCACTGGCGAAATAAAAATGTCACTCCCATTGCAATTCATCACATGACGAATGTGTATGTTTGTTGTTTGGGGCGTAAAAAAATAGCTCAAAAAAATAACAAACAGAAAATTTAAAAAAAAAAATAAAAAAAAATGTTTGTAATAAAAATATGTAGAAAAAAAATTTAAGAAATTAGAAAAAATTAGAAAAAATTACATGACAACGCGCCCAACATGTCAAGTGAGGATTTTAAAATGAATGTTTGTATGAAATACATATGAGACAGCATATATGTATGTAAGTAACTTACAAGTAAAATACAGTTGCGGTCATAAAAATACAAATAAACTTAAGGGTGTGATGAGCTTTTCAAAAAGCTTATCAAACAAAAAATATTTTTGTGAAACACAAAAATATTTTTTGCAAAGCTTCGAATGAATTAGTTCTTTAATTCACTTTTTTAATTCGAATTAAATAAATTGAATTTGTTATTCTCTAAAATTACTAGCTGTAAATTAACTCTTAAGCTTAATTCTTAAAGCTTTCAAAGTCTTAAATTAATTCTTTCGAGAATTAATTTCCTATGAATGATCATTCAACCTAACTCGTTATTATACCTTCCAACCACAGTATGGGTGTACTCACTTTGTCATTCCGTGTGAAACGCTTCGAAATATCGGTCTATTACCCCATCAAATATATGGGGCCAAATCACTCACTTTTAAACCCCACCCCCTTTGATTCATTTTTTTTTTGATATGTTTTAGTACATACTAGGGTGTTCAGCCGATTAATTCTAGTTCGATTAATCGAACAATTTTAGACGAATAATTGTTCGAATAATTTAAAATTACAAATTTCGATTAAAGGATTAATCGAAGAATTTATGCCGATTAATCGAATAAAAATAATATATGCTTTTTTGTGGATATATGTATAATTTTTTAAAATATTTAAGCCAAATAAACAAACTAAATTTATGTGACCATTAAAATTAAAAAAAAATCAAGTAAGAAAGTTATAGTCGGTCAAGACCGACCATATGATACCCTACACCAGTGTTTTCTGGAAAATGGGTCCCAAGTCCAAACATAGACCGATTGTATCTGTCTTTTGTTAGATCTTTATTTAGTGTAGAAACACACACAGATCAAATTGTAGTGGAATTGGTTTATTTTTTTGTAAATAGACCGATTTACCTGAATATCGGTCGAAATTTTTATTTGGGGGACTAAGTCCAAAAATGGTCCAATTATATTCCGATTTGATTAGGTTACTAAAGTACACGTTTAACACCTAAAAATAAAATTTTTATCAAATATTTCCATTTTTATGAGTTTTGAGGGAATTATATGGATATCGGGAGGGTGGTTTGTATGGGGCCTACCAGAAGGACTGACCCAATTCCTTTGAAATGTGGAATGGTGATTTGTGCATACAAAATTTGATAACCTGCTCTACTGTTAATAGAGTCATTTAAGCCGAATCCAAAGGGGACATTTGAATTTTCTCCAATTTCAATAGGCTTCGTCCTTGGGCCAAAAGATGCTTAAGTTTTAAATTTCAAGTCAATTGATTGAAAAATGCGACCTGTATCGTGCTTAAACCGATAGATGGACAGACGGACATCGCTAAATCGACTCAAAAAGTAATTCTGAGTCGATCGACTTGAAGGTAGGTCTAGGACCAATATTTCGGGTAGTTACAAACATCAGCACAAACTCATTATATTCTGTACCATAGAGTGGTGTAGGGTATAAAAACAGTCATGTTTACTAGAGGGGTCCTTATTTTATTTTTTTTTTTTTTTTGAGCCAAATCGGTTTACTCTATGACTGCGCTAAAAGCGGTAAAATTTTTGAGTTTTGAGCAAAAACCCACTAAATAAAAAAAAATTAAATAACATATTTTATGAATATTTTCAAAATAAAATATTTTTTGTTTAACATTTTTCTAAGTGCAGTCAGATAATAAATATTTTTTTTTTGTTATATCGGTAATCTATATAAATTTAACAACAAAAATAATTTTTGAATTCTTAAAATCACCAAATTATTTTTTTTTTAAATTTTCTCAAACAAAATTGCAGAAAACTTAAATTGTAGTACATTTTGTAATGATTTCATGTTTTTTTTTGTTAATAAAATGTTAAAATACTTGTTATTAATATTGTTTATTTACTCAAGTAACATTTTTTTACTTAAATTGTCAGAAAAAATCTTGTAATTTAGAAAATTTCTGAATTTGGAATTATTCGATTAATCGAACAATTTTAAAAATTTATTCGTTTAATCGAATAAATCAAAAATGCCAAAAAAAATGCCAAATGTCGATTAATCGTTTAATCGAACAATTAAAAAACCCGATTAATTGAATATCCTAGTACATACACACAAAAAAAAACCTTGTCAAATTACTAGGAAAATTCTCGTAATCCCATTTCACCAATATTTGACAGTTTTCCTTGTTTTTTAACAGCCAAATTTGGATCTTAATTTATTTTTTTTTTTACAATTTTTTTTTGTAATTTTACAAATTTACAGATAATTTTACAAAAAAAATTTAGTAAATTCACGAGATTTCCTTGTTAGTTTTAATGCGCTAAAAAAGTTGTAAGTTTACAATTTTATTGGTAAAAAAATCTTGTAAAATTACGAAGAAGCTTGTAATTTTAACTAGGAATTCTCGTAAAATATGAGGTTGCAAAAAATCTAGTAAGGTCACACTCAAAAAATTATGTTAGTAAAATCAACTGAAAATGTCAGTTAAAATAACTACTTTGTAAGTTGTTTTGGGGTCAACTACTTTTTCAGTTAAATCAACTAACAATGTTAGTTATTTTAACTGACAAAAAACAACTGACTTATGTAGTAAAAACTACTAACATTTGTAGTCAAAACAACTAAAATGTAGTAAAAATTAAATAATCAATATATATTTTTTTTTTCCAAAAATTTAAAAAAAAAAAAATTGAAGACCAAATTTTTTTTTTCAAAAAGTTGTGAAAATAAAAAAAACGAAAATTTATTTTTATTTTTTGGAAAAAAAACTTTAAAAATTTTTCAGATATAAAAAAAAATAAATTAACTACTGTAAATAACTGTTACTACATCACAGTACTTTTTTGTTAGTTGTTCAAAAAAACGACTTAAAATAACTAACAGAAATAGTTGTTTGATATTTTTCATACAAAAACAACTGACTTTGTAGTTGAAAACAACTGACTACTGTAAAATATACAAACAACTAACATGTAGTAACTTACATAATTTTCAGAGTGCACGAAAATTTACAATTTTATTGATAAAAAGCTTGTAAAATTACAAAATATTGGTAAAAAGCTTGTAAAATTACAAGGAATTGTTGCCACATAGGAGGTAGCAAAAAAGAGTTACAAACTTTTCTTGTCGGTGTTTTTTTTTAGTGTATGTATTTTAGTAATAGACTGGTTTAGGTTGTAAATGGTCAAAATCAGAGGGGGAAGTTCCCCCTTGCGCTTTATCGAAAATTGTTTTTTGTGAGCAGTAAGTGAGGAAGAGAAAATAAAAAAAATCTTTAGTAAATTGCAGTTATCATGGGTGTGTGAAAATACAATCACTCGCCCTTCTCTAGTGGAAAAAAGTGTATTGCATCAAAATTTATAATGTCACTTGTGGTATATATGGCATGTCACAGCATGATGAAAAATAGATGGTGGTCACGACCGCATACACACAGTGACATCAATGTTTGTTTAGAAAAGAGAAATTTATAACTGCCACAAACAAAATATATGTGCATAATAACAAACAAAAAATATGTATATTGTATATAATAAAAATTGTGCATGTATGGGTACCTATTAGGGTAGCACGGACAATGACTTCTTTTCGAATTTAGTCGATCGGCAAATTATGGTTTCTTTTGGTCGAAAAACTCTATCAAATTTTTTTTTCGTTTTTATGTATCATTACGAAAAATTACTTTTTTCGAATTTCTCGGATTGCCGGGCAAATTATGGTTCATTTTGGTCGAAAAACTGTACATTCATAAAATTATGTCATTAACTGTTTGTAGTTTATTTAAAAAGTTTTACGTTTTGTTGTTTTTAAAAGAAAAATCATTTGACTATTTAAGACTTTCATTAGCATACAATTTTTAAACTCATTTATTTGTGTTCTGTAACTAAAAATAAGTGATTCTTCGATCCAATATTCTTTCTATAGATGAAGTCTTGGGTCCTGAAGCAAATTTTTACAAAAACTGTTTCAGATTCTTAATATTTTTATCTTCAGAAAAAGTTTCAGACTCTGAGAAATTTTCTTAATAGAAAATTTTTCCGAATCTGAGGCATATTTTCATTAGAAACTGTCTTAGAATCTGAGAAATTTATTCTACAGAAAAACTTTCAGATTCTGAAATATTTTTGCAATAGAAAAAGTTCCATATTCTGAGGCATTTTTTTTTTTGTATCTATAACTTTTATTTTTTTATTACTCTTTGTTTCATTTTTCATTATTTTTTCTAAAAAAACAGTTTTTTCCTACAAATCTTATGTTAATTAAATTAACCGTAACCGCATGATTTTTTATGCGGTTACGGTTAAATAGTGCGGTTAACCGCGGTTACGGTTAAGATTAAAACCGCATTGCAAACCCTAGTATCAAGTGACTTTGGCACGATGGGTAGAGTGTCTGGCCAGAATGTAGCTAATTGCGGGATCGATTCCCCAAAAATTTTATTAAAAAATTTTTAAAATATAATGCAATAGAAAAATTGTAAAAATAACCTACGTAATTAATAATTTTTAATGTTTTCGTAGTTAATTTTTTTTTTTTTTGAATTTGTTGGTAAAAATAACACAACAATCATTAATTTTTAATGTTTTCGTAGGTTATTTTTTTTGTGACGTTATTTTTAATGTTCAGTGTTATTTATTATAGAAAACTTAGCAGCGGACCCGGTTTAAATTATCTGATTTAGCTAAAAATTTAAACATAAGGTATTTGGACCATCATTCGTGCCACCCTAATGTGTAGGCAAAGTCTTTCTTAATGGTGTGTCCGGTAAAAATTTACTTTTATATATCTTTCACTTAGTGATAGAGGGTATATATAAGTTTGTCATTCCGTTTGTAACTCATCGAAATATCGGTCTGGGACCCCATAAAGTATATATATTCATGATGCCCGATCGATTTAAGACATTCTAGCGTTGTCCGTCTGTCTGTCTGTCTGTGGAAAAGGCTGTCACGGACAAAATATTGCACAGAGATGACTGAAACTTAACATATTTATTGGAAGTTCTCCCGAGAAGTTTGGTATTGCATTTGAGCGATATCGATTTAGCGGTTCAAAAGTTATGAACGACAACGTAAGCACACCTCAAACATTTCAGTACATTCAACATAACCTAAAAATACAAAATGCTTTCATTCGGCTTCAAAATGCTTTAATTCGGCTTCTGAACACCAGATGGTATTTAAACAAGTACGAACATATTTTTTGACAAAAAAGGAAAAAAATCGCGGATTTTTTTTTTTACCAAAATTTTTTTCGCGGAAATTTTTTTTTTTTTTCAAAAGTAATTTCCTTTTACATAAAATTTTTTGCAATAATCTTTTTGAAATTGTGGAGGGTATCACTACGTTCGGCAAGGCCGAATTTAATTTTTTTACTTGTTTGTACTCGTATCCTTGATTGTTTTATCTATTTTATGCACAGGCTTAATTTTTTTTTGTTGAGATTTTTTTTAAGTTTTATTCTTTGGAGAGATTTATGATGTTATTGGACATCAACATGAAATGATGATGAATGTTTTTATACCCTCCAACCACAGTATGGGGGTATACTCACTTTGTCATTCCGTTTGTAACGCATAAAAATATCGGTCGGGGACCCCATAAAGTATATATATTATTGATCTATGATCGATTCTAAGTCGTTCTATGAATGTCCGTCCGTCCGTCCGTCCGTCCGTCCGTCCGTCTGTATAAAACACGATTCAGTCCAAAATAAAAGAGCTAGACCCCTGAAAATTGGACAGAATATGTATAATGTTCATAGGCCCGTTAAGTTCAGAAATGGGCAAAATCGGGCCAGGGGGAAAAAAATTCCCCCTTAACAAACTAAAAAAACCTCTTAAAAAACGCAATTTTTACATCTCTTTTTGCCATTATTGTTAGACAAATGAAATCTTTTTATGTCAGAAGGGGTTTAAACTCCTGAACTTAGACCCAGGGGGCTGGAAAATTTAGTTTTTTTCTACCCGCCCCCTTTTGTGGGCGTGGATTTAAAAAAACCATTAAAATAATGAGAAAATGGTATTACTAAATTGCAAAAAGCATAATAAATAAATTAGTTAACATTTATCGCGATGGGGAAAGTATCCCTCACCACCCCCACCGAGCCCCCCAAAAAAAAAAAAAGGCGACCCTGGATTTTTTATATGTTTTAACATGTTGGAGGGTATCATAGATTCGGCATAGCCGAATTTAACACTCTCACTTGTTTTTGTTTTTTTTTTAATTTCTATTGTAGTATGAGCAAGTTTTTGGAATCCTTAAAGACGGAAATTCTTAAAATTTCTTTATTTATATCAAATTAAAATATTGAATTAGTGAAAATCGTTGTATACTGGATTAAAGTTACAAAATCTGACTTGCCGAAAATCTGTTGAAGTGGAGTTTACACAGAAAAAAATATGGAGGAAACAAATTTGAGTAATCACTTGTTTAAATTTAAAAACAAAAATTGAGTAATTTTTTAATTGACGCAATAAAAAATTTACTTAAAAATTTTAATACCAATTTAAGTAAATAATTTAATAAAAATTTAATATTTTTTTTAAATTCTCATAGTTTTTCGAATTCTCGTTTAGTTTATAGTTTTTTGTGTATGTATATGAAAGTTGGTAATCGTCTTTATAAAATTTTCCTATGTTTTTGAGACATAAATATGTTTGGTAAAGTTTGAAAAAACAAAGTTTTTTTTTTTTTTTTTGTAAAAAAATTTTAAACTTTTAAAAAAATAAATTTTGAGTAGATTTTTAATTGTGTCAATTAAAAATTTACTCAAATTTTTTTTTAAACATTTAATAAATTTTTATTAAAAATTTACTCAGTACTATTAAATCGTTTACTGGTGCAAAATTGAGTAATTTTTTACTCAATAGTATTAAAAATTTACTCATATATTTTTTTTATTTTTTTCTGTGTACAAGAAAGGGGCTTTCATAGGCACAGTTGAGAAGCTTGGCGCAGGATAAAATAAGATTTAGAAACTTTATTCAATCTATATAAGAAAATAACAAGTAAAAAAAGTTAAATTCGACTTGGACGAATCTATGAATACCCTCCAGAATGCCCTTTTTAAGTGATAGTAAATTTTCTAACATGAAAAAAATAACATTTTTGATTAGAAATATTTTATTTTGTGTAAAAAAACTTTTTTTTAGTAATTTTTGAAAAAAAAAAAATAATAATAATAATTTTTTTTGTGTAAAAATATTTTTGAGTGACAAAAATACGTTGTACAATATTTGTGTGACTTTCCAATGTTTTTAAAACATGTTTAAGGACTTTTCAACACCTGAATTTAAGGTGAAACAAATCTGAAATTAACGGTTTTGCTAATAACTTTTGAACCACTAAACCGATTGGGCTGAAAATCAAGCTTTAGCACCCTCAGAATTGTCGTTCGAATGTTAGCGTTTTTTTTTATTTCGTAAATTCGAGAAAATCCCATAACTTTTAAACCACTGGACCGATTTTTCTGGATTGGAATACCAACCTGACCAGGTAAATGCCCAACATATATGCCAAATTTCAGGAGCCTCCGTAAAGTCTTTCAAAAAATAGCGAGTTTTCAACAGACAGACAGACGGATGGACATCGCTAGATCGTCTTTGAATCGATCGAGGATCATGAATATATATACTTTATGGGGTCCTAGACCAATATTTCGAGGTGTTTCAAATGAAATGACAAACTTATATATACACTCAAAATATTTTGTAGGCAAAAACAAATGAAAAACACACTTAAAACCAGTAAATAAACAATTGAAAACCATTCCAGTAATTTTTTATTTGTTTTGTCAAACATCAACATTTATTTTTATACCCTACACCACACTGTGGTACAGGGTATAATAAGTTTGTGCTGATGTTTGTAACTACCCGAAATATTGGTCCTAGACCCACTTTTAAGTATACCGATCGAATTAGAACCACTTTTTGAGTCGATTTAGCGATGTCCGTCCGTCCGTCCGTCTGTCCGTCCGTCCGTCCGTCTGTCCATGTAAACGGTGTAAACACGATACAGGTCGCAATTCTTAATCAATTGACTTGAAATTTAAAACTTAAGCCTCTTTTGGCCCAAGGACGAAGCCTATTGAAATCGGAAAAAATCGGTCCATATTTAGACCTAGTCCCCATACAAAGGTCCTCTTTAGTTTTGGCTCAAATGACTCTAATAGTCGCATTTTAATAGGTATTTTCGAAATTTAGCAGGTAATCATGTTTTATCCACACAAATCACCATTCCGAATTTTAAGGAAATCGGACCAGTTCTTCTTGTAGCCCCCATACAAACCACCTTCCCGATTTTCACATAAATCTCTCAAATTTCATGAAAATAGAAAATATTTAATTAAAATTCTGTTTGTGTATGTTAAACGCGTACTTTAATAACCTTATCAAATCTGATTATCATCGGACCATTTTTGGACTTAGTGTGGAAATTTCGCCCGATATTCAGTTGAAGCGATTTATTGTCAACAAAAAGAAGCCTATTCCACTCAAATTTAATTAGTGAGTGCTTTTAACACTTATTAAAGATTTGACAAAATATAGATCTAATCAGTCCATGTTTGAACTTGGGACCCATTTTCCGGGAAACTCTGGTGTAGGGTATTATATGGTCGGTCTTGCCCGACTATAACTTTCTTACTTGTTTGCTGTTTACAAAATTTTCTAAAATAAATAACATTAAACATTACAAAATTACGTTTTTTCACTCTTTTTTACCAACAAATTCGGAAAAAATAACCAACGAAAACATTAAAAATTAATGATAGTTCTGTTATTTTTACCAACAAATTTCAAAAAATAACCTACGAAAACAATAAAAATTAATGATTTCGTAGGTTATTTTTTACAATTTTCTATTGAAATATTTTTTTCAAAATGTTTAATAAAATTTTGGGGAATCGATCCCGCAATCAACTACATTCTGGCCAGACACTCTTCCCATCGTGCCAAAGTCACTTGATACAAACATGTTTTTATATTTCTATAAATAATTTTTTGATTTTTTTATCTACAAAAAAATAACTGACTTGTGTAGGTAAAAACTAATGATATTTCATTAAAAAATACCAGCAATTTAAAAAAAAAAATACTTACACAAATCATTAAAAATCAAAAGAATAATCAGTAGTTTTTACTTACAGAACAAAAATAAATGACTTTAAAAATTAAATGTTAATGAAAGTCTTTATTTTTTAGTGTGTTATTTTTGAAACAAAGGACTGAAGAAGTCATTAATAAAAACTGAACATCAAACAAATGTTTTTTTCGTTTAAAAACGACTAAACGGAAAACTTTTTAAATAAACTACAAACAGTTAATGACATAATTTTTTGAGTGTACCCTCTATCACTAGAGTGGAGGGTATAAAAAATAGAACGAGTTGTGATCACATCTCCATTTATGGCTTAAAAGTTGCGTAATTTGGAGTAGAATTTTTTAAAAAAAATCGAAGGTTTCGACTCTTTCAAAAAGTCTATTTTAATTAGAGTTTTTCTTTTCCCAGACCTTTTCATTTCCCACGGGAAAGCGGGATTCATTTTTAAATTGCTCGGTATCCCGGGAATTCCCGCAAAAACTAAAAACCCAAATTTTTTGTCATGAAAATATATAAAAAACTTATGAAAATTCCCCGGAAATCCCGTCCCGGGAATTCCCGTGAAAAATTTAAATTTAAATTTTTAAACGTTAAAAAATAAATGATACTTGCTTCAAAAATTTTTTTTATATTTTTCTCTAAAACTGAATTTAAATACCAACAAAATGTTGTCCAACTTTTTTTAAGATATGAATCTACTAGCTTACCATCCCGGTACTTCGTTACCGGTTGCATTGAATACCGGATAATAGAAGGATCAGATTTGCTCTTCCGATTTCAAGAAAATTCCCCTACGTACACTCAAAAAATTATGTCATTAACTGTTTGTAGTTTATTTAAAAAGTTTTCCGTTTAGTCGTTTTTAAAAGAAAAAACATTTGTTTGATGTTCAGTTTTTATTAATGACTACATCAGTCCTTTGTTTCAAAAATAACACACTAAAAAATAAAGACTTTCACTAACATTTAATTTATAAAGTCATTTATTTTTGTTCTGTAAGTAAAAACTACTGATTATTCTTTAAATTTTTAATGATTTGTGTAAGTAATTTTTTTTTTAAATTGTTGGTATTTTTTAATGATATATCATTAGTTTTTACCTACACAAGTCAGTTATTTGTTTGTAGAAAAAAAAAATCAAAAAATTATTTATAGAAATATAAAAACATATTTGTATCAAGTGGCTTTGGCACGATGGGTAGAGTGTCTGGCCAGAATGTAGTTGATTGCGGGATCGATTCCCCAAAATTTTATTAAAAGATTTTAAAAAAATATTTCAATAGAAAATTGTATAAAATAACCTACGAAATCATTAATTTTTAATGTTTTGGTAGGTTATTTTTTTGGAATTTGTTGGTAAAAATAACAGAACTATCATTAATTTTTAATGTTTTCGTAGGTTATTTTTTTCGAATTTGTTGGTAAAAAAGAATGAAAAAACCGTAGTTTTTTAATGTTTAGTGTTATTTATTTTAGAAAATTTTGCCAACAGTAAAAAATAAATGTTGATGTTTTTAAAACAAATGAATAATTACTGGGATGGTTTTCAATTGTTTATTCACTGGCTTTAAGTGTGTTTTTCTTTTGTTTTTGCCTACAAAATATTTTGAGTGTAGTCTTTGTTTTATTTACTTGTGCACGTTTAAGTCTTTCATAAGTGAATAAAGAAATTGGAATAGAAATGAGTTAAAAAAGTAAAATACGAAAAATTTGAGGAAAAAGTATCATTTAATATTGTTCCCTGCTCTATTCCATTTCGTTCCCCGTTCTAAAAGTTAAAATTTTAAGATATGTCCTTCTCTTGGGTGGTATTTCTGGGGCTTTGCTTTAATAGTAAGGTAGGTGAAAATAACCATTTGCCCCCTTTTCCCCTTAAAATTAAATTTTTCAAAAACTGTTTTTTGGAGCTTGGTGACCTTTTATTTAAAATATCAAGTTCCCGAACTAATATTTCAAGAAATATAAGAATAATCAAATTTTACACTTTTTCATTATTATACGAACAAAAATAAAAGTACCAAAAGTACACTTTCTTACCCCCGTTATAAACGGAATTTCCAATGTTTTTTTTTCACCGAAGGATCCTCTTTTCTATATTTAATTTTTCTAGGATCATTATTTTAGCAAATATTTGAAGTACAAAGAGGATTTTACATTCCTAATTTTAAGTTTCTAGAACCATTTCGTCAAAAAATATCAAAGGTACCCAAAAAATACACTTTTTTAGCCTTTTTACACCACTAAGAACCGGAAAAACGTAATTTTCACAGAATGTTTTTTTTACCGAATTTGCCTACATTAGAAATTTTAAGATTCTAGGAAATATAAAATGTTTCTACATATAAATATAATTTTAGGAAAAAAAAAGTATCAAAAATTGTACTTCCGGTACTTTTAATAAAAGGTACTTTTTATAAAGGGTACTTTTAATGAAAGGTACTTTATATAAAAGGTACTTTTAATGAAAGGTACTTTTTATAAGAAGTACTTTTTACAAAAGGTCCTTTTTATAAAAGGTACTTTTTATAAAAGGTACTTTATATAAAAGTTACTTTTTATAAAAGGTACTTTTTATAAAAGGTACTTTGTATAAAAGGTACTTTTTATAAAAGGTACTTTTTATAAAAGGTTCTTTTTATAAAAGGTACTTTTTATAAAAGGTACTTTTTATAAAAGGTACTTTTTATAAAAGGTACTTTTTATAAAAGGTACTTTTTATAAAAGGTACTTTTTATAAAAGGTACTTTTTATAAAAGGTACTTTTTATAAAAGGTACTTTTTATAAAAGGTACTTTTTATAAAAGGTACTTTTTATAAAAGGTACTTTTTATAAAAAGTACTTTTTATAAAAGGTACTTTTTATAAAAGGTACTTTTTATAAAAGTACTTTTTATAAAAGGTACTTTTTTTAAAAGGTACTTTTTATAAAAGGTACTTTTTATAAAAGTTACTTTTTATAAAAGGTGCTTTTTATAAAAGGTACTTTTTATAAAAGGTACTTTTTATAAAAGGTACTTTTTATAAAAGGTACTTTTTATAAAAGGTACTTTTTATAAAAGGTACTTTTTATAAAAGGTACTTTTTATAAAAGGTACTTTTTATAAAAGGTACTTTTTATAAAAGGTACTTTTTATAAAAGGTACTTTTTATAAAAGGTACTTTTTATAAAAGGTACTTTTTATAAAAGGTACTTTTTATAAAAGGTACTTTTTATAAAAGGTCTTTATATAAAAGGTACTTTTCATAAAAAGTACTTTTTATAAAACGTACTTTTAATAAAAGGTATTTTTTATAAAAGGTACTTTTTATAAAACGTACTTTTTATAAAAGGTACTTTTTATAAAAGGTACTTTTTATGAAAGGTACTTTTTATAAAAGGTACTTTTTATAAAAGGTACTTTTTATAAAAGGTACTTTTTATAAAAGGTACTTTTTATAAAAGGTACTTTTTATAAAAGGTACTTTTTATAAAAGGTACTTTTTATAAAAGGTACTTTTTATAAAAGGTACTTTTTATAAAAGGTACTTTTTATAAAAGGTACTTTTTATAAAAGGTACTTTTTATAAAAGGTACTTTTTATAAAAGGTACTTTTTATAAAAGGTACTTTTTATAAAAGGTACTTTTTATAAAAGGTACTTTTTATAAAAGGTACTTTTTATAAAAGGTACTTTTTATAAAAGGTACTTTTTATAAAAGGTACTTTTTATAAAAGGTACTTTTTATAAAAGGTACTTTTTATAAAAGGTACTTTTTATAAAAGGTACTTTTTATAAAAGGTACTTTTAATAAAAGGTATTTTTTATAAAAGGTACTTTTTATAAAAGGTACTTTTTATAAAAGGTACTTTTTATAAAAGGTACTTTTTATAAAAGGTACTTTTATAAACGGTACAAAATTTTCAGAAAGTACTTGTTACAGAATGTTTTATTTCACTAAAGAATCCTACATTTCAAATTTGAAGTTTGAATTTCAGTATATAAAAAAAAAGTACAAAAAGTACACTTTTTTGCCCATTTTACCCCCGTAGAATCAACATTGGCTTAGTGAATCTTTTTTCCGGGAGGTGAACCTACATTGCAAATTTCAAGTTTCTATTACTTTTATTTAAGGAAATATAAAAGGTACCAAAAGTACAGTTTTTTACCCTTTTTACCCCCTTAGAATCATCATTGGCAAAAATCAAGCCCTAGTGGATCTATATTCCGGGAGGTTAACATACAGTCCAATTTTTAAGTTTTTGTGACCATTTTTTAGGATATATAAAAGGTACCAAAAGTACAGTTTTTTACCCTTTTTACCCCCTTAGAATCAACATTGGCAAAAATCCAGCCTTACTGGGTCTATATTCCAGGATGTGAACATACAAACCAAATTTCAAGTCTCTATGACCATAATTTCAGGAGATATAAAAAGTACCAAAAGTACATTTTTTTACCCTTTTTATCCCCTTAGAATCAACACTGGAAAAAATCCGGCCTTAGTGTTCCTATGTTCCGGGAGGTGAACATACAGTCCAAATTTCAAGGCTCTGTGACCATTATTTCATGAGATATTAAAAGTACCAAAAGTACAGTTTTTTACCCTTTTTACCCCCTTAGAATCAACTCTGGCAAAAATCCAGCCTTAGTGGATCTATATTCCGGGAGGTGAACCTACAGTCCAAATTTCAAGTCTGTAGCTTCAGCGGTTTGGGCTGGGCGATGATGAATCAGTCAGTCAGTCAGTCATTCACTCACTCACTCACCCAACTCTTTTATATATATAGATATTTTTTACTGGTCAAAATTAATTGAAAATTTAATTTTTTTCATTTTTTTGAAAAAATCGTCATTTTTAAAAATTTTTAAGTAAGTTGCATTTAATACAGTTGTTTGTATATTTTACAGTAGTTGTATGTTTTACACTAAACTAACAAAGTGAGAAGGATGTACCTTTTTTGAAAGTCTGGTATAAAGCGTTAGAGTAGAATTAAACAATGATCTCAAAATTATGATAACAAATATTCTAAGTTGTTGCACTATCACACAAAAAATTATTGGATAAAAATTTTCAATTAAATTTATTGATCAACAAAATTTAAATGAGTCAATCAATGTTTCGATATAAAATTTTTGTTATTTTCTTTAACTGTCGAATTACAAATTTTCAACATACCAGATTTTTTTTTTCGCTTTATTTTATTTGAATAGATTAATTCAAAAATATACAAAATAATCGGGGTTTACTTTTTTACTGTTGGCAGCATCTTGGAAAGCAAAAAAGATGAATTTTTTGATAATTTTGTCATAAGCTTCCAATTCATTTGCTGAATCAATTATTATTTTGATTGACTATAAATAAAAAATTGATCAAAATCGAAAAAATTTTTGATTGAAAAAATTTTCAATCAATCACCTACAATTTGATGATTGGTATAACAATTTTTTTTTGATTGGAGGAATTTCAATCAAAAAATTGATTGAATCCGCGTTTTTGTTGATTGAAATTCTTTTCAAATTTTTTCTGTGTATAATTGGCTAAACATGTATTGAAAAAAAACACCGTGAAAAAAATTAGAAAAAGCATAATTTTTAGAAGGCTCTAAAACAAAAACACACAAAAAATTATTGGCTAAAAATTTTCAATTAAATGTATTGATCAACAAAATTTAAATGAGTCAATCAATGTTTTGATTAAAATTTTTGCTATTTTTTGTTACAAATTTTACACATACCAGATTTTTTTCGCTTTAATTTATTTGAATAGATTAATTCAAAAATATACAAAATAATCGGGCTTTACTTTTTTTATTGTTGGCAACATATTGGAAAGCAAAAAAGATGAATTTTTTGATAATTTTGTCATAAGCTTACAATTCATTTGTTAAATCAATCATTATTTTGATTGACTTTAAACAAAAAATTTATCAAATTTTTGATCAAAATCGAAAAAATGTTTGATTGAAAAAATTTTTAATCAATCACCCACAATTTGATGATTGGTATAACAATTTTTTTATTTGGAGGAATTTCAATCAAAAAATTGATTGAATCCGCGTTGTTGTTCATTGAAATTCTTTTCAAATTTTTTCTGTGCACACAAAAAATTATTGGCTAAAAATTTTCAATTAAATGTATTGATCAACAAAATTTAAATGAGTCAATCAATGTTTTGATTAAAATTTTTGCTATTTTTTGTTACAAATTTTCAACATACCAGATTTTTTTCGCTTTAATTTATTTGAATAGATTAATTCAAAAATATACAAAATAATCGCGCTTTACTTTTTTTATTGTTGGCAACATATTGGAAAGCAAAAAAGATGAATTTTTTGATAATTTTGTCATAAGCTTACAATTCATTTGTTAAATCAATCATTATTTTGATTGACTTTAAACAAAAAATTTATCAAATTTTTGATCAAAATCGAAAAAATGTTTAATTGAAAAAATTTTCAATCAATCACCCACAATTTGATGATTGGTATAACAATTTTTTTATTTGGAGGAATTTCAATCAAAAAATAGATTGAATCCGCGTTGTTGTTGATTGAAATTCGTTTAAAATTTTTTTGGTGAACCGAATCTTTACACTCAAAACAAAAGTGAACTAAAATCTGGGAAAATTAACTCAATTTTGAGAAAAAGAGGGAATGATTTGGCTCCAAAGATTTTTTTTCTTGGTTTTAGTTCATAATTTTCCCAAAAATAAGGAAAAGTAAGTTATTTAATTTTAAGCCAATTTTATCTAGAAAATGGGAAAAATTATACTTAACATTTTAGAAATAGATTGGGTCTAGACCCTGGACCCATGGATTCGGACCCCATTTAACTCGAGACCCCGTTGGGTCCTTTAAGGATCCCCATAGATTTTGAACCAAAACTTGTGTCCGTTTCGCTCTAACTTGCTTAGTTTTTGAGATACGGTAAAAGGGGCCTTATAGGGTCTTGAGAATCTTAAAAACCGGATAACTCAAAAACTATTAATCGGAGGGCTTTCGGGTATTTTGTGGAAGTGTTCTACGAGTCAAGAGCTACAAAAATGCCGTTGGACGTTTTCTCGTCTTGGCAGTATTTACCGAGATATGTGTATATATAAAATCTCGGGAATTTCAAATTTTAGATCTAAAATTAGGGTCTTGAGACCCCGACAGATATGCAGAGCTAGGCTGTTCCATATTTTTGTAGTCTTTCTTTTGAAATTTCATCCGTTTCGCTCCATCTAGCTTAGTTTTCGAGATATCGCCATTTTGAATTTTTGACTAAATTCTAAGAAGTTATTTTCTAAATTCTCAGAAGTCATTAACTAAATTCTAAGAAGTACACTTCCTCAATTCAAAGAAGAGAAATACGATGATGTTTTTTTAGTAAATTTTAACTAAACTTGAACTAAATTGTTTTTTAAGAAATATGTCTTAAAAATAAGATACGATTCTTAGATTTATGGAAAATTTCTTTGGCAGTAAGATTTTTTTCCTAATATTTAAAAAATCCATTTAAGGAAAACTTTGAACTAATTATAAGTAAATGAACTAAAATTTTTTCCTCATAGTTAAGAAAATTTCTCATTTTTAAGTTAAATTTAACTAAATTTTAGGAAAATTCATGATAAATTTTCAAAGACATTTTTTCCTTAAATTTAGTTATGTCTTTTTTTTCAGTGTGGGAAAATTTGGTGAACAGATTTGGAATCAGGAGATCAATGACTACTAAAATTGATCATCAGAATTTAAACCGGAAAATGTTGAGCGGTGTTATAAAAGAGTCTTGTCTAATCCAGAAACACTTTGATTAGTTTAGGAGAAACAAGGCCTTTAAAATCGACGATTGTCAGTTTATTATCGTTTAACGTTGTCACAGTCCAGATTTCACAGTTTATATTGTTTAACGTTTTAATTTAATTCAATTTGTATAAACTAAATAGTCAAGTTTTAAAAGTATATAAGTAATATATAATAGAAATGTGTATATAAGTCATAAAGTGAAAGTGAAATTTTTTGTATGTAGATATTTGTATATAGTATACATACACTTGTATGGATGTTTGTGCGCTAGTATATTATATATACATATTTTCATATGTTTAACAGTTAGTTTTGAATTCCGTTCCTTTACCCAGTCAGAAAAATACAATCGCAAAAGCGCTGTGAAAGCGTTGTAAACGGTTCTACAAGCGTTCCATTTACCATCTTGAAAGCGCTTTCAGATGATCCGAATGATAACATCGATCTACGCTAGGTTTAAAGCGTTTTAAAAGCGTTTTAAAAAAGTGCTTTCAGAACGTTTTGTTAAAAGTCATGAAAGCGCTTTAAAAACCAAAAGTAAAGCACTTATAAAGAGCTTAAATACAAAAATTAAAGATATTTTCCAGCGATTGAAATATGAAAAAACAGTACTTTAAAAGACTTCATATAAAGCAGATATTTTTTTTTATTCGTTAATTGTAGATATTTTTTTTTATAAAAGTATTGTAGAAAATAAAGCTCCATTGGTATATCCTCTCTTTAAAAACAAAAGGTATTCTCTTGGCAAAGTAATGGAATCCACTAAACAAAAGTTGTGTTTTCTTTTATTAATATTCATGGTTTCAAAATTACTGCATCCCATCCTGATAACGCAATTCTACTTAGTAATGGAAATATTATGATAGTAAACCAAATTTTTAGTACAAATCGATCTAAACACACATGTGATAATATATATTTAAAAGGCAACATCTTTAATGAAATAAACGATTATTTTGTCTATTCAATTTCATCAAAAGAAATAGGACTTTATAACGTTAAAAATTTACGTGAAGATGTTATTGAAGTCAGTGTGCATATTGTAGAAGTTAATGGATTATTTGTAAATTTTTAGAGTCCGTCCGAAACCAGGGGAGAAATTGTGTATTTCGATTCGAAAAGAGAAGCTATTCGAACGACATTTTTGGTTCCAATTTAGAGTACCTACTTAAAATATTTTTTTTTCGAGCGAAAATTTTTTGACATATTAACGCTTATCCTTTAATTCTAAAAATAAACAAAAAAATATTTTTCTCATAGCGAGTTACATTTTGCAAAGGATCAAAATTTTCCGAATTCGAACAGTTTCTTTCGAATCGAATTACACAATTACCCCACAGTTTTCGAGGCCGAACCGAATACTCGGCCGAAAAAGTAATATTCAGCCGAAACCGAACCGAAACCGAAACTTTAAAAAAATTACCGCCTGAATAAAATTATTAAAAAGTTGTTAAAGATTAATATACAGCATATTATGCTTTTAAACCATAGGAATTGTTGTATTTTTGAAAAAAAAATTGGTTTTTTAAAAAACTTACAAAATAATTGTATATTTCATTTGCAGATTGGGAGAAAATAATTTTTGAACTGAAACAGTTTTACATTTATTGCATAAACTTGTAACATTTTCTTCAATTGAACTGAAACAAGTGTAATGAAATATGCAATCAAAAAATTCACCGACTTTTTTACATATTTTTTAAAATACCAAAAAGTTTCGGTTTCGGCTAATATTCGGCCAAAATTTTGCCGAATACCGAATAGAGGCCGAAACCCCATTATTCGGCCGATACCGAGACCGAAACCGAATATTCGGTCGGACTCTATAAATTTTATAACGAAACTATTGCTATAACTCTTTTGCATACATGATAATAATAAAACTTAAAAATGATTTACAAATTAAAAAATGTTTTATGTTTCAAAAATTTTGCGTTTTCAATGTGGTAGTAGGGAAAAATTATTTAATTTGATTTAACAAAATGTTTTTATAACAATTTGTTTAAAATTGAGTATAATCTAAAAAAATACTATACTTGTATGTACTACGAAAAAAATTTAAAAACGTTTGCAAAAACTGCTTTAAAGCCATTTAATTTTGAAACGAACATGTATTTTGTTAATAAAGTGCTTTCAAAACGCTTTTCGAAAACGCTCTCAAGGCGTTCGAATAAAGCGTTTTGAGAATGTTTTTTTTTTGTTACAGTGCTTTCAGAACGCTTTTCGAAAACGCTCGCAAAGCGTTCGAAAATAACGTTTTGAGAACGTTCTTTTTTTGTTACAGTGCTTTCAGAACGCTTTTTTTTTTATAACCGTCGTCAATTTCTGCTTGGGTATATTTATTTTTTTTTTCTGCTGATTTTATTTTATTAAATAAAAAAAACTTTTTTTTTTCAAGACCAGCAACAAAACAGTATAAAGTCAAAGTGGATGAATGCACATTTCTGTACCAGAACAAAACCATGTACCAGAAGCACCACGACGAACAAAGTATCCAACCAGCCAGCCACAAGGATAAAAGAGGTTTTTGAGATTTTTTTTTGTAGTTGCTGTTCGTCTTACTTTTTTTTTGCAAACAAATGCAGTAGACAATGAGCAGACAGAAACGCAGACAGACAGACGGACGGACAGACAAAAGAGATGGAGAAAGTATTACACTATTCTGTTGCAACAACTTTAATATTAAAAGTAGTGCACTACCACCAAACTATCAACTAACTTGTGTAGAAAAGTTTTTAATATATATAATATAGTAGTACATAATATACTAACAATTTGTACATATAGTATTTATGCAAATATTTTAGTATGACACTTTATTTTTAAACTTTTATATGTACAGTGAGCGTCAAAAGAAAGTGTACAGGTCTAAAGTAACGGTAACGACAAAGTTCACAATAAAACCCCTTGTTATCAATCGACTACCATGTAAAAAAAAAGCAAAAAAGGATATTTTCCAAGCTTTAATTTAAGCTTGATAGTGTCCAGATTGAGCAAATATTAAATGAGATACGGGGGTCACGCTGGAAAATTAAATTATTTGTAGACAAACAAAAATCACAATTTTTTGAATGCAGTAAAAAAATATGCATTTTTTTGACCACTAATTTTTTGTAAACAAAGAAAATTTTTAATTATTTTCCTATCTCATTATTAAACAGTTGGTGTACTTAAATTAATAAAAAATGAAATCTTTTCTTTGTTTACAAAAAATTGGTGGTCAAAAGATTTGGAGGTCAAACAAATTAATATTTAAACTTATTTTTGTTTGGGTCGTTGGAAAAATCAGTTGATAGTTAAATTTAAACTACTGTACTGTTTTTAAATTTTTAATGTTTGAACTTGAAAAAAATCAACTTGGAAATATTTTTTAAAAACGTCTACAAATAATTTAGTTTTCAAGCGCGACCCTTGTATCTTATATAATATTTGCTTAATATGGACGCTATCAAGCTTAAATTAAAGCTTGGAAAATTTCCTTTATAGCATTTTTTTTTTTAAATTAATAATCGATTGATAATTCGGAGTTTTATTGTCAACATTGTTGTTAACGAATTTCATCTACTTTAGACCTGAACACTTTCTTTTGGAGCTCACTGTATGTGCTGAGGCGATAAAATATCATCCACGAAATGAAGTTCTTATTAATTAAGTCACAAAACTGAAAATTAAATATGTATCGAAAAAAGTGAAATCAAGAGCAAATTGGAATCAATAATTATATGCATTAACTAAATCAGAGCAATTGACATGGATTGTTTGGATAACACTCGTGTTATTTACGCGAAGAACCAAAGACAAGGGTCTTCAGCAGGGCCGTCTTAAGGTATGGGCACACAAGACCTTGGGACCCCGCTGGAAAGTAAATTTTTTTGGTACAAAGCAAATTTTTTTGGTACAAAGCAAATTTTTTTGGTACAAATTAAATTCATGTTATTACCTGCTTTAAGAAAAAGAAACTAAAACAAGTGAGACCGTTAAATTCGGCTGTGCCGAATCTATTATGCCCACCAAAATGTAAAAAAAATAATTTTTTTTCCGGGGCGTTTGGGGGTGGGGGGTAGATGGAGGTCAGTGGGGGACTTTGAGAGCCACTTCCATCGCGATTAATATACCAAATGTTTCATTTATTTAACAAAAATACAAAAACACATGTAAAAAAGAAAAAAGTAAATTTTTTCAGATCTGGCTTCAGTTCTTCAAGGGGTAACTTTTTCCCCTGACCCGATTTTGCCCATTCACGAACTTAACTACCTATCAACATGAGACATATTTGTGCCAAACTTCAGGAGTATAGCTATTTTATTTTGGACTGCATTGTGTTATCTACAGACAGACGGACGGACAGGCGGACATTCACAGAATATCTTAGAATCGATCATAGATCAATAATATATGGGGCATTTCATGTCAAATCGGACACTTTGAAATTTTTTTTTTAGATTTTCTCAATTTGTTTACAGTTTTTAGTACCCTTCGAAAACTCCTCCGTAAATAAAACAAATTTACAAAAAATAAAAAAATTGTATGGGGACCTCCTTAACAGTTAAAGATAGAGGGTAGGTGTGTTTAGAGAAAATGTTTGGACTAAAAAAATATTGTGGGTTCGTCATACATTTTGTTGCTCTAAGGGCACTATTAGGGCAGTTAGAGCGGTTGGAGCAAATTTTAAAAAATGTCGTTTTGTGTGGGAGCCCCCTTAGAAATTGGAGATAGGGTATTAGTTGTTCCAAAGAAATGTTAAGACGAAAAAATTAATGGGGGTCGATGTTATAAAGGACCCCTCAATGACGCACTATTGGAGCAGTAGAAATGATTTTAATATTGAAAAATTACAATAAAATTTTTTCAAAAAATTTAAAAAAATAGTAATAATCATTATCCCACGATCCTCCTGGTCAAAAAATTTGTAGAATCGAAAGGAGTTTTACACAAAAAAATTTAAAAAAAATCGAAGAGTACAAACATTTTCAAAAATGAGATTTAAATTTTGAAACTAAAAAATCGCATACTAGAGCGCTTTTAAGAATTTTTTGGGATTTTTTTTTTAAAAGAACGTAAAAAAACAAAAATTTTGAAAATAAAAAATTGAAGTTTGGACCATTATTGAAGAAGTTATGAGTAAAAGAAGTTTGAGTAAAGGAACAAACTGCCAATTTTTAAAAATTCGATATCATTTGAACGGGTCATTAAAAAAATCTGAAAATTTACCACGGAGTAGTTTTCGAAGAGTACTAAAAACTGTAAACAAATTGGGAAAATCTAAAAAGACTAATTTTCAAAGTGTCCGATTTGATATGGAATGCCCCATATATACTTTATGGGGTCCCCAACCGATATTTCGATGCGTTACAAACGGAATGATAAAGTGAATATACCCCCATACTGTAGTTGAAGGGTACAAGAAATATTTAGAGTAGGGATATTCTAGCTAGAGGTAATTTTTTTACTAATTAAAACCATGACATTCATGTAGAACAATTTGGTTTTAATGACACATTTTCTATCTCAGAATCTGAAGCTTTTCCTTTACGAAAAATACCTTAGAATCTCATATTTTTTCTATACGAAGAATAACTCAGGATCTGAAAATTTTTCTGTACGAAATTTCTTTACAAAAAATGTCTCAGAATCTGAAAATATTTTTATACGAAAAACGTCTCTTCGACTTCTTTAATACGAAAAATGTCTCGGAATCTGACGAATACGAAAAATGTCTCAGAATTTAAGATTTTTCTATACGAAAAATGTCTCAGCATCTGAGATGTTCTCTTTACGAAACATGTCTCAGAATCTGAGACTTTGTCTATTCGAAAAATGTCTCAGACTATGAGAATTTTTCTATACGAAACATGTCTCATTGTCAGAATCTGGGACTTTTTCAAACCTAAAATGTCTTGGAATCAATACGAAGCATCTAACAATCTAAGACTTTTTCTATACCAGAAATGTCACAAAATCTAACCAAAGAGAATTTGAAACGAATTTCAATCAACAAAAACGCGGATTCAATCAATTTTTTGATTGAGTTCCTCCAATTAAGAAAATTGTTATACCAAATTGTAGGTGATTGATTAAAAATTTTTTCAATCAAACATTTCGTCATTCTGATCAAAAATTTGATCAATTTTTTTATTTATAGTCAATCAAAATAATGACTGATTTAACAAATGAATTGTAAGCTTATGACAAAATTATCAAAAAATTCATCTTTTTTGCTTTCACATATGTTGCAAACAATAAAAAAGGAAGTAAACCCGATTATTTTGTATATTTTTGAATTGATCTATTCAAATAAATTAAAGCGAAAAAAATCTGGTATGTTGAAAATTTGTAATTCAACAGTTAAAGAAAATAACAAAAATTTCAATCAAAAACATTGATTGACTCATTTAAATTTTGTTGATCAATAGATTTAATTAAAAATTTTTATCCAATAGCTTTTTGTGTGTATGACTTTTTCTATACGAAAAATTTCTTAGAATCTGAGACATTTTCTATAGAAAAAATGTCTCAGAATTTGAGACTTTTCTATTCTATACGAAAAAGACTTTCTATACGAAAAATTTCTTCGATTCTAAGATACTAAAAAGATTTTTTCTATACGAAAAATGTCTCAGATTCTGATTTACTTTTTCTTTTGAAAAAGTCTCAGACTCTGAGATATTTTTTCTTTAGAAAAAGTCTCAGAATCTAAGAAAAATGTCTCAGAATCTAAGACATTATCGTACATTTCTCTTCAAATATAAATTGTAAAATTTATCTAAACTCAAAATTTTGTCCTGACAAACTTTAATTTTAATTAAAAGTTTGGTAGATTTTTTAAAATTGAATCCTTTTTTTAAAGGACAAAATAATTTCAACAAAAATCAATATTTTCAAAAAATGGCCACAGCAAGTACTAGAAAATTTAATAATCTACAAATAAAAACAAAAATCATCAAAATCGGTTCAGTAGTTTTTGCTGTACAACTGCAGCCGATAATTCTACAATTGAATGGCAACCCGAGTAAAAATAGACATATATTACAATATATAACTTGATACAAACATAATAAATTATATATAATTATACATCCCTGAGATATTTTCTAATTTTTTTTAATGCAGTCATATGTAGTAATATATTATTTAATCATGATTCGGATTAAAAGGTGTACGGTTGATATAATTATATAAAATTATATGAGGGTCAATACAAAATTTGTTTTTCTGTATAATTTAACATAACATTATATATAGCTTATTCTGTTCCATATAAAACTATATATGTTTCCAATTAACCAAAATTTTTCTAAGGTTTTTAGGCAAAGTATAAGAAACTTTTTGAAATGTTCCTAAACATTTCCTTGTTAGGGTTATGTATACTTATCACCTATTTGGTTTGAAGCGTACCCAAACATTTTTTTTTTTTTGAAAATTATATGTTTGGTGAATGTATCGTTGACCTGTGGTGTATCTCAACTAGTGTTTGGGGTCCGGGAATTCCAGGGAATTTTTTTAATTTTTCCCGGGAAATCCGGGAATTTTGTAAAATAAACCTTTTTACATAAAAACGTTTATTTTACTTTAATTTTTACCTTTTTTTTACACACAGGAATAATGTGAGGACAAAAGTCACACGTTCGTTTTTGTCCACAATATCGTATTATATATAAATATAATAAACCTTACCAACCCACATCAATTAAATGGCGACAATCGTAAACGCCATTAATAACAACCTCATAGTGGGATAACCTGGCTGGATATAAAATCCACCACACAGATGTTATTCTCACCATACTGAGTATAGGTATCAGCTGTTCAACCAGTATATAAGTAACAGCAATCAACGAACTCGTTCAGTTTGCTGGTGGCCGTGAAGCAGTACACTTGGGTAAGTCTCTAGTTTACTAAGTTGATCGCGATTGGGGAGTGCTGTCGCCAGGTGCCCCAAGTTCTTCTGGATTTTTCAGCTCGTGTCTAGGGAGTGCTGTCGCCAGGTGCCCTAGCTTGGATTATTTTCTCTGCTCGCGTCTAGGGAGTGCTGTCGCCAGGTGCCCTATCTTGGATTATTTTTTCCGCTCGCGTCTAGGGAGTGCTGTCGCCAGGTGCCCTAGCTTGGATTATTTTCTCTGCTCGCGTCTAGGGAGTGCTGTCGCCAGGTGCCCTAGCTTGGATTATTTTTACTGCTCGCGTCTAGGGAGTGCTGTCGCCAGGTGCCCTATCTTGGATTATTTTCTCTGCTCGCGTCTAGGGAGTGCTGTCGCCAGGTGCCCTAGCTTGGATTATTTTCTCTGCTCGCGTCTAGGGAGTGCTGTCGCCAGGTGACCTAGCTTAGATTATTTTTACTGCTCGCGTCTAGGAAGTGCTGTCGCCAGGTGCCCTATCTTGGATTATTTTCGCTGCTCGCGTCAAGGGAGTGCTGTCGCCAGGTGCCCTAGCTTGGATTATTTTCTCTGCTCGCGTCTAGGGAGTGCTGTCGCCAGGTGCCCTAGCTTGGATTATTTCCGCCGCTCGCGTCTAGGGAGTGCTGTCACCAGGTGCCCTATCTTGGATTATTTTCTCTGCTCGCGTCTAGGGAGTGCTGTCGCCAGGTGCCTTAGCTTGGATTATTTTCTCTGCTCGCGTCTAGGGAGTCTTGTCGCCAGGTGCCCTAGCTTGGATTATTTTCTCTGCTCGCGTCTAGGGAGTGCTGTCGCCAGGTGGCATAGCTTGGATTATTTTCTCTGCTCGCGTCTAAGGAGTGCTGTCGCCAGGTGCCCTAGCTTGGATTATTTCCGCCGCTCGCGTCTAGGGAGTGCTGTCGCCAGGTGCCCTAGCTTGGATTATTTCCGCCGCTCGCGTCTAGGGAGTGCTGTCACCAGGTGCCCTATCTTGGATTATTTTCTCTGCTCGCGTCTAGGGAGTGCTGTCGCCAGGTGCCTTAGCTTGGATTATTTTCTCTGCTCGCGTCTAGGGAGTCTTGTCGCCAGGTGCCCTAGCTTGGATTATTTTCTCTGCTCGCGTCTAGGGAGTGCTGTCGCCAGGTGGCATAGCTTGGATTATTTTCTCTGCTCGCGTCTAAGGAGTGCTGTCGCCAGGTGCCCTAGCTTGGATTATTTCCGCCGCTCGCGTCTAGGGAGTGCTGTCGCCAGGTGCCCTAGCTTGGATTATTTTCGCCGCTCGCGTCTAGGGAGTACTGTCGCCAGGTGCCCTAGCTTGGATTATTTTCGCTGCTCGCGTCTAGGGAGTGCTGTCGCCAGGTGCCCTAGCTTGGATTACTTCCGCTGCTCGCGTCTAGGGAGTGCTGTCGCCAGGTGCCCTAGCCTGAAATTTACATCGCCGCCGCCGTCCCGCCAGCCCGATCACCGGTCGACGTTCCCTAGTTTTAGTTTTACTCTCTTTCTTTTGTACACAGAAAAAAAAATATTTAAGAAAATTTTAATAAACACGTTTATTAAAAACAAAAATATTTTTAATAAAATTTTTTATTGTATCAATAAAAAAATTTATTGAAATTAAAAAAAAAACTATGTTCAACTCATTCCGTCGGCAAGTTTTGTTGTGTTTCTTTTTTTCACACATAGTTATTTCAAATAAAGTAATAACTTAAAAAAAAAAAAAAAAATTTAAAAAAAAAAAAAAAAAAAAGTTGGGTCTGATGGGGATTCGAACCAACGACCCCCAAAAAAAGTAATAAGTTTATCTACCGCTTAGCGCATAACGCCAAAACAGTGTTCTAGTTTTGTCGGCTAAATTCTGTCATCTACTTACAAGCAAGAATAAAATAGAAATAAAAACACAATTTGTTTGTGAATGCGTGTGTGTGTGTATAGTTGTGTGTTAAATATTTTTACTGTTATAAGTTAGAGAATGAAAGTGATGCACTCAACTAAATTAGTCAGTATTTTTTTCTTGTGTTAATTTCAATTGAGAATTTTTTCTGTTACCATTACTGACAAAATTATGTGAGTGTTTCAGAATTCTTGTTTACTTTTATTTAAAACCAAATTGATTTTATGCGTTAAAACTTGTTGTCATGCTGTAGCTCAGTTAGTTAGACGCCCAGCATTTTAAACAGGAGGTATGCACAGAAAAAAAAAATATTTAAGAAAATTTTAATAAACACGTTTATTAAAAATAAAAATATTTTTAATAAATTTTTTTATTGTATCAATAAAAAAATTTATTGAAATTAAAAAAAAACTATGTTCAACTCATTCCGTCGGCAAGTTTCGTTGTGTTTCTTTTTTTCACACATAGTAATTTCAAATAAAGTAATAACTTAAAAAAAAAACAAAAAATATTAAAAAAAAAAAAAAAGTTGGGTCCGATGGGGATTCGAACCAACAACCCCAAAAAAAGTAATAAGTTTATCCACCGCTTAGCGCATAACGCCAAAACAGTGTTATAGTTTTGTCGGCTAAATTCTGTCATCTACTTACAAGCAAGAACAAAATAGAAATAAAAACACAATTTGTTTGTGAATGCGTGTGTGTGTGTATAGTTGTGTGTTAAATGTTTTTACTGTTATAAGTTAGAGAATGAAAGTGATGCACTCAACTAAATTAGTCAGTATTTTTTTCTTTTGTTAATTTCAATTGAGAATTTTTTCTGTTACCATTACTGACAAAATTATGTGAGTGTTTCAGAATTCTTGTTTAATTTTATTTAAAACCAAATTGATTTTATGCGTTAAAACTTGTTGTCATGCTGTAGCTCAGTTAGTTATACCTCCAGCATTCTAAACAGGAGGTTGCTGTTCAAAGCTCAATGGAAACAATAAATTGAGAAAAAGTAAGAAATAAAGAAAAACAATTAAATAATAAAATAAAAATAAATAAATAAAAAAAAAAAACAAATAAAAAAAAATTTTTTTTTTCTTTAGTTCTAAAACAATATTAAAAAAAATATAAATCAATAAACTTTTTTATTGAATCTTGAAATTTGTTTATTGAAATTATTTTCAGCAAACGACTTACAAATGCGTTTATTGAATTCGTGAAAATCTTCACCGCGGCTTTTTTAGTTAATTTATTTATTGAATTCGTGAATTTTTTAATTGAAATTGAAATTTTTTTTTTTGTGTGTGCTGTTCAAAGCTCAATGGAAACAATAAATTGAGAAAAAGTTAGAAATAAAGAAAATAAAATAATTAAATAATAAAATAAAAATAAATAAAAACAAATAAAAAAAAAAATTTTTTTTTCTTTAGTTCTAAAAAAAATATTAAAAAAAATGTAAATCAATAAACTTTTTTATTGAATCCTAAAATTTGTTTATTGAAATTATTTTCAGCAAACGACTTACAAATGCGTTTATTGAATTCGTGAAAATCTTCACCGCGGCTTTTTTAGTTAATTTATTTATTGAATTCGTGAATTTTTTTATTGAAATTGAAATTTTTTTTTTTGTGTGTAGTGTAAGTTTATTCAATAAATGAATTATTTATTATAACGTTTTAACAACCAGTCTTTTACTCTCGGTCTCAGCAAATACAAACTTCTGTGACGATCCCTACCCCCGCGAGCTATACCCCAGGTAACGGAGGAAACTCGTCGTTACAACAATTAAATTGATATTTTTGTATTTTTTCTATTTGAAAGAACAGTGCAAATATATATTCATAGGAAAACTGACCAAGTGTAAAAAGTATGTTAATATCATGAAAAAACTTAAAAGTCAAAAAATATACGTCGGTTAATGATAATTTTGCTAAGACTGTCAAAAAAATATAAAAATTTTGAACCTAGAGTTAACATTTCCAGAATAAATATTAAAAGTGCTGCCAACAATATTAGTTTTTTTTTCGAATAACGCAGTTTTAATTTTTTTGCGATTTTTAGCTATTTTTGCGATTTTTTGTAAAGGAAAAAGTTGCAATATTTTTTTTGGTTTGTTTTATTGTATTTCAGGATTTTTAACTTTTATGTTTTGATTTTTATGTTTTAATTAATTGTTTATCTCTAATAAAACTGTTTTTAATAAAAAGATAATCAAATTTTAATGTTTTTTATGATTTACATTAATAATGAAAATTTCCCGGGATTCCCGGGAATCCCGGGAAATAAATTATTTTTTTCCCGTTTCCCGGGAAATTGAAAAGTCCGGGAATTCCCAAACACTAATCTCAACCCCAACCAAAAAACACCAGGATTTTATATGTTTTTGTACAATTAGATCTAATTAGATCCACCAATATAAGGCAATGTCTGGTCAAAACTCGGATGAAATCAAATCATATTTTATACAAGTTGATCTTTTTTAATGCAAAAACATCCACCATTATTCGGATCAAATTGCGTATTAATATATATTGTGTCATATATCATCATATATTGCATCATATAAAAATTTTTACTCGGGAACCCTCGTTGACCCAATTTTGTGTTATAAAATTTTAAAAATATTACAATAATTTATCTTTCAAATAAAAAAAACAGAGTTAAAAAATATTGCGTATTTTTATAGCTGTTTTAAAATTGCCCACGTTAAGACAGTTTTTTTTCCTTTAAACCCCCCTTAAGTGCAAATTTTTAATGCATACTTTAGGCGACTCAAAATAACTTTTTTAGTAAATAAATTTTCTGTCGCAAGTTATAAAAAAAATGCTATGAAAAAAAAAAAATAGTGTGCGTTGGCCGGGAATCGAACCCGGATCAACTGCTTGGAAGGCAACTATGCTGACCATTACACCACCAACGCCCTGTTCGCATTGGTGACAAAAGTTTTATACAAAGCTAAAGTTGTTTCTCATATTTGATGATTATGTGTGCGCCTCCACTACCATGCTAATGTAGAAACAACTTTTATAGGGTAGTTATGGGAAATGGTAACCATGATTAAAATATTGCTAAACTTTTTCGTTTAAACTATATTTAGGTCATTAATTGTGATATAGAGGTTTTATTGGCTTGTTATTTCAAAAGAAATAATTAATTTTTAATGGGCAATATCCCTTTGAACTAAATTCTTTAATTTTATTTGATTCTACACAATTCTAAATACTTCTGAAATGTCCAATGTGCCATACTAGGGCACATGGTACATCTGAAATGTGACGTATACCATACAAGAGCACATGTTCCGTGTGCAAGTTATGGGCTCATGAAACATTTCAGATGTTTTTTTTTTTAATTATTGTTTTAAGAAATAAAATACTTTTTTAAGAAAAAATATTACTTTTTTTTAGAAAAAAATAGAAAAAGAGTACTTTTTTTGTAGAGAAAATAGTACTTTTTTTTAGAAAAACTAGTATTTTTTTTTATAGAAAAACTAGTACTTTTTTTTTAAAAAATAGTACTTTTTTTTAGAAAAAAAAGTACTTTTTTAGAAAAAATAGTACTTTTTTTTAGAAATAATAGTACCATTTTTTAGAAAAAATAGCACTTTTTTAGAAAAAATAGTACTTTCTTAGAAATTATAGTACTTTTTTAGAAAAAGTAGTACTTTTTGGGAAAAATTAATAAAAGTACTTTTTTGAAAAAAAAAAAATATTTCTTTAGAAAAAGTGGAACTTTTTTTGGTATAATTGTACTTTTTTAGAAAATTTCTATTATTATTATCTAAGAAAATAAAGTACTTTGTTTTAGAAAAAAAAATACTTCTTGGAAAAAAGTACTTTTGTAAAAAATAGTACTTTTTTTTGGAAAAAAGTACTTTGTAGAAGAAATTTACTGTTTAGACAAAAATGTACTTTTTAGAAAAAATGGATTTTTTAAAAAAAGTACACTTATTTTTTTTTTTTTAAATAAGTACTTTTTCTAAAAAAAGTACTTTTATACTACTTTTTTGAAAAAAGTACTTTTTTCTAAAAAAAAATATGTACTTTTTTCTAAAAAAAATGTTTTACAAAAGCATTTTTTAGTAGAAAAAGTACTTTGTTGTAAAAATGTAATAATGTACTTTTTTACATAAGTACTTTTTTCTAAAAAACATTTTTTTTTCTAAGTAATTTTTTTCTTTTTATAAAAAGAAATCGTTTTCTAAAAAGTATTTTTTTTCTAAAAAAAAAGTTTTTTTTTCTAAAAAAAAGGTATTTTTTTTCTAAAATAGATTTGGAAAAAGTACAATTATTTCTAAATATGTGCTTTTTCTTAAAAAAAAGTGCTTTTTTTCTAAATAAAAGTATTTTTTCTAAAAAAGTACCTTTTATCTAAAAAAAAGTAATTTTTTCCGAAAAAAGTACTTTTTAGAAAATAGTAATTATTTTAAGTAGTAAAAAATGTACTTTAATATAAAAGTACTTTTTAAAAAAAAAAGTAAGTTTTTGTCTATAAAGTAATTTTTTCTAAAAAGTACTATTTTCAAAAAGAGTACTTTTTTCTAAAAAAAAGTACTTTTTTTAGATTTTTTTTTCTGAGACAGTAATTTATTTACTTAAATAAAGCTTTTTACGAAAAAAGTGGCACTGTTTCTAAAAAAGCACTTTTTCACTGAAAAAACAGTTTTTTCTTAAAGGAGGTGTAAAAAGTGCTATTTTACCAAATAAGTGCCACTTTTTCTAAAAAACAAAAATACTTTTTTATAAAAAAGTACTATTTAAAAAAAAAAAAAAATTGTATTTTTTCCAAAAAGTACTACTTTTTCTAAGAAAGTACTATTTTTTTTAAAGTACTATTATTTCTAAAAAAGTATTATAATTTAAAAAAAAAAAAGTACTAGTATTTCTAGAGAAGTACTTCTTTTACAAAAGAGTACTATTTTTTAAAGTATTTCATTACTTAAAACAATTATTGAAAAAAAAAATCATCTGAAATGTGCCATAAGCCAATAACTGACACATGCCAGATGTGTCATGTGCCCACATGTGCCATTTCATACGCTGTTTTGGACCTCTAAAAAAAGATATATTTTTTTTATACCCTCCACTTAGTGATAGAGGGTATATATAAGTTTGTCATTCCGTTTGTAACTCATCGAAATATCGGTCTGGGACCCCATAAAGTATATATATTAATGATGCCCGATCGATTTTAAGACATTCTAGCGATGTCCGTCTGTCCGTCTGTCCGTCTGTCCGTCTGTCTGTGGAAAATGCTCTCGCGGACAAAATATTGCACAGAGATGACTGAAACTTAACATATATATTGGAAGTTCTCCCGAGAAGTTTGGTATTGCATTTGAGCGATATCGGTTCAGCGGTTCAAAAGTTATGAACGAAAATGTAAGCACACCTCAAAAATTTCAGTACATTCAACATAACCTAAAAATACAAAATGCTTTAATTCGGCTTCTGGTTGACATATGTTAACATAATTGGACACCAAATGGTATTTAAACAAGTACGAACATATTTTTTGACAAAAAAAGAAAAAAATCGCGGATTTTTTTTTTACCAAAATTTTTTTTCGCGGAAATTTTTTTCCAATTTTTTTTTTTCAAAAGTAATTTCCTTTTAATAAAGTTGTTTGCAATAATCTTTTTGAGATTGTGGAGGGTATCACTACATTCGGCAAGGCCGAATTTAACTTTTTTACTTGTTTATAATTGTATTTGGTTATTTTTCTAATATTTTGCATGTATGAGTAATATTGAATTTTATTTGCATAGATTTTTTTTATGCCCACAGTAAACAGTCTTTACCGTATAAATTTAAAAGCTTTTATCTATTTGCTACATTGAAATGCTGCTGAGTTGTTATAAGCTTTAAGCTTAAATTTTCAGTAGGGCGTTGGTGGTGTAATGGTCAGCATAGTTGCCTTCCAAGCAGTTGATCCGGGTTCGATTCCCGGCCAACGCACACTATTTTTTTTTTTTTTTAATTTTTTTTTCTATTTTTTTAATAAAAATTGTTGCTAAGCGAACCATTAACCGGTAATTACGTTTTTTGAAAGTGGTGTTAAATAATTTATACGATTTGAATTAAATATTAATAAATAAACTGTTTGGATATGTTGTTCAGAACAAAAATTAATTCGACGTGTATTTTTTTTAGCGAATCAAACTCATTTTTAAAGGGTGTCGATTTGTACGGAGTTCAATAGACCTTTTTAAGTTTTTTACAATTTTCGCCTATTTAATCAAAACTAATATGGGGCAAAACGCGTCAACGGTCCACACCAAAAAACAAATGTTGTCCGATTCAAGTATAATTTTGAAAAATATTAGGTTAATGATAGGTAGTATAATTACAAATATAAAATTTTTTGATGAAATATTGGCAGAGTTGCAGGGTTGGGAAGTTTTGATGTTTTTGAAAAGAATATATTTTGGTAAATTTTAATTAACACGAACGAATTTTAAAGCATTTTTGATGGCCTTTAAAATGGCATTTGTGGTTTTTTTTAAAAAAATAAATTTGACCTTAAAATTCAAGGTCAAAATATTAAATTGTAATTATCTTATAAGGGTCGCACTTTTAAATTTTTTTCACTAAGCCCATTAGAAAGCTCATGATATATATGTGAACATATATGTGACATATAGGTGGACATTATTATTATTTCTTGACAAAAAAAGAAAAAAATCACGGATTTTTTTTTTTTTTTAATTTTTTTTTCAAAAGTAATTTCCTTTTAAAGAAAGTTTTTTTTGCAAAAACCTTGTTGAAATTGTGGAGGGTATCAATATATTCGACAAGGCCGAATTGAACTTTTTTTACTCCTTTTAAGATATCTTTATTTTTTACTGGTCAAAATTAATTGATAATTCAAATTTTTTTATTTTTTAAAAAAATCGCCATTTTGAAAAATTGATTACTTAACACCAACTTGGTATACAAGGCGGAAAATTTGAGCGAAAGTTTCATACGTACTAAAACATATAAAACAAGTAGAAAAGTTAAATTCGACTTGGCCGAATCTATGAATACCCTCCATGCCCTTTTTAAGTGATAGTTAATTAAAAAAAAAAAAAAATTATTTACTAAATTTTTTTTTTGAGAAAAAAATTTTTTTCGAGTGTATTTTTTTTAGTGTAAAAATATTTTTGAGTGACAAAAATACGTTGTAAAATATTTTTGTGACTTACCAATGTTTTTAAAACATGTTTAACGGGTTTTCAACACGTGAATTTAAGGTGAAGCTGATCTGAAGTTTACGGTTTTGCTAATAACTTTTGAACCACTAAACCGATTTGCCTGAAATTCAATGCGAACTAGGGGAACGACAAATATATATATGGGCTATTTCACGTCAACAGGAGACCCCCCCGCACCCAAAATTCGATTGGTCGTAGAGAGTTGTATTATGGCTTAAAATTTAGCCAATGATCTCTACTTTTAAAAGCTGAGTGGCGGAAGTTGAACCCGATGGTAAGTGAGCCAATATGGCGGCGCGAATCGGGATGCCCCGATCGGGATACCCCGATCGGGATATGCTGAAAACTAATGAAGGAGTTATCGGATTTTTCTGAAATTTGTTATCAGGGGGTTTATTGGGACGCTTATTTCAAATTTTCATTCAGATTTCAAAAATTCAAAATGGCGGATCCAATAAGGCCGATGATTTTTTCGAGATTTTCGCGTTTAAATAAAACTCGGTTTCCGGATATAAATATTATGGGTCACTAAACACGATTCTGAATTTAAATTTCCAAAATTCAAAAAGGCGGATCCAATATGGCGTTTTTATACCCTCCACTTAGTGATAGAGGGTATATATAAGTTTGTCATTCCGTTTGTAACTCATCGAAATATCGATCTGGGACCCCATAAAGTATATATATTCATGATGCCCGATCGATTTTAAGACATTCTAGCGATATCCGTCTGTCTGTGGAAAATGCTCTCGCGGACAAAATATTGCACAGATATGACTGAAACTTAACAAAAATATTGGAAGTTCTCCCGAGAAGGTTGGTATTGCATTTGAGCGATATCGGTTCAGCGGTTCAAAAGATATGAACGAAAATGTAAGCACACCTCAAACATTTCAGTATATTCAACATAACCTAAAAATACAAAATGCTTTAATTCGGCTTCTGGTTGACATATGTAAACATAATTGAACTCCAAATGGTATTTAAACAAGCACGAACATATTTTTTGACAAAAAAAGAAAAAAATCGCGGATTTTTTTTTACCAAAATTTTTTTTCGCGGAAATTTTTTTTCAAATTTTTTTTTTCAAAAGTAATTTCCTTTTAAATGAAGTTGCTTGCAATAATCTTTTTGAAATTGTGGAGGGTATCACTACATTCGGCAAGGCCGAATTTAACTTTTTTACTTGTTTTTATTTGTTTTTAATTTCGATTTTCTTGAAACTTGGTATCCGGGGGCTATTTGGGACTCTGATTTCGAATTTTTATTCAGATTTTAAAAATTCAAAATGGCGGACTCAATATGGCGGATGGTTTTTTTTTTAGTTGTCGCATTAAAATAAAACTCGGTTCCCGGGCGTATTAGGTGTCACTAAACACGATTCTGAATTGTGATTTCCAAAATTCAAAATGGCGGATCCAATATGACGTTTATTTTTTTATTTTTTAATTTCGATTTCCTTGAAACTTGTTATACGGGGGTTATTTGGGACGCTTATTTCAAATTTTTATTCAGATTTCAAAAGCCATAATACAACTCTCTACGACCAACAGAATTTTGGGGGCGGGGGGTCTCCCGTTGACGTGAAATAGCCCATATATATCCTCAGAATGGCCTTACGAAAGTTAGCTCGTTTTTTATCTCGTAAATTCACGAAAAACCCTTGCTGAAATTCAGTCTTTTGCTCATAACTTTTGAACCACTGCACAGTGGCCGAAACATCCAATCTAGCGGCGCTTAATTCGGTAATGTAAAATAATAAAGCCCAATGCATATTTGTGATTATAAAACTTATAAAGAATTTAATTCTTAACCATATTTATTTATTTTAGTGTTTTTATGTATTTTGGGAAATTTATGTGAATATCGGGAGGGTGGTCTGTATGAGGACTAGAAGTTAAAATGTTCCGATTCCGTTAAAATTTAGAGTGATTATTTATGGCTACAAAAAATATTTGCCAGTCGAATTTCAAGAGGATATTTGTGAAAATACTATTGTTAGGGCTTTTTAGTAAAACTGGAAGGGGAAATTAACATGGGGGCTATGGGATAACCTGGACCGATTTTGTCAAAAATTTAACAGGTTTTGTTCTTTTGATAAAAAATCTTAAATTTTAAATTTTAGCCAAATCGATTGAAAATTGTGGTCTGTATCGCGTTTATACTGTTTATTTGGACAGACAGATAGACCCTAAAAAACCGAACAACTTGCGCGAACTAGCACGCCATACTAAAACGTCACAACAAAAATTACCCAAAATAATAAACAAAACAGGAATTGGACCGAATACGATCGAATTTTAAAAGTTGCAGTCCATGAAACTATAGTTTATATCACAAATGTCAACTTCTATAATGCACTAATAATAAACTAGATACACACAGGCCACAAACATTTATTTTTGAGTTAAAACATACCTTTTACTTTCAATTAAAACTTTATGGCTCAAAATGTTCAATGTCAAGAAAATCTCACTGAGTAATTAGACCCCAAAATCCTTTAATACACTTGCTGCAGAAAATGTATATTTGACAGCTTACAGCTGTGCGAATATTGAAAGCAAAACAAAAGTAAAAACGTAATTTTTTTCTGTAAAGTATAGGTAAATGATGCAGTGCAAAAACATTTATCGATCTTAAGTTTTTAATTTTGACTTAAGCGCCGCTAGATCAGTGATTTCGGCCACAGTGCACTGGACCGATTTCGCTGGGTAGCAATACCAACCTGACCAGGTAAATGCCCAACATATGTGTCAAACTTCAGGAGCCTCCGTAAAGTCTTTCAAAAGTTAAGGGTACTTTCCACTATCACACTTTTCCATTATACACATCAAAATTTACCAACTTTCTAAAGATTTTTGGATTCTTTTTTGATTGAAACCTTGTCATATCTAATAAGTGAACAATTTCTGGCCAAATTTTTTAAAAAAATATTTCGCTAACATGGTGAAATTACGCTCGTATAATGGAAATGTGTGATAGTGAAAAGTACCCTTTAGCATGTTTTCAACAGACAGACGGACAGACGGATGGACGGACATTGCTAGATCGTCTTAAAATCGATCGAGGATCATGAATATATGGGGCATTCCATGTGAAATCTGACACTTTGAAAAACCTTTTTTTTAGATTTTCCCAATTTGTTTACAGTTTTTAATACCCTTCTAAAACTCCTTCGTGGTAAATTTTCAGATTTTTTTGATGACCCGTTCAAAAGATATCGAATTTTTAAAAATTTGTAGTTTGTTCCTTTACTCAAACTTCTTTTAATCATAACTTCTTCAATAATGGTCCAAATTTAAAATTTTTTTTTCAAAATTTTTGTTTTTTTAAGTATTTTCTAAAAAAAAATCCCAAAAAATTCTTAAAAGCGATTTTTAAGTTTTAAAATTTTTAAGTTTTAAAATTTAAGTTTTAAAATTTAAATCTCATTTTTGAAAATGTTTGTACTCTTCGATTTTTTTGAAATTTTTTTGTGTAAAACTTCTATTAATTCTACAAATTTTTTGCCCAGCCTACTTAGGGAGTGGAGATAGGGCGTAGGTATGTTTCGAAAAAATGTTGTAGGGTAAAAATAAATGGGGGTCGGTCTCAGTAATGACCCCTCTCGGACGCACCATTGGACCGGTAGAAGCTGATTAAATAAAACAAATTTACAAAAAATAAAAAAAATGTATGGGGACCGCCTTAAAAATTAGAGATAGAGGGTAGGTGTGTTCAGAGAAAATGTTTGGACTAAAAAAATATTGTGGGTCAGTCATACATTTTGTTGCTCTAAGGGCACTATTAGGGCAGTTAGAGCGGTTGGAGCAAATTTTAAAAAATGTCGTTTTGTGTGGCAGCCGCCTTAGAAATTGGAGATAGGGTATTAGTTTGTTCCAAAGAAATGTTAAGACATAAAAATTAATGGGGGTCGGTCTTACAAAGGACCCCTCTATGACGCACCATTGGAGCAGTAGAAATGATTTTAAGATTGAAAAATTACAATCAATTTTTTTCAAAAAATTTTAAAAAATAGTAATAATCGTTATCCCACGATCTTCCTGGGCAAAAAATTTGTAGAATTGATAGAAGTTTTACACAAAAAAATTTCAAAAAAATCGAAGAGTACAAACATTTTCAAAAATGAGATTTAAATTTTAAAACTTAAAAATCGCATACTAGAGCGCTTTTAAGAATTTTTTGGGATTTTTTTTTAGAAAGTACGTAAAAAAACAAAAATTTTGAAAAAAAAAAAATTGAAATTTGGACCATTATTGAAGAAGTTATGATTAAAAGAAGTTTGAGTAAAGGAACAAACTACCAATTTTTAAAAATTCGATATCTTTTGAACGCGTCATCAAAAAAATCTGAAAATTTACCACGAAGGAGTTTTCGAAGGGTACTAAAAACTTTAAACAAATTGGGAAAATCTAAAAAAAAAGTTTTTCAAAGTGTCCGATTTCACATGGAATGCCCCATATACATTTTATGGGGTCCTAGATCAATATTTCGAGGTGTTTCAAACGGAATGACAAACTTATATATACCCTCTATCACTAGAGTGGAGGGTATTAAAAAAATTAATCGAAAGGGGTCGGGTCTAAAAGTGAGTGATATGGCCTGGTATGCCCCATATATATGTTCCTCTAACTCCCATTGGAGCATAGGGCGAAAACAAAAAATTAAACAAGAACGAAGCTATTTTTATTTTTTCACCAAAAAAAAAATTTTTTTTTCAAAAGTATTTTTTAAATAAAGTTTTTTGGAATTATTTTTTTTAACATAGTGGAGGCCATCATACAATCGGCCTAGTTACTTTTTTTTAATTAATTAAAAAAACAAATAAAAAAAATTCTTCGCAGCCGGTAGGATTCGAACCTACGCTCCCAGAGGGAATCTGATTTCGAGTCAGACGCCTTAACCACTCGGCCACGACTGCTTGTTGCAATTTTGTGTTAAAAATCCTTGATAAAATTATCCTTCGTCACCAACACTATCCTTAACAAATTCTTAGCCACCCTTAAAAATGTACACTCGAAAAAAATAAAAAAGGCATTGCAATTTCAAGGGTAGTTAGTTAATATGACATTCAAAGATTTCTTTTATTCACACTTGTAGAGAAAAAAACAAAAAATTGTTTATCATAGAAATTCTTTTATAGAAGTTTAACGTTTTTTTCCCAATTATTTTTTTTTAAATCAAAATATAATTTTTTTGTTGCTTTTGTTGTTGAAAATTTTTCTCATAAATCTTGCCTTAAGTCATGTTATGCCGCCGTTAATTGACACCGACACACACATTCAATTTTGTACTTTTAATGTTGGGCTTTTCTTATATTTTTTTTTTTGTTGTTTGCTGCTGCTACTGCTGCTGTTGAACTCTTTAACTAGTTATCACCAATTGTCGCATTGTGTTGCATGCTGCAGAGAGTAAGCAACACAGTTGCTGTAGCACCAACAGCAACTTACACAAAAAACAAAAGTAAAGTTGACAATTGAATGGCTTTTGAGCACTCAATACAATCGTTAACGACGATTTTTTTTTAATAGAAGTTGTTTTTTTCTACTGTGCGATAACATCAATTGCTATTCAGACCTTTAAAGAATTATTTCTTTTTTATTACCCTACACTTGGGAAGAAAAAATATTTCCTGCCACTTGGCCTTAAGCTTTTGTGATACAAATGTCAGACCAATCGAAAAAGATTCCAAAGAAAATTTTGGATTTCTTACCATTTCTTACCCCCGTTAGAAACGGAATTTCCAAAAAGTAACTCTTCCAGAACGTTTTTTTTCTTCACCGAAGGATCCTACATTCCATATTTCAATTTTCCAGGCTCATTGTTTCAGCAAATATTGAAAGTACAAAAAGGATTTTACACTCTTAATTTAAAGTTCGTCAGAAAATATCAAATACACTTTTTTAGCCATTTTACCCCAAAACGTATTTTTCCCGAAATGTTTTTTTACCGAATTTTTCTACATTAAAAATTTTAAGATTCTAGGACAATTTTTTCAGGAACTATTAAAAGTTTATATGATAATTATTATTGGAAATAAAATAGTACCAAAAAGTGTACTTTTGGTACTTTTTATAAAAGAGTGAAAAGTACTTTGCTTTTTATAAAATTTACTTTTTATAAAGGTACTTTTTATAAAAGGTACTTTTATAAAAGGTACTTTTATAAAAGGTACTTTTATAAAAGGTACTTTTATAAAAGGTACTTTTATAAAAGGTACTTTTATAAAAGGTACTTTTATAAAAGGTACTTTTATAAAAGGCACTTTTATAAATGGTACGTTTTATAAAAGGTACTTTAACAAAAGGTACTTTTATAAAAGGTACTTTTATTAAAGGTACTTTTATAAAAGGTACTTTTATAAAAGGTACGTTTTATAAAATGTACTTTTTATAAAACTTTTTATTAAAGGTATTTTTTTATAAAAAGTAATTTTTATAACAGGTACTTTTATAATAGGTACTTTTATACTTTTATAAAAGGTACTTTTTATAAAAGGTACTTTTTATAAAAGACACTTCTTATGAAAGGTACTTTTTATAAAGGGAACTTTTAATAAAAGGTACTTATTATAAAGGGAACTTTTTATAAAAGGTACTTTTTAAAAAGGTACTTTTTGTTTTGTAAAAGGTACGTTTTATAAAAGAAACTTTTTATAATAGGTACTTTTTATAATAGGTACTTTTTATAATAGGTACTTTTTATTAAAGGTACTTATTATAAAGGGAACTTTTAATAAAAGGTACTTATTATAAAGGGAACTTTTTATAAAAGGTACTTTTTAAAAAAGGTACTAAGGCGCCCCAGTAGGCTAGTTGGTAGCGTGCTAGCCTATGAGTCTGGGGGTCGTGGGTTCGATTCCCACCAGAGGCCTTGGTCTGTTTCGCTACAACGAGACGAAGGTCATTGTTACCAGTTCTCGGTTAGGTAAAATTAGTATATGATTTGTAATTATATGTTAATTCTTAATAAAATAAAAATAAAAAAAAAGGTACTTTTTAAAAAAGGTACTTTTTAAAAAAGGCACTTTTTCAAACAGGTTATTTTACAAAAGGTAGTATTCCACATTCCAAATTTCAGGTGTTTAGGATAATTATATTAGGAAATGTAAAAAGTACCAAAAGTAAGAATTTTTACCCCTTTTACGAATCTTAGAAACAGAATTTTCAGAAAGTACATGTTCTAGAATGTTTTATTTCACTAAATGATCCTACATTCCAAATATCAAGTGTCTAAGATCACTATTTTAGTATATGTATATAAAAAGTACCCGTTCAGTCAACATTGGCAAAAACCCAACTTTAGTGAATCTTTTTTCCGGGAGGTGAACTTACATTGCAAATTTCAAGTTTCTAGTACCCTTATTTAAGGAAATATAACAGGTACCAAAAGTACAGTTTTTTTTTACCCATTTTACCCCCTTAGAATCATCATTGGCAAAAATCTAGCCTTAGTGGATCTATATTCCGGGAGTTGAACATACAGTCCAAATTTCAAGCTTCTGTGACCATTATTTCAGGAGATATAAAAAGTACCAAAAGTACAGTTTTTTACCCTTTTTTCCACCTTAGAATCAACATTGGCAAAAATCCAGCCTTACTGGATCTATATTCCGGGAGGTGAACATAAAGCCCAAATTTCAAGTCTCTACAACCATTATTTCAGGAGATATAAAAAGTACCAAAATTACAGTTTTTACCCTTTTTACCGCCTTAGAATCAACAATGGCAAAAATCCAGCCTTACTGGATCAATATTCCGGGAGGTTAACATAAAGTCCAAATTTCAAGTCTTTAGTTTCAGCGATTTGGGGTGGGCTATGATGAATCAGTCAGTCAGTCACATTACTGTTTTATATATGGCGGTTTTCGTGTCAACTGACACAACTTTTGAAACCGAAATCTTCCGATCGGGATGAAATTTGCACCAAGGATAGTCCTATTGGATAGTACTTCAGACACAATTTTTCAACGAGATCGGTCAAGAACTTTCTGAGTTAGAGAGGGTCGAAATTTGACATTTTGGCCAAAGAGGTGTTGATTCTCATCCATGTAACTTCTTACCTATTGTTTTTAGCAAAATGTGTTTAGATCAAGGTTGGCAATCGATACAAATAACGGTATCGATATCGGTATTGGTATCGTTTTTTTATTTATTTCGGTATCGGTATCGGTTACGGTATTTGAGTTGAATCGGTTACGGTATTACCGATACCGAAACGTCAATACCGGTACGTACCGGTATTATCGAAAAAATGCTTAAAATATAAAAAAAAAATGTATAAAAACTTAAAAAAAAATTTGAAAAAACAAGTAGAAAAGTTAAATTCGACTTGGACAAATCCAATACCCTCCACAATGCCCTTCTAAAGTGATAGTTAATTTTATAACGTGAATCAAATTAACAATTTTGATTAGAAATATTTTATTTTGAGTAAGAAACTTTTTTTTTAGTCTTTTGAAAAAAAAAAAAATAAATTGACAACATTTTTTTTTGAGTGTAAATTTTTTTTTCGATTGTAAGTTTTTTTGTTTTAGTATACAAATTTGTGTGAGTGATAAGAATATTTTTTAAAATATTTTCGTGACTCATCAATTTTTTAAAGCGGTTTAACGGTTTTTCAACAAGTGAATTTAAGGTGAAACCAACCTGAAATTCACGGTTTCCTTAATAACTTTTGAACCACTGGACCGATTTCGCTGAAATTCAATACGAACCAGGCCAGGGCAACGGCAAATATATATGCCAAGCTTCAGCATCCTCAGGATTGCTTTTCGAAAGTAAGCGTGTTTTTTTATCTCGAAAATTCACGAAAAACCGTTGCCGAAATTCAGTCTTTTGCTCATAAGTTTTGCTGGACATTTTCCAATGTCTTTAGTACATAAATATAAGGCCGTATCGGTTTTTAGCTTTCTTTTTTGTTTGAGCTGAAAAGGGCCCAATAAGTTTCAAAATGACTCCGTAAAATATATTTCCCTCCCGCATCGTGGTTAAAGTAAAAACCCCAACAAATTTCATATTTCATCTTATTTCTAGGAAACCAGGTTTTTTTTTGTGTTATTTATTTGGAAAAATAGGTATTCCCTGTCTAGACAAGATCACATTCAAAAATATTTCAAACAATTTTTTTCGCGAATTATGGACGATTTATACGAGTTAAGCCACATCAAAAAATTATACTATGGTGGAAAACCTCCTGCTAGTATTCCAAATGCCTTCCCCGAAGTCCTGTATATATCAAAAAAATCTTGGACACCCACATCACGGACTAAATAAAAACCCCAAAAAAGAAAGAAAGTTTCTATTGGGAGTCAAAATGAATCCATAAAAATTTCGTGAAAATCAATAATTTTCTTTTGCTCTCGCATCGCGATTGAAGTGGCTTTTTTAATTTTTTTTTAATTCACGATGTGGGTGCCAAAAGATTTTTTTGATTTTTATGAGACTTCGGTGAGGCATTTGGAGTACGTTTTTTCATTTACAAAAAACAAAAAATTTACAAACTTTCTATTAATTTTTTTTTTGTAAAAAAATATGGTTTTTAAGAAAAACCGTTTCAATACCGGTACGTACCGATACCGAAGGAAAAGGTTTTTGGATACCGGTATCCGATACCAAAACTGAGTTTCGGTATTGGTATTTGTACCGGTATTCAATTTAAAGGGTTTTGAAACGGATAACGGTATTGAAAAGGTATCGATTGCCAACATTGGTTTAGATAGCTATTTCTTCAGTCTTTCGAAAAAAAAAATATAAAAAAAATAAAAAAAAATTTTTTGATTTTTTTTCTTAAAAATCCAAAACTTTTCTGACTTTTTCCTCAAATTGGGCCCTTTTTTTTTTTTTTTTTTGATTCAAAAGAAAGCTTAGGTGATTTCCTTTAAGAGCTGTGGGGTTGCTTAGTGGGATGCGAGTGGGATATCTATGAAAAATTTTTTTTTTTTAACTTTGGAACACAAAAAATGGTTCTTCAATTTGCACTATTAGGCGTGGGATAGCTAACCAGTTTTCGATTTCGATCCGCGATACCCTCCGCGATACCCAACTGTGACCCCTCATAGGGGTCAAAGTTGGGCGTAAAGAGGTAAAAATCCTCAAAAAGCCCCAAAACTCCCCTAGAAACGCCCCTGGAGGGGTGCAATGTGAGACCGACCTTAAATAATTTTCTGCCCCCAACATTTTTCTTGAACATACCTTACCCCTATTTCCACTTCCTAAGGGGGCTCCCATACAAACCATTTTTAAAAGATTTGATCCTACCATTCTAACTTACCCTAAAGTGCCCCTAGTGGGGCCAAATGTATGACCGACCTCCATTATTTTATTAATTCCAACATTTTTTGCAAACATACCTACAATGTATCTTTAACCCTTAAGGTGGTCCCCATACATTTCTTTTATTTTTTATAATTTTTTTTTATTAAACCAGCTCCTACCGTGCCTCCTAGAGAGGCATAAATCACGACCAACCCCCATTATTTTTTAGTTACCAACATTTTACTCGAACATCATAACACCCTATCTCCACTCCCTAAGGGGCTCCCATACATTATAAAAACATGTATTTTTGAAAACTAATAAAAAAATTTTAAAAAATGTATGGGGAGCCCCTTAAGAGTTGAAAATAAAGGGTAGGCATATTCTAAGAAAATGTTGGAGTTGTAAAAATATTGGGGGTCGGTCATACATTTTACATCTCTAGGGGCACCCTATGGACAGTTAGAGCGGTAGGAGCAAATTTTATAAAAATGTCATTTTGTATGGGAGCCCCCTTAGGTAGTGGAAATAGGGGTAAGGTATGTTCAAGAAAAATGTTGGGGGCAGAAAATTATTGGAGGTCGGTCTCACATTGCACCCCTCCAGGGGCGTTTCTAGGGGAGTTTTGGGGCTTTTTGAGGATTTTTACCTCTTTACGCCCAACTTTGACCCCAATGAGGGGCCATATGGCCCCTCCCCACCGCCCCCATTTTTTGGCTCGTGCTTTCTTTTTTGAACCTAAAAAAATTAGAGGGTATCGCGGATCGAAATCGAAAACTGGTTAGCTATCCCACTCCTAAGAGTGCAAATTGAAGAACCGTTTTTTGTGTTCCAATGTTAAAAAAAAATTTTTTCATAGATATCCCACCCGCATCCCACTAAGCGACCTCACAGCTCTTAAAGGAAATCACCTAAGCTTTCTTTTGAATAAAAAAAAAAAAAAAGGGCCCAATTTGAGGAAAAAGTCAAAAAAGTTTTGGATTTTTAAGAAAAAAAATCAAAAATTTTTTTTTTTTTTTTTTAAATTTTTTTTTCGAAAGACTGAAGAAATAGCTATCTAAACTCTTTTCTTTTTTATTCAAAGGGGAAATTTTTTCCGATTTTGCCCATCTTCAAACTTAACCTTACCAGTAAGTTAAGAGATATTCTTGCTAGACTTCATGAGTCTAGCTCTTTTGGTTTAAATTGCGTCAAAAAAGTTGTAAATTTAAAATTGTATTGGTAAAAAGCTTGTAGAATTACAAAATATGTTTGTAGCAATTTTTTCTAGGAATTCTCTTAAAATAGCACTAAAAAAAACCTTGTCAAATAACAAGAAAAACTTGTAACTTTTTTTTGCTACGTCCTATTTGACAAGAATTCCTTGTAATTTAACAAGATTTTTACCAAACATATTTTAATTTTACAAGAATTTTTACTAATTAACAATTTGATAGTTTTTTTGGCGCTATAAAACTTACAAGGAGGTTTCGTAAATTTACTAAATTTTTTGCTACCTCCTATTTTATGAGAATTCCTAGTAAAAATTACGAGCTTTTTTGTAATTTTACAAGTTTCTTACCAATAAAATTGTAAATTTAAAACTTTTTTGGCGCAATAAAACTTACCAGGAATTCTCGTTAATTTACTAGATTTTTTTTTTTTGTAAAAAAAACATTAAAATTTCGAAAATTACAAGAAAAACTGTAAAATTACAAAAAAAAAAAAAAAAAATTAAATTTCAATCGAAAATTATTTGTTAAAAAAAACAAGGAAAACTGTCAAATATTGATAAAATGGTATTCCGATACTTTTTCTAGTAATTTGGCCCATCTCTACATTAAACTAATGCATTTTTGTATAATTTTATTTAATATTTATTTTTTATGTCATTATAATGCATTATATGTATATTCAATTACACTCAAAAAAAAAAGTTTGTAAAATGACATAAAATCCCCGTGATTTTACGGGGCAGGTTTTGTAAAATATGTACTAGCAAGAATCCCCGTAATGTTACGGGGATAATTTGTAAATTGATTTAACAAAAAAATTACGGGGAGAAAGTGTAAATTTACAATTTTTTTTGTAAAATATTATTGTAGACTTACAAAAAAAGTTGTAAATTTACGAAATAAAGTAGAAAATCAAAAAATAAAATTGTAAATTTAAAAATTGTTTGGTTTAACTACAGTTCTTTATGGCAAAAAACTTGTATATTTACAGTAAAAAGTGGTAAATTTACAATTTTTATTGTAAATATACCATTTTTTCTTATTTTTTTGCCGTAAAAACAGTAGTTTAACCAAATAATTTGTAAATTTACAATATTGTTTTTGTATTTTCTACTTTATTTTTGTAAAATTACAACTTTTTCTGTAAGTATACAATTTTGTTTTCTAAACTTTCATATTTGTTTTGTAAATTTACAAAAAATTTGGTATATTTACATATTGGTTTTGTAAATTTAAAGGTTTTTTCCATTGGTGCATCTTATTTTTCCTTCTTCGGCAGCTGGAGTAGCACTTTAACAACCTGAAATGATTTTTTTTTTTCACTTGAACACTTTTAACAAACTTTTTAGAGTATAACACTGCACTTTTTTTATTTTTTTCGGAATTTCGTTTTTCTTAAGTAGAACATATGAGAATTGCGAAGGAGGCTACACAAGAAATTTCTTATATTTTCAAGAAAAAATAGTCAAAAAAATTACCTTTTTTTCGAATTTTTAATTATTTTAGCAAGTATTTTTAAAAAATTATAAAAAAAACTTTGAATATTGTAGATTGGACGTTTAAGTACCTGATAAAATAAGAAAAAACTTAATTTTTCATAATTGACAGCTTTTGATTGACATTTTAGTGCCAGATTTAAAAAAAAGTACCAAAAAAATATGGTAAAATTACCAAAAAATGGTAAAAATACAAACAAAAAAACTAGAACAATAATATAGTAAAAACATATAAAAATTGTGGTATTTTACTTAAAGTTACCAAAAAATTGTCTTAATATTCAATTTTTTTGATAAAGCTTACAACTAATTGAAAAATGTTTGTATCCGGAACTTAAAAAATTTTCAAAATTTTTTTATGAAATTTTTTATTTATAAAAAATAATTTTTAACAAAATATGGACTTAGAAAATTTTTGCGTCTCCTATTGTTGCATAATTATTTTTCAATACAAATTTTTGTTTAATTAAATTTTTTTGTGTCAAAATACTGAAAACCTTGTAAACTAAAAAATCTTGAAAAAAAAATTGTTTGTAATAAAACATTTTTTGGTAGAAAGACTAAATACTATCAAATTAAATGTTGTTGTACAATTACAATTTTCTTGTGTAAAACAACTAAACACCTTGTAATTTTTTTTTAATTTGTAAAATAATTATTTTTTTTGTTAATTTACCTAAAAAAATTGTTAAATAAATTTACCAACATATTATAGTAAAATTACAAAGCGCACGGTAGTTTTTGTTTTATTAAAAATACAAGAATTTTTGTAAATAGACAAAAATATTAGTAAAATAGAATTACAAGACATTTTGCTTGTAATTTTACAAACTTTTTTTTTTGAGTGTACAAATAATTATTATTTCAAATTTTGAAATAATACATAATGTAACCAAATATAAGTCACCCATAATTTAATGTTTAGAAATAATAAATATCATATATAATTTTTGCAATAATCATGCATTACATAACAAGTTATTAGTAATACATTATTTTTCACCTTGAAGTAGTATGTTGTTGAACAAATGTTTGGTAAGACATCCTAAAATAATGCAACAAATAAGGTATATTCATTACCTGGTAATGTGTTATATAATCACCACCCATTACCAAAGTTTTGCTGGGATGGCAAAAAATTGTAAAAATATTGTAAAAATATTATTAAATTAAATAAAACAATTGTTGAAAATATTTTTAATCTCCGTATTTACTTGTTTATGCAGTAAGTATTTAAACATTACTGAGTAAATCAGTTTTATTTTTAGAATTGCAAATTCATTGATAAGAATTTCTTAAGTTGACCTTAAAAGTGAGTCCCCCAATAACAGGGAATGTGTTAAGTCCAACTATAACTTTTTCAAAAAATTGCTAAAATTAACAAGTTAAGAATTTTAATTCGATTTGGCCGATAATAATCCAAAATGGTATTTTTGAGAATTTTTTAAAAACTTACTTTTCTTTTGAATGTAAAAATTTTTTTTTAAATACATATTTTTTGAGTGATTTTTTTTTTTATTTTTTTTTTTAATTCAGTTTTAATTTTTAAATTAATAAAAAATTATTTATTATCGATTTATAAATTCTATTGAGAAAGATTACGAGGTCACGTTTCTTTACTAATTACACAGTACAACAATTTCAAAATTTTTCCAAAATTAATCAAATGACTTTTTTTAAAGCTCGGTTTTTTCAACACGAGAATTTAAGGTGATGCAAATTAGAAATTTACGGTTTGCGCTTTGAGCCACTGCACAGTAGGGTGTCCCCAAAAAAAAGTTGTTTGGGCTCAAGCATAATTTGAAATCGTGTAGGGTAAATTATTTTTGAGATTTTTTTTTATTAAAAATGTACTCAAATATTTTTATACCCTCCGCTCTAGTGATGGAGGGTTTATATAAGTTTGTCATTCCGTTGGTAACACCTCGAAATATTGGTCTACACTCAAAAAAATACGTTAGTAGATTTACTAATTTTTTTTTTTTTGCTAATGCTAGTTAGCTAACTTTTAGAAAATTTTTAGTTGAGATTAGTAGTTAGCAAAAAATTCTTGTAAACTTCATTTAGCACATTAGCAATTTTAAACAAACTTTGAACTAATTTCTTTTGCTAAGATTTGAAATGGAGTTGACAACATTTTTACAAGATTTTTTGCTAACATTAGCAAAAACAAATGGATTTTTTTTTTTTTATTTTCAGAAAACTTAAAATGGCGCTATCTCGGAAACTAAGCCAGATAGAGAAAAATGGAGGGCATTTTTGGTTCTTAGAATCGCCATACTTTCGCGGGTCCTCTTCACATGTGTGGACCCTAATGGGACCTAACTTTGGATCCAAAAAAGTTAGCATTCCCGAAAATTTTAAAATGCTCATATCTCGGTAAATATTGCCGACACAACAAAAAGTCCAAAAGAATTTTTGTAGCTCTCAACACGTAGAACAAGACCGCAAAATAACCAAAAGCTCTCCGAGTAATATTTTTGAAGTTATCGAGTTTTTTAATTCTCAAGACCCCCAGTGATCCCCTAAAATCACGTATCTCAAAAACTAAGCAAGGTAGAGCGAAACGGACACAAATTTTGGATCAAAAACTATGACGATTTTTAAGGAACCTAACTAGGTCTAGGCCCATCGGGGTCTGGACCTATTGGGTCCGAACCCAATGGGGTCCTCAAATGTGTATGAACTAAGTTGAAATAAAAATTATTTCAGTTAACTAATTTTTAGCAAAACGTTTTTGCTAACTTTACCAAAAAAATTGTGGGTTCAAAATCAGCAAATTTTCTTGTAGGTTTACATGCTTTTTTTGCTAACTTTACAGTTTTTTTTTTTGAGTGTAGGGCCCCATTCAATATATATATTCATGATCCTCGATCGATTTTAAGACGATCTAGCGATGTCCGTCCGTCCGTCCGTCCGTCTGTTGAAAACACGCTAACTTTTGAAAGACTTTACGGAGGCTCCTGAAGTTTGGCATATATGTTGGGCATTTACATGGTCAGGTTGCTATTGCTACCTAGCCAAATCGGTTTAATGGTTCAAAAGTTATGAGCAATAGACTGAATTTCGGCAGGGTTTTTCTTGAATTTATGAGATAAAAAACATGCTAACATATGAACTTGTCGTTCCCCTTGCCTGATTCGTTTTGATTTTAAGCCAAATCGGTCTAGTGGTTCAAAAGTTATTAGCAAAACCGTGAATTTCAGATTAGTTTCACCCTAAATTCACGTGTTGAAAACCCGTTAAACATATTTTAAAACAAGTAAGAAAGTTATAGTCTGTCAAGACCGACCATATGATACCCTACACCAGTGTTTTCCGGAAAATGGATCCCAAGTCCAAACATGGACCGATTGTATCTGTCTTTTGTTAGATATTTATTTAGTGTAGAAAACACACAGAGATCAAATTTTAGTGGAGAATTGGTTTATTTTTTTGTCAATAGACCGATTCAACTGAATATCGGTCGAAATTTTTATATGGGGGACAAAGGCCAAAAATGGTTCAATTATTTTCCGATTTGATTAGGTTACTAAAGTACACGTTTAACACCGAAAAATAAAATTTTTATCAAATATTTCTATTTTTATGAATTTTTCGGGAATTATGTGAATATCGGGAGGGTGGTTTGTATGGGGACTACCAGAAGGACTGACCCGATTCCTTTGAAATTTAGAACGATTTGTGCATACAAAGTTTGTTTACCTGCTAAATTTCAAAGCGATATCTATTACAATACGGTTTTTACAGTCATTTAAGCCGAATCCAAAGGGGGGCGTTTGTATAGGGGCTAGGTCTTAACATGGACCGATTTTTTTTCAATTTCAATAGGCGTCGTCCTTCGGACAAAAGATGCTTAAGTTTCAATTTTTAAGTCAATTAATTGAAAATTGCAACCTGTATCGTGCTTAAACCGATAGATGGACAGACGGACGGACATCGCCGATCGGTATACTTAAAGGTAGGTCTAGGACCAATATTTCGGGTAGGTTCAAACATCAGCACAAACTCATTATATTGTTATATTGACCCCCATATTTGTGAATACAATTAATTTTTTCACTGAAAGTGCTCCTGTACGGAAATTTGTAGTATCAACAAACGTTTGTAAATTTTGTTTGTTTGAAAAAGAATTTTGTTTTTTTCAACAAAGAAATTCGACAAACACAAACACAATTTCTTGATCTGGCAAAAGTAAAAAAATCTTAATATTTTTTCAACAAAGAAATTCAACAAACACAAACACAATTTGTTGATCCGACAAATGAATTTTTTTTTCAACAAAGAAATTTAACAAACACAAACACTTTTTATTGACATGATAAAAGAATTTTGAAATAAAATAACTTGACTGACAAGGGAAGTATCTCAACCCTTATGAACCGATTTGCCTGAAACTTAAAATATATATAAAAGAGACGATTTTAAGGTTGGGGTGTCTCGGCATATCGGCCATATCAGTGTTTCAAAATTTCATTGTCGCCTTATGAAACAATGTGGACCTCCGGGAAAATTTCGATAACTGCCGAACTAACCGGAATATCCTCTATAGAAAAAATACGTGTCCACTTAAATTTAATAAAGATTAGTTCGTATACATATGGACAGCGTAGGCCTATGTCTTCATATAAATACCCCCCAAAATTAAAAAATTTTCATGAAAAAAGTATTTAACAAAGCCAAACTTTTACAAGGTTATGCCACAGTTGGATAGGTATTAAAAAAACCTTTCTTCTCATATGTAAACATCATATAGTTTTTAGCAAAAAATGGCTGAAAATCCAAAAAACGATTTTTTCGCAATTTTTTGACCCATGTTTTGAACCCCTAAATCCCCGATAAGGCCGATAAGCCGAGACACCCCAACCTTAGAATTGTCTCCTTTATATATATTTTACGTTTCATGGAAATCGGTTCATAAGGGTTGAGATACTTCCCTTGTGAGTATCTGATTCACGTGACTGAATTCAGAAGTGGAGAAAAAATTGCGTGAGTGAGTGTGCGTGAGTACGATTTTTGAGTGAGTGAGTGTGCGTGAGTCGATTTTTTTGCGTGCGTTTGCGTGATTAATTATACCCTCCACTTAGTGATAGAGGGTATATATAAGTTTGTCATTCCGTTTGTAACTCATCGAAATATCGGTCTGGGACCCCATAAAGTATATATATTCATGATCCCCGATCGATTTTAAGACATTCTAGTGATGTCCGTCTGTCTGTGGAAATGGTGATCACGACCAAAATACTACACGGATATGACTGAAACTTAACACATTTATTTGAAGTTCTCCTGAGAAGTTTGGTATTGCATTTGAGCGATATCGGTTTAGCGGTTTAAAAGTTATGAACGAAAATGTAAGGACATCTCAAAAATTCTAGTACATTCAACATAACCTAAAAATACAAAATGCTTTAATTCGGCAGCTGGTTGACATATGTGAACATAATTGAACATTTAAATGGTATTCGGCAAAGCCGAATTTAACTTTTTTTACTTGTTTTCTCTTCATATTTCCTTTCAACAAAAAAAAAATTGTAAAATTTGGCTTAACTTACGATTTCGTCCCGAAAAAAAAATTTTAAATTTCCATCAACTGTAAATTTTGCTGAAAATTTTGAAAGACTTTTGAAATTTTAGTTTTTGAAATTTTTTTTTGTGTAAATAAGTTTCGTGAGCGTGAGTCAATGTGAGTGTGAGTGAAGCTTGCGTGAGTGCACGTGAGTTGTATTAAATTTACTCACGTGATTGTGAGTGAGTGTGAGTAGAAAAAATATGCTCATGAGTGAGTGTGCGTGATTAAAAAATTCCTGTCCTGAGCGTGAGTCAAAAATCACTCACGTGCCCATCTCTAGTGTAGGGTATAAACATTAGTAAGTCACAAAAATATTTTACAACGTATTTTTGTAACCCAAAAATATTTTTACACTAAAACATAAAAAAATTCACTGAAATTTAACACTCAAAAAAAATTTAGTAATTTTTTTTTTCAAAAATTACTAAAAAAAAGTTTTTTATACAAAATAAAATATATCTTATCGAAAATGTTATTTTTTTTTCACGTTAGAAAATTTACTATCACTTAAAAAGGGCATTGTGGAGGGTATTCATTAGGGATGCCAAACGTGATTCACATTAACAAATCCCGGGATTCGGGATTTTGAAATCGTAGTCCCGGGATCCCGGGATTTTTCGGGATTTCGGGATTTTTCGGGATTTCGGGATTTATTAAAATTAAAGTTTTTAACGTTATCTTTAAAAAAATATAATTTAATATTTAATTAATTCATCAACGTTGAATAATTATCATTTTACATATTTAGCACAGAAAATCCGACAATTTAGAAACAACTTAACTGGTACTGCTCCAAGATTTTTATATCCTCCAACCAAATTATGTGGGTATAACCGCTTTGTCGCTCCATGCGTAACGCTGAAAAATATTGGTCTATGACATCATAAAGTATATAAATTATTGATCTATGACCGATTTTAATAGATTCTAGCGATGTCCATTAACCTTTGAAAAACGTAACTTTTTTAAACATTTATTTTGATGTCAAAGTTTTAAGTTACAGGATATTTCAAAATTAATTTTCTTTGGTAGGCCTCTTTTGTGGGCGTGGTTATAAAATATTTCTTTAAATAAATATAAAATTGTTTTAATAAATTTGTTAGCATTTTTGGAAAGGGTAAGTTGTCCTCCAGTGTCCTCCGCTCAATTATAACGCTCAATTAAGAACCAAAACTGTTGAATAGACACTACAGCTGGAATACTAAAAGCTCCATTATAGAATATAACTTTCGGCAAAATTTAACTGTTTCATAAAAACTGTATATTGAATAATCCGCACTAAAAATGTGATTTGCCTCCCAAAGAGCAAGAGAATTTAAGCCCAACATGCCTCATTTGGAAGGTATCTCAAAGACCTTTCAAACGATATCAATTTTTTTCGAAATCGTAAAACAAATACTAAAAAAAAAATAGTCAATTTTGATTACAAAATTTGACAAAAAATCCCGAAATCCCGGGATTTTTCGGGATTTGTCCATCCCGGAAAATCCCGAAAAATCCCGGGACTAAAAAAAATAAATCCCGGGATTCGGTATTTGTCAATCCCGAAAAATCCCGGGATTTCGGGATTCGGGATTTCCCGTTTGGCATCCCTAGTATTCATAGATTCGGCCAAGTCGAATTTAACTTTTCTACTTGTTTTTATTTTTTTCTGTGTACGAGAGACCAAAGCAAGATTAAATTCTTATCTCTTAAAATTCAAGTTCTTTAAACAATTTTAGGAATTTTAAATAGTCGTATAAAAAAATTCTTAATAAAAACATTTATAAAAAAAAAATAAACGGTGCTTAAAATACATATTTATTCAAAAAAAGAAAAAATAAATATGAATTTCAAATATATTTTCATATTTTATTTAAATTTTATTGTGAATGTACAATTATGTCCAGTGGATGAAAACATTAATCCATGTGATAATTTCTATGGCTATGCCTGCAACAATTATGAGAAATTTTATAATAATACAAATTATTCAGAGATAATTGGATACATCGATTATAATATGAATAAACAACTTTTGGAATCTTTTAATACAATGACATCACCAAAATATCCAGCTTTCATTAACCAGGCTATAACATATTACAAATCCTGTCGTAATGTGCAAAATCCAAAAATTACCACATATTTTGAGGATATAAAACCCTCCAACGATTTAAATTGGCCAATTTTACAGGAAATTGCAACAAATTATCAATTCTATAAATGGACAAAAAGTGAACAAGATAATTTTGATTTCCTAGAATTATTAGCAAAATTACAATTATATGGTTTAAAAAATATTTTAATTAATACAAATATAATAATAAATCAAAATGGTTCCTATAGCATTTTCTTAAAACCCATGATTAACAAAGATCATTTACCAGATGCCGAAACTATAAATCTCTTTTTAAAAGGCCTGGGTTTAAACAGCACAATTGATTTTCACGATTATCCCACAGAAATACTAAAAACGGAACAAAGTTGGCTAGATAAAGTAGAAATATATAATGAGGATGAACAAACACAGATAATTAAATTGAAAGATTTATTATTGTATAAAGAATATCGTAAGCTTAATCTACCGAAATATCTGAAACGTTTAATACCCGCAAACATAGATAGTAATGATGTTATGGTGATTATCAGCAGTCCAGAATATTTTAAATATTTAAATAATAAAAATTGGTGTGATAAGGAAAAACAACAGCTCTGCAATTATATAATGTTAAAATTTCTTATTTATTTATTTAACGATAGTCCAGACGATTTTACGGAATTGCTGTGTATGAAGGATTTAAGAAAAAAAATGGATTTGGCTGTAAATTATCAATATTATGGATATTACTATCGTCCGCTGGAGAAAACTTACAAAACGGAAATTGATTATATGATCGAAAAAGTTAAAAATGCAATGCAGTATTATTTTGAGGAAAATCATTTAAATTTAACAGATTTTCAAGTGCAAAAATTAAAAGAGAAACTGCTAAATATCAAAGTTAATATTGGAAATTTACCGGAAAATTTTTCTCCACAAACTATTGATGTATTTTATCAAGATGTTCCTCAATTGGATGAAAATAATTATTTTAAAAATCAGTTAATTTTACTAAAACATCGCCATTTAAAATCATTATTGTATCCACAAAATCAATCACATTATATAGTGAAAGATAATCGTTTGGGAAGTTCGTCAGCACCCATCTATGTTTATGAACTGAATATGGCTATAATTCCCTTTGGCAGTTTGCAATTCCCGTTTTTTCAGCTTGATGATACTCACAAGTGGCCATTAATGGGTTTTATATTGGCCCATGAATTTACACATGCCTTTGATAGAGACGGCTTAAATTTCGATAAAAATGGTTTTCCTTCCTCTTCCATCTTGGATATATTGGATAATGACAATTTTATTAGATCCCTAGAATGTATACACAAACAACATAAATCCGATTATATAGAAGAACTAATTGCGGATTTGTTTGGCGCTCGTATTGCTTATAGAATTTTCTGGGAACACATTTCACCAAATTTTAATCGAGAAATTGGGCAACAGTTCTTTGTTAATTTAGCACAATTCTTTTGTGGCAAGAAAAATATAAAATTTCTAAAGCATGATTCAGATTCAAAACGTTTGGAATTAATTGTTAAGAATTTAAGAGCATTTTCGGAGGTATTCCAATGTCCAGTGGGTAGTAATATGAGTTACGCGGAAAAATGTCGGGTTTATTGATAATAACAATAGCAAAATAATAAATCGGCCGAAAATGTCGGGTTTATTGATACACGCAGAAAACAGATTCAGTTGCAACAACCGAATTGTTTGCCAACTGAATTTTTGCGGTTCCAACAACTATCACTCAATTCAGTTGCCTCAACCGGTAAATTCTGTTATAAGTACCAAATATTTTTATGTTAAAATTGACATTGGTTGGAGTGATCGAATTTTAAAAAGCGTTATATGGTGGCCCCAATCAATATTTTTTATACACTGTTTCCATACAAATAAAATTTTTATATTTTTTTTTTTAACAATTTTATTAAATACAAATATATAAAATTTTAACGTGAAATAAATACATCTAGTACAATAAATAAATTAGTAATCAGACGATAATTATTACTACTGAAAAAAATAAGTGAATTTTTCTACAAAAAAAAAATTGTCAGAATGTGAGAATTTTTCCAATGAAAAAAATCTGAGAACTTTTCTTAAGAACAAATCAGAGAATTTTTCTATAAAAAATATATCAGCATCTAAGAATTTTTTCACTGAAATAATTTAAAAAAGTCTCATATTCTGAGACATTTTGTTCTAAAGAAAGAGCCTCAGAATATACGATATTTTTTTTTCTATAAAAAGGTATAAATTTTTCTGTATAAAAAACATCAGATTCTCAAACTTTTTTCTATTAAAAATTACTCAGGTTATAAGACATTCTTCCTATAGAAAAAGTCTCAGAATCTGAGAAATTTTAACTATAGAAAAAGTCCCAGATTCTAAGACATTTTTGCCATAGAAAATTTCTCAGATTCTGAAATATTTTTTCTATAGAAAAAGTCTCAGATTCTAAAATATTTTCTCAGATTCTGAGGCATTTTTCCTATAGAGACATTTTTTCAATAGAGACATTTTTTCTATAGAAGAATTCTCAGATTCTGAGACATTTTTTCAATAGGAAAAGTCTCAGATTCTGAGACATGTTTTCTATAGAAAAATCTCAGATTTTGAGACTTTATCTTTATAAAAAAAGTCTCAAATTCTAAGACATTTTCTCTATAGAAAAAGTCTCAGATTCTAAGACATTTTTTTTTTATAGAAAAAGTCTCAGATTCTGAGACATTTTTTCTATAGAAAAACTTTCAGATTCTGAGACATTTTTTTTATAGAAAAAGTCTCAGATTCTGAGACATTTTTTCTATAGAAAAAGTCTTAGATTCTGAGACATTTTTTCTATAGAAAAAGTCTCAGATTCTGAGACATTTTTTCTATAGAAAAAGTCTCAGATTCTGAGATATTTTTTCTATAGAAAAAGTCTCAGAATCTGAGACATTTTTTCTATAGAAAAATTCTCAGAATCTGAGACATTTTTTCTATAGAAAATGTCTCAGATTCTGAGACATTTTTTCTATAGAAAAAGTCTCAGATTCTGAGACATTTTTTCTATAGAAAAAGTCTCAGATTCTGAGACATTTTTTCTATAGAAAAAGTCTCAGATTCTGAGACATTTTTTCTATAGAAAAAGTCTCAGATTCTGAGACATTTTTTCTATAGAAAAAGTCTCAGATTCTGAGACATTTTTTCTATAGAAAAAGTCTCAGATTCTGAGACATTTTTTCTATAGAAAAAGTCTCAGATTCTGAGACATTTTTTCTATAGAAAAAGTCTCAGATTCTGAGACATTTTTTCTATAGAAAAAGTCTCAGATTCTGAGACATTTTTTCTATAGAAAAAGTCTCAGATTCTGAGACATTTTTTCTATAGAAAAAGTCTCAGATTCTGAGACATTTTTTCTATAGAAAAAGTCTCAGATTCTGAGACATTTTTTCTATAGAAAAAGTCTCAGATTCTGAGACATTTTTTCTATAGAAAAAGTCTCAGATTCTGAGACATTTTTTCTATCGAAAAAGTCTCAGATTCTGAGACATTTTTTCTATAGAAAAAGTCTCAGATTCTGAGACATTTTTTCTATAGAAAAAGTCTCAGATTCTGAGACATTTTTTCGATAGAAAAAGTCTCAGATTCTGAGACATTTTTTCTATAGAAAAAGTCTCAGATTCTGAGACATTTTTTCTATAGAAAAAGTCTCAGATTCTGAGACATTTTTTCTATAGAAAAAGTCTCAGATTCTGAGACATTTTTTCTATAGAAAAAGTCTCAGATTCTGAGACATTTTTTCTATAGAAAAAGTCTCAGATTCTGAGACATTTTTTCTATAGAAAAAGTCTCAGATTCTGAGACATTTTTTCTATAGAAAAAGTCTCAGATTCTGAGACATTTTTTCTATAGAAAAAGTCTCAGATTCTGAGACATTTTTTCTATAGAAAAAGTCTCAGATTCTGAGACATTTTTTCTATAGAAAAAGTCTCAGATTCTGAGACATTTTTTCTATAGAAAAAGTCTCAGATTCTGAGACATTTTTTCTATAGAAAAAGTCTCAGATTCTGAGACATTTTTTCTATAGAAAAAGTCTCAGATTCTGAGACATTTTTTCTATAGAAAAAGTCTAAGATTCTGAGACATTTTTCCAGCGAAAAGTCTCAGATTCTGAGACATTTTTAATTCTACGAAATCTCAGATTCTGAAATGCGTTTTAATTTAATCGAAAGCTGCTAATAAATGGATTATACTAAAAGAATAATTTTGTTGTAAATTAATACCCGACTGACTATCAATATAAATATGATGATTTTAAGGACCCATCCCTTGAGTAAATCCTGTACCAGATACCTCATTTGTTGTGGTTTTTTAAAGATCCATTAGTAAGTATCAATAATAAGAGCCAGTTTTAGATTCCTATAAAAAGCCGGCGTATCACACATGTGTACATAAAATCTATATTGATTTGTTGATATGAAGCTGTCCACAAAAAGCATATTGAGGGAAATGTCACGGGAATTGTATACCAAGAAACTGCAATGTAAAATAGTTTGTGTATCAAATAAATGATATGTTTTATATTTATTATAATACTTACATGAATATTCGATTATTTTTGAAGTTTTATTTGATAAACGTCTTTTTAAATTAATTTAATTTTATAGACTTTTATGAAAATTATATTTTTATTTTTTTATTGAATATATTTTTTTTTTTGACATTCCAAATGCAGGGAACGGAAAATATTTTATTGTAACAAATTGTTGACTTTTGTGACCAATAAATTTTTTTTTAACAGTTGTGCTAGCTTATTATTTCAATAACGATTTTTAAAAATTGGTTTTAGTTAGGTCAACTGATAATTGTATTATTAGGACATTCAGTTTGTTATAATGCAATTACTTCGGTTATTATAATAGTTTAACACTTTTAGGTAAAGAAATTTTACAATTACAAATGAATTAGTATTTTAGTAATCGACTTTTTATAGTCTTAATTGTTTTCCAACTAACTTGTTTTCTGTGTGTAACAACAATAGCAAAATAATAAATCGGCCGAATCTTTTATATCCTCCAAAATGTTAAAAAAAAAATTTAACAAGTACACTGAAAAAAAATAACTATACTAAAATTAAGTAAACACTGTAATAATTTAAGTAAACCTTTTTTTCTTGAATTTATTTTAATATAACTTTACTTAAAACAAAGAAAATAAACTTGAAGAAGGTACATGCAAATACTTAAAAAAGCGCAAGAGTTTTCCTTAATTTGTTTTTTATACTCTCCACTTAGTGATAGAGGGTACACCCAAAAAAAAAACGTAGGTATTCAATACTAAAAATTTAACTAATTTTAGTCCAAAAGGACCTAGTGCAGAAATTGGTAACCAATACTAAAATTTTTAACTAATATTAGTTAAAACCAGTAAAAATTACTAATGTTAGTACTTTGAAGATACTAAAATTAGTAACCAATTAGTAGATTTTGGTACAATATCACTTACTAAACCTTTTACTGTAGAATTATTTTGAGTGTATATATAAGTTTGTCATTCCGTTTGTAACTTATCGAATATCGGTCTGGGACCCCATTTAGTATATATGCGGCATTCCAGGCCAAATCACTCACTTTTTGGATATGATTTAGTACGTATTAAATGCAACTTGCTCTTAAATTTTCAGATTTTTATACCAAGTTGGTGTTGAGTAATCAATTTTGCAAAATGGCGATTTAAAAAAATAAAAAATAAATTAATATTTATTAATTTAAAAACTTAATACTATAAATTAAAAAAATTAATTAAAATTTAAAAAATAAATAAATTAATTATATAAATTAAAAATTTTATTAATTTTTTTTTAAAAACAATTAAAATTTGTAGTGTTGCCACTTTCTGGATAACTATCCAAAAGTGTGACAATTTCAAAATCCTTGGATAATTTTTGGATAATGAAATTTTTTTTGTAATTTTTGTGTAATTTCACCTCAACAAAGTTCCAACTAATTTTGATCATATTTAAGTTTTTTTTATAATTTTATTTTTTCGGCTTAAACAAATCAATTTACAATATTGACGAAGATATGTACATTTTCGGACCATAAAAACCTAGTCCTAAGTTTTTGAAATTAAAAAAATTTCTGGAGAATGCGTCTCCCAAAACCTGAAAATTGTTCTTAATCTTCTTTAAATATTACCATTCTCCCATTCTTCAGTTAAAAGAATTTTCAGAAGAGCAGATTAGTGAGTCGATCTGTCAAAATTTTCTGAATAAAGTGTGTTTTAATTTTCATTAAATAATAAAAGTTAGTTATTTATTCGACCTTTTAATTGTGCAATGAAAAAGAGTTTATTATGATTCGAGGCCTTTTCATGTTCCCCATTATGAATTAACATAACAAGTACTTATGATAACTCTACTTTCTTTATTAGGATATTCTCCCATTAAATACTCATAGAGTTTCTTGCTTTCAAAAATTTTGGCAATTTTCAGGAATGAGTTGACGATCGTTTCGGAGGTGTTCCAATTCCCCCATCATCAGAATTCTTTAGAAAATTAGGTAATACTGTTAGCATGCAAACATCAAATATTCATACTCTAAAATTTAGAGTCTAAATAATCTCTACTTAGTGAGAAAGCAAATATGATTTTCGAAGTTCCACCAGCATTACACCAAATATAATTTGAACGCAAGTTTTATAAATTTATGTAATTTGAAATACGAATGGCTTTCCTCATCTTTTGAAATTATTTCGAAAACTATTTCACAAGCGGATCGACAAATACAACTGCATCAATACTTTTTACAAATATTGGAATTGAAAAAAATTCAGGAGCTAATTTTGAACGTACTATTGAAGTTTAAGAAAAAACTAGAAAGAAAATTAATAGAAATAAATTAATTTATTTATTTAATTTCTTATTTTTAAGTATAACAATACAAAAACTATAATCTATTAAATTACAAAAAAAAGTTTATCATTTTTTTTTAGTGAAAAGACATTTTTTTTGGATAAAATTTATTTTTTTTGTGTAATTTGTTTGATTTTGAATAATTTTGTGTATAATTTCCAATTCTAATGGTGGCAACACTGAATTCTATAAATAAAATAATTAAAAACAATACATATTTTTAAAAATAAATAATTTAAAAAAACACTTTTTTTAAATAAAATAGTATAAAAAAAATGTTTCTTCAAACCAGGGTTTACAATTAGCATACACAAAAAATTTTTTAAACAATATAATACTACAAATATTTCACGCCTTCAATATTTTTCTTTATTGCTAATTTAAAAATTAGAATACTAAAGCAATTTTTTTAAATTGCTAATTTATAAATTCAAACTTGAACATATTTTCAAAATGAATATATTCAAATTTTAAAATTTCTGAAGAAAATATTTTAGCAAATTTAAAAATTTGAAAATGAAAAAAAACTGGTGACAGCAAATTTAAAAATTTTAAAATTAAAAAAAAAACTGGCCACAGCAAATTTTAAAATTTTAAAATTGCAATTTTAGCAAATTTCAAAACATTTAAAATGCTTAAATTGTAAATTTCAAATTCCGAAAATTGCAATTTGGTAAATTTGAAAATATTTAACATGCTTGTTTAGAAAACTTAAAAACTGAATATATTACAATTTGAAAACAATACAAATTGAATACACATACATACGTACATCCCAGCAGAAATAAATCGAGATTTTGGCGACACAGCATCTGTTTATAGCATACCGTAGCGCATCCAAAGAGCGCTCTTAGGGATGCAGTAAAAGGAAGGGGAAAAATTTTTTTTTTTTTTTTTAAGATGTTTTATATAAAACTTATACATAATGTGTAATTATTTTTTGATAAAATTTCACACTTGCTTTCCTTTTTAATATTTTTAACACTTTTTGAATAAAAAAACATAAGTTTTAGACAAAGACACATGATTTGACTGCATCATTATTGCGCATTAATCAGCGCTGCAAAGAGCGCTTCAATCATAGCATCTTTGACCGCTGTTCCCAAAAAAAATCCCATAAAAAATGTGAAAATGAAAATGTCAGGCTAGTCTGTTGATAAAAAAAACATATAAAGAATTTTTCTAGCAAATATCAAATAATCAATTTAATGTAATTGCCTACTGATGACGTAGAAGTGGCTACAGAAACCATGGTCTAGGGTAAATCCACATTTAATTTAATCTTTAGAAGACACAATTTTCTTCTTCAATCAGAAAAACACAAACAACAAATTAAATACACTTGGCTTACGCCGAAAAAATATAATAAATTAGAAATACTGACAAATGTCGCTCGTGTGAGCAATTCACTTTAACTATGCGTTACTGTAGTGTGAAGAACAAAAAATTCTCTGCTATAGTAAAGTTTGCATAAAATAAAGTAAATGAAAGATTAAGAAAATTGTTGTTGGTCTCTAGATTAAATGCATTGCTTGAGTTAGAGAAAAAGCTTTTCTGCATACGTCACACACGAAACCTACTGTGAGTTAAAAACAAACGGCGTTTAGTCACTGATGTTTATACACCGAGTATAGCCTAGTGGTTATGGCTTCGGCTTACAAAACATGAGTGATTTAACGACACAGGTTCGAAGCTCATGTCAGGCTAGTCTGTTGATAAAAAAAACATATAAAGAATTTTTCTAGCAAATATCAAATAATCAATTTAATGTAATTGCCTACTGATGACGTAGAAGTGGCTACAGAAACCATGGTCTAGGGTAAATCCACATTTAATTTAATCTTTAGAAGACACAATTTTCTTCTTCAATCAGAAAAACACAAACAACAAATTAAATACACTTGGCTTACGCCGAAAAAATATAATAAATTAGAAATACTGACAAATGTCGCTCGTGTGAGCAATTCACTTTAACTATGCGTTACTGTAGTGTGAAGAACAAAAAATTCTCTGCTATAGTAAAGTTTGCATAAAATAAAGTAAATGAAAGATTAAGAAAATTGTTGTTGGTCTCTAGATTAAATGCATTGCTTGAGTTAGAGAAAAAGCTTTTCTGCATACGTCACACACGAAACCTACTGTGAGTTAAAAACAAACGGCGTTTAGTCACTGATGTTTATACACCGAGTATAGCCTAGTGGTTATGGCTTCGGCTTACAAAACATGAGTGATTTAACGACACAGGTTCGAAGCTCATGTCAGGCTAGTCTGTTGATAAAAAAAAACATATAAAGAATTTTTCTAGCAAATATCAAATAATCAATTTAATGTAATTGCCTACTGATGACGTAGAAGTGGCTACAGAAACCATGGTCTAGGGTAAATCCACATTTAATTTAATCTTTAGAAGACACAATTTTCTTCTTCAATCAGAAAAACACAAACGAAAATTTCCGATATTTTTTTGATGTTCACTTCCGATTTTTTTTTTTTCATTTTGTTTCACATAAATAAAGTTTTGTAAAGTAAAACGAATGAATTTTTTTGTTATATTTTTTTAAATTTAAGTTATTTGATTTCAACTTTGAATTTACAGCATCTTTATTCTGCTTAAATAAGCTCTACAAAGATACATGAATTCACTGCATCTTTAATCTGCTTAAATCAGCGCTAAAAAGATACATGAATTTACAGCATCTTTATTCTGCTTAAATCAGCGCTCTAAAGACACGTGATTTCAGTGCATCTAAAGAGCGCTGTTTCTGTGTATCCAACTAGCGCTCTAAAGTGGGACATCGCCTTAGGGAATCATGCATGAATTCAGCGCAATTGGATGCGCTCCTTTACTCAAGTTCCCCTTCCAAAAGCTGCTGAACGTTCAGCAAAATTTCTGCTGGGATATGTGTGTTTGGACTAAAAAAAAATTGATGAACGACATTTATTAAACGAATACATAAATATTAGAAGATAAAAATGTTACACGGTTTTTGTGCAGACTTCTAGAATATATTTTCTAAAGTATTTTTGCCTCCTAAACACAAATCTTTCATCAGAAAATTTGTATCGCCTTCTCGAGATATAGGCATTTCAGTTTTTTGTGGGCCAATACCTCAAAGTCAACAATTCTTTTAGTATTGGAAAAATGTATGTTAAAAATTGGCATGAGTTTAAAATTTTTAAAAAATTTTAAAATTACTTAAAAATATTTACTTTTAAATGCCGAGTGACGCCTTTTGAATTTCTATATGGCTGATCCAATATGGCGCCCAATTTTTTAAAAATATTACAGATTCGCTTAAAACGTTTTATATATGGGTTCTTGGGGTCGCTTAACAAGAACCTGCAGTTGGATTTTTAAAATTCAATATGGCGGACTCAACATGGGGAACAATATTTTTAAAAAATAAACCGATTTGCTTGAAACTTTATATGCTCGGTGTTTTGGGGTCGCTAAAGAAGAATCTGAAGTTAGATTTTCTAAGTTCAAGGTGGTGGATCCAACATGGCGATAAATGATCCGACCCAGTGGCGTACTAGGTTCAATTACAATTAGGTTCATCAAAAAATGAACCTAATTGTAAGTAAAATGTAGTCAAATCTTAAAATGGGACTTTGTCTTTGAGAAAAATGCCTCAGAACAATACTATTTCTTAAAAAAAGATGTCTCAGAATCTTACACTCTTCTAAAAAAAATGTCTCAGAATCTAAAACTTTCTATAAGAAAAATGTCTGAGAATCTAAGACTTTTTTTATAGGAATAATGTCTTAAAATATTAGACTTTTTCTATTGGAAAAATGTCTCAGAATCTGAGACTATTTCTATAAAAAATTCTCAGAATCTGAGGCTTTTCTACATGAAAAATGTTTCAGAATCTGAGAACTTTCTATAGAAATAATGTCTCTAAATCTGAAAAATGTCTCAAAATCTGAGATTTTTTCTATAAAAAAATCTAAGAATCTGAGGCTTTTCTATATGAAAAATGTTTTAAAAAAAATGTTTCAGAGACACAAGCTGGAACTTTTTGTGTAGAAAAACGCTAAAAATCTGAGACTTTTCTATAGTAAAAATATCTTTTTCTATGGGAAAAATAATTCAGAATCTGAGACTTTCTCTTTATGAAAAATGTCTCAGAATCTGAGTCTTTTTCTATATTAAAAATGTTTCAGAATCTGACAATTTCCTATTGGCAAAATGTCTGAGAATCTGAGACTTGTTCTAAAAGAAAATGGCTAAGAATTTGAAACTTTGTCTATAGGAAAAGTGTTTAAGCATCTGAGACTTTTTCGATTGGAAAAATGTCTCAGAATCTAAGAAATTTTCTGTAGAAAAAATGTTTGAGAATCTGAGACATTTTCTATAGGAAAAATGTCGAAGAATCTGAGACTTTTTTTATAAGAATCTGAGACTTTCTATAGGAAAATTATCTCAGAATTATAAACTTTTTCTATAGGAAAAATGTCTAAGAATCTTAGACTTTTTCTATAGGAAAATTTTTTCAGAATCCGAGAGTTTTTCTTTAGGAAAAATGTTTTAGAATCTAAGACTTTTTGTATACTGTTTTCTTTTTAAAAAGGTCTCAGAATCTGAATAATTTTTCTTAAAGAAAAGGCGAAGATTTTCTCAGAATCTAAAACTTTTTGTGTAGAATGTTTCAGAATCTAAGAAAATGTGCTAGACTAGAAATATCTCAGATTCTGGGAAAATGTCTTACAATTGGAGTCTTTTCTTTTAGAAAAGTATTTTATGAATATATTTATAGAATCATTTTCTAAAGTGACTTTTCCCCGAGAAACGTTTTACATTGGAAATATGATTTAGAGTCTTTCACTTTTTCTATAACAAAAACTGTCTTAACTGGAAATTGTCATAGAATCTTAGACTTTTCATTGAAAAAAAATTCAGATTCTTATAATCTTCATTGGAAAAATGTATCAGCATCTGATACAATTCACACATTAAAAAAAGACTTAAGTCTCTCAAAAAATTTTAAAATATTAAAAAAAATTTTAATTTTTTCCCCAACAGTTTTAAACTTACAAAAAAATTAAGAATCTGATTGTGTTACATTCAGTCATAGAGTAAAGAAAGGAACAGAGGTACGATTAGTGAAAACTTCGTGGAACCCAAATTGAGAACTGCGATTATCTCAAGGCGAGCTCTTTTAGATAATAGAATAGATAAATTGTTTTGTTTTGTTTTCATTTTCCTTTTAAATGCATTCGTTTATTTTTTTTCATTTCCTTTTGAAATGTATTTAGGGTTTCACTTTTTTCTTCGATTTCCTTTTGAAAGGTATTTGGGGTTTCTCTTTTTTTCAATTTCCTTTTGTAAGTATTCTGGGTTCTAGCCCGAGATAATCGGAGTTCACGGCTAAAAAAAAATTAACAAAAGAAGTGCGGTTTCATCCGTAATATCTCTTATTCTTCTTTACTCTGTGATTGAGTTCAAGGAAAAGATCAAGACAAATTCTAAAACATGTGCTGTTATGAAAATTTTTTGTAAAAAAAAAAATTGACAAAAAATATTGGGCCCCCACCGAAATAAAATCCTGGATACACCCCTGATCCGACCTAATATTCGGTTCGGCTAAAAAGCCGAGGCGAATATTCTGCCACATTTTTGGCCGAATAAAGAATAATTATAAGATATTGTAGTCACGTGTTGAAAAATGCACCAAACTCGTTTATGAAAAATTTTAAGCAAATCAGGTTACATAAAAAAAATGGTCGCCATGTTGGATCCGTCATTTTAAATTTGGGAAATTCTACTTCAGATTCTAATTTAGCAACCCAAAATGCGTAAAAAGTTTTAAGTCAATTATTTTTAAAAAGTATCGCCATGTTGGATCCGCCATTTTGAAGTTAGAAAATCTAACTTCAGATTCTTCCTTAGCGACCCAAAAAACCAGTGCATACAATATTTCAAGCAAATCGGTTTGTTTTTAAAAATATTGGTCGCCATGTTGGGTCCGCCATTTTGAATTTTAAAAATCCAACTGCAAGTTCTTTTTAAGCGACCACAAGAACCCATATATAAAGAGTTTTAAGCGAATCTGTAATATCTTTAACAAATTGGGCGCCACATTGGATCAGCCAATAGAAATTTAAAAGGCGTCACTCGGCATTCAAAAGTAAATATTTTTAAGTAATTTCAAAATTTTTTAAAAAATTTTAAACTCATACCAATTTTGGAGAGAGGGGTGGCTTGGTTGACGCAGAAACCCTCATATAAAAATTTAACATACATTTTTCCAATACTAAAAGAATTGTTGGTTTTGAGGTATTGGTCCACAAAAAACTAAAATGCCTATATCTCGAGAAGGCGATACAACTTATTCTGATGACAGATTTATGTTTAGGAGGCAAAAATACTTTAGAAAATGTATTCTAGAGTCTGCACAAAAACCGTGTAACATTTTTATTTTCTAATATTTATGTATTGGTTTAATAAATATCGTTCATAATTTTTTTTTTTCATACACACATACGTATGTATGTGTATTCAATTTGTATTGTTTTCAAATTGTAATATATTCAGTTTTTAAGTTTTCTAAACAAGCATGTTAAATATTTTCAAATTTACCAAATTGCAATTTTCGGAATTTGAAATTTACAATTTAAGCATTTTAAATGTTTTGAAATTTGCTAAAATTGCAATTTTAAAATTTTAAAATTTGCTGTGGCCAGTTTTTTTTTTAATTTTAAAATTTTAAAATTTGCTGTCACCAGTTTTTTTTCATTTTCAAATTTTTAAATTTGCTAAAATATTTTCTTCAGAAATTTTAAAATTTGAATATATTCATTTTGAAAATATGTTCAAGTTTGAATTTATAAATTAGCAATTTAAAAAAATTGCTTTAGTATTCTAATATTTTCTGTAGTAATACTAGAAAATTATTATATTCTATGCAATTTTTGACTACTGCCAGCAGCAAAACAAACCCTGCTTCAAACTTTACCAAACATATTTATGCCGAAAAGACAAAGTCACTACGACAATTTTATAATATTGGGTATAAACCTTTTATATATACATACACATAAAACTATAAACAAAATGAGAATTCAAAAATCTATATGACAAATAAAAAACTTTCAACAAACTGTTTATACTTCAGTATTTGTTGTTGTAAGTAAAACAATGCAAGAGAAAAACACATACTCGCACACACTGAAAACAAAACAAAAAAAAAGCTAAAAATTTAATTAAACAATTAATTATATTAATTAAATATTTAATTAATATTAAATTCAAAAAACAATTAAAATGATAACTAAAAAAAAAGTTAAAAATTACATTAAACAATTAATTATATTAATTAAAGATTTAATTGATATTAAATTAAAAAACAATTAAAATTTTAATTAAAATTAAATATACGACATTATTTTCTGTGTATGTTGGAGACCATAGCACAATTCTACTATTGCGCTTTATACCAAATTTGTATTCCCCTGAATGGCTGCAGTGCAGGCTTTAAAAAAATGCAAAAATCGCCATTTTTTGTACTTTCAACCATGAATAACTAAAAATCTAAACGTGATGGGAAAATTTGAAGAACAGATTTGGAATCAGGAGGTCAACGACTACTAAAATTTATTATCAGAATTCAAACTGGCAAATGAGTGTTAAGCGGTGTAATTAATTTAACTAACTTTAATAACTTAAAAAAAAATATATCAATTAGGGATTTAATTCCTCTAAGGGTCTGATGAAATTTTATTTAACTTTTTTTTTCTCATTTTGAGCCTGATTATCTAGGCTTTTGCTTTTCTAGTGGAAGCGATCCTAAAGATAAAGTTTACCTACCACTGCGTAAGAAGACAGATCTTTCAAAGAAAAAGAAAAAAATCTAGCCTGAATGGCTTTAAGTGTGTATTAATGGTTGTCGTCTGCAACAAAATAATATATTGGGTAATTGAAGATTTCTCAAGTTAAAAAGGATAAAAATAAATAATCAAAGGGTTAGCAATGTTTACTTATACGATAATTTTGGTTTGTTTGAATCATTTATTTTTTGTATTTATTACAATCCGAAAATATTATTGAAACTAATTATGTCTCATGATCATAGTCGGGTTAAATTCGTAAACGAGAAAAATCAGATTAGGGGGAAAAAATTATTTGGTGAAGAACTAACTAACCCAACCTCTGAAAAATTCCATTTTATTTTAAGAAATTTAACACCCTACTTGTTTGTATTTTCTTTAAGAAATAACTAAAAAAGAAATGGATTTTAGTTAAAAAATTATTAACGGTTCTGACCTAGAAACCAGACCAAAAAAATCTTTATGTTTCGACCCCCTGAACTAGAATCTGCCATGAAAAAAATCTACCGTTAGGTTTTCCTGTAATCCTACAAGAAAAGTCCCCTAAGGGACATTTCCAGATTTCCTTGAAATTTATAAAAAATAAAAATAAAAAAATAAAAAAAAAACCTACCGAAGTTTTATGTATTTTGACCTCCTAAACTCGATTCCGCCATCAAAATGGAATGCGATCGTTGGATTTTCTTGTAATCTTAATAGAAAAGACCGCAAAGTGAAACAAACACATTTGTTTTTAAAAAATATACACAAGTTAGAGAAATTGAGATCAACCTATCTGAGCGAAATCGAGTGTAGGAGGTCAAAATTCATAAGGTTAGGTTATAAGTGGCTGCTGACGTTTTGCGTCAACACACGTAGACTCTGAGGTGCATTGTGATACCACGGGACTGTAATAGGTTTCCCTACTAGTCCCTGTCGTTAAACCAATTTGAGCTTCTTATGAAACTCCTTAGATATTGAATTTTGACATTTAACAATTCAAAAAGATCGTACAGTTCCCCAGATCCTAGTGAATCAAGTCTCTGACCAGAAAGTGCCGGGCAATGGCAGATAAAGTGATCGATAATTTCCAACTCCTCTTCATCCACGCAACTGCGGCAAAAGCCATTCGACGGCACATTTAACCGCTCTGTCCGGTAATTATAGCAACCACCGTTGAAATCTCTCCTCTTGGAAGCGATATCAGCTCACTTGTGCGCCCCTGATTAAGAGAAGGCCAAATCAGTCGTGTTGTCTCACACGTCCATCCATTTGCTCATCTTTGATAAGTCTCTGTCGCGGAACAAAGCCGTAGGTTTTGCTTGCAAGTTTCTAGAGGCATACCAACACATTCCAATTCTGTTGGAACCTGTAAGGTAGTTCCTAGTCTTGCAAGCTCATTAGCTTTGCAATTCCCTGGAATGTCTCTGTACCCTGGGACCCATATGAGTCGTTTGTTAAACTGCTTGGCCATCTCATTTAAAGACGTGCGGCAGTTAAGGGCAGATCTTGTTTTCAGAAACATTGAATCCATGGACTTGACCGCGGCTTGACTGTCAGAATAGATGTTGATTGCGGTTGTAGACAAGACATTGCAGCTCAACCAGTCAGCCACTTCTTTTATTGCCATCATCTCTGCCTGGTAAACACTGCAGTGATCTGGCAATCTTCGAGCCAGGCTCAATCCAAGCTCTTCCGAATAGACTCCAAAGCCCACTTGCTCGTGCAGCCTCGATCCATCTGTGTAAACATTTATGGTGACTCCACTTCCTGGAATGTCCCCCATCTAAGACCCCCTTGGATGGTATCATAGTGGTAAAGTGGCGCTCAAAAAGGCTCATAGAGGGAGCACAGTCCCCTTTTTGTGGTTTTGTTATTTTCTCCAAGATCGCCCTCTGGCCATAATCGCTGCTCTTCCCTTGCAGCGTGCTATTAAGACAAATTGCCGACGCAGCCGCATACTGCCTACCCAATATGTCCAATGGTATCAGGTGAAGGACGATTTCTAATGTAGCCGTAGGTGTAGTACGAAGAGCACCAGTGATGCACATCGACGCCATTCCCTGCACCTTCATGATAAAGACACAGTTCGCTTTTTTTTCTAAAGCAGGCCACCAGACTATGATTCCATACAGCAGAATTGGACGCACCACTGTTGTATAGATCCAATTAACGACTTGAGGGCTAAAACCCCATCGTTTTCCAATGGCCCTTTTACAGGAATATATAGCAATCATTGCTTTTCTCACTCGTTCCTCAATATTCGTCTGAAATTCAACTTCCTATCTAGAAATACTCCAAGATACTTGGCTCCATCTGAGAAGGTGATTTCAGTGCCGTCCAGAGAAATAGGATCAAAAGCAGGAATCTTATTTTTTCTTTTAAACAAAACAAGCTCTGTTTTACTAGGATTAACTCCTAGACCACAGTCTCGTGCCCATTTAGACAGATCTTTCAGAGAACCCTGAAGAATGTCCCGCAATGTTGGCAGATGCTTCCCCTTTACCGCTATCGCGACATCGTCAGCATATGCGACAACATGACAACCACGTGCTTCTAGAAATAGCAGCATTGAATTCAGTGCCAGGTTGCAAAGAAGCGGCGAAAGTACACTTCCCTGTGGTGTGCCCCCATAGACAAATCGAGATATGACGGACGCTCCCAATTTAGACGTTATGCGTCTATTGGCAGGTAGGGTTTCCACCATTAAAACGATTACTCCCAGACCAAACAATGCCAGAATTATCGAGTCTGGGACGACATTATTAAAAGCCCACTCTATATCAAGAAAGGCGACCTTCACCGAAAGCGATCTCTCGATGGTACCAACAAACTTATAAAGAGCTGTTTCCGTTGATCTACCTTTGCTGTATGTATGTTGCTTTGTCGAAAGCAACCTCGGATTAATCACTCTACTCAAATATGAGTCTGTCATTCGTTCCATTATCTTTAACAAAAAAGAAGACAGACTAATTGGTCTGAAATCCTTCGGAGCTGTGTGTGAACTTTTTCCACACCCAAAAAAAAACGTGGGTATTTATTACTAAAAATTTAACTAAATTTTAGTCCAAAAGGACCTAGTGCAGGAATTGGTAACCAATACTAAAATTTTTTACTAATATTATTAAAAACCAGTAAAAATTACTAATTTTAGTACTTTGAAGATACTAAAATTAGTAACTAATTAGTAGATTTTTGTACAATATCACTTACTAAACCTTTTAATGTAGAATTATTTTGAGTGCAGCCTTCGGGATAAAGACGTCTCTTGTATCCCTCCATTTTAAAGGAATATACGACCAGTTGGTGCATGCTGTGTATAGATTATACAGCCAAGGGGCTATATGGTCCGACACTTGCTGCATCTCAGCCGATTTAGATTTTTTGTTTCTCTATCTTGTATATAAATTTCAAAGAGATCTTTAATAATCATTTTGGGAAACATGCTTGTAATATTACAGGAAAACCCAACGATAGATTTTTTTGAATGGCAGATTTGAGTTCAGAGGGTCGAAATACATAAAGATTTTTGATCTGGCTTCTGGATCAAAACATTTTTTTTGTGTGTATCTGTGTAATTAAAGACTTTTTTTGTTGGTCCTTTTAATTTCTTTACTTGTATATAAATTACAATTTAACACTTAATTTTCACCTTGACCGCTCAAAAAAATGTACAAAAAACCCTCTATAAAACTTAATGAAAAACCAAAAACCAACAAAATTTAATATGCATCATGTGTCATGATCATGAATGACTGAATGAAAACCAAACAAAGATGAATTGTTTTTTGACACTAAACGTAAAATCAACACGCCATTAAAATTAAAAACGAAGAAAAAAACTTAAATAAATAAATAAATATGGGTGCAAAAATAAGGCAGGTACAGGGAAAGGGAGTTTCATGTATAGACAGACACAACAACAGCCCATCTAATTTATGATAACCTCAACAATGACTTCAATGACTTTTCAACACATTGTAAAAAAATAAAAGGAAACATAATTTATGCGTCTCATTTTAAGCTAAAGAAGACGAAAATTCATTTTATATTTTGTGTAATTAAGGATGTAGTAAATGAACCCAGCAATAAAAGTGGCTATCTCTTTTAAGTGAATTGCCGAAGAAGTAAAGTAAGAGTCACCTGATTTCTAAACGAAAATTTTTCTATTCAAAGTTGTCTGAAAAATATGTAAAATGTCTCAGGACCAGATATTTATTCTATGCTAAATAAAAAAAAGATTGAACAACAGAATTTTCAAGCGAAATGGCGCCCAAACTGGGGCCAAATCTAATTAAATGAAATATTTGGTAATACAAACAATTTTCTTACAAGTAGAAGTATCTCAACCCTTAAAATATATTTAAAAGAGATAATTCTAAGGTTGGGGTGTCTCGGTCCATATCGGGGATTTGGGGATTAAAAAAATGGGTCAAAAAATTGCAAAAAAGTTTTTTGGTTTTTTCAGCCATTTCTTTCTAAGAAACTATACGATGTTTCTATGCAAGAAGAAAGTTTTTTTTAATGCCTATTAAACGGTGGTATATTCTTGCAAAAATTCAGCTTCGTTGAATATTTTTTTCATGAAAATTTGTAAATTTAGGTTGGTATTTATGTGAAGACATAGACCTACGATATCCATATGAATACGTAATAGGGTCATTATTAGTGAAATCAATCATGAATATTTTTGACCCCCTCCGATATTGATGAAATTTGGTTTAGTTCTTACACTACGTAAAAAACTGAAAAATGCAAATTTTCAGCCCTCCAAATCAACAGGGGCCGCAAATACGAAGGGTCAAAATGTCCCCTAAATTCTCCCAGTCGCAACACTTTACACCGTAAAAACTTAATATCGTTGGTTCTATTATAGCTAAAAACCCCATTTTTGGTTTGTTTTGAAGCTCATAATATGCTCTACAAGACCTACCATAACCAAAAAATTTTCGAAAAAAAATAAGGGTTACCTCCCTTATTTTGAGGTCGTGATATACGGAGGAGAAAATGGGGATGATGGTATCCCCCGATTTTTTTTTTACTTGATAATCTTATAGAGAAAGTCCTAAAGAATATATTCTAAAATTTTTAAGTTGGGACAACAATGGGATCGCTCAAAATCAAAATTTTTCACAATTTTCCCCAAAATCTCCAAATCGCAACACTCTTTAACCTTAAAAATTTAATATCATAAGTGCTTTTGTAGCTACAGAGCCCATTTTTTTTGTTTTAAAGCTTATAATACGCTCTACAAGACATACCAAAACCAAAAAATTTTCAAAAAAAAAGGAATTGGTGCCCCCCTTATTTTAAGGTCGTGGCAAAGGGTGGAGGAAATTGGGGGAAAGTATCCCCCGATTTTTTTTTTACTTGGTATTCTCAAAGTGCAAGTCCTAATGAACATATCCTAAAATTTTTATGTTGGGAAAACAATAGGATTGACCAAAATCAAAATTTTTCACAATTTCTCCCAAAATCTCCAAATCGCGACACTCTTGCACATTACAAATTTAATATCGTGGACTGTATTGTAGCTACAGAGTCCATTTTTGGTTTGTTTTAAAGCTCTTAATATGGCCTACAATATTACTATCACAAAAAAAAAAAAAAAATTAGGGGTGTCTCTTGTATTAAAAGATCGTGGCAAGGGGTGGGGGAAATCGGGGGATAGTATCCCCCATTTTTTTACCTTTTTTTTTAAAGAGTAAGTTCTAGAGAGCATATCCTGAAATTTTTATCTTGGGACTCCAATGGGAGGCGCAAGAATGTCGCGATTTGTTGATTTTAGGGGAAAATTTTGAAAAATTTTGATTTTGGTCGATCCCATTGTTGTCCCAATATAAAAATTTGAGACTATGTTCATTAGGACTTGCACCTTGAGAATAACAAGTAAAAAAAAATCGGGGGATACTTTCCCCCCATTTCCTCCACCCTTTGCCACGACCTTCAAATAAGGGGGGCACCAATTCCTTTTTTTGGAAAATTTGTTGGTTTTGGTATGTCTTGTAGAGCGTATTATAAGCTTTAAAACAAAAAAAAAATGGGCTCTGTAGCTACAAAAGCACTTATGATATTAAATTTTTAAGGTTAAAGAGTGTTGCGATTTGGAGATTTTGGGGAAAATTGTGAAAAATTTTGATTTTGAGCGATCCCATTGTTGTCCCAACTTAAAAATTTTAGAATATGTTGTTTAGGACTTTCTCTATAAGATCATCAAGTAAAAAAAAAATCGGGGGATACCATCATCCCCATTTTCTCCTCCGTATATCACGACCTTAAAATAAGGGAGGTAACCCTTATTTTTTTCGAAAATTTTTTGGTTATGGTAGGTCTTGTAGAGCATATTATGAGCTTCAAAACAAACCAAAAATGGGCTTTCTAGCTATAATAGAACCAACGATATTAAGTTTTTACGGTGCAAAGTGTCGCGACTGGGAGATTTTGGGGGACATTTTGACCCTCCGTGTTTTCGCCCACTGTTTACTTAGAGGGCTGAAAATAAGTGTGCGTCAGTTTATCACTTAGTGTTACAAATAAACCAAATTTCATCAAAATCGGAGGGGGTCACGAAAATTTTTAGCTATTTTTGATTGATTTCACTAAGACTGACCCAATAATCTTTATTAAGTTTAAGTCGACCTTTGTTTTTGCTCTAGACGACATTCCTATTAGTTCGAGAGTTATCGAAATTTTCCCAAAGGTCCACATTGCTTCATAAGGGGACAACGAAATTTTTAAATCCGATAAGCCGAGAGTCTCTCTCGGCCCAAGGCACCCCAACCTTAAAATCGTCTCTTTTATATATATTTTATGATTCAGGCAAAGCGGTTCATAAGGGTTGAGATACTTACCAAGTCAGTTTTGGTGCTATGCCTGCCCTATGTTGGCGAGTTTTACCCACATAGGATTGGTATAATTAACAAATACCAAAACCACGGTTTCGGTTTTTTTAAATTTGGGTTTTAAGAATTTTTATGCAGATAAATAGAAAATTTACTAATATAAGTTTTAGGCGAAATGGCGCCCAAGCAGGGACCAAATTCGAACACAGTCATTTAGGACCAATTCAAACAATTAAAACTATTTAACATTTAATTCAACAACGATTTAATTGAAAATACGACTACAGTAATTTTTATACTCTGCACCACTCTGTGGTACAGGATATAATGAAATTGTATACTCAGAATTACTTTTAAAGTCGAATTAGCGATGTCTGTCCATCTAACGGTTTAAGCACGATACAGGTCGCAATTTTCGACCAATTGACTTGAATTTAAAACTTTAGGCGTAAGGACGAAGCCTATTAAAATTGAACAAAATCGGTCTATGTAAAGACCTAGCCCTCATACAAACGCCCCTTTTGAGTTTGACTTAAATGACTCTAATAACCGTATTATTATAGATATCTTGTTGGAATTTAACAGTGTGGTCTAATTTTGTATGTACAAATCATCATTGCAAATTTCAAAAGCATCTGGTCAGTCCTTCTTGTATTCCCCATAAAAAGCACCCTCCCGATATTCATGTAATTCCCTCGAAATTCACAAAAATGTGAAATATTCAATAAAAATTTTGTTTGTTGGTATTAAATGTGTACTTTTGTAACCTTATCAAATATTAATATATTTGGACCATGTTTGGACTTAGTCGCCATATAAAAATTTTGGCCGATATTCGTTAAATCGGTTGCTAACGCAATTCCACTCCATTTTTTTGTGGTTTCTACACTTATTAAAGAACTAACAAAAGATAAATCACATTGGTCCACGTTTGGACTTGGGTCCCATTTTCCGGAAAACACTGGTGTAGGGTGTCGGTGACAGGACATAATCCCCACGGACATTACCCCCATAACGGAAATGGGGATTATGACATAATAGTTGTGGAGACTTTGACCGTTTCCAAAACGGTCACAATTCCAATGGGGATTATGTCCGTTCCTTGTTGGGATTACGACCGAACTTATTTCGGTCATAACGCCCATTTACAAATAGGGGCACTCAAAATATTTTGTAGGCAAAAACAAATGAAAAACGCATTTAAAACCAGTGAATAAACAATTGAAAACCATTCCAGTAATTATTCATTTGTTTTAACAAACATCAACATTGATTTTTTACTGTTGACAAAATTTTCTAAAATAAATAATATTAAACATTAAAAAAATACGGTTTTTCATTCTTTTTTACCAACAAATTCGAAAAAAGTAACCTACGAAAACATTAAAAATTAATGATAGTTCTGTTATTTTTAAAAACAAATTCCAAAAAAAAAACATTAAAAATTAAAGATTTCTTAGGTTATTTTTTACAATTTTCTATTGAAATTTTTTTTTAAAAATTTTTAATAAAATTTTGGGGAATCGATCCCGCAATCAACTACATCCTGGCCAGACACTTTACCCATCGTGCCAAAGTCACTTGATACAAATGTGTTTTTATATTTCTATTTTTTTCTACAAAAAAATAACCTACTTGTGTAGGTAAAAACTAATGATATATCATTAAAAAGATACCAACAATTTAAAAAAAAAATACTTACACAAATCATTAAAAATTTAAATAATAATCAGTAGTTTTTACTTACAGAATAAAAATAAATGACGTTAAAAATTAAATGTTAATGAAAGTCTTTATTTTTTAGTGTGTTATTTTTCAAACAAAGGGCAGAAGTAGTCATTAATAAAAACTAAACACGAAACAAATGTTTTTTCTTTTAAAAACGACTAAACGGAAAACTTTTTAAATAAACTACAAACAGTTAATGACATAATTTTTTGAGTGGGAGTAAGTAAAAAGCAATTTTGGTCATAATCCCCGTTTTCTGCGGAAAGAGTGGGTTTAGCGAAGCCGCTAAATTAATTTATGGAGATTGTTATTCTTAAGCTCGGCCGAAGGCCGTCTACCCAGAAAAACTTTTAAGACAAAAATTTTTTTTTTTTTGGGATTGTGACCAACTGTATAGTCGACATAATCGCTGTAATGGGGATTTTGGCTATTTGTTACGTGGTCATTATCCCCATAAATCTGGGAATTATTTACGTTTTTCGGTCATAGTCTCCCCACTACCATTATGGGGATTATGACTGAAATGAATTTGATCATAATCCCAATAATGGAAATGGGGATTATGTCCGTGGGGATTATGTCATGTCACCTAGGGTATCATATGGTCGGTCTTGACCGACAATAATTTTCTTACTTGTTTTTTTCTGTAAAGTGGGGTAAAATGGTACTTTTCATATCTATTGAGATAATGACTACAGAACGACTTTCATGGAACGAAATGAATTTGGGAACGAAATGGAAAAGAACGCGGAACGAATTGCAATAGAACGGGGAACGAAATGGAATGGAACAATATAATGCATTTTTTTTCTCGAAATGTTTTAACTAAAATTTTTTTCCACTCAATAATTTTTTTACTCAAAATGATAAACTTTAGCTACATGGACTTAAGATGGATCAGTCATATATATGGCGCATTCCAGGATTTTAGATATGTTTTAGTACTTAGAAAATCCAACTTGCTCTCAAATTTTTATACCATGTTGGTGTTGAGTAATCAATTTTTCAAAATGGCGATTTTTTCAACAAAATTAAAAAATTGAAATTTTTAATTAATTTTGACCAGTAAAAAGTTAAGATACCTTAAAAAAATTTGGACAACGTTTTGTTGGTATTTAAATGCAGTTTTAGAAAAAAAATATAAAAAAATTATTCAAAGTTGTTATCACTTATTTTTTAACGTTTACAAATTAAAATCGACTTTTTGAAAAAGTCCGAAACCTTCGATTTTTTTTAAAAAAGTCTAGAACCTCTACTTCGAATTATGGAACTTTTAAGCTATAGTTCGAAATGTGATCACAGTTCGTTCTATTTTCTTTCAAATTTTGAAAATTGCACTATTTTTTTTAGGACTTGAAAATCATGTTAACTTTTTTTGCTGGGATATATTAAAACGAGAACCTGTAGGAAAAATATAAACTTTCTGGAATAAAGTTGTTCAATTTAGGGTTAAACTTTAGGAAACTGTCTGTCTATTTAGTTCTTCACATGATGTTTTTTTTTTAGTATTTAAACAAAATCCATTAACCAATCATAATGACGATAAAGTCTGGGTGTTTTGTATTGTAGCGTTCTGATGATAATGACGAAGATGAAGAGACCGAAAAAAATGTTGACATCAAAATGGCGTGCAGTTAATAAAGGTTGCATTTAATGCAGTCAGCCTGCATGTTCGTTTTTTGTTTTTATTTTTTTTTTGCATTAACATGTCTCTAAATTTATGCATTCTCATTGAACAAGAAAATGCCAAAACTTTGTTTTTTGTAATAAAAAAAGGAAATTTATTTTAGTTTCTTTTTGAAAAAAAGGCGTGGAATATTAATTAAAAACTAATTTAAAACGTATCATAATACACATGAATAATATATTACACTTTAAGTTAAACGCCCTGTTTTATTTTTAGTGCAACCGAACAATTTTACTCATTTACAAACGGTTATTGGATTCTCTTCTCTTATTTTGGTTTTATTTAAAAAAAAAAAAATTTTTTAATAAAAAAATGTTTTGCCGAAATGTCACATGTCAGCCCATATTTCTTAAATGCCAAATACTTTTTGACATAATAGTCCAATTACCTTATCGCACGATCATCGATCGTTTTGGTCACAGAGAAGCCACAAACCCAAACATACAAACAAACATATTTGTGTAAGTCAACTACTTACTAAATTTAGTAGGGTGACATTAATTTGGCAATTTAAATAACCTGGCGATTTAATCGTTCTGATTATGGGAAGGCCAAATCTGCCGTGTATTCTCACACGTCCATTCATGTGCCCATCTCTGATAAGTCTCCTTCGCGTAACAAAGCCGTTGATTTAGCTTGCAAGTTTTTAGAGGCATACCAACACATTCCAATTCTGTTCCAAGTAGTAGTTCCTAGTCTTGATGCTAATTCAGCTGTAGCATTTTACGTGTCAAATTTTGACATTCTAGAGTCTTTCAATAGTTATAAAAAGTACCAAGTTTTTCTTTTTACCCCCTCTTTGACGCTTATAATCGAAATTTCCAAAAAATATTTTTTAGAATATTTTTTTTTAACTGGATCATGGGGCCCCTTCAAAATTTTAAGTTTAGTTCTCCAATATATTACAAACTTGCTTACCATCCCGGTACTTCGTTACCGGCTGTGTTGAATACTGGATAATAGAAGGATCAGGATTACTCTATCGATTTCCAAAAAAAATCCCCTACGTAGCCTTTGTTTTATTTACTTGTGGACGTTTAAGTCATCCATAAAAAAATATTTCAATGAATAATTTAAACAATAAAATTTAAATAACTTCGCTGGTATGTTATCATGTTCGTTCCGGGGGAAAAATATATTGACAATTTTCGAGCCCTTATGTTGGGATTTTGGATTTTGAGTGAATAAATATTTCAGTGAAAAAAGAAATTGGAATAAAAATAATAAGTTTGAGTGAAAAAATATATAGAGGGGAAAAATATGGAGAAAAAAGCTAAACACGAAAAATTTTAGTAAAAAATATAATTCCATATTGTTGCCTGCTCTATTCCATTTTGTTCCCCGTTCTACTCCATTTCATTTCCAATTCTATCTCCTTCTTCTAAGGTCATTATTATAGGAACAAAAAAGTACCAAAAGTACACTTTATTACCCCCATTAGGATCGGAATTTCCAAAAAGTACCTCTTCCAGAATGTTTTTTCTTCACCGAAGTATCCTATACTCCATATTTCAGTTATATAGGATCATTGTTTCAGCAAATATTAAAAGTACTTTTTATCCCCGTTAAGAAACGGAATTTCCAAAAAGTACTTTTCCACATCTTTTTTTTTCACCGAAGGATTTTACCTTCCAAATTTCAAGTTTCTGTCGCCATTATATTTTTTGAAACCTTTTCCAATTTCAAGTTTCTATGATTATTATTTCAGGAAATAAAAAAGTACCAAAAAGTGTACTTTCGGTACTTTTAACTAAACGTACTTTTTATAGAAGGTACTTTTTATAAAAGGTACTTTTTATAAAAGGTACTTTTTATAAAAGGTACTTTTTATAAAAGGTACTTTTTATAAAAGGTACTTTTTATAAAAGGTACTTTTTATAAAAGGTACTTTTTATAAAAGGTACTTTTTATAAAAGGTACTTTTTATAAAAGGTACTTTTTATAAAAGGTACTTTTTACAAAAGGTACTTTTTATAACAGGTACTTTTTATAAAAGGTACTTTTTATAAAAGGTACTTTTTATAAAAGGTACTTTTTATAAAAGGTACTTTTTATAAAAGTTTTTTTTATAAAAGTTTTTTTTATAAAAGTTACTTATTATAAAAGGTACTTTTCAAAAAGGTACTTTTTATAAAAGGTTCTTTTTACAAAAGGTACTTTGTATAAAAGGTACTTTTTATAAACGGTACTTTTTATAAAAGGTACTTTTTATACAAGGTACTTTTTAAAAAAGGTACTTTTTATAAAAGGTACTTTTTATAAAAGGTACTTTTTATAAAAGGTACTCTTTATAAAAGGTACTTTTTATAAAAGGTACTTTTTATAAAAGGTATTTTTTATAAAAGGTACTATTTATAAAAGGATCTTTTTATAAAAGGTACTTTTTATAAATGGTACTTTTTATAAAAGGTACTTTTTATGAAAGGTACTTTTTATAAAAGGTACTTTTTATAAAAGGTACTTTTTATAAAAGGTACTTTTTATAAAAGGTACTTTTTATAAAAGGTACTTTTTATAAAAGGTACTTTTTATAAAAGGTACTTTTTATTAAAGGTACTTTTTATAAAAGGTACCATTATTTCAGTAAATTAAAAAAAGTACCAAAAGTACACTTTTTTCCATTTTACCCCCGTAGAGTCAACATTGGCAAAAACCTAGCCTTGGTGAATATTTTTTCCGGGAGGTGAACCTACATTGCAAATTTTAAGTTTCTAGGACCATTATTTAAGAAAATATAAAAGGTACAAAAAGTACAGTTTTTTACCCTTTTGACCCCTTAGAATCAACATTGGCAAAATCTAGCCTTAGTAGATTTATATTCCGGGAGCTGAACCTACATTCAAAATTTCAAGTGTCTAGGACCATTATTTAAGGAAATATAAAAGGTACCAAAGGTATATTTTTTACCCTTTTTACCCCCTTAGAATCAACATTGGCAAAAATCCAGCCTTACTGGGTCTATATTCCGGGAGGTGAACATACAGTCCAAATTTCAAGTTTCTGTGACCATTATTTCGGGAGATGTAAAAAGTACCAAAGTACAGCTTTTTACCCTTTTTACCCCCTTAGAATCAATATTGGCAAAAATCCGGCCTTACTGGATCTATATTCCAGGAGTTCAACATACAGTCCAAATGTCAAGTCTCTGTGACCATTATTTCATGAGATATGAAAAGTATCAAAAGTACAGTTTTTTACCCTTTTTGTCCCCTTAGAATCAACATTGGAAAAATTCCGCCCTTACTGGATCTATATTCCGGGAGGTGAACATACAGTCCAAATTTCAAGTCTCTATGACCATTATTTCAGGAGATATAAAAAGTACCAAAAGTACAGTTTTTTACCTTTTTTACCCCCTTAGAATCAACATCGGCAAAAATCCAGCCTTTCAAGTCTCTAGCTTCAGCGGTTTGGGCTGGGCGATGATGAATGAGTATGTCAGTCAGTTCTCTTTTATATAAATAGATAAGATTTAAAAAAGTACCAAAAAAGTTCAAGTTTCTATAACCAATATTTCTGAATATAAAAAAGTACCAAAATTGTGCCAAATTACCAAATTTCCAAAACCAAGTTTTTTCCAGAATGTTTTAGAAAAAATATATAATTCCCTAATACTCATACCCTCCACTAACATAACTTTCCTACATACATACTTAACGTACAGAGATGATCACAAAAACTCATTGAAACAAAATAAGAAACTTATTTGCTGTTATAAGCTGATACGGTCTTACGAGTACGGTGGCTAAGTGCCAAGAGATCGATTATTTATTGCTTCAAAAACTACTTGTTGTTGCTCCTGCCGCTGCCGCCGCTAAAATTGTTGCTGCCTCTTAAAACTACTGCTGCAACTGCTGACGAGGAAGCTTTTTTTCTGTATTATATTTATTCGATTTTATAAATGTTTATTGGCGGCAGCCTCAACGCATTTTGTTGCAGTTGATTCCCGCATCCTAAACATATATGAAAAAAAAAAAATTCATTTAAATTGCGTACTACAAACTCCAAATTTGACGTCCGACAATGTTGTACGATTACAACATGTTGGCCCAAGTTAAACGCGTTGTTGTTACATGTTTAACTGCGTATGCAATTGTTGTGTCTGTCTGCCACAAACAACAATTGTCCAAAAAAAAAAGCAGAAACAGCAATACAACACACACCTTCTTAATACTACCATTAATATCTCTTCTCTCATTTTTTTTAAACATCTGGTTAAAGATCAAAACAGTTTTATTTTTTGTATTCCAGATCTGAAAGTACAAAAAAAAATCTGAACATTGCTGCTTATAGACGCCGCTTTAAACTTAAAGTGTCGATTTACAGCTTAGTTTTTTTTTCGTGTAGTTTTTGTTTTCTATAAATCGTATTCTTATGGGATTTAAAAGTGATCGCATTTTAATGTAAAGACCTAACTATGGTTTTCAGGCGCGCCAGTTTAACGAATTGTAGCATCAAAGATTTTTTTGCGGAAAGGCGTATGCTAGACAATGCTTCACTATAGCATCAAAGAATCCTGAGTTACGTTGTGACATCAAGTGTGTTGATGATTGAGATAGTACTTTCTTTTAAACTTAATTGAACTTTTAATGAACCTCTTGCGACATCTAAAAATCAGATAGATCAAACCAGTGCATATAAGTATCCCAATGAAATAAATCTGTATTCAGAAATGTTTGAAGTCTTGCCCATCTGCAAGGCCTAGTGGCAAAAAAAGCCACCTTGGTGGTCAAATGAGTTAGGTTAGGTTGTAAGTGGCTGCTGATGTTTTACATTAGCACACGGAGACTCTGAGGTCCATTGTGATACCACGGAACCATAATAGGTTTCCCTATTGGTCCCTGCCGTTAAACCAATTTGAGCTTCTTATGAAACTCCTAAGATATTCAATTTTGAGATCTGACAAATCAGAAGATCGTGCAGCTCCCTAGATCCCAGTGAAGCAAGTCTCTCAACACAAAGTGCCGGCCAATGGCAGATAATGAAGTGTTCGACAGTTTCCAACTCATCTTCATCCATACAACTCCGACAATGGCAGATAATGAAGTGTTCGATAGTTTCCAACTCCTCTTCATCCATACAACTCCGACAAAAGTCATTTGACCGCTCTGCGTGCTTCCCTATAAGACAGTGTTCGGTAATTACAAAAATCACTGTCGAAATCTCTCCTCTTGAAAGCGATATCAGCTCACTTGTGTGCCTCTGATTAAGAGAAGGCCAAATATGTCGTGTTGTCTCACACGTCAATCCATTTGCCCATCTCTGATTAGTCTCCGTTGCGGAACAAAGCCGTAGATTTTGCTTGCAAGTTTCTAGAGGCATACCAACACATTACAATTCTATTAAAACCTTTAAGGTAGTTCCCAGTCTTGCAAGCTCATTGGCTTTGCTATTCCCTGGAATGTATATGAAACTGCTTGGCCATCTCATTTAAAGACGTGCGGCAGATCTTGTTTTCAGAAACATAAACTCCAGAGACTTGACCGCGGCTTGAATGTCAAAATAGATGTTGACTGCGGTTGTAGACAAGACATTGCAACTCAACCAGTCAGCCACTTTCTTTATTGCCAGCATCTCTGCCTAGAAAATACTGCAATGATCTGGCAATTTTTGAGCCAGGCTCAATTTATGATCTTCCGAATAGACTCCAAAGCCCACATGCTCGTGCAGCCTCGATCCATCAGTGTAAAAATTTATGGTGGCTCCACTATCCGGAATGCCTCTCATCCAAGACTCCCTGGATGGTATCATGGAAGCGAGGAAAGTAGTTGCAAGGGGGAGTGACCTCTCCTCTTCTGTGAAATCTTGTAATAAATCAACAGAATGGTTATCAAGGTGGTTGCCTACGCTAATGACATTGTGATCCTAACGAAAACTAAGTTTGTACCAACTATAAGTGAACTCATAGAATCAGTTCTTAAGATAGGTTAGGTTGTAAGTGGCATAGACTCTGAGGTCCATTGTGATACCACGAGACTGCAAAAGGTTTTCCTACTGGTGCCTACCAATAAACCAATTTGAGCTTCTTATAAAACTGCTAAGATGTTGAATTTTGACATCTAACAAATCAGAAAAATCGTGCAGCCCCTATATCCCAGTGAAGCAAGTCTCTGACCGGAAAGTGCCGGGCAATGGCAGATGAAGTGTTCGATAGTTTCCAACTCATATTCATTCATGCAACTCCGGCAAAAGTTATTGACGGCACATTTAACCGCTCTGCGTGCTTCCCTATAAGACAGTGTTCGGTAATTACAAAAACCACTGTCGAAATCTCTCCTCTTGAAAGCGATAACAGCTCACTTGTGCGCTTCTGATTAAGAGAAGATCAGATCTGTCGTGTTGTCTCACACGTCCATCCATTTGCCCATCTTTGATAGATCTCCGTAGCGGAACAAAGCCGTAGATTTTCTTGTTTCAAGTTTCTAGAGGCATACCAACACATTCCAATTCTGTTCGAACCTGTAAGGTAGTTCCTAGTCTTGCAAGCTCATCGGCTTTGCAATTCCTTGGAATGTCATTGTGCTCTGGGAACCAAATGAGTCATATTTAAAACAGATGTGCGGCAGTAACGCGCAGATCTTGTTTTCAGAAACATTGAGTCCAGGAACTCGATTGCGACTTGACTGCCAGAATTAATGTTGACTGTGGTTGTAGACAAGATATTGCAACTTAACCAGTCAGCCACTTCTTTTATTGCAGCATCTCTGCCTTGTAAACACTGCACTGATCTGGCAATCTTCTAGCCAGGGTCAATCCAAGCTCTTTCGAATAGACTTCAAAGCACACTTGTTCGTGCAGCCTCGATCCATCTGTGTAAAAATTTATGGTGGCTCCACTTCCCAGAATGTCCCTCATCCAACAGATCCTGGACGGTATCATAATGGTAAAGTAGCGCTCAAAAAGGCTCATAGAGGGAGCACAGTCTAGATTTTGATGAATTGTTATATTTTTCAAGATCACGCTGTTGCCACAATCGCTGCTCTGCCATTGCAGCGTGCTATTAAGTCGAATTGTCGACATAGCCGGAATTTCATTTTGGTTTAACGTCCTGTGGTGTCACAACGGACCTCAGAATCTATGTGTGCTGACGTAAAGCGTTAGTAGCCACTTTTTGGACGATTTGAGTGTAGATCAATTATTTGATCTTTAAAAATAACCAAGCAGTTAACCAGTAAGAAAGTAATTCCTCCAAATGCTTGTTAATTTCATTCTCGGTTTGCGAATATTTTAATTTCAAATAACGCACGGGCTCTTACTTTTGCTTTCCACATCTGACATGCCCAAAACGATCAAACATGAATTGAAGAGTTTTTTTTGTGATTCTGTTTTTTTTTTGTACCAATGATCATGCAGTTACTCACACACCATTAACTGCAAACGATCATAAGACCGCACAAATGAGACTCCAGGGAGTTGATATACTTACGTACGCCAGCATCGTAAGAAAAAATGTTAAACCTAAAGCAAACGCAGCATATAAAATAAAACAACAATGACACCACATATTGAAAATCTTGTTCTTTTGCAGAAAACAAAAAAAAAATATGCACATCATCCATATCTTATTACTACGTTTAAACATACGACTACGTAGTACGTATGTACGTACGTAGTTGACTGTTCTGTCCATTTCCAAGTGTTATAATACAAGAGTAACTTTTACTACATGTGCGTTGCACTTGCCATTTCAATTGTAAGTGAGCAGTGTGTGTGTTTGTTTATCTGTTGCACATGGTGCATGCACCACGTTCCACATACAGTGACCGACAAAAGTTTACTTACGACTACAAAGTAGAAAAAATCGACTTGAAAATATTTTTAAAAAAATTCTAAATTCTTTTAATAATTTCAATTTCCATTTTTGACCTCGTAGCACATGTAATATTTACTCAATCTGGGCGCCATTAAGCTTAAATTAAAGCTTGATAAATTACATATAAAGCTCTTTTAACCAAAGTACTTTTTTGATAATAATAAGGTCTATTGTTTTTAATATTATCTTTAACGAATTGCATCTACTGAGTAGTTGTACGTAGACTTTTGTCGGTCACTGTATATTTACAGTCATTGTCATTTAAAAGTTTTTTTTTTTTTAATCTTTAGGATTTACTAGCAAAAAGAATAACAGAAACAACTAAAAATATAAGAATGTAACATGATATTGATCTCATTTCATTTTGGTTTTATTCTTTTTACGAGCATATTTTGATTTTATAGATTTTTTTTGTGTTGTGCTACAATTTTAGCTACTTGTTTTTTGTCTTCTTGCAACTATCGTGCTGTATTTAGGTGTAGCAAGTAGTTAGTCAATCGTTGTTGAGCGGTACTTTTTCTTTAAGATTTACAATTTTGTTCGATTTTTTCTGTTTTTTTTTTGCTAAGTGACCATTTATTTTTCGATTTGCGTGTAATTTAATGGTATCGAATTATTTTTAGATTTATTTATTACATTTCATATTATGATTTTATTGTAATCATTCTTCATTTTATTTTATTTTTCTTGTTTATGACACTTTAAAGGTGTTCAATTTAAAATCGATTACACCCAGATATGACAGATAAATGTATGACCATTGAATGTTTTAAATTTAAGTTTTCTTTAAAAAAAGCCGAAGATTTGTTAATATAAAAAGGATAGAGGATTAACAAAATCGTCAATAATTTTTAAAATCGATTATGTTAAAAAAAAACTATAAAGAGATCAAAATGATTGTAATCGAATGCTGACAAAACTAATTAGAAAGAAGTGGATTTAAAGAGAAAAAAAAATTTAGAGTCTGCTTAAATGCCAAAGATATACTACGCGACCTTCACTAAAAAAAGATTTTAATAAACACAATTTCCTTTAAAACTGTTCATAAATTTTCCCACAATTTAGTAAAATTTATCTAAAAGTTAGAAAATTTTCTTATATGGTAGGAAAAGAATTAGTTCATGTGATTAGTAAATAAAAAATAGTTCATAGTTTTCCATAAACGGAGTTCCCTAGGTTGAAAGTGGCTGCCGACGTTTTACATCAGCATACTTAGACTCTGAGGTCAGTTGTGATACCGCGGGACTCTAATGGGACTCCCCTACTAGTCCCTGCTCCTTATGAAACTTCTAAGATATTTTATTTTGACATCCAATAATTCAAAAATACCGTGCAGCTCCCTAGTCTCTGAACAGAAAGTGCCGGACAATGGCAGATGAAGTGTTCGATAGTTTCTAACTCCTCCCCATCCATGCAACTCCGGCAAAAGTCATTTGACGGCACATTAAACAGCTCAACGTGATTTCCTATAAGACAGTGTCCGGTAATTACTTTAACCACCATCGAAATCGTTCCTCTTGAAAGCGATATCAGCACTCTTGTGCACTTCTCATTAAGAGAGGGCCAAATCTGTCGTGTTGTCTGACACCTCCATCCATGTGTCCATCTCTGATTATTCTCCGTCGCGGAACAAAGCCGTAGATTTTGCTTTCAAGTTTCTAGAGTCATACCAATACATTCCAATTCTATTGGAACCTGTAAGGTAGTTCCCAGTCTAACAAACTCATTGGCTTTGCAATTTTCGGGAATGTCTCTGTGCCCTAGGACCCATATGAGTCGTCAAACTACTAGGCCATCTCATTTTAAGACGTGCGGCAGTAAAAGGCTGATCTTGTTTTCAAAAACATAGACTCCTGGTACTTGACAGCTGCTTGAATGTCAGAATAGATGATGACTGCGGTTGTAGACAAGACATTGCAACTCAACCAGTCAGCTACTTCCTTTATTGCCAGCTTTTTCCTTGGTAAACACTGCAATGATCGAGCCAGGCTTTAAATAAACTTTAAAGCCTACTTGTTCGTGCAGCCTCGATCCATCTGTGTCAAAATGTATGGTGGCTCCACTTCCCGGAATGTCCCCCATCCAATACTCCCTGGATGGTATCATAGTTTTAAAGTGGCGCTCAAAAAGGCTCATAGAGGGAGCACAATCCACATTTTGGCCACAATCGCAGCGTCTCCATTGCAGTGTGCTATTAAGTCGAGTCAGGTGAAGATTTCTAATGCAGCCGTAGGTGTAGTACAAAGAGCACCAGACAATGATTCCATACAGTAAAATTGGACGTACCCCTGCGGTTTAAATCCAATGATCGACTTTAGGGCTAAAGCTTCATCGTTTTCCAATGCCTTTTTACAGGAATATAAAGCAATCGTTGCTTTTGTCACCCGTTACTCAATATTACGCTTGAAATTCAACTTTCTGTCTAGAAATACGCCAAGATACTTGGCTCCATCTGAGAATGTGATTTCAGTGCCGTCCAGAGAAATAGGATCAAAAGCAGGAATCTTACTTTTTCTTGTAAACAAGAAAAGTTCTGTTTTTGTTGGATTTATTCCCAGACCACAGTTTCTTGCCCATTTAGACAGATCTTTCAGAGAACCCTGAAGAATTTCCGTCAATGTCGGCAAGTGCTTTTCAGTGCCAGATTCCAAAGAAGTGGCGAAAGAAAACCTCCCTGTGGCCACAGGGATGTAACCAACGAGCTCATGAAGAGCGGTTTCCGTGGATGTACCCTTGCTGTATGCATGTTACCTTGTCGAAAGCAACCTCAGTTCAATAACTCTACGTAAATATGAGACTGTCATTCGACTCATAGTCTTTACCAAAACAGAAGACAGACTAATTGGTCTGAAATTCTCTGCACAGAAAAAAAAAAATATTTGAGTAAATTTTTAATACTATTGAGTAAAAAATTACTCAATTTTGTACCAGTAAACGATTTAATAGTATTGAGTAAATTTTTAATAAAAATTTATTAAATGTTTGAAAAAAATTTTAATAAATTTTTAATTGACACAATTAAAAATTTACTTAAAATTTATCTATTTATTTTTTTGAAAAGTTTAAAAAAGTTTTAAATTTTTTTTACAAAAAAAAAAACAAAAAACTTGTTTTTCAAACTTTACCAAACATATTTATGTCACAAAAACATAGGAAAATTTTATAAAGACGATTACAAACTTTCATATACATACACAAAAAACTATAAACTTAACGAGAATTAAAAAACATTGAGAGCTTAAAAAAAAATAAAAAAAACTATTAAATTTTTATTATATTATTTACTTAAATTGTTTTTAAAATTTTTGAGTAAATTTTTAATTGTGTCAATTAAAAAAATTACTCAATTTTTGTTTTTAAATTTAAACAAGTGATTACTCAAATTTGTTTCCTTCATATTTTTTTCTGTGTGGAGCTGTGTGGGAATTTTTGCCAGCCATCGGAAGACTACTCTCCATTCCCATATCCCTCCATTTTAAAGGAATATACGACCAGTTATAATGCATGCTGTGTATAGATTATAAAGCAACGGGGCTATATAGTCTGACACTTGCAACATCTCAGCCGGGATTATTCCATCAGGTCCAGAGGACTTAAAGGGTCTGAAGCTTTTAATCACCCAGAATAATGTTGGCATATTTATTAAATACGAAGCAATTTCAGATGCTTGGACGTCAGAACTTTCCAAAGCTTGAAACGGTGTCATGGAATTGCCCGGAAAATGCGTGTTTAGAAGGAGATTCAGCGACTTTCCACTGGATGAAGACCTCACCCCATTAGGATCTTTAAGGTATCCAAGGGTGCAAGGGGAAGAAGCCTGAACCTTGCGCAGCCTATGTTTCTACCGAAGTTTTTCCAAGAATCACAGTGATGGAGGTTTATTTGTATGAACCGCCTCATCTTCGTTTTTTTTCACCATTCTCTCCACCACCTTATTGGGGATTATAACCGTGAAGTATTCGGTATTAATCCCTTGTACATGATACTATAACTGAGTTCTTATTAGACGTGGACTTGAGCTTTCTTTACAAGAAATGTTGCTAAAATTTCTTTCGGTGTTGTTAGTAACCTAAAAACTTCAAAATTTTCCAAATTTTTATACTTAAATATATATTTTTTTTGTTTTCATAAAGTTTAATAGCATTTGCGGTTAACTGGCAATTCAGTTATTTTTTAACTTACACTCAGAAAAAAAACTAACTAAAAAATGGAAAAACTAACTAAATCCAAGGAAAATTGATAATGATTTAGCTCCATTGCCATGTATTCCTACTTTTTAGTCCATATTTTTCTTTAAAAGAAGGACAAATTTGAACTAGAAAATGGGAAAAAATTTTCCATTTTTTGGTTAAAAAAACATTTCTGATTAGGAAATTTTTCCTAAAAATTATTTAATTTTATATTTTTTTAATGGTTTATTTATAGAATAGCATGTGAATACACACATAATTCTCATTGGGTACATATTTTATTAGAAATATAAAGAAAGGTTTGTTTCTTAAAGACAAGTAATAAATTTAATTAGTTTTTTTAGTTAAATTACAACAACAACTTTGTACTTGACGTTTGTTCCCAGACTATGGGAAAACACGACAAAGCCAAGGTCTTTGTTGTGATTAAAATATTATTTTTTTTTCTAACACATACATGTGTAGAAAAAAAGTAAATATTAAATTTATTACTTGTTATACAAGATCAAACCTTTTGTATTCATGTACTACAAATAATAAACGAAATGTGAACTACAAGCAAGCATGAAAAAAATACAAAAATCAATAAAACAATTTCAAGTTATGAAAAATTTACTAAACTTGTGGAAAAAACTTCCTCAAATTAAAGAAGATAAATATGATGAACTAACTGCTAGTAAATTACGTCCTAAAACTGAATTTTTTGAACTAAATTTTGTTTTAAGAAATATGTCTTAAAAATAAAGATTTTTTTTCAATTATTTAGGGAAACTTTTTTCGGCGGTAAGAATTTCTTCCACGTATTAGGGAATTCTATTTAAGGAAAATTATGGCCTATTTAACAGTCCATGAACTAAAATATTTTCCTAAAAGTTAGGAAAATTTCCCAACTTTTAGTTAATTTTAACTTAATTGTGGGAAAATTTATAAACTATTTTGAAGAAAAATTTTCCAAAGTTTAAGTTTCTTCTTTTTTTTGAGTGTACTGACATATTCACTTAGTTTTACAGGAATGTCATTTAAAGATGTCAAAATTTTGACACATGCAAAAAAACATGCAACATATAAAAAAATATGATCATATGTGTAGTAATCGTGTGGCCTATTTACTGCAAGACTGTCATAACTCAAAAACTAAAATTCTGCAAAAAACGCGTTTATAAATTTGACAAATAATTTGAATTAAAAAGGTTATGAAATAACGAATAATTATTTTCTCAAACGGTGGGTATGCAAGATATTAATATGATATTAATATTTTACAACAGTTTTCCATCAATACTTAAAAATCTCATTTTTAATTATGACATTCTTGTAGTAAATGAGCCATATATACAATAGGGCGTCCCGTCAAATCTAAACTTTCGAATTTCGTGTTGAAATAACTGCTGAACGATGGCCACGGAATAGCTGATTTTGGGAAAATGTATAAAAAGATTTTGCAAGGGCATTTACAGTCGGTGGTTAAAGTTAAAAAAAAAATAAGTTTTGCCATCAAAATTCATGTCCGAATTTTTTTAACAAAATCCGGCTAAAAAATTTTTAATTTTTGCGTACTTTATAGGAAAAATATTTTAAAATATCCAAAATAGCGATTTTGTTGCACAGAGGCTGATTTTTATACATGAAAATTATTTTTTAACCAAATTGGTCGTTAAAAGTCGAAAATGTTTCGTATGTCATCTGAAAAATAGTAAAAATATATTCGATTAGAGTATTATTCTAGCTCGAGGACCAAAAATATTTCTATATCACAAAATCCACCAGAAAACACATAAAAAATGCTATTTTCTGACCTTAGGTCCTTCGATTTTCTTTATATTAACGGTATGCATTCTCAATGAAGCCAATAAAACATATCCATTTTCAGTTTTTTTAATTTTAAAAAAATCGCGATTTTTTCGCGAATTTAATTTTCTTCAAAAATTTTAAAAATCAAAAAAGTATGTTAATTTGAAGAGCCATATCTTCTAAAGTATCTATCGGATTTCTACGATTCAAAAAGCATTTGATTCAAACGTTCGTCCTTTTTTATACCAATGGAATAAAAAAAAAGTTTTTCCAAAAAAAGTGCATTTTTGATGCAAATGCAATTTTTGGATGCATTTTTCAAAACTTTCTCCCCCTTCAATTTTTTTGAAACCTGCATAATTCGAAAATATGTCATTTTTTACACAAAATTGAGTACCGCTTTTTTTGTGACAGCGTTTCAAAAAATTTTCGTGATTTTTTTAAAACTACTTATTTGATTTTTTCCATACAAAAAATCAATTTAATGTTTATTTTGCAATTTTATCAAAAAAGTATGTAACTTTAAAAAGCCATTTCTTCGAAAGTATCTATCGGATTTCTACGATTCAAAAAGCATTTGATTCAAACGTTCGTCCTTTTTTATACCAATGGAATAAAAAAAAAGTTTTTCCAAAAAAAGTGCATTTTTGATGCAAATGCAATTTTTGGATGCATTTTTTAAAACTTTCTCCCCCTTCAATTTGTTTGAAACCTGCATAAATCGAAAATATAACATTTTTTACATAAAATTGGGTACATTTTTTTTTGTGACGGCGTTTCACAAAATTTTCGTGACTTTTTTAAAAAATGCTTATGTAGTTTTTCCTTAGACTAAAATTTTTTTTTGTTATTTTATGAATTTTATGAAAAAATTGTATGGAAAAACCAATAAGGTATTTTTAAAAAAATTACAAAATTTTTACGAAACTCCGTCACAAAAAAAAGCGGTACGCAATTTTGTATAAAAAATGCCATTTTTTCGATTTATGTAGGTTAAAAAAAAATTTAAGGGGGAGAAAGTTTTAAAAAATGCATCCAAAAAATGCATTTGCATCAAAAATGCACTTTTTTTTAAAAATATTTTTTTTTATTACATTAATAAAAAGTAAGACTATCGTCTGAATCGAATGATTTTTGGTTTGAAGAAATCCGATAGATGCTTCCGAAGATATAGCTATTCAAAGTAGCATACTTTTTTGATTTTTTCAATTTTTGAAGAAAATTAAATTCGCGAAAAAATCGCGATTTTTTTTAAATATAAAAAACTGAAAATGGATATGTTTAATTGGCTCTATAGAGCACATGTGTACAAAAAATTAGATAAATTTGAAGACCCTCGGTCAGATTTTATAAAATCTTTGCTGGATTTCATGATATATGATATTGTCATAAAAGAGTATTTTTAATTTTTTGCTTTAAAAAGTTACTCATCTCATAGTATAGCTGTACTGATCAGTTTCACCTAAAAATAAAAAAACAACATTTAATAGTAAAAACATATAAAATTTTGGCCCAAAAATGCTGATCCGTTGACCAAAATCGCTGATCAGTATTTTTGACCAAAATCGCGTTTTTATATTTTTTTAATATTTTTCAGATAACATACTTAAAATTTTTCTACTTTTGCGACCAATTTGGATTGAAAATAATTTTTGTGTTTAAAAATCAGCATCGATTTCGAAAGTTTAGATTTGAAGGGGCACGCTAATATAAATGTATATTCAATACACTATACTGATATAACATTAAAAAATAATTTATTCATAGCAGAAATTGTTTATGGAATCAGCCTTGCTATCTTATGGTCTCTTCTTACTTTAATTATGACGTTTTAAATGGTCATTAAATAATTAATTATTGTGAATATGAATTGTTTATATTTAAATATACTCAATTAAATTTAAAAGAAAAATTTAAAAAAATTCATTTGCAACATTTAATTGAAAATGCTTTTAAAAAAACACCTCACAAGTATTCTTTGTAATTAAATTATAACCGCTTTAAGAACATCATTTAATTTTTTTTTTTTTATGGAAAAAAATTTTAATGTTACACTCAAAAAAAAAAGTTTGTAAATTTACAAGTAAAAGGTCTTGTAATTCTATTTTACTAATATTTTTGTGTTTTTACAAAAATTGTTGTATATTTAATAAAACGAAAACTACAGTTTGCGTTGTAATTTTACTATTATATGTTGGTAAATTTATTTTACAAATTTTTTAGGTAAATTTACAAAAAAGTGAATTATTTTACAAATTAAAAAAAATATTACAAGGTGTTTAGTTTTTTTACACAAGAAAACTGTAATTGTACAACAAAATTTTACTTGATGTTTTTTAGTCTTTTTACCAAAAAAATGTTTTATTACAAACATTTTTTTTTATGATCGTTTACAAGGTTTTCAGTTTGAAATGTATGTATTGAAAAGTACAAAATTCCAATATAATTTTACAAAACTTATTTTATTACTAGAATTAATGTTGTTTTACAAAAAAAATTTAATTATAAAAAATTTAGTTAAAAATAATTTTTTATAAATAAAAAATTTCATAAAAAAAAATTTGGAAATTTTTTAAGTTCCGGACACAAACATTTTTCGACTAATTGTAAGCTTTAGCAAAAAAATTGAATTTTTACACCATTTTTTTGTAATTTGCGTTAAGTAAAATACCACAATTTTTATGTGTTTGTACTATATAATTGTTCTAGTTTTTTTTTTGTATTTTTACCATTTTTTTTGGTGATTTTACCATATTTTTTGGTAATTTTTTTTTTAAATTTGGTACCTAAAATGTCAATAGAAAGCTGCCAATTATGAAAAATCAAGTTTTTCTTATTTTAACTGGTACTTAAACATCATATCTACAATATCCAAATTTTTTTTTTTCCGATTTTTTAAAAATACTTGTGAAAATAATTAAAAATTCAAAAAAAAATTGTTATTTTTTGACTAATTTTTCCTGAAAATATAAGAAATTTATTGTGTAGCCTCCTTCGCAATTCTCATATGTTCTACTTAAGAAAAACGAAATGTCGAAAAAAAAGTGCAGTGTTATACATTAAAAAGTTTGTTAAAAGTGTTCAAGTGAAAAAAAAAAAAATCATTTCAGGTTGTTGAAGTGCTACTCCAGCTGCCGAAGAAGGAAAAATAAGATGCACCAATGGAAAAAACCTTTAAATTTACAAAACAAATATGAATATAAACCAAATTTTTTGTAAATTTACAAAACAAATATGAAAATTTAAAAAACAAAATTGTATACTTACAAAAAAAGTTGTAATTTTACAAAAATGAAATAGAAAATACAAAAAAAATATTGTAAATTTACAAATTTTGTGGTTAAACTACTGTTTTTACGGCAAAAAATTAAGAAAAAATGGTATATATACTATAAAATTTGTAAATTTACCACTTTTTATTGTAAATATACAAGTTTTTTGCCATAAAAAACAGTAGTTTAACCAAATAATTTGTTAATCTACAATTTATTTTTTTCATCTTCTATTTTTCCTTGTAAAATACACAGAAAATAATATCGTATTTTTTTTTTTAATTAAAAATGGATTTGATATTAAATTTAACTTCAATTAAACATTTTAATTGATTCAATTAATGTTTTAATTGAATTCTTAACTTTACTGAAAACAAAAATAAAATAAACAAACGAAACCGGTTTTGTATGCATTAGTGTTAGTAGCCAATGAAAAAATAATAATGCAAAAAACAACAAAAAAAACTTTCGAACTATTGTTTTCAGTGTTGCCAGAAAATATTTGGCTCTTGTCCCCAATTTAAAAAATGAAATCCCCAAAAATACTCTACAAATTATATTAAATCCCCAAAAAAAATAAAATTATGAATATTCAAATATAAACTCCCCGAGTAAAAAAAAATTGTATGGTAAAACATGTTATCTTATAAAATTATATATAATTTATTGGATCTGATTTTGCTAAATTTCATCCGAAAATTGGCCGCGCCAAAGTTATTTCATAACATCATATAATATATGAAGTTACAGTTTAATATTTGATTGTATGTGATTTCATCCGGAAATTGGCCACGCCAAAGTTATCCCAAATTATCTATTATCATGATTTTGTATTAAATATGATATAATATGATGTAATTTCATCCGGAAATTGGCCGCGCCAAAGTTATCTTAAAATATCCAATATCATGATTTTATATTAAATTGGATATTATAAAATGTAATTTCATCCGAAATTTGGCCGCGCCAAAATTATCTTATAATATCTGATATCTTGATTTTATAAAAAAATTATTGGATACATTTTTATCCAAAAAATGTTTCTGTTTTTAGATTTATTTTTAGATATAATAATGTCAAACTGAAAATAAATAAAAAAAAAAAAAACTTCGAACGGACGGGGATTAGAACCACAAGTCTTCCGTTTTGTAATCGCAATCTCTACCCTCTAGACCAGCGGACGTTGTTAGCAAATAACAACTTTAAAAGACTTAGTTTTAAATAAATTGATCGTATCTAATTATATCAAATTGATCTAATATATGATTATATCCAATTAAATATGTTATTCACTTGTACACAATTTTCAAAAAGACTTAGAAAATTTTTGATAAAATTTGCAAAAAAAAAATTGGAATGACGTACAGCGCTATTAGGGGCTTCCATGGTAAGCTTAAACAGTAATTTTAATGCAGCAATATGCCTTATTTCCAAGTCATAGGCTTCCAAAGTGAAATAAGACTTTGGCTTATAAATTTTAAATTTTTCATGGAATCAGGAAATCAGAATTAGATTTGAGATCGGGTTCCAAAAATCATTGATAATTTGATAATTTAAACCAAATATAGCTTTTATTAACTATATAAATGCAATATAAATTTTTAAAAATGATTGCAAAAATTCAAAAAGTAAAATTTATTAAGTTAAAAAAAAAAACAAATGCAATAAAAAAGTGTTTTCCATTTAAAAAAAATATTTTTTTTTCTGGAATCGAACTCGGGTTCCCAAAAATGATAGATAATTTTATAATAAATTAAATATAGTTATATATAACTATATACCAGCAATATAATTTTTTAAAAATGATTGCAAAAATTCAAAAAAAGAAAAATTTTTAGTTCTAAAAAAAATAAATGCAATAAAAAAGTGTTTTCTATTTAAAAAAAATAAAAAAAAAATATATTTTTTTTCTGGAATCGAACTCGGGTTCCCAAAAATTATAGATAATTTTATAATAAATCAAATATAGTTATATATAACTGTATAAAAGAAAAATATTTTTTTTAAAATGATTGCAAAAATTCCAAAAATGAAAATTTTTTAGTTCTAAAAAAATTAAACGCAATAAAAAAGTGTTTTCTATTTAAAAAAAATAAAAAAAAAACTTTTTTTTTCTCGACTGGGCCGGGAATCGAACTCGGGTTTCCAAAAATCATATGTAATCTTATATGATACAATAAAAAGTTTTGTATAACCATATATGTTGACACACAAAAATAAATTTTGAAATACTGGCATATATAATTATATATGGCTAGTTGTTTGGTCAAAAAAATATTTTTTTTATACATGATTATATCAAAATATATATTCCATTACATATGCGACCATTTATAAATATATATTGAGTTTAGACAAAATTTGCGTATATATAGTACCATACAAACACAGATATGTTATCGTTTAAGACACATATAATTATATCTATTATTTTTGTTGGAAATTTTTTTAGTATGGAACCATATATAGTTTTAAATGGTATTATATTAGTCATATATAATTATACATAAATTGATACTGTATTTTTTGTTTAGTAAAGTCCTATACATAATTAAAGTCACGTATAATAATGTATGAAATCGGATTAAGTTTTATGTGCAACGTATGATTACATCTACCATTTATATTAATATATTATGAACAATATAATTAGATATGATTTTATATGACATCATTTAAAAAAATTGGAAAATTTCAAAGTAAGATATAATTTTATACTTTGACTCATATAGTTGTATATGGTTTTATGAAAACATATAAAATAATATACATTTATATAAATTCCTTTTTACTCGGGTCTATTTAATTAAAAAAATGGTGTATATTAAACAATATTTTTATATTAATTTTAAGGTTAGACGTTTTTATGATATTTAAATATTAAAATTTAAATTAAAAGGGTTGAGATATTGGAATTTTAATTTTTTGCGAATCAAGCCCCCAAATTTAAGAATTCTGTTGATATTAAAAAATTGTAAATGTTGTCTTTTTATTTCTCTTTCCTACAAAATTACATAACTTTTGAAAAAAAAAAATCCGGCCTCGATAAGATCAGGAAAATCATCAGAACATGGTAAGGAAGTTAAAAATGTAACTTTTTTTTTGGTTTTATCCTTAAAACTATTCGAATTTTGAAAAAAAAACTGTTAAAATCAGATATTTCTGGATATACTCAACAAAATTTGGATTTTAACCCCACGTTTTCTTTATTTTAGTATCTACAGGATTTTTTTCACAATTCGAATATTTAAGGATAAAACTTAAAAAGAACATTTTGAACTTCCATACATGTCCTGATGGTATCGAGACTGGATTTCTTGCAAAAAATAGGTAATTTTATTGGGGAGAAAAAATATAACTTTAACACACACTTTTCCAATCTTAAGAAATTTAATTTTCTGATGACTTATTCGTATTTACGAGGCAGGAATACTTACGAAAATGTCCTTTAAATTTTTTCTCTCAGTATTACATATCTGGTTTGAACAGGAAATTTCTTGCAAAATTTGGATATTTATTGCAAAAAGGACGCTGTCAACTTCCTTGACATTACCTGATGGTAACCCTGATCGTATCGAGCCCGGATTTCTTGGATATGTAAGGATTTTTTATAAGAAATTTGAATAAAAAAATATATTCCTTCAACATACACTTTTCCAATATTAAAAGAATTGTTGGTTTTAAAGGCTTGGTCCACAAAATATTAAAATGCCTCAATCTCAAGAAGGCTATTTGATACAGCTTTTCTGATGACAGATTCGTGCTAGGAGCTAATACTCCAAAAGTTTCTATTCGGTTGTCAAATAATTTTTTAAACGACCCACAAAAATACTAAAAGTCAATCAACACAGTTGGAGCCACCAGTACCTATTTTTGGCCTCCAATACTTTTGACCACTAATTTTTTTGTAAACAAAGAAATATTTTTTTATATTAATATCCCATTACTTTGCACTCAAGTAGATGTTCTAAAATAAATAAACAAAATATGTTTTTATTGTTCACAAATAAATAGGTGGTCAAAAGTATTGGAGGTCAAAAAATAATGGTTCTTTAGCTGTATTAATTGACTTTTATTATTTTCATATGTCGTTAGAAAAATTATTTGACAACTGAATATAAACTATTCTGCGTTTGAAAGAAATTAACTTTGTTCGACCCTCGTAAAACATTTACTAAAATTACTCCCGACCCAAATTATTTTATCTTGCACAATCCAAATGATGGGATTAAGGACAGTTGTACGGGGAAGATAACAAAACCAGCTTCTAAAGACTGCAATCTTACAATAAGTGCATTTAAAAACAATATTTTTGTTTTTCAAAAAACGTCAAAAAATAATTAAAGCATTGATATTCCAATTTTACTGCTTTGACACTAACAAATGAATGCAGTTGTAATTTTTGACTGCATTATGTACCACTGTCAATCTCATTAATTGGTAATAGTCTTAACAATTTTAAAAATTAAATTTTTAATTTTTGAATAAAAAAAATCCCCAAAAATTTGCGAAATCCCTAAATCCCTCCCCTGGAAATCTTGTCCCCAAACCAAACTTGAAATCCCCATTTTGGGGACAAATCCCCTTATCTGGCAACACTGATTGTTTTGTATATTTTGGTGGTAGCAGGCAATGAATACATAAATCGCAACAAAAAAATTTAGTTTCATTGTTTTCTTTAAGGCGAGTGGTCGTTGCGGATAAAGTGTTTTGCTAATGAAATTTGTACAGTTGAAACAAAAAAAAATAATATGAGGCATTTGCCTTGTGTTTTTAACATTGAAATATAATACAATTTTTTTTGTTTCAACTTTACTAAAGCGACAAAAATGCATGCAATAACAAGATTTTAAAATAAAAATGTAGTTTTAAATAGTTATTGATATTTTAAAATACTACTATAATGTTTCTATGCAAAACTATACCAACTGTTTATATTTAATAAAGAAAATAAATTTCTTAATTATATAAAACAAAAAAAATTCTATGTTTATTTATTTTAGGGCATTTTTTGAAGTTTAACTTTTAAAATTAAATTGAGTTTTGGTCTTTTTTCAATTAAAAATTTTATGTTAATCAATAAATCTATATTATTGATTTTCAATTTTATATTAATTTTTTTTTAGTTTATTTAATTACAATTTTAATTGGTTTTCCATTTTATTTTCAATTAAAACTTTAATTGATTCAATTAACAATTTAATTAAGTTTTAAAACTATTTTCAAACAAAATGAGTAATTAATATGCGCATTTTCGTGATACGTCCGAAATCAATTAATTTTTTAATTGAATCAACGAATTTCGTAATTGAAATTCATTTTTATTTTTTTCTGTGTAACAACCTTTTTCTGTAAGTTTACAATTTTGTTTTGTAAATTTACCAAATTTTTTGTAAATTTACAAAAAAAATGTTCACCTCGAAGTTAATATTTTACAAAAAAAAATTGTAAATTTACATTTTCTTTTGTTAAATCAATTTACAAATTATCCCCGTAACATTACGGGGATTCTTGCTAGTACATATTTTACAAAACCTGCCCCGTAAAATCACGGGGATTGTATGTCATTTTACAAACTTTTTTTTTTGAGTGTACTCTTAAAGAAAATTAAAGTTAGATAAAAGAAGGCATAAAGACAAAAAGCAAAATTGTAAAGAATTTTCATTAGTCTCGTGTTTTAGTAAATACTTTACAATACTTTGTATTGTTTTGATGTACAATATAACTAAATATTTATCTATTAAGTAGGAAATTATTTAAATGGAACTTTTTCTTAGCCAAAGTATCACGAATTTGAATACATTTTTGAAAACAAATTTTAAAGTTGATTATTTAATTTTTTGATCGTTTCCTGCGGGTCACAATTAATTTTGATACAAAAAGTTGGTCCGTCTTGTTTTGGCTTGCTGTCACACAGGATGCATTCAATGGTCTCCTCAACGATTTGTGTCTCCACCTTTTCCAGTTTGCGTCCGTTATAAGATTTAGGAATGTTTCCCGAAAAGACTGTGTCCCGTTATTAAACCTATCAACTTACGACATTCTGTTCTTGTGAGTGAACGTAAGAATTTTGCCATTCCTATAAAATTCTGCTTGCGTTGGTGACAGTAAGGGCATTTTGTTTAGGTTTGTTATGCTGGAGTGGCGGTGAAAGCATTCGTGAGTTCACCTGGTTTCCTTCGTGTCCTGGTGCCCATAATAAAATAACTTTATTATTTAAGCATTTAAATTCTCGTAACACTTTAAGTCGGTTTTTGATTTAATTTGTTAGTTCAAAAGTGCCTTCCTTTGTCCCCTGCAATATATTCCACGGCTTTTGATATGGCTGCGGAATTATCGATGCGGAAATATAACTTCGTATTTCCGATCGAAAAATAATTGGGCACAATGTTATCAGAGTCAATACGGTCTTGATTCAATTGGACAATTTGAGTTTGAAGCAAGCTTTATAAGCCTCGGCTTTTGCAAAGAGATAAATTGGCAACAAGTGCAATAAAGCGTTGTTCTCAAAGCGCCAGTGATACTGCTCCCATTTGCCGTTAAAACTTCTGAAACATTTGAAGCGTCACATCCCTTTCGAGTGCCTTATACCAGACCTAAACTCCATTGAGTAAGATTGGCCTTACGATTGAAGTATAACTCCAGTAAGTGACTTTAGGCTCTAGACCCCTAGTACTACCTACATTTGCCTTTTTCACTCTTTTTTTAGAATTCTTGTTCTAGAGATGATTACTGTCCAAAAACACTGCTGTAATATTGGAATTTCCACTCCTCCAACTCGAAACTTTCTAAATTCCGGGATTTTGTATTTTCTATTAAAAAATATTAAGTGGGAGTGTTTTCCTCTTGCTGGAAAGTTGCAAATGTTTAGCCTATCCTAGGGTTGCCAATTGCATTTTGATAAAAAGAGGACGTCAGCCTCAAAAAAGGAGGACATTTGACCCAAAAAAGAGGACAATATTTTTTAATAAATTAATTTTAAAAAAATCAATGCAAAAAAAACATAATTTTTTTCTACTAAAAAAATCCAATTTTATTTCAATATCCATTCAATTATATTTTGGAAATATCTTTTTATAATTCAAAAGTTTCCAGTTATATTTAAAAAAATAAATATAAGTCAAATATTGAAAATGTTCAATGTTTGACAGTTTTCTAATTGCATTTCAAAATTTTCTAAATGATTTTCAGAGAATTGCACTTCTTTTTCAAAAATTTCCGTTTTCACTTAAAAATTTTCTAAATAATTTTAAGAAATTACTTTTGAATTGAAATAAATTCAGATATTTTAATTGTATTTCAAAAATTTCCATTTTGATTTTAAATTTATGAAAATATTTTTCAAAAAATTTCATTTGTATTTCAAAATTTTCTGAAAAGCATTTGAAAAATTTTGAAATGCAAATGGAAATTTTTGATATATACTTATTTGGAATTTTCTGAAAAGTATTTAGAAAATTTTGAAATATATGTAAATGAAAATTTTTGAAATACAATTGGAAATTTATGAAATGGAATTTTTAAAAAGCATTTAGAAAATTTTAAAATGGAAACTTTTGAAATACAATTGGAAATTTTTGATACACAATTTTTGGAAATTCAAAAGGAATTTGCCTAAAATCATTTAGAAAATTTTGAAATGGAAATTTTTGATACAAAATCTTTTTCGAAGAGCAAACTTTAAGACACACAACTGCTGATAACACTGTGCAACAAATTTTGGGTCATCGCATTGAGCCTCAATGCCTTCAACGCCATATAAAAGAAGACCATACAGTGGACAAAATCACCGAAGGGTTTTGCAAAGTCAGTTCGGATTTCTTTTTTATAGCCCACTGAAGTTTTCATTTTTTTACCAAAGGCTTTTGGAAAACGTCAAAAATACTACTACTATAATAAGAACACATCTGAGCTTCAAATATGATTTAATGTCTTCAGTGAAATTTTATGGCGGTTCTTTTCTTAGAACATTTTAACCCTCTAACTGCCATTTTAAGGGGTCATTTTAGTCCTTTTTCAAAAACTAAACACAGAAGTCTAATAAAACGTCCATTTAGAGGGTTAAAATGTTCTACAAATATTTTCCTCATAAAATTTCACTAGGGGTTGTCAAATGGTAAAAGTTTGTGTGACATGCGCAAAGTGCTTAAAAAGGGTCAAGGAAAAATAGTCAATGTTTGTTATTTTTTTTTTTACCAAAGCAGTGTTAAAAAATATCGACAAAAAACAGTGCAAATATACTTTTTATCTAAAAATGATGTTCTGATGTGTTTTATAAAATTTTATGATGATTCTTTTCTTTGACCAAATTGACCCTCTAGCTCCCGTTTTAAAGGGTCATTTTTGTCCTTTTTTAAAAGAAATACAAAAAAGTCTATAAAAAAAAGGCAGTTAGAGGGTTAAAATGTTTTAAAAATATTTTCTGCATCAAATTTTACTAGGGCACGTCTAAGACAGAAAGTTCGTCCAGCATATAGAAAATGCTTAAAAATTTTAAAGTATTCAAATTTTTTTTTTTAAAACGAATTTCCTGTTACATTCATTTTCGGCAGTAAAAAATTTCTTCTATAGTTTTACTGTTTTTCAATACAAAATAAGTGAATATTCAGTAATTTTTTAATGTTTTGGTTAGTCATTATAATAACATTTAAAATTGACTGCAATGTGTTTTTATCTTAAATGAAAAAACAGTGGAATGGTTTTTAAATAAAATTTCATTTGTTTTAAGTGAATATTCACTGGAATTTACCTACATAATTTTTTGAGTGTATACTTTGGCCGTGATCACCATATCAGATATCATAGGAAAAAGTCGCGCGATGCCGTTCTAGCGGAAATTTGTTGGTGGAGCAAAAATATATTTGAGGCGAAGAAGAATTAGGTGGGGAAAACACCTAAGCTTTCTTTTGAGTCAAAAAAGGGCCCGATTTGACAAAAAAGTCAAACAAGTTTTGGATTTAAAAAAAAAAAAATCAAACTATTTTTTTTTTCGCAAGATTGAAGAAATAGCTATCTAAACTGTTTGGGACACATTTTGCTAAAATCAATTCGTAAGAAGTTATATGGATGAGAATAAACAGTGTTTATTAAACACTTCTTGGCCAAAATGTCAAATTTCGACCCATCTAACTCAGAGAGTCCTTGACAGATCTCGTTGAAAAATTGTGTCTGCACTGCTATCCAATAGGGATAGTAGATCGGTATCAAAAGTTGTGTCAGTTGACACGAAAACATCCTTACACTCAAAATATTTTGTAGGCAAAAACAAAAGAAAAACACACTTAAAACCAGTGAATAAACAATTGAAAACCATCCCAGTAATTATTCATTTGTTTTAAAAACATCAACATTTATTTTTTACTGTTGGCAAAATTTTCTAAAATAAATAACACTAAACATTAAAAAATTACGATTTTTTCATTCTTTTTTACCAACAAATTCGAAAAAAATAACCTACGAAAACATTAAAAATTAATGATAGTTCTGTTATTTTTACCAACAAATTCCAAAAAAATAACCTACCAAAACATTAAAAATTAATGATTTCGTAGGTTATTTTATACAATTTTTTATTGAAATATTTTTTTAAATTTTTTTAATAAAATTTTGGGGAATCGATCCCGCAATCAACTACATTCTGGCCAGACACTCTACCCATCGTGCCAAAGCCACTTGATACAAATATGTTTTTATATTTCTATAAATAATTTTTTGAATTTTTTTTTCTACAAACAAATAACTGACTTGTGTAGGTAAAAACTAATGATATATCATTAAAAAATACCAACAATTTAAAAAAAAATTACTTACACAAATCATTAAAAATTTAAAGAATAACACTGTGCAACAAGAAAAATGAGCCTCAATGGCTTCAACGCCATATGAAAGTAGACAATCAAATGGACAAAATCACCAAAGGGTTTTGCAAAGTCAGTTCGGATTTCTTTTTTATAGCCCACTGAAGTTTTTATTTTTTTATCAAAGGCGTTTGGAAAACGTCAAAAATACTATAATAAGAACACATCTGAGCTTCAAAATATGATTTGATGTCTTCAGTGAAATTATATGGCGGTTCTTTTCTTAGAACATTTTAACCCTCTAACTGCCATTTTAAGGGGTCATTTTAGTCCTTTTTCAAAAACTAAACACAGAAGTCTAATAAAACGTCCATTTAGAGGGTTAAAATGTTCTACAAATATTTTCCTCATAAAATTTCACTAGGGGTTGTCAAATGTTCTAAGTTTGTGCGACATGCGCAAAGTGCTTAAAAAGGGTCAAGTATAAATAATCCAGTGTTGAAAAATATCGACAAAAAAACAGTGCAAATATACACAGAAAAAAATAACAAGGAACATTTTTTAATTAAAAGTTTTAATAGAATTCAAAATTTGATATAATTAAAATGTTTAATTGTTTTGTATGTAAACATCTCTGATTTTTTTTGCATGCTTCTTCTTACACATGCAATACAAAACAGAAAAAGTGAAAATATATATTTTTATAAGATTAAATTAATGAAAATGCGTTTTTATCAAATTTATATCTGAATCGGTATTAATTTTGTTATTTAAAAAGAACGAGAACAATTGAAATTGAATAAATAAATGAAAAAAGTGAATATTAGTATAAAATTAAAACAAAGAAGCTCCACAAGAAGATCTTGGTAAACGGCAAACAACAACGGAGGAAAATGACACAAAAATCTAATCAAACACATTTTTGATGCTTTAAATATTTATTTATTATATTTAATAAGTTTTTATTTTGTTAATAACACCGCTCAACAGTCATTTTCCGGTTTGAATTCTGGTGATCAATTTTAGTAGACTATGATCTCCTGATTCCAAATCTGTACTCCAAATTTTTCCATCACGTCCAGATTTTTAGTTATTCACGGTTAAAAATGCGAAAAATGACGATTTTTGCATTATTTGAAAGCCTGCACAGCAGCCATTGAGTGGAATACAAATCTGGTATAAAGCGCAAAAGTATAATTTGTCTATGGTCTCCAACATAGAAAACAATTTTTTTCTAATTATTGCGTTTGGTTGGGTTACAATTGCGTTTTAAAATGACTCTGTTAAAATTATCATTTTTGTAAAAAAGATAAGGTAGGTAGGTACCTTAGTTTTTTTTGATATTTTTCAAAGAAAAACTAAAAAAATAAATATTTTACAAATTTAAGTTTTCTGTGTTATTTTTCGTATAAACCGGAAGATATCTTTAATGGGTTTAAAAGTCTATAAGAAAGAATAAACATTTGCCTAAATTTTGAGGTCATCACACTAAAGATTGATCATCTGGTTTTTGTTTTAGAGCCTTTTAAAAATGGTGCTTTTTCTAATTTTTTTCACAGTGTTTTTTTAAAATACGTGTTTGGCCAATAATAGTGCAACAACTTCAAATTTTTTTGAGCATATATTTGAGATCGTAGTTTAATTCTACTCTAACGCTTTATACCAGATTTTTATTCCACCCAGTGGCTGCTGTACAGTCTTTCAAAAAAGGCAAAAATCGCGTTTTTTCGCATTTTCAACCGCGAATAATTAAAATTCTAGACGTGATGGAAAAATTTGGAGCACAGATTTGGAATCAGCGAGTCAAAATCTTTAAAAATTTTGTATCAAACTTCAAACCGGAGTCAAAAACCTTCGATTTGTTGAGCGGTGTAATAAACACATTTTTGTTTTTAATTCATATTTCTTTTTTTTTTTTTAAGTGGGCGTAATTTTGTACTGATTTTGAGCAATAATTTTTATTAATTTGTTTAATACTATTAATTACTTTTTTAATTATTTTCAGTTTTAAATTTTTATTAAATTTTTTAATTACTATTATCATTTTTTTAATTAGAGCAAAATAATTAACATTTTAATCGATATGAGCAATTTTTAATCAAAACTCATTTTTTATTTTTTTGTGTGTACTTTTGAACTAAAAATGATGTTCTGATGTGTTTTATAAAATTTTATGATGATTCTTTTCTTTGACCAAATTAACCCTCTAGCTCCCGTTTTAAAGGGTAATTTTTGTCCTTTTTTAAAAGAAATACAAAAAAGTCTATAAAAAAAAGGCAGTTAGAGGGTTAAAATGTTTTACAAATATTTTCTGCATCAAATTTTACTAGGACACGTCTAAGGCAGAAAGTTCGTCCAGCTTCTAGAAAATGCTTAAAAATTTTAAAGTATTTAATTTTTTTTACATTTTTTTTGGGCCGAAATATAAAAAAAAAAACAAGTAACAAAGTTAAATTCGACTTTGTCGAATGTATTAATTGTCGAATGTATTAATACCCTAAAAAAAAACCGCGAAAAAAAATTTTTGGTAAAAAAAAATTCGACGAAAATGTTTTTTTTTTTTATATATGTTTGTATATGTTTAAATACTATTCGGTGATCAATTCTGTTCACATGTGTCAAGCAGCAGCCGAATTAAAGCATTTTGTGTTTTTAGGTTATGTTGATAACTTCGTTCATAACTTTTGAACCGCTGAACCGATTTCGCTCAAATGCAATACCAAACTACAGTCTTAGTAATATTATCATTAACCGACGTATATTTTTTGATTTTTTAAGTTTTTTCATGATATTGTAATACTTTTTACACTTGGTCAGTTTTCCTATATATATATATATATTTGCACTCTTCTTCTAAATAGAAAAAATACAAAAAATAGCAAATGTAATTATACTTGTATGTAAAAGAAATATTGAAAATTAAATTAAAATAAACGTTTTTTTATGTAAAATGGTTTATTTTATAAAATTCCCGGATTTTCCGGGAAAAATTAAAAAAATTCCCGGGAATTCCCGTCAGTCTTTTCCCGGGAAATCCGACCCGGGAATTCCCGGACCCCAAACACTAGTATAAATACATTCGACAAGAATTTAACTTCGTTACTTGTTTTTTTTTATATTTCCGCCCAAAAAAAATATAAAAAAAAAATTGTAATACTTAAAAATTTTTAAGCATTTTCTATATACTGGACGAACTTTCTGTCTTACAATTAGGCGTTCCCTAGTAAAATTTGATGCAGAAAATATTTTTAAAACATTTTAACCCTTTAACTGCCTTTTTTATAGACTTTTTTGTATTTCTTTTAAAAAGGACAAAAATGACCCTTTAAAACGGGAGCTAGAGGGTTAATTTGGTCAAAGAAAAGAATCATCATAAAATTTAAAAAAACACATCAGAACATCATTTTTAGCTCAATAGTATATTTGCACTGTTTTTTGTCGATATTTTTTAACACTGCTTTGGTAGAAAAAAATAACAAACATGGATTATTTATACTTGACTCTTTTTAAGCACTTTGCGCATGTCACACAAACTTTGAACATTTGACAACCCCTAGTGAAATTTTATGAGGAAAATATTTGTAGAACATTTGAACCCTCTAAATGGACGTTTTATTAGACTTCAGTGTTTAGTTTTTGAAAAAGGACTAAAATGGCCCCTTAAAATGGCAGTTAGAGGGTTAAAATGTTCTAAGAAAAGAACCTCCATAAAATTTCACTGAAGACATCAAATCATATTTTGAAGCTCAGATGTGTTCTTATTATAGTATTTTTGATGTTTTCCAAACGCCTTTGATAAAAAAATAAAAACTTCAGTGGGCTATAAAAAAGAAATCCGAACTGACTTTGCAAAACCCTTTGGTGATTTTGTCCATTTGATGGTCTACTTTCATATGGCGTTGAAGCCATTGAGGCTCAATGCGATGACCCAAAATTTGTTGCACAGTGTAATCAGTAGTTTTTACTTACAGAACAAAAATAAATGACTTTATAAATTAAATGTTAGTGCAAGTCTTTATTTTTTAGTGTGTTATTTTTGAAACAAAGGACTGATGTAGTCATTAATAAAAACTGAACATCAAACAAATGTTTTTTCTTTTAAAAACGACTAAACGGAAAACTTTTTAAATAAACTACAAACAGTTAATGACATAATTTTTTGAGTGTATATATTAATGATCAGTGATCGATTTTAAGACATTCTAGCGATGCCTGTCCGTCTGTGGAAATGGTTATCACGGCCAAAGTATTAAACAGATAGACTTAAGACTTAGCATATTTACTTGTTCTTGCCCTAAGTAGTTTAGTATTCCATTTGAGCGAAATCGGTTCAGCGTTTCAAAAGTTATGAACGAAAATATAAAAATACCTCGAAAATTGTGGTACATTCAACATAACCTAAAAACACAAAATGCTTTAATTCGGCTGCTGGTTGACACAGGTGAACAGAATTGATCACCGAATGGTATTTAAACAAGTACAAACGTATTTAAAAAAAAAAAAAAAAAAATTTCGTCGAATTTTTTTTTTATCAAAAATTTTTTTTTCGCAGTTTTTTTTTTATTTTTTTTTTGTTTTTTTTGCAAATAAACTTTTTACATCGTGGAGGGTATTAATACATTCGACAAAGTTGAATTTAACTTTGTTACTTGTTTTTTTTTTTTATATTTCGGCCCAAAAAAAAATATAAAAAAAAATTTGAATACTTTAAAATTTTTAAGCATTTTCTATATGCTGGGCGAACTTTCTGTCTTAGACGTGCCCTAGTAAAATTTGATGCAGAAAATATTTGTAAAACATTTTAACCCTCTAACTGCCTTTTTTATGGACTTTTTTTGTATTCGGCTTTCATTCGGCTGCTGCTTAACACATTTGAACAGAATTGATCACCGAATGGTATTTAAACAAGTACAAACATATTTTAAAAAAAAAAAATATATTCGTCGAATTTTTTTTACCAAAATTTTTTTTTGTCGATTTTTTTTTTTTAAATGTTTGTTTTGTTTTTTAGCAAGTAAACTTTTTTACATTGTGGATGGTATCAATACATTCGACAAAGTCGATTTTAACTTTTTTATTTGTGTTTTTTTATTTCGGCCCAAAAAAATAATAAAAAAAAAATTTGAATACTTAAACATTTTTAAGCACTTTCTATATGCAGGACGAACTTTCTGTCTTATACGTGCCCTAGAAAAATTTGATGCAGAAAATATTTGTAAAACATTTTAACCCTCTAACTGCCTTTTTATAGACTTTTTTGTATTTCTTTTAAAAAAGGACAAAAATTACCCTTTAAAACGGGAGCTAGAGGGTTAATTTGGTCAAAGAAAAGAATCATCATAAAATTTTATAAAACACATCAGAACATCATTTTTAGCTCAAATGTATATTTGCACTGTTTTTTGTCGATATTTTTTAACACTGCTTTGGTAAAAAAAAATAACAAACATTGATTATTTATACTTGACCCTTTTTAAGCACTTCGCGCATGTCGCACAAACTTTTATCATTTGACAACCCCTAGTGAAATTTTATGAGGAAAATATTTGTAGAAAATTTTAACCCTCTAAATGGACGTTTTATTAGACTTCTGTGTTTAGTTTTTGAAAAAGGACTAAAATGACCCCTTAAAATGGCAGTTAGAGGGTTAAAATGTTCTAAGAAAAGAACCGCCATAAAATTTCACTGGAGACATCAAATCATATTTTGAAGCTCAGATGTGTTCTTATTATAGTATTTTTGACGTTTTCCAAACGCCTTTGATAAAAATATAAAAACTTCAGTGGGCTATAAAAAAGAAATCCGAACTGACTTTACAAAACCCTTTGGTGATTTTGTTCACTTGATGGTCTCCTTTCATGTGGCGTTGAAGCCATTGAGGCTCATTTTTCTTGTTGCACAGTGTAATAAGTGATAAGTGAACGTTGTTATTTTCGCACTTCATAAAGTGCTTTTTTACTCGAAATATAAGAGTTTTTAAATGTTTTTTTATTAAATAAATATTTATTTATATTTATTTATTGACAATAACCGCCCAATTGCAATTTGTTCTGCGCTCTCGAATGTTATGAAGAGCATGGAGTTAAATTTCCGTCTTGTAAACTATCTAGAGTCGTTCTAAGGGAGACCTGTTAGCGTTCCTTACGGAATGTTAGAGTCGATTCATACACCAGTTTGATGAAAGTAAAGTTGTGGGTCTAGATATATCCAAAGCGTTTGATCGTGTGGCGCCATCGTATCAAAACTTATTGCATTCGGTGTCGGTTATGACTTCTCCCGATTTATATCGAGCTTTCTCGGGAATCAGACTATACGTGTTGGAGTGCAGGAATTACTTCAATCCGTCTGATCTTCTTATACCGCCTACATCCGACCGATGTTCTTTTGGACCGGAAGCAAAGGAGTTCGTTGAAGCTTAGCAATGACAGTAGGGTATCCAACTCTATTGATTCCTTGGATCATTGTCGGAACGTTGTTTGTGTATCATTGTTCTACCGATATGGATGGAATTATCCCTGAGACTCAGGTGTATGTTCGTAACACTCGTCAATCCAGTAGATCGCATACATCCGTTTGTTGTCGACTGTCCAATGAATCGCACAACGCAGTACAGAGAAGTTCGTTTTTCACTCGAACTAGTCGTATGTGGAATTCACTCCCCGCAGAAGTCTTTCCAGTCAGCTAGACCTGGAAGGGTTAAAGAGAAATGTATATTACCTCAGCCTATTTTCCTAATACCAACACAATGCACTGCATTAGTAGGGGGCATCCCCTGAGTGTTGGCTCAAGTAAAAAAAGAACGGGATCCAACATCAGAAGCCAGAGTAGTGGGGACAGACCCCCGACTTGTGGTATTCCTCTAGTCTCGTGACGAGATGTGTTTGCGTGGCCCCATTCTGCCGTTATTTCTCGACAAGAAAGCATTTGTTTTATCCATTAGAGCTAAAACACCTCAATTCAACCGAGAAGTTGACCGCACCCCCTCAAAATTTAATGAAATTAAGTACTGATGTTTACTTTAACAAAAAAGAGATTTTGCCAATTTTTCAGGCTTCTGGTCATTCCAGTATTCGAGATATGGGGTCTTGAAAATTGCCAAAATCGTATATATTTGACAAAAGTGTTCTGAGATAAATAAAGATAACTTGGAAAGTAATTACAATACACGTCTCAGTCAGGTCGCAAATATTATGTTATAAGACAGCCTTTAAAATGGCATTCCCCAAGATTTTTTTTGAAAAAGGTCAAACCGATATTTTTAAAATTTTGGAAAAAATATATGTGATTAAGAATCATCTATACTACTTAAGTTTAAATTTTCAAGATGGAGACTTCATTGGAACTTTTCATATTAATAGAAACGTTGTGACAGGAAAGAAAAAGCGGTGTAATTTCCCTTAGAAAAAAACATTTTTTTTTTGTCTTTGAAATTCTGGTACGAAAGTTCATTTTTCTGAATGTTTTTGACGTGCTGAGTCCAAATATGACCTTTGAACTGGGGAATGCCATTTGGGGAATGCCATCTTGGGGAATGCCATTTTAAAGGCTGTCTTATTACTGACTGAGACGTGTATTGTAATTACTTTTCGAGTTATCTTTATTTATCTCAGAACACTTTTGTCAAATATATACGATTTTGCCAATTTTCAAGACCCCATATCTCGGGAAGAAAAGTACCAGAATTCCAAAATTTTGGCACTATGATTTTTTTGTAAGGGCCCAACAATATTCCAAGTTTCATCAAATTCGAAAGGGGTAAGGTCAAAAATGCTACTTTTTTCGGTCGAATTGAGGTGTAAAGCGGATTGAGGTTTACTGTAAACAGTAAAGCGCTGTTTCTATCCTGCTGGTAGCTGTACATTAGAGTGTCCCTTATTTTGGAAATGTTGGAAATGTTGAAACGGTACCCGCTAATTTTTTTCCATTTGACTTAAAAATAACTCAGGAACAATTTTACGCCCCTACGACCACGCCTTCCCTACGCGACGGGGCCTTAAAGAGCGGGGCCTTAAAAATCATTTTTCCATACAAACCAAAAATTTTTTTTTTTGATTTTTAATTTTTTTGTTATTAATTATAATACAACTTAGTTAGCTTATTCACGACAAAAAATTTGATTTTGGTGGGATAAGGCTTTCAGCTCTAAAAAATTTTTCGAAAAAAAACCGTTGCTTGTCAAAACTAAAAAAAATATTTTTTAAAAATTTTTAACCGTAGGACCCCTGCGGCTCTAATTTTTTTTTTCGAAAATTTTTTTAGAGCTGAAAGCCTTATTCCACCAAAATCAAATTTTTTGTCGTAAATAAGCTAACCAAGCAATATAATAATTAATAACAAAAAAATTAAAAATAAAAAAAAATTTTTGGTTTGTATGGAAAAATGATTTTTTAGGCCCCGCTCTTTAAGGCCCCGTAGCGTAGGGAAGACGTGGTCGTAGGGGCGTAAAATTTTTCCTGAGTTATTTTTAAGTCAAATGGAAAAAAATTAGCGGGTACCGTCTCACTATTTCCAACATTTCTAAAATAAGGTACACTCTACTGTACATCTGATAGAAAATTTGTACCTTAATGCTCTCTTATGTATAGATCAATTATCCTCTTCAGTGTTTTTAAAAGAAAAGATGCCAAAATGATTTTTTGGCGTCGCGTGGTTCAGTTTGCCGCTTTTCTGCAATTACATAATGCTTGATTTCCTCCAGCCCTTTGGTATAAAGCAAAATTTCAGGCATGCAGTAAAAATCGACAAAAGTTGAGCAAGTAGATCATTGGAGACGTTCTGAAGCATTGCCGTCTAGATGATTTATGTGTTTAAAATGACGCTAGAGCCCATTTTATTCGGTCGGAAGTTAAGCAATTCTCTGGAATAATCGAGGGGTTATCGCGGATTACGTCCATTGTAAATGGGTTTGGACTTAATTTCATACTAAATGGATGTCCTGATTTCGAAACTACAATCCAATTTTTTCTAGCATGTTCTTTTTTCGAGATATTTGCGCTTAAAATTTTTTCCACGCAAAAATCTCGAACCCGTATGTCTCGAAAACCGAAAATGCTAGAAAAATTTGGAGAGATGTGTATAGTAGGGTGGTTTTTTATTTTATTTTTTTTGGAATTTCGAGGAGCGCGCAGCGGATTTTTGTGCCATTTGATGTTAAAATAATTGTGTAAAAATTTTAGCTAAATCGGATAAAATTAACCCGAGGCGCAAGGAGGTCAAAGTTTCGAGAAAAAGACAAAATGGCCAAATTTTGAAAAAACTTTAAAAAATGTAAATTTTGTAGAAATAAAAATAATAAAATATTTTTTATTTAACTTTCTTGCAATAATACTCAGAAAAAATTATCTTAAATTTTTATGACGGCAGTAACACTTTCAAACATGAAATACAAAAATTACCATGCATTTTGGGGGGTACCTGAAATGAGTGTTTTCGATTTTTTGAAAATTTTATTAAACAAAAAAATTAAATCTTACTATTCCATAGCAATGGATTATTAAATACATCCTAAGGCTTAAATATTTAAAAAATTGGGGATATCCATCGACTCAATTTTTTTTTGGAGTCATTTGACTCCTTGAAATCTGCAAAACTCAAATCACTCCAAAAAAAAAATTGAGTCGATGGATATCCCCAATTTTTTAAATATTTAAGCCTTAGGATGTATTTAATATCCATTGCTATAGAATAGTAAGATTTAATTTTTTTGTTTAATAAAATTTTCAAAAAATCGAAAACACTCATTTTAGGTACCCCTTAAAATGCATGGTAATTTTTGTATTTCATGTTTGAAAGTGTTACTGCCGTCATAAAAATTTAAGATAATTTTTTCTGAGTATTATTGCAAGAAAGTTAAATAAAAAATATTTTATTTTTTTTATTTCTACAAAATTTAAATTTTTTTAAGTTTTTTCAAAATTTGGCCATTTTGGCTTTTTCCCGAAACTTTGACCTTCTTGCGCCTCGGGTTAATTTTATCCGATTTAGCTCAAATTTTTACACAATTATTTTAACATCAAATGGCACAAAAATCCGCTGCGCGCTCCTCGAAATTCCAAAAAAAAAATAAAATAAAAAACCACCCTAGTTTATAGTATATTGCAAGTTTGAGTAACGATAATTTGGTTGTTAACGCGAGTACATCGGAAGTATGTAAGTCAAGATATAAGAAAATACCTTTAAAAAACGTAAAAAATTGATTTAAAAAAACTCTAACTACGAAATTTGTGTTTGATAACATTTTTGAATTTTGAGGTTAGTGAGCAATTCTATCCGAATCAATAAATTTACAAAAAAAATGACATCGATTTTTAGCTGCATATTTTTGTATATTATGGTATAAATGCATATTTTTGCATATTTTCAGATAAATTGTACTTTTTTTAATTTTCATCCACATTTTTTTAAAAATTTCAAAACCCTTAAGATAGATAAACCATTTTTTTATAATCGAAATGACAATCAGAGGCATTTTTTTTAGAACTTTCTTTCTTAAAAGGGCAGTATTGTAGAGGGCTTTAAATTACAAATAATTTGATTGGTTTTACAAATTTTGTTATTAATATTGAGTGCTTTTTGTTTAGCCAACTATTTAATCAATTAATCACCCATAGTTTTAATTTTTAAGAAATCTAAATTTTAAAATAATTACCACTCTAATTGTATTGTTGCACATACCTTGTTGTATGATGTTCTATTGTTGCATGTTGGTCTTTTTTTTTAGAGTTTTTTTTGTCAAGTTTCCAAAGAGTTTAGATTTCTTTTTCGTTGTATTCTTGTTCCTTTTAGACCAAAAAACTAAAAAAAAAATGTTGTATTATGCATTTTTATACAAATGGTATTTTGTAATGATTCGTTTTAGCCAGAACATTTTTTTTTATATAAATATATATACATATATTTTTTGTTACTAACATTTATATACAAGTAAATTACACTTTTAATCACTACTAATCTCCTGCTCAATGAACAAACTCTGTGCTTAACTGGTAACGACATTAGCTTTGCGTGTTCTTTCGTTTTTAATACAAGAAAAAAAAATATTTAGTTAAAAATCTACATATATAAACATATGTTATTAAGATCTTTAAAGGATAATTGTATCAAAATAATGTCTTATATATCTCCCGATTTTTATAGACTCCCATCAAACAAATGTAGTTACATTAACTTTTTTATTCTGTGAGTAACACATCAAAAGAGACATCCCTTAGGAACACTTTCACCAAAGGAAAGACTAAACGGAAAACTCTGGTATAACAGAAAATGCGATCTCAAACTTTACGGACGGATCGAAGTTGGGTACGGGCTCGGGAGTATACTCTGAATGCCTCAAAATTAGGGCTAGGCTAAGGTACTTGCAATTGATAAAGCCCCACAGATGATTATGACAAGAGACCTACGCCCTTGCGCGATCTGGGTCCCTGGACATAGTGGAGTCACTGGGAACGAATGGACTGATGAATGTTTGAGAAATGGCTCTGAGTCGGTGGGGGAATAGGATGAAGCTGACATCGTGATGCCTGTAGAGGTGGGGAACGGGGTGAACCTGACATTTCGGTTCCTGTAGTGAAATTAATGAATAGAATTGATAGGATAACAGAGAATAGAATGAAGGAAAGGAGGATATGAGGAGTCTGTGAATCCCTTGTTGTGTGAATGTATGGGTCTGATGAAACGCCGCCTTAAGCAATTGGGCAAAGATTGTTCAATGACCTTGACGCGCGTCTCTAGCGGAATATCTTAGGAAATCGACCTTTGTATCAGACTGGGAGTAGGGAAATAACAAAAAAACAAACGTCCGCCAAATGACGGACGCCCATCCAACCTAATAGATCGAAATATTAGTCGGAATCCGCCAAATTTCTAGTAAATTTACAAATTTAGCAGTGCTATCAGTGTTCCTCTATTTTTTTAATTTTGTTTTTAAATTCAAAAATTTCAAAATTGCACATAAAAACCTGCAACTATTTAAATAACAAAAAATTCATAAAACCAAATTTTACTTATTATTAGTTTTTTTCTATAACTGGATATGAAAATGTGTTCAAAATTGTACAAAAAAAAAAAACTGTCACAGTTACTGTGACAAACTGTCAAATAAATATAAAATTACAACTAATGACAAAATACTTTGAAATGCAAATGTGGTAAAGACATGCAAACAAACAAAAAATACACAAAAAATTTAAAAAATAATCCGTATAACAAAATATTTTATACCAAATACAGTTTAAAACATGGAAAAATTACAACGCATTATTCAAAACTAACAAGCACAAAAAAATATATATGAGGCATTCCATGTCAAATCGGACACTTTGAATTTTTTTTTTTTTTAGATTTTCCCAATTTGGGTACAGTTTTTAGTACGCTTCGAAAACTCCTTCGTGGTAAATTTTCAGATTTTTTTGATGACCCGTTCAAAAGATATCGAATTTTTAAAAATTGGTAGTTTGTTCCTTTACCCAAACTTCTTTTACTCATAACTTCTTCAATAGTGGTCCAAATTTCAAATTTTTTTTTCTCAAAATTTTTGTTTTTTTACGTACTTTAAAAAAAAAAAATCCAAAAAAATTCTTAAAGGCGCTCTAGTATGCGATTTTTAAGTTTTAAAATTTAAATCTCATTTATCGATTCTACACCTTTTTTGTCCTGGAGGATCGTGGGATAACGATTATTACTATTGTTTTAAATTGTTTGAAAAAAAATTATTGTAATTTTCAAATCTTAAAATCATTTCTATTGCTCCAATGGTGCGTCATAGGGAGGTCGTTTATAAAACCGACCCCCATTAATTTTTTCGTCTTAACATTTCCTTGGAACAAACTAATATCCTATCTCCAATTTCTAAGGGTGCTCCCACACGACATTTTTTAAAATTTGCTCCAACCGCTCTAACTGCCCTAATAGTGCCCTTAGAGCAACAAAATGTATGACCGACCCACAATATTTTTTTAGTCCAAACATTTTCTCTGAACACACCCAAGCAGAAATTGACGACGGTTATAAAAAAAAGCGTTCTGAAAGCACTGTAACAAAAACAAGTAGAAAAATTAAATTCGACTTATTCGAATCTATGAATACCCTCCACAATGTTATCTGATAGTAATTTTCTAAAAAAAAATCCAAAAAATTGCATTACAAATTTTTTATTAGAAATATGTATATTATTTTGAGTCAAACTTTCTTTTAATCAATCAAATTTTTTTGAGTGTAAAATTTTTTTGACTGTCAACATTTTTTTTGAGGGTGCCATTTCATTAAAAAATAATAATGTGTACTTTTATTTTTGAGTGTAACATTTTTTTTTGAGTGTAAATATTTTTTAGTGTACAATTTCTTTGAGTAACAAATTACTTTGTAAAATATTTTTGTTGTTTTATACCTATATGTAATACAAAAAAAAACTATTTCACATAGGTATTTTCCTCTTTTTATATCACCATCCTCTTCTTAAAAAACCAAAAACAAATTAACATTCAATCATACACATACTTTATTTGATTTTTTCCCGTTACATACAGTTACACTAACAATAACAAAACAATAACAAATATTTACTTGTCTAACAACTAAACTGCACCCCACGACAAGAAAACAAACAACAACAAGATTTACAAATCTGGTATTTCACCATGCCCTTAAAACTTGTTTAACGAGTTTTCAACAGTTTAAGGTGAAACAAATCTGAAATTCAGTGCTTTGCTTATAACTTTTGAACCACTGAACCGATTTTGCTGAAATTCAAAACCAAACAGCCTTGGGGAACGACAAATATATATGCTAAGCTTCAGCCCCCTCAGAATTGTCATTCGAAAGTTATAGTGGTTTTAATCTTGTAAATTCGAAAAATACCCTTGCCGAAATTTACTATTTTGCTCATAACTTCTGAACCACTGGACCGATTTCGCTGGATTGCAATACCAACCTGACCCGGTAAATGTAGAACATATATGTCAAACTTCAGGAGCCTCCGTAAAGTCTTTCAAAAGTTAGCGTGTTTTCAACGGACAGACAGACAGACGGACGGACGGACGGACGGACGGACGGACGGACGGACGAACATCGCTAGATCGACTTAAAATCGATCAAGGATCATGAATATATATACTTTATGGGGTCCTAGACCAATATTTCGATGTGTTACAAACGGAATGACAAACTTATATATACCCTCTATCACTAGAGTGGAGGGTATAAAAAGAACGTTCTCAAAACGTTATTTTCGAACGCTTTACGAGCGTTTTCGAAAAGCGTTCTGAAAGCACTGTAACAAAAAAAAAAGCATTCTCAAAACGCTTTATTCGAACGCCTTGAGAGCGTTTTCGAAAAGCGTTTTGAAAGCACTTTATTAACAAAATACATGTTCGTTTCAAAATTAAATGGTTTTAAAGCAGTTTTTGCAAACGTTTTTAAATTTTTTTCGTAGTACATACAAGTATAGTATTTTTTAGATTATACTCAATTTTAAACAAATTGTTATAAAAACATTTTGTTAAATCAAATTAAATAATTTTTCCCTACCACCACATTGAAAACGCAAAATTTTGAAAACATAAAACATTTTTTTTATTTGTAAATCTATTTTAAGTTTTATTATTATCATTTATGTAAAAGAGTTAAAGCAATAGTTTCGTTATAAAATTTACAAATAATGCATTTAACTTCTACAATATGCACACTGACTTCAATAACATCTTCACGTAAATTTTTAACGTTAAAAAGTCCTATTTCTTTTGATGAAATTGGATAGACAAAATAATCGTTTATTTCATTAAAGATGTTGCCTTTTAAATATATATTATCACATGTGTGTTTAGATCGATTTGTACTAAAAATTTGGTTTACTATCATAATCAGGGTATTCACTTCAGAATTTTTTGACCCTTGCAACAGTGCAACAGTGCAATATTGCAACATTTTTTTTTAATTTTTTTTTTAATAAAATTTTTATTTTTCTATTACCTTATATATGATGAGTAGTTGCAAGAAAAGATTTGCAATTTATTTTAATATAAATACAATTGCTTTTATTCACAAAGAAACAAGCAAAAAAAGTTGCAATTGTGACATTGCGCAATTTTGCAAGACTAAAATTTCTGACGTGAATTCCATTAATATTTCCATTTGATATTCCATAATATTGCAATTTGAAAGCGAAACAGAACAAACCATTTTTACAAAAATTAGCCGCTGGCTGGCTGCAGTAAAGGACAGAATGGGAGGAAGAAAGTCCCTATAAATAAATTAGTTTACTTTTTTTATGAAGTTTACCTTTACTAAGTTTACTTTTTTTATTACATTGAATTTAATTTTTATTTTCTAAAATACTTTTAGTACTGTTTTTTCTTATTTCAATCGCTGGAAAATATCTTTATTTTTTGTATTTAAGCTCTTTATAAGTGCTTTACTTTTGGTTTTTAAAGCGCTTTCATGACTTTAAACAAAACGTTCTGAAAGCACTTTTTTAAAACGCTTTTAAAACGCTTTAAACCTAGCGTAGATCGATGTTATCATTCGGATCATCTGAAAGCGCTTTGAAGATGGTATATGGAACGCTTGTAGAACCGTCCACAGCGCTTTCACAGCGCTTTTGCGATTGTATTTTTCTGACTGGGCACCTACCCTCTATCTTTAACTGTTAAGGCGGTCCCCATACAATATTTTTTATTTTTTGTAAATGTGTTTCATTTAATCAGCTTCTACCGGCCCAGTGGTGCATCCGAGAGGGGTCATTAGTGAGACCGACCCCCATTTATTTTAACCCTCCAACATTTTTGTGAAACATATCACAGCCCCATAACCACTCCCTAAGTAGGCTTCCATTCAAAATTAAATTTTTATAAAATTTGCTCCAACTGTTATTTGTATGGGAGCCTACTTAGGGAGTGGAGATAGGAAGTAGGTATGTTTCAAAAAAAATATTGCAGGGTAAAAATAAATGGGGGTCGGTCTCACTAATGACCCCTCTCGGACACACCATTGGACCGGTAGGAACTGATTAAATAAAACAAATTTACAAAAAATAAAAAAAAAATTGTAAAGGGACCGCCTTAACAATTAGAGATAGAGGGTAGGTGTGTTCAGAGAAAATGTTGGGACTAAAAAAATATTGTGGGTCGGTCATACATTTGATTGCTCTAAGGGCACTATTAGGGCAGTTAGAGCGGTTGGAGCAAACTTTAAAAAATGTCGTTTTGTGTGGAATTTTTTTTCAAAAAATTTTAAAAATTTTAAAAAATAGTAATAATCGTTATCCCACGATTCTCCTGGACAAAAAATTTGTAGAATCGGTAGAAGTTTTACACAAAAAAATTTCAAAAAAATCGAAGAGTACAAACATTTTCAAAAATGAGATTTAAATTTTAAAACTTAAAAATCGCATACTAGAGCGCTTTTTAAGTACGTAAAAAAAAAAAAATTTTGAAAAAAAAATTTGAAATTTGGACCATTATTGAAGAAGTTATAGGTAAAAGAAGTTTTAGTAAAGGAACAAACTACCAATTTTTAAAAATTCGATATCTTTTGAACGGGTCATCAAAAAAATCTGAAAATTTACCATGAAGGAGTTTTCGAAGGGTACTAAAAACTGTTAACAAATTGGGAAAATCGAAAATAAAAAAAAAATTTCAAAGTGTCCGATTTGACATGGAATGCCCCATATATTCTTATACCCTACATAAAAGATTGGGGTATATAAAAATGTTCACATAGTACGTAACACTGGAAACCACTCATATGGTCCCAGGAAAATTTTTCAGAACCGATTCTGACAACACTTGTTCTAGAATAGGTTCTTCGGTAATCATACACTATTACACTTTAGTTATTCGGAACAAGTGAAAATTGTTGTGAAACATGTTCTCTGCAATCAAAGTTTCATTACATTTTGGTTCTCAGGAATTGAAAAAAAATTATGTGTCAAAAAAATTAAAAAATAAAATCATTTCTTGTTTTGTTAACCAACAAAAAACATGAAGTTCTCTTTTAATATCAGGATATAATCGTGAAAATTGCTAATAAAAAGGTGAGTAAGTTAAATTTTCGTTATATGGGTCGGGTCAAATACTAATAATATTATGTTTTTTATTTTAGTTTGCAGAAAATCCGTGTTCTGGCATGTCATTATTGTAAGGCCCAAAATGCAATTTTGGAGGCGCAAAAGGATATATGTGTGTTAAGAACTGTGAATACTTTATGTCAGATATGATTGTATTTATCTTTGTTTAATAAATTAATACAATTAAAAATATTCTTTAATTCTCATTTCAGTTCCAAATTTTACTTCTAGAACCGATTCCGAAGAACAAAAATATGTTCTAATTTTGCTTACAAACACCTGTTGCTTTTGGGACAATCCCTTTGTAAAAAGAATCGGTGTTGCACAAGAATTAGAACAGGTTCTAGGGAAGAATAAGTTGTTCCACAATCGGTTCTTTGCAACCGAAAATTTTGCTGGGGTATGTACTTTCTTTTCTCGTCACTTAAAAGAAAAATGAGTTCATACTTTTAAGTTCATACTTTTCGTTACCGTAAGAGAAGGATTAGTATAAGAGTCCCGATTTCTAAAATTTAAGCTAAAAAAAAGTTCAGTGAAAAAAGAAAATTGAATAAAAATAAGTTAAAGTTTTGACTCACACTCACTCACGCTTACGACAGGATTTTTCCAATCACTCACACTCACGAGCATATTTTTCCTACTCACACTAACTCACAATTACGTAATTCAATTTAAGACAACTCACACTAACGTGCACTCACACAAGCGCCACACAAACTCACGTTGACGCACACTTATGAAACTCTTATTTATATAACAAAAAAATTTTAAAATTTAAATTTCAAAAACCTAACAAATTTATCAGCAAAATTTAAAGTAAAATGTCAATTTGGATGACCGCAAAGAATTAAAAAAAAAATATATATATAAAAATCACTAAAACTCACGAAAATTTCACTCACGCCGAGCATAGTTTTCCGAATAAGTTTTACCCATGCTCACGTGAGTTAATTAAAATATTATTCACGATCACGCACGATGAATAACACAAATTCCGTGTCACCAGCGCTCCTCTATTAATAGTGTACAATTAAAGTGATGTCGGGAGAACGACTTTTTTTCTCCGTTTCGAGGAAGGGGATATAAAATTCGATTCAGCTGAATATAACACTCTCACTTGTTTGGCTTAAAAACAACTTAAAAACTAAACAATCACATGAATGACTGAGTGAATGAATGAAGTGAGTGAGTGATGTAAAACTGAGCAAAAAACACAATTCCTTAAGCGGTAGCAATTTCAATTGTCAAAATCTTTGTCAATTTTAACAATTTGACATTTGACAGAACACACACATACACTATAAAATGTGTGTAGCAGCAACTCTGTACTTACAGTGTTGCATTAACGCATATTGAAATTTAAATTAAACAAACAAAAAAAACTTGTATTCGGTACATGTTGGGTATATTGATCATTTAAGGCCTTGAATTGTCAATAAATTTAAATGCCGGTTGGTTGTTTCTTCTTTTTTTTATACAAGATTTTTTTTACACTGAAAAAAAAAATGTGATTAAGATGTGGTTGGTGTAAAATATCATACAGAGTCTTAGGGATCTACAAAACTGAGAATTTTTCCATTGAAAAAATGCCTCAAATTTTTTTTATAGAAAAATGTCTCAGAATATAATAATTTTTCTATAAAAAAAATGTCTCAGAATCTGAGAATTTTTTTACACTGAAAAAAAAAAATGTGCTTAAGATGTGGTTGGTGTAAAATATCATACAGTATTTTAGGGATCTACAAAACTGAGAATTTTTCCATTGAAAAAATGCCTAATTTTTTTTTTTATAGAAAAAATGTCTCAAAATATGAGAATTTTTCTATAGAAAAAATGCTTCAGAATTTAAGAATTTTTCTATGGCGAAAAATGTTTTATAATCTGAGATAACTTCTAAAAGAAAAATGAGAAAAAATGTCTCAAAATCTAAGAATTTTTTTTATAAGAAAAATGTCCCAGAACCTAAGAATTTTTCTGCATGAAAATGTTTTATAATGTGAGATTGTTTCTATAGAAAAAATGTCTCAGAATCTGAGAATTTTTCTATAGAAAAAATGTCTCAGAATCTAAGAATTTTTCTATAGAAAAAATGTCTCAGAATCTGAGACTTTTTCTATAAGAAAAAATGTCTCAGAATCTGAGTATTTTTCTATAAGAAAAAATGTCTCAAAATCTGAGACTTTTTCTATAAGAAAAATTTCTCAGAACCTGAGAATTTTTCTATAAGAATAGATGTCTCAGAATCTGAGACTTTTTCTATAAGAAAAATTTCTCAGAACCTGAGAATTTTTCTATAAGAATAGATGTCTCAGAATCTGAGACTCTTTCTATATGAAAAATGTCTCAGAATCTGAGACTTTTTCTATAAGGAAAATGTCTCAGAATCTGAGACTTTTTCTATAAGAAAAATGTCTCAGAATCTGAGAATTTTTCTATAAGAAAAATGTCTCAGAATCTGAGACTTTTTCTATAAGAAAAATGTCTCAGAATCTGAGACTTTTTCTATAAGAAAAATGTCTCAGAATCTGAGACTTTTTCTATAAGAAAAATGTCTCAGAATCTGAGACTTTTTCTATAAGAAAAATGTCTCAGAATCTGAGACTTTTTCTATAAGAAAAATGTCTCAGAATCTGAGACTTTTTCTATAAGAAAAATGTCTCAGAATCTGAGACTTTTTCTATAAGAAAAATGTCTCAGAATCTGAGACTTTTTCTATAAGAAAAATGTCTCAGAATCTGAGACTTTTTCTATAAGAAAAATGTCTCAGAATCTGAGACTTTTTCTATAAGAAAAATGTCTCAGAATCTGAGACTTTTTCTATAAGAAAAATGTCTCAGAATCTGAGACTTTTTCTATAAGAAAAATGTCTCAGAATCTGAGACTTTTTCTATAAGAAAAATGTCTCAGAATCTGAGACTTTTTCTATAAGAAAAATGTCTCAGAATCTGAGACTTTTTCTATAAGAAAAATGTCTCAGAATCTGAGACTTTTTCTATAAGAAAAATGTCTCAGAATCTGAGACTTTTTCTATAAGAAAAATGTCTCAGAATCTGAGACTTTTTCTATAAGAAAAATGTCTCAGAATCTGAGACTTTTTCTATAAGAAAAATGTCTCAGAATCTGAGACTTTTTCTATAAGAAAAATGTCTCAGAATCTGAGACTTTTTCTATAAGAAAAATGTCTCAGAATCTGAGACTTTTTCTATAAGAAAAATGTCTCAGAATCTGAGACTTTTTCTATAAGAAAAATGTCTCAGAATCTGAGACTTTTTCTATAAGAAAAATGTCTCAGAATCTGAGACTTTTTCTATAAGAAAAATGTCTCAGAATCTGAGACTTTTTCTATAAGAAAAATGTCTCAGAATCTGAGACTTTTTCTATAAGAAAAATGTCTCAGAATCTGAGACTTTTTCTACAAGAAAAATGTCTCAGAATCTGAAAATTTTTCTATAAAAAAATGTCTCAGAATCTGAGACTTTTTCTATAAGAAAAATGTTTCAGAATCTGAGACTTTTTCTATAAGAAAAATGTCTCAGAATCTGAGACTCTTTCTATAAGAAAAATGTCTCAGAATCTGAGACTCTTTCTATAAGAAAAATGTCTCAGAATCTGAGACTCTTTCTATAAGAAAAATGTCTCAGAATCTGAGACTCTTTCTATAAGAAAAATGTCTCAGAATCTGAGACTTTTTCTATAAGAAAAATGTCTCAGAATCTGAGACTTTTTCTATAAGAAAAATGTCTCAGAATCTGAGACTTTTTCTATAAGAAAAATGTCTCAGAATCTGAGACTTTTTCTATAAGAAAAATGTCTCAGAATCTGAGACTTTTTCTATAAGAAAAATGTCTCAGAATCTGAGACTTTTTCTATAAGAAAAATGTCTCAGAATCTGAGACTTTTTCTATAAGAAAAATGTCTCAGAATCTGAGACTTTTTCTATAAGAAAAATGTCTCAGAATCTGAGACTTTTTCTATAAGAAAAATGTCTCAGAATCTGAGACTTTTTCTATAAGAAAAATGTCTCAGAATCTGAGACTTTTTCTATAAGAAAAATGTCTCAGAATCTGAGACTTTTTCTATAAGAAAAATGTCTCAGAATCTGAGACTTTTTCTATAAGAAAAATGTCTCAGAATTTGAGACTTTTTCTTTAAGAAAAATGTCTCGGAATCTGAGACTTTTTCTATAAGAAAAATTTCTCGGAATCTGAAACTTTTTCTATAAGAAAAATGTCTCAGAACCTGAGACTTTTTCTATAAAAAAAATTTCTCGGAATCTGAGACTTTTTCTATAAGAAAAATGTCTCAGAATCTGAGACTTTTTCTGTAAGAAAAATGTCTCAGAATCTGAGACTTTTTCTATAAGAAAAATGTCTCAGAATCAGAGACTTTTTCTATAAGAAAAATGTCTCAGAATCTGAGACTTTTTCTATAAGAAAAATGTCTCAGAATCTGAGACTTTTTCTATAAGAAAAATGTCTCAGAATCTGAGACTTTTTCTATAAGAAAAATGTCTCAGAATCTGAGACTTTTTCTATAAGAAAAATGTCTCAGAATCTGAGACTTTTTCTATAAGAAAAATGTCTCAGAATCTGTTAATTTTGCTATAGAAAAAATGTCTTCGAATCTGAGAATTTTTCTATGAGAAAAACCTTCTTCGAATTTGAAAATTTTGAGAAAAATATCAAAGAATCTGAGACTTTTTTTTATAAAAAAAAATGTCTCAGAATCAGAGACTTTTTCTATAAGAAAAATGTCTCAGAATCTGAAAATTTTTCTATAGAAAAAATGTCTCTGAATCTGAGAACTTTTCTATAGAAAAAATGTCTTCGAATTTGAAAATTTTTCTATAGAAAAAATGTCTCAAAATCTGAAATTTTTCTATTGAAAAAAATATCTAAGAATATGATAATTTTTCTATAGAAAAAATGTCTTCGAATTTGAGAATTTTTCTATAGAAAAACTGTCTCTGAATCTGAGAACTTTTCTATAGAAAAAATGTCTTCGAATTTGAGAATTTTTCTATAGAAAAAATGTCTCAAAATCTGAAATTTTTCTATTGAAAAAAATATCTAAGAATATGAGAATTTTTCTTTAGAAAAAATGTCTCAGAATCTAAGAATTCTTCTATAGAAAAAATGTCTTCGAATTTGAGAACTTTTCTATAGAAAAACTGTATCAGAATCTGAGAATTTTTCTATTGAAAAAATATCTCAGAATATGAGAATTTTTCTATAGAAAAAATGTCTCAGAATCTAAGAATTTTTCTAAAGAAAAAATGTGTCAGAATCTGAAAATTTTTCTATGAAAAAAACCTTCTTCGAATTTGAAAATTTTGAGAAAAATATCAAAGAATCTGAGACTTTTTTTTATAAAAAAAAAATGTCTCAGAATCAGAGACTTTTTCTATAAGAAAAATGTCTCAGAATCTAAGAATTCTTCTATAGAAAAAATGTCTTCGAATTTGAGAATTTTTCTATAGAAAAACTGTCTCTGAATCTGAGAACTTTTCTATAGAAAAAATGTCTTCGAATTTGAGAATTTTTCTATAGAAAAAATGTCTCAAAATCTGAAATTTTTCTATTGAAAAAAATATCTAAGAATATGAGAATTTTTCTTTAGAAAAAATGTCTCAGAATCTAAGAATTCTTCTATAGAAAAAATGTCTTCGAATTTGAGAATTTTTCTATAGAAAAACTGTATCAGAATCTGAGAATTTTTCTATTGAAAAAATATCTCAGAATATGAGAATTTTTCTATAGAAAAAATGTCTCAGAATCTAAGAATTTTTCTAAAGAAAAAATGTGTCAGAATCTGAAAATTTTTCTATAGAAAACATAGTATGTAACTTTATTTTACAGTGTATTCAAAAAATCTTTTTGCATATGTTTGCTATTTGATATAATACAAGTAACAAACAGAAAAAAAACGCATACCCATATGTCTTTTCTTAATTGAAAGATGTCAATTGTCGGTAAAGTTTCTTAGCATTTTACAATGCGTTTTTTATGCGTTGCACAAGATTTTCCTTAGCTTAACTTTTCTCAAACCTACGGCTATCTGTGACATTTATCACTACCAGCTAAGCAAAAAAATAGCATCAGGCAACATTAAATTTACAAAAAAATGTGTGTCTCTCTTTTGCTCTGTCCGTCTGTCCGTCTGTCTTTCCTTCAAACAGTTGCGTGGTCTTACAAAATTTTTATTGTTCCTTGGAGGCTGCTGACATCTGCACACAAGACAAAAAGTTTAAACATTAACCAGGGCTGCATGATCTAATGTAATATTTAATTGGAAAAATATATGTTAGAAACGCACATAAATTTTTAAGTTAACGCGTTTCTTTTCCAATTATTTTATTGATATTTTTTACCCATTGTACATTAGTGTTTGATCAAATAGTTTGGCGTCAAATGATGTTTGATCAGAATTTGGTATTCGGAAGAATTTTAAAGAAATTTTGATGATGGTTGCACCCAAAAAAAAAACGTCCCATTTTACCAATATTTGACAGTTTTCCTTGTTTTTTAACAAATCGAAATTTACATTATTTTGTAATTTTAATTTTTTTTTTGTAATTTTACAAATTTCCAAGATAACTTTACAAAAAAAAATCTAGTAAATTCACGCGAATTCCTTGTAATTTTAATTGCTCCAAAAAATTGTAAATTTACAATTATATTAGTAAAAATATGTAAAATTACAAAGTTATTGGTAAAAAGCTTGTAAAATTACCAGGAATTCTCGTAAAATAGGATGTAGCAAAAAATCTAGTAAAATTACAAAACCTCCTTGTAAATTTTATCGTGTCAAAAAATTGTACATTTACAATTTTATTGGTAAAACCCTTGTAAAATTACAAAATTATTGGTAAAAAGTTTGTAAAATTACTAGGAATTTTTTGTCAAATAGGAGGTAGCAAACAAAAAAAAAAGTTACAAGTTTTTCTTTTAATTTTACAAGGTTTTTTTTGTGTGTGGATTTTAGTAGAGACGATAGAAGAAGATTTTGAATGACAAATTTAAGGGCGAGGATAAATTTAAGCAAAAATTCAGTGATCGATTACGAGACTTTTCTCGTAAAATAGGAGGTAGGTAAAATTCTCGTAAAATTACGAGGAGTTCCTCGTAATTTTGAATGCACCAAAAATTGGTAAAATAACCAATTTTATTGGTAAAAATATTGTTTTAAAACCGGAAAAATAAAAAAAAAATGGTAAACTTACAAGAAAAAATGGTAAACTTACAAGAAAAATGGTAAATATGTTTAGAAAATGGTAAATTAACAAACCAAAATGGTAAATTTACAAACCAAAATGGTAAATTTATAAACCAAAATTTTAAATTTACAAAAAAAAAAATTTGTTAAACAACATAAATCCTCGTATTAAAATCATTTTTTAAATTAACTGGTTTTTGTAAATTAACTAGAATCCTCGTAATAAATTTTTCAAAATTTTGTCAAATTTTTTTTTAAATATTTTTCAAAAAAAAAATTACAAAAATAAATTGTTTTTTTTTTGTTAAACAACATAAATCCTCGTATAACATAATGTTTGTAAAATGATTTTTTTTTTGTAATTCAACTGGAATCCTCGTTATAAAAACTTTGTTGTAAAATTACAGTTTTTTTTTTTTGTTAAATAACCTTTCAAAATGGTAGAATACAATTACGAAAATAAACTTGTAAAATTACCAATAAAACTGTAGTTCTCGTTTGAGCAAAGTACAAGATTTTTTGTTAAAAAACAAGGAATACTGTTAAATATTGGTAGAACGGGATTACAAGGCATTTTACCAGGCGTTTTACCAGTTTATTTTTTTGAGTGTAAGAATTTTTTTATAGCGGAAATTCACCCTACATAAAAAGTGTCAAACTCATTTTCCTACATAAATGCTCTGAAATGCAGACCTTTTTCTTAAAGAAAAAGAATCAGATTTTGATACCTTTTTCGAAGAATAGAAACTACATTTTTCATTTAGAAAAAGTCTAAGATTTTGAGACACTTTTTGCTCAGATTCTAAGTTCTACAGAAAAAGTCTCAGATTCTGAGACCTTATGCCAATAGAAAAAGTCTATAACTCCAAGACCTTTTTCCTATAGAAAAAGTATCAGATTCTGAGACCTTCTTTCATAGAAAAAGAGAAACCATTTTACAAAAGAAAAATACTCAAATTATGAGAACTTTTTCCTATAACAGTAATTTCATATTCTGAGACCTATTTCCTATAGAAAAAGTATCAGACCTTTTTTCCTTTAGACAATGTCTCAGATTCTGAGATAATTTTCATATAGAAATAGTTTTATACTCTTAGATCTTTTCCTATAGAAAAATTTTCAGATTCTGAGACCATTTTCTAATAGAAAAAGTCTCAGATTCTGAGATCTTTTTCTTATAGAAAAAGTCTCATATTCTGAAGAAAAAGTCTCAGATTCTTAAAAATTTTGCGCATAGAAAAAGTATTAGATTCTGAGACCCTTTTCTTGTAGAAAAGAAAAAATACCTCGAGCTATAGTAACCCCTAATCAAAATATATATTTTTTTATTTTTTTGTAGGTTGTACTTCTTAAAACAGAACAAAAAAAAAATATTTTTTTATTCCTTTGCAGGGGCCCCATAATTTAAAATTTTTTTTGGAAAAATAATTCCGCGGAAAAAAAGTTTTTGGTGAAAAAAAATTCAGCGAAAAAAATTTTTGAGGGAAAAAATATGTTTATACTTGTTAAAATATCTTTCGGTATCCAATTCTGTTCATAGATGTCAACCAGCAGCCGAATTAAAGAATTTTGTATGTTAAGGTTATGTGTAATGTCCCAAAATTTCAAGGTGTCCTTATATTTTTGTTGATATCTTTTGAACCGCTAAACCGATATTGCTCAAATACAATACCACACTTCTCGAAGCAGCAACAAGTAAATGTGTTAAGTTCAGTTATATCTGTGTTATATTTTGGCCGTGATAGACATATCAACAGATCGCTAGAATGTTTTGGAATCGATCACTGATCAGTGAATAATATTATACTTTATGGGGTCCCAAACCTATATTTCGATGAGTTACAAACAGAATGACAAACTTATATATAAAACATTCCATGTCAAATCGGACACTTTGAAATTTTTTTTTTTTTTTAGATTTTCCCAATTTGCTTACAGTATTTAGTACCCTTCGAAAACTCTTTCGTGGTAACTTTTCAGATTTTTTTGATGACCCGTTCAAAAGATATCGAATTTTTAAAAATTGGTAGTTTGTTCCTTTACTCAAACTTCTTTTACTCATAACTTCTTCAATAATGGTCCAAATTTAAATTTTTTTTGCAAAATTTTTGTTTTTTTACGTACTTTTAAAAAAAATCCAAAATATTCTTAAAAGGGCACTAGTATGCGATTTTTAAGTTTTAAAATTTAAATCTCATTTTTGAAAATGTTTGTACTCTTCGATTTTTTTGAAATTTTTTTGTGTAAAACTTCTATCGATTCTACAAATTTTTTGCCCAGGGGGATCGTGGGATAACGATTATTACTATTTTTTAAAATTTTTTGAAAAAAATTTATTGTAATTTTCCAATCTTAAAATCATTTCTACTGCTCCAATGGTGCGTCATAGAGGGGTCATTTGTAAGACCGACCCCCATTAATTTTTATGTCTTAACATTTCTTTGAATCAAACTACTACCCTATCTCCAATTGCTAAGGGGGCTCCCACACAAAACGACTTTTTTTTAATTTGCTCCAACCGCTCTAACTGCCCTAATATTGCCCTTAGAGCAACAAAATGTATAACCGACCCAAAATATTTTTTAAGTCTAAACATTTTCTCTGAACAAACCTACCCTCTATCTCTAATTGTTAAGTCGGTCCCCATACCATTTTTTTTTATTTTTTGTAAATTTGTTTTATTTAATCAGCAAACTAATACCCTATCTCCAATTTCTAAGGAGGCTTCCACACAAAACGACATTTTTTTAAATTTGCTCCAACCACTCTAACTGCCCTAATAGTTCCCTTAGCGCAACAAAATGTATGACCTACCAATAATATTTTTTTAGTCCAAACATTTTCTCTTAACACACCTACCCTCTATATCTAATTGTTAAGGCGGTCCCCATACAATTTTTTTTTTCATTTTTTGTAAATTTGTTTTATGTAATCAGCTTCTACCTGTCCAATGGTGCGTCCGAGAGGGGTCATTATTGAGACCGACCTCCATTTATTTTTATCCTCAAACATTTTTGTAAAACATACCACAGCCCTATCTCCACTGGCTAAGTAGGCTTCCATTCAAATTTACATTTTTATAAAATTTGCTCCAACTCTTTATTTGTATGGGAGGCTACTTAGGGAGTGGAGATAGGGCATAGGTATGTTTTAAAAAAAAGTTGGAGGGTAAAAATAAATGGGGATCGGTCTTACTAATGACCCCTCTCGGACGCACCATTGGACCGGTAGAAGCTGATTAAATAAAACAAATTTACAAAAAATAAAAAAAAATTGTATGGGGGCCGCCTTAACAATTAGATATAGAGGGTAGGTGTGTTAAGAGAAAATGTTTGGACTAGAAAAATATTATTGGTAGGTCATACATTTTGTTGCGCTAAGGGCACTATTAGGGCAGTTAGAGTGGTTGGAGCAAATTTAAAAAAATGTCGTTTTGTGTGGAAGCCTCCTTAGAAATTGGAGATAGGGTATTAGTTTTTTCCAAAGAAATGTTAAGACATAAAAATTAATGGGGGTCGGTCTTATAAATAACCCCTCTATGAGGCACCATTGGAGCAGTAGAAATGATTTTAAGATTGGAAAATTACAATAAATTTTTTTCAAAAAATTTTAAAAAATAGTAATAATCGTTGTCCCATGATCCCCCTGGGCAAAAAATTTGTAGAATCAATAGAAGTTTTACACAAAAAAATTTCAAAAAAATCAAAGAGTACAGACATTTTCAAAAATGAGATTTAAATTTTAAAACTTAAAAATCGCATACTAGAGGGCTTTTTAAATTTTTTTGGGATTTTTATTTTTTTTTAAAAGTACGTAAAAAAACAAAAATTAAAAAAAAAAAAAAATTGAAATTTGTGTAAATTTGAGTAAAGGAACAAACTACCAATTTTTAAAAATTCGATATCTTTTGAACGGGTCATCAAACAAATCTGAAAACTTACCACGAAAGAGATTTCGAAGGGTAATAAAACTGTAAACAAATTGGGAAAAAAAATTAAAGTGTCCGATTTGACATGGAATGCCCCATATACACCCTATCAGTGGAGAATTTAAAAAGAATAAAGAAAACTAAAATTTATAGATACAACAAGTAGAAAAAATTTTGAGTGATGCCTTATTAATGCCCTTTAAAACGTATATATATTATAAGTAAGTATATATACTTATCGTTTTTTTCCAACACGTGAATTCATGATGAAACCAATTTGAAATTTACGTTGGACCAATTTTGCTGGAATTCAATAAACTTTGTTTTAAAAGGAATTTGATTACAAAATTATTTTGCGATATTTAAAGAATATTTGATATTTTTGACTGTAAATTTTTTTTTAGAGTGATAAAAATACTTTGTTAAATCTTTTTGTGGCTTATCAATGTTTTTCAAAACGTGTTTAAAATTTTTTGTTTAATATATTCTAAAAACCTGGACCGATTTCCCTGAAAAATTATTTTCAGGAAATGCACATTTATACAAATCCAAATATTTTAGGTAAAAAGCTAATTTAACCAATGCAATTCAATATAACTCCACCAAATCTTTAAAGTTTAATTTTCCAACTAACACAAAAATTTCCTTTACACGCATTTATTTTCTTAAATCTTTGTAATCCTTAAACATTAGTCTTCCGATGGTCTTAGCAAATCACCCAAAATATATTTTAACAAACAAAAAACTCACAAAAAAAAAACAAATATGTCAGTGATGAATGTAAAATATTAAGAAAGGGATGACTGCATCAATGCACTACAGTTTTCCAGCATCTCAAAGGCTCCCACAAACAACAAACCATCACAAACAACAAAACAAATGATACTACTTACATACACACTGTTCTAGGAGGTAAAAAAATGTTGACAAAAATGGTTCAAAATTTCGACACCATTTATATTTTTAAATTCTGAAAGAATTTAAATTCCAGCTGATTTGTTTTGAATATTGAAATACTGCAGATACATACATTAAGACGTCTCAGATGTGCGCAAAGACCTATTCTGATTGTGAGACTATTTCTATAAGAAAATTAAAAAAAAAAAAAAAACAAGTAGAAAAGTTAAATTCGACTTGGCCGAATCTAAGAATACCCTCCACAATGCCATTTTTAAGTGATAGTAAATTTTCTAACATGAAAAAAATAACATTTTTGATTAGAAATATTTTATTTTGCGTAAAAACAATTTTTTTAAAGTAATTTTTGACAAAAAAAAAAATAATTTACTAAATTTTTTTTTTAGTGTAATTTCTTTTTTTTTTTTGAGTGTAAAATTTTTTTCGAGTGTATTTTATTTTTTTTAGTATAAAACTATTTTTGAGTTACAAAAATACGTTGTAAAATATTTTTGTGACTTAAAACATGTTTAACGGTTTTTGCAATACGTGGTTTAAGGTGGAACCAAACTGTAACTCACGGTTTTCTTAATAACATTTGAACCACTGGACCGATTTTGCTGAAATTCAATACCAATCAGACCAGGGAAAGGCAAATATATATGCCAAGCTTTACCAGCATCAGAATTGTCTTTCGAAAGTTAGCGTGTTTTTTATCTTGTAAATACGCAAAAAACCCTTGCCGAAATTTACTCTTTTGCTCATAACTTTTGAACCACTGGACCGATTTTACTGGATTGCAATATCAACCTGACGAGGTAAATAACAAACATATATGCCAAACTTCAGAAGTCTCTGTATAGTCTTTAAAAAGTTAGCGTGTTTTCTACAGACGGACAGACAGACAGACGGACGGATGGACATCGTTAGATCGACTTAGAATCGAGTTTTAAAATTTAAATCTCATTTTTGAAAATGTTTGTACTCTTCCATTTTTTTGAAATATTTTTGTGTAAAACTTCTATCGATTCTACAATTTTTTTGCCCAGGAGGATCGTGGATAACGATTATTACTATTTTTTAAAAATTTTTGAAAAAAATTTATTGTAATTTTCTAATCTTAAAATCATTTATACTGCTCCAATGGTGCACCATAGAGGGGTCATTTATAAGACCGACCCCCATTAATTTTTACGTCGTAACATTTCTTTGGAACAAACTAATACCCTATCTCCAATTTCTAAGGGGGCTCCCACACAAAACGAAATTTTTTCTAAATTTGGTCCAACCGCTCTAACTGCCCTAATAGTGCCATTAGAGCAACAAAATGTATGACCGACCCACAATATTTTTTTAGTCCAAACATTTTCTCTGAACACACCTACCCTTTATCTATAATTTTTAAGGCGGTCCCCAAATATTTTTTTTTATTTTTTGTAAATTTGTTTTATTTAATCAGCTTCTACCGGTCCAATGGTGCGTCCGAAGTGGGTCATTAGTGAGACCAATCCTGCAACATTTTTTTAAAGCATACCTATGCCCTATCTCCACTCCCTGAGTAGGCTTCCATTCAAAATTGCATTTTTATAAAATTTGCTTCAACTGTTATTTGTATGGGAGCCTACTTAGGGAGTGCAGATAGGGCGTAGGTATATTTTAAAAAAATGTTGTAGGGTTAAAATAAATGGTGGTCGGTCTCACTAATGACCCCTCTCGGACGCACCTTTGGACCGGTAGAAGGAGATTAAATAAAACATATTTACAAAAATATAAAAAAATTGTATGGGGACCGCCTTAACAATTAGAGATAGAGGGAGGTGTGTTCAGAGAAAATTTTAAGAAATGTCGTTTTTAAGAAATGTCGTTTTGTGTGGGAGCCCCCTTAGAAATTGAAGATAGGGTATTCGTTTGTTCCAAAGAAATGTTAATACGTAAAAATTAATGGGGGTCGGTCTTATAAATGACCCCTCTATGACGCACCATTGGAGCAGTAGAAATGATTTTAAGATTGGAAAATTACAATAAATTTTTTTCAAAAAATTTTAAAAAATAGTAATAATCGTTATCCCACGATCCTCCTGGGCAAAAATTTTGTAGAACCGATAGAAGTTTTACACAAAAAAAAATTCAAAAAAATCGAAGAGTACGAACATTTTCAAAAATGATATTTAAATTTAAAAACTTAAAAATCGCATACTAGAGCGCTTTTAAGCATTTTTTGGGATTTTTTTTTTAAAAAGTATGCAAAAAAATAAAATTAAAAAAAAAAAAAAAAAAAATGAAATTTGGACCATTACACAGGGCAAGACTTTTTTTTGCCCGGGTTCTGATAGCTAGTTTTGGGTATTAGGGGTACACTGATTTCAAATCTGGCTACCGGTTTTTTTTGGTCAGCTCCAGTTTTTGAGATATAGCTAGTGTTTGGGAATTCCCGGACTTTTCAATTTCCCGGGAAACGGGAAAAAAATAATTTATTTCCCGGGATTCCCGGAAATCCCGGGAAATTTTCATTATTAATATAAATCATAAAAAACATTAAAATTTTACCAACTTTTTATTAAAAACAGTTTTATTACAGATAAACAAGTAATTAAAACATAAAAAATCAAAAAATAAAATTTAAAAATCCTGAAATACAATAAAACAAACATTGGCGTAGGAAGCCAACATTTCTGGGGGGGGGCTAAAACCCCCCTAGATTTTTTTTAATTTTTTTGGTATTTTTTTTTTTAATAGAAAAACCTAGACCTATTCCTGAAGAGTTCCCTTTAACATGCGTCTAGGTGTCCTAGAAACGAATGCCCCCCGAAAGCGGTTAAAAATTCATATTTTTTTTTTTTTAATTTTGATTCTGTAGATTTTTCGGAAATTTAGAACTTTTAGATATGTTTTGAGAATGAAAGATTTTTCATGTTTTTCCTATAATAAAATCATTAGATTACTAGGATTTTTTTTAAGAAAAGTTCTGATGATTGCAAAATTTGATGATTATTAGTCAAAATTCTCAAATTCTTTCTTTCAAGAACTTTTGTCTATAAAAAACCCCTTAGAATTTAGAAACTTTTTTAAATCAAAGAGTTAAAATGTTTTCCTGAAGGTAAAACCCTAAGATTTGGTAAAGTTTTTATTACTGCACTCAAAATAATTACTCTGTTAAATACTCTGTAAAATGACTGTAATCTCAATTCGACAGATATTTGACAAAGTTATCTGCCGAAATACAGATTTAACGAAAATACTTTGTATTTTCTTGTGACCGAAAAACAAAATTGTATCTGTAATTTTACTTTTTTCTTTGTAATCTCTATTTTAAACATAATAAATAGGGCTTTTTTTGTTACAATACAGATTTTAGAAAAATACTTTGTTTTTTTCTCGTAACCAAAATACTAAATTTCATCTGTAATTTTACTATTACTCTGTAATACGGTTTTCAAATTAAAATCTCTTTAAAAAACGTGCAAGTATTTCAACCCCTCTTTAAAAAACTTCTTAAAATGCAACAAAATATGCTAAATTTTACTAGGTGTAGTGCAAAATTGAAGGAACTCGTAATTTTCACAAAAAAAAGTTAATTTACAATTTGGAAGCATTAAAGCGGGCAAATTTACATGAAATTTGCATTTCCCAATTGTCAAAACAACTTGCACATTAAGGAAAAATTTATCAGGAATCAAATAGGGACCATTGTGTAAAAGCCATATCAAGCGCATTTAAAAGATATACAATAAAGTCAAGGCATTCTTAAACGATTTCCCTTTAATTTTATAAAAGTGTTTACTGGAATGACCCCGCTCAAATGGTGAACTGAAAATGAGAAGTTTATTAAAAAAAAACCGTGAGAACAACCAGCGAGTTTATAAATAATTTCTACAAAGTTAAATATTCGCGTGCGAAACATTTAAGCGGGCGCATTTAAATTATAGCATTTGACTTTATTTTATGTCAAGTTATTACTATCCATGCTTCCTGGTAAAATTCTGGTCGCTTTCATCAACATTTTACATATAATTCTGTAAATCTACAGTTTTTTTATCGAAATCATTTTACAGAGTTTTCTTCGTAAAATAACAAAAAATCTTGCTGGTTGGAAATCTATGGTATTTTCTGCTGGCTCAGCAGAGTATCTCTGTAAATTAACAGAGTGATTATTTTGAGTGTGACAAATACATCAGATTCATATAAAAACTTTTTTCAATAATTCAGACTATTTTTCAATGGGAAAAACTATTAGATCTTATATAATAATCATTACGAGTCCTTAACTCATTGAATAAGCATAACGAGTCATAAAGACTCATTACATATTATTATTATTATTTATTGTTGCAAAAATTAATGAAATCATTAAATTATTTAAAAAAAAATTGTGAATGATTAAAATTCTGGGGGGGGCTAAAATTATTCTGGGGGGGGGGGGCTAAGCCCCCCCCAGACAGGGCTATCTACGCCTATGAAAACAAAACAAAAAAAATATTGAAACTTTTTCCCCCACAAAAAATCGCAAAAAATAGCTAAAATCGCAAAAACTTTAAAACTGCGTTATTCAAAAAACTAATATAGTTGGCAGCACTTTTAATATTTGTTCTGGAAATGTAAATTCTAGGTTCAAAATTTTTTTATTTTTTGACAGTCTAGCAAAATTATCAATTACCGACGTATATTTTTTGACTTTTTAAGTTTTTTCATGATATTGTCATACTTTTTACACTTGGTCAGTATTCCTATGAATATATATTTGCACTGTTCTTCCAAATAGAAAAACTAAAAAAATAGCAAATGTAATTGTACCTGTATGTAAAAAAAATATTAATAATTAAATTTAAATAAATGTTTTTTATATAAAATGGTTTATTTTATAAAATTCCCGGATTTCCCGGGAAAAATTAAAAAAATTCCCGGGAATTCCCGTCAGTCTTTTCCCGGGAATTCCCGGGAAATCCGACCCGGGAATTCCCGGACCCCAAACACTAGATATAGCCTAAGGAAACTTTGAAAATAGGCTGTTTTTGTCATGTTTGTGAGTCTATATTTACCGACACTAATCTTACATCGAAAAAGTGAATGACGATCTTAGGTATGTTGGATATGCTGATTCCAAAAATGCTCTTACTTGTATTGAGTCATCTTTAGTTTTTAAGATATCGCTAAAATAAAATTTTTAAATTTATGACCTCTTTAATTTTGTCTGGATATTTATGCCCTTTTTAACAACTCGAAAACTAAAGCTGCCAGAAAAAAGCTAATACCAGTTTTGGAATGCTGGCATCCAATATAGTTATGTTCGTGTTTAAAACTGAGGAACTACAATTTTTTTGGAAATTATAGCCAAGCAAAATTGGTAAAAACGCACTTTTTCGACTCTTTTAACAATGATTTGCTCGCGAACGCGATCTGATGGAAACAATTGGATAACAGATTAGGAATCAGCACACTAAAATCCATTTAAATCAGTTGTCAAAGGTCAGGCAAATTGAAAAAGTTAAAATTTTGTGAACCTGTGTTATTGAAGAAGTTATGAGTAAAAGAAGTTTGAGTAAAGGAACAAACTACCAATTTTTAATAATTCGATATCTTTTGAACGGTTCATCAAAAAAATCTGAAAATTTACTACGAAAGAGTTTTCGAAGGGTACTAAAAACTGTAAACAAATTGGGAAAATCTAAAAAAAAAAATTTTTCAAAGTGTCCGATTTGACATGGAATGCCCCATATACTTTATGGGAAGTACCGGTGGGCATCCTAGTATGATATAAAAATGGCAATATCTCGCAAAAACGATCAGCATGATCACTTTTTTCACCTTCAAGAACACTGTGCACACAAGTATAAAAGGCGCCATATAAAATAATAGTGGTTAGTGGCAATGGTGTTGAATAAATGTGAAAAGTTTACGTTTTTTTTTGCGTGAAAATTGCTTTCAAGACTGTTTTTTGAACAAAAGGGAGTACGAAATTCGCGTAAATGCGTTGCTAGAAAAGAAGAAAGAAAAACTGAACAAAAAAATAAGCAATTTAACATAATGACTAGGGATGAGATTTTCATGCACTAAAAAATCGAAAATATGCGCTTAAAATATGCGCTAAAAAATTCAAAATATGCACTAAAAAACCTAGAAATATGCACTAAAAAGTAAAAAGTGTGCAATAAAAATCTTGTTTTCATAGGAAAAACTTCTTAAAAATCTAAAAATAATGCCGGGTTTAAATAGTAATATTTGAAACTTTATATAAGAAAGATTTTTGTTAGAAATTAAGACAATCTATAAAAAAATTAAGAAGACAAAATATTTTTTCTTATTTTAAAAATAAATTTTTAAAATTCAAAATAGTTTTTGTAACAAAAAAAAAAATCAATTTGTGATTTTGCTAATTTATGCCAAAATATGCAAAAATATGCACTTAAAAGTTGGAAATATGCACAAAATATGCAATTTAAACCAAAATATGCAAAAATATGCATTTTCACCAAAATATGCAAAAATATGCAAAAACAAATCGATGCCATTTTAACGCAAATTTCTTGATTCGGAAACATAATTGGTCGATATCGATTTTACACTATCGACAAAAAACATGCATTTGCATGGAAATCTCATCCCTAATAATGACTATTAAATGAAATCCTGCTGCAGCACGTTTTAATATGTTAGCACTGTTTTTTTTTTTTGTTTGGTGGGGGGGTGCATAAAGAAATATGTTCTTCTGTAAGAAAGGAAAATTTTCATTTTACTATTTTGAAACTTCAAAACTATATATAAACACATTCGTTTGAAAAAGGGGAGTAAAAATTGCATATAATATGATAAAAAGTTTTTCTTCTTTCTTCAATGAAGGACATTCCAAGGACGCTTATAAAATGCGTTTCTTAACTTTTTACTTTGCCTGCAGTGTTGATGATTATTTGAACATGTTCTATCCCTAGAACGATTTTTTGAAGATTTATAACATATCCTTAGGGTTTGAATTGAAGCACACATACTTACAAACAGGCAGGAGACTTTTTTTCTTTTCTTATTCTACCAGGCAAACGTCAAAAGCTTTGGCATTCGAAAATGATGATAGTACAGCTGCTTATGGCATTTTGGTAGAATTTTCTTTTTTTTGTTGCTGTTTTAGGAAGGCACCATAAATGGATTCTTGTGGAATACTAATAAAGTTTTCTTAAACAAATATCCTGTACACAAAGCAAAATGAAGGGAATACAAAAGCAAAAAAAAAAAACTAACGTTCCCTTGTTTTGCAATGACTTTATGGACGTCTAATATCAACATATTGTAGGGAGTACAGTGGGACGAAAAAACATGAAAAAGCTTAAACATACGACGACGGTGTGACACCATAGTCTAGGATATATTTTGTAACACAGCAGGATTCATCTTTTGAGTAATACTGTGCAATCCGAATTTGTATCTAGAATGAGATCCAAACAAATGGGATAAGTAACTACACCATTTACAGATGTAATTCGTAAAAGATCAATTGTAATTCGAAAATTCTTCAATTTGTAATTCTTAAAAGATAAATTGTAATTCGCAGAATATCATTTGTAATTCGTAAAATATCAATTGTAATTTGTCGAAGATCAATTGTAATTCGTAAATGATCAATTGTAATTCGAAAAAGATCAATTGTAATTCGTAAAAGATCAATTGCAATTCGTAAAAGATCAATTGTTATTCGAAGATTCCAATTGTTATTCGAAAAAGATCAATGGAAATTCAATTGATATATAGCCGATTATCCGCAGTCTCGTTCTTGGGAACGCTGGTCAACAACAGACTTAGGCTGGATTCCTCAATGCTCCGTTATAAAATAACTCTCCGTCAAATTTAACTTTTTTTTTTTTAAAAAGTCCTTTTTGGCAAAAACCCCAATTTTGAGGCTCAAAGTGGAGACAGAAGATAAACTCCGATCGGAGTGATATTTTGCACGTGAGTTACCCTTAGGGGACCGACACTTTTGGCGGGTATTAGAATTTGATCAGAGAGAAAAGCGCAAAAACGAGCCACCCTATTGTCCAACTGCCACCTTGATAAGGGATGCCGCTAGAGGCAGAGGAAGCTTTCGAAAGGATCTTGCGTAGGCGACAGGTCCCTGAAAAGTTTGACTCCGCCACAAAATTATTTTCAGGACTGTCACTTTGCCGTCCTTATAAAAATTTTAAACCTGTTCATATAGGCTTTATAAGCAGACCAGTTACCTGATCACACACAGATCGTAAGTTGGCAATGTCAGAGTTCCATCAAGCAGGTTTACTCTTTCCCCCCTAATGGTGGGTTTGCATGCAGTTGATATCGCAACACTTAATGCCCCTGTTAGCGTGTTTATGGCATCTTCAATGTCCTACATGTTGTTTGTAACCGGAGAAACACTTGGGATAATTCGTGAGAGAGTATCGACATGCAGCTCCCACTTTGTTCTCCTTCTATACAGATAAGTCAATTTCCCCTGACTTCCCACGTTGAGAGAAAATTCTATATACAAGTGATCTGAGAATGAACATTCACTCGAACCCCTCCACTCCCCTATCATATGCGAGTGCTTTCGCTTATTAGAGTAATGTCGAAATGCTGACGTTTGGCTTACCTGTGTCTGCCGTGTATAGCGTAAAGTCACTTGTGTTGAGTCCACACACCTGATCCTCAGATATCCAACACCCAGAAAAGTTTTACAGTAACTATTTACGGTTATTCAAAAAGTTTTTAGTTAAAGTTGTTTTAAACGTTTTATCGTTTGTTTTTCAAGGAAAATAAAATATTGAATGATTTATACAGTTGTAAAAACAATAAACTACAAAAGTTACGGAAAAATATTTTTATCAGTTAAATTATTTGCGACTGATTATTCCGTATAATTTTACAGTAGTACGGTTTTTGTAGTTTGTTATTTAAAAAATTTTATTTTTACTTCATAAAATAAAAAATGTAAACAGTTAAAATAACTGAAATATCGTTTGTTTTTACGGAATGTCTAGTCATTTATTAACGTTCAAAAATAACTGAAAAAATATATTGTTTCAAATGAAATATAAGTAGTCCGTTTTTTAAAAGGAAAAACGATTGTTTTAAACGTTTTTTCAGTTGAATTTACTTACAAAATATTTTGAGTGAAGGTTTCTAAACCAGTATCAATTCCTCCCCACTCTTTGCCATCCGGAGGAGCAGTGCAGCGGATGCTGCTTGGGAGTGGTAACATGCGGTCTTCATTTACCAGAGCCCCTGGTTTAGTGCCACAGGGTGAGTAAGTGCCCTTGTTGTCCCCGCGATAGACACGAAGGTAGATCTTTCCGAACTCGTAATAGATCTACCCCCATTTCCTCCGAAGTGACGCCAAGGATTGTTCGTTAAGAACAACGGCTAACCTTCGTGATCGTCCTTCAGGTTCAGCAACCTTAACTACTTTCCAATCATGGGTCAGCAGTTGGGAATTGCTGTTTTGAAGAATCTTCAAAATCTCCGTGGGTTCGCATGGCACAGCTGGTATTTTAGCCGTGATCCTAGGCCTTTGGGAACCTCATTAAGAGGAACTGCCTGTAGTTCTTGTACAACACGCAGAGCGGCCATCCGCACAAGCTATAAGCTTGACATGACCCTGAAACCAGACCGCATCATCGCATTGGGGAGGTGGACCTGTATCCTGTTCCAGAATCTTCAAATACACTTCCAACATCTTGTGTTGGACTTATTCCCAGTTCTCTGGGGAAATGGTCCCGTCTGCGATACTCCTATCTACAACAGCCCATATGAACCTCACTGTAGGACTTATGTAGCCAAGTAGGCGCGTACATAGGACGTTTTGTCCTGGAATGCTGCTTCTCTTCCTCAGATCTCTGCCGTTTAGGCACTGTAACAGCAGGAGGCTGAACGCATTGTAGCTCTTTGATTTAAGGTCTTGCCCACTCGACTGAGCGCATCTGTTGGCTTTTTGCCAAGCTAACGAAAACTATATAGGCGGACGCCTGGTTACAAAAGACCGTTTGGTGGATGTGTTGTGCCGTGGGACCGTAGAATTGCCGGAAGAGGCAGAGGTAGGCTCATTAAAGGAACCAGGAGCATTCTCCTTTTGTCCTTTTTGTGCAATTGGCACATGAGAAGCCTTAAAACTGCCCGATTTAGTCAGAGTTGCCCCTTTGGCAACCTAGGAAGGGGGTTTCACTGATTTGCTGTCAATCAGGGCTTGGGCAGCCTTAGAGGTACTGGGTTTCGAAGAACCCAACGGTACCCCCTCGATCACCCTGAGGTTTAGACTGAGGACCCTGTTTTTTGTTACAAGGGATCGACCCGTCCATGTAGTTTGCCGATTAGTCAAGCCCGGTGGAACCACCTAACTAATCGGGGTTGCAGTATCAGACAAATCACCACGACCTGTCACCTTCATCGTGGGACTTGGGTCACCGGAGATTATGAAGCTCCATGCCGGATACTAAGGGCATGAATTGCCGTCGAATATTAAAAAAAATATATTGAGGGTTTTTTTGCATTTTTAAGCTTCTGCCAGAATTGATTCCTGCCGCCAAATCTGAGTACAGGCGCAGACCATCAAGGCGCCCAATATGAGAAACAAAACGCCGATGGATTTAACGGACAGACATACAATGGAGTACATGGCTTTTAAACAAACCAACGGACGTATCCCACCATCTGTCCTTAACATAGGGTCCAGAGAATTAGGGTTGACAGACGCTGACTGACACTGTTGGCAGGGGAAGGCAATTCTTAGTTCGTGCTACTCATGAGCACATCTGGCATGGGTGCCCCTTTCAGGAGTAATCTACAGCAGCAGAATCACTCCTGCCAGCTGGTCCTGCAATGAGTCCTTGTACTTATGCTTCCGCATTTTTAATCTATCGATTCCTATCGCTTGACGATGGGATGATGGAAAAAGTGAACTTTTCTCAGATAAACGTGTTTACTGATAGTTCGAAAACCGAGACAGGCACAGGAAATTAGGTGCACTGCATAGAGTTAAGTTTTTATGAAACTTATCGCTTAGAGAATGATTGTAGCATTTTTAAGACAGATTCTACAGCGATATTTCTTTTTTTATCGACAATCAAGCGGCTTTAAGGGAGTTAACTACGGATAATATCAATTGCAAGGTAGTCAGCCTCTGCCACAGAGAACTAAAAGTTCTCAGAGAGCAGCAAAATATATGCCTGTGCTGGGTGCCTGGGCACAAGTATATTTGAGGAAATGAGAAAGCGGACGTGCTGGCGAATCCAATCTCCAAACAAGTGCATAAATAGAAGGACGACTTCAAATGACAGCATGCATACAAAGATGCTACCGGACGAAGAATCACAACAAAATTCTTCTGCACATGGATAGAAGACAGTTAAGAACAGTAATAAACCTTATCATTATAGATGTCAGACGATAATTGCAGATGGTGCAATGAATCTGTCGAGGACAGTTTTCATTTCTTATGTGAATGCCTAGCTTTATCATGTAGGTGATTTAAATGCTTTGGTGCTTACGTTTTTCAGGACTTTCAGGACCTACAGGGCATAAATCCTTGGCTACTAATGTCATCCATTAAATTGTCGAAATGAGGAACATAGTAATTCCTTTTTAAAGTTAAGATTAAATAAGACTGAGAGGAAGAAGGAGAACAGGAATTATAATGGGCCAAACCGTGGCTTCTATGGATGTCATCCCCAAAAACTTTTCGTTTTTGGGATTGGCGTCATCCTCACTAACCCAAGCTTACGCATCGCGCAGTTTGACGAACCGTTGTCAATTTCTGCTTGGTTAAAAATTCCGTAGGGGAGAAATGGGGACTCAAATCTCATTTTTTATATAAATAGGTATTTTATTAAGGGCGCCAGTAATAATATGTACATATATACAGGATCGCCTAAATATTATCTCAAGGCATAATTTATACATGTATACATTTTTGAGATATGATATCACTCTTTAGGCAGCCAAGTGCTTGATCTCTCAAATGGCATACCACATCTTAGCCGCTTCAATATTCATTCCGTGATGTTGCATAAATTATCGCAGTCTAGATAAAGTCTAGTCCCACCGTTTAGCTTGATGACACACTCACTAGCACAGCATCTTACAAATAAAACTGGTTGTTATAGTCGTAGTTAGTGGAAGCCTTTTAAAACTAGTAGGGGAGTATTTTTCCAACAATTGTGCGTTGCATCAAGATTATACTCCTACTCGTAAAAATACATTTTGTGTTTTTTTTTTGCTGAATTTTCTTTTGCAAAATATTATTTTTCCCTCCATATAAATGATGGGTAAAGAAAAAGAAAAGTCATTTCTGGTAGTTCAACTGCCTTTAGAAATAAACGTCCTTCGTTATGCAGTAGTAAACATTTCACATTTTGAAATTTTTGTTCCCCCAACTTGATTAAGCATGTTGTGTAATACTGATGCAGGATGCTGATGGTGCTGCTGCTGTGTGACCTGTTTGTCCTCTAACAGAAAATGTGAAGAACAAAAAAAAAGATGAAATATTTTCTATATTTATTTTTTGCTTTCAAGCCCCATGGCTGGGTCTTTTGTGTGTCTGTGTGTGTGCAATATTCTTTCACATGCACGAAAAAACAACATTTTGTATGCGTTGCCATTATGGCGCTTGCATGCACAAATACATACAAACACACACACATTATACATTCGCCATATTACCACATTCAATCTTTTGCAGTTAGTCGTAGAAAAACTGTGTGTGTTTGCTATTTTTTTTTTTTTGGTTGGTGTTTACTAAATGACAGGACTTTTTCTTAAAACATCCTCATTGAAACGTCGCCTGGGCGTCATTTAGCTTAGCTCAACTGACGCCGTTATCCTTAAGTCCTTTCATATATTCCTGCCTGGCTGCCGCCTCTCTCTCCCTAGAACGTTCTAATGGTGTTTTGCCCCCTCTGTGTGGAAAATTTCGGCAATATTTCATTTCATTTTAAAATTTTGCCGCTTCATTTGACATCAAATTGTAATGCGTTTTTCTTAGCACACTCACACAGTCTCACACACACAAACACACACACACAAACTACTTGTTTAGTTTAGCATCATATCTCATGTCTTTGTGCATGTTTGTGCATGCACAGTATTTTGCTATCATAATTTTCAAGCAGCAGTAATGTTGTTTTTACTTTTTTTTTTTTTTTTTTTTGTTATCCTTCCCTCACATTCTTAATGAGGGACTTTTAGTTACACTCAAAGAAAATAGGAGATATATATATTTGTTTACACACAGAAGGGATCCTAATCAATAAATTTTGTAACACACCTCGGTCGAACCAAATTTAACCTCAAGTTGCGAACACTGTTAATGACTTTCTTGATTATGAATCTGGGGTGCCCACAAATACATTTCGACGAAAATGAAAATCTTTGCCAGAGCCGTTTTTGAAAAAATCGCTGTCAAACGTCCAAAAATTTACACTTTAAGCTTATCTCGAAAACGATGAGAGATATGATAAAAATGACTTAAGACCAAAATTGTTTCCCGAAAAGAATATTTTTTTCATAAATTTTTAATTGTAATTTTGTGTGTTAATAACTCGAAAAGGAAGGAAATTTAAATAGTATGTAATTAATTTAAGCTACAGGAATTTTTCAATCACGCATACTCACGATCATATTTTTTTCTACTCCACTCACTCACAATCACGTGAATAAATTTAAGACAACTTGCACCCATGTGCCCTCACACAAGCTTTACTCATACTAACGTTGACTCACGCTCACGAAACTCTTTAATTTAATTTTAAATCTTAAAAAATTTTTACAAAAAAAAATTAGGTAAATTCAAAGTTTAGTCAAATTTTTCAATTTTTTTGTTTACTTTTTTCGGGACGAAATAATATATATAATAATAACACCGCTCAACAGTCATTTTCCGGTTTGAATTCTGGTGATCAATTTTAGTAGACTTTGATCTCCTGATTCCAAATCTGTACTCCAAATTTTTCCATCACGTCCAGATTTTTAGTTATTCACGGTTACAAATGCGAAAAATGACGATTTTTGCATTATTTGAAAGCCAGCACAGCAGCCATTGAGTGGAATACAAATCTGGTATAAAGCGCAAAAGTATAATTTGTCTTTGGTCTCCAACATAGAAAACAATTTTTTTCTAATTATTGCGTTTGGTTGGGTTACAATTGCGTTTTAAAATGACTGTTAAAATTATCATTTTTGTAAAAAAGATAAGGTAGGTACCTTCGTTTTTTTTTTGATATTTTTCAAAGGAAAACTAAAAAAATAAATATTTTACAAATTTAAGTTTTCTGTGTTATTTTTCGTACAACACCCGGAAATATCTTTAATGGGTTTAAAAGTCTATAAGAAAGAATGAACTTTTGCCTAAATTTTGGTCTCATCACAGTAAAGATTGATCGTCTGGTTTTTGTTTAAGAGCCTTTTAAAAATGGTGCTTTTTCTAATTTTTTTCACAGTTTTTTTTTAAAATTCATGTTTGGCCAATAATTGTGCAACAACTTAAAATTTTTTTGATCATATATTTGAGATCGTAGTTCAATTCTACTCTAACGCTTTATACCAGATTTTTATTCCACCCAGTGGCTGTTGTGCAGGCTTTCAAAAAATGCAAAAATCGTTTTTTTTTTTGCATTTTCAACCGCGAGTAATTAAAATTCTAGACGTGATGGAAAAATTTGGAGCACAGATTTGGAATCAGCTAGTCAAAATCTTTAAAAATTTTGTATCAAACTTCAAACCGGAGTCAAAAACCTTCGATTTTTTGAGCGGTGTAATAATTAAATTAATAATAATATTATTGAAAGAAAATATAAAGAGAAAATTAATCACGCAATAAAACTTACCCTGGACATTTTTTTCCACTCACACACAATGAGTTTAATTCACACTCATGCGTTATCACTCGTGAACCACTCACTAATGTGCTCATGTACCCATCACTGCACCATTTCCAATTGTATCTTAAACAAGTGAGAGTGTTAAATTCGGGTGTACCGAATCTTTTATACCCTCCAACACGTTAAAAAAAAACAGGGGGGGCTTTTTTTTTGGGAGGGGGGGTACGGCGGTGGGAGACAACCTTCCTGGATCCAGCTGCAAGACTTTGAACTTCTTTTGATATAAAAATGTTTCGTTTGCTGCAAAAGTACAAAAGAGATTGGTTTAGTTCTTAAGAGGGAAACTTTTTTCCCCCTGATCCGATTTTGCCCATGTTCGAACTTAACCAGCCCAACACCATAAGACATATTCGTGCTAAGCTTCAGGGATCTAGCTCTTTCACTTTGGACTGTATCGTGTCTTCCACAGACGGACGGACATCGCTAGAATGTCTTAGAATGGATCACTGATCAATAATATATGTATATGAGGCAAATGTCCAGCGAAAAAAACATGTGTACCGTAAATTTCTGAATAGGTTGTATGGATAGCCCTATATGGAGCTAAAAAATTGCGTTTTTGGTTTTTCAATTTTTCAAAAACAGGGCTTAGGAGTCGTGGTCAAATATTGGAAAAATTGTCAAGTTTGTGTCGAGTTGCCTTGTTTAAATATTTATCAAATTAAAACGGAATGCACCACAATTTCAAAAATTTATATTCTTATATAGTTTTGTATGGGCTATCGATTAAAACTGTTTTTTGAAAATTTTCAGAACCCGTTCTGAAATTTGCCATTTGTTAAAAAAGTCAATTCATAAAAAATCCGGCCACTTTTTTTTTTTTTAAAAATATATTTTTAAGATCCATCCACACAAAAAAATTCAGAAACACGTTCTTCGTTTTTTTTTTAAGAAAATCGCATTTGAATTTTAAATTTCATAACAAGTTTGTAATTTGCTTGTATTTTCTTGTTTTAACGTTGCGAATGAGTAATATTAATTGCATAAATATTTCTCATACGCTCTGTTGAAACAAGAAAATACAAGCAAGTTACAAAATTGTTATGAAATTTAAAATTCAAATGCGATTTTCTCGAAAAAAATGAAGAACGTGTTTCTGAATTTTTTTGTGTGGATGGACAAACATCTAAACTTTTAAAATAAAATTAAAAAAAAAAGTGGCGGGATTTTGATAATTTTTTAAAAAATAGAAAATTTCAGAACGGGTTCTGAAAATTTTCCAAAAAAATAAAAAAATTTAATCGATATCCCATACAAAACTATATAAGAATGTAAGTTTTTAAGATTGTAGTGCATTCCGTTTTAATGTGATAAATATTTAATCAAGGCAACTCGCCACAAATTTTACCATTTTAATCGATAGCCCATACAAAACTATATAACAATGTAAATTTTTAAGATTGTGGTGCATTCCGTTTTAATGTGATAAATATTTAACCAAGGCAACTCGCCACAAATTTGACAATTTTTCCACACTCAAAAAAATAAAACTGTAAAGTTAACAAAATTGTTTTTGTTAACTCGAGTTTACTGGCTTTTTAGCAAATTTTTAGTTAAAATCAGCGTTTTAACTACTTTTTTTAGTTAAGTTCAATTTACAAAAATACTAGTTTTGTACAAATTTTGAATTAATTTTTTTGTTGACTTTAAAACTGAGTTTACGAATTTTTACTAATTAATTTGCTGATTTTTTGTAACATTTTTGTGTAGCCTCCTATGCAAATCTTATAAGTCCTACTTAAGTTGAACTTAATGCTGTGAAAAAAATAAGAAAAAATAAGTGAAGTGTTACGTCCAAATTCATAAAAAATTAAATCGTTTTATAACAGGTTTATTAATCAAATTTCCATACAAAATTTGTTGTATTAACCTCTTATTAACCTTTTTTAACTTTTATGAATTTGAACGTTAGTGTTTAAAACCAATATTTAACAAACTTAAAATTTTTTACAAAAAGTTTAGCTGAATTCAACTAATAAAAAATGTTACGAAATTTTCAGCTGAATTTTTAGTTAAAATTACGGTTTTTTTTTTTAACTAAATATTTTTTGTTAAATTAACTAGAAATTTAGTAGGTTAAAAATCAGGTGTTTTTTTAGTTAATATTAACTAAATTTTTTGCTAACTTTACAGTTTTTTTTTTTTGAGTGCAATATTTGACCACGCCTCCTAAGCCCAGTTTTTGAAAATTTGAAAAACCAAAAACGCAATTTTCTTAGTTCCATATAGGGCTATCCAAACAACCTATTCAGAAATTTACGGGACACATGTTTTTCTGTAGCGGGACATTTGGTGTGGAATGCCTCATATAGAGTAAAAACTGATTACATCCATTTATATATGATCCATATTATATTTTTATCAAAGGAGACATGTTTTGATCTATTTCAATTTGTAAACGGGTAAATATGTGTTGAGTGCGTAATTCAGATTTTTTTTTTCAGTGTTTCAGTTTATTTTAATTCACATTTTTTATTTCATATTTTATTTACTTTAAGTTGGGAATATTTTCAACATTGATAAATAGTTTTGTTTTTTGTGAACGAAGGTTGGTTGTTATTTCTTTTTTTTTTTTTGAATGGAATTGGTATAATGTTTCTCGTTTGGGTGCTTTGTGGCATAAAATTAGTAAATATGCAGTCTAAAATGTAAAATTGTTTATTATAAAAAAAAAAGTAAAATAAACTCAATTTTTCTTACAAGGATTTGTAAAAATATTAACCTTGAATGTCTTTCAAAAATGTCTTAAATATGATTTTAAAGATTGCTATTGAAATCTATTGAACAAGCAAAACGGATCACGTAGAAATTACAAGATCCGAAAAAAATTTAAAAATAAAATTTTTTAACATTTTTTATTGTTTTTTATTAGAAAAGTGATAGCGGACCTGTCGTAGGCTTTTTTCCTTGCTAATTAAATAAGACCAGTCGAATAATTTCAATATTTTCAGATGAGTTTTTAAATCATGGTGTTTGCTGTCGTGATTTGTCTGGCCCCTGCTTGGGCGCCACTTGTTTGAAAATGTATATTTTTCCATAATAAGATCCAGGACCAAATAAAGGTTATAAAAAATCGATTTTGTATACATATATGCAATTCTTAATATGCAATTCTTAATATCCGTTTGTGGTTTAAGTATGATTAGATGGGGATCAATCTTGTATGACACAAGATCACTGCGGCCACGGGCCTGTATGGTTGTCCCTAGGACAATCGAGAGCTCGGTGTTGAGGCAATTTTGTTGCCAAGACGTCGTTGCAATTAGTGTGCGATTTCTTATAGAGGGTAAAGTGGTAGAGACTATTGTTGTATCTGCCTATCTGCCATACGATTCTATTTATCCCCCGCCTTCTGAGGAGTTAATTAGAGTCCTACGATACGCGAAGGCCAACAACTTGGGGTTGATTATTGGATGCGATGCCAATTATCAGCATATCATCTGGGGTAGCACAAAGTGCAACTCTAGAGGTGGAACTTGGTAAGCTGAGAAAAAGTTCAAGAAAGCTTCTGAATAGAGCCTTAAAATCTCGAAAGGATGCTGACTGGAACAATTACCACCTCATGCAAAAAGAATATAAGAAAAAAGTGAGGGAAGCCAAACTTGAGTCTTATAGGACTTTCTGTGAAGAGGTAAATGGTACGAGGGACACGGCAAGGCTCTGTAAAATCTTTCAAAAAGATAGTTCAGCGAAGCTTGATTCCCTCAGAAAGCCAGATGGTACCTACACAAACAACCAACAGGAGGTCAATGATATTCTGTTATCTACTCACTTTCCAGGATGCAAAGTGACAACGATAAATACAGATATTATTGAGAGTCCTGTTGGTAATACTACTTGTAGGAACTGGTATATATCATCTAGGGTAGTTTCTGAGGAATCGATCAGGTACGCCTTATCTTCCTTTGATAACTATAAATCCCTTGGACCAGATGGTGTATATCCTATGATGTTGAAGAGTGGTGGAGATACCCTAGTGAAGTTTCTTAAAAATATCTTCAGAGCCAGCCTGGCTTATGGGTATGTTCCATCATCTTGGTGCGATGTCAAGGTTGTTTTTATTCCCAAACCTGGGAAGGAGGACTACACCTTGGCAAAAAGTTTTAGACCAATCAGTTTATCATCCTTTCTACTGAAAAGTCTTGAGCGAATGGTTGAGAAATTCATTAGGTCAGTAGCATTAATCGAATGCCCCCTAAATAGTCAGCAACACGCGTATCAGAGTGGTAGATCTTGTGAGTCGGCACTTCACGATCTTGTGGTCAATATTGAGAAGGGCATTGACAAACAAGACTATACTCTGGGTGTTTTTGTTGATATTGGGGGCGCTTTTGATAATGCTACTTTCGACTCTATGAAAACTTCGGCTGAATTGCATGGCGTGGATCCAGTTCTAGTCAAGTGGATTCATTTTATGCTCTCCCGGAGATTGTTGACGGCTGAAGATAAGTGGGGCACAAAAGTAACGGTTGAGGTTAGTAGAGGTTGCCCCCAAGGGGGTGTTCTCTCTCCTTTGCTGTGGTGTTTTGTGGTAAACTCACTCTTGCTTGAAATACAAGCTCTAGGTGTACACATACAGGCATACGCTGACGATGTGTGCGCATTAGTATCCGGAAAGTCACTTAACTTGGTATGCAAGAAAATGCAGACCGTTATGGACTTGATGGACAACTGGTGCAATCGACATGGATTGTCTGTCAATCCAAATAAGACAACACTCGTGTTGTTCACGCGAAGAACCAAACATAAGGGTCTTCATCTTCCTACGTTGAAGGGCATAACTCTTGAACTGTCCACAGAAGTTAAGTATTTATGGATAGTAAACTAATGTGGACAAAACATGTTGAACAAAAAGTTTCACGGGCACTTCGGATTTTCTGGCAATGTCGGCGTGCTTTTGGAAAGACATGGGGTCTAAGACCTGCTAATGTACATTGGATGTACATAGCTGTAATTAGACCTATTGTGACGTATGCGGCGGTAGTCTGGTGGCCGAGAACGATGGTGAAAACTATTCGATCCAAGCTAAACGGACTAGAAAGAGCGGCTGCCTTGGGAATTACTGGTGCCATGAGCACCACCCCAGGCGCTGCTCTGGACGCTATGTTAGATATGCTTCCCTTGGACTTACATATTCAAGGAGAAGGCATGAAATCTTTGTGCAGGCTCCGCAAAAGCGGAAAATGGCATGGGGAGTACAATGTGGGACATGACGTCTGTTCAATAGGCTATCGGAACTTTGTCCGATGTTTTCTATGCCTTTGGACAATACAACCTCTTGCATCGAGTTTGGTAGGAAGTTTACTGTAATATTTCCGAGTAGGGAAGACTGGGGAAACCCAGCAGACCTACTGGAAAATTACACGGATACTTTCTACACGGATGGATCCAGTACCTTAAATGGCTCTGGGTCTGGCTGGTATTTGGACGATGCGACCAAATGCTATATTGCTATGGGAAAAATGGCTACAGTATTTCAGACTGAAATATTTGCTATTTTGGACGTAGCGACCTGGATAATTGGGAACAGATGGAGTAATAGGAGAATCAGTATTTGCAGTGACAGCCAGGCTGCGCTCATTGCACTTGAATCTCCAGTCACTTCATCCAAAATTGTCCAGGAATGTAGACGCAGACTCAATGAGGTCTCATGTGGGAATAGCGTCAGTCTTCTGTGGGTTCCGGGTCATAGGGGAATACGCGGAAACGAGATTGCTGACTCTTTGTCAAATCTTGGCTCTGATACAATTCCTTACAATCCGGAACCTCAAACTGGTATTGGCTTGACATGGCTGATGCGTTGGATCAACTCTCATATGAAAGCAACTTTCATGGAAAGATGGTCAAATGAGTTGGCATGCAAGAATACCAAACGTTTTGTAATTAAGCCAGACAAGAAATTGGCTAACTATCTACTCAGTCTCAGTAGAATAGACTGTCGCAGACTTACTGGCTTAATTACGGGACACAATGCCTGTGCTCGTCATATGACGACATTAGGTGTCTTATCAGACCCATTATGCGTGGCTTGTCTTGAGGATGATGACACAACTGAACATTATGTATGTTGTTGTCCAGCGTTCTCAAGGGCTAGACTGCGGATATTGGGTTCTGATATTCTGTCTATGGACACGGTCCATGGACTTCCCTTGTCTGATTTTCTCAAGTTTATGAAAGCAGCTGAGAAATTCTGAGCAAGCACTTTTCTTCCTTTTTCTGCTCAACCTTTTATCACCCTTACTTAATCTTTCTTTTCTGGGTACGGTACAATGGACTATTTTAAGTCTGAGCGCCATGGACTTGCCTAAAAATTTACCTATTTTTAGGCTTGTACAACCCACCCTCAACTCAACTCAACAACTCAATATCCGCAACACTTTTCCGAAATATTTTTAAATCTCATCAAAATGTTTGCAATTTTCTAAACTCTAGATAGTATCATAGTGGTAAACTGGAGTACATAGTATGTAAATCCTAAAAAATGAACTAAGTACATTAAAACAAACTAAAATGTTTTTGTATAGATTTTAGCATGTCGCAAGCCGTATCTTGTTCAAATTATACAAGTATGTATGTAACCATAAAAATGCTGATAAAAGCCCATTTAAAAAAAGTGTAGTATTTCAATGCCAAAACAAGTCAATTTACGTCAAATAGCATATTGTCTACAACTACTACTAATGCTATTTGCTGCATCAGCATAACATGTCATCATACCTAAAAGGATATATACGACTAACCAACCACCTTCTCGATAAATGTGAACCATCACCACTGCTGCTTCTATTACATCTACTACAATGATGATGACGTTGATGGTATTCCTGTTGTTTGTATTTTTATTCATACAACGTACAATGAAGGCTTTTCTAATGTTGTTTTCCTTTAGAGAGTTTTTTTAGATCATCTACTTTAGGAAATAATGTTCATCGTTCTTTTGAGTGCACATATTCATATTTTATAAAAATTGCTGGCTGACCATTAAAATTTCTTCCTTGTGAGTCCATAAAAATTATCAAGGGTGCAACAAATGAAATCGTTTTTTTTTTTTGAAACTGCATTGAGAAGAACGACACTTAACGTTTACAAAAGGAGTATTATACCCACTCATTACAATTAAAACGTTGTTGTAATAACAAACCATTTAATTGTATTGACAAATAAAATAATTGATTTTTATGCCACAATAAAATTTGTAAATACAAAAAATAGGTTGTTAAAACAACAACGTTTTAATTGAAAATAAGACAACAATACTAAAAATTTGTTTCAATGTATTCACAATTTTCCAATTTGTTAAGTTTTTCGCTCGCACAATCACCTTGCGTAGTTAGTGAATCAACCAACACACATTCCCTGTGTTGACAGGCAATTTTGTAATATACTCGACCTGTTACTTACTTTGCACCCTTACAAATATAGAGTTTAGATACCTTCGCCTCTCGGTAACTCGGAATCCACATTCCTTTCGTACTCCGAACTTCATAACGTGTCTCCAACAGCTACGAAATGCTCTATTTTCAGGTTCAAAAAAGATCGTTGGGCTGGGCTCAATGAAGTCATTCGGCTTTTGAACAGGAAATTCTGTTTTCTAGATAAGAATATTAATGGAACTGCGGAAATGACAATAAACGTTTAAAAGCTTGGAATAAAGTTATTTATTCCCACGATGTTAATTTTGACTAGGACAATAACTGGTTGATGACAAAAACCCTGTTACTGACCATCTAGCCAAAGTATCTAGACGTGAAAAGATTATTCACGAACCACGTCTGCATGCCAAGGGGAAGCAAGACCTTCTGAGGCTGTAGGCAAAATCGCCCAAAGAAAAATGGCCCAAAAATGAAAACGAAATTTCGCCCAAAAATTTTTCATACAAATTTGGGTCATATTTCATATGAAAAGTTACCCAACATTTTTGGGCAAATCTTCATAGTTTTTGGGCAAAATTTCGAAATTAATAATTGGGTGATTTTTCATTACGAAAAATTACCCAAAAATTATATATGTATGAAAAATTGCCCAATTTTATTTTGGTTTTATTTTTTGTCAAAATCTTAAAATGTCAAAACTGAAATATGTATGTCGCAATAAATAAGTATATTATCATTTTTAGAAACAGTATAACAATATGCGTTGTGATTTTTTTTTTATAAATTATATATTTAACTTACCAAGAATAAGCTGAAGCAAACCCGTTCCGTTGTTGCTAACATACAAAGGCTCTGGTGGGAATCTAACCCAATACCCCTGCTCTTACATGCAGATTACCACGCTATATAGAAAATCAAAAGTAATGAATTTAAAAACAGCATGCAACTCCGATGAAAGCTCCGCAGGCGAAAAATTTGTTGGTAAAATTTTTCGCCTGCGGCGCTTTCATCGGTACTAATTACAATTTTTTATATTTTGTTACAATTTAAGTTTCACACTTAAAACTTTTACATCAATTACTTATGCGTTTTACGGGCTGTATTCTCAAAAAAACCGATCTATAAAAATAAATAATAACACTGCGTGACAAAAGTGACCACTATTTTAGAAAACAAGAGGTACGACCATCATTTCTATATATTTCGGACATGCTGAATTGAATGGCGTACTCCGTTTTTCGATGTATGGTACAGTTTTCTTGCAAAATGTCGTTAAAGATTTGCTGATTTCGAGCCAGTTTTTCAACAAAAAAATTTGCAAAGTTAATGATTTTTAAATTGTATGGCATGGAAAATAAAGATATGACTTGTAGCAATATTTCTTATGCCAATTTGGTTTAAAGCTTTTCATCTTAAGCCCTTAAATTCGCGAATTTATTAATTTTTTGAGGTTTTCGCGAAATTAACCGCCAAGTTGGTCTTTGATTAAAAACTTGCTTTTAGTGAATCAAAAAGGCATCCCTAATAATACAAATAGTGGACAAAAAACAGCTATGTTATATGGACCATCATGATGAAAATCGCGAAAAACCGTTTTCTTGTATATGCCAGCATCACTTTACGAGATGATTTAAGACTCCATCTTTTAGTACATAATGTGGGATTCTTAAACAATTAACTGACCAAAAATTTGGCCAAAAAAGTTTTCATTTGCAAAAGTTATCTTAACAAAAACTATTATTTCAGTGTTAATCCTACAATAATTATAGTTTTTGTTAAGATAACTTTTGCAAATGAAAACTTTTTTGGCTAAATTTTTGGTCAGTTAATTGTTTAAGAATCCCACATTATATACTAAAAGATGGAGTCTTAAATCATCTCGTAAAGTGATGATGGCATATACAAAAAAACGGTTTTTCGCGATTTTCATCATGATGGTCCATATAACATAGCTGTTTTTTGTCCACTATTCGTATTGTTAGGGATGCCTTTTTGATTCACTAAAAGCAAGTTTTTTATCAAAGACCAATTTGGCTGTTAATTTCGCGAAAACCCTAAAAAATGAAGAAATTCGCGAATTTAAGGGCTTAAGATAACAAGCTTTGAACCAAATTTGCATAAGAAATATTGCTACAAGTCATATCTTTGTTTTCCATGCCACAAAATTTATAAATCATTAACTTTGCAAATTTTTTTGTTGAAAAACTGGCTTAAAATCAGCAAATCTTTAACGACATTTTGCAAGAAAACTGTACCATACATCGAAAAACGGAGTACGCCATTCGATTCAGCATGTCCGAAATATATAGAAATGATGGTCGTAACTCTTGTTTATTTTTTAGTGTTCCGCAGTGTAACCACGTAACCTATGGTCTTATCTTAACAGTTTTTGTCTTTGTCTTAAAATTATTCGTCGTAGACGGCCTTCGGCCGGGCTTACAAATTCCATGCCTTAGACCCACCCTCTCCGCAAAAGAATGCTTTTCTGTGTAGTATGTGTTTTGGAAAAAGTGTGTTAGAAAAAATCTTTTTTATTTTATTTTGGGCCATTTTTCATTTCTTTTTTGGGCTTTTTTTCGTTAATTTTGGGCGAAGTTGGGCGATTTTGCATTTGGGCGATTTTTCATAAAATTTTTTGTGCGATTTTTCTTTGGGCGATTTTGCCTACAGCCACCTTCTGATCATTCCTTAAAAATGTAAAGAATACTGCTAGTTATTCCATCAAATACTCTCTGACCTGTTTGATAAAGCCAAACTTTTTGCTAAACGGCGAAAACGGAACACCTCTCATACATATGGGCACGAGCTTTAGAGTCTGTTCTGGATCTTCTGGACCGTGTGTAGAGGAGGGCGGTGAAGCTTATTAATGACAAAAGCGTATCTAGTTTTATTGATCCTTTAGAGCATCATCGAAATGTGGGTTATGTGGCGCTGTTCTATTGATATTACAAGGGGAAATGTTCTGCTGAGATATGTGAACTCATATCTCGAGTCCGTGTTTTTATTCGTAGCACTCGATTATTAAATAGAGCTATAGCACAACGCTATACAGAAAATAATCCGGTTCTAAGTCGATCTGTCCGTATGTGGAACCATCTCCCAGCACAGTCTTCCCTGACACATTTAATCTGGAAAGGTTCAAGACAAATATTTAGAAATACAATTTTCTCTTTTCTTTCCCTCATACCTAGGGTGACCATTTTCTCTCGAACTCAAATCAGTACGCCTGCTTTTTTATATATTTTTTTTATTCTTTGAAGAACTCCCTTAAAACTAATATGGAAAGAAAATTTATGACGTATGTTTTAAATGCTTTGGTTTAATTAACAGAATTATTGCGTATAGTTCCTTTTTCAGTAAAACAACTGTTAAAAACAACTGACATGAGCAGTTGCAGTAGTTTTTCAGAAAATGGAGCTCATCACAGACAACAATTCAGTACAAGCCACAAAGGTTTTGAAAATGACATTATGAAGACTTACAAGCAAGGCCTTTCACAGGGCACCCACCGATTGTCCTGAAACTTGAATATGGGAATGAGTGGGCAAAAATAAAAGTTACCTGTTTTTTAGCTGGCCAATCTGAAATTTAAAAAAGGGCTTTCGGGAAAACCCGTATAAAATCCGAACTAGCAGGAATTTTGCCAAACGAAAAAATACGGGTCAGCTTAATTTTGATAGATATTATTATATATGATTTTGGCGGTCGTACGCATATACATCTCCGTATTAACTAGACCTACGATTATACATTTTTGACAATAAGGAACTTGACGAAGCCGAATTTGGATACGACCGATACACCATTGGATGGGACTTTAAAAAAAACTTTTTGACCTGTATAAAATGTGCATATAGTTTCTTTTGAAGAAATGGGAAAAATCCTAAAAAAAAACAAAAAAAATAAATCCGTTTCCCCCTACCCTTTGATCCGCTAAATGTAAGATTGGACAGTTATAAAAAAACAGGTAACTCTTATTTTGATTCCCTCTTTCGTAATGCAAGTTTCAGGACAATCGGTGGGTGCCCTGTGAAAGACCTTCCTTGTTAGTTCTTTTGAGAATCGCCCCAATTCTAAGGACTTTTTTCAAGCTCTTTGTCTCCCGCTCTTAAAATTTTGGATCTTGATAACAGAAGGTACGAAAACTGTTAGACGAGGAAAATACGATAATGTTAAATTAACATTGTTGGTTTGACAAATAATGCTAACTTTTTATATCGAAAAAGCGCTTAATAAATTTTGAAACAATGTAACAATTTATAATTATTATGGTAATATTATTTAAGAAATACCTTTAAAAGTGTTTAAAACAAATTGTCAGCAAATAAAAAGTCATTGGATTTCCCGATAACCCACAAAAAAAAACTTTTTTTACAGCTAGATGAAAAAAACGCTAGCTTTAGTCTGAAAATCGCCAAATTACAATATTTTTTTTTTTATATCGAACTTAAGGGATTTTTTTTGGTTTGATCAAACGTCCAGTTCGATGGCGGACTTACCAAAGGGAATTTAAGAAAGCGTTTAACAGAAGAAGGGAGACTTCACATATCTTTAAGTATTGATAGTCTTTGCTTTTTTGTCAAGTTCTAAGATCTCTCTCTTCCTTTTAGAAAAAATCCCAAACCATGAGCAAATATATTTTAAAAAACTCTTGTGTTCTTGAAATCTTTTCCGATTGGAAAAACTTTAGATTTTGTGTCCATTTTTTTTGGGATAAAACCCCCAAATTTCCCTATAATAACCCACTCAGATTCTGTGTCTTTTTCTTATACAGATTAATTTTCATTACGAAATTTTTTTTCGGACCCACAAGCTTTAAGATTCTTAAACATTTTTTAATAGAAAGTATTTCAGATTTAGTTTTTATAAAACTTCTCTACTAAATTATTTGATGGAAATAATAGTTTCGATATAGAATTTTTGAATAAAATATATTTTTATGTGGAAATGTCAAAAAATCAGTACAATCAGTACATATTTAAAAAAATCAGTACAAATCAGTACAAGGTATTTTGATCAGTACACGTGACTAAAAATCAGTACATGTACTGATCAAATCAGTACGAATGGTCAGCCTACTCATACCTATTTTTCCTGATACCAAATATTCTACACTGGTGGAGGACATCCCCTGGGTTTAAAAACTACATTATGTAGGGTACTTATAGTCCAGTTATGTCCAAAATAACACTCACTTGTCTTTTACTCAGTTTAATGTATAATTTTTTATTTTTTGCCCAACATAGAATGTCAGGCAGAGGCTTACATGTAAACAAACGATAGAAGTAAAAAAAAAAATAAATATTGAAACTGAATATGAACTGTATATGGGTGCATTTTGACAGTGCAAATGTTTTCCGACTTGTAGGCGTCGTCTTCATCACCATCATTTGCTATCAAATGAACAAAAAAAAAATACACACTTACACACTCTCATTCACATGTTACACATACTACGAATGTACACTTTTTTTCTATATTGTATGTATGTAATCGAAGTGCTACCATTTTGAAAAACAAGTAAATTTATACTTTTATCGTCGCATTGGGCACGTTGCATGCCGCATGCGGCATGTTATTGCAAACAATAAAAATAACGCAAAATGTTTAAGAAAAAGTACAGAATAACAAAATTTGCTAGAAACAACACATTTGTTGTGAAAAACAACATAATAAACGTTTTCTATGCGGGGAAGTAAGCCAAGGACAAAAAAAAATATACACACTTTTCCCAAAATATCTATGCAGCAGAAAATCAAGCTGATTACATATTGCGGCAAACGCACTTTAAAAAAATCTCTAGTGACAGCTTTCGAATAAAAAAACCTCTATAATTCTTCAGAATTTTATACCATCCAACTACCCTTTATGTGTAACTGATAGAAATATCGGCCGGGGACCCCCATGATCGATTCTAAGACCTTTACGAGCTGTCCTTCCGTCTGTCAGAGTATGATCGTTGGCTGGTTAAATTTGGAAATGGGAAAAATCGAACATGGGGGGAAAAAGTAAGAAAATTGTATTCTGTCAAGTTCGGCCATATTATAGCCAATACCAGTGTTTGCAGGATAAAGGGTTCAAATATGGACCGATTGGATCTATCTTTTATCAGATTTTTAATTAGTGTATAAAACACTCATCTCCCGGATGTAACCCTCCAATCTTCATGAAATTTGGATATGTAGTTTAGAATGAAAATTAATTTGGCACGTATTTTTTTTAGCGTCCCAAACTCATTTTTAGGGTGGGGGGGGGGGGGGGGGGGGTCGATTTGTATGGGGGAAGCTGACCTTTTTCAGTTTTTTACGATTTACGTCTATTTACTAAAAACTAATTTAGACATATTGGCATCAGATTAAAGGTATTTAAAATACCTATCTCGTTATGCTAACAACGCGCCAAAAAAGTAAATATTTTCGACTTATTAACAAAAATTTCCAAAAATTTTGGCATTTTACTCAATATGATGAAAAGTTGTGCATTTTTGGACACATATAACATGACTAGGTTTCTTTGTATAATATAGGAGATAAACTCAAAAAACTGAAAAATTACCGTTTCTTCCCCCCCCCCCTTTTTTTGTCATCCCCAAAATATAAATTTGGGCCGTTAAAAAAAAAAAAAGAATACGTGTCCCTTTATTTTTCCTGCTCTACAAAATAAAACCAATTTCATTAAGATCGGCAGGTGACATCAGGGAGACCTACCTTGTGAGCCGATCAGTTTTCGGCTCATAGCCGACTTTTAGCTTCCGTCGAAAATTTTTACAATTAATTGCAAATTAATTTTTAATAATTTTTTATTTTTTTACCCTTCTCTTTTTTCTCTTTTCAGAATAATGCCTTACTCGACTTCGATTCCCAGGTAATTAAAGATTTATTTTATGAAATTGAATTAATGGGTTGAAAGTAGCATTATGTCGAAAATGCTTAGAGAATTATGTGTTTTTTTTTAATGTAATCACAAAAGTTGCTTTAAAAGAAAGAAAATTAACCACAGAAAACTACACTAAAAAAAAAAACTGTAAAGTTAGCAAAAAATTTAGTTAAATTTAACTAAAAAAACACCTGATTTTGAACCTACTAAATTTCTAGTTAATTTAACAAAAAATATTTAGTTAACTTTTCGTAGAATGAATGTAGCAAAAAAACGTAATTTTAACTAAAAATTCAGCTGAAAATTTCGTAACATTTTTTATTAGTTGAATTCAGCTAAACTTTTTGTAAAAAATTTTAAGTTTGTTAAATATTGGTTTTAAATACTAACACTTCACTTATTTTTTCTTATTTTTTTCACAGCATTAAGTTCATCTTAAGTAGGACTTATGAGATTTGCATAGGAGGCTACACAAGAAATGTTTAAAATTTTTCACTTGACAAAAATGTTACAAAAAATCAGCAAATTAATTAGTAAAAATTCGTAAACTCAGTTTTAAAGTCAACAAAAAAAATTAATTCAAAATTTGTACAAAACTAGTATTTTCGAAAATTTAACTTAACTAAAAAAATTAGTTAAAACGCTGATTTTAACTAAAAATTTGCTAAAAAGCCAGTAAACTCGAGTTAACAAAAAAAATTTTGTTAACTTTACAGTTTTATTTTTTTGAGTGTAATTCAGGTATCTTAGAATTATCCTTAATTGGTATAAATTAACTTTGTTATTCCGTAGTGTACAGATTCTAAACATATTTCGAATAGAAAAAATCTCAGATTCTGAGACATTTTTCGTATAAAAAAGTCTCTAATTCTGAGACATTTTCGTATAGAACAAGTCTCAAATTCTTTGACATTTTTTTCGTATAGAAAAAGTATAGAAAAAATCTCAGATTCTGAGACATTTTTCGTATAAAAAAAGTCTCAGGTTCTTATACATATTTTATATAAAAAAATTCTCAGATTCTGAGACATTTTTCGTATAAAAATTCTCAGATTCTGAGATATTTTTCGTATAAAAAAAATTCTCAGATTCTGAGACATTTTTCATATAGAAAAGTCTTAGATGCTGCGACTTTTTCCATACGAAAAAAATTTCTCAGAATCTGAGACTTTTCTATACGAAAAATGTCTCAGAATCTGATACTTTTTCTATACGAAAAATGTCTCAGAATCGGATACTTTTTCTATACGAAAAATGTCTCAGAATCTGAAACTATTTCTACACTCAAAAAAAAAAAACTGTAAAGTTAACAAAAAATTTAGTTAAATTTAACTAAAAAAGCACCTGATTTTGGGCCAACTAAATTTTTAGTTAATTTAACTAAAAATATTTATTTAACTTTTCGTAGAATGAATGTAGCAAAAAAAACCGTAACTTTAACTAAAAATTTAGCTGAAATTTCGTAACGTTTTTATGTACATACATTAACAAAAAAATTAGTTGAATTCAGCTAAACTTTTTGTTACTTTTCGTAAACTAAAATTTTGAAAATATTTTGTAAAAAATTAAAAGTTTATTTTTTATATTTTTTCATCAGCTTAAGTAGAACTTATGAGATTTGCATAGGAGGCTTCACAAGAAATTCCACTTAACAAATTTGTTACGAAAAATCAGCAAATTAATTAGTAAAAATTCGTAAACTCAGTTTTGAAGTCAACAAAAAAAATTAATACAAAATTTGTTCAAAACTAGTATTTTCGTAAATTGAACTTAACTAAAAAAAGTAGTTAAAACGCTGATTTTAACTAAAAATTTGCTAAAAAGCCAGTAAACTCGAGTTAACAAAAAAAAATTTGTTAACTTTACAGTTTTATTTTTTTGAGTGTATATGAAAAAAGTCTCACAATCTGAGACTTTTTCTATAGGAAAAATGTCTCAAAACCTGAGACTTTTTCTATAAGATAAATGTCTGAGAATCTGAGACTTTTTCTTTAGAAAAAATATTTCAGAATCTGAGCCTTTTCTGTAAGAAATATGTCTCAGAATCTGAGAATTTTTCTATACAAAAAATTTCTTAGAATCATAGACTTGATTTATATGAAAAGTGTCTGAGTCTTTGTCTATACGAAAAATGTCTCAGAATTTGATAATTTTTCTATATGAAAAATGTTTCCGAATCTGAGACTTTTTCTATAAGAAAAATATATCAGAATCTGAAAGCTTTTTTATTATAAAAAAGAATGAGAATATGAGAATTTTTTTAGTCTCAGATAATGAGACATTTTTCGTATTGAAAAAGTCTAAGATTCTGAGATATTTTTCGTATAGAAAAAGTCTAAGATTCTGATACATTTTTCGTAAAGAAAAACTTTCAAATTCTCAGACATTTTTTCCGTAAAGAAAAAGTTTCAGATTCTGAAACATTTTTTGTATAGAAAAAAGTTTCAGATTCATAGACATTTTTTCCGCATAGAAAAAGTCTCAGATTCTGAGATATTTTTTGTATAGAAAAAGTCTCAGATTCATAGGCATTTTTCGTATAGAAAAAGTTTCAGATTCTGAGACAGTTTTCGTACAAAAGAAGTGTCAGATTCTGAGACATTTTTTCGTATAGAAAAAGTCTCAAATTCTGAGAAATATTTTTCGTATAGAAAAAGTCTCAGAGTCTGAAACAGTTTTCGTATAAAAAAGTCTCAAATTCTGAGGCATTTTTTTCGTATAAAAAAAGTATAAGATTTTACTACATTTTTTGTATAGAAAAGTCTGAGATCCTGAGACATTTTTCGTATAGAAAAAGTCTAAATTCTGAGACATATTTTTTTAGAAAGTCTCAGATTCTAAGACATTTTTCGTATAGAAAATTCTCAGATTCTAAGACATTTTTCATATAGAAAAATTCTCAGATTCTTAGACATTTTTCGTATACAAAATTCTCAGATTCTGAGGCATTTTTCAAAAAAAAAAAAAAAATGTCTTAGAATCTGAATTTTTCTTCACGAAAAATGTCTCAAAATCTGAGACTATCACTTCTTATGAAGAACAATTTCTATAAATTTTAGATTTTTTATTTAAGGAAAATTTCTCTTATAGAAAAAATTCTCAGATTTAGATTTTTTCTATACGAAAAATGTTTTAAATCTAAAGCTTTTCTACACGAAAATATTAAATTTGATATATTGGCTTTCGCCCCCCCCCCCCCCCGAGTTCGGATCCCTAGGGAACGTGTCCCTTTTGGCCTAATGGTGAAAACGGTTCTGGTTTAACACTCAAAAAAAAACCTTGTCAAATTATTAGAAAAAGTCTTCCGTTTTTTTTTTTTTTTTTAATAATTTTCGATGGAAATTTACATTTTTTTTGGAATTTTACAGTTTTTCTTGTAATTTTACAAATTTCCAAGGTTTTTTACAAAAAAAAACTAGTAAATTTACAAGAATTCCTTGTAAGTTTTATTTCGCCTAAAAATTGTAAATTTACAATTTTTATTTCTTGTAAGCTTGCAAAAAAGCTCCCCGAGTAAAAAAGTTTTGATATAATAACCCTAGTAAAAATATTATGCTGATTTTACTAAATAGATCTAATTTGATCCGTAAAATGGTTGTATCAAATAATATCTAATTGTATTACTCTAGATCAAAAAATATAAAAATTGATACAATTTGATCCTGAATTTGGTCAAATCTAATTAGATCAAATTGATCTTATAATATCTATTTTTATATAATTTGATGAGCAAAACCAAAATACGAATCTAATCATATATGGAGCAATATCTAACCATATAAAGTGGATCAACCGTATCAAAGTGATAGATAAAATTTTATATAAATTTATACGGAAGCATATTAACTCATATAAGATTGTATCAAATTATATATGATTAGACCAGAAAATTTTTACTCGGGAATATATAATTTGATACAATCATATTAAAATATATATGAGTTTTTATATTTTCAGATCTAATTATATGAAAGATTTTATATGGCTCCATTTTCTTATCTGAGGTTATACATAAATATATATGACTTAATATAATTATATAAGTCTGCATTTATTTATTTAAAATAAGATCAACTGGATTTATTTGGATGTGACCAAAATTCGGATCTAATTGTATCATTTTTTATATTTGTGTATCTAAAATAATACAATTAGATAATTATTTGATACAACTTGATACAGCCAATTTTGAGATCAAATTAGATCTAAAAAGTTTTTTTTTTACTCGGTCGTAATTTTTACTTAGAATTCTCGTAAAATAGGAGGTAGCAAAAAATCTAGTAAAATCACGAAACCGCGTCAAAAGTTTGATCGCGTCAAAAAATTATAAATTTACAATTTTTTTGGTAAAAAGCTTGTAAAATTACAAAATTATTGGTGAAAAGTTTGTAAAATAACAAGGAGTTTTTGTCAAATAGGAGGTAGCAAAAAAACAAAGTTCCCGAGTAAAAAAAAAAAACTTTTTAGATCTAATTTGATCTCAAAATTGGCTGTATCAAGTTGGATCAAATATTGATCTAATTGTATTATTTTAGATACACAAATATAAAAAATGATACAATTAGATCCGAATTTTGGTCACATCCAATTAAATCCACTTGATCTTATTTTATATAAATTAATATAGATTTATATAATTACATGAAGTCAGATGTATTTATGTATAACCTCAGATAAGAAAATGGAGCCGCTATGAATCTTAGATAAAATTTGAAAGGAACATATAAAAAGTCATATCGTCGCTGCTCCGTCGTGATTTGGTATGTGACATTTTTGGATTTTTTTTTTATTGCATAATATGAAACCTCTGTAGGGCATCCGTCTGCCCACTAAACCGTTTAGCGATATCTTGAATGGTTTGGAAGTTAGCAAAAGTAGCTATGTGAAATCCATATGTAAATGTTCCAAAAAAAAAAGTGGTATGTGTAGTTAAAAACCAGTTTTTGTTAAGAAAACTTTTGCAAATATAAACATTTTTGCTTAAAATTTTTAACATAACGGTTTTAGGCATGCTTACATACTATACTAAAAAATAAAGCATGAGATCACATTTTAAAGGGATGCTGCCATTATAAAAAAACGATTTTTCGCGATTTTCAAAAAAAATTATATGTATCTAAACAGTTTTTTTGCAGAAATTAATTATATACATTAGTCTTTTCATACACATGAATTCAATTCGGAAAACTAATTATAGGGTTGCAAAAAAAACGCTAAATCATTAAAATATGAGAAAAATCGCGATTTTCAACATATTAACGCAAACATTTTTATCCAAATTTGTACTATTATATCGCTATGAGTCTAATCCCCATTTCCCATACCAAACAAATTTGCATTTGTAAAAGAAGATTTTTTTTTAATAAAAAAAACTGCAACAAAATGTGCATAACTTTAACGATGATTTCCATGAAAACTGTTCCATTGATTCAAAAACGGAATTCACCATTGAAATAAGCATGCCCCAATTATATAGAAATGATGGTCAGATCTCATGGCACAAATTTCAGTAACATTTTTTTGAGTAAAATTTTTATGATAAAAAAAAAAAATCATTGAAGCAACAGCACTTAGATGCAGATTTGTACAAAATATGGGATTTTAAAGTGTATTTTAGGGTATTCAATCGATTAACCGTTAATCGGTTAACCGATTAATTTTGGTCGATTAACTGTTCGAATAATTTAAAATTGCCAATTTTCAAATAACAAATAAACCGATTAATTTGTGTCGAATAACCGATTAACCGAAATTTCTTTTTTTTTAGTACTTTTGGTTATTTTTTGCTGTTTAAAGTTCTGCAAATTACGGTTCTGCTTAAAAAATTTTAGGTATAAAAAAAATAATCAAACTCTCTTTTTTTATCAATGTGTAAAATTGTCGTCAAGAAAATATTTTATCAAGGCCTTAAAATTTAAAAAAAAAAAAATTAACTTGGTGACCGTAGCCAATTTGTTATACATTTCAAGCGCAATAGATTTTTCTAATAGTTTTTCATGCTTGTAATCCGAAGAACTGATCTTTCTCTTCTTGAGATATTTAGGATTTCGATTTACAATACTGCACTCTAAAAAATGAGTCCATTTTCCAACTATAAATTGGGTAAATTTAAACAAATTCAAATAATTTACTATTATAAATTGTGTGAATTTTCAATAATTTAAGTAGAATTACGCAATTTGTGTAAATTTACCCAATTTATAGTAGGAAACTGAAATCATTTTAATTAGAGTGTTAATAAACTCAGATTTTCGCAATGTTCGGGACCCTATAAAACCGCGAAATATTTTTTGATGTTATAATAGTTTAGCACATCTGAAAAAATACTTTTGGAATCCTTCAGATATCTTTTTTAATCACGGAGATATTGACTTATGAAATTATTGCAATTTTAGCACTAAAAAATAAAAGAAAACAAATTTGGAAACCAAACAATTTTTTAAATATTTTTAGGGAAATTTCTTTATTATAAAAATAAAAATTTGACATCTAATTATGAGGTTATATTTTTCATGTTGGTGTCATTTTGGATTGAGGCCATTTTTCATTTACTTGGGCTGAGATCGGTGGGGGTATTTTAAGCTTTGGTATAGCGGATATAGATTTATTACTTGTTTTTATAATGAGATTTTTAAAAGTTCATACAATTCGCGGATTTATATTCAATTTTAATTTTAAATTGACATTATTCGGTTAATCGATTAATTCAAATTTAACCGATTATTAACCGATTAAATCTCAACCCCGATTAATTATTTGCTCGATTAACCGATTAAACAAGAACCTCGATTAATTGAATACCCTAGTGTATTTACTATCACTTTAATGAATATTAAAATTTTTTGCCATATTATTAAATTTTATAACTTAAGCTCTATGAACAAAAAACGGTCATGTGTATAAAAATGTCCAAAAATAAAAAAATTTATACAAAAAATGTTCCAACAAAATGTGTTTATGTGTAGTTTTTTATGTAATTCGTTAATATCTTTGTTTTAGCTAAAAAATCATTCTTTTTTTTGTGGTACACATCTATAAAACATCTTTATGTATTTTAAAGACGCTTGACTTTTATAAAATATGGCAAAATGACAAAATAAAACGTTTTTTTTGCTCTCCTGAAAACTTCATTAAAAACACATACCAAATTACGACGGAGCAGCGACGATATATAATTTAATATGATTGTATCAAATTATATATCATTATATCAAAACTTTTTTACTAGGGTTACAAACTTTTTTTGTTATTTTACACGGTTTTTTTTTTTGGAGTGAAAATTTATAAAAATTATATGCGAATACGTAACCTGTAATTCATTTCAAATATTATAAATTATCCGCCATAGTGTACTTCTCCTATATAACGGAAAAGAATAGAAAAGAGCATTCTGTTATGTTAGAACATGAAGGCCATCAAAGGCATTTTATATTTTATTTTTTATTTTTTTCTAACAAAACAATAAAGAAAATTTTAAAACGGGTGTATTTTTGTGTGTGTGTGTAAAAACTTCAAATTGATGTGATGTGTCTTGTGTGTGTGTGTATGTGTTTGTTGAATGTTTTTTTGTTCATTTCGTTAGCTCAATGTAATGCAATTTTCGTCATCATTTTTAAAAACCGAAAAACAAAATAACACGACATGGGCGGGGTTCTTCAAAAAAAAAAAAAATATCTAAAAATAAAAATTTTAAAACTGAATTGAAAAATATAAAACTGGACAAAATGGCGTCAAATACCTACTTCAATTTTGTTAAATTCGTCTTTTTTTTTGTGTTTGTGTCTAAACTCCCTACGCAATACAAACAAGGATTTCCTATGAATTATACATGTGAATATATGCACCAATACGACAACAACAACATTTGGGTTTGGTTGTAAACAGACACACACAAACGCACTTGTTTATGTATGTGTTATGCATTTATATAAGGATATATGCATGATAACAGGATATATTTTTGCGTTTTAATGTTGCCATTATTATTACAATTTTTTCGTTTCTTTTATTACTTTTTTTTCTGTTCAATTGTGCGCCCTCCATTTATAATAATATAATGACAACGACCTACCCTAATGCGTTTTAGCTTGTTGCCATAATGGCTGACAAACAACTAAGAACAGTGAGTTCTTCTATTATTTGTTTGCCTTCATTTTTATGTGCGTCGTTCTGGGTTTTTTCAGCTCATTTTCGTTTTAAACTAAAAAAAACAAGTAGAAAAGTTAAATTCGACTTGGCCGAATCTATGAATACCCTCCACAATATTAACCGAGGTTGAGACTAAACTTAATGTATGTATTTTCGTATTTGTTTTTCGAACTGATAATAATGCGTAATTTTAAGTCTCTATGTACATATTTTTTACTCCTAATAATATAAACAACAACAACAAACAAAAAATGGCCTTTTTAGTTACTAGTTAAATAACACCAACTACAGAATAAAAGAATTGATACAAGAAAACAACAACTATAAAATGCACGCAAAATGGCGTTGTTTATACTTAAACTCACCTCAGTATTGATAAAAAACTAACTAAAAACTAACGGCTTTTTTTCTGACTACACAACAATAACAACGATAATATAAATGCAATTACCTAAAAAACAAGTAGAAAAGTTAAATTCGACTTGACCGAATTTATGTATGCATACAATGCCCGTTTAGTAATAGTAAGTGAAAAAAGTAGCAATTTTAATTAGAAATATTTTATTTTGAATAAAAACCTTTTTTAAGTCATTTTTGAAAAAAAAAAAATTTACAATTTTTTTTTTTGAGTATAAAATTTTTTCGAGTGTATTTTTTTTTTTTTTTTTTGTGTAAATATGTTTTTGACTGACAAAAATACTTTTTAAAATATTTTTCTGATTTACGAATGTTTTTTAGCTTGTTTACCGTTTTTTTTCACCACGTGGTTTACGGTGGATCCAATCTGAAATTCACGGTTTTCTTAATAACTTTTGAACCACTAAACCGATTTTGCTGATATTCAAAACCAAACAGACTTGGGAAACGACAAATATATTTGCTAAGCCTCAACACCCTCAGAATTGTCTTTCAAAAGTTAAAGTGGTTTTAATCTCGTAAATTCGAAAAATACCCTTGCCGAAATTTACTCTTTTGCTCATAACTTTTGAACCACTGGACCGACTTCGCTGGATTGCAATACCAACCTGACCCGGTAAATGGCCAACATATATGTCAAACTTCAGGAGCCTCCGTAAAGTCTTTCAAAAGTTAGCGTGTTTTCAACGGACAGACAGACAGACAGACAGACAGACGGACGGACGGACGGACGGACGGACGGACATCGCTAGATCGACTTAAAATCGATCAAGGATCATGAATATATATACTTTATGGGGTCCTAGACCAATATTTCGATGTGTTACAAACGGAATGACAAACTTATATATACCCTCTATCACTAGAGTGGAGGGTATAAAAACAAAGAAAACAGGGAACATAATAAAACTCTTTAAATAAATGAAACCATACAACAACAAAGACATTTTCAAAAGTTACAAAAAATAAGTACAAAAATTAAATTCGGCTTGGCCGAATTCATGAATACCCTCCATAATACCCATAATCCATGAAAATCCTTCATTATGCCATTTTGAAGTGATTTAATTAGGCCAACGTGGAAAATATTTTAAGTGAAATAAAAATTTCAGTGAAAAAACAAGTAGAAGAGTTAAATTCCACTTGGCCAAATCCATTAATACCCTCCACATTGTCCTATTAAAGTGATAAAAATTTTTTTACGTGAAAGAAATGAACAATTTTGATGAGAAATATTTTATTTTTGGTAAAAAACTTTTTAACATCATAATGTTTTTAGACTGGTGTTTAATTTTAAAAAAGTTTCAGGACGTCACCTCAGTTGACTATATAAGCTAACAATTAACGAAAAAGAAAACAAGAATTACTATTTTCATTTTCTTAAAACCAAAAATTTTAATAACTTGGGTTTGTAACTTGGATAATAATTCACCTGGTGGTGAATAAAACCGTTTTTCAACAAAAAAAAAAAAAAAAATTTTTTTCGTCAAAAATTTTTTTTTCATTATTTTTTTTTTTCATAAATTTTTTTTTTCTTCAAAATTTATTTTCATAATTTTTTTTTATCAGATTTTTTTCATAATTTTTTTTTCATCAATTTTTTTTATCAAATTTTTTATTATCAATTTTTTTCTCACCAAAATTTTTTTTTTCGTATTTTTTTTTCATCAATTTATTTTTCATCAAATTTTTTTTTCATAAATTTTTTACTATATAAGTAGGGTGATCATTTTTTTCTGAGCTTAAATCAGTACGCCCAAGTTTTTATGTTTTTTTTTTTTTTTTCTAGAAATAACTCTCTAATTTTTTTTCTATGAGTAAACACTGATGTTTTTTCAACACTCAAAAAATGTCGGTTAAACTAACTTGACCCCAAGTATTTTGAAAAAACAACTGCAAAAAACAACTACAAAAAAACAACTGCAAAAAACAACTGTTAAAAACAACAGCAAAAAAGAACTGTTGTCGTTATTTTGCAGAAAATTGAGTTGACTTTAAACGACTTCATTCGAACGTTTTGATCGTTCCAGTGCAGAAAATATAACAAAATTTCACAGGTTTTGAGAATAAGAAAATCCCTCAGATTTTGAAGTCTTTTTCCGTAAGTTTTGACAACTTTTCCTGTAAGAAAACTTCACAGCTAATAAGCAGGTGTTTTTTTTTTAAAGGCCCTGGATTTCTGAACGCTTTTTCGAATAAGCTCTGAAGACATTACCTCATCTAAAAATATAAAATATCCATCGGCACATTGAACTTTTCTTTATAGAAAACCTCAAAGATTTTGTGCGCATTTTCATTTTTGCGTTTTTATGAATTATATCATTTTCAGACTTAAGTTATAAAAAACAACTCTGACTACTTATACTATGGAAATTCAAATTTTTGTACAGAATTTTCGAATAAAAATTATTTTTTATGTTGAAATGTTCAAAAATCAATACAATCAGTACATATTTTAAAAAATCAGTACAAATCAGTACAACGTTTTTTTATCAGTACACGTGACCAAAAATCAGTACATGTACTTATCAAATCAGTACGAATGGTCAGTAGAGCACCCACAAAATGTATGGGATGTGCAAAATTGTATTTTTTATCGCTCCCCGCTCATTTTCGGTTGAGTTGGGATTAAAAAATAATATCTATCCAGAAATTGGACTTCTAGGTTGCAAACAGGCCAAGCGGTTTGAACTTTTGACCTCAAAAATGGGCTAAAAAACCTTTATAGATTAATTTGGCTGTAACTCTTAAAATAAAAGTGTTTCGCAATTAACTTTCATAACAATTTTTTTGTAGAATCAAAATGCAAAGATTTTTCTCTCATACTGTTTTGACCTAAATATGTCCGATCGCGGTGTTTTAAGCGGTTAAAGTCGAAATTTGGGTCAGAACTTTTTTTAAAAAAATTCTCGTAAATTTTTAAATTGGGGAAAATTTGAGCTCTTTGCACAATTCAATATGGTATTGAATGTAGTTTTCCAAAATTTTTTTTTTTGCAAAAATATATCGACTGTTCCATAAAAAAATCCCAAAGTTCTACTCTGAATCTCATTTTTTTACAATTCATCCTCAATATAGGCGAATACTCACTTTGTAATTCCGTTAGTTTCGCACCGAAACATCTGTCTAGGATTTCCCTAAATACATATGGGGTATTCAGTGCCAAATTGAACACTTTGAACATTTTTATTTTAGATTTTTTAATTATTTTTAAATTTTTTTAAAACCCATTAAAACCCCCATCCAAGTTAGTTTTAAAATTTTTTTAAATTACCCGTTCCAAAGATATGGAATTTTCAAAAAAAAAAACTACCGTTTTCCGTATTTTTATCATAACAAATTCAAAAATGATCAACATTTTTTTTTTAATTTCTGTTTTTTTATTAAAAATTTCTAAAAGTGTTCTAATATGCGATTTTTAAACGATTGCACTCTTTGTTTTTTTTTTTTTAATCTTTTCTTAAAATTTTTATTTGATTTTTTTTTTAATTTTTTTTAATTTTTCTTGGGAAAATTAATATTTTCTTAGAATTTTAAGCTTTGTATATCGTGGGATTATGGTAATTAATATATTCAGCGGTTTTTGAATTTTTTTTTGTTGTTTTCCAATCTTTATTAAAACACTTTAAAGAAAATACTAAAATTTCAACAAATTATTTCGAATTTGGACCATTTTTAAAGAAGTGAAGACAGAAAAAACCGTGTTTTTTTTTTTTTTGAATTCGATATTTTTTGAACGGATTATCAAAAAAGATGTAAAAATTTACTTGGAATGGGTTTTTGAAGGGTACTAAAAAATTGAAAAAACATAAAATTAAAAATTTTCCATGCGTCCGATTTGGCAAGGAATACCCCATATATACTATGTGAAATCCTAGACTCATCTTTCGATGCGTAAAACATGCAATGACAAAGTGAATACACCCTCATAACATGGTTGGAGGTCAAAAAATTGTGGTTCAGGGTAGGATTTTGGCAATTTTTCATGGAAGGGTCGATATATTTTTGCAAAAAAAATTTTTTTGGAAAACTGCATTCAATACCCTATTAAATTATGCAAAGAGCTCAAATTTTCCCACATTTAAGAATTTACGAGAATTTTTTTAAAAAAAGTTCTGACTCAAATTTCGACTTTAACCGCTTAAAACACCGCGATCGGACATATTTAGGTCAAAACAGTATGAGAGAAATATCTTTGCATTTTGATTCTACAAAAAAATTGTTATGAAAATTAATTGAAAAAAACTTTTATTTTAAGAGTTACAGCCAAATTAATCTATAAAGGTTTTTTAGCCCATTTTTGAGGTCAAACGTTCAAACCGCTTGGCCTGTTTGCAACCTAGAAGTCCAATTTCTGGATAGATATTATTTTTTACTCCCAACTCAACCGAAAATGAGCGGGGAGCGATAAAAAAAACAATTATGCACATATGGGTGCTCTAATGGTCAGCCTATATATAAGCTAACAATTAACGAAAAAGAAAACAAGAACATTTTCCTAAAACCAAAAATTTTAATATCTTGGGTTTGTAACTTGGATAATAATTCACCTGGTGGTGAATAAAACCGTTTTTCAACAAAAAAAAAAAAAAAATTTTTTTTCGTCAAATTTTTTTTTTTTTTATCAATTTTTTTTTTTCATCAAACTTTTTTTTTATTTCATCAATTTTTTTTTCCATCAAATTTTTTTTTCATCAAATTTTTTTTTTTTCATCAAATTTTTTTTTTTCATAAATTTTTTTTTTCATCAAATTTCTTTTCTTCAAAATTTTTTTTCATAATTTTTTTTTTTTTATCAGATTTTTTTCATAATTTTTTTTTTCATCAATTTTTTTTATCAAATTTTTTATTATCAATTTTTTTTCTCACCAAAAATTTTTTTTTTTTCATATTTTTTTTTCATCAATTTTTTTTAACATCAAAAAATTTTCTTTTCATCAGAAAAATTCATCAAAAACTTTTTTTCATCAAAATTTTTTTCACTAAAAATTTTGGGTTCATTAAATTTTTAACATAATTTTGTTTTTCGTGAAAAGAAAATCATTTTTTTTTACCAAAACTACTTTTTCACCAAGTCTAAGCTTTTCGCATAAAAATTTTCCATTTGTTTATCAAATGTACATAAAACAAGTGAGAGTGTTATATTCTTTGGTGACGAATCTTTTATACTCTCTAAAATGTAAAAATACTTTTTTGCACTTATTTTTGCACTCACTTACGAAATGTACAGCTCTTTTGGTTTTTTAATGGGGTCCTCGACTGATATTTCAATTCGTTTTGCATGGAATAGCAAAGAAATATAATATTATTTTTTCTAAAAAAACTTTGCTTTGGCACGTACACCCAAATCTTCCGCAAAACATTATCATGATTTAATGTTTTGGGCAAGAGTACAAAATTCGCAGGCATTTTTCAGTCATTTTCAGTGTTGGCTACCGTTACCCTTTCAATACCGTTACCGATTAAAAACCCTTTAATTTTGACTACCGTTACCGTTACCAATACCGAAATAAAAAAATTTCAATACCGTTACCGATAAGAAACCTTTACCTTTATTGGGATTTTTACCGGTATCATATCGGTTTTATTTCGGTTTCCATAAAATACGGATAAATGCAGATTTTTCTGCTGATTGGACAGACACATTTAATTAACACGTAAAAAACAAAAAATATTTGTTCAATTACAATATTGCGTGAAAATTTTAATTAAATTCTGAGTTAATTAATATTATTAAATAGAGATAGACACATGAGAAGATTAGAGCGTGATTCACACGTGAGTGTGATTGAATTCAATTTTACTCACGTGATTGTGAGTGATGGAAAAAATTGCGTGAGTGAGTGTGCGTGAGTAAGATTTTTGGGTGAGTGCGTGTGCGTGAGTCGATTTTTTTGCGTGAGTTTGCGTGATATATTTTCTCTTTATATTTCCTTCCGTATCAAAAAAGCAACAAAAATTTGTAAAATTTGGGTTAACTTAAGATTTCGTCCTTAAACAAGCAAAAAAAATGTAAAATTTCGCTTAACTTAAAATTTTGCTGAACATATTAAAAGATTTTGTGAAATTGTAGTTTTTGAGTTTTTTTGTATTAATAAGAGTTTCGTGAGTGAAGCTTGCTTGAGTACACGTGAGTGTGAGTTATATTAACTTTATTCACGTGATTGCGAGTGAGTGTGAGTAGAAAAAATATGGTAGTGAGTGAGTGTGCGTGATTTAAAAATTCCTGTCGTGAGCGTAAGTGAGTGTGACTCAAAAATCACTAAGGCGCCCATCTCTAGTATTAAATAGTATTAAAATAGTACTATATAATTATTTCTTAAAAATGCACTAACAAGGAAGGTCTTTAACAGGGCACCCACCGATTGTCCTGAAACTTGAATAGGGGAATGAGGGGTGGGGGGGGGGGGGGGGGGGGAATTAAGCGTTTCCTGTTTTTTTAGCTACCCAATCTCAAATTTAAAAAAGGGTTGCCACCTTATGAAAAAATAAGAGCTTTCGGGAAAATCCGTATAAAATCTGAACTAGCAGGAATTTCGCCAAACGAAAAAAATACGGGTCAGCTTAATTTTAATAGAGATTATTATATTATTATATATGATTTTGGCGGTCGTCCGTATATACATCTCCATATAAACTACCCCAGCGATTACGGATTTTTGACAATAACAAACTTAACGAAGCCGAATTAGGACACGACCGACACACCATTGGATAGGCCTTGAAAAAATATTTCGTCCTGTATAAAATGTTCACATAGTTTATTTTGAAGAAATGGGAAAAATCCTCAAAAAACGATAAAAAATCCTGTTTTTTCCCCTCCCCTTTGACCCGCTGAGATTGCGAGATTGGGCAGCTATAAAAATAGGTAACTCTTATTTTGCTCCCTTCTTTCCTATATACAAGTTTCGGGACAATAGGTGGGTGCCCTGTAAAAGACCTTCCTTGTAAGTTTATTTAATAAATTCTTTATTTTTTACGTGTTTTTAAGAAATTTGTTACATTTTAACACATTGGGTAAATTTTATTCATAATACCGGTACGTACCGGTATCGATGTTTCGGTAACGGTTTATCGTTACCGAAATAATCGAAAATACCGTTACCTTTACCGTTACCGATATAAAAAATATGTAACACCAGTACCGTTACCGATACCGTTATTCGTTTCGGTTGCCAACCCTGGTCATTTTTGTAAAAAAATTTAAATTTTTTCTTGAGTGTAAAATTTTCTTCGAGTGCAATTTTTATTAGTGCCAAAATATTTTTGACACTAAGTGTAAAATATTTTTATTTTAAACCTGTTAAACGGTTTTTAAGGTGAAACCAATCTGAAATTTTCGATTTTGCTTAAAACTTTTGAACCACTGAACCGATATGTCTAAAATTCATTACCAACCATACCAGACAGGCGCGGATCCACGGAAACCCCCCCCCCCAACCGAATTCAAAAGAAAAAAAAGAAAAAAGAAAAAGAAAAAAAAAAAAGATGGAAAACAAAGAAGAGGAAAGGAGAAAGAAAAAAGAAAGTGAAAAGGAAAATGAAATAATCTGATAATTTTTTCTATGAAAAACGTCTAAGAATCTTATAATTTTTCTAAGGGAAAAATTTCTCGTACTCTTAGAATTTTCTTTATGAAAAATTTTTTGAAATTTTTGGTCCTTCTAGATAGACAGACATACCGACATCTCTAGATCGAATTTAAATCAATCAGCATTTTAGAACGAGATTTAGTTAAGTTACAAACGATATGACAAACTGATACTTGCACTCTTTATTACTAAGTATAGGGCATAATAAATATAATGTTCCATAATATAAAATAAAATAAGTACAAACATAACCTACGACAACACATTTTATATTAACCAAGGGTAGTTTATTTTATTTATTTTTTTTGTTTGCCACCCACCCTGTATTCATTCGCATCACCATCATTATCCACAGGGAATTTTTGCCTTCTTTTGTAGTCTTAAAATATATTCAAGGATTCTTCTTTGTTTGGGTGTATAAATATTTTGTTGTTTCTTTTATAATATAATTGTACTTACTACCCTTCATTTAAACTTAATAATACACACCGAGCGAGTGTAACGTGTGGCTGTCAGTGTGTTTGTTAAGGATTTTTGTGTGTATGAGTGTGTGCGTTTGCTAAAGTTGAGTGTTAAATAAAATATAAAACACGTACGTATACGTATGGGGTCCATTCATTAGAAAACTTTGAAATTTTTTTCTTTGAAAAGTTACACGGTTTGGCTATGGTTTTGAGTCGATTTTTTTAAGCTAAATTCTTGTTTTGTTTGTTAAGCCTAGATTTTCAATGATTTTTTTGAATCTACTTCTTCAAGATTTGTAAATTTTATTTAGAGACAAGTAACAAAGTTGAACTCGATCAGTACCGAGCGAATAATACCCTACACTGAGTTCTCGATATTTAAAGTTGTCTCCATTTGAAATTTGGTAAAAAAACTAAAATAAAAATTGTAACTCAAAAAAAAATTTACGCTTAAAATAACACAGTGACACAAAAGTGCATAAAGAAAATATGCCCAAATATGGGTTGATATGGACTCCAATACACTCAAAAAAACCTTGTAAAATGACAAAAAAATTAGTAAGTTTTTTTCTTTTGTTACCTCTTAAGTATTTGACAGGAATTCCTAGTAATTTTACAAGCTTTTTACCATACTTTTGTAATTTTACAAGATTTTTTTAAAATTGTAAATTTTCAACTTTTTTGACGCGATAACACTTACAGGGAATTCTCGTGACTTTACTAGATTTTTTTGCTGTCTCCTATTTTACGAGAACTCCTAGTAAAAATTATGAGCTTTTTCGTAATTTTACAAGTTTTGTACCAATAGAACTGTAAATTTACAACTTTTTTGGCGGAATAAAACTTACAAGGAATTCTCGTGAATTTTCTGATTTTTTTTTGTAAAATTATCTTGGAAATTTGTAAAATTAAAAAAAAATATTAATTTAATTTAAAACTTTTTTTTAAAAAACAATGACTAGTATTTTTTTTGAGTGTAGGAACACTCAAAATAAATTCTCTGTCCAATCAGCAAATAAATCTGCTAAAATACACCCATTTTGAGCCATATGATGTTGATGTTAGCAGACACGGTTTGCTGAAAATTTGTCATGATTATCTAGTTGACATCAGCAGAAAAATCTGTCAGAACAGCAGAAAAATCTGCTAAGACATTTTTTAGAAAATTTTAGTTTTTTGAAAATTTGTTGTCATTAATATTTTAATAGTTTTTTTTAATTTAAACTTAAAAAAAAATAATAATAAACAAGTAAAAAAGTTAAATTCGGCCTTGCCGAATGTAGTGATACCCTCCACAATTTCAAAAAGATTATTGCAAAAAACTTTATTTAAAAGGAAATTACTTTTGAAAAAAAAATAAAATTTTTTAAAAAATTTCCGCGAAAAAATTTTTGGTAAAAAAAAAAAATCCGCGATTTTTTTCTATTTTTTGTCAAAAAATATGTTCGTACTTGTTAAAATACCATTTGGTGTTAAATTATGTTCACATATGTCAACCAGAAGCCGAATTAAAGCATTTTGTATTTTTAGGTTATGTTGAATGTACTGAAATTTTTGAGGTGTGCTTACATTTTCGCTCATAACTTTTGAACCGCTGAACCGATATAGCTCAAATGCAATACCAAACTTCTCGGGAGAACTTCCAATAAATATGATAAGTTTCAGTCATCTCTGTGCAATATTTTGTCCGCGACAGCATTTTCCACAGACAGACGGACAGACGGACATCGCTAGAATGTCTTAAAATCGATCGGACATCATGAATATATATACTTTATGGGGTCCCAGATCGATATTTCGATGAGTTACAAACAGAATGACAAACTTATATATACCCTCTATCACTAGAGTGGAGGGTATAAAAAAGTTTCTGTAAAATAAGAAATAAAATCTACTGTTTTTTTAACATGATAATGTTTTTATGCTAGTGTCTAATTTTAAAAATAATGCAGGACGCCACCTCAGTTTGACTATATAAGCTACCGACTAACAAAAAAAGAAAATAAGAATTACTGTTTTCATTTTCTTAAAACCAAAACCGTTGTAACTTCGCTTTGTAACATGGATAATAATTTACCTGATGGTGAATAAAACCGTTTTTCAACAGCTGGTGAATCAAACGTAACATAATTATTTTTCAAAAAAATTTTTTTTTTTTTTTTTAATTAAATTTTTTTTTCATTTAATTTTATTTTTTCCATTAATTCAAATTCAACAAATTTTTTTCATAATTTTTTTTTTTTTTTAATTTTTTTCATAATTTTTTTTTTTTTTAAATTTTTTTCATAATTTTTTTTTTTCATAATTTTTTTTTTTTTCATCAAAATTTTTTTTTATCAGATTTTATTTTCATAATTTTGTCATCAAATTTTTTTTCTCATTAATTTTTTTTTTCTTAAATTTTTTATTACAGTCTCCCTGTCTGTCTCTCTGGTGTCAACCGCCGATCTTTGTGAAATTGGTTTTATTTTGTAGAGCAGGAAAAATAAAGGGACACGTATTTTTTTAGCGGCCCAAATTCATATTTAGGGGGTGAAAATGAGGGGTAAGAAATGGTAATTTTTGAGTTTTTTGGGTTTATCTCCTAGATTATACAAATAAACCTAGTCGTGTCACCAAATGAAAGGCCTTTAGAAAACCTATCTTTGTGTGCAAAGAACGTGTGCAAACATGCATAACTTTTCGTCTTACTGAGTAAAATGCCAAAATTTTAGGACATTTTTGTTAATAAGTCGAAAATTTTTTACTTTTTTGGCACGCTGTTAACATCACGAGATAGGTATTTTATATACCTTTAATCTGATACCACACATGCCTATATTAATTTTGTTTAAATAGGCATAAATCGTAAAAAACTGAAAAAGGTTAATATCCCCCCATACAAATAGACCCCCCCCCCCTAAAAATGAGTTTGGGTCACTAAAAAAGTACGTGTCGAATTAATTTTCGTTCTTAACAACATATCCAAATTTTATGAGGATCGGAGGGTGACACCAGGAAGACTCTCCTTGTAAAGTCTAAACTTTTGACATAAAAATGTTCCATTTGTTTAACAAATGTACAAAAAACAAGTGAGAGTGTTAAATTCGTCGGTGCCGATCTTGTATACTCTCCAAAATGTTAAAACACTTTTTTTGCACTTAAGTAATACACTAATTTACCAAATTTACAGATCTTTTGTTTTGGACTGCATCTTACTTTTCACAGACAGATGGACGGATGTATATAGCTAGAGTGTCTTAAAAATGGATCAATAATATATAAACTTAATGGGGTCCTCGGCTGATACATATTTCGATTCGTTTTTCATAATATGACAGATGTATATAACATTATTTTTTCTAAAAAAAACTTATCTTTGGCAAGTACACCCAAAACTTCACCAAAACATTATCATGATTTAATGTTGTGGGCAAGAGAATAAAATTCGCAGGCATTTTTTTTTTTTATATATATAGGGAAACTTTCTTTGGCGGTAAGAATTTCTTCCATATATTAGGGAATTCTATTTAAGGAAAATTATTTACTATTTTACAGAACATCAACTAAAATTTCAGTTAAGAAAATTTACCAATTTTTAGTTAAATTTAACTAAATTGTGGGAAAATTTATAAACTATTTTGAAGAAAATTTTTCCAAAGCTTAAGTTAAACCTTTTTTTAAATTCTTTTAAATAAAATTAATTTGAAATTAATCGGAATAAATATGGCTGTGGTGTTGGCAAAAAAACTGGATCCGGATCGGTCAAAATGTGAAATTTTACTTTTTAAAATGGCTCTTCTCGGAAAGCATACACTAAAAAAATGCCTGCGAATTTTGTACTCTTGCCCAAAACATTAAATCATGATAATGTTTTGCGGAAGATTTGGGTGTACTTGCCAAAGCAAAGTTTTTTTAGAATAAATAATTTTATATTACTTTGATATTCCATGCAAAACGAATTGAAATATCAGTCGAGGACCCCATTAAAAAAAACCAAAAGAGCTGTACATTTCGTAAGTGAGTTCAAAAATAAGTGCAAAAAAGTGTTTTTACATTTTGGAGTATAAAAGATTCAACACCAAAGAATATACCACTCTTACTTGTTTTATGTACATTTGATAAACAAATGGAAAATTTTTATGCGAAAAGCTTAGACTTGATGAAAAAGTAGTTTGGTAAAAAAATGATTTTTTTCACGAAAAACAAAATTATGTTAAAAAAAAAAATAATGAACCCAAAATTTTTGGTGAGAAAAAAATTGATAATAAAAAATTTAATGAAAAAAATTGATGAAAAAAAATATGGTAAAAAAAAAATTATGAAAAAAATTTATGAAAAAAAATTAATGAAAAAAGTTTTGATGAAAAAAAAAATGATAAAAAAAAAAATTGATGGAAAAAAACAATTGATGAAAAAAATTAATGAAAAAAAAAAAAAATAATTTGATAAAAAAAAAATTTGATGAAAAAAATGAGGAAAAAATTTAAAAAAAAAAAAAAATTATGAAAAAAAAATTTTTTTGTTGAAAAATAATTATGTTACTTTTTACTCACCAGCTGGTAAAAAACGGTTTTATTCACCACGAGGTGAATTACAATCCAAGTTACAAACCCATTTCGGTTTTAAGAAAATGAAAATAGTAATTCTTGTTTTCTTTTTTTTTTTATAATTGTTAGCTTATATAGTCAAACTGAGGTGGCGTCCTGCAACTTTTTTAAGGCATAATTACTTGAGCGAATACGGTTCGGAGACGTGTCAGCTGATACGTTAGCTTGTATTCAAATAAATGGAAATAGGTACTTAAACGAATACGTGACGGTGGTGTAGTGGCCGTACTTTAAAACGATACAACAGCCTGTCACGCTACAGCACCGCTACAGTAGCGCTCAAGTGCCTGGGCCTTTAAAATACGACACCAGCCTAAAAACATTATCATGTTAAAAAAAATACTTTGTCAAATTACTAAAAAAAAAGTTTCGTAATCCCATTTTACCAATATTTGACACTTTTCTTTTTTTTAACAAACAAATTTCGATCGAAATTTACATTTTTTTTGTAAGTTTACATTTTTTTTGTAATTTAACATTTTTTAATCAATTTTACAAATTTGGAAGAATTTTTTACAAAACCAATCTAGTATCTTCATTAGAATTCCTTGTTTGTTTTATTGCGCCAAACATTTTGTAAATTTACAATTTTATTGTTAAAAAGCTTGTAAAATTACGAAAAAGCTCGTTATTTTTACTAGGAATTCTCCTAAAATAGGAGGTAGCAAAAAATCTAGTAGTCACAAAACCTCTTTGTGAGTTTTATCATTTCAAAAATAAATGTAAATTTAGAATTTTATTGATAAAAAGCTTGTAAAATTACAAAATTTTGTGTAAAAAAACTTGTAAAATTACAAGGAATTCTTGTCAAATAAGAGGTAGCAAAAAATAAATATATCAAATTTTTCTAGTAATTTTACAAGTTTTTTTTTTTTTTTAATGTAGGAGATAACCATAATTACTAACAAGGGAAGTCTCTCTAGTGTCACCCGCGGATCTTTATGGAATTGGTCTTATTTTGTAGATCAGAAAAATAAAGGGACACGTATTTTTTTTAGCGGCCCAAATTCATATTTAGGGGGTAAACAGGAGGAGGAAAGACAAGGCCATTTTTCAGTTTTTTTCGTTTATCTCCTATACCAAATGAAGGCCTTTGGAAAACCTATCTACGTGTGCTAAGAACGTGTGCATTAGACTGGGTCGACCATAAAGGAGAAAAAAAAAGTTCCCACTGTGCGGGCTTTATTTTAAAGCTTACCTCGAAAAAGTTCCATAGCCAAAATATTAGATTTTTAGGTCGCGATTTGGTACCGCCGAAATCGTTTTTTGTTTATAGCTTTGTCAGTTGATGTCCGATCGTTTTAAAAAAATAATTGTTAGAAAGTCCTCAGCGAGTACTAAAGTTGACTCATATCTGGTTTTAACCTCAGAGGTCATCTTCTTGTTATGATTGTTAGTTTCTCATCTTTCTACCCACTTAAATGATTTTTATTTTTCCATTAAGTTATAGCACTAAAAAATTCATGAAATTCTTCCCTTGGAAGTATCCAGTTAAATTTATTAACAAAAAAGTTACATTTGATTTAAGATTTTCATATACAATATAAAGAAAATTAGAAAAAACACTTGTTATTATGCCTTTAAACTATATTTAATTTTTTTAGTTTGTATTTAAATACATACGAACAAGTGTTTTAAATCTTTTTCTATGGAAATTTAAAATTGAATGTAACTTTTTTGTTAATTAATTTAAGAGGGTACTTCTAAGGGAAGAATTTCATGAATTATTTAATGCTATAATTTAATGGAAAAATAAAGATCATTTAGGTGGGTAGAAAGCTGAGAAACTAACACTTATAACACGAAGATGACCTCAGAGGTCAAAACCAGATATGGGTCAAATTTAGTACTCGCTGAGGACTTTCAAACAAATTTTTTTTTACAACGATCGGACATCAAATGACAAAGCTATGAACAAAAAACGATTTCGGCGGTACCAAATCGCGACCTAAAAATCTAATATTTTGGCTATGGAACTTTTTCGAGGTAGGCTTTAAAATAAAGCCCGCACAGTGGGAACTTTTTTTTTCGACCCGGTCTAGTGTGCATACATGCATAACTTTTTGTCTTATTGAGTAAAATACAAAAATTGTTGGACATTTATGTTAATAATTCGAAAAATATTAACTTCTTTGGCCCGTTGTATTTTTAATACCTTTAATCTAATACCACACATGCCTATATTTATTTTGTTTAAATAGGCGTAAATCGTAAAAAACTGAAACGGGTCAATTCCCCCCATACAAATCGACCCCCCCTAAAAATGAGTTTGTCCGCTAAAAAAAATACGTTTCGAATTAGTTTTCGTTTTTAACAACATATCCAAATTTTATGAAGATCGGAGGGAGACTTCCCTTGTAAGCTTTTTTAGGCCTCTACTAGCAGATGACGATAGCAATTTTATAAAAGTATTGTCAGCAGCATGACAGCGATTATTTTTTTTTGCCGACTGGGTAGTGTCAAAAAACAACCTTTTAATTTCCAATAACTTGAAGACACACTGTTGGTACGTGTTTCTTTTCACTTAAATATACATTCAAACATCTATCGTTACTACATAAAATATAATGTCATAATGCCCTCGTTTTTTGTGTTTTTGAATTGACTGGCTTTTATAGAATACTTCACGGACTTGTTATTATTCCATTCTTATTTTTTTTATATACATTCCTTTAAGTTTTGGTTCTGATCCACTCCCCCACACCCCCTCCTTTCTTTCTAACGCACCCTTGTATGCCTTGCATCAAAGACTGTCAGTGCGTATTTTTTCATTTATTTATATGTATTTTAAGTTAAGTTGCCACATCGTCAATGACTTTGTACGACTTTCAAATGACTTTTCCTTGTTGTTGCTGATTTTTTTTTTGTTTGCTCCATGCAATTTTATCCTTTGTTTTGGTATTTTAGATGATTATTTTTTTTGCTTTAAGTAACAGATTTTTATGTTTATTTTGTTAAAGTTTGAGTTTTTATGTTAATTTCACTTTATGCTTAAAGATTGAGACAAGATTTTTTTCTATTTTTATTAGATTTTTTTTATAGTTTTTTTTTTTGTCCAAGGTCCTTTTTAATGCAATATTAAGTTTTGAATGATTGTAATTTAAAAAAAAAAATTGCCAATTTACAGTAAAGGTCCTCTGGTGGGGATACTAGACATTATTTTATCGAAAGAAACTTATATGGCATTCACACTTGTGACCTTAAAAAAGTTGTTCAATAAAACACCAGTAACAGAATTAAAACGTAATGGACACAGAACAAAGACTTTTTTAAACATCTCACTTTGAACTCACTCTAAAAAAAATTGAGTAATTTATTAGAGTAGAATTTTTAAGTTAAAAAAAAACAAAGTTTCGGACTTTTTAAAAAAGTCGATTTTAATTTTTAAATGTTAAAAATTTTGTGATTATTACTTCGAATAATTTTCTCATATTTTTTTCTTTAACTATATTTAAATACCACACAGAAAAAAACAAAAAAAATATTTGAGTAAAATTTTAGTATTGAGTAAATTTTTAATAAAAATTTATTAAATGTTTAAAAAAAATTAAAGTAAATTTTTAATTGACACAATTAAACATTTACTCAAAACTTAAATATTTATTTTTTTAAAAGTTAAAAAAAGTTTTAAATTTTTTTACAAAAAAAAAACAAAAAACTTGTTTTTTCAAAATTTGCCAAACATATTTGTGTCTCAAAAACATAGGAAAATTTTATAAAGACGATTACAAACTTTCATATACATAGACAAAAAACTATAAACTAAACGAGAATTCAAAAAACTATGAGAGTTTAAAAAAAAAATTCCCGCGAAGATTGTACTCTTGCCCAAAACATTAAATCATGATAATATTTTGCGGAAGATTTGGGTGTACTTGCCAAAGCAAATTTTTTTTAGAAAAAATAATGTTATATTACTTTGCTATTCCAGGCAAAACGAATTGAAATATTAGTCGAGGACCCCATTAATTTTATATATTATTGACCCATTTCTACGACACTTTAGCTATATACATCCGTCCATCTGTCTTTGGAAAGCAATATGCAGTCCAAACCAAAAAATCGTAACATTTGGTAAATGAGTGCAAAAATAAGTGCAAAAAAGTGTTTTTACATTCTGGAGAGTATAAACCAATGGTTTCCAACCTTTGATTCTCGCCCCACTGGGGGGCAATTTGAATGCTTCAGGGGGGCAACGAGCAAATTTTTAAGTTTTTTTTTTGTTAAAAAACTAAAAAAAATAATTATTTTAGCTAAATTATTAAGTTGGTTGTTGAAAACTTTTGCTTTGTTTAAAAGATGATTTTTACAAAAAGTTTTCTTAACTAGAAGTACATTTTGAATTTTAAAACAAGTTTGAAAAATTTACACATTTTTCTTGAGTGTAGGGGGGACATTATGGGTTTTTTTACTTAAAAGTGGGGCATCACTCTAAAAAGTTTGGGAACCATTGGTATAAACGATTCGGCACCGAAGAATTTAACACTCTCACTTGTTTTATGCACATTTGATAAACAAATGGAACATTTTTATGTGAAATGTTTAGAATTGTTGAAAAAGTAGTTTTGTTAAAAAAAAGGGGAAAAATTATCTTTGGTGAAAAAAAATGTTTGATGAAGAAAAATTTTTTTTATATAAACAATTTTTGATAAAAAAAAATAAAAAAAAAAATTTTGATGAAAAAAAAAAATTGAATAAAAAAATTTTTTTTTTGATAAAAAGAAACGTTTTTGGATGTAAAAAAAATTGATGAAAAAAAATTGATAAAAAATTTCTGTAAAAAAAATTTTATGAAAAAAAAAATTGTGTAAAAAAAATTATGAAAAATAATTTATATAAAAAAAATTAATCAAAAAAAAAAAAAAAATGATGAACAAAAAAAATGAAACAAAAAATTTGATAGAAAAAAAAATTGATGGAAAAAAAAAATTTGATGAAAAAAAAATTGATGAAAAAACTTTTTTGTTGAACAATAATTATGTAACTATTTATTCACCAGCTGGTGAATAAATAATTATGTAACTATTTATTCACCAGCTGGTGAATAACAAAAAATTTTTGATAAAAAAAAAAATTGATGAAAAAAAAAATTTGATGAAAAAACTTTTTTGTTGAAAAATAATTATGTAACTATTTATTCACAAGCTGGTGAATAACGGGTTTATTCACTACGAGGTGAATTATTATCCAAGTTAGTAAAATTTTTAGTTTTAAGAAAATGAAAATAGTAATTCTCATTTTCTTTTTCGTTAATTGTAAGCTTGTATATAGGCTGACCATTCGTACTGATTTGATCAGTACATGTACTGATTTTTGATCACGTGTACTGATCAAAAAACGTTGTACTGATTTGTACTGATTTTTTTTAAATATGTTCTGAATGTACTGATTTTTGAGCATTTAAACATAAAAAAAAAATTTTATTCGAAAATTCTGTACAAAAACTGAATTTCCATAATATAAGTCGTCAGATAATGAATTTATTCTAAGGAGATTAGAGTTCGTGAATCAAAAGGTTCATTAACTCAAAAATGAATTTGAGCATGAGGTTATTTTGATCTTCCTAAATTTATATGAAAATGCGCACAGAATCTTTGAGGTTTTCTATAACGAAAAGTTCAATGGGAAGATGGATTTCTTTATATTTTTAGAAAGATGATGTAAATTGTATGAATCCAAATGATTCTGAGATCTTTAATGAGGTAATGTCATCAGAGCTTATTCGAAAAAGCGCTCAGAAAATCGGGACCTTAAAAAAACAGGTGCTTATTAGCTGTGAAGTTTTCTTATAGGAAAAGTTTTCAGAACTTACGGAAAAAGTCTTCAAAGTCTGTGCGATTTTCTTATGCTTTAAACCTGTGGAATTTTGTTATATTTTCTGCACTGAAACGATCAAAACATTCAAATGAAGCCGTTTAAAGTCAACTAAATTTTTTGCAAAATAACGACAACAGTTTTTTTTTGCAGTTGTTTTTACTCAAAATACTTGGGGTCATGTTAGTTGAACCGACGTTTTTTGGTGTTGAAAAAACATCAGTGTTTTCTCATAGAAAAAAATTTTAGAAAAAAAAAACCTAAAAACTTGGGCGTACTGATTTAAGATCAGAAAAAAATGGTCACCCTACTTATATAGTCAAACTGATGTGGCGTCCTGCAACTTTTTTAAAATTAGACACCAACCTAAAAACATTATCATGTTAAAAATTAAAAAAAAACTATTACATTTTTATTAAATTATTTACTTAAATTGTTTTTAAAATTTTTGAGTAAATTTTTAATTGCGTCAATTAAAAAATTACTCATTTTTTGTTTTTAAATTTAAACAAGTGATTACTCAAATTTGTTTCCTCCATATTTTTTCTGTGCAACAAAATGTTGTTCAACTTTTTTTCAGATGTCGACATTTTCTACTGGTCAAAATAATTTGAAAATTTTAAATTCTTGATTTAAAAACAAGTAAAAAATTTAAATTCGGCCTTGCCGAATGTAGTGATACCCTCCACAATTTCAAAAAGATTATTGCAAAAAACTTTATTTAAAAGGAAGTCACTTTTGCAAAAAAAAAAAATTTTGAAAAAAAAATTTCCGCGAAAAAAATTTTGGTAAAAAAAAAAATCCGCGATTTTTTTCTTTTTTTGTCAAAAACATGTTCGTACTTGTTTAAATACCATTTGTTGTTCAATTATGTTCACATATGCCAACCAGAAGCCGAATTAAAGCATTTTGTATTTTTAGGTTATGTTGAATGTACTGAAATTTTTGAGGTTTGCTTACATTTTCATTCATAACTTTTGAACCGCTGAACCGATATCGCTCAAATGCAATACCAAACTTCTCGGGAGAACTTCCAATAAATATGTTAAGTTTCAGTCATCTCTGTGCAATATTTTGTCCGCGACAGCATTTTCCACAGACAGACAGACGGACAGACGGACATCGCTAGAATGTCTTAAAATCGATCGGGCATCATGAATATATATACTTTATGGGGTCACAGATCAATATTTCGATGAGTTACAAACAGAATGACAAACTTATATATACCCTCTATCACTAAGTGGAGGGTATAAAAAAAATCGCCATTTCGAAAAATTGCTTTCTCCAAACTGACTTGCAATAAAAGGCTGAATATTAGTATACAAGTTGCATTTAATACGGACTAAAACATGTCCAACAATGAGCAAAATCAAAGGCGGTCTGGTACGAAATTGTGCGATTTGGCATGAAAATTCCCACACTCAAAATAATAACTCTATAAAATACTCTGTAAAATGACAGTAATCTCAATTCAACAGATATTTGACAGAGTTTTCTGTCAAATTACAGATTTAAAGAAAATACTTTGTATTTTGTTGTGACAAAAAAACAAAGTTTCCTCTGTTATATTACTTTTTACTTTGTAATCTTAATTTTACAGATAATTAACAGAGTTTTCTGCTGGAATACAGATCTAAGCAAAATACTTCGTATTTTTTATAACCAAAAAAGTTTTCTGTTTTGAGTAGTTTTTGTTTTTGTTACCAAACATCAAAATTTTATCTGTATATTTTTTTTTTTTTGAGAAAAGTTGAAAAAGTAGCACAAAAAGTTATCAAAATTTTTTTTCAGAAATCATATAAAAATTTTACAAAATAACATGCATTTAACTTAACTCTGTAAATTTGCAGTAAATTTTCTGTAAATTTTTTTTTTTGCATCAAATGCATTTAACAAATATATGTAAATTTACATAGTTTTCTTTGCTAAATGGTGGTTTATTTAACCAATATTTTACTAGAAACTCAGTAAATGAACAGTTTTTTTTTTGTCCAAATCATTTTACAGAGTTTTATAGTAAAATTACAGAGTTTTCTCTGTAAAAAAGCTTTCAAATTTAACCAATATTTTACTACAAACTCTGTAAATTAACAGTTTTTTCTGTCAAAATCATTTTACAGAGTTTTTTAGTAAAATTACCAAGAAATGTTGTTAGCTGGAAAAGTATGGTATACTCTGTTAAATTAGCAGAGTTTTTCTGTAATTTAACAGAGTTTTTATTTTGAGTGCATATATTTGCTGCCCATTATTGCCTGCTGCTGAAGATGCAGTTTTTTTAAAATTAATGTTGTAACGTTTATTTAAGTTAGTTGCACTTTAACCTTTTAAGTGTGAAACAATTTTGTTGTTATTTTTTTATTACTAATTTTACAGCCTAGTATTACTAATCAAAGTATTTTCATAGTCATATAACACAAGGTGGTTCTGTAGAGTTTCAGGTAGAAGATGTTCAAAATAACTTAAAGGTTCAATACTCGTAAATGGACTTTAACCGTATCTTTATAGTTTTTCCTTTTTTTTTGTATTTTGTGTAGCCAAAATATATATGTAAATATGTTTAGCAATTTTATGGCTAAAACATAATAATTTATGTTAACGAAAAATAATATGGGAAATTTTTCAAATGATGGATTTGTATGAAGTTATACAGGGTTGCGAAATATTAAATAGTCGTTTCGCATCTTTATGACTTTGAAAAGTATAATTGAAGGATAATTGAAAAATTAAAAAATAATTTACATATTAATGTTTTTTATTTTTTTATTTTTAAACTCAACAGAAGTTAAAGCATAAAAATTAAATATAACTAAGACTGTCATAAAATATTAAAAAAAAATAAACATAAATAAAAATATTTAATTAAAATTAAAAAAAAACATTTTTAATACAAAATTATTTAAGTGCAAAACAAGTCAGAGTGTTAAATACGGCTGTGCCGAATCTTTGATACCATACCAACATGCAAAAAATCGAAAAAAAAATAATAATTAAAAAAAAAAAAATTGCAAGTCCTTTGGTTTGAACTGAATCGTGGCAGACGGACGGACGGACGGACCTTCATATCGACTAGACCAGGTATTGACTAACAATAAGTCTTGCAAAAATTACCAACATAAATAAATTTAAAACAGAAAAATAATTTCCTTGAAAATTATTCTATGAGAATATCATAGTTTTAATTAGTAAAGGAAATAATGACTTAAGATACGGTAGGCTAGCTGGTGGCGTGCTAGCCTTTCAACGTGGGGGTCGTGGGTTCGATTCCCACCAGAGCCCTTGGTTTTTTCGCTACAACGAGACGACGGTCATTGTTACCAGTTCTCGGTTAGGTTGAATTTATAAAAAATGAGTTGTAAATAAATAGAAAGAATAAATAAAAATAATTGATCATGTGATCAGATTTTTTTATACCCTCCACTCTAGTGATAGAGGGTATATATAAGTTTGTCATTCCGTTTGTAACACCTCGAAATATTGGTATAGGACCCCATAAAGTATATATATTTATGATCCTCGATCGATTTTAAGTCGATCTAGCGATGTCCGTCCGTCCGTCCGTCCGTCCGTCCGTCCGTCCGTCTGTCTGTCTGTCTGTCCGTCCGTAGAAAACACGCTAACTTTTGAAAGACTTTACAGAGGCTACTGAAGTTTGGCATATATGTTTGTCATTTACCTGGTCAGGTTGGTATTGCAATCCAGCCAAATCGGTCCAGTGGTTCAAAAGTTATGAGCAAAAGAGTAAATTTCGGCAAGGGTGTTTCGCGAATTTACGAGATAAAAAACACGATAACTTCCGAAAGACAATAATGAGACTACCGAAGCTTGGCACGTATCTTTGCCGTTCCCCGGGTCTGTTTGGTATTAAATTTCAGCTCAATCGGTCCAGTGGTTCAAAAGTTATAAGCAAAACCCTGAATTTCAGATTAGTTTCATTTAAAATGCCACGTGTTTTAACAAGTTTTCAAAGCATTGGTGGTAACTAAACAATGCTTTTCAAACTTGTTGAATTTTAAAGCAATGCTTTTTAAACTTGTTTAGTTTTAAAAGCATTGGTAACTTAAAAATTAAACACGAAAAAAATTTTACACTCAAAAAAATTTTACACTCAAAAAAAATTTTACACTCAAAAAAAAAATTAGTAATTTTATTTTTTTTTTTTTAAATGACAAAAAAGAGTTTTTTACTCAAAATAAAATATTTCTAATCAAAATTGTTAATTTTTTCACGTTAAAAAATGTACTACCCTTTAAAAAAAAATGCATTGTGGAGGGTATTCATAGATTCGGCAAAGTCGAATTTAACTTTTCTACTTGTTTTTTTTAATTTTTAAAAAAATAAATTTTAGTCAAAGACTGTGATGGGCTTAAATGATCGCGTTTTGCTAGAATTAAGTTTAAATGACTGTCCGTCTCTAGCTTTGAGAGGTTTGAGTAAAAAAACTTTTAAGCAAAAAAACACATATTTGATACGTTTCCTATTTGATTTTCATGCTTCCTTCTTCTATAGTATAACCAAATAAAATGATTGTCATTTTATTAATTTTGTATAAAGTGCTGGTGGAACAGAAGAAGCAAAACTAAAAATAAATGAATTTTAAAAATTGGAATTGATTAGTTTTAGCATGTCCTGTCCAGTGCATGCATTAAAAGAACAACTCATGTGTACATTTTCTAATTAAAAATTGAAATATTTCGAACAACACAATATTGATGGGAACAAAAAAATGAAAAAAACATTGAATAGAGACGGATACTGTACCAAGAAGTACTTGCTCCTACCCAATGAGCACAAATAGGAATATGCAAAAACAACAACATTTGCAAGAACATGCAAAATACAAAAAAAAAATATATGTAAAAAATTAAAAATAAAAATCATTTCATCATATAAGCAGAACCTTAAAAAATAGCAATCATAAGGATATGAAAGGAGATTTTATATAGTGCTGTATTACTTATACAATTACATACGTTTGAGTACATTAGATGAGTAACTATTTCTACTTTATCAGATTTATTGAAAAAGATTTTTAAAATTTTGAAAAAAAGTTTAATTTTTGACAAAATACTCACAAAAATGCAAAAAATATATTAACAGAGTTTTAAGGTAAATGGCGCCTAAGTAAGGGCTCAATTCAGGATTACAAAGCAAACCTTCCGCCAATTTGTTGGACAAAATTTTCGATAGCAACTACAATGTTTCAACTACAGATAAGGAAATCTGTTCCAGTTTTATGAAAAAATAATGCGAAAAAGTATTAACAGAGCTTTAAACAAATAGAGCCTTACCAGGGTTCCAATTTAGAATTCCTAAATAAAACTTTCGCCAATGTATCAAAAATCAATAAAGTACGAATTACATTTAAAACTTAAACTGGAAGAGGCAATAAAAGTAATTGGAAAGGTGTTTAAAAGGAAAAGTAATGGCGCCCCACCAAGGGCCAGTTTAAAATAACGAAGCTGGTTTCTCCAAAATAGTTCTTAGAGTATGCAAATAATTGCCACCTTAATTTATTTACACACAAAACTATATAAAATGTATAAATACTAATAAATGGTAAAACTATCGAAGTACCATCCATATAACAACACAGCATATGTACGATTTTAGTTTTTTTTTTTTAGTTTTACTGCAGTTGGTATGTTAAGGAATTTCGTTTAGGAAAAATTTCCATGCCACATTTCAATACATATAAGGTAGAAATGAAACAACAATTTTCATATATCCTTTTCATTTAGGATTTTTTTTTTTTTGTTTTCACAAAAAAAAAATCTCTAGTACTTTGTACTGGAAAGAGTGTTCATATGTATAATGGCTTTAAGCATTTGCTATTAAATAACATGATTTTAATTTTGTAGTTTTTTATTTAGTTTTTTTTAGGTTTTCATTATTTAGTTCGATTTTAAAACTAAGATTATTTTTCGTTAGACAGAGAAGTAGAATAAAGGAGGTGTACAATGTTTCCTGCGTTTTCTTCTAACGATTCGCACTCTGGTCCCTGCTCAGGCGCCACTTACATAAAAATTTTATTTGTCCAATTTTTTAAATTTCTATGTTTATCTGAAGCAAAATTTCTAGCTACTCAAAATCGTATTGAAACCAAAACTAATCCATTTTTAAATTTTGGAAAACCAAAACCTCGTTTTTTTTATCTATTGCAATGGTTCCCAACATTTTTTGTGCCATGCCCCACTTTTAAATTTAAAAAAAAAAAAATGTCCCCCCCTACACTCAAGAAAAATTTGTAAATTTTTTACATTTGTCTCAAAATTCAAAATTTACTTGTGGTTAAGCAATATTTTTGTTAAAATCGTCGTTTAAACAAAGTTTTTAACAATCTTCTAAATAATTTAACTAAAATAAGATTTTTTTTAGTTTATTTGACAAAAAAATCTTAAAAATTTGCTCGTTGCCCCCCTGAAGCATTTAAATTGATTTTGTTTTCAACAAACTTAGTCAAGTAATTTTATTTCAAAATTATTTTATCATGTCAACAAATAGTTTTTGAGTTTGTTGAATTTCTTTGTTGAAAAAAAATACGATTTTTTACGTTTGTCAGATCAACAAATTGTGTTTGTTGAAAAAAAATTTAAGATTTATTTTAGAGAACTATTACAAACCCGTTTATCAATTTTTTTACATTTTTTTTCAACAATCAATATTTACAAACGTTAGTTGATATCACAAATTTCCGTATAGGAGCACTTTCAGTGAAAAAGTTTATTTTATTCACAAATATGGGGGTCAATATAACAATTCGTTTTTTTCTGTGTATTTTTGTACTTGTTCAAATACCATTCGGTGTCCAATTCTGTTAACACACAAAAAATTATTGGCAAAAAATTTTCAATTAAATCTATTGATCAACAAAATTTAAATGAGTCAATCAATGTTTTGATTAAAATTTTTGTTGTTTTCTTTAACTGTCGAATTACAAATTTTCAACATACCAGTTTTTTTTCGTTTTTATTTATTTGAACAGATTAATTCAAAAATATACAAAATAATCGGGCTTTACTTTTTTTATTGTTGGCTACATATTGGAAAGCAAAAAATACGATTTTTTTGGTAATTTTGTCATAAGCTTACAATTCATTTGTTAAATCAATCATCATTTTGATTGACTATCAATAAAAAATTGATCAAATTTTTGATCAAACTCGAAAAAAGTTTGATTAAAAAAAATTTCAATAAATCATCTACAATTTGATGATTGGTATAACAATATCAGTCCGACCCCTTTTCGTGAATCGCGGAGGGAAGTTAGCGGATTTCAAGAAAATTTTGGTTTTATCAATAATTTGGCTTAATAAAATCTCATGAATTACATTTTTGGGAAAATTAACGTTTTTTTTTTTGTGTCGCGGCATTCTATAAGGTAACTGTAAGCCTGTCATGAAATCTAACCGAACTATGACGTCTTTAACACATTGGATGGGGTCAGAAATTCCCCCCTCGAAAAATTTTAAGTTAAGAGTAGACCCTTCCCATTACCCGGGTAGACCGGTCTTTTTGTTCATTTTTATTAAGAACAACTTTTAAAATCAAGGGTCGAAAATGAAATATTAAATTAGTTAAGATAATTTTCACCACAAATTAAAAAATTTCTCCATTTTTTTTCACTAAAAATGAAAAATGCTGATATCTCAAAAACTAAGCAATATAGAGCAAAACGGAGAACATTTTTAAAAGAAAGACAACAAAGAACAGCCTTCCTCTATCCATGTGTGGACTCAAATTTTTAATTAAAAATTCGCATTTCGGAAAATTTTAAAAAGCCAATATCTCAGTAAGTATTGCCCACATGGTAAAAAGTCCAAAGGCACTTTTGTTCCTCTTTACTTGTTAAACTTGACCACAGAATACCCAAAAGCCCTGAGATCAAAAGTTTTTGAGTTATTTGATTTTTAATTTTTTTAGGACCCCAAAAGCCATTTTTTTTTTTATGAGTTTAAATGTCGAATTCTCAAAATTTTTGTTATTATGTCTAGAGTATCCTCATTTCATATGGAGTCATCTAAAGCAACCGCAAAAAAGTGTCGTCCTAAAGACCGAAAAAGACCGTCCCAATTTGTAATGTCCAATGGATAATAGTACACTCTAAAAAACGCATGTAAACTTACTATTATAAATTGGGTAAATTTTTTGTTCTTGTGTTAATATAAGCTTAAAATGCGTAAAATACTTTTAAACCGATTAAACACAGCAAATTATAAATATTATCCGTTAATTCAAATATTTTACACACAAATGTGTAAATAAAATTTTCAACCAACATACAAACACACATGTTAAATAACTAAAACGCCAGACAAAAGTATAAGACTCCGTAGCGTAGTGGTTAAGAAGTGTACTTTCAAATCGGAAGGTGTCGAGTTTGATGCTCGCTGGCGCCGAATGTTTTTTTTTTTTTTTTTGTTATATTTATTCACCTCTTTTTATTTAAATTGAACACTAGTGGTCAATTTATTCAATTTACACATTCAGGGGGCTAATTATGTTACTTGATAATCGTCAATCGTCATCGTTTGCTCATTATTCTATTACCATAAAATGACACTATATGGTAGTGGAATAACGATGGAAACGTTACGATTGACGACTATGAAGTTACATAATTACCCCCTGTTTTATCTTAAATGTTTTTAATATTTTTGTTGGTTATTTGACGATCGTGTTCTTACTAATTGTAAGAGACTATACAATTTTTTTATCCTAATTCCTAATGAGGGTAGAGTTGAATATGTATTAGCATTTTTGTTTGGACATTAGCAATTTGTCATTAAATTCCCTATGTCTTGTAGTAGACTGTTTTCATATTTGCTAAATAGTCCTGACAATGGAACCTCACAAATTCTGAAACACGTTTCTTCTAAGTCTCTTGCAAAAGTGACCAGCATAAATAAATTTAAAACAGAAAAACAATTTTCTTAAAAATTATTTTATGAGAATGTCACAGTTTTAATTAGTAAAGTAAATAATGGCCTCGAGCTAGAATAAAACTACTCAAAATAAAATTTTTATTAAAAAAAATGTACGACATTTTTTCTGTGTATCCGAGATTTTTGTAGGTTATAACAGATCTGACAAATAATGTTGATTGTCAGATCTGGTACACTCAAAAGAAATCTTGTAAAATGACAAAAAAATCTTGTAACTTTTATTTTTTGCAACCTCATCTTTAACGAGAATTTATTGTAAAAATTACGAGCATGTTTGCAATTTTAAAAGCTTTTTTACAATAAAATTCTAAATTTACAACTGTTTTAACGCAATAAAACTTACAAGGAGTTCTCGTGGTATACCTTCCATTTTACGAGAATTTCTAGTCTAGTCCAGTCTTTTTACCAATAACATTTTAAATTTACAACTTTTTTGACGCTATAAAACTTAAAGGAATTCTCGTGTTTTTTTATTTTTTTTTTTTTGTAAAATAAGTGTGGAAATTTGTACATTTACAAAAAATAAATAGTAAAATTACAAAAAAATTTAAATTTTGACCGACCAAAACAAATTTGTTTTTGTTAAAAAACAAGGGATATTGATATAATGGGATTACGAGACTTTTTCTAGTAATTTGACAAGTTTCTTTTTTTTGAGTGTAGTAAAATCCCTATCGTTACTTATGATATTTTTATGTCTTAACCTACGCTCTGGTTTGAATTTACATACATATGTACAAGAAATTTGAATGTGTTATTTATATAAAAAATCGTTATTGAACAAAAATCCTTTATTTTGCTGATTCTTTGTTTTAAGCTTAGGAAAAAAAGTCCTTACATTACACTCACACAAACACACGCAGATAAGAACACCTTAAACTCATGCCTTCAATTTTCGATTCTAGTCTCTAACTTGTAGTTTGTTGTTCATGTTCATTCGACCGTAACCATTGATTGGCAGGACATCTGCACATGTCAGTCATTTTGTGCAGTATTTTTTTTTTTTCTAAAATTTTTATTTTTTTGTCCGTTTATTTTTCATCGAAAGCTCAAAGGCAATGTAGTAAAAGTATTCTTTTTTTTTTATACTTTCCACTTACAATTTGTGAGAAAGGGTATAAAAAATTTATCATTTTGTTTGTAACTTAAGAAAATATCGGTAAAGGACTTGATAAATGTCGATCTAGCTGTACAGAAAATAATATCGTATATTTTATTTTAATTAAAATTTTAATTGTTTTTTAATTTTATGTCAATTAAATTTTTAATTAATATAATATATTTTTTAACTTTATTTTTAATTAACATTTTATTATTTTTTTTTTAGTTTAATATTAATTAATTATTTAATTAATATAATTAATTGTTTATTTAATTTTTTTTAAATTAACGACATACAAATATTTTTAATTTATATGCGCATTTTAGTGATTGGTCAGGACTTAATTAATTTTTTAATTAAATCTTCGAATTTTGTTAATAAAATTTGTGTCTTATTATTTTCTGTGTGTGTGTTGAAATGTGATTTTTAGAGAAACATGGATGTCTTTGGAGCTGACTTAAATTAATCAAAGTTGATTTTTTGTGTAAATTAGCGGAATCGGTCCAGCGAATCAAACACAATGAGTAAAAATTGTTTCCACTTAACAAAAACATTTCTTTTCTAGTGTAGGGTATCTTTAAAACTCGTATCAGCTGAATATAACAGTTTTATATTTATTTGCCTTCATACACACAAAAAATTATTGGCTAAAAAATTTCAATTAAATCAACAAAATTGAAATGAGTCAATTATTGTTTTGATCAACATTTTTGTTATTTTCTTTCACTATCAAATTACAAATTTTCAACATACCAGATTTTTTTCGCTTCAATTTATTTGAATACATTAATTCAAAAATATACTTTTTACTAGGGTTTTACTTTTTTTATTGTCGGCAACATATTGGAAATCAAAAAATATGAATTTCTTCATAATTTTTCCATAAGCATGAAATTCATTTGATAAATCAATAATTATTTTAATTGACTTTAAATAAAAAATCAATCAAATTTTTGATCAAAATCGAAAAAATTATTAATTGAAATAAAAATCAATTAATCGCCTACAATTTGATGATTGATATAACAATTTTCTTTATCGGAGGAGTTTCAATTAAAAAATTAATTGAATCCGTGTTTTTGTTGATTGACTTTCGTTTTCAATTCTTTCTGTGTACGTTTGTAATTTTATTTTCTAACTTCTAACTGCTCCCAATGGTACTTTTGAAAAATATTTTCTGTACTTACATACATTTACTAAAATTGTCTATATCGTCATTCATTTTGTTGTACAATGAATAGTATTTTCGAGATGTTCTTCTATCTACGTAGAGTCTGGGATGTCTAAAATAGTTTTTTCCCCCATCAATTTTAACATTATTTTATACATAAAAAAGCTTTGAGATAAATTTTTAGTTTATTTGTGGTTTAATAAAAATAAATGGTATTAAACTACAAAAAAAAGTTAAAATCTTTGTCCAAAAACACATCAAAGGATATCAAATAAATATTAGAAAAATACTAGAAAAAAAATGTCATCAATGTAACTAAATATTAGAATATTCCACCGCAATAATCAAATAACAAATGGACATGAATTTTTTGTTTAATAAAATAATGCCAAAATCTATCTTGTTGTTAGAACAAGTTTTAAGGGAGGTCTCCCAATGGGCACCCGTCGAATATTCTTTAACTTGAATATGAAAAAAAGTGGAGAAAAATAAGAGTTTTCTGCATTTTTTTTTTAACACATTGGCACATTCAGGTAGTCGAAATCACCAGAATATCAATTTTTTTTCTAATGGTTGCAACTCTGTTTCCAAACCATAGACAATATGGGTATCAAACTTGTTAGGTTAGGTTGTGAAGGATGACGTCGGTTTATACAAACCAACGTCCATAGAGGCCTTGATGTGGCCCATTATGATTCCTTTAATGGTCGAAACCTTCTCTCTTCAATTTTATTACTCGCATTGTTTCCAATTATGCATCCCATTTTGAAGCTTTTATAAATGGTGTCAAACTTAATATTTTGCCGAATACAAAAAAAAACTATGAAAGAACACCCAAATGCCAAATTGCCCAAAAAATATGAAAAACGTCTTAAAACAGCGCCCAAAATTAATAAAAGCAAGTAAAAAAGTTAAAATCGGCCTTGCCGAATGTATTGATACCCAGCAAAACTTAGATTACCAAATAAGGTATAAAATGTTTTAAAAACATTTGTAAGTCAAAACAAGTAGAAAAGTTAAATTCGACTTGGCCGAATCTATGAATACCCTCCACAATGCCCTTTTTAAGTTATAGTAAATTTTCTAGAGTGAAAAAATAACATTTTTGATTAGAAATATTTTATTTTGTGTAAAAAAACTTTTTTTTTAACTAATTTTTGAAAAAAAAAAATAATTTACTAAATTTTTTTTTGAGTGTAAAATATTTTTTGAATGTAAAATTTTTTTCGAGTGTATTTTTTTTTTTTTTTGTAATGTAAAAATATTTTTGAGTGACTCCGAATCAAGAAATTTGCGTTAAAATGGCATTGATTTGTTGTTGCATATTTTTGCATATTTTGGTGAAAATGCATATTTTGGCATATTTTGGTTTTAAATGCATATTTTGTGCATATTTCCCACTTTTAAGTGCATATTTTTGCATATTTTGGCATAAATTAGCAAAAAATCAAATTGAAATTTATTTGTTTCAAAAACTATTTTAAATTTTAAAAATTTATTTTGGAAATAAGAAAAATTATTTTTTTTTTTTAATTTTTTCTTTTTATAGAGTGTGTTAATTTCTAAAAAATCTTGCTTATATAAAGTTTTAAATGTTACTATTTAAACCCGGCGTTACTTTTTGCTTTTTAAGAAGTTTTTCCTATGAAAACAAGATTTTTATTGAACAAATTTTATTTTATAGTGCATATTTTTAGGTTTTTTAGTGCATATTTTGAATTTTTTAGCGCATATTTTAAGCGCATATTTTCGATTTTTTAGTGCATGAAAATCTCATCCCTACTTATAACTTTTGAACCACTGCACAGTGCCACATTTGGCCAATCTAGCACGACAAAAATCAAAAAAAAAAGTTCCCCGATTTTTATGATTTGTTTGTATGTATTATAAAACATTCCTAATAACACGGAAATACTCATATAAGAACTATAATTCTATTCGTTATTAAGATGTGGGTGCATAAAGTTGCATCTTGTAAAATCCAGAAAGTAGTGTTCATTATTTTGCATTAATTAAGTCGATTTTAAACGGTTGTAACTTTTTAACAAAAAAAGATATTTATACACTCTTTTTTGGTAATTTTAAAGGATATTTAAAGGCTTTAAGCCATATCTTTTCTTCTTTTTTGAAACAATTTTTTCTATTTTTTATTAAATTTTTAACATAATAAAAATTTTTGAAAAGAAAATTATAAATTTGTTTTTTTTGATGGAATAGAACTTTTGTGTTTGGTCTCTATTGGTCGCCGGACTTTTTCAGACATATTGACCAATATCCATAGTAATTATTTCAACGGCTAACTTTTGCGACCGTCTGCGACGACGACTACAGTGGGACGATACGTAAACCTTGTTTTTACATATTTTTTAAACACATTTTTAAAAAGTGGGCGTGGCAGTTGTCTGACCGCCCCCTTTTTTTGCGATATTATTTCTACAGTCCTTGAGAGTATATGTACCAAGTTTAAAGAAATTACAACCAAAATTAAAAATTTTTTAAAAAGTGGGCGTGGCCGTTAACTGGCCTCCCATATTTTTCATAATGTTGTTTTTGAAGTCAAAACGAACATTTACACTGAATTTCTAGTCAATATAAATAAAATTGGATTTTTGTCGTCCTAGATTGGCCAAATGTGGCACTGTGCACTGGACCGATTTTGCTGGATTGCAATACCAACCTGACCAGGTAAATGCCCAACATATATGCCAAACTTCAGGAGCCTCCGTAAAGTCTTTCAAAAGTTAGCGTGTTTTCAACAGACAGAGAGACAGACAGACGGACGGACGGACGGACATCGCTAGATCATTTTAAAATCGATCGAGGATCATGAATATATATACTTTATGGGGTCCTAGACCAATATTTCGAGGTGTTACAAACGGAATGACAAACTTATACATATATACCCTCTATCACTAGAGTGGAGGGTATAAAAATATTTCACAAGGTATTTTTGTCACACAAAAATATTTTTACACTTAAACAAAAAAAAAATACACTCAAAAAAAATTTTACACTCAAAAAAAATTTTACACTCAAAAAAAAAATTAGTAATTTTTTTTTTTTTTTTCAAAAATTAATAAAAAAAAGTTGTTTTACACAAAATAAAATATTTCTAACCAAAAATGTTATTTTTTTTCACGTTAGAAAATTTACTATCACTTAAAAAGGGTATTGTGGAGGGTATTCATAGATTCGGCCAAGTCGAATTTAACTTTTCTACTTGTTTTCAATTATTTAGGGAAAATTTCTTTGGCGGTAAGAATTTCTTCCATGTATTGGGGAATTTCATTTAAGAAAAATTATGTACTATCTAACAGTACATGAACTAAAATTTTTTCCTAGCAGTTAAGAAAATTTCCCAACTTTTAGTTAAATTTAACTAAATTGTGGGAAAATTTATAAACTTTTTTTGAAGAAAATTTGTCCAAAGTATAAATTAAGTCCTTTTTTTTTAGTGCAATAAGGTTCAAGTCCTGTCATAGGTGTTATTCTAGCTAAAGTACTTAAATCAAGTCAATCAATTTAGAATTCTTAAGTCGATCGATTGTCCACTAAATTTTTATGGAGCTCCACTGTTTATCCTCACCCATTACTTCCGGATATACTTAACAAGTAACGTCTATAGAAAAATTCAGTTAATGAACAAAACATTATCTCTCTCAAAGTAAAGTATAATAGATATTTTTTTTAGCCATAATAATAGTTAACTTTAACATGCTCTTAAAAGGAGGAAAATAAAAAGAAAAAAAAATAACAGTAACGATAATGATGATGACGATGATAATGATAAAGTAAATGATGTGATGACGACAATGGCAAAAAGCATTAATTTCGGCTTAAGAAACAACAGACAAATTCTACAGCAATAACGAGAGAGGAGGAGGTTAGGAAAAAAATCTTCAAAAAAAAAAAACTAAAGATTGCTCGTTAAACTAAAAGAAGCCGGAAGGATAAGAAAAAATACAAAAAGTAAAATTGAAAATTTTAAAATAACCCCGCATAACATTATGTTATTTATAATGAATGATTGAAAATTTTGTGTTATCGATACTTTGATAACTCTAGAATTTTCTATAGAAAATTCTGTGTTTTCAACACATTGATTGCTACAGAAATTTTTCTAAAGAAAATTTTTTGTTATCGATATATCAATAACTATAGAAAACTATTTTTTATCGATATATCGATACCTACAGAAAATTTTAAGTTTTTGATACATCGATGACTTTAGAAATCATCAAAAAAAAATGTTGTTATCGTTATAAAGATTACAAAAAAAATGTTCAATAGAATTTTTTTGTTATCGAAATCTACAGAAATTTTCTATAAAAGTTTTTATTATAGATAACTATAGAAATTTTATATATAAAATTTTTTGTTATCGATAACTATAGAAATTTTTAAAGGTAATTTTTTATTATCTATAAAAAATTTCTATTAAAGGCTTCGACATAATGTCGGAGTAATCTGTACTAAAGCGTACCATCTCTAAAAACAGTGTAAGTGCGAAAGAGAAAGAAACAAAATCCACTCTCTGGCACAGAGTACTCCGTTATTGTCAATTCAGCTTAATAGAAAAAAAAATTATCGATAACATAGAAATTTTCCATTGAAGTTGTTAAGTTATCGATATACCGAAAGTTTAAGAAATGTTCTATATAAAGAGAATATATTTTTTATTAACATATCGATAACTGTAAAAGTTTTCTGTAGAACATTTCTAAAGTTATCGGTGTATTTTAGTACATTAATAACTAGAGAAATTTCCAATAGAATATTTTTATTATCGATACTTACATGACTATAGAATTGTTCTACAGAAAATTTTCCGTAATCAATACATCGATAACTATAGAAATTTTCTCTAGAAAACTTTCCGTTATCGATACATTAATAACTTTAGCAATTTTTTATAGAAATTTATCGAAATCAATACATCGATAAATGTAGAAATTTTCTATAAAAATACATTAAGTAAATTTTCTACAGTCATTTTTCAGTTATCGATACATAGAAATTTTCTATAGAATTTCTATTGAACAGTGTCAGTATCGATGCATCCATTATTATAGAAAATTTTGCTATGCAAAATTTGTAGTTATCGATACGTAAATAACTTAAGAAATGTTCTATTCAAAATGTTCAGTTATCGATACTTCGATAACTATAGTTATCAATAACTATTGAAATTTTTTATAAAGAAATTGTTTAAAGAAAATTTTCAGTTATCGATACATTGACAACTATTAAAATTATCTATCGAAAACTTTCAGTTATGTTATCATTAGACATTTTTTTTAGAAAATTTTCAGTTATCAATAACTATAGAAATTTTCTATAGAAAATTTTTAGTTATCGATGCATCGACAACTATTGAAAATAGAAAATCTTTGAGTGCAGATACATCGATTACTAGACATTTTCTATCGAAAATTTTCAGTTATCTTTGCATCGATTCTAAACAAAATTTTCAGTTTTCGATACATCGAAGTTTTAATTAAACATTTTTAGTTATCGATACATCAATGGCTATAGAAATCTTTTATAGAAAATTTTCAGTTATCGATACTTCGATAACTATAACAATTTCTAAAGAAAATTGTCTGTTATCAATACATCAATAACTATAGAAATTTTTCAGAAGAAATCAACAGTTATCGATGCATCGATAACTATAGAAAAAAAATTCAGTTATCGATAAACAAATTACTTTAGAAATGTTCTATTAAAAATGTTCAGTTATCGATAATTCGATAACTATACACTCAAGGTCTTGACAGAATTTTTTTATTAAAAATTTTCAGTTATCGACACTTCGATAACTATACTTCGATAACTATAAAAATTTTCTATAGAAAATATTGTGTTATCGATACATCGATAACTTTAGAAATTTTTTATAATAAATTTACAGTTATCGATACATCGATAACTATAAAAATTTTCTATAAGAAATCTACAGTTATCGATACATCGAAAAAAAGTTCAGTTATCGATACATGAATTTTTCACGACCTTTGTATTTATCGATACATCGATAACTATAGAAATTTTTTATAAAAAAATCGATAACTATACATCAATAATTATAAAAAAATGTCTATAGAAAATTTTCTGTTATCGATACATTGATAACTATAGAAATTTTCTATAAGGAATTTACAGTTATCGATACATCGACCTTTTCACGACCTTTTTAGTTATCGATAACTATAGAAATTTTTTATAAAAAATTTTAAGTTATCAATACTTCGATAACTATAAAAATTTTCTATAAAAAATTTTATGTTACCGATACATCGATAACTATAGAAATTTTCTATAACAAATTTACAGTTATCGATACATCGATAACTATAAAAATTTTTTAAAGAAAATTTTTCGTTATCAACACATCGATAACCACAGAAATTTTCTATAAGAAATCTACAGTTATCGATACATCGATAACTATAGAAAAAAAAAATTCAGTTATCGATGCATGGATTCTTCCCGACATTTGTAGTTATCGATACATCGATAACTATAGAAATTTTTTATAAAAAATTTTCAGTTAACGATATTTCGATAACTATAAAAATTTTATAAAGAAAATTTTTTGTTATCAATACATCGATAACTATTAAAATTTTCTATAAAAATCTACAGTTATCGATACATCGATAACTATAGAAAAAAAATCAGTTATCGATGCATGAATTCTTCACGACCTTTTTAGTTATCGATATATCGATAACTATACACTAAGAAAATTATGTCATTAACTGTTTGTAGGTTATTTTAAAAAGTAATCAGTAAAGTTATTTTAAAAGAAAAATCATTAATTTTATTATGGACTTCTTATTTTTTACTGTTTCTGTAGTTTAAAAAAAATAATTTACTGTATTAAAAACGAATTTTCTGTTACATTTAATTTCGGCAGTTAAAAAATTTCTTCTAAAGTTTTACTGTTTTTCAATACAAAATAACTGAATATTCACTAGTTTTTTAATGTTTTGGTTAGTCATTAAATTAACATTTAAAATTGACTGTATTGTGTTTTTATTTTAAAAGAAAAAACACTGGAATGTTTTTTAAATAAAAGTTCATTTGTTTTAAGTGAATATTCACTGGATTTTACCTACATAATTTTTTGAGTGTAGAAATTTTTTATAAAAAATTTTCAGTTATCAATACTCTGATAACTATACTTCGATAACTATAAAAAATTTTGTGTTATCGATACATTGATAACTATAAAAAATTTCCTTTAATAAATTTACAGTTATCGATACATCGATAACTATAAAAATTTTCTAAAGAAAACTTTCAGTTATCAATACATTGATAACTACAGAAATTTTCTATAAGAAATCTACAGTTATTGATCGATAACTGTAGAAAAAAATTTCAGTTATCGATGCATGTATTCTTCCCGACATTTGTAGTTATCGATACATCGATAACTATAGAAATTTTTTATAAAAAATTTTCAGTTATCGATACTTTGATAACTATACTTGATACTTGATAATTATAAAAAAATTTCTATAGAAAAATTTCTGTTACCGATAACCATAGAAATTTTCTATAAGAAATTCACAGTTATCGATACATCGATAAATATAGAAAAAAATTAGTTATCGATTAATCGATAAGCAATTTTCTATAGAAAATCTTTAGTTATCGATACATCGATAACTATAGAAATTTTGTAAAAAATATATTCAGTTATAGATACATTGAAAACTATAAAAATTTTCTATTGAAAATTTTCAGTTATCGTTACTTCGATAACCATAGCAAATTTCAATGAAAAATTTTAAGTTATCGATACATCGATAACTATAGAAATTTTCTATGGAAAATTCTTAGTTATCGAAACGATAATTATAGAAATTTTCTATAGAAAATGTTTTGTTATCGAGTCGATAACTTTAGAAATTTTCTATAGAAAATGTTTTGTTATTGATATATTAATAACTACAAAAATTTTCTATAGAACATTTTTCTTATCGATATATTCACTAAAAAAATGTTCTATTAAACATTTTGTTATCGATTTATTGATAACTATAGAATATCAATAACTATAGAATTTTTCTCTAGAACATGTTTTGTAATCGATATATCGATAGCTACACACCAAAAAAAAAACTTTGTAATTTTACCAATATTTGACAGTTTTCTGTTTTTTAACAAATCGAAATTTACACTTTTTTTTTGTAATTTTACAAATTTCCAAGATAATTTTACAAAAAAATCTAGTAAATTCACGAGAATTCCTTGTAATTTTAATTGCGCCAAAAAACTGTAAATTTACAATTTTATTGGTAAAAAGCTTGTAAAATTACAAAACTATTGGTAAAAAGGTTGTAAAATTACTAGGAATTCTCGTAAAATAGGAGGTTGTAAAATTACGAAACCTCTTTGTAAATTTTATTGTGTCAACAAATTCACATTTTTATTGGTAAAAACCTTGTAAAATTACAAAATAATTAGTAAAAATCTTGTAAAATTACTAGGAAATTTTGTCAAATAGGAGGTAGCAAACAAAAAAAAGTTACAAGTTTTTCTTGTAATTTTACAAGTTTTTTTTTTTTGACTGTAGAGAAAGTTTTATTTTAGGAGCAGTGTTATATTTTGTTTTTGTTGGTCGAGCTGTGTGCCCTATAAAGTGCCCTTATAACCAAAATGTTCGCTGGTATATTAACATAGAAGGGCGTTAATCGCAAAACTACAACAAAAACTTTCGAGTGCGTGTTTTGTGAAATTTTCTATTTTCAAAAGATTTTTTTCTATTAAAAATATTTTATATATTTTTTTCTTTTAACAAATCGAAAATGACGCCTACTTCCAGAACTCTAAAAATTCCTTTTCGTAAATAAAATGTTACAATTTACGAGCACCAACAATAAAAACAGCCAACAAAACTAAAAAAAATATAGGAATTTTTCTATTGCCTTGTTATTTTTGATGGTATTTTTTATGATTTTTTTTTACTTTTTTTTTTGTTGTTTCGTTGAATTACTAAAACTTTTTTTTTGAAAAACAAAACATTAATTTTTTTGTACTAGATTTTCGACAATTTTCGGCGTCAAATTTTGGCAACACTTTTATATGTAGGGGGTGTTAGATGGGTGGCTTTGGAAAAATTGTGCCAAAAAAACCAAACAGCCCATTTGAAAAATAATATGGAAAAACTACAAAATAGTTGGTGAACAAAAAAAAATCGAAACAAAATGCAAAAGATAACAAAATATGTACATGCAATAACATGATTTGGCTTCTTTTATTTTTTTTTCGATGTTTTGGCAAAATATAGAGTTGCCAGAGTTAGAATTTTTAAAGGGAACATAAAGACTAAAGGCAGAGTCGTAGAGTAGGATAACAAATGGCTTTTGAAAAAGTAGTAAACAAAAACCATATGGTATTGTTTACGAAATTCTATCACAAATCGAAATGTGAGCGAGATGGAAGACACCAGTTTTACAGTGAGAATGCAGATTGTTTTTTGTCTCTCTTTGCTTTACGTTTGAACTTAAGTTTGGCATTGACAGAATTTTCCAATTATTTTTGGTAATGCCAGATCTACAAAACGGTCGTTGGATTACTTTATAACTTTGACTAAAGGGGCTCGTTACTCAAATGGTAGCGCAACAAAAGTAGTAGTAACAAATCAGCTGTTCGTTTTTGTTATATGCCAATACTACATTGTAAACGAAAATCTAACTTCTTTCTCTCTGATCCGATTTTTCCCATCACCGAACTCACCCAGCGCATGACCATTAGAGCGACTCAAAAAAAAAAGTGATTTAGTTACCCCTCTGAAAATAAAGCTTGACATGTTTTATGATGATTCCCAAAATATTTTGGTTCTAGCGTTGACCATCCGTGAGCTGGACCATTTTTAAAAAAGGTCCTTTTTTCAGTTTTTCGAATTTTTTTGTACTTTGCTCCAAGACGACATAAATAAAATTTGGTGTCATCGAAAAGAGTTTTTGACGCAGCATCCAATGGTATATAAAACTTGACCACTTGCGACCTGCAAATTGCGATATTTAACTAAATACATATTTTCGTTTCTGGTTTTCATATAAATTCTACGTATTTGGAAATAATGTTCTGCTTTTCAAATTGAATCAGTTTTAAAATAATGTTTATTTATTTTTTTTTGTAATTATTCACACTAAACGCGAAAATCGCGATATATTTTATATTTTTTCAAATATAAGCAATATGGGTATCAAAATTTTTCATTTTTCAATTATAATAAGCTGGTGATAAGTAAAATATCTGTTTTCAAATCTAGGATGCTGTGAGATAAATTTAAGTTTTTAAATATTATTTTTTAACAATGTTCTGCTTTTCAAATTGAATCTGTTTTAAAATAATGTTTATTTATTTTTTATTATTCACATAAATCGCGAAAATCGCAATATATTTTCTCTTTTTTTAATATAGGCAATATGGGTATCAACTTTTCTCGTTTTTCAATTATAATAATCTGGTGATAAGCAAAAGATCAAATCTAGGATGCTGTGAGATATATTTATGTATTCAAATTTTATTTTTTTAGTTACTAACAGAACACCAGATTATTATAATTGAAAAATGAAAAAATTGATACCCATATTGCCTATATTAAAAAACATATGTAAAATAAATCACGATTTTCGCGTTTTATGTGAATAATAAAAAAAATAATAAATTGACATTATTTTAAAACAGATTCAATTTGAAAAGCAGAACATTGTTAAAAAATTAATATTTAAGAACTTAAATTTATCTCACAGCATCCTCGATTTGAAAACAGATCTTTTACTTATCACCAGGTTATTATAAATGAAAAATGAAAAATTTGTATACCCATATTGCCTATATTTGAAAAAAGATTAATAAATCGCGATTTTCGCGTTTTATGTGAATAATTACAAAAAAAAAATAAATTAACATTATTTTAAAACAGATTCAATTTAAAAAGCAGAACATTATTTCCAAATACGTAGAATTTGTATGAAAACGCGAAACGAAAATACGTATTTAGTTAAATATCGCAATTTGCAGGTCGCAAGTGGTCAAGTTTTATATACCATTGGATGCTGCGTCAAAAACTCTTTTCGATGACACCAAATTTTATTTATGTCGTCTTGGAGCAAAGTACAAAAAAATTCGAAAAACTGAAAAAAGGACCTTTTTTAAAAATGGTCCAGCTCACGGATGGTCAACGCTAGAACCAAAATATTTTGGGAATCATTATAAAACATATCAAGCTTTATTTTCAGAGGGGTAACTAAATCACTTTTTTCTCTTCCATACAAGTTGAGTCGCTCTAATGACCATAAGACGAATTCTTGTTAAACTAAGGAAGCGTAGCTATTATATTTTGGACTGTATCGTGTCTTTCACAGACGAAAAGATATCAGTAGAATGTCTTAGAATCGATCACTGATCAGTCTAAAGGTGCCCATACACTTGCAGTATGGTTGTACAACTTCCTGCATGGACGTGTGCATTTTGTTTTTGTAATGGTCGTTTAACAAGCCCATACACGATCAAAATCGCATTTTCATCCAGCAAATTGCATGTCAAATCGGCCACTTAAAATCATTATACCCTACACCACTCTGTGGTACAGTGGACTATTTTAAGTCTGAGCGCCATGGACTTGCCTAGAAAACTTACTTATTTTTAGGCTTGTACAACCCACCCTCAACTCAACTGTGGTACAGGGTATAATGAGTTTGTGCTGATGTTTGTAACTACCCGAAATATTGGTCCTAGACCTACCTTTAAGTATATTGATCGACTCAAAATTACTTTTTTAGTCGATATAGCGATGTCCGTCCGTCTGTCCGTCCGTCTGTCCATCTATCGGTTTTAGTACGATACAGGTCGCAATTTTCAATCAATTGACTTGAAATTTAAAAAAAAAAAAAAGCATCTTCTGGCCAAAGGACCAAGCCTATTGAAATTGGAGAAAATCGGTCCATGTTAAGACCTAGCCCCCATACAAACGCCCCCTTTGGATTATGCTTAAATGACTTTAATAACCGTATTATAATAGATAATGCTATGAAATTAAACACGTAATCAAATTTTGTATGCACGAATCATTATTCCAAATTTCAAAGGAATCGGGTCAGTCCTTCTGGTAGTCCCCATACAAATCACCCTCCCGATATTCTCATAATTCCCTCAAAATTCATAAAAATTTAAATATTTGAAAAAAATTTTATTTTTAGGTGTTAAACGTGTACTTAAGTAACCTAATCAAATCGGAATATAATTGGACCATTTTTTGACTTAAATCAGTCAATTGGCAAAAAAAATAAACCAATTCCATTAAAATTTGATCTGTGTGTGTTTTCTACACTAAATAAAGATCTAACAAAAGGCAGATCCAATCTTTCCATGTTTGGACTTGGGACCCATTTTCCGAAAAACACTGGTGTAGGGTATCATATGGTCGATCTTGACCGACTATAACTTTCTTATTGTTTTTGTGTGGATACACAAAAATCTAAACAGTTAGATATAAAAACAAAATGGTGGCCGGATTTTTGATAAATTAACTTTTTAAACAAGTAAGAGAGTTATAGTCGGTCAAGACCGACCATATGATACCCTTCACCAGTGTTTTCCGGAAAATGGGTCCCAAGTCCAAATATGGACAGATTATATCTGTCCTTTGTTAGATTTTTTATTTAGTGTAGAGAACACATACAGATCAAATTTTAGTGGAATTGGTTTATTTTTTTGTCAATAGACCGATTTAACTGAATATCGGTCAAAATGTTTATATGTCAAAATGGTCAAAATGTTTATATGTCGGACTAAGCCCAAAATTGGTCTAATTATATTTCGATTTGATTAGGTTACTAAAGTACACGTTTAACACATAAAAATAAAATTTTTATCAAATATTTCCATTTTTATGAATTTTGAGGGAAATATGTGAACATCGGGAGGGTGGTTTGTATGGGGACTACCAGAAGGACTGGTCCGATTCCTTTGAAATTTGGAATGGTGATTCGTGCATACAAAATTTGATTACCTGCTAAATCAAAGCGATATCTATTAAATTACGGTTATTAGAGTTATTTAAGCCGAATGCAAAGGGGGCCTTTGTAGAGGGGGGGGGGGCCTTTGTAGGGGGGCTAGGTCTTAACATGGACCGATCTTCTCCAATTTCAGTAGGCGTCCTTAGGGCAAAAGATGCTTAAGTTCCAAATTTCAGGTCAATTGATTGCAAATTGCGACTTGTATCGTGCTTAAACCAATAGATGGACAGACGGACGGATGGGCGGACATCGCTAAATCGACTCAAAAAGTAATTCTGAGTCGATCGGTATACTTGAAGGTAGGTCTAGGATCAATATTTCGGGTAGTTACAAACATCAGCACAAACTCATTATACCCTATACCACAGAGTGGTGTGGGGTATAAAAAATTAAAAATTCTGTTTTATATATTGTTGGACTTTATATTTTATAACTGAAGTTTAATTTATTTCGGTTTGAGTTTATATTAATTATTTCTGAGAAATAATTATTTTTGTTGTACAATGAGAAAATCTGAAAAAAATAATTGAAAATACAGGCTCATTCATAGATAAAAATGAGTTGTTAGATCAAGCACGAAATACACCAGGTTGAGCATTATTTTAATTTAAAGTCAGCTAATGAGGAAAATTGTTGGATCAAGTACGAAAATTTTAGGTCAGTCATTGACTGTTCCTTGATTAAACAAATGCTTGATTTGAGTATTGGTTATTTGATATTTTTCTGTTATTTTTGATTAAACCACTGATTGATTTGAGTGAGCGGTTAATCAATATTGTTTGTGTTATTTATGATTAAACTAATAGGGAGTTCACTCTAGAGAATTTGTACTCGTTTAAGCCACTTATTTAAAAAAGTAAGCAAAATCGTTCACACTACATTTTGCGCGTTTAACGCTGAGTGTTTAACGTTTGTTAATAAACCCACATAACCTAATTCTAAAAAAAAAAATGCAAAAATATTTCTAAAAACCTTTTAAACTTTGGCGGAAGACAAGATATTTAATCTGAAATTTTTCACTTTTTAAAAAAGTCCATTCATCAAAAATACGGTCACTTTTTTTTCAGAAACACGTTGTTCGTTTTTTTTTGAGAAAATCGCATTTGAACTTTAAATTTCATAACAATTTTGTAATTTGCTTGTCCAGAAAAAAAAACACGTGTCGCACGAATTTCTGAATAGGTTGTATGGATAGCTCTATATGGAACTAAGAAAATTGCGTTTTTGGTTTTTCAAATTTTCAAAAACTGGGCTCAGGAGGCGTGGCCAAATATTGGAAAAATGGTCAAATTTGTGTCGAGTTGCCTTGATTAAATATTTATCACATTAAAACGGAATGCACGACAATCTCAAAAATTTACGTTCTTATATAGTTTTGTATGGGCTATCGAATAAATTTTTTTTTTTTGGAAAATTTTCAGAACCCGTTCTGAAATTTTCCATTTTTTAAAAAAGTCAATTTATCAAAAATCCGGCCACTATTTTTTTTTTTTTTAATTTTTTTTTATAGTTTAGATGTTTGTCCATCCACACAAAAAAATTCAGAAACACGTTCGTCGTTTTTTTCGAGAAAATCGCATTTGAATATTGAATTTTATGACAATATTGGAATTTCCTTGTATTTTCTTGTTAAAACATGGCGTATGAGTAACAAACTTTTGCGAAACCAACGAGTTGATCCCATTTTAATTGTTTTTTCATGTGTGGTACAATTTAGAGATGGGCTTGAAAGCGATTTGACCCACGCAAGAAATATTAAAGTCACTGACGACTCGCTAATATTTTTAGTTTACTTGTGCAATCACGTGAGTTAATTTACTGTTACTCTAAATCGTTATCCCACGATCCTACTAAACAAAAAATTTGTAGAATCGATAGAAGTTTTACACAAAAAAATTTCAAAACAAGTAAAAAAGTTAAATTCGACTTTCCCGAATCTATGAATACCCTCCACAATGCCTTTTTTAAAGGATAGTACATTTTTAACGTAAAAAAATTAACAATTTTGATTAGAAATATTTTATTCTGCGTAAAAAATTATTTTTTTCATTAAAAAAAAAAGAAGTGTGTAAAGTTTTTTTTACTATAAAAATATTTCAGAGTCAATGCACGAACGTATGTACACAAAATATTGATTTTTTTTTTTGAGTGTAAAACTTTTTTTGAGTGTAAATTTTTTTCGAGTGTATTTTTTAGGCTACCAATGCTTTTAAAACTACACAAGTTTAAAAAGCATTGCATTAAAACAAGTTTGAAAAGCATTGATAAGTTACCACCAATGCTTTAAAAACTTGCTTGCATTTAAGATATACCCAATCTGAAAATTGGAAATTTTTAACCTGAGCTGAAATTCAATACCAAACAGACCTGGGGAACGGCAAAGATTCACGCTATGTTTCAGCAGTCTCAGTATTGTCTTCGAAAGTTATCGTGTGTTTTATCTCGTAAATTGGCGAAAAACCCTTGTCGAAATTTACTCTTTTGCTCATAACTTTTGAACCACTGGACTGATTTGGCTGGGTTGCAATACCAACCTGACCAGGTAAATGACCAACATATATGCCAAACTTAGGTAGCCTCTGTAAAGTCTTTCAAAGGTCTACGGACGGACAGACAGACGGACGGACAACCCTAGATCGACTTAAAATCGATCGAGGATCATGAATATATATACTTTTTGGGGTCCTAGACCAATATTTCGATGTGTTACAAACGGAATGACAAACTTAAATATACCCTTTATCACTAGAGTGGAGGTTATAAAAATCAAGGAGTACATACATTTTCAAAAATGAGATTTAAATTATAAAACTTAAAAATCGCATACTAGAATTTTCTTTGGATTTTTTTGTTTAAAGTACGCAAAAAAAATAAAAATTTTGAAGAAAAAAATTTTTGCAATTTGGACCAATATTGAAGAAGTTATGAGTAAAAGAAGTTTGAGTAAATTAACAAACTACACTCTAAACAAATGAGTCCAGTTTCCTACTATAAATTGGGTAAATTTCAACAAATTCAAATAATATACACACAAAAAGTTATTGGCTAAAAATTTTCAATTAAATGTATTGATCAACAAAAATTAAATGAGTCAATCAATGTTTTGATTAAAATTTTTCCTATTTTTTGTTACAAATTTTCAACATACCAGATTTTTTTTTCGCTTTAATTTATTTGAATAGATTATTTCAAAAATATACAAAATAATCGGGCTTTACTTTTTTTATTGTTGGCAACATATTGGAAAGCAAAAAATATGAATTTTTTGATAGGTTTGTCATAAGCTTACAATTCATTTGTTAAATCAATCATTATTTTGATTGACTTTAAACAAAAAATTGATCAAATTTTTGATCAAAATCGAAAAAATGTTTGATTGAAAACATTTTCAATCAATCACCTACAATTTGATGATTGGTATAACAATTTTTTTTAATTGGAGGAATTTCAATCAAAAAATTGATTGAATCCGCGTTTTTGTTGATTGAAATTCGTTTCAAATTTTTTCTGTGTACTACTATAAATGTGTAAATTTCCAATAATTTTTTGGTAAAACTACACATTTTGTGTAAATTTACCCAATTTATAGTAGGAAACTGAAATCATTTTAATTAGAGTGTACCAATTTTTAAAACTTCGATACCTTTTGAACGGGTTATCAAAAAAATCTGAAAATTTACCACAACGGAGTTTTCGAAGGGTACTAAAAACTGTAAGCAAATTGGGAAAATTTAAAATTTTTTCAAATTGTCTGATTTGACATGGAATGCCTCATATATTCCTTATGGGTCCCAGACCGATGTCGATTCGTTACACAAGGAATGATAAAGTAAGTGGTTTAAATTTTATTAATTTTCTTCAAAAATAGCTAAAATTCCTATTTTTTAGTTCATTTCTCGCAGTGGCAACCCAAATTAACAATAGTGTTTTCGTTTATATAGACAGACCGACAGTTAGGCAACTACATACCAAAAAACTAAACAAAACACAAAACAAAATCCTGATTGCAAAAAATATCAACTAAACTATAGTTAAGGAAAAAATGGCAGTAGTTATCGGCTTCAATGCATACAATGCGCAGCAAAAATATATAAAATTTTTTTTTTTTTGGAAAAATTGCTTACGAAAAACAACCAAATCACCACGTGACCATGCCATAGCATGCTTTTTTTCTAATACACACACACATTCCTTGCAACAGAAAATGAGTCAAGCCAGCCAACCTGGCAGACATTTGAACGTAAAGTGTAAACAACTGCCAGAACAAAAAAACACACCACAGTCAAAAAATACAAAACAGAATGTAGTAAAAAAGTAACACATCAAGGATACAAAACAGAAAAACTACTAAAAAATTTTAAACCACCCTCGCATGCCAAAAACAAAAAGGACGAAAGGAAACTTGCACATATTACACTGTATGGCAAACGAACGCACACACACTCACACACAGTAAACCGAACACCCTAATGTTGCAGCTTATTTTTGATGATGTTGTTGTTGCTGTTGAACAACTTGCACATTCATTTTGCACACATTCACACACAACAATTGTCGAGTGGCATGAAATGGTGTTGTGTGCAGTAGTGGTGTGTAGTGTTTGGTAGTGTCAGTAGTAGTAGTAGTAGCAAGCATGATGATGATGATGTTGGTTGTTGCTGATGAAACGACTGACTTGTTTTGTTGCCTGAATTGAAATGTGCCTGTAAAAAAATTTAAGATATTTTTTTTTTGGTTTGGGCATCCTCATGAATGTAAAATTTTAATGGAAAGGGAATTTTTGTATTGCATTTTTGGCCAATAGCAAACGATTGCATGGCTTTTGTGAGGGTGTGGCCTAAAAATTGCAACCCTACACCATCAACAGACAGACAACGACCAAAACGAACGACCAGCATACAAACTTACAACATTTTACAAAATCAATGAGTGAATTTTTTTTTTGCCAAATATATTTATTTTCTGTTGTATTTTTTGTGTTGGGGTGCTCCAAGCAGCAGTGTAACAAAGGTAATAAAAAGGACATGCACAAACTTATACATACTTACATTCATTTACTCTTCTTATTGCACTCAATCGCCAATGTATTGTGTAGTGTTTTAATTGAGTGTGTGAGTGTGTATTGTGTGTGTTGTATGAGTAACGCATTGACATCCTTTTTTTTTATTTTTTTTATTTTGCAGGCAATGTTCAATAGAAAAGCCTCTAGTTTAACTTGTTTTTTTTTTCGTAAAACTTTTGTTCCATGATATTGACGTTGTCCATTCATCCATCCATCCACTCTCACACCCCGTCTCTAATCAAAAAAAAATTCTATTTACTAAAAATCAATGTTGTTTTTCATCTTTTTTTATTATATTCTCAATCAACTAAACACAATCTACACTCAAAAAAAAAAAAGAAAATTGTAATGTTAGCAAAAAAAGCTTGCAAACCTACAAGAAAATTTGCTGATTTTGAACCCACAATTTTTTTGGAAAAGTTAGCAAAAATGTTTTGCTAAAAATTAGTTAACTGACATTTTTTTTTAAACTTACAAGGGAAGTCTCCCTAATGTCACCCGCGGATCTTTATGGAATTGGTTTTATTTTGTAGAGCGGAAAAAATAAAGAGACACGTATTTTTTTTAGCGGCCCAAATTCATATTTAGGGGGTAAAAAGGAGGGGGGAAGACAAGGTCATTTTTCAGTTTTTTTCGTTTATCTCCAACATTATGCAAAGAAACCTGTTACATACCAAATGTGTTACACCAAATGAAAGGTCTTTGGAAAACCTATCTACGTGTGCTAAGAACGTGTCCAAACATGCACAACTTTTCGTAATATTGAGTAAAATACTAAAATTTTAGGACATTTTTGTTAATAAGTCGAAAAATATTAACTTCTTTGGCCCGTTGTTAGCACCACGAGATAGATATTTTTGATACCTTTAATCTGATACCACACATGCCTATATTAATTTTGTTAAAATAGGGGTAAATCGTAAAAAACTGAAAAAGGTCAATTTCCCCCCATACAAATCGACTCCCCCTAAAAATGAGTTTGGGCCGCTAAAAAAAAATACGTGTCGAATTAATTTACGTTCTTAACAACATATCCAAATTTCATGAAGATCAGCGGGTGACACTAGGGTGACTGCCCTTGTGAGTTCATACACATTTAAGGACCCCATTGGGTTCGGACCCGATAGGTCCAGACCCCGATGGGCCTAGACCTAGTTGGGTTCCTTAAAAATCGTCATAGTTTTTGATCCAAAATGTGTGTCTGTTTCGCTCTAACTTGCTTAGTTTTTGAGATACGTGATTTAAGGGACCACTGAGGTTTTGAGAATTAAAAAACTCGATAACTTCAAAAATATTACTCGGAGTGCTTTTGGTTATTTTGCGGTCATGCTTAAAATGCTTTTGGACTTTTTGTTGTGTCGGCAATATTTACCGAGATATGAGCATTTTCAAATTTTCGGGAATGCTAACTTTTTTGGATTCAAAGTTAGGACCCATTAGGGTCCACACATGTGAAGAGGACCGGTGATACTGTGGTGAGCTCGAGAACCAAAAATGACCTCCATTTTTCTCTATCTGGCTTAGTTTCCCAGATAGCGCCATTTTAAATTTTCTTAAAAAAAAACTTTACAATTTATTTTTGCTACACTCAAAAAAAAAACTGTAAAGTTATCAAAAAATTTAGTTAAATTTAACTAAAAAATCACCTGATTTTGGGCCTACTAAATTTCTAGTTAATTTAACTAAAAATATTTAGCTAACTTTTCGTAGAATGAATGAAGTAAAAAAAACCGTAACTTTAACTAAAAATTTAGCTGAAAATTTCGTAACATTTTTATGTACATATTTACAAAAAAATTTGTTGAATTCAGCTAAAACTTTTGTTACTTTTCGTAAACTAAAATTAACAAAATACCCGAGTAAAAAAAAAAATAAGATCTAATTTGATCTCAAAATTTGCTGTATCAAGTTGGATCAGATATTGATCTAATTGTATTATTTTAGATACACAAATATTAAAAATGATACAATTATATCCGAATTTTGGTCACATCCAATTAAATCCAGTTGATCTTATTTTATATAAATTAATATAGATTTATATAATTACATAAAGTCAGATATATTTATGTATAACATCAGATAAGAAAATGGAGCCGCAATAAATCTTATATAAAATTAGATCTGAGCATATAAAATATCATATACACTCAAAAAAATAAAACTGTAAAGTTAACAAAAATTTTTTTGTTAACTCGAGTTTACTGGCTTTTTAGCAAATTTTTAGTTAAAATCAGCGTTTTAACTACTTTTTTTAGTTAAGTTCAATTTACGAAAATTCTAGTTTTGTACAAATTTTGAATTAATTTTGTTTGTTGACTTTAAAACTGAGTTTACGAATTTTAACTAATTAATTTGCTGATTTTTTGTAACATTTTTGTCAAGTGAAAAATGTTAAACATTTCTTGTGTAGCCTCCTATGCAAATCTCATAAGTCCTACTTAAGCTGAACTTAATGCTGTGAAAAAAAATAAGAAAAAATAAGTGAAGTGTTAGTGTTTAAAACCAATATTTAACAAACTTAAAATTTTTTACAAAAAGTTTAGCTGAATTCAACTAATAAAAAATGTTACGAAATTTTCAGCTGAATTTTTAGTTAAAATTACGTTTTTTTTTTTTGCTACATTCATTCTACGAAAAGTTAACTAAATATTTTTTGTTAAATTAACTAGAAATTTAGTAGGTTCAAAATCAGGTGTTTTTTTAGTTAAATTTAACTAAATTTTTTGCTAACTTTACAGTTTTTTTTTTTTAGTGTATAATTTAATATGATTGTATCAAATTATATATCATTATATCAAAACATTTTTACTAGGGTATTTTGTAATTTTTTTTTTTACATTTTTAGGTTGACATTTTTTTTTTTATTTCACCGAACACTTTAAACACTAACACTTCACTAATTTTTCTATTTTTTCACAGCATTAAGTGCAGCTTAAGTAGAACTTATGAGATTTGCATAGGAGGCTACACAATAAATTTCTTAAATAGTAATCACTCTTTTCACTTAACAAATATATTACGAAAAATCAGCAAATTAATTAGTAAAAATTCGTTAACTCAGTTTTAAAGTCAACAAAAAAAAATTAATTCAAAATTTGTTCAAAACTAGTATTTTCGTAAATTGAACTTAACTAAAAAAAGTAGTTAAAACGCAAAAAAATAGTTCAAATTTTGTTTAAAATTGCTAATGCGCTAAATGAAGTTTACAACATATTTTTGCCAACATGCAAATCTCAACTAAAAATTTGCTAAAGGTTAGCTTACTAGCATTAGCAAAAAAAATAGTAAAACTACTAATGTATTATTTTGAGTGTATATAGATTTCAAACTAAAAACTCTAAACGGAATCTATAGGTTTTTGTAGTTTGTTTATGTATGTATTTTTTCCCCATTTGACGCCCACTCTCATCGCTTAAAAATTACAAATATTTTTTTGGTAATATAAAATTTTTCATATCTACTCCTGTGTTGTGTTTTTATATCCTATTTGATGCCTTAAACTTTTTTTGTTCTCTGCTTGCAGTTTGTACGTTTTTTACATCCTACATTTAGTAGTCGTATATATAAGCTTGTCATTCCGTTTGTAACAAATCGAAATATCGGTCTAGGACCCCATAAACTACACAGTGCTACAAAAGTAATCAAAACACTTATGCATATGAAAATTCGTTCATAAGTACGGAAATACTTAAGTTTCTCTCGATCACGAAAAAACTTCAAAAAAATTTTACTTTATTGCTTTACAACGGATATTCTTTTTTTTTGGTTTTGTTTCCAAGATACACACAAAAAAAACTTTGTCAAATTACTAGTAAAAGACTCGTAATCCCATTTTACCAATATTTGACAGTTTTCCTTGTTTTTTAACAAACAAATTTGGATTAAAATTTACATTTTTTTTTTGTAATATTACAATTTTTTTTGTAATTTTACAAATTTCCAAGATAATTTTACAAAAAAATCTAGTAAATTCACAAGAATTCCTTGTAATTTGAATTGCGCCAAAAAAACTCAACATTTACAATTTTATTGGTAAAAAGCTTGTAAAATTACAAAATTATTTCTGCACTCAAAAAAAAAACTGTAATGTTAGCAAACAAAGCTTGTAAACCTACAAGAAAATTTGCTGATTTTGAACCCACAATTTTTTTGGTAAAGTTAGCAAAAATGTTTTGCCAAAAATTAGTTAACTGATTTTTTTTTAGTTCAACTTAGTTCATACACATTTGAGGACCCCATTGGGTTCGGACCCGATAGGTCCAGACCACGAAAAAATCGTCATAGTTTTTGATCCAAAATTTGTGTCCGTTTCGCTCTACATTGCTTACACTCAAAATATTTTGTAGGCAAAAACAAAAGAAAAACACACTTAAAACCAGTGAATAAACAATTGAAAACCATCCCAGTAAGTATTCATTTATTTTAACAAACATCAACATTTATTTTTTACTGTTGACAAAATTTTCTAAAATAAATAACATTAAACATTAAAAAATTACGGTTTTTTCACTCTTTTTTACTAACATATTCGAAAAAAATAACCTACGAAAACATTAAAAATTAATGATAGTTCTGTTATTTTTACCAACAAATTCCAAAAAAATAACCTACGAAAACATTAAAAATTAATGATTTCGTAGGTTATTTTATACAATTTTCTATTGAAATATTTTTTTAAAAATTTTTAATAAAATTTTGGGGAATCGATCCCGCAACCAACTACATTCTGGCCAGACACTCTAACCATCGTGCCAAAGTCACTTGATACAAACATGTTTTTATATTTCTATAAATAATTTTTTGATTTTTTTTTCTACAAAAAATTTACTGACTTGTGTAGGTAAAAACTAATGATATTTCATTAAAAAATACCAACAATTTTAAAAAAAATGACTTACACAAATCATTAAAAATTTAAAGAATAATCAGTAGTTTTTACTTACAGAACAAAAATAAATGACTTTAAAGATTAAATGTTAATGAAAGTCTTTATTTTTTAGTGTGTTATTTTTGAAACAAATGACAGAAGAAGTCATTAATAAAAACTGAACATCAAACAAATGTTTTTGCTTTTAAAAACGACTAAACGGAAAACTTTTTAAATAAACTACAAACAGTTAATGACATAATTTTTTGAGTGTAGTTTTTGAGATACGTGATTTTAATGGACCACTGGAGTTCTCAGAATTAAAAAACTCGATAACTCGATATTGTTCTACGTGATGAGAGCTACAAAAATGCTTTTGGGCTTTTTGTTGTGTCGGCAATACTTACCGCGATATGAGTATTTTAAAATTTTCCACACATGCACTAAGAAAATTATGTCATTAACTGTTTGTAAGTTATTTTAAAAAGTAATCAGTAAAGTTATTTTAAAAGAAAAATCACTTATTTTATAAAGGATTGCATTTTTTTACTATTTCTGTAGTTTAAAAAATATAATTTACTGTCTTAAAAACGAATTTTCTGTTACATTCATTTTCGGCAGTAAAAAATTTCTTCTATAGTTTTACTGTTTTTCAATACAAAATAAGTGAATATTCAGTAGTTTTTTAATGTTTTGGTTAGTCATTAAATTAACATTTAAAATTGACTGTAATGTGTTTTTATTTTAAATGAAAAAACAGTGGAATGGTTTTTAAATAAAATTTCATTTGTTTTAAGTGAATATTCACTGGAATTTACCTACATAATTTTTTGAGTGTGTGAAGCGGACCGGCGATACTATGGGCGGCCCGAGAACCAAAAATGGCCACCATTTTGCTCTATCTGGCTTACACTGGATCATGAAGAATAAAAAAATGTTATTACAGCCCAGCAAAAACTTGCATTACCAAGTAATGAAATGTGTAATGGGAAATTCAAAAGTTATAACTACTTCTGATTCAAATTACCTTTCCCATTACATTTACAAGCAAATGTGCCAAATGTAATGATTATCAAACCAATATTAATAACTAATTACATATATGGGGGTTTTCGTGTCAACTGACACAACTTTTGAAACCAATGTCTTCCGATCGGGATGAAATTTGCACCAAGGTTAGTCCTATTGGATAGTAGTTCAGACACAATATTTCAGCGAGATCGGTCAAGGACTCTCTGAGTTAGAGGGGGTCGAAATTTGACATTTTGGCCAAAGAGGTGTTTATTCTCATCCATGTAACTTCTTACCTATTGTTTTTAGCAAAATGTGTCCCAAAGAGTTTAGATAGCTATTTCTTCAGTCTTTCAAAAAAAATTATAAAAAAATAAAAAAAAAATTTTTGATTTTTTTTCTTAAAAATCTAAAACTTTTTTGACTTTTTCCTCAAATTGGGCCCTTTTTTTTTTTTTGATTCAAAAGAAAGCTTAGGTCTTTTCCTTTAAGAGTTATGGGGTCGCTTAGTGGGATGCGAGTGGGATATCTATGAAAAAATAATTTTTTTAACTTTGGAACACAAAAAACGGTTCTTCAATTTGCATTATTAGGCGTGGGAAAGCTAACCAGTTTTCGATTTCGATCCGCGATACCCTCTAATTTTTATAGGTTCGAAAAAGAAAGCACGAGCCAAAAAGTAAGGGCGGTGGGGTGGGGCCATATGGCCCCTCATCGGGGTCAAAGTTGGGCGTAAAGAGGTAAAATCCTCAAAAAGCCCCAAAACTGCCCTAGAAACGCCCCTGGAGGGGTGCAATGTGAGACGAACCTCCAATAATTTTCTGCCCCCAACATTTTTCTTGAACATACCTTACCCCTATTTCCATTTCCTATGGGGGCTCCCATACAAAACATTTTTAAAAAATTTGATCCTACCATTCTAACTTACCCTAAAGTGCCCCAAGTGGAGCCAAATTTATGACCGACCCCCATTATTTTATTAATTCCAACATTTTTTGCGAACACACTTACATTGTATCTTTAACCCTTAAGGTGGTCCCCATACATTTCTTTTATTTTTTATAAATTTGTTTTATTAAACCAGCTCCTACCGCCCATACCGTGCCTCCTAGAGAGGCAAAATTTATGACCAACCCCCATTAGTTTTCAGTTACCAACATTTTGTCCGAACATAATAACACCCTATCTCCACTCCATAAGGGGCTCCCATACGTTATAAAACATGTATTTTTAAAAACTAATAAAAAAAATAAAAAAAAATGTATGGGGACCCCCTTAAGAGTTGAAAATAAAGGGTAAGTATATTCTGAGAAAATGTTGCAGATGAAAAAATATTGGGGGTCGGTCATATATTTTACTTCTCTAGGGGCACCCTATGGACAGTTAGAGCGGTAGGAGCAAATTATATAAAAATGTCATTTTGTATGGGAGCCCCCTTAGGAAGTGGAAATAGAGGTTAGGTATATTCAAGAAAAATGTTGGGGGCAGAAAATTAATAGAGGTCGGTCTCACATTGCACCCCTCCGTGGGCAGTTCTAGGGCAGTTGTGGGGCTTTTTGAGGATTGCAACCTCTTTACGCCCAATTTTGACCCCGATGAGGAGCCATGTGGCCCAACCCCACCGCCCTCATTTTTTGGCTCGTGCTTTCCTTTTCGAACCTATAAAAATTAGAGGGTATCGCGGATCGAAATCGAAAACTGGTTAGCTATCCCACGCCTAATAGTGCAAATTGAAGAACCGTTTTTTGTGTTCCAAAGTTAAAAAAATAATTTTTTCATAGATATCCCACTCGCATCCCACTAAGCGACCCCATAGCTCTTAAAGGAAAAGACCTAAGCTTTCTTTTGAATCAAAAAAAAAAAAAAAAAAGGGCCCAATTTGAGGAAAAAGTCAAAAAAGTTTAAGATTTTTAAGAAAAAAAATCAAAAATTTTTTTTTTATTTTTTTTATAATTTTTTTTTCGAAAGACTGAAGAAATAGCTATCTAAACTCTTTGGGACACATTTTGCTAAAAACAATAGGTAAGAAGTTACATGGATCAGAATAAACACCTCTTTGGCCAAAATGTCAAATTTCGACCCCCTCTAACTCAGAGAGTCCTTGACCGATCTCGCTGAAAAATTGTGTCTGAACTACTATCCAATAGGAATAACCTTGGTGCAAATTTCATCCCGATCGGAAGACCTCGGTTTCAAAAGTTGTGTCAGTTGACACGAAAACCCCCATATACTTACTTATAGGTAATGCAAAAATTATTTAAAAAAAAAATTTAAAAAATAAAAAAATATTTAATTTTATTTTGTTTTTATTCAAAATAATGTACAGTGCCCAGTAAAAACTTCTATTACCAAGTAATGAGGTTTTCGCCTTTAAATTGATGGTGGTATCTAGTTACTAGGTTGGTGAAACACTCATTATTTTAACATGGCGATGTCATTGGAGTAATGACCGCATACCCACTCGCTTACGAGAATGCTACTGAAAAACTACATACATTAGTTCCACAAATAATAAGCTACTAGTAGCCCAAAAATAACTCGTTACCCACTACTTACAAAAATGCTACCAAATAACAGCATACATTAGTCCCAAAAATAAGTAGCTACCAGTTGCTCAAAAATAACTCGTTTCCCACTCCTTACAAAAATGCTACCAAATAACAGCTTTTGATTCTTTTAATAAATTTCGTCGCTGCGCCTAAAAATGGAGTCATGTGTTTTTCAAATTTTTTCAAAGAGGCCGAAGAAACAGCCATTTTTCGTCCTTTCGCAGTACTTTTTAGAAGTCAACTTTTAATCAACATAAAATTTATAATATTGGTTTAATGTTTATGTGAAGTTATGTTCATAAAAGTTCCGCGAAAGAACCAAATTTGGCTGTTTTTTGGGCCTCTTCAAAAATAAAATTTTAACACATGACTCCATTTTTAGGCGCAGCGACGATTTTTAACTTGGGGCAACTTTCGCCAATATGAAATTGAACAAGTTCATGTTGAACGCGTTTATTTCAAGAGCAACCAAGCGGGCAAATGCGGAAATGGAAATGATCCAATGTGCCAACGGAACCAATGTTTACGTTGATATCCTTCCCTCCAAATGTTTGATTATAAAATTCAAATATTACAGGACCGAAAATATATATTGGAACCTCGTAGAAAGGGACATTTGGCTACTTAGGACATTACCAATAACAAATATACAGAAGCGACTGCTGCTCGGCCAATGGAAACCGCATTAAACACCATCTTAAGTCTATATAAGAGTGAGTTAGGTTTTAAGGGAAATACTGTCTGTCGTGGGTTTTTAACCTTTTTACCGGCTTTAACATAATTTAAACAACAAGGCAAAAAAAAATAAATTAAAATTTGGAGAACACCACAAAATTTCTCGAAAAAACAATAACAATTTAGAAAAAGCCAATTAAAATCCAGAAAACTTCAAAAGAAGTTATGTAAAGACTAATTAAGGCTCATAAATCACGATCAAGTGTCAGCTAAATCCAGTTTTCTGAATATCAATTTGGTTTTCTAAACTTTTTTTTGCCTTGTCCCAATTTTAATCAGAATTCCTGAATTTGAATTTCTGTTAACAGAGTTTTATTAGAAAAAGTAGATAAATGCTAATCTTTTTTAAGCTAAATGTGCAAGTTTTTTCTAAATTTTCTTTAGCATTTTTTTAATTTCATTAAAAAAAATATATATTTAGACAACTTATCAGATATTTTAAATCGTATTTACCAGTAACCTGTTCTGTATCAGGTTATCGGTAACTCATTATTTATTAACAAGATGTAACCGGTTTTGTATTAGGCAATCGGTAACTCATTATTTGTTAACAAGAAGTAATCGAGCAGGTAACGAGCCCTCATTACATAGAATGCAGGCGGTAATGGGGACTTATTACCAAGTTTTTACTGGGTGAGTCAAAAAGTGAAAATCTAGTTCTGAATTTTTTTTATTTTATTATAATGACTAGGGATGAGATTTTCATGCACTAAAAAATCGAAAATATGCGCTTAAAATATGCGCTAAAAAATTCAAAATATGCACTAAAAAACTTAAAAATATGCACTAAAAAATAAAATGTGTGCCACAAAAATCTTGTTTTCATGGGAAAAACTTCTTAAAAAGCAAAAATTAACTCCGGGTTTAAATAGTACCATTTCAAACTTTATATAAGCAAGATTTATTTAGATATTAAGACAATCTCTAAAAAAAATTAAGAGAAAAAAAAATAATTTTTCTTATTTTCAAAATTAATTTTTAAAATTTAAAATAGTTTTTGAAACAAATAAATTTCAACTTGTGTTTTTGCTAATTTATGCCAATATATGCAAAAATATGCACTTAAAAGTTGGAAATATGCTTAAAATATGCATTTAAAACCAAAATATGCATTCTCTCCAAAATATGCAAAAATATGCAATAACAAATCAATGCCATTTTAACGGAAATTTCTTGATTCGGAAAGATAATTGATCAATATCGTTTTCAGACTATCGACAACAAACATGCATTTGCATGGAAATCTCATCCCTAATAATGACTTATATTAGTCATTATTAATAAGGCCTTATTTTCCATTTCAAAATAATGCTAAAGGTAATTTTCTGTCATTACTAAGCAATTAAAATGGTAATGATGTGTCATTACCAAGTTTTTGCTGGGAGTAGTAAATTTCAATAAATTTCAAAAATAGGATCGTATTCCTTAATCAAGTGGTCTGCCACACGTTAGATGCCTGATTTTTAACCGATTTTAGTTTTTAGCACCTTATTAGAGGCATTTTACTCAAATCATAATTCTGTAACCACTTAAATCAGCGGTGCGCACACACATAAAGTCAACAAATTTGCTCAAGCAACAGAATTTTATAGTGTACGTGTGTCGACAGCGCACAAGCAGCGCCTATTCCCGCGGGAATAGGAATTACAAAAATGCCCATGACTGACTTAAATTCAAACTTAACTTAAAATACAAAAAAAAATGAGAAAACAGAAAAAAAATCATATTTTCCCTTGTAATTAGTTTTTCATATTGCAAGGCCGATGCGGCATGCCTTACCCATTTCCGATCATCCTTAATTTTTGAGAGATCGCACACTTTCGGACGTCGGGTCCGACATTAAAAATGTCTTAGTTTCTGTGAATTTTTATACCCTCCACTTAGTGATAGAGGGTATATATAAGTTTGTCATTCCGTTTGTAACTCATCGAAATATCGATCTGGGACCCCATAAAGTATATATGTATGTTCATGATGCCCGATCGATTTTAAGACATTCTAGCGATGTCCGTCTGTCCGTCTGTCTGTCTGTCTGTCTGTGGAAAATGCTGTCGCGGACAAAATATTGCACAGAGATGACTGAAACTTAACATATTTATTGGAAGTTCTCCCCAGAAGTTTGGTATTGCATTTGAGCGATATCGGTTCAGCGGTTCAAAAGTTATAAACGAAAATGTAAGCACACCTCAAAAATTTCAGTACATTCAACATAACCTAAAAATACAAAATGCTTTTATTCGGCTTCTGGTTGACATATGTGAACATAACACTGCGGAACACTAAAAAGTAAACAAGAGTTACGACCATCATTTCTATATATTTCGGACATGCTGAATCGAATGGCGTACTCCGTTTTTCGATGTATGGTACAGTTTTCTTGTAAAATGTCATTAAAGATTGGCTGATTTTCAGCTGCTTTTTTAACAAAAAAAATTCCAAAGCTTATGATTTTTAAATTTTATGGCATGGAATACAAAGATATAACTTGTAGCAATATTTCTAATATAAATTTGGTTTAAAGCTTTTCATCTTAACCCCTTTAATTCGCGGATTTCTTCATTTTTTTAAGTTTTCGCGAAATTAACCGCTAAATTGGTCTCTGATAAAAAACTTGCATTTTGTGGATCATAAAGGCGTCCATGACACTACGAATAGTGGACAAAAAACATCTATGTTATATGGACCATCATGAAGAAAATCGCGAAAAACCGTTTTTTGTATATGGCAGCATCACTTTAGGAGATGATTTGAGGCTTCATCTTTTATGAACTAACCCAAAATTTGTCCAAAAAAGTTTTCATTTGCAAAAGTTATCTTAACAAAAACTATAATTATTGTATCGCAAACACTGAAATAACAGTTTTTGTTAAGATAACTTTTGCAAATGAAAACTTTTTTGGACAAATTTTGGGTCAGTTCATTGTTTAAGGTTCCCACATTATATACCAAAAGATGAAGCCTCAAATCATCTCCTAAAGTGATGCTGCCATATACAAAAAAACGGTTTTTCGCGATTTTCTTCATGATGGTCCATATAACATAGATGTTTTTTGTCCACTATTCGTAGTGTCATGGACGCCTTTATGATCCACAAAATGCAAGTTTTTTATCAGAGACCAATTTAGCGGTTAATTTCGCGAAAACTAACAAAAATGAAGAAATCCGCGAATTAAAGGGGTTAAGATGAAAAGCTTTAAACCAAATTTATATTAGAAATATTGCTACAAGTTATATCTTTGTTTTCCATGCCATAAAATTTAAAAATCATTACCTTTGGAATTTTTTTTGTTAAAAAAGCAGCTGAAAATCAGCCAATCTTTAATGACATTTTACAAGAAAACTGTACCATACATCGAAAAACATAGTACGCCATTCGATTCAGCATGTCCGAAATATATTGAAATGATGGTTGTACCTCTTGTTTTCTAAAATAGTGGTTAGTTTTGTCACGCAGTGTAATTGAACACCAAACAGTATTTAAACAAGTACGAACATATTTTTTTGACAAAAAAAAAAAAAAATCGCGGATTTTTTTTTTACCAAAATTTTTTTCGCGGAAATTTTTTTTTTTTAATTTTTTTTTTTTTTCAAAAGTAATTTCCTTTTAAATAAAGTATTTTGCAATAATCTTTTTGAAATTGTGGATGGTATCACTGCATTCGGCAAGGCCGAATTTAATTTTTTACTTGTTTTTTATAGAAAATGTCCCCGTTTTCCCGTATAGAAAAAGGTTCAGATTCTTAAAAATTTTTCAGTAATCTTATATTTTTAGACATTATCCGCATAAAAAATCTCAGATTTTGATACATTTTTCGTAGAGAAAAATTTTTTTTTATATAATTGTGTAGTGTAGTTTAATGTCGACACTGCTTATAAAAAAATATATTTCATGTTTTAATGCGTTTGTTTTTTCGTTTGTAAAATTTTTTTGTTGCCGTTGATCATAAAAATAAATAGTTTACGAGTCATATTGTAGAGAAAAACTAAACGAAAAATTAATGTTATTGTTTTGTTACAGTTAGAATTTTTTTTTTTTTGTTTTTTTGATAAATGAAGGAAGTTCGTTTTTGTTCAAATTGGTCATTAGGGAAGGATAACGTAAAAACTATAAAAAAAAAATAAAACGTTTATTTTAAATTATGACTTTAATAGATAGATACAATTAGTTGAATTTTTATACCCTCCAACTACAGTATGGGGGTATACGCAGTTTGTCATTCCGTGTGTAACGGAATGACATTGATCAGTGATCGATTCTAAGACATTCTAGCGATGTCCGACCGTCCGTCCGTCTGTAGTTAACACGATGCAGTCCAAAATATAAGAGCTAGACCCCTCAAGTTTGTCATAAATATATCTTATGGTCCTAGGCAAGTTAAGTTCGGAAATGGGCTAAATCGGAGCAGGGGGAAAAAGTTCCCCCTTGAAGAACTAAACCAACCTTTTAAAAATGCCAATTTTTTAGACGTTTTTTTGTATTTTTGTGAAACAAGTGAAACATTTTTATGTTCGCAGAAGTTTATAGTCCTGCGCTTGGACCCAACGGATTAAAACAATTTGCTTTTTTTTTGCCTGCCCCTCTTTCGAGGGCGTGGATAAAAAATAGTTTAAATAATTATAAAACTATAATACATTATGGAACAAAGCAGACAAAAATTAACTTGTAAGCATACAAGTTAATTTTTAATTCATGGAGTCCCCCCAGCTCACCGACCTCTCCCCCACCATGCCCTTAGTGCTTCTGCTGAAATTTGAGTGTGTATAACTGAAATTAACGAATTTATCAAAGCAAACGACGACGAATCGTTCTCCACGGAAACTCATTTTAAGAATCAGTGAAATTTTGGAAAACAAAAGAAAAAAATTTTGCCGTAACTAATTATTTCCAATGTTTTCATCCAAATTTCCATATATAACGTCCTTTTTTAGAATAGAAATTTAAAATTGTTTAAAGATTTTCAAATTTTTTTTCATCATTTAACTTTTTTTAAGATGTTTTCTGTATTATAATATATAATATATAATATATAATATATAATATATAATATATAATATATAATATATAATATATAATATATAATATATAATATATAATATATAATATATAATATATAATATATAATATATAATATATAAATATTATTTAAGGATAGTTTTTTAAGGTTTTACAAATAAGTTCCGTAAAGTTCTATATCTAAAATAAGGATAAATTCAAAAATTTATTTTTCTCCTGAAATACATATAAAAAAAAAGTATCATAAATAATTTAGTATATTTGCAAAACCAACAAAAATGTTACACATAAAAACAACTGGTCAACAAAAAACCAAAAGACCTAAACCATGTCTGTACTTAGCATTATACTCATATGTGTAAAAACACTATGCTCAGAAAGTATGAAGATTTTTATTGAAATTGGTATAATCTTTAATAATGTTGGTATAACGTGACCCCCATTTCCCGGTTTTCGGTATTCCCGGGAATAACGGTATTTCCGGTTCTGGAACCGGTTTCCAGATTCTAGATAAATATATTCCCGTTAATACCGGTATTCCCGGTTGTGATCCTGGTACCGGTTCTTAAAAAACAAAAAAATACTATAATATACGTACCGGCAGTCCCGGGAATACCGGTAATACCGTCAGAACCGGAACCGGGAATACCGGTATTCCCGGGAATAACTCAAGAACCGGGAAACCGGTACAATTTCCCGGTAATACCGAGAACCGGGAATACCGCTTTTCCCGGTACTACGGTACTGAGCGTAGGCACTAGTATAAACTAAAAATAAAACGTCAGGACTTTTCAAGGGGAAATCTACCGCTAGCACTGCGACCCAATTGGATTTTTTGTGACAGGATCCTTTGTCTGATTCAAATCAAACTCTGTTCAATACTCCTAATGAACATAAGAACAGAGGATGGAGAAGTCGTCGGTTTAACAATCATCGTGTAGATCCACATGACTAATTTGGGGCTTAAACTCCAGGTCCTCCCAACAATTCTATTCGCTCTCCACAATACCGAAATACGATTTCTGAATTTCAATTGACTTTTCTGTATTTCAATTGTGCTTTTCTGAATTTTAATTGGGCTTTTCTGAATTTCAATTGTGCTTTTCTGAATTTCAATTGTGCTTTTCTGAATTTCAATTGTGATTTTCTGAATTTCAATTGATCTTTGCTGAATTTCAATTACTATTTCTGAATTTCAATTACTATTTCTGAATTTCATTACGATTTCTGAATTTTAATTGGGCTTTTCTGCACTCAAAAAAAAAATATTGTAAAACTAGCAAAAAAAATGGTTAAAATTAGCAAAAAAAACTGTAGTTTTGGACGTTGCAAAAATTTTGGTAATATTAGCAAAACCATTTTGCTAATCAAAAAATTAGGAAAAAAATGGTAAAATTACAAGAATACCATTTTATTTTTGTAAAAAATCAACCTCAAAAATATGGTAAAATTACCAAAAAAAAATGGTAAAATTGAAATAGATAAAAAAAATTTGTAATTTGGTAAAAAAACTGTTTTATTTAGTAATTTTTTTTCTCTGATTAGTAGTTGATTTAAAATTTGGTGAATATACTAAAAAAATTTTTGCCTGTTTTTGAGCACCACATTCTTTAAATGTAGTAATAGCAGCATATTACTTCAGTTGTTGGATGGTTTCTTCGGCTTGATGGTGGCAGCATCTTCTTTTGCCTTCTTCTCAGCAGCTGTAAGTAGTTGCAGTAACTGGACTTCCAACAACATCAAAATCCAAAATGATTTTTTTTTCACTTAAACACTTTAAACAAAAAATTTAAAGAACAACACTTCACTTTTTTTATTTTTTTTTGCGTCATTTTTTTAGCTTAAGTAGAACAAATGAGATTTGCGTAGTAGTCTACACAAGAAATTTCTTACATTTTCAGGTAAAATTTGTAAAAAATTAACAATTTTTTTTCGAATTTTTAATTTTTTTCACATATATTTAAAAAAAAATAAAAAAAAAACTTTTGGATATTGAAGATTAGATATCTAACTATGTGTTAAAATTTTAAAAAAATAATTTTTCAAAATTATTAACTTTTTATTAACAATTTAGGTGGCAAATTTTAAAAAATTTTTATATAAAATTACCAAAAAATATGGTAAAATTAGCAAAAAATATGGTAAAAAATACTAAAAATTGTGTAGCCTATTTTTCAGCGCACATGCAGTTGATGGATGGCTACTTTGCTATGGTGTTGGCAGCATCATCAATCTGCAATGATTTTTTTTCACACTAGAACACTTGAAACCATTTTTTTTTTTTAAACTAAGAAAAAAAAAATAAAAAGTATTACCATTTCTTTAAGGAAAATACTAATATTTTTGCTAAAATTATAGTAAAATAAAAAAAAAAAACTAGCAAGAAAATATAGTAAAAATACCAAAAAATTATTGTATTTTACCAATAGTAAATTTCCCAAAAAACTGTAAAAGTTAAATTTTTACAATTTTTTTTGCTAAAGTTTGGTTGAAGTAAATTACAACACCTTTTACTAATATTTTGACTAAGTTATTTTTTTGAGTGTGAATTTAAATTGTGTTTTTCTTAATTCATTTGGGCTTTTCTAAATTTCCATTGAAAATGTGAAGATGATGTAAAGCCAAATCAGTTGATTTGCCTTTTGCATACGGAATTTTGTGCAAAGGATATTGGTCCAAATATGTAAATCTTAGGTGAAGATCCAGTGATCTCTCCATAGTCTTCAGTAGACAGGATGTAATACTCATAGGTCTATACGATTTCGGCATTTCAGACGGTCCATGCTGTAGTTGAAAAAAAATCTGTAATGTTAGCAAAAAAAGCTTGTAAACCTAAGGAGTGAGATCATAAAAATGTTAACACACATAAAGTTAAATAAAAAACAGACTACTGAATTTTAAGACTTCAAACCAAATTTTTATTAAATAAAATTTAATACAAAATCATAACAAAAAAACCGCATGGAACTCTAACCACTACGAACAAAGTTATCCACTTTTTCCGGAAACCCTCCCATTAAGGCTTTTATGGTAGTTTCTGTCACCTTTTTAGAGCAGGTGGTCCATCTACGTTTGAAATCTTGCATGTCCTGGGAGACCCTTTTTGTGCCCTTTAATTCTTTTTTAACAAGAGCCCAATATCTCTCCACTGGCCTGAGCTCCGGGCAGTTTGGTGGATTTGCCTCTCTTGGTACAAAAACCACATTATTATCATTATACCACTCCAGCGCTTTCTTGCTGTAGTGACAAGATGCTAAATCGGGCCAAAAGTAAGTGGATACATTGTGCTGACTCAAGAACGGAAGAAGTCTCTTCTGCAAACACTCCTTGATATAAATTTCGCTGTTTATAGAGCCAGATGTCACAAATGACTGGCTTCTTTGGCCGCAGCTACATATGGCTTGCCATACTAGGAATTTTTTGGGGAATTTCGTTTGCTTTTTCCGCAACATTTCCTCGAACATCGGAAACATAAAATTCTTGACCAGGGAGCTGCGCAAAATCAGCCAGGACATAAGTTTCGTCGTCCATTACACAACAGTTGTATTTTTTTATAAAATTTGATTTCAATTTTCTAGCTCTGGTTTTGGCCTCCAAATTTTTAAAAGCGTTTCTATCGGGAACTTTTTGAACTTTGTAGGACTTTAGTCCCGCCTTACGTTTCACTTTACGTACAAAAAAGTCTGAGCATTGGGCTAACCGAGCTGTTTTTCTGCCAGATGTGTTAGGAGCTCTCTTAAGGATGCTTTTAACTTTATATGCCTTACCAATGTTACGATAACCAGTCGTTGTTCCTGTTCCCGGCTTCCTTTCAATTGTTAGGTGTTCCAGATACCTTTTTACCACTTTTGAAACTGTTTGGCGGCATACATTAGTTTCTTTGGCAATTTTTTTGTATGTCCATGTTTGGTTTTGTTGAAAATATTTAATTATTTTTGAACGCACTTTTCTTTCATCGTCCATTGTGTAAAAAATTGCAAATTAAAACTCATGATGTAAATTAATTTATTAACTGACATATTTTTAAAATGTAAACTGCCGAAAAAAAAAAATTTGGAAGCTTTACACCAAAGTTGTAGGCAAAAATGTGTGTTAACATTTTTATGATCTCACTCCTTAGAAGAAAATTTGCTGATTTTGAACCCACAATTTTTTTTGGTAAAGTTAGCAAAAATGTTTTGCCAAAAATTAGTTAACTGAAATTTTTTATTTCGACTTAGTTAATACAGATTTGAGGACCTCCGATCCTTAGAAATCGTGATAGTTTTTGATCCAAAATTTTTGTCCGTTTCGCTCTATCTTGCTTAGTTTTTGAGATACGTGATTTTAGGAGACCACTGGGGTTTTGAGAAGTAAAAAACTCGATAACTTCAAAAATATTACTCGGACAGCTTTTAGTTATTTTGTGGTCTTGTTCTACGTGTTGAGAGCTATAAAAATGCTTTTGGACTTTTTATCATGTCGGCAATATTTACCGAGATATGAGCATTTTAAAATTTTCGGGAATGCTAACTTTTTTGGATCCAAATTTAGGACCCTTTAGGGTTCACACATATAAAGAGGACCGGCGATACTATGGAAGGCTCGAGAACCAAAAATGGCCTCCGTTTTGCTCTATCTGGCTTAGTTTCCGAGATAGCGCCATTTTAAGTTTTCTAAAAAAAAAAAATCGTTCGGAGACCCCATAAAGTATATGGGGGTTTTCGTGTCAACTGACACAACTTTTGAAACCGATGTCTTCCGATCGGGATGAAATTTGCACCTAGGTTAGTCCTATTAGATAGTAGCTCAGACACAATTTTTCAACGAGAAAAAAAAAATCAACATTTTTTTTTTTATATTTTTTTTGCGAAAGACTGAAGAAATAGCTATCTAAACTATCTGGGACATATTTTGTTAAAAACAATAGGTAAGAAGTTACATGGATGAGAATATACACCTCTCTGACCAAAATGTCAAATTTCGGCCCCCCTCTAACTCAGAGAGTTCTTGACCGATCTCGTTGAAAAATTTTGTCTGAAGCACTATCTAATGGGACTAACCTTGGTGCAAATTTCATCCCGATCGGAAGACATCGGTTTCAAAAGTTGTGTCAGTTGACACGAAAACCCCCATATATATTATTGATCTATGATCGATTCTAAGACATTTTGTGAATGTCCGTCTGTCCGTCTGTCTGTAGATAACACAATACAGTCCAAAATAAAACAGCTAGACTGAAGTTTGGCACAAATATGTCCCATGTTCATAGGCAGGTTAAGTTCATGAATGCGCCAAATCGGGCCAGGGGAAAAAAGTTCCCCCTGGCCCCATCACCCCCCTCCCCGCCAAAAAACGCCCCTGACAATTTTTTTTTACATTTTGGAGGGTATAAAAGATTCAGCACAGCCGAATTTAACACTCTCACTTGTTTTTTTAAGTCTCGAAATGTGAAACACTTGATAACTTTATAGTTCGGATTGAAGTCTGCAAACATTTTCCATACTTCCAACTTCTTTGTAGAATAATTTTTTTATGTTCCCGATACTTTTTGTTCAATATTTATCCACCAATACATCTAGAATTTAATATTTTCAAATATTTTATATATATTATACTCACACCCATACATATTTTAATATATGTATGTATAATCCAAAACCACAGGATATCAAAGACCATGTATATACTCTGTATACATAGCAACCAGAAGAAAAAACAGAAATGCTATTTCGGCTGTGCCGAATTTTTGCATACCCTACACATTAAACACTCTACACAATGCTCAAAAAATTTTAAATACTTTTTAGTGATTGTATTTTTTTAAATAAAAATCTTTTTTAAGTCATTTAACAAAAACAAGAAGAAAGCTAAGTTCGGCCTCAGCGAATGTATGTATTCTCTCCAATGTAAAAAGAAGTTGAAAAATTAAAAAAAAAATGTTTTTAAAAAATTTGGCAAAAAAAAAAATTTCCCCATATTTCTTTTAAAACATATTTAATGGATCGAATTGTTTTTTGAAGGTAAATTCAATGGTGGAAATTCGAAATTCGGCATTGTTATGTTTTTATTGACAAAAATGTGTAAATCTTGGGTTCGGATTTTTTCGAACATTAACGTATACAAGTTGCAGAAGAATGTAAGTCAGGTACTTTAGTTACTTGTGGTGTGAATAAACAATTTTCAAATGTAAAACTTTTTCCACGAGTTTCAAACGGTATGATAAACTAACATACACCCTACATTCTATCACAGTGTGGAGTGCATAAAAATAACAAAAATCTATATATATAAAAGAGTAACGTGACTGATTGACTGACTGACTGACTGACTGACTGACTGACTCATCATCGCCCAGCCCAACCGCTGAAGCTAGAGACTTGAAATTTGGACTGTAAGCTCACCTCCCGAAATATAGATCCACTAGGGCTGGATTTTTGCCAATGTTGATTCTAAGGGGGTAAAAAGGGTAAAAACTGTACTTTTGGTACTTTTTATATCTCCTGAAATAATGGTCATAGAGAATTGAAAAAAGGGGTAAAAAACTGTACTTTTGGTACTTTTTATATCTCCTGAAGTAATGGTCATAGAGACTTGAAGTTTGGACTATATATTCACATCCTGGAATATATATCCAGTAAGGCTGGATTGTTGCCAATGATGATTCTAGGGGGGTAAAAAGGGTAAAAAGGGTAAAAATCTGTACTTTTGGTACATTTTATATTTCCTAAATAATGGAAACTTGAAATTTCAATGTCGGTTCACTACCCGGAAAAAAGATTCACTAAGGCTGGGTTTTTGCCAATGTTGATTCTGAGGGGTTAAAATGGGTAAAAAAGTGTACTTTTGGTACTTTTTTTTTATTTACTGAAATAAGGGTCATTCAAACTTGAAATTTGGAATGTAGGATCCTTTATTGAAATAAAACATTCTATAACAAGTACTTTCTGAAAATTCTGTACCGTTTATAAAAAGTACCTTTTATAAAAAGTACCTTTTATAAAAAGTACCTTTTATAAAAAGTACCTTTTATAAAAAGTACCTTTTATAAAAAGTACCTTTTATAAAAAGTACCTTTTAAAAAAGTACCTTTTATAAAAAGTACCTTTTATAAAAAGTACCTTTTATAAAAAGTACCTTTTATAAAAAGTACCTTTTATAAAAAGTACCTTTTATAAAAAGTACCTTTTATAAAAAGTACCTTTTATAAAAAGTACCTTTTATAAAAAGTACCTTTTATTAAAAGTACCTTTTATAAAAAGTACCTTTTAAAAAAAGTACCTTTGATAAAAAGTACCATTTATAAAAAGTACCTTTTATAAAAAGTACCTTTTATAAAAAGTATATTTTAATAAAGTAGCTTTTATAAAAAGTACCTTTTATAAAAAGCACTTTTTATAAGAAGTACCTTTTATAAAAAGTATCTTTTATAAAAAGTACCTTTTATAAAAAGTACGTTTTATAAAAAGTACCTTTTTAAAAAAGTACCTGCATAAAAAGTACCTTTTATAAAAAGTACCTTTTATAAAAAATACCTTTTATAAAAAGTAACTTTTATAAAAAGTACCTTTTATAAAAAGTGCCTTTTATAAAAAGTACCTTTTATAAAAAGTACATTTTGTAAAAAGTACCTTTTATAAAAAGTACCTTATGTAAAAAGTACCTTTTATAAAAAGTACGTTTTATAAAAAGTACCTTTTTAAAAAAGTACCTTGCATAAAAAGTACCTTTTATAAAAAGTACCTTTTATAAAAAATACCTTTTATAAAAAGTAACTTTTATAAAAAGTACCTTTTATAAAAAGTGCCTTTTATAAAAAGTACCTTTTATAAAAAGTACCTTTTATAAAAAGTACATTTTATAAAAAGTACCTTTTATAAAAAGTACCTTATGTAAAAAGCACCTTTTATAAAAAGTACTTTTATAAAAAGTACCTTTTATAAAAAGTACCTTTTATAAAAGTTACATTTTATAAAAAGTACTTTTAATATAATGCACCTTTTATAAAATGTAGCGAAAGTACACTTTTTGGTACTTTTTTTATTTCCTGTAACAATAATCATAGAATCATAAAATTTGTTATGCAGGAGAATTCGGAATGTAAAGTCCTTTTTGTACTTTTAATATTTGAAAAAACAACAATCCTAGAAAATTGAAATATGTAGGATTTTTCGATGAAGAAAAAAACATTCTGGAAGAGGTACTTTTTGGAAATTCCGTTTTTAACGAGGGTAAGAAAGTGTACTTTTGGTACTTTTTTTGTTCCTATCACAATGACCTTAGAAGCTTGAATTTTGGAATGTTGGGTCCTTCGTAGTAGATGGAATTGGAAATGAAATGGAGTAGATCGGGGAACGAAATTGAATAGAGCAGGGAACAATATGGAATGATACTTTTTGCTAAAATTTTTCGTATTTAACTTTTTTTACTCCAATTTTTTTCACTCTTTATGTTTTTTTCACACTTAATCTTATTTTTATTAAAATTTCTTTTTTAACTGAAATATTTATTCACTCATAATCCAAAAACCGGATATAAGGGCTCGAAAATTGTCAATATCTTTTTTTCACTGGAACGAACATGTTAACGTACCAGCGAAGTTATTCAATTTATTTTCATTTTATTGTTTAAATTATTCATTGAAATATAATTTTATGAAAGACATAAATGTCCACAAGTAAATAAAAGAAAGACTACGCAGGAGAATTTTTTTGAAATCAATAGATTAATCCTGATCCTTCTATTATTCGGTATTCTATACAACCGGTAACGGAGTACCGGGATGGTAAGCTAGTAATATCATAAATAACTAAACTGAAAAAAGTAGAAAAAGTAGTTTTTAGGAAAAGAAATATTTACTAAAAACTGACATGTTTGAAAAAATACTAAAAAAAATGATGGACAGTTTTGTGTAAAAAAAAATATATTTGATACAATAATATATACACTAGGGGTATAACTAAATTTCGGCCCTATTCCGACGTAACGGCCAGTGGTGTACTGATACCGAAACCATTTTCTTGGGACATTTCGAAGTTAAAACCTTACGCATAAAACTCTTTTTCTTAAACCCTGTCCAGAAAAAAAAAAATGAAAATTTTTTTTTTTCATGCATATTTTTAAAATTTCTAATGTATTCAGTATTTTCACTGCTAATTTTAATGGGTAAAAATATAAAAAATATTTCCAATAAACTAAAAATTTCGGCCTACAAAAAAAATTTACAAAAAAAAGTCCATCTTGCCCCATTGTGCGTCCGTTTTTCCTATATTTTTTTTTTTTGATATTTGGTAGGACAATCACATTTTTAACAAGAAAAAATATTGAAACCAAAGAAAGTTTGTGTTTTTATATTAATATTGATGCCTTAAACATTTTTTTTAAGAACTGTGTGTATACACTCAAAATAATAACTCTGTAAAATGACTGTAATCTCAATTTAACAGATATTTGACAGAGTTTTCTGTCAAAATACAGATTTAAAGAAAATACTTTGTATTTTGTTGTGACAAAAAAACAAAGTTTCATCTGTTAAATTACATTTAACTTTGTAATCTTAATTTTACAGATAATTAACAGAGTTTTCTGCTAAAATACAAATTGAAGCGAAATACTCTGTATTTTTTATAACCAAAAAACTACGTTTTATCTGTATTTTTACTTATTTCTATGTAATCTTAATTTCATAGTTAAAAACAGAGTTTTCTGTAAAAACACCAAAATTTTATCTGATTTTTTTTTTTAATTTTAAAAAAGTACCAAAAAAAATCTTTTCAAAAAATCTTTTCAAAAAATCTTATAAAAATTTTACAAAATAACATGCATTTTACTAAACTCTGTAAATTTACAGAGTTTTTTCTGTAAAATTTTGGTTGCACGAAACCCATTTTAGAAAACTTTGTATATTTACAGAGTTTTTAATTGCTAACTGGTGTTTTATTTAACCAATATTTAACTATAAACTCTGTAAATTAACAATTTTTTTTTGTCAAAATCATTTTACAGAGTTTTATAGTAAAATTACAAAGAAATATTGCTAGCTGTAAAAGTATGGTGTACTCTGTTAAATTAGCAGAGTTTTTCTGTAATTGAACAGAGTTATTATTTTGAGTGTGCCAAACTTCAAAAAGGTTTATGCGGAAACTTTTTTTAAGCCAGCGAGAAGGGGAGACCGCCTGCCCGATTTGATATTTAAAAAAAAAAATCAAAAGTTATAACCCTAATGTACACTCAAAATAATAACTCTGTTAAATTACAAAGATACTCTGCTGAGCCAGCAGAAGATATACTATATTTTCATCATGCAATAAATTTTGTTATTTTACAAAGAAAATTGTGAAATTATTTCGATAAAAAAGCAGTAAATTTACAGAATCAGCTGTAAAATATTGTTAAATGCTTTAGTTTAATGCATTCGATAAATGCAAAATTATCAATTCACTCAATTTCTCCTTGCTTATGTGCAAGTTGTGTTGACAATTAATAACTGCAAGATATAGGGAAATGCCATCGTTTAAATGCGCTCGATTTAATGCGCCAACAGTTTAATTATACCCTCCACTCTAGTGATAGAGAGTATATATAAGTTTGTCATTCCGTATGTAACACATTGAAATATTGGTTTAGGACCCCATAAAGTATATATATTCATGATCCTTGATCGATTTTAAGTCGATCTAGCGATGTCCGTCTGTCTGTCTGTCCGTCCGTCTGTCTGTTGAAATCACGTTTTTGGCAATAATCCGGAACTGATTTAAACGCTTGGGGTACCAAAAGTTGCGTAATTCTCCTAGGCAGAAACTGATGTATTTTTTTTTGAAATCGGTTAAGTATTTTAAAAGATATGAGTGAAAATGTAAAGGTACCTCAAAAATAATGGTGAATTTTACACAAAAAAATGCTATAACTTGACACCTGTTGAATGAATGAGAACGAAACTTGGAAAAAATTTGGTCGGAATCGCACAATGGGGAGAGGCACCAGAAATTTAACCCAACATTTTAAAATGATTTATCTTGGCTCATGGTTGACATATTCAAATAAAATTTTAAATAGGTTCATATTTTATTGTTCTCAAATTTTTGCTGGTTATTTTGGTACCAATTATTGCAAAATCGGTCAAGGGGTTAAGAAGCTATGAGCAATTGAGATGAGTTTCAATATAAACCTCTATGGTATGACGTGGCTGCGCGCCATTTTGTAGTTGTTGATGCTTATTTGGCTTGTTAGTAGTTATTTTTATCAATAGAAGTAAAAAATACGTAGTATGTGTCATACACGTGGTTGCTTTTATATAATTTTCATACATACTTATAAAATATTTTTTTTTTTTTGTTTTTTAAATATTTACATTGCACTATGGTTACGGTCATCGCTTTTCTTGGCCAAAATTACAAAACTGGAAAAATTTCTGGTTTGAAATACATAGGTTTTGTGTTAAAAATTGTTATAATTTTTTTGTTTTCCATATAGAGTATAAGGTCAATTCGATTACTACAATCAACTAATTTTTACTCATTTTACTACAGCTGGAATTTTTCAATACAAAAAGTAAACAAGACTTTCCAGTTGTAGTAAAAAATAGTAAGAAATTTAGGTAATCGAATATACCTATTATAAGAAATTTTTTATATTTAAACTCAAAAAATAATTGAAAATTTAAAAAAAATAGGTTTTTTTTATTTTTATCTAAATTTGTTTTTGAACGGTTAATAAGTGTATACAAAAACAAAATATGTTTTCTATTGTTTGTAAGTGTTTATGATTTTCAATAAAATCAATTTTGGCCAAGAAAGGTCGTCTGCGTCTTGTGCATTGGTTAACATTGTGGAGGGTATTTAAAAATTCGGCACAGCCGAATATAGCTTTCTTACTTGTTGTTTGTAGTTTATTTAAAAAGTTTTACGTTTTGTCGTTTTGTTCTGTAAGTAAAAACTACTGATTATTCTTTAAATTTTTAATGATTTGTGTAAGTAATTTTTTTTTAATTGTTGGTATTTTTTAATGGGATATCATTAGTTTTTACCTACACAAGTAGGTTATTTTTTTTTTGTAGAAAAAAATTTCAAAGAATTATTTATAGAAATATAAAAACATGTTTGTATCAAGTGACTTTGGCACGATGGGTAGAGTGTCTGGCCAGAATGTAGCTGATTGCGGGATCGATTCCCCAAAATTTTATTAAAAATTTTTAAACAAATATTTCAATAGAAAATTGTAAAAAATAACCTACGAAATCGGTTATTTTTAATGTTTTCGTAGGTTATTTTTTGGAATTTGTTGGTAAAAATAACAGAACTATAATTAATTTTTAATCTTTTCGTAGGTTATTTTTTTCGAATTCGTTGGTAAAAATTAATGAAAAAATTTAATTTTTTAATGTTTAATGTTATTTATTTATTTTAGAAAATTTTGTCAACAGTAAAAAATAAATGTTTTTGTGTTACACACTTTGTTTAAAACTTAACCTTGATCTTAAAACTAAACTAAGGGGTCTATTCACAAAAAAAGTCATAACTCAATCATAACTCAATTTTTCCATGTGGTTGTTGTAAACAATCATAAAAAAATTCAAATTTTGTTTGAAAATTTCAAAAAAATAAAGACTGCTACCCACATCGTCTCACAATTGACAAATAATTTTAAATTTTGAGACTTTTTATGATTGTGTTTACAACAAACACAGGGAATATGAAGTTTGAAAATAATAAAATTAGTCATAACCAGTCATAACTGTGAATAGGCCTGTAAATGTCAGGTAGTAATTTCAAGAACTATGTGACATTCTAAATAACAAAAAAAAAAAATAAACAACTCTATTTTATTGTTCCTTATTTGAATTTTATTACCTTTAGCACTAATTTCAACAGAAGAATAACTTTTACGGTACATAAAACATCATTTTCATAAAGTTCACGATATAAAGAAAGTGAAATGAGGAAAAAAGTGGAAAATTACAAATTAAAAAACCAAAAAAAAAAAAAAAGAACTAAAGTTGTTAAAGTATGCTGCACAACAGTTTGAGAATGTTTTAACAACTAGTGCAGTATGTTATGCAGAATTTTTATACATAATATTATTTCAACGTCTGAATAAAGAATATACAAAAAAAATACTTAAACTATTGTTAGATACATAGATATACTATGAAGTATATAAATATGTATGTATATAAAAAGTTAAAAACATATGTATGTTAAAAATTAAATACGTAGATCTAAAGTGGGGGCTAATATCGCATTTATATATTTTTTAAAACAGCGTATCGGTCTCGGACCCCATAAAGTATATATATGTTCATGATGCCCGATCGATTTAAGACATTCTAGCGATGTCCGTCTGTCCGTCCGTCTGTCTGTCTGTGGAAAATGCTATCACGGACAAAATATTGCACAGAGATGACTGAAACTTAACATATTTATTGGAAGTTCTCCCGAGAAGTTTGGTATTGCATTTGAGCGATATCGGTTCAGTGGTTCAAAAGTTATGAGCGAAAATGTAATCACTCCTCAAAAATTTCAGTACATTCAACATGACCTAAAAATACAAACTGCTTTAATTCGGCTTCTGGTTGACATATGTGAACATAATTGAACACCAAATGGTATTTAAACAAGTACAAACATATTTTTTGACACAAAAAAAAAAAAGGATTTTTTTTACCAAATTTTTTTTTTCGCGGAAATTTTTTATTCAAAAAAAAATTTTTTTTTTCAAAAGTATTTTCCTTTTAAATAAAGTTTTTGGCAATAATATTTTTGAAATTGTGGAGGGTATAACTACATTCGGCAAGGCCGAATTTAACTTTTTTTACTTGTTTAAGTTAATTTTATTTTTTTAACATATTTTGGATTGCTTTAAGATTTAAAAAAAATAAAAAAAAAAATTCTAAAAAATAAATTCATATGAAAAATCGATTTTTTACTGGGCCACTTTGGCCTCGGAAAAAATTGAAAAATTCTTCAGCTAAAAAATATTTTTAATTTTAAGTCAATTTTGTATTTTTTATCTTAGTTTGGGTTGCTTTAAGATTTAGAAAAAATAAAAAAAAATAAAAAATTTTTAATGTGTTTTGGCATCGGAAAAAATTTAAAAATTCTTCAGAGAAAAAATTGTTTTTTTATTTTTTTTTTTTATTAACTTAATAAACTTAAAATTTCATGTTTTTAACATATTTTGGATTGCTTTAAGATTTAAAAAATATAAAAAAAAAATCACACGAAAAATCAATTTTTTTAATGTTTTTTGGTCACTTTGGACTCGGAAAAAATTTAAAAATTGTGAAAGACCCTCCTTGGAAGAACTTTTTCCATAGAAAAAATCTTGGATTCTAGCACCTTTTGCTTATAGAAAAGTTTTAGATTCTGTGTTTTTGATGCTACACTCAAAATATTTTGTATTCAAAAGCAAATGAAAAACATATTTAAAACAAATGATAAAACATTTTAAAACCATCCCAGTAATTATTCATTTGTTTAACAAACATCAAAATTAATTTTTTACTGCACTCAAAACAATAACTCAGTTAAATTTCAGAAAAACTCTGATAATTTAACAGGATACACCATACTTTTCCAGCTAACACCATTTTTTTGTAATTTTACTAAAAAACTCTGTAAAATGATTTTGACAGAAAAAAACTGGTAATTTACAGAGTTTAAAGTAAAATATTGGTTAAATATGAAATTTTTTTTACAGAGAAATCTCCGTAATTTTACTATAAAACTCTGTAAAATGATTTGGACAAAAAAAAAACTGTTAATTTACAGAGTTTCTAGTAAAATATTGATTAAGTAAACCACCATTTAGCAAAGAAAACTATGTAAATTTACATATATTTGTAAAATGATGCAAAAAAAAAATACAGAAAAAATTCTGTAAATTTACAGAGTTTAGTTAAATGCATGTTAGTTTGTAAAAATTTTATAAGATTTCTAAAAAAAAATTTTTTTGAACCTTTACTACTTTATTAACTTTTTCTCAAAAAAAAAAAAATAAACAGATAAAATTTTGATGTTTGGTAACAAAAACTACTAAAAAACAAAAAACTTGTTTGGTTATAAAAAATACGAAGTATTTTGCTTAGATCTGTATTTTAGCAGAAAACTCTGTTAATTATCTGTAAAATTAAGATTACGAAGTAAAAAGTAATATAACAGAGGAAACTTTGTTTTTTTGTCACAACAGAATTCAAAGTATTTTCTTTAAATCTGTATTTTGACAGAAAACTCTGTCAAATATCTGTTGAATTGAGATTACAGTCATATTACAGAGTATTTTACAGAGTTATTATTTTGAGTGTGTTAATAAAATTTTCTAAAATAAATAACATTGAACATTTAAAAATAACATCACTTTAATTTTTTTACCAACAAATTCGAAAAAAATAACCAACGAGAATATTAAAAATTAATGATTGTTGTGTTATTTTTATCAAGAAATCCAAAAAAAAAAATTACCTACGAAAACATTTAATATTAATGATTTCGTAGGTTATTTTTACAATTTTTTTATTGAATTTTATTTAAAAAAATTTTTGAATAAAATTTTTGGAGAATCGATTCCGCAATTAACTACATTTTGGCCAGACACTCTACCCATCGTGCCAAAGTCACTTGATACAAACATGTTTTAATATTTCTATAAATATTTTTTTTTTATTTTTTTTTGTCTACCAAAAAAAAATAACCAACACAACTAGGTTAAAAACAATTACTTCTCTTTTGAAAATGCCAACAATTTAAAAAAAAAATAACGTATACAAATCATTAAAAATTAAAGAAGAATCACTTATTTTTACTTACAGAACAAGAATAAATGACTTTAAAATTTGAATGCTAATAAAAGTCTTTATTTTTTATGTTGTTATTTTTGAAACAAAGAATAGAAATAGTCCTTTGAACAATCGGACATTAAACAAATGTTTTTTCGCTTAAAAGCGACAAAACGTAAAACTTATTAAATAAACTACAAACAATTAATGACATAATTTTTTGAGGGTGTCCCCGCAGTACCACTTCCCTCGAAACGTCCCTGTTGAAATTTTTTCCCGTAATTTTTTTAGATTTTGGTGGGTATTTTCCCCTTTTTTATTCCATTTAAAAATATTTTAACCACGTTCATGTTCATGGAAACAATGTTTTAATATAATATTTACTGCATAATATTTTTATTCCTTTTCTGCTATAATGTATACATATATGTATGTATTTTTATATTCTTTGTTGAATCCTTTCACTTTAGAATCAGTTGTAGTAAATATATGAGAATGTACTTATATGTTAACATTTTTTTTTTTTTTGTTATTTAAGGATAATAATAGTTTTGCGCTCGAGACAGTTTGTGGGTAAATACGCAGTCAGCGTTCTTGCTATTTTTAGAAAAGTTGTAGCAATAACAGCAGCAGTTGTAGCTGTTGCAGCAGCAACAATAACTTCAGCAACATTCTTTAACCGAGACAACTTTGTTAACTTTAAGTTAAGTTGTTTAAAGTGGTTGGCTGCAGTGTAAAATAAAAAAAGTTTTGCTGATGTTGTGAAAACTTTCAAGTAGTCTAGTATATAATAAAATGGAATAGATTCTTGTCTAGGTCTGGAATGCTTTACTTTCATAGCAGACTTTCAATTCTGTCTGTCTGACTTTTTGTCTGGCTTTATATATGTGTTGGGTATATAAAAAAATGTGTACATATATATTTTACGTTTAAACACATGCATATGAATACATCTTTACATAAGTATTTAAACTATTAAGGGTTTTATGTCATTTTATGTGAATGTGGAAATTTGGCCATTGTTTCGTTAATTTTTGAAATTTTTTTAATAATTTAAAAACCCCTTGAAATTCAAAAGAATTATGTGAAATTCGAAAAAGTTTAATTGAAGTTCAAAAAATATCAATTTAAATCAGAGACCAAATATAACAGTTATATGTATCATTTTGTTTTAAAAAAAATCATTAAACGAATGTTGTCCAAACTAGTATGTATTTTATATATGAAAGGACTTCTAGAGATGTCCCGTGTTAAAATTTGCAATAACATTTATTTTTTGATTTTTATCATAAAAGTATAAAATAACAGTTATTAAAAACTTTTTGTTCAAACAATTTAAAATAACTCTTATTTTATATTGATTGGGGTAAATAACTGTTATAACAGTTATTTTTAAAAAAATCGATTAAAGTTTGTATCTTTAAATCAATGATTGAAGTATTAGCTATAGAGTTTTTCTTTTCCCGGACTTTTTCATTTCCCGGGAAAGCGGGATTCATTTTTAAATTTCCCGGGATCCCGGGAATTCCCGCAAAAACTGAAAACCCAAATTTTTGGCTAAAAAAATATATAAAAACCTTATGAATCCGATTACACTATTTATAAGGTTTATTAACACCAAAAAAGTCTTATTTAGTGCCTTTAAAACAAAACAAAAAAAAAATTTTTTCGAGAAAAAATAACAACTTTTGTTACCCAGTTTTTATAAAAAAACGTCCCAAATATGTCAAAGTCATTTAAAACAATTTTTAAGGGAATATGTTATTTCACATCGCTTATCTGTTTTAATAATAAAAAAAATACCATTTATTCTAATTCATCTCAGTTTTTTTTTACAATTGGTTCTCAACGCTTTGCCCCTAAAACACAATGAAACTGATTCAGAGGAATTTCTCAATTATGTCTCTGAAACTTAATGTAACTGTTTCAGAGAAATGAAATTATAAGAAATTTTACCCCAATAAATTATTTAAAAAATTAAAAAAAAAAAAAATAAATAAAAATTCTGGTTTCTAAAAGAAAAACCTGTTCATTTCAGAGTTCCTTTCACAGATTTTATATCAATTTATCGATTAAACAATCATGTACTGATACATAAATATTTTCTAAAGAAACAAATAATCATACTGCAAATTTTTATAATGCAGGTCTCAGAAAGAAAATTTCTCAGTTTCTGAAAAAAAGTATCAGGTTCTGTGCAAAATCCAAAATCGATGAGACCAAAGCAAAAAACTCTCGACATTTTTTTTTTGGTTCAGCGCTAGAACTTTTTTTACACGCATTTTAAGTTGGTACACTTTTACTACAATTATAACAATAATTGCTTAAAAATTGTATAAGGCGTATGATTAATTTTGCAATTGCCTTTAAATAACAATCATGCGCAACGGCGAACAGTGGACCGATTGCAGCGAAATTCATACCGGTTATAGCAAACGTAATTTCGAGGTTAAGTTTGGACGCTGCACCCCATATCTCCAATAAGTGCACCACAAGGGGCCCCTAATGCAGGACATGTTCTTTTGGTTTCATCCCATTCCGAATCGGGAAGTTGGAATTTGTATCACTGTGTAATTACATCCAATCGAAGACTTAGATATTGTGAGACTTTTTTCATTTCGTAAGTCTCAGATTTTTTTAGTTCGAATTTTTTAGTTAGAAGGTCTCTCTTTAAATACTTTTTGGGCCCTCCTGGTCTCTGCGTAAGTTTCTGTCATTAATTACACTGCGGAACACTAAAAAATAAACAAGAGTTACGACCATCATTTCTATATATTTCGGACATGCTGAATCGAATGGCGTACTCCGTTTTTCGATGTATGGTACAGTTTTCTTGTAAAATGTCATTAAAGATTGGCTGATTTTCAGCTGCTTTTTTAACAAAAAAAATTCCAAAGCTTATGATTTTTAAATTTTATGGCATGGAATACAAAGATATAACTTGTAGCAATATTTCTAATATAAATTTGGTTTAAAGCTTTTCATCTTAACCCCTTTAATTCGCGGATTTCTTCATTTTTTTAAGTTTTCGCGAAATTAACCGCTAAATTGGTCTCTGATAAAAACTTGCATTTTGTGGATCATAAAGGCCTCCATGACACTACTAATAGTGGACAAAAAAAATCTATGTTATATGGACCATCATGAAGAAAATCGCGAAAAACCTTTTTTTTGTATATGGCAGCATCACTTTAGGAGATGATTTGAGGCTTCTTCTTTTAGTATATAATGTGGGAACCTTAAACAATGAACTAACCCAAAATTTGTCCAAAAAAGTTTTCATTTGCAAAAGTTATCTTAACAAAAACTATAATTATTGTATCGCAAACACTGAAATAACAGTTTTTGTTAAGATAACTTTTGCAAATGAAAACTTTTTTGGACAAATTTTGGGTCAGTTCATTGTTTAAGGTTCCCACATTATATACTTAAAGATGAAGCCTCAAATCATCTCCTAATGTGATGCTGCCATATACAAAAAAACGGTTTTTCGCAATTTTCTTCATGATGGTCCATATAACATAGATGTTTTTTGTCCACTATTCGTAGTGTCATGGACGCCTTTATGATCCACAAAATGCAAGTTTTTTATCAGAGACCAATTTAGCGGTTATTTTCGCGAAAACTTAAAAAAATGAAGAAATCCGCGAATTAAAGGGGTTAAGATGAAAAGCTTTAAACCAAATTTATATTAGAAATATTGCTACAAGTTATATCTTTGTTTTCCATGCCATAAAATTTAAAAATCATTAGCTTTGGAATTTTTTTTGTTAAAAAAGCAGCTGAAAATCAGCCAATCTTTAATGACATTTTACAAGAAAACTGTACCATACATCGAAAAACGGAGTACGCCATTCGATTCAGCATGTCCGAAATATATTGAAATGATGGTCGTACCTCTTGTTTTCTAAAATAGTGGTTAGTTTTGTCACGCAGTGTTATCAAGAATTTTAATGAAATATCTAAAAAATCACATACAAAATAATCAACAAAAGTCGAAAAAAATCCACAATTTCGAAGAAACTAAAATTCCCGGGAATTCCCGCTCTATTTCCCGGGATTTCGGGATAAAAAATTTACGGGAATTCCCGGGAAATCCCGTCCCGGGAATTCCCGTGAAAAACTCTAATTAGCTATCATTAGGATTCATTTGCATACGTTTATTTTAGTTTTCTTTTAATAAGTCAGGTTTTTTAAGGCTCAAAGAGTTTTTTATAACAGTTATAAAAAATAAAAGTTTTTTTATTTCTGTTATTTTGAACAGATACCCAGTCAGAAAAATACAATCGCAAAAGCGTTGTGAAAGCGTTGTGGACGGTTGTACGAGCGTTTTGTATACCAACTTCACAGCGCCTTCAGATGATCCGAATGATAACATCGATCTACGCTAGGTTTAAAGCGTTTTAAAAGCGATGTAAAAAATTGCTTTGAGAACGTTTTTTTTTAAGTCATCAAAGCGCTTTAAAAACCCAAAGTAAACAAATTATGTTTTAGTTCGGTTATAATAATTTATTTGATACAAAGTGAAATCCGAAAAAAAATTTTTGTACTCCAAGAAACTTAGAAAATTTTTCAAAAAAATTTTCGAAAATTTAAAAAAAAAATCTAAAAAACTTTTTTTTTACTTAAAAAAAAAAAATTGACAAAAAATTGTTATTCAAAAATAGTTTCGGAACTAAGAAATTTTTTTCAAAAAAAAAAAATCTAAAGAACTCTTAAAACGCTTTTCGAATACGCTTGCAAAGCGTTCCAAAAAAACGTTTTGAGATTCCTTTTTTTGTTATAGAGCTTTCAGAACACTTTTAAAAAACTCTCGCAAGGCGTTTGAAAAAAGCGTTTTGAGAATGCTTTTTTTTTGTTACAGTGCTTTCAGAACGCTTTCTTTTTAGAAACGTCGTCAATTTCTGCTTGGGTATTTATATAAATCATTTGAAACTGTTATTTTTAAATTTTTATTTAAAAAAATATTTTTGAACAGTTTAATTTGATTTTTTTTTTTTCAATAAATCTCATAAAGGTTATGGTCTCTGATTTAAATTCGTTAAATATTAATTAATATTCCAGAATGATCAATCTGCTTGACGAACTTATTTAAAGTCGTAATAGACAACTGTCAAATTTTGAGCAAGTTGCGTCATTTACTTTGCGTTTAACAGCTGTTCAAAACATGCAACCTCGTGGATTTTTTTCAAATCGAAAAAATGAATTTCGAGTGCTCATTAAACATTGTTTTTTGCGAAAAAGAAAAACGTCAATCAAACCAAGGACAAGCTTGATTAATACTATGGGGACTCTGCACCAGGGTTGCAAAAGTTGGTACAATTGTACTTTTTTTGGTACAATTCAAAGCTCAAAAGTACAATGGTACACCAATGACTCATTTGGTACAATTTAAAAACTTTATCAGCTTATGGATTTTATCATGGAATTTTACCAGTTTATAATTTTCAAGAAGTAATCTTCTTGAAAAATTAAACATTAAACTTCAAAAGTGGCTGATTTTCAAACATTTGTAAATATGTTGTAAAATGTCACATTTTTATAGAAATGAGTTAAAATTTCGCGGGAGTATTCTTATTACACATGCGATCATAATTGGTTAAACATTATTTCATATTTTGTCAAAAGTTCAGAAGATGGCCGATTTCAGATTTTCGTGTATTTTTATAGAAAGCAGACGATCTTTTTTGAGTAGTAGTTCTCCTTTGCTACATCTTTTGTAGAAATGAGTGGAATATCGAGAAAGTATTCTTATCATACACAAACAAAATTATTAGCTAAACATTTTTAATTAAATCAATTGATCAACAAAATTTTAATGAATTATCATTGTTTTGATCATCATTTTTGTTATTTTCTTTTACTGCCGAAGTACAATTTTTCAACATACAAGATTTTTTTTGCTTTAATTTATTTAAATACATTTATTGAAAAAATATACAAAATTATCATGTTATATGTACTTTATTGAATTTTTGCAACATATTTGAAAACAAAAAAAGAAGCATTTTTTCATAATTTCCTCAGAAGATTACAATTAATTCATTCGTTAAATTAATCATTATTTTTATTGACTACAAATAAAAAAAATTATCAAATTTATAATCAAAATTAAAAATATGTTTGATTGAAAAAATATTCAATTAATCACCTATTCATTTGGTGATTGATATAGCAATATTCTAATCGTAGGAGTTTCAATCAAAAAATTTATTGAAATCGCGTTTTTCGTGATAATTGGCAAAAAATAATTTCATGTTTTTTTAAAAAAACTCCCACATGTTGGCATAAAAGTCCAAATGGGTTCTGTATTTATACGGAAATCGGCCTATCTTTCTCGAGTAGTAGTTCGCTAATGCCACAATTTTTTAAGAAATCAGTCGAAATTTCGAGAAAGTGTGCCCGAAATATGGGCTATAATATTTTTTCAAACATTTTTCATTAATTTTTAACATTTTGCATAAAAAAATCGGATTTGGTACAATTGGGTTCAAAAAAGTACAATTTTATGAGCTCGATGGTACAATTTTAATGTTCTCATTTTGCAACCCTGCTCTGCACCATCGATTTTAATGGTAAAAAAGTGGTTTACTGACTTTCGTTGTGGTCGAACAAGTACAAATGACGCTGAACGTTCTAAACGGCCAATTGAGGTCAATACTCCCGAAAATGTGGAAAAAATCTACGATATAGTGTTGGCCGATCGAAGAGTAAAACTTTGTTGAAAATTAGAAAAAAATGATTCTTATAATAAAAACAGAAAAAAATTAGTTTAAAAATTATATTTAGCAATTTCTTAAACTTATTTTCTGAATAGGTCTGATGATACACTCAAAAAAAAACTGTTATGTTAGCAAAAAAAAAGCTTGTAAACCTAGAAGAAAATTTGCTGATTTTGATCCCACAATTTTTTTGGTAAAGTTAGCAAAAATATTTTGCCTTTGAGGACCCCATTGGGTTCGGACCCGATAGCTCCAGACCCCATTGGGCCTAGACCTATTTGGGTTCCTTAAAAATCGTCATAGTTTTTGATTCAAAATTTGTGTCCGTTTCGCTCTACCTTGCTCAGTTTTTGAGATACGTGATTTTAGGGGACCACCTGGGTTTTGAGAATTAAAAAACTTGATAACTTTAAAATTAACATTACACTGAAAGAATTTTGTTCATTACGGCTATGAAAACGTACATTGATTCTATGAAAAAAATCATTAGAAGTGAGCCAATGATGCCCTTCATAGAATCTATGAAACGAATTCATAGAAACCAGATACCTATGAAAAAGTTCGTAGGCTTCGGAAAAAAAAAATTATTGTTCAATTCTATTTTTTTTTATTTTATTATTTAATTTTTATTTACTTTATTATTTTATTTTTATTTATTTACAATATTCTATTTTTAAAAATTTATTTATTTTTAACTGATCCCCACCGAGATTCGAACACAATACCAGTTGTTCGTGAAGCTTAGTCTCTAACCACTGAGCTAAAGTAAATAAACAAGTTATAACACTTAAAATCTATTTTGTTAAATATGCTGCCTTAAAAATGTTATGCTCTGCCGCAATGCTCTGCCAAAATCTGTGTGTATGTTTGTAGAAAACAAAATGTTTGTGTATTTGCAAAAAAAAAAATAACGAACATTACAAAACTAAGTGTTAGTCGGCGAGGTTTTCCTCCTTTGGTGGCGCTGCTAGCTAAGGCGTCGATTATAAATTTCCCAGCCGGTAGGTCTTGGGTTCGAACCCCGCCTGTGCAGCAATATATTTTTTTTTTTAACGTTTTTAATGTTTTTTTTATATTTTTTATATTTTTTTAATATATTTATTCAAATTATTTAATTATTGTAACATTATTTTAATTTTAAAAAATTATTAATGACATTTTTTTTCTATGAATTTTTTCTATGAATCTTACAAAATCTATGAATAAAATTCTATGAAATATTTCAAAATTCTAATGAATATTCATTCAGCCAATGAATTGTTTCATAGATTCTATGAATTTGGTTTTATGAAATATGTTCATAGATATTATGAACAATAATTCTTTCAGTGTACTCGGAGAGCTTTTGGTTATTTTGCGGTCTTGTTCTACGTGTTGAGAGCTACAAAAATGCTTTGGGACTTTTTGTTGTGTCGGCAATATTTACCAAGATATGAGCATTTTAAAATTTTCGGGAATGCTAACTTTTTTGGATCCAAAGTTAGGCCCCATTAGGGTCCACACATGTGAAGAGGACCGACGATACTATTGTTAGCCCGAGAACCAAAAATGGCCTTCATTTTGCTCCATCTGGCTTAGTTTCCGAGATAGCGCCATTTTAAATTTTCTTAAAAAAAAATTTTACAATTTATTTTTGCTAATATTAGCAAAAAAGCTTGTAAAAATTTGGTCAACTCAATTTTAAATTTAGCAAAAAAAGTTAGTTCAAATTTTGTTTAAAATTGCTAATGCGCTAAATGAAGTTTACAAAATATTTTTGCTAACATGCTAATCTCAACTAAAAATTTGCTAAAGGTTAGCTCACTAGCATTAGCAAAAAAAAATTAGTATATCTTCTAATGTATTATTTTGAGTGTAAACATTTATACAAGAGATGGGATCGTGAGTGACTTTTCAATCACGATGACGCACGCTCACGAAGGAAAAATTGTAACCACGCACGATCACGCACGAACAGTTTTTTTCTGCTCACGCTCTCGCACGCTCACGTGAATCACGACGTAATCTCGATCACGAATTAAAATATGTAAAAAACTGTTGGGAAAGTCCTTGAGCCATCCGTAGTGACGACTCGCTGATATATCAGAGTCACATCTGACATCTCCATGACATCTCTATATACCTAGTTGCACTCAGAAAAAAAACTAACTAAAAAATGGGAAAATTAACTAAATCCAAGGAAAATTGATAATGATTTAGCTCCATTGCCTCATGAGGACAGTTTCATAAAAAATTTCAAAATTTCCTCAATCATAATCAGCAGTTGTTAGGTGGTGCTGACATTTCCCCTAAGTCGCCTTTGTGGAAATGTCTGATATATGTAGGTCATACGAAAATGCAAAAATCTTCGTATTTCCATTTATTTTTACTTCCATCCATTTTCCTTTATAAATTACATAGCTCAACAAGAAAATGCGTATTGGATTTTGGTTAGTGATTTGGATAGTGTCTGTTACGCTGATTCCAAATCCAGAGCCCAAATTTGTCTATCACGTCAGGATTTTGAGTAATTCGCGGTTAAAGTGCCGAAAAAGGGCATTTTTTACCCTTTTTAAAAGCTTATAAAATAAGATCCTGACATGCAAATGACTTGGTATCAAGCTCATTCGAAAGCCTGTAATTTTCTCTTAAAGATAAGATAAAATGTTCTAAAAATTTAATTTTCTAAAATAGTAAAAAATCATTAGCAAAAAACCTTCCATTTTTTCAATTTTTAGTTAATTAAATTCTGTTTTAAGTTTTAAATTAATAAAAATTATTTATTATTCAACCTTAAAAATTCTATTTTTGAGGAAGATTATTCTAGCTCAAGGTCATATTTCTTTTACTAATCGTTACGATGATATTGTCAAAGTAACAATTTTCAAGAAACTTTTTATAAAGTTGTTTTTTTTAAATTGATTGGTTTGGTCATTTCGCAAGACTTACTCGACACGTGTTTCGGAACTCGTCAAATTCCATTATCAAGAGTATTTAGCAAATTGACAATCGTTTGTGGCAAAACATAAAGACTTATATTCGTATGTAAATAGTCATAACGAGAAATGTACTAAATTTTTAGTTAATTTATACAGTGTTTTTTAACAAATTTCCCTACAAATTCATATGTAAATTTTAGATTTAAAGCACTTGTGGCTAATGATTTTTTTACCATTTTAGAGAATTAAATTCCAAGAAGATTTGATCTTGTCTGAAAGAGAAAATTACACACTTTCGAATAAGCTTGATACCAAGTCATTTGCATGTCAGGATCTTAATTTATAGGCGTTCAAAAATTGTCAAAATGGGCATTTTTTGAGACTTTAACCGCGATTTTCTCAAAATTGTGACGTGATAGAAAAATTTGAGTGACCGTTTTGGAATCCGGGCACCAAACCCTATCAACTTTTTTCAGTTTCATCCAAAACGCAACGACAAACCTAAGATTTGTAGAGCGGTGTTATCTTTATCATATTAAGAAATAACTTTTCGACTTTCCGATGTTTTTCTCAGAAATTGAAAAGTTCCTAGATTCAGGGCCGTCTTAAAGTATGGCGCTTGGCACACAAGAGTGGGCACACAAGAATTTGAGGCCCCGCTGGAATGTAAAAAAGTCGCAAGACAAAAAAAAATCATTCCTTTGGTTCAAATTAAATTCATGTTACCTGTTTTAAGAAAAAGAAATTAAAAAAAATATTTTGGGTTGGGATATTTTAGCTTGAGGTAATTTTTCTTAAGTTATTAAAACCATGATATTCGTGAAAAAATTGGTTTTAATGGGGCCTTTTCTATCTCAGAATTTCCTGTACTAAAACTGTCTCAAAATCTGAGAATATTTTTATACGAAAAACGTTTCGGAATTTGAGAGTTTTTCAATATGAAAAATGTCTCCGAATCTGAGACTTTGCATACGAAACGTGTCTCAGAATCTGAGACTTTTTATTTTATAAAAAAAAAACTTCTCAGAACTTTAGAAACAATTAAAATCACGAAAAATTCATGCAAAAATTTTACTCACGCACGATCACGCACGAATTTTTTTGCTACTCACGCTCACACACGCTCAAGTAAGTAGAAACAAATTTATTCACGTGATTGGTGCACATCTCTAATTTATACTAAAACCGTTAAATTAAAAATATTTTTTTAGTTCTTTTTATTTTATTTAAATTTAGCGCTTTTTAGCGCTTTTCGAGTCACTGTTTTGCGTGTTTTGCCTGTAAAAAGTTGGCCTCACTGTATGTAACTATTTTAAAAACTAATGAAAAAAAAATCAATATAAAAATCACCAAATATTCTTTATATTTCAAAACAAACAAATCTCTCTTTAGTAGTATTCCTTTAAATCAAGAACAATTTTAGCACTTAACGAAAAACCAAAAATACATGTTTTAAACTTGTATTCAAATGTCAGATTTAATTTTCGTTTAACCAAAGTGTCTATTCAAATGACACATGTTTACTAATTAAACAAACGGTATTAGTGACAATTTACAATCACAACAATTTTGTTTGTTGTTGTGTGTTTGTTACTGTTTACCAGTATGCTGGTGGTGTTGTTGTTGTTGTACTCCTTGTTGCACTAGCGCGTGCCATTTTACTCACATCGCAAATATCAACTCCGCAAAGTTAACAACAACAACAACTGTTACGACAACACAGAAAATCTAGGCCCACGCGCGCGCTTACTAGAAGCAAAAACATGCTTTCTAAATAAATGAAAAATTGGTGAAAACGACAGGCCAAGAAAATAAATACCAGCAAAAAAAAAAAATAAAGAAAATTTTTAAATTAGAATTGGTCGAATTTCGGGATACCCTACAAAATGTCTAAAAAAAATAATAAAATGCTAAGTTAAATTCGGGCCTTGTTGAACATATTGATATTCTACCCAGTGTAATATATATACACGGGGAATCAGCAGATCGCATCCGAGTCTGGTAACGGTGCTGCCGATTAACTTATCCAGACATACTGTTAGTTATTGGCTTTATGGCGCCAAATATTCGCCATGACATATCAAGGATCATCGGCATACTCGAAATTTGTAGGAACTCGAAAGACCCTATAGTTTTCAACTCCTCATTCATTTAACTCCAGCAATAGTCACTTGATGACAAATTTAACCGCTTTGCGTGCTTTCCCATATGACAGTGTCAGGTAATTATAGCAACCACCGTCGAAATCTCTCCTCTTGGAAGCGATATCAGCTCACTTGTGCGCCCCTGATTAAGAGAAGGCCAAATCAGTTGTGTTGTCTCACACGTCCATCCATTTGGCCATCTTTGATTTGTCTCCGTCGCTAAACAAAACCGTAAGTTTTGCTTGCAAGTTTCTAGAGGCATACCAACACGTTCCAATCCTGTTAGAACCTTTCAAGTCTTGCAAGCTCATCGGCTTTGCAATTCGCTGGATTATCTCTGTGCCCTGGGAACCATATGAGTCGTATGTCCAATTGCTTGGCCATCTCATTTAAAGACGTGCGACAGTTAAGGGCAGATTTTGTTTTCAGAAACATTGACTCCAGGGACTTGAACGAGGCTTGACTGTCGGAATAGACGTTGACTGCGGTTGTACAAAAGACATTGCCACTGAACCAGTCAGCCACTTCATTTATTGCCAGCATCCCTGCAACTACCTGACAATCTTCGAGCTTGCCTCAAGGCAAGCTCTTTCAAATAGACTCCAAATTTCACTTGTTTGAATAGCTTCGGTTCTTCTGTGTAAAAATTAATGGATGCTCACTACCCGAAATATCGGTCATTCAATACTCCTTGGATGGAATCGTAGTGGTAAAGTGGTGCACATGTGCACATTGCAATAACATAAAAATACCACATTTTGTGGTATTGGATCGCGCCATGAAGAAGAATTTTTAATACAGCCGTAGATGTAGTCCGAAGAGCACCAGTGATGTACATCGACGCCATTCTCTGTACCTTCGTGATAAAGACACAGTTTTCTTTTGTTTCAAAAGCAGGATACCAGACAATAATTCCATACAGTAAAATTTGACGCAACACTGCTGCATAAATCCAATGAACGACTTTAGGACTAAAGCTTCTTTGAGTTCCAATAACCCTTTTACAGGAATATAAAGCCATTACTGCTTTTATCAAGAGTTCCTCAATATTACGCCTTAAATTCAACTTCTTTTCTAGAAATACTCCAAGATACTTGACTCCATCTGAGAAGGCGATTTTAGTGCCGTCTAGAGAAATAGGATCAAAATCAGGAATCTTATTTTCTATGTAAACAAGACAAGCTCTGTTTTACTTGGATTAACTCCCAGACCACAGTATCTTGCCCATTTACACAGATCTTTTAGAGAACCCTTTAACTCTATCGCGACATCGTCATCATATTCAACAGCATGACAAGCACGTGCTTCTAGACAGAGTAGCATTGAATTCAGTGACAGGTTCCTCCCTGACAAAGAAAGATATGATAGACTCTATAAATTCAGACGTTATACGTCTATTAACGAGTAGATTTTCCACCATTAAAACGGGCCCACACTTTACTTCCAGACCAGACATTGCAACAAGTATCTAGTCTGGGATGACATTATCAAAAGCTATTTCAATATCAAGAAAGCCCACTCCTTTACCGAAAGCAACTGGGTCGGCAAAATAAAATCACCCCTGACATACTGCTGACTCTCCGTTTATACAATCGCTGACATGTTCATACAATATTTCAAAATGTCCCCAATGACATATCAGCAGTGTCCATCAGTAAAGTTGGCCATCAACAATTCGTTTAAACAACCGCTGACCAACTGCTGATATGTCATTGGGGACATTTTGAAATATTGTATGAACATGTCAGCGATTGTATAAAGGGAGAGTCAGCAGTATGTCAGTTGTGATTTTTATGCCGACTGGGAATGTCTCGATGAAACCAACGAGCTCCTGAGGAGCTGTTTCCGTTGATCTATCCTTACTATATCCATTTTCTAGTCGAAAGCCACCTCGTGTCTTTAAGAAAGAAGAACACATATATGTATACTAATTGCTCTGAAATCCTTCGGAATTGCTTGGGAATTTTTCCCTGCCTTTGGGATAAAAACGACTCTGGTATTCCTCCATTTCAATGGAATGTAATACCAGTTTATGCATGCTGTGTAGAGTGGCAATATAGTCCAACACTTGCTGCATCTCAGCCGTGAATTATACCTTCAGGTCTAGGGGATTTATAGCGCCTGAAGCTTGTAATCGCCCAGATAAATGTTGGCACATTTATTATATTCTAAACAATTTAAGATGCTTGGGCGTCAGAACGTTTCAAACGTCGTCATGGAGTTAACCAGAAAATGCGTGTTTGAAAGGAAATCTAGTGACTCCTCAATGGAGGTAGACCACACCCCATTAGGATCATTTAGGTATCCCAGGGTGCAAGGAGAAGAAGCCTTGATGCTTTAAAAAAGACAATTCTGATCATCTTTTTATAACTCTTAAGTTGCAAACTATATGCAGGCCAGTCCTCGTCAGCTTTTGAAGATTTTTTATGCAGTTATTCCAAGGTATTACAAACGGATTGACTAATCAATATATATCCTATACTACTAATTGTATGTGTAGGGTATACAAACTACAACGAAATGAAAAACCAGTAGTAGGACACAAATCACAATCAATGCTAAATTACCTACAATAATGACAAAAGAAAATTTGCAGCAACATGAACATAGACATGCCAAAGCATAAACGAACTGAAAGATTTACAGTAACCGGTAGCAAAACATACAAGTTTTGAAAGATATTGAAAAGCCACAAAAAAAGTGTACGCAATTATTATTGTCACTTAAAAAATTTTTTCAAACTTTAAAAAACATTTTACAGCAACAACAAAATTTTAAAAAATAAAATTTTCAAAAAAAAAAAATATTCAAAAGTTATATAAAATTCATTCATTTAAATATGATTCTTTTTTGCTAAATAACGTATGCGAAATTTATTGAAACCTGCAGGATCGCCCTGTATAGTTTAAGTTTAAAGTGGCTGCTTACGCTGTACATCAGCACACGAACAAGACTCTGAGGTCCATTGTGACACCGTTCTGCATACACTACACTACTTTCAGCAGTATTCCTACTTTGTTGTACTTAAGAACTCTACACTTCCCCTTATCTACTAAATGACTAGCTAATATAAATTTTCAAATAAAAAACCAAATTACATGGCGCTTATGGAAAAAGACTCTTCGATAGTCTTTTTCTCTTTCAAAATAAAACACACTTGTTTAAACTGTCATGTTGGTTTTATTTTTAAAAGGGGGGGCATTTTGCGTTAGGCAAACTTAAGGAAACCGAAGAAAAAAATAAAAAACACGGAAAATGATCAATGACTTGGCTTGGCCATCGGTTAAATAAACAGTCATGAATGCCACCAAAAGGCATTAACGATCGATAGCCAAAAAAAAAACAATGTTATTCTTTCCCTACACTGAGAGAAAAAAAACGTAGTCAAATCAAAAATTTTCATACTCATTTTTTTAAAAATCTAATTTTTAAAAAAAAAAATGTTAAAACTAAGTTGAACTTTATAAAATTGAATATGTTTTGGTATTGATTTTAAAATTATATATTTTTGAATTAGGTTTGCTAGAATTTCATTTTATCCGTTTCAAAACCCTTTAAATTGAATACTGGTACCAATACCAATACAGAAACTCAGATTTGATATCGGAAACTGGTATCCAAAACCCTTTTCCTTCGGTATCGGTATGTACCGGTATTGAAACGGTTTTTCTTAAAAACCATGTTTTTTACAAAAAAAAAATTTAATAGAAAGTTTGTAAATTTTTTAGTTTTGTAAATAAAAAATCGTACTCCAAATGCCTCACCGAATTCTCATAAAAATCAAAAAAATCTTTTGGCACCCACATCGTAAATTAAATAAAAATTTAAAAAAAGCCATACTTTAACCGCGATGCGAGAGCAAAAGAAAATTATTGATTTTCACGAAATTTTTATGGATTCATTTTGACTCCCGATAGAAACTTTCTGTACCACTTTCGTACAGCATTGTTTTTTGGCGATTTTTATTTAGTCCGTGATGTGGGTGTCCAAGGATTTTTTTGGTATTTACAGGACATCGGGGAAGGAATTTGGAATACTACCAGGAGGTTTTCCACCATAGTATAATTTTTTGAAGTGGCTTAACTCGTAAAAATCGTTCATAAATTCGCGAAAAAAATTGCTTGCAATATTTTTGAATGTGATCTTGTCTAGACAGGGAAGACCTATTTTTCCAAATAGATAACACCAACAAAAAAACTTGGTTGCCTAGAAATAACATGAAATATGAAATTTGTTGGGGTTTTTACTTTAACCGCGATGCGGGAAGGAAATAGCTTTTATGGAGTCATTTTGACAACCAATAGAAACCTACCGGACCCCTTTCAGCTCAAGCAAAAAATAAAGGTAAAAATCGATTCGGCCTAATATTTATAAACTTAAGACATAGGAAACTAGTGCTTCAAAAGTTATGGGCAAAAGACTGAATTTCTTCGGCAAGGGTTTTTCGTGAATTTTCAAGATAAAAAAACACGCTAACTTTCGAAAGGCAATCCTGAGGATGCTGAAGCTTGGCATATATATTTGCCGTTCCCCTGGCCTGGTTCGTGTTGAATTTCAGACAAATCGGTCCAGTGGTTCAAAATTTATTAAGAAAATCGTGAATTCCAGATTGGTTTCACCTTAAATTCACTTGTTTAAAAAACCGTTAAAACAGCTTTAAAAAAATTTATGAGACAGGAAAATATTTTGCGAAGTATTCTTGTCACTCACAAAAATTTTTATACTAAAACAAAAAAAAAACTTACACTCGAAAAAAAATTTACACTCAAAAAAAAATGTTGTAATTTTTTTTTTTCAAAAATGACTAAAAAAAGTTTTTTACTCAAAATAAAATATTTCTCATCAAAATTGTTAATTTGATTCACGTTAGAAAATTAACTATCACTTTAGAAGGGCATTGTGGAGGGTATTGATGGATTCGTCCTAGTCGAATTTAATTTGTTTTTACAAATTTTTTTAAAGTTTTTATACGTTTTTTTTATATTTTAAGCATTTTTTCGATAATACTGGTACGTGCCGGTATTGAAGTTTCGGTATCGGTAATACCGTAACCGATTCAACTCAAATACCGTAACCGATACCGATACCGAAATAAATAAAAATCAATACCGATATCGATACCGTTATTCGTTTCGATTGCCAACCTTGGTTTTCACCGATTTTAATAATGGCACTTCCAAAATGACGTCAGTATTTTAAACAAGTAAAAAAGTTAAATTCGGCCTTGCCGAATGTAGTGATACCCTCCACAATTTCAAAAAGATTATTACCAAAAACTTTATTTAAAAGGAAATTACTTTTGAAAAAAAATAAAAATTTTGAAAAAAAAATTTCCGCGAAAAAAAATTTTGGTAAAAAAAAAATCCGCGATTTTTTTTTGTCAAAAAAATTTTCGTACTTGTTTATATACCATTTGGTGTTCAATTATGTTCACATATGTCAACCAGAAGCCGAATTAAAGCATTTTGTATTTTTAGGTTATGTTAAATGTACTGAAATTTTTGAGGTGTGCTTACATTTTCGCTCGTAACTTTTGAACCGCTGAACCGATATCGCTTAAATGTAATACCAAACTTCTCGGGAGAACTTCCAATAAATATGTTAAGTTTCAGTCATCTCTGTGCAATATTTTGCCCGTGACAGCATTTTCCACAGACAGACAGACGGACATCGCTAGAATGTCTTAAAATCGATCGGGCATCATGAATATACTTTATGGGGTCCCAGACCAATATTTCGATGAGTTACAAACGGAATGACAAACTTATATGTATGTACCCTCTATCACTAAGTGGAGGGTATAAAAACTCTCATGGTGTGCTAGTGAAAACTTTTTAATCTAGCATTTAAATTTGAATTTGTTCATCTTTGATTTAAAAATAATACATTTTTAAAAGTGGTTTATTTTTAAGTCATATTTAAAGTGACTGTGAATATTTTTAAATTGAGAAAAATCAATTTTTTGTTGACTTTTGCATAGAGTGAAGAAAGAATAGAGGTGTCATGGGAGAAAACTCGAGATTCTATGGTAAAAATCTCGAGATAATCGTAGTTCGCAATTTGATTTTCTCCAAGTTTTTCCCCATGTATTTCTTTACTCTATGACATTTGTCACTGTGTGAATTTTTAAATTGAAATTGTTTTTGCTTGATTTAAAAAAATTAGTTTTTCTTAGTGTATAGCATTTTTGTTTTTATAAAGTATGTGGCAAGTGGCAAGAAGCAACCCAGCAGAAATAAATCGAGATTTTGGCGGCACAGCATCTGTTTATAGCATACCGTAGCGCATCCAAAGAGCGCTCTTAGGGATGCAGTAAAAGGAAGGGGAAAAAATTTTAATTTTTTTTTAAGATTTTTTATATAAAACTTATAATGTGTAATTATTTTTTGATAAAATTTCACACTTGCTTTCCTTTTTAATATTTTTAACACTTTTTGAATAAAAAAACATGAGTTTTAGACAAAGACACATGATTTGACTGCATCATTATTGCGCATTGATCAGCGCTCCAAAGAGCGCTTCAATCATAGCATCTTTGACAGCTGCACAGTGCCACATTTGGCCAATCTAGGACGACAAAAATCCAATTTTATTTATATTGACTGGAAATTCGGTATAAATGTTCGTTTTGACTTCAAAAACAACATTATGAAAAATATGGGAGGCCAGTTAACGGCCACGCCCACTTTTTAAAAAAAAATTTAATTTTGGTTGTAATTTCTTTAAACATGGTATATATACTCTGAAGAACTGTAGAAATAATACCACAAAAAAAGGGGGCGGTCAGACAACTGCCACGCCCACTTTTTAAAAATATGTTTAAAAAATATGTAAAAACAAGGTTTACATATCGCCCCACTGTAGTCGGCGTCGCAGACGGTCGCAAAAGTTAGCCGTTGAAATAAGTACTATGGATATTCGTCAATATGTCTGAAAAAGTCCGGCGACCAATAGAGACCAAACACAAAAGTTCTATTCCATCAAAAAAAAATAAATATATAATTTTCTTTTTAAAAATTTTTATTATGTTAAAAATTTAATAAAAAATAGAAAAAATTGTTTAAAAAAAGAAGAAAAGATATGACTTAAAGCCTTGAAATATCCTTTAAAATTACCATTAAAGAGTGTATAAATATATTTTTTTGTTAAAAAGTTACAACAATTTAAAATCGACTTAATTAATGCGAAATAATGAACACTACTTTCAGGATTTTACAAGATGCAACTTTATGCACCCACATCTTAATAACTGATAGAATTATAGTACTTATATGAGTATTTCCGTGTTATTAGGAATGTTTTATAATACATACAAACAAATCATAAAAATCGGGGAACTTTTATTTTTTGATTTTTGTCGTGCTAGATTGGCTAAATGTGGCACTGTGCGCTGTTCCCAAAAAAAAACCCATAAAAAATGTGAAAATGAAAATTTCCGATATTTTTTTGATGTTCACTTCCGATTTTTTATACCATCCAACTACAGTATGGGGGTATACTCACTTTGTCATTCCGTGTGTAACGCATCGAAATATCGGTCTAGGACCCCATAAAGTATATATATTATTGATCAGTGATCGATTCTAAGACATTCTAGCGATGTCCGTCTGTCTGTCCGTCTGTCTGTCCGTCTGTCCGTCCGTCTGTGGAAGACACGATACAGTCCAAAATAAAAGTGATAGACTCCTGAAATTTGGCACATATATGTCTTATGTTCATAGGCTGGTTAAGTTCGGAGATGGGCAAAATCGGACCAGGGGGAAAAAGTTCCCCCTTGAAGAACTAAACCAACCTCTGAAAAATATCATATTTTTACATGATTTTTTGTGTTTTTGTTTAGCAAATCCAACATTTTTATGCTACAAGAAGTTCAAGAATCACAGAATTAGAAAATATCGTTTTACGGTCCGACCCCTTTTTTGGGCGTGGAATAAATTTTTTTTTTTATATAATGATAAATTTGTATTTCTTTAGTGCAAAAAGCATAAGAATTATTTTTTTCTAACACTTATTCGAGAGGAATTGTGCCCCCCAATTACCACTACCGACCCCCCCCCCCCCCAAAAAAAAGAAGACGCCCCTGCATTTTTTTTTATTTATTTGCATGTTGGAGGGTATAAAAGATTCGGCACAGCCGAATTTAACACTCTTACTTGTTTTTTTTTCATTTTGTTTCACATAAATAAAGTTTTGTAAAGTAAAACGAATGAATTTTTTTGTTATATTTTTTTAAATTTTAGTTATTTGATTTCAACTTTGAACAGACAAGGAAAAAAAATCGAATTTTATTTAAAATTCATAAGGTATTTGAAATAAAATTTTTGTTTAAATAAAATTCTTTAACTAATTTAACTAATTTTTATTTAACTAAATTAACTAAATTTAACTAAATTAAAATTCTTAACTTATAGCCCTAAATATACTTAACAACATATGCAAATCGCAAATTGGGGTGATAAGCGGTTTAATTATAAACGTGGTTTCCTAAAACGACTTATTGATTTTTGTTAATAACTCTTGTTTACAAATGAAAAACAATTTCTGCGCAGTAACCGCAAATATTTTTTTATATGTATTTTGGACCGCTAAACTCAAAAATTTCATTAAAAGAACATTTCGCGAATACGTTTTTGTTTAATGAATTTTTTAGCGTTTTTTCGAGGTATTTTGACTTTTTTTCTTATATCTTAAGTTCTGTTTATCTGATCTTCTCGCAATAAAATTTCCAACAAATCCTACATTCATTATTTTTCCACTTTGTTCGGGACTTTCCGATTTTTAAGTCAAAAAAGGAACACAAAGCCACTTTGTTGGTTAATATCGACCCTAAAAGGCAACTTTCCCGACCCCGACGTTTTCGAAATTCAAAAAAAACTATATTTTCTCCACCCTATTGTAAACACTATTTCTACACCATTTCATACATGAATTTACAGCATCTTTATTCTGCTTAAATCAGCTCTACAAAGATACATGAATTCACTGCATCTTTAATCTGCTTAAATCAGCGCTAAAAAGATACATGAATTTACAGCATCTTTATTCTGCTTAAATCAGCGCTCTAAAGACACGTGATTTCAGTGCATCTAAAGAGCGCTGTTTCTGTGTATCCAACTAGCGCTCTAAAGTGGGACATCGCCTTAGAGAATCATGCATGAATTCAGCGCAATTGGATGCGCTCCTTTACTCAAGTTCCCCTTCCAAAAGCTGCTGAACGTTCAGCAAAATTTCTGCTGGGAAGTGCTTTTAAAAGTCCAAAAACAAATTTACATGTGATATGAATAGAATTTAACCAAAAACAGCAGCAGCATCAACAAGACCAGCAACAATTACAATTAAACAACAATTTTTGTTATTCTATTTAGCTGGCGTTGCCTAGCGTTTTACACAAAAAAAGTAGTTGCATGCAACATGTTGCCAATTGTATTAAAAGGTTTTTTTTCAGTTCTTTCAACAAACTATACTGACGTTAATTAGTAAATGAAATATCCAAATGAACGCAGTATGTTGTGTATATAAACTTATCCTCCCTGTGCTCCTCTCTAGACCACCTCCTTTCTACTTCTCCTCCACCTGGCATTGAAGTTTAAACTCCTGTTTGTAAATTTACTAAATATATAAATATGTAAAGCCAGTTTGTTATTCCCTCGTTACAAAAAACAAAAATGGCATGTGAACAATATGTCATGGCGTCTACCACAGCCACTGTTTTTTCAGTTGTTTCAAATGACTTTAACATTATTTCTTTGATTTAAGCCGCATAATATAGTCTACCTGGTCTGCCTGTTAGCCAGCCAGGAGGGAGTTTTTTGTTTTAAGCTGATTTGTCTAGTTGATACACAGAAAAAAATTAGTTGCTAGATTTTAAGTCAAAAATTCTCTTACACGAGTAGCCTGAATTCAATGATGCGCAAACCATTTTTTCTAGTCACTCTTGCTTTCGAAATACGGTGACATGACATAATCCCCACGGACATAATCCCCATTTCCGTTATGGGGATTATGACCATATTCATTTCGGTCATAATCCCCATAATGGTTGTGGGGACTATGACCGAAAATAATTTGGACATAATCCCAATAAAAAACGGACATAATTTCCAGATTTATGGGGATAATGACCACATAACAAATGGCCATAATCCCCATTACAGGGATTACAATTACAAACTCCATGCATTAAACCCACCCTCTCCGCAAAAAACGGGGACTATGGCTGAAATTTCTTTGGATTTAGTCCCCATAATACGAATGGGGGTTATGACCGAATAATTTTCGGTCGTAATCTCAACAGGGAACGTAGATAATCCCCATTGGGACTATGACCATTTTAGAAACGGTCATAGTTCCCACAACTATTATGGGGGTTATGTCCGTGATGAATTCGGTCATAATCCCCATTTCCGTTATGGGGGTAATGTCCGTGGGGATTATGTCCTGTCACCAGCGATATCACGTAAACCGTTCAACGATTTTGAAATTTTTTTGATATTTGGGTTCAGCGCATTAAAGTTAACGGAGATAATGTAAATATATATATTAATTTTTTTTAATTTTCAAAAATCCTCAAATTTGTTCCACATAATTTTTAGAAAATTCTAAGAAAATGGTGCTACAGACAAAAAAAACCTACACAGCAATAGCATTTTAGCAATTTTCACACATTTATGTGCAGATATCTCGAAAACTAATAGCGATAGGCCAGTTCAAAGGTCATATATGGACTCAGCACGTCAAAAACACTCAGAAAAGTGAAATTCGGTACCAGAATCTCAAAGACAAAAAAAAATTTTTTCTAAGGGAAAATACACCGCTTTTTCTTTCCTGTCACTATGTTTCGGTTAATATTAAAAGTTCCAGTGAAGTCTCCATCCTGAAAATTTAAACTTAAGTACTATAGGTGACCCTTAATAACATATATTTTTTCCAAAATTTTAAAAATATCGTTTTTGGAGATATAGCTCTCCAAAAATTAAGGTTAAAACCAACGACCTTTGACCTTTTTAAAAAAAAAATTGGGAAATGTAGTTTTAAAGGCTGTCTCATTACCTATTATTTGCGACCTGACTGACCCCTGTATTATTATTACTTTTCGAGTTTTCCTTATTTATCTCAGAACACTTTTGTCAAATATATACGATTTTGCCAAGAAAAACTACCAAAACACACAGGGCCAGCGTGATCCAATTCCAGCCAAAAGTCTTTATCGTTGTTGGATCCATCTAAAAATGTGCTTCTAGAGGAATTCGAGGTCACTGATTTCCAAATTAAGCTAAAAACCAAAAAAATCAAAATGGCGGATCCAATATGGCGGACAATTTTTTTAAAAAAATTGTCCGATTGAACTCAAATTTTGTTTTATGTGGGTCTTGGAATTACTGAATAAGAATTGTTACTCCGAATTTTGAAAAACAAAATGGCGGACTAAATATGCTCCTTAAAGTTTAAAGAATGATCCAACTCCGGCCAAAAGTCTTTATCGTTGTTGGGTCCGGCTGAAAATGTGCTTCCAGAGTTTTTCGGGGTCGCTGATTTCAAAATTTAACTAAAATCTAAAAAAATCAAAATGGCACATCCAATATGGCGGACAAATTTTTTTAATAATTTTCCGATTTAACTCAAATTTGGTTTTAAGGGGGTCATGGAGTTACTGAATCAGAATTACTGGCGTGAATTTTGAAAAACCAAATATCGGACTAAATATGCTTAGTAAAGTTTGTTGCAAGTAATTAAAAAACAGTTATATTCCTTTTCTTTGTTGAAGTTAGCTGAAAGTGTGACGTAGTAAATTTTGGGTCTGTTATCTTAAAATCGAACTGATAAAATTCAATATGGCGGAAACAATATGGCGGCTAGATTTTTTAACTTTATCTGATCTAACTAAAAATTAGTTTTATGAGTGTCTGCAGTTAAATAAATATAATTTTTATATATATATATTTTTTTGATATAAATATGGAAATGGTGTAAATGACTTACTTAGTTTCAGAAAAGCTTTTGGAAATGGTGACGACAAATTATTCACTTTTTTCCTTTATTTTGGAAATTTAATAAAAAATCTTTGAATTTAATTGGAAATGGTGTAACTGATATTTTCCATAATTCTACAAAAAAAACTATAAATGTAGATAATTTTTTTTCCTACACATTAGGCACTCTCTGTCGATAAAAAAACTAATCAAGCCGTAAAACATTATTTTGGGTTAAATTATTTTTTTAAAAACAAATCTCGGACCACTGCATATATAGCTATAATTTCGCCATTTATCATTTCGAGCAAGTTTGGGCAACTTTTTTCGAAAGATATGGATCCATTCTATATCAAAAAAAATATAGACCGATTGTATCGAACGGAGGATCGCTGAGGATTTTTTCGGCGTGAGGTAAATATCTAAAAAATTATAACTTTTTTCACAAAAAACGCGAATTGCTGCCAGGAAAATGAGTTATATTTGTCCATGTTTTTTCGTTACAAAGGCTTATATATATGGTTAAACCACGCAAACAAAAAGTTAAACATTAGCAATAGAAGTTTGGAAAAAAAATTAAAAAAGTATCTCAACTTTTAAAAATTTTTTACCAACTTTTTTAACTTTGAAGACCTGTCAAAGGAAAGGGTGTAATTGGATCAAAAAGATAAGTTCAGAAAACCTGCTTCTATATATGCCCAACAAACTGGTAAAAATTTTTTTGAGAATTTACAAATAAGGACTTTTGGCCGGAAATCGATCTGTCTGGCCCTCTGTGCAGAAGTCCAAAATTTTGGCACTATGATTTTTTTGTAAGAGCCCAACTTTATTCCAAGTTTAATCAAATTCGAAAGGTGACCTTACCCCTTTGCTACTTTTTTCGGTTGAATTGAGGTGTTTTACTCTAAAGTCGATTAGATTTTTTTTCTGTGTACGTTTAACATAGTTTTTTTTTTAAATTTTCTCCTCATAGTATTTTTTAATACGCGCAATTAATTTGTATCGGTGTTCAATTAATTGTAACTCTGCCAGCCGCAATTTTCGATTTGTTCTTTTGATCAATTCTTTATTTAACAGCCGATTCTTCTATTGATTTTGAGATTATGTTTTCGTTGTTGCTGATAAACATCATGTTAATATGTTGTTAACTGGCTATTGCAAAATAAAAACTATCTTTGTCTAGTTTTTTTTTAAACTCTTTGGGTGGTCATTGATTTTATTTTAAAGATAATTATTATTATTTTTTTTTAATCAATATGTAAATCTGTTTTTCTTTAAATTATGGTCGAAATCATCGATTTAATATTTTTTAAAAATCTTTAACAGATTTTTGTTTGTTAAACTTATGCTTGGTTAATTGTCTGGTTGTAATGATCGGTCAAGAGCGACCTTATAATACCCTTCAGCAGTGTTTGACGGAAAAGAGGTCCTTCGTCCAACCATGAACCGCTTAAAACTATATTTGGCAAGATCTTAAATATACAGTGGGCGACAATACATTGGAAACTTTTTTATAGTAGATGTAATTTGTTAAAAACAATGTTAACAATATTAAACCTTATGAAATGAGTATTATTTCAAAAAATGTTATGTAGGTAATTTAAAAAGCTTTAATTTAATGGCGTCTAAAATGAAATTATTTATACACATTTTTTAGAACATTTTTTAAAAATATTTCCAATAGATTTTATTCAGTGATCAAATAACACTGCGGAACACTAAAAAATAAACAAGAGTTACGACCATCATTTCTATATATTTCGGACATGCTGAATCGAATGGCGTACTCCGTTTTTCGATGTATGGTACAGTTTTCTTGTAAAATGTCATTAGGGTTACCAGATTTGAAATATGGAATAACAGTACATTTGGTCTCAAAAAACAGTACATTGCAAATAAAAACAGTACTTTTTTAAAAGTCTTATTTTATATCAAACTACAAAAACTTAGCCCTTTTACCCTGATTTCAAACAGATCTCAGCCAAAACGAGCATAAAAGGTTGTTAACAGAACGGTGGAACATTTTAGGTAAACCGTCTCAAATTTATTCTATTTTTTTATCAGTGTTGAAAAAAATTGCGATTGACTTTTTGGAGCATTTGTCTTAGTTGCAGCGATATCTTACTTGAAAAGCTTTTGTAGTCTACGCTTTCGCTTAAATAAAACACCGATCTTCCTATCAAAAACATATGAAAAAATTAATAAAACAGTGTTTTTATTAAAACACGAGTTTAAAAAGCAAACACGAAAACGGTATTATTGCACTCAAACAAAGGCCTAACTAAATTTTGGGAAAATGTTTTTTTTTCACAATTTAGTAAAATTTAATAAAAATTTTGAAATTTCTTTGACATAATTTGCAACCAATTAGTTCATCATATTTATCTTCTTAGAATTGATACAGTTTTTTCTTCAGATTTAGTAAATTTTATGCAATTTAAGGAATTTTTTTTTTTTTCAAAAAATGTTTCAAAAATTTCAAAAACTAAGCCAGAAAGAGCAAAAAGGTGTTCATTTTCGATTTTAGAAATCTCTAAAGAATCTCCGGTCCTCTTTCAATGTATGGACTCCTCAATTTGAATCTAAAAATTTGGGCGTTCCTCATTTCTCAGAAAATATTGCGAAACAAAAAAAATGCCAAATACATTTTTGTAGTTCTTTACACGACCGTGTAATAGTTTTTTAGTTATCCCGTTAAGATTCTAAAAACGAAAAGGGCAAAGATGTTGAATCAAAATCAATGACGATCCTTAATAGACCCAATGGGACTGGGTCTGGACCCATGGCTTCCGAACATAATGGGGTCTGCCCGCAATCGGAACTTTAAATGAGAAGTACTCAATAAAATCAATTTTTTCCCATATTCTAGTTTTTTCTTTTTCTTATTTTTCAGAAAAATTTAGTTAAAAAGAAGGAAAACATGGCAATAGAGCTAAATCATTATTGAATTTAGTTAAGTTTTCCACTTTTTAAATAATTTTTCTTTTTGAGTGTGGTATAAAATTAAATTGCATTTAGCTCCTTTTTAAAAATTGAATTAAAATTTTGTCAAAATGAAACATTTTTCGAAAAACGTTACATTTTGGTGATGAGTATAAAAAAACAGTACAAAAACAGTACACGCTTTAAAAAACAGTACTTTTGCGTACTATTTTAGGTGCTGTGCATAAAACAGTACTTTTTATAAAAAACAGTACATGTACTGTTTAAAACAGTACGAATGGCAACCCTAAATGTCATTAAAGATTGGCTGATTTTCAGCTGCTTTTTTAACAAAAAAAATTCCAAAGCTAATGATTTTTAAATTTTATGGCATGGAAAACAATGATATAACTTGTAGCAATATTTCTAATATAAATTTGGTTTAAAGCTTTTCATCTTAACCCCTTTAATTCGCGGATTTCTTAATTTTTTTAAGTTTTCGCGAAATTAACCGCTAAATTTGTCTCTGATAAAAAACTTGCATTTTGTGGATCATAAAGGTGTCCATGACACTACGAATAGTGGAGAAAAAACATCTATGTTATATGGACCATCATGAAGAAAATCGCGAAAAACCGTTTTTTTGTATATGGCAGCATCACTTTAGGAGATGATTTGAGGCTTCATCTTTTAGTATATAATGTGGGAACCTTAAACAATGAACTGACCCAAAATTTGTCCAAAAAAGTTTTCATTTGCAAAAGTTATCTTAACAAAAACTATAATTATTGTATCGCAAACACTGAAATAACAGTTTTTGTTAAGATAACTTTTGCAAATGAAAACTTTTTTGGACAAATTTTGGGTCAGTTCATTGTTTAAGGTTCCCACATTATATACTAAAAGATGAAGCCTCAAATCATCTCCTAAAGTGATGCTGCCATATACAAAAAAACGGTTTTTCGCGATTTTCTTCATGATGGTCCATATAACATAGATGTTTTTTGTCCACTATTCGTAGTGTCATGGACGCCTTTATGATCCACAAAATGCAAGTTTTTTATCAGAGACCAATTAAGCGGTTAATTTCGCGAAAACTTAAAAAAATGAAGAAATCCGCGAATTAAAGGGGTTAAGATGAAAAGCTTTAAACCAAATTTATATTAGAAATATTGCTACAAGTTATATCTTTGTTTTCCATGCCATAAAATTTAAAAATCATTAGCTTTGGAATTTTTTTTGTTAAAAAAGCAGCTGAAAATCAGCCAATCTTTAATGACAAATTACAAGAAAACTGTACCATACATCGAAAAACGGAGTACGCCATTCGATTCAGCATGTCCGAAATATATTGAAATGATGGTCGTACCTCTTGTTTTCTAAAATAGTGGTTAGTTTTGTCACGCAGTGTAATTTTTCGAACAACCCAAACAAACAGTAAAAATTTTTAAGTACAGTAGAAAAAATCCACATTTTTTTGCCATACAATTCTTTTGACCACTAGTTTTTTGTAAACAAAGAAACGATGTTATTGTTTATTAATTTTGGTACACCTAAATGTATAGTAATGAAATATTATAATAATTTAAATTTTTCTTTGTTTACAAAAAATTGGTGGTCAAAAGAATTGGAGGTCAAAAAATGCGGATTTTTTCAACGGTACTTAAAAAATGCCTGCGAATTTTGTACTCTTGCCAAAAACATTAAATCATGATAATGTTTTGCGGAAGATTTGGGTGTACTTGCCAAAGCGAACTTTGCTATTCCATGCACAACAAATTGAAATATCAGTCGAGGACCCAATTAAAAAACAAAAGAGGTATACATTTCGTAAGTGAGTGCAAAAATAAGTGCAAAAAGGTGTTTTTACATTTTGAAGAGTATAAAAGATTCGGCACCAAAGCATATAACACTCTCACTTGTTTTATGTACATTTAATAAACAAATGGAAAATTTGTATGCGAAAAGCTTAGACTTGGTGAAAAAGTAGTTTTGCAAAAAAGTGTTTTTACATTTTGAAGATTATAAAAGATTCGGCACCAAAGCATATAACACTCTCACTTGTTTTATGAACATTTAATAAACAAATCGAAAATTTTTATGCGAAAAGCTTAGACTGGTGAAAAAGTAGTTTTGGTAAAAAAAAAATTTTTTTTCACGAAAAACAAAATATGTTAAAAAAATTAATGAACCCAAAATTTTTGGTGAAAAGAATTTTTTGATGAATTTTTCGATAAAAAGAAAAATTTTTTGATGTAAAAAAATTGATGAAAGAGAATATGAAAAATGCCTGCGAATTTTGTACTCTTGCCCAAAACATTAGATCATATTGTTTTGTGGAAGATTTTGGTGTACTTGCCAAAGCAAAGTTTTTTTTAGAAAAAATAATGTCATATTACTTTGCTATTCCATGCAAAACGAATTGAAATATCAGTCGAGGTCCCCATTAAAAAACCAAAAGAGCTGTACATTTTGTAAGTGAGTGCAAAAAAGTGTTTTTACATTTTGGAGAGTATAAAAGTTTCAACACTAAAGAATATACCACTCTCACTTGTTTTATGTACATTTGATAAACAAATGGAAAATTTTTATGCGAAAAGCTTAGACTTGGTGAAAAAGTAGTTTTGATAAGAAAATGATTTTTTTTTTTCACGAAAAACAATAGTATGTTAATAAAAATTTAATGAACCCAGAATTTTTGGTGAAAAAAAAAAAAATTTGATGAAAAAAAGTTTTTGATGAATTTTTTGATGTAAAAAAAATTGATGAAAAAAAATATAAAAAAAAATTATTTTGGTGAGAAAAAAATTGATAATAAAAAATTAAAAAAAAATTATGAAAAAAAATATAATAAAAAAAAAATATTTATGAAAAAAAAATTTTGATAAAAAAAAAATTTGATGAAAAAAAAAATTAATGAAAAAAAATTGATAAAAAAAAATTTGATGAAAAAAAAAATTAATGAAAAAAAAAACTGACGAAAAAAAAAAAATTTGATGAAGAAAAAATTGATGAACAAAAAAAAAATTATAACAAAAAAAACGATAAAAAAAAAATTCGATAAAAAAATGATGCAAAAAAAAAAAATTTTTGAAAAAAATAAATTGATGAAAAAAAAGTGTGATAAAAAAAAATTGATGAAAAAAAAAATTTTTTGGTGGAAAAAAAAATTGATGGAAAAAAATTTATGAAAAAAAAAAAAATTTTGAAAAAAAAAATTTTATGAAAAAAAATTTTTTTTTTTTTTTTTTGTTAAAAAATAATTATGTTACTTTTTATTCACCAGCTGGTGAAAAACGGTTTTATTCACCACGAGGTGAATTATTACCCTAGTTACAAACCCAAGTTATTAAAATTTTTGGTTTTAAGAAAATGAAAATAGTAATTCTTGTTTTCTTCTTCGTTAATTGTTAGCTTATAGTGTCAAACTGAGGTGGCGTCCTGCAACTTTTTTAAAATTAGACACCAGCCTTAAAACATTATCATGTTAAAAAAAAATTTTGGTGAGAAAAAATTGATAATCAAAAAAAAAATGAAAAAAATTTTTTTTTTGGTGAGAAAAAAATTGATAATAAAAAATTTGATAAAAAATTTGATAAAAAAATTTGATGAAAAAAAATTGATGAAAAAAATATGATAAAAAAAAATTATGAAAAAAAAATTGGATTGATGAAAAAAAATTTGATGAAAAATATGATAAAAAAATTTACGAAAAAAAAAATTGGATTGATGAAAAAAAAAAAAAAATAATGAAAAAAAAAATTTTATGAAAAAAATTTGATAAAAAAAAATTTATGAAAAAAAAATTTGTTAAAAAAAAGTTTTGATAATTATGAAAAAAAAATTATGAAAAAAATTGATGAAAAAAAAAATTGATAAAAAAAAAGAAAAAATTGATGAAAAATAGAAATTAATGAATAAAAAATTTGATAAAAAAAAAAAATTTTATGAAAAAGAATTTTTTTTTTTTTGGTAAAAAATAATTATGTTACTTTTTATTCACCAGCTGGTGAAAAACAGTTTTATTCACCATGAGGTGGATTATTATCCAAGTTACAAACCCAAGTTATTACATTTTTTGGTTTTAAGAAAATGAAAATAGTAATTCTTGTTTTCTTTTTCGTTAATTGTTAGCTTGGTCAAGCTGAGGTGGCGTCCTGAAACCTTTTTAACATTAGACACCAGCCCAGCGAATCCAACTCAGCGCTTTTCGCGCTAGATTTAGCGCTTTCTGATCACCCAAAAAGCGCATTTTTTAAATCTAGCGCGTTTTCAAAAAAGGCGCTAAACTGATGCGTTTTCCCGTTTTATTTAGCGTCTTTGGCGCTTTCTTTCTACAGCTAATCACTACATGAAAAAATTTACATTTTACAACAGAAACGTCATAATAACAGTCTTAAATCAATATTTCTCACATAGATATATTTTTAATCCTTTAATTCCCTGTGGAACATAGGGTCGCAACAAATGCTTTCCATCGTATTTTATCATTAGACATCAATTTCATTTCACTCCAGGATACACCATGCTCATGCAGCTTGTTCTCAATTTGACGCCTCCAAGTGTTTGCAGGCCTGCCAGGTCTCCTGGAGCCTTGAGGGTTTAATTCAACTGACTGTCGGGTTATATCATTCGCTGGCTTTCTCATTGTATGTCCTAACCAACTAAATTTACGCGAACGTATATTTATACTCAAGGGAACTTGATTGGTTAGGTTCCACAGATCTTGGTTTGATATAGTAGCTGGCCAAAATATTCTATGTATACGCCTGAGACATCGGTTTACAAAAGCTTTCATGATATATTCCACGTTTCACAGCCAAATAGCAGCACAGATTTCACGTTGCTGTTAAAAACCTTGACTTTGGTGTAATTTGAAATATTTTGCGATCTCCAGAATTTATTAAGTGAACCATACGCTTGCCTTGCTTTACAAAGTCTATTCTGTATATCTTCCTTGCTACCCCCGCTTTTTGAAATTATACTCCCAAGATAGCAAAAGCTTTCAACATCATCAATGGGTTGGCCAGAAAGCTGGAAGATCGTGGTGCATGATGAATTTATGCGCATTGACTTTGTTTTGTGAATGTTACTTTGTAAGCCAGCTTTGGCTGCACATGTAGCAAAGGACTGGATCTTGGTTTGCATGCTAGAGAAGCGGTGAGATAGAAGACAGACGTCATCTGCATAGTCGATATCGTCTAACCTGTCATGGAGGCCACATGAGATACCATGATGCGAGTCCATGGATTGGTTCATGACTACGTCAAGTACTATATTAAACAATAGTGGTGACAGAAAACAGCCTTGACGAACTCCTACGTTTACTCTGATGGGTTTGCTTGATGAGCCCTCGTGAAGTATGGAACAATACGCGTTGTTGTAGAGCTGCATTATGAGGTTAATTAACTTCTCGGGGACTCCCTTGCATCTTAGAGCTTCCCAGATTGCATTGTGTTGTAGCGTGTCAAAGGCACATTTGAAGTCTACAAACACTAAATAAAGGGGTGAGCGCCATTCAACCGACTATTCCACAATTACTCTCAAGCTGTTGATATGATCAATACATGACTTGTTTTGCCTAAAGCCCGGATGTTCTCGTCTTAGCTGTGGTTCAATAATGGTTGAGATGCGATTATGCAGGATGTGGGCTATGATTTTGTTGACCATGTTCAAAAGAGTTATACTCCTCCAGTTCTCACATAGATGCTGTAGTATAACCATAGAAATGTAAAACTTTGTTAAAAATTAAAAAAAAATATATGGTTTTTATAATAAAAACAGAAAAGAATTTAGTTTGAAAATTATATTTAGCCATTTTTTAGACTTATTCTGCGAATAGGCCTTATGATTTTACAAAAATTTATATTAAAAACGTTAAATTAAACATAGTTTTTAGCGCTTTTTGGCGCTTTCTACTTAATTAAAATTGAGCGCTTTATGAGTCACTGTTTTGCGCGTTTTGCCTGTAAAATGGTGGCATCACTGCACCAGCCTTAAAACATTATCATGTTAAAATTTCACTGTCTCTTTGGGTTGTTGGAAAAATTATTTGTTCACTGAATAAAATCTATTGGACCTTTTTTTAAATTTTTAATCGACTTGGAAATATTTTTAAAAAATGTTCTAAAAAATGTATATAAATAATTTCATTTTCCAGATCGACCCTCGTAGCACCTTTATTATTTACTTAATCTAGACACTATTAAGCTTAAATTAAAGCTTAATAAATTACCTACACAACATTTTTTGAAATAATACTTATTTGATAATAATAACGTTTAGTATTGTTAGCTTTGTCTTTAACAAATTGCATCTACTATAAAAAAGTTTCCAATGTATTGTCGCCCACTGTATGTTACACACAAACTATTTTTATTTTATTATTAAAAAAATATTTTTTAAAAAATAAATTTAAAAAAAAATACAAATGGAATTAAAAAATAAAAATAAAAAAAAAAATATTAAAAATTAAAAAAAAAATCATAATAAAAATTAAAAAAAATTACTCGCTGCGGACAGGATTCGAACCTGTGCGGGTAGAACCCAATGGATTTCAAGTCCATCTCCTTAACCACTCGGACACCGCAGCTGTTATTTGTGGTGCGCTTAAAAACGATTTTGTTTATGTTGAATTTCAATAACATAAAGAAATGATAATGAAATGTATAAAAGAAATGATAAAACCAAAAGATAACAACAAAAATTGAAAAAAAAAAAAAAATCATTTAAAAATTTAATCATGTTTTTTCTACTTATAGAAAGTGTTACAATTTAACTTAAATTACTTGATAGGGTTGCCATAATTAAAAAAATAAAAAAACCGGGGCAAAAAAAATGTTTAAATTTTGAAAAATTTTCAAAGAAAAAATTTTTCAAATTTTGAAAAATTTTCAAAGTAAGAAAAAAATTTTGAAATTTTTCCAAAGTCAGAAACAAATTTTTTTTTACATTTTTTGAGTTTTGGAGTAAAAAAAATTATCAAAATAAATTTTGAAAAATTTTCAAAGTACCGAAAAAACATTTCCGGACTCAAAATTTTCTTTTTTTATCATTTTTATTTAACTAAATTGTTCTTATAGCCGCACGTCTGGCAACCGTATTCTTAAATTAACGTTTCTTTTCTTTAAACAAAAATTTTAGTAATATGTAAAAGGAGTTCATTCAACTTTTATTTTCTTTTTTAAATGCGTAGACAAATAAAAAAAAAAAACAGGTCATAGGCCTTTTCAACAACAAAAGTTATAAACAATTTATTATGTTGTATGAATTAGCAATAGGGTGGCTAGAATATTAACTTTTCTAGCTGATAAAATTCTAATACTTACAAGGGAGGTCTTAAAGCCCCTATGACACTACATTTTTTGTGTATTTTATTTTTTATTAATTGATAGAATGAAACAGCAAAAGAAGAAATGAAAAAGAAACATAAAATAAACAAACAAATAGTGATGATTGCTTTTATTTAAATAAAAACCCGCTTAATAAATACCAAAAACCGTAAAAAAAAACAAAAAATCGCTTCATTTAATGAAAAACAGAAAAGTTGGCAACACTTAATATCATTCATGCGTAAATGTCAAAAAAAATGTAAAATTTTTACATTTTTTTTGACATTCAATCATTTGATAACCAAATTTATCGATAACACAAGAATAAAATTTGACGTTTATGTTTTTTTTTAGTATGCTTTTACTATTCACACTTATTCAGATTTCCTATGGTGATATATTTGCACTGTTCACATAAATTCCATCAATACAAAAAAAATGTAGTGTCATAGGGGCTTCACCGATTTTCCTGAAACTTGTTTACGGGAAAGAGGGGAGGTTTTTTTTCGTTTTTTGAGGATTTTTCACATTTCTTTAAAAGAAACTATATCAATGGTTCTCAAACGGTGGGTCGCGACCCCCTAAGGGGTCGCGGAAGAGTTTCAGGGGGGTCGCGAACAATTTTGTTAACACCATAAATTTTGGTAAATTTAAAACACATTTTTTTATTGTGTGTTATAAAAATATACAAATACTTTTATTAAAAAAAAATAATTTTTCCATCACTTAAGGTCCCTCCGTAATCACTGTGCAGTTGTTAATTTCCCGGGATGCCCAACACTGATTTTTAAAGTTTTTTGCTTGAATCTGGGAACTGATAGTTCATTTTCTATCAACTTTTCGATGCTGATTCCGAATCTGGGTTCCAAATTTTTCTAGTACGCTAGGTTTTTGAGAAAATTGAAGTCAAAGTTCCAACAAACGAATTCTTGTGCACTTTTAAGAGCTTTGCTTGTGAAATTTTTGGATGCGTCTGGGATCTGACCACTTTTTTTTGATTTACTTTTTAATGCTGATTCCGAATCTGGACCTGTTTTTAAAATTTTTAGCAAATTGAGGCCAAAATTTACAAAAATTGTGTTTATTTTTTATTTTTTTAGATGCTTTTACGTGAAATTTTTGGTATGCGTCTGGGATCTGACCACACGGTTTCGATTAGTCTTTCAATGCTGCTTCTGAATTTGGTTTCTAATTTTTCCATTACTTCAGGTTTTTGAAAAAACTGAGGGCAAAGTTCACGTTAATAATTTATTTATTTTTATGTTGGGGGTCGCGAAGAAATTTAAATATTGAAAAGGGGTCGCAAAGCAAAAGTTAGTGAGAAGCTGTGAACTATATGAACATTTTATACCGATCGAAAGGTTTTTTGTAGGCCTATCCAATGGTGTATAGATCGTGTCCGAATTCAGCTTTGTTAAGTCCTTATTTTAAAAAAATGTAAAATCGTTGGGGTAGTTTATATGGAGAACGTACGACCGCCAAATCATATAAACTTAAATTTTTAACGTAAAATAATTAAAAATTTTGATTAGAAATATTTCAGTTTGAATAAAAAAACTTTTTAAAAAAAAATTTACTTATTTTTTTTAATGTTAAATTTTTTTCCAGTGTAAACTTTGTTTTTTTGTCGCTCAAAAATATTTTTACACTTAAAAAAAACGAAATGTACACTGAAAAAAAATTTAACAATAAAAAAATTTGTTTTTTTTAAGCTTTTTTATACAAACTAAAATATTTCTAATCAAAATTTTTAGTTTTTTTGCGTTAAAAAATTTGCTATCACTTAAAAACTTAAAAAAACTAAATTTACACTAAAAAAAAATTTAACAATAAAAATTTTTTTTTTTTTTTTTTTTTAAGTTTTTTTATTCAAACTAAAATATTTCTAATCAAAATTAATTTATACAAAAAAACTTCAGAAATAAATGCTGTGTTTTTCAATAAGTGGTTTTATTTTCTAATTAATCTTATTTTGTTTAAAAAAAATATTTTAGTATACCAAAACAAATTTGGAATATTTTTTCCGTAATCTACGATAAATATGCAATTATTATCCGAAAAAATAATAAAAAAATTTGGAAAATGAAAAAAGTTATAAATTAATCAAAATTAATCCAAAATGGACTTAATAAATCCTAAAATTTAGTTGAATTAATTTTGATTTATTTATAGCTTTTTTAATTTTCCAGATTTTTTTATTATTTTTTCGGATTATAATTACTAATTTATTGTAGATTACGGAAAAAAATATTCCAAATTTGTTTTGGCATGTTAAAATGATTATCTTAACTAAATAAGGTTAATTCAAAAATAAATCCACTTGTTAAAAAACACAGCAAAAATGTCGAAAACGAGCCACCCTAGTCCCCAATATAGTAATAAAGTCTACAAAAAAAAAAAAAAAACGCTCAGCTGTTTTATTTCTATGTAGCCTAGGTATGTGGTGTCTACGTTCACGCACAAACTGTGCGTATTGAAAATATATTTTGGGTAGACAAAAATGTGCGTAAATATATAATACACAAAAACTAAACAAAACCTTGACATGAAAAAATATACCAAATAAATTTAACCTTGACATTGAATTTGAAAACGCGCATTTGTATACGCTACACTTCCAATTATCGATTGAGGGTATATAAAAGTTTGTTGTGTCTTTTGTTACACAAAATTGACAAAATTTATAATTTAATCTGAAAAATTTCCCTACACACACCCCTTTTGAAGCAAGTTTAGGTTGTGTTAAAATGGTGACAAAATCGGCTAATGCCATATTACTGTTTATTTTGAACTTTAAAAATCGTTAACAAGAAAATTCTAGCTGATTAGGCTTGCCAGATCGAAATTGGTTAAAAGCTTGACATTTAGAAAAAAAAAGCTTGATTTTTCTTGACATCTAGAAATAAAAGCTTGATTTTTCTTGACATTTGAAATTTTAGTATTTTAAAAAAAAAAGTATTTTTTAAATTTGAGAATTTGAGAATTTTAGTGAATTTGATTGAGACTGAAACTAATAAAAAAAAAATATTTTTTTCTTACATCCCAAATGCAAAAATAAAAAGTGAAGGCTTAACAAAAAAAGTGTCGGGATTTGGAAAAATTTTGATTGTTTCACTAAACCATTTTTAACGATTTTTATTTTTTAAAGCATTTCTGATCAGTGCACACAGGGCCAGCATGATCCAATTCCGGCCAAAAGTCTTTCTCGTTGTTGGATCCGTCTGAAAATTCGAGGTCGCTGATTTCAAAATTTAACTAAAAACTAAAAAAATCAAAATGGCGCATCCAATATGGCGGACAATTTTGTTTTAATAATTGTCCGATTTAACTCAAATTTTGTTTTAAGGGGGTCTTTGAATTACTGAATCAGAATTACCGGCGTGAATTTTGAAAAACAAAATGGCGGACTAAATATGCTTAGTAAAGTTTGTTACCAGTAATTAAAAATCAGTTATATTCCTTTTCTTTGTTGAAGCTAGCTGAAAGTGTGACGTCTTAAAATCGAGCTGATAAAATTCAATATGGCGGAAACAATATGTCAGCTAGATTTTTTGACTTTGTCTGATCTAACTACAAAGTAAAATCCTTTTTATATATAAATATGGAAATGGTGTAAATGACTTACTCAGTTTCAGAAAAGCTTTTGGAAATGGTGACGACAAATTATTCAGTTTTTTTCTTTATTTTGGAAATTCAATAATAAATCTTTGAATTTAATTGGAAATTGTGTAACTTATATTTTCCATAATTCTACAAAAAAACTAGAAATGTAGATAATTTTTTTTTTCTACACTTAAGGGACTATGTCGATAAAAAAACTAATCAAGCTGTAAAACATTATTTTGGGTTAAATTATTTTTTTTTTAAACAAATCTCGGACCACTGCATATATAGCTGTAATTTCGCCATTTATCATTTCGAGCAAGTTTGGGCAACTTTTTTCGAAAGATATGGATCCATTGTATAAAAGAAAACATATAGACAGATTGTATAAAACTGAGGATCTCTGAGGATTTTTTCGGCGCGAAGTAAATAACTAAAAAATCATAGTTTTTTTTCACAAAAACGTGAATTGCTGTCAGGAAAATGAGTTATATTTTTCCATATTATTTTTGTTACAAAGGCTTATATATAAGGGTGAACTCTGCAAATCAAAAGTTGATCATTAGCAATAGAAATGTGTAAAAAAATAAAAAAATATCTCCACTTACAAATTTTTGTTTTCAACTTTTTTAACTTTGGAGACCTGTCAAAGGAAATGGTGTAGTTGGATCATAAAGATAAGCTCAGGAAACCAGTTTCTATATATTTCCAACAAAGTGGTATAGATATTTTTGAGAAATTAAATATAAGGACTTTTGGCCGGAAATCGATCTGGCTGGCCCTGTGTGCAGTGCAATAAAAAATTCGTGTAATCAAAAATCGGTAATTTAGAAAAAAAAAAAAAAAAACTTAAAATTTAGTGCGAAAATGTGGTGACCGTGTTTAATGAATTTGTATAATCCAAAACGCAATTAAAAAAGTTACAAAACAAATTTTGTGGGACTTAGGCTGGATTACTCAATGCTCCGTTATAAAATAACTCTCCGTTAAATTTAACTTCTTCATATAAATTTTGACATAAGGCTCCGTTAAATCGGCAGTTAGCAGCTAACTTTTCATTGATCCGCCCTTAGATAATAAAAAAACCGGGACTTGAAAATAAAATTAATCGCTGTTCTACAAAAAAGTTAATTGATTTCAGCAAATTTTGAATGCGTTCTGCAAGTTTTTTTAAATTTCAAAAAATTGGGATTGGCTTATTTTAGAGTAAATTTTAAAGTTTTTTTTTGCTATCATTGAAATTTTTTTTGTGCCGTTTCAGAAATATACTTTTTACAGAATGCTAAAAAGGAATCAGTCATTTGGTAATAGTGGCACTGCCCAAATTTATCGCGCACCTGCAATGATATAGGAAATCAGTTCCATACATTACTCTTTACGCTTATTATTTATTAAGAAAGGAGATTTTGGTACACCTAGTGGTAAAATTATAATTATTTTTTAAAATAATCTTAAATTTGTATTTATTTACATTTAAAGACTTTTAAAATAAATTATTCTTGATTTTTCTTGACAATTTAGTGGGAAATGGTCTAAAATTTCATTTTAGCTTGACAAATGACATTTTGACTTGATTCTTGACGCGTACTAAAAAAGCTTGACAATCAAGCCAAATCAAGCCCGCCTGGCAACCCTATACACTCAAAAAAAAAAAAACGGTAATGTTAGCAAAAAAAGCTTGTAAACCTACAAGAAAATTTGCTGATTTTGAACCCACAATTTTTTTGCTAAAGTTAGCAAAACTGTTTTGCCAATAATTAGTTAACTAAATATTTTTTTTTTGAACTTAGTTTATACACATCTGAGGACCCCATTGGGTTCGGACCCGATAGGTCCAGACCCCGATGGGCCTAGACCTAGTTGGGTTCCCTAAAAATCGTCATAGTTTTTGATTCAAAATTTGTGTCCGTTTCGCCCTACCTTGCTTAGTTTTTGAGATACATGATTATAGGGGACCACTGGGGTCTTTAGAATTAAAAAACTCGATAACTTTAAAAATATTACTCGGAGAGCTTTTGACTACGTGTTGAGAGGTCTTGTTCTACGTGTTGAGAGCTACAAAAACGCTTTTGGACTTTTTGTTGTGTCGGCAATATTTACCGAGATATGAGCATTTTAAAATTTTCGGGAATGCTAACTCTTTTGGATCCAAAGCTAGGGCCCATTAGGGTCCACACATGTGAAGAGCACCGGCGATACTATGGAGATTCTAAGAACCAAAAATGGCCTCCATTTTGCTCTATCTGGCTTAGTTTCCGAGATAGCGCCATTTTAAGTTTTCTAAAAATAACAAGTAAAAAAGTTAAATTCGGCCTTGCCGAATGTAGTGATACCCTCCACAATTTCAAAAAGATTAGTGCAAAAAACTTTATTTAAAAGTTAATTACTTTTGAAAAAAAACATTTTTTTTGAAAAAAAATTTCCGCGAAAAAAAATTTTGGTAAAAAAAATCCGCGATTTTTTTCTTTTTTTGAAAAAAAATTTCCGCGAAAAAAAATTTTGGTAAAAAAAATCCGCGATTTTTTTCTTTTTTTGTCAAAAAATATGTTCGTACTTGTTTAAATACCATTTGCTGTTCAATTATGTTCACATATGTCAACCAGAAGCCGAATTAGAGTATTTTGTATTTTTAGGTTATGTTGAATGTACTGAAATTTTTGAGGTGTGCTTACATTTTCGTTCATAACTTTTGAACCGCTGAACCGATATCGCTCAAATGCAATACCAAAATTCTCGGGAGAACTTCCAACAAATATGTTAAGTTTCAGTCATCTCTGTGCTATATTTTGTCCGCTACAGCATTTTCCACAGACAGACAGACAGACAGACGGACAGACGGACATCGCTAGAATGTCTTAAAATCGATCGGGCATCATGAATATATATACTTTATGGGGTCCCAGATCGATATTTCGATGAGTTACAAACAGAATGACAAACTTATATATACCCTCTATCACTAAGTGGAGGATATAAAAAAAAATTTACCATTTATTTTGCTAATATTAGCAAAAAATATTGTAAAAATGTAGTCAACTCAATTTCAAATTTAGCAAAAGAAATTAGTTCAAAGTTTGTTTAAAATTGCTAATGTGCTAAATGAAGTTTACAAGAATTTTTTGCTAACATGCTAATCTCAACTAAAAATTTGCTAAAAGTTAGCTAACTAGCGTTAGCAAAAAAAAATTAGTAAATCTACTAACGTATTTTTTTTGAGTGTAGCTGATCCTGTTTTCGAGTTATTGCTAAATAATTACACTGTTCGACAATAAAAAACCTCCCAGTGAAATATACAACAAATTTTTTCTAGCACGTACTGTTTTTGTGTTATTCGCTGTTAAAAAGTCACAATACCAATAATTTCGCACTTTTGGTAGTTCACTGTTAGAGATTCTTCAAAAAATATAACTTCATACACTCAAAAAAATAAAACTGTAAAGTTAGCAAAAAATTTAGTTAAATTTAACTAAAAAAACACCTGATTTTGAACCTACTAAATTTCTAGTTAATTTAACTAAAAATATTAAGTTAACTTTTCGTAGAATGAATGTAGCAAAAAAAACGTAACTTTAACTAAAAATTCAGCTGAAAATTTCGTAATATTTTTATGTATGTATGTATGTATTAACAAAAACATTAGTTAAATTCAGCTAAACTTTTTGTAAAAAAATTGTAAGTTTGTTAAATATTGATTTTATACACTAACACTTCACTTATTTTTTTCTTTTTTTTTTACAGCATTAAGTTTAGCTCAAGTAGAACTTATGAGATTTGCATAGGAGGCTACACAAAAAATTTCTAACATTTTTTCACTCTACAAATATGTTACGAGAAATCAGCAAATTAATTAATAAAAATTCGTAAACACAGTTTTAAAGTCAACAAAAAAAATTAATTCAAAATTTGTTCAAAACTAGTACTTTCGTGAATTGAACTTAACTAAAACAAGTGAGAGTGTTAAATTCGGCTGTGCCGAATCTTTGATACCCTCCAACTTATGAAAAAATTAAAAAAAAAAAAAAAATGCAGGGGCGTTTTTTTTGGGGGGGTCAGTTGGGGTCATTGGGGGACACATAAACCCATGCGGTAAATGTTTAAAAATTCATTTATTATGCTTTTGGAGCTTCAGTAATACAATTTTATCATTATTTAAAAACATTTTTAATATCCACGCCCACAAAAGGGGGCGAGCAAAAAAAAAACGATTTTTTTTATTTCCTGGGTCCAAGTGCAGGATCTTGAACTTTTTCTGACATCAAATTGTTTCATTTGCTCAACAAAAATACAAAAAAACCTGTGAAAATATGGCGTTTTTCAGAGGTTAGTTAAGTTCTTCAAGGGGGAACTTTTTTCCCCCTGGTCCGATTTTGCCCATTTACGAACTTAAACTGCCTAGGACCAAAACACATTTTCCTGCCAAACTTGACGAGTCTATCTCTTTTATTTTGGACTGCATCGTGTCTTATACAGACGGACGGACGGACGGACGGACGGACATACGGACATTCTAGAAAAGTCTTAGAATGGATCATAGATCAATAATATATATACTTTATGGGGTCCCCGATCGATATTTCGATGCGTTACAAACGGAATGACAAAGTGAGTATACCCCCATACTGTAGTTGGAGGGTATAAAAAGTAATTAAAACGCTGATTTTAACTAAAAATTTGCTAAAAAGCCAGTAAACTCGAGTTAACAAAAAAAAAATTTGTTAACTTTACAGTTTTATTTTTTTGAGTGTATAAAATGGACCACCTGATTCCAAAACTGTAATCCAAAATTTTCTAGCATGTTTTGTTTTCGAGATATTCGCGATTGAAAATTTTTCCACGCGAAAATCTTGAACGCGAATATCTCAAAAAGGGAACATGCGAGAAAAATTTGGTTTGCAGTTTTTTATTCAGGAGGTCGAATTTATATGAAACCAAGTCCTATTAGTTGGAAGCAACATAACAGTGTGCCCCCAAATGTGTGAAATTATTGGTTTTTTGACTTTTTAACAACGAAAATCTCAATAACGGTACATGCTAGAAAAAATTGGATGGCAAATTTGGCTAAACTTAATGCTGTGAAAAAATAGAAAAAAAATAAGTGAAGTGTTAGTGTTTAAAGTGTTCGGTGAAATAAAAAAAACATTACAACCTGAAAATGTAAAAAAAAAAAAAATACAAAATATTTTGTTAATTTTAGTTTACGAAAAGTAACAGAAATTTTAACTGAATTCAACAAATTTTTTTGTAAATATGTACATAAAAATGTTACGAAATTTTCAGCTAAATTTTTATTTAAATTTACGTTTTTTTTGATACATTCATTCTACGAAAAGTTAGCTAAATATTTTTAGTTAAATTAACTAGTAGGCTCAAAATCAGGTGCTTTTTTAGTTAAATTTAACTAAATTTTTTGCTACACTCAAAAAAAAAAACTGTAAAGTTAGCAAAAAAATTTAGTTAAATTTAACAAAAAAAAGCACCTTTTCTATTTTTTCACAGCATTAAGTTCAGCTTAAGTAGAACTTATGAGATTTGCATAGGAGGCTACACAAAAAATTTCTTAAATAGTAATCACTCTTTTCACTTAACAAATATGTTACGAAAAATCAGCAAATTAATTAGTAAAAATTCGTTAACTCAGTTTTAAAGTTAACAAAAAAAATTAATTCAAAATTTGTTCAAAACTAGTATTTTCATAAATTGAACTTAACTAAAAAAAGTAGTTAAAACGCTAATTTTAACTAAAAATTTGCTAAAATGCCAGTTAACTCAACTTAACTAAAAAAAAATTGTTAGCATTTAAGAAATGTGTTTAAAAAAAAAAAAGATATGTTTTTCTTAAATTTGGGGAAAATTTCTTTGGCAATAAGAATTTTTTCCATATATTCAAAAATTTCATTTTAATATAAACTATGAACTATTTATAAGTATATGATCTTAAGTTTTTTCCTCATAGTAAGAAAAATTTACTATTTTTTAGTTAAATTTAACAAAATTTTACGAAAATTTTTGAACTATTTTAAAAGAAATTTGTTCCTAAATATAAAGTCCTGCAACCAAAACGTTGGAAAATGTATTTTATTTTATTCCAACCCCTTTTTGTGGATATTCGAAAATAATTTAAATAATAATAAAATTGTATAACTTTAGGTGCAAAAATCATAATAAATGCATTTTACAACATTTTTCACAAAAGAGGAGGTGTCCCCCAGCGACCTTCCCCCACAAAAAAACAAAAAACACCCTAAAAATTTTTTTTATATGTTGTAGGTTATAAAAGATTCGTAGCAGCCGAATTTGTTTTTTCCCTGTCTTTAACAACATGGTCGTAAAGTATTATCTTTATTTGTTAACACCCAATTAGTATGAATTTTGTATTAATTCTTAAATTTGTTTATGTATTTAAAAATTATTTTATATATTTTTTTTAATTTTATTTTCAGCATTATGTTTTATATTTTGGCGTGGGAGTCGAAGAATTTGGGTAAGTGTTTGTGAAAATTTATTATTTTAACATTCCTCAAAATAATCATTTATCTTTCTTAATCACAAGAAGATGCTTTCATACAAATTTGTGCCATAAAATCCTTTAATATCCTTAAGCTATATGGGGCATTCCAAGCCAAATCACTCACTTTTAGACCCGAACCCATTCGATTTATTTTATTTTTGGATATGTTTTAGTCCTTATTAAATGCAACTTGGACACCAATTTTCAGCCTTTTTTTCCAAGATGGCGTTGAGTAATCAATTTTTCAAAATGGCGATTTTCTCCAAAAAATTAAAAAATTGAAATTCTTTATTAATTTTGACCATTAAAAAATATAAATATTTTAAAAAAAGTTGGACAACGTTTTGTTGGTATTTAAATGTAGTTTTAGAAAAAAAATATGAAAAAATTATTCGAAGTAATTATCACTTATTTTTTGACGTTTAAAAATTAAAATCGACTTTTTGAAAAAGTCCGAAACCTGCGATTTTTTTGTAAAAAACTATAAAAATTCTACTCTAAATTACGCAACTTTTAAGCCATAACTCGAGATGTGATCACAATTCTTTCTATTTTTTTTTTTAATTTTTAAAATTGCACCTTTTATGTTTTGACTCTGATTTATTTTATATGGAGCTCCAAAAAAAAAAAATGGTAGATACTGACCCTAAATTACCCTAAATGTATTTATTTTGAGGTAAATATACGTCTCACAAAAATTTAGGACGATCGGACATGTGAAAGGCGTTTAGCATGGTCCTTGAAGTTTAAAAAACGGATTACAAGGAAAAATATGATTTTTTTTCTGTTTTCGCCATTTTTTTGGTATTTTAAGTTAAGTTTTAATTCAGGTGATTACAGAATTATGATGTGGAGTAAAATGCCTTTCTATAAAGGTACTAAAAACTAAAATCGGTTGAAAATCAGCCAAGTTATTACAACTTCCCCAGGCATCTAGCGTGTGCCACACCACTTGATTAAAAAATACGAGTCCCTTTTTTTAAATTTATTGAAATTTTCTACTGTAATAACATTTTTTCATTATTCATGTTTCAGTGCAATATTTTTTTGGTTTTTCCAAATTTTAAAACAAAAAAAATAAATTTTTTTTTAAAATAGAGATTTCAAAAGGGTGTTGAAAATACAGGCATTTTTAGCACTAATTTAAAAAATGTTAGCAAAACACAATATGAAAAATACTTGTCATCTAATTACATTTGAACTTGAAGAATAAAAAAATGTTATTACAGTAGAAAATTTCAATGATTTTCCAAAATCGTATTATATTGCTTAATCAAGTGTTCTGCCATACGTTAGATGCCTGGGGAAGTTGTAATAACTTGGCTGATTTTCAACCGATTTCAGTCTTTCGTACCTTATTAGAGAGGCATTTTACTCCGTATTATAATTCTGTAACCACTTGAATTAAAAATTAACTTAAAATACCAAAAAAATTGAGAAAACAGAAAAAAATTCATATTTTTCCTTGTAATCCGTTTTCTAAACTTCAAGGCCCATGCGGAACACCTTATCCATGTCCGATCGTTCTTAATTTTTGTGAGGCGTATTTTTGCCTCGAACTGAATATATCTAGGGTAAGTTAGGGTCAGTATCTACCAATTTAATTTTTTTGGAGCACCATATAAAATGAATCAGAGTCAAAAAATTAAAGGTGCAATTTTCAAAATTTGAAAAAAAAATAGAACAAATTGCGATCACATCTCGAATTATGGCTTAAAAGTTGCGTAACTAAGAGAAGAACTTCTAGACGTTTGTAAAAAAAAAATCGAAGGTTTCGGACTTTTTCAAAAAGTCGATTTTAATTTTTAAACGTTAAAAAATAAGTGATAATTACTTCGAATAATTTTTTTAATATTTTTTTCTAAAACTACATTTAAATACCAACAAAACGTTGTCCAACTTTTTTTAAGATATCTATATTTTTAACTGGTCAAAATTAATCGAAAATTTAAATTTTTCCATTTTTTGGAAAAAATCGCCATTTTGAAAAATTGATTACTCAACACCATCTTGGAATAAAAGGCTGAAAATTGGGGTCCAAGTTGCATTTAATAAGTACTAAAACATATCCAAAAATAAAATAAATCGAAAGGGGTCGGGTCTAAAAGTGAGTGATTTGGCATGGAATGCCCCATATACAAAAGGAAGAATTTTTTTTTTGTTGTTTTTGCTTTTTGTTTGTTATTTTTAAAAGAAAAAGGAAGAATATTTAACGAAAAACTGTGTGGGACAATATTTGGTGCGGGTTGAAATTGATTTTTTTTTTAAAAATTTGACAAATTCAAAAAAAAACATGGATTTAGTTTTCTTATATTACAAAAGCAGTCGGTTTCGGTTTAAATTTTGTTTTAATTCGGTTTCGCCAAGTTGAAAGAATTTGCTTCAGATAAACATAGAAATTATGAGAAATTTACTTAAATAATTATAATAATCTAGCATATAATCTACTAATCTAGTAAGTGGCGCCCAAGCTGGGGCTAGAACCTGACTAACAGGAAATGACTACAGACTTCTAGTACAAGAAATGACTACAGAGTTCTAGTAGTGACAAATTCTAAAAACCATGGATTTAGTTATCCAGTATTGCAAAAGCGGTCGGTTTTGGTTTTAATTTTTCTTTAATTCGGCTTCGCCAAGTTAAAAGAATTTTCTCCAGATAAATATAGAAATTCTGAGAAATTTACTTAAAGAATTTTTTTGTAAGTGGGGCCAAGATGGGGCTAGAGTCTGATTAACAATTTAAATATTAATTTTTCTTTAATTCGGTTTCGCCAAGTTTAAAGAATTTGCTCCAGATAAACATAGAAATTCTGAAAAATTTACTTAAAGATTTTTCTAGTAAGTGGCGCCCAAGCTGGGGTTAGGATATGACGAACAAGAAATGACAACAGACTTCTAGTACTAGTGGTCATGATCTGGTGGTTATAAAACCAAACCCTCTGGGAAAGGAAGAATATTTAACGAAAACTGTTAAGTACGATATTTAGAGCGGGTTGAAATTGAAAATCCTTTTAAAATCTGACAAATTCAAAAAACCATTGATTTAGCTATCTAATATTGCAAAAGCGGTCGGTTTCGTTTGCAATTTTTTTTTATTTTAGTTTCGTCTAGTTGAAAGAATTTGCTTCAGATAAACATAGAAATTCTGAGAAATTTACTTAAAGAATTTTCTAGTTAGTGCCGCCCAAGCTGGGGCTAGGATCTGACTAACAAGAAATGACTACAGACTTCTAGTACAACAAATGACTACAAAAAAGCATTGGGATCATGGGCGGCATTACGTCGCCATGAGACTGATAAAAGGAATATCGTTATAAACTGGTTACGAGAAAGAATATTTAACGATTTGAAATTGAAAATCCTTTTAAAATCTGACAAATTAAAAAAAAAAAAAGTGGATTTATAGATTTAGTTATTTAATATTGCAAAAGAGGTCGGTTTTGTTTGATTCGGTTTCGCCAAGTTAAAAGAACTTTCTCCAAATAAACATAGAAATTCTTAGAAATTTACTTAAAGAATATTCCAGTAAGTGGCGCCCAAGCTGGGGATAGAGTCTGACTAACAATTTTAATTTTTCTTTAAGTCGGTTTCGTCAAGTTTAAAGAATTTGTTCCAGATAAACATAGAAATTCTGAAAAGATTTTCTAGAAGTGGCGACCAAGCTGGGGCTAGGATCGGACGAACAAAAAATGACTACAGACTTCTAGTACAAGAAATGACTACAGACTTCTAGTTGTCAAAAAGACGGTGGAGCACATTTTTTTCACTTTCCGAATCTCTTAAGCAACAGAGCGTAGTTATTACGATTCGAATTCTCGAACAAATCGTCGGCATGAGACTGATAAATGGAATATCGATATAAACAGGTAACGGTAAGCCTCTGGCTAGCCAGATTAACTCAACTCACTGTTCGATCAGATTGCAAAGTGATCATGATCTGGTGGTTATAAAACCAAACCCTCTGGGAAAGGAACAATATTTAACGAAAAACTGCTAGGTACAATATTTGGTAAGGTTTGAAATTGAAAATCCTTTTAAAATCTGACAAATTCAAAAAACCATGGATTTGTGAGTTTAGGCATCCAATATTGCAAATGCGTTCGGTTTCTGATAAGATAAACAAAGAAATTCTGAGAAATTTACTTAAAGAATTTTCTAGTAAGTGGCGCCCAAGCTGGGCCTAGAGCCTGAATAACAAGAAATGCCTACAGATTTCTAGAACAAGTAATGGCTACAGACTTCTAGTAGTATCAAATTCAACAAAAATATGGATTAAGTTATCCAATATAGCAAAAGCGGTCGGTTTCGGCTGTAATTTTACTTAAATTCGGTTTCGCCAAGTTAAAAGAATTTTCTCCAGATAAACATAAAAATTCTAATAAATTTACTTAAAGAATTTTCTAGAAAGTGGCATGAGTCTGATAAATGGAATATCGTTATAAACGGGTAACCAGCCCCCCCAAGTTAAAAGAATTTTCTCCCGATACACATAAAAATTATAAGAAATTTACTTAAAAAATTTTCTAGTAAGTGGCATGAGTCTGATAAATGGAATATCGTTATAAACGGGTAACCAGCCCCGTCTTAAGGTATGATGGGACCCTTGGTTAAAAATCGCATGACAAAAAAAAGGTTTTTCGTTTCGGTTGTAATACTAAAAAATATATATTTTGACTAGGGGTTTTCTAGCTTGAGGTATTCTTTCTTTTCTGTAAGAAAAGGTTTCAAAATCTGATACTTTGTCGATGCCAAAAAGGTCTCCGAATCTGGTACTTTTTTGTTGAGCAAAAAACCACGGAATCTGAGATTTTTCTATCAGAAAAATGCTCAGAATCTAAGACTTTTTCTATAAGAAAAAGGTTTCGGAATCTCGGTCCCAGAATTTGATACCTTTTTTATAGGAAAAAGTCATAGAATCAAATTCTTTTCCTATAGGAAAATTTGTCCGAATCTTAGACTTTTTCTATAGGAAAAATGTCGTAGAATCTAAGACATTTTCTATAGAAAGAAGGTCTCAGAATCTGAGTATTTTTCAATAGGAAAAAGTTCTCAGAATCAGAGACTTGTTCTAAAGGAAAAAGGTCTGAGAATCTGAAGCTTTTTCCTTAAGAAATGTACGAAGCTAAGACTTTTTCTTTTAAAAAGATGTCTCAGAATCTGAGACTTTTTCTATTGAAAAATGATCTCAGAATCTGAAACTTTTTCTACTGAAAAAAGGTCTCAGATTCTGACACATTTTCTTTGAGAAAAAGCTCTAAAAACTGAGACATTTCGGCAGTAGAAACGTAACAGAATCTGAAACTTTTGCTATAGAAAAATGTATTAGAACCTGAAATTTTTTCTACACGATATGTGTCTCAGTATCTAAGACCTTGTCTATACGAAAAATTTTTCAGACCCTGGGACCTTTTATGGAGGAAAATGAGTTTGAGAAATTATATGAAGAAAGAATTTTTTTTGTAGAAATAAAATTAGACTTTTTCTATACGCAAATGTGTCAGAACTCGAAATTTTTACTTTACGGAGCACATTGGGTTGAAATGGATCAAAAGTGGCGCTTTATTCAAAACTGAAAAAAAAAATTTTTACAAAAATTATAAATTTAGGGTTAAAGTATATAAAATTACACTAAAAAATCTGTCACAACTATTATTCTGAGTTGTTTACTTTTCTTGCAATCCGCCGTCAAAATCAAATAAATTTTTGTGTTTTTGAATATGGTGCTAAAAATTGAAAATCAACTTATTTCTAGATTTTTTTTTGGTATTTATTCATTCAAAGGTAATTTTTTTATTATGGAACCATCAACTTCAGGCATTTTCAAATAAATGTCTGTTTTTTGTTTTTTAAAAATTGTTGTAAAAATATTTTTGAAATTTTTTTGTAAAATGTTCCAAAATTGGAGTATTTTTAATACTTGATGGAATATAAAAAAAATGTAAGAGGTTGTTATTGCTTACACATTGTGATAATAAAGCATATAGTATAAGCTTTAATTTAAAAGAAAAACAAGTAAGAAAACTATATTCGGTCAAGACCGACCATATAATACCCTACACCAAGGTTTCCCGGAAAATGGGTCCCATGGATCGATTAGATCTATATGTTGTAAAACCTTTAATAAGTGTAGAAAACACTCACAAATCAAACTTGAGTGAAATAGGCTTCTATTTGTTGACAATAAACCGCTTTAACTGAATATCGGGCGAAATTTTCACAAGGGGCCTGAGTCCAAAACTGGTCCGATGATTATCAGGTTTGATAAGGTTATTTAAGTACGCATTAAACATACACAAACAAAATTTTAATTAAATATTTTCTATTTTCATGAAATTTGAGACATTTATGTGAAAATCGGGAAGGTGGTTTGTATGGGGGCTACAAGAAGAACTGGCCCGATTTCTTTGAAATTCGGAATGATGATATGTGAAGACAAAACATGTTTACCTTCCAAATTTCAAAGCGATACCTTCAATAATACGGTTATTAGAGTCATTTGAGCCAAAACTAAAGAGGACCTTTGTATGGGGGCTAGGTCTAAATATGGACCGATTTTTTCCAGTTTCAATAGGCTTCGTCCTTGGGCCAAGAGAGACTTAAGTTTTAAATTTCAAGTCAATTGATCAAAAATTGCGACCTGTATCGTGTTTACACCGTTTACATGGACAGACAGACAGACAGACAGACGGACGGACAGACGGACGGACGGACGGACATCGCTAAATCGACTCAAAAAGTGATTCTGAGTCGATCGGTATACTTAAAGGTGGGTCTAGGACCAATATTTCGGGAAGTTACAAACATCAGCACAAACTCATTATACCCTGTACCACAGTGTGGTGTAGGGTATAAAAAACGTCCGCGTTTAATGCCGTTATTTTTTTATTCAAGATTTTATGAAAAAAATATGGTGGCTTCAATAACAACTCATCACAAAAAAACAAAAAAGTTTCTGACCCAGAAACTAGACCCACTTATCCTTATGTATTTTGACCTTCTGAAATCGATTCTGCCATCAGAATTGAATTCTATAGTTGGGGTTTCCTGTGATTTACAAGGAAAGTCCGCAAAGTGTACCCACCTAATTTCCTTGTGAATTTGACGAAGTTATAAAATGTTTTAATTTTATTTCTGTATGTAAGGTTGAAGTCTGATTTATTACGTAGAAAATAAGAGTATTTTAAATAAAATCCACCAGATGTCTCTGGGTGGTGTAATATAATTTCTGACGAAAAACATGCATGATGTTAACTTTATTTATTATGAATAACGCAGCTGATATAATTTTTTTTTTTTCAATTTCCAAGGCTTAAGTTAAACAAGTAAGAAAGCTATATTCGGCTGTGCCGAATCTTAAAATACCCTCCACTATGTTAACCAATGCACTATGGTTTCGCGGACGCCCTTTGTTGCCCAAAAATCAATTTTCTCAAAATTGATTTTATAGAAAGTCGTAAACACTTACAAACAACAGAAAACATATTTTATTTTTGTACAAACTCATTTACCGTTCAAAAACAAATTTAGCTAAAAAAAGTATTTTTTTAAATTTTTTCAATTAATTTTTTGAGTTTAAATACAAAAATTTTTTTATAATATTATACATGGAATACAAAAAAATTATAACAATTTTAACCACAAAACCTATTAAAAACCACAAATTTTTCAATATTTTGTAATTTTAGCCAAGAAAAGTGATAATCGGAACTATAGTGCAATGCTAATTTTAAAAAACAAAAAAAATATTTTATAAATATGTATGTATGAAAATTATATAAAAATTATATATGTAAAAGCAACCACGTGGCACGTGTATGACACATACTACGTATTTTTAACTTCTTTTGATACAAATAACAACAAGCCAAACAACCATCAACAACTACAAAAACGCGCTGCCACGCCATATCATAGAGGTTTATATTGTTATATTGAAACTCATCTCAATTGCTCATAGCTTCTTAACCCCTAGACTGATTTTGCCATAATTGGTACCAAAATAACCAGAAAAACGTTGAGAACAATAAAATATGAACCTATTTAAAATTTTATTTGAATATGTCAACCATGAGCCAAGATAAATCATTTTAAAATTTTGGGTTAAATTGCTGGTGCCTCGCCCCATTGTGCGATTCGGCCCAAATTTTTTGTGAGTGTTAGGAATTATAAAATTACATTAAATTCAAAGTTTCGTTTACATTCATTCAACAGGTGTCAAGTTATAGCATTTATTTTGTGTAAAATTCACATTTTCACTCATCAAAATTTACATTTTCACTCATAACTTTTAAAATACTTAACCGATTTAAAAAAAAAACACATCAGATTCTGCCTAGGAGAATTACGCAACTTTTGGTACCCCAGGCGTTTAAATCGGTTCTGAATTATAGCCAAAAACGTGATTTCAACAGACAGACAGACAGACGGACGGACAGACAGACAGACAGACGGACATCGCTAGATCGACTTAGAAACGATCAAGGATCATGAATATATATACTTTATGGGGTCCTAAACCAATATTTCAATGTGTTACATACGGAATGACAAACTTATATATACCCTCTATCACTAGAGTGGAGGGTATAAAAAGGTAAATTTAAACATTCAAGAATTTTTATGAAAAAATTAGGTTTCTTAATAAAATTAGTACTTATATGAGAGCATATAATTTTTGTTAAACGTTTATAATAGCACTTTACATAAATTTTAATTTGCTTTTTGTTTCAAAATATTGTGTTTTTTAATTTCATAGATACAGTAAAAATTGTGAATTTAGTTTTTTTCCGAAATAAAACATAACTACGCGCCTAATATGTTAATTTTTTTCAAAAATGGTGGTATTTTACTTATTAATGATACGACGCCAATAAAAAAAATTAATAGTTTCAAATTACAACTTTCCTGACTTTTTTATGAAAAATTTAAAAAAATTTTAAATTTGGTGAAACACAAAAATCTGACTTTAAACAAATTTTATGCAAGTATTAACACATATTTATTTTTTATTGTTTTAAATTTTTATTATCACATTAAAAATACTTTAATTTGCAACTGTATTCATTAAATTATCCTTTTAGTTTAAAAGTTACAGCTTATATTGTGAATCAAGTTAAATTTTCAAGAAACACTAAAAAAAAATTCTGACAGGTTAAAAAAAAATAAAAAACACATGTTTTCTCTTTAGAAGGGTGCTTTCTAATGTATTATTCATCATTCATCAATCAAAAAACATTATATGTTAAAATTACTGCTTCCCTGAATAAAGCGCCACTTTGCCTCTAATTCAACCCAATGTGCGGAGGTGTAAATATTACTTTAAAAACATATTAAAAAAAAGTCTTTGTTTTAAAAAAGTTTATGCTCTTAAAAACAGAAGAATAAACGGAAAAATTAATATCTATTTTTCGTGTAAGCGAATTTATCGGCCATTTAGAGCCCTTCTGAGGTTGGGGGTCCTGGGCACGTGTCCAGTGTGCTCTAATGGCTAAAACGGTAAATTCAACTCACTGTTTGAACAGATTTGAAAGTGCTCATGATCTGAAGGTTATTAATGCTATGAAACCAAACCCTCTGAACCAACACACAAATTTTATTTGCTGTGTGGATGTAAGCACTATTTAAGAGATTTAGAACTTATAGTGACAGCTTTAATCCTATAAATACTGGCATCTAAAGACAATTTGTCTGAAATTAATATTTTTTAGCTTCCATCACTTTGGAGAATGTTTCCCATTTCAGTAACGTTCATGTAAAGTACTTCTGCTCGTTTTAGCTGACTGCTGCAATATTTCCAGCAAATAACAATAGAGTTCTCGAACAACAACAACTAAGAGCTTAGAAAGTTAAATGCCAAATATCTTTTGAATATTTCTGTCTGTCTTATTTTCTAACTATATTTCTATTGGACTGTCTGTCTATCGGATTGTCTGACGGTCTGAGTGATTATAATAGTATGATGGTTGGTTGGAAAGATAGATCTGTGTGTATGCCAAAATTTAAAGATAGCAAAAGGATCTACTCTCAGAAATGTATTTATCGTCGTTTCTTTTTATACCCTACACCACACTGTGGTACAGGGTATAATGAGTTTGTGCTGATGTTTGTAACTACCCGAAATATTGGTTCTAGACCCACTTTTAAGTATACCGATCGACTCAGAATCACTTTTTGAGCCGATTTAGCGATGTCCGTCCGTCCGTCTGTCTGTCCATGTAAACGTTGTAAGCACGATACAGGCGCAATTTTTAATCAATTGACTTGAAATTTGAAACTTAAGCCTCTTTTGCCCTAATACAAAGGTCCTCTTTAGTTTTGGCTCAAATGACTCTAATAACCGCATTATAATAGGTAACGTTTCGAAATTTGGTAGGTAATCATGTTTCATAAACACAAATCACCATTTCGAATTTTAAAGAAATCGGACATGTTCTTCTTGTAGCCCCCTATACTAACCACCATGGACGTATACAGGGGGTGGGCACAGGGGGCACGTGCCCCCCTTTTCGTTTTGAAAATTCTTAAATTTTAATAAATAATTTTTTAAAAAAAATAAAATTTTAAAACTACAAATAAAAATTTAAGAGATTTATTCTATGTATATTAATATCTGAGATTTTATTGCTATAGGAAATTCTCAGATTCTAAAAAGTTTTTTCTATAGAAACATTTATAGATTTTAATACATTTTTTCCTATTGTTCTCACTTATAACTTCACGTAAGAAGCAATTAAAAGATTTTTTTTATCTTCAAACTTCAATGTTTCGAAAATGGATCGCACTAACTTACGAATACGTATCATTAGATTCACAAAAAGGCGCGTTCGATATATCGAACGCGAACATAGGACAATAGCTATACGCTTGAAAAGTTTGGTAAGATGATTTGGAATAAGGAGGTGAAACTCTATTTAGTTCATATATTCTGATTTAAGAAAAAAAAATTCCAATTTTTTGCAATTCAATGTATTTTTGCAAAAAGTGCTTAATCGAAGATTTTGATATTTATCGCAAATACCAATGACAATGTAACATTTCTGATGGTGACACTTTTAGGTTACTTATTGTTCCCAAGAACCGTTTCTTAAAAAAAACTCTGAATCTGAGAATTCGGTAGACATTGAAAATTTGGCATTCATCAAAAATTTATGTTTTTTAAATGAAAATTCGTAGATTTAAACATTTTTCCTGTACAAAGATTTTGAGATTTCTAGACATTTTTTTATAAAAAAAAAATTCGGTAAAATCGGGTTGAGGGGGCGGGGCAGTCCTATTTAAAATTAAATATAAAAAGGCGATGACCAACAATTTTTTTAAGTTGTGCCCCCTCCTTTTCAAATTCCTGGATACGTCGCTGCTAACCACCTTCCCGATTTTCACATAAATCTTCAAATTTTATGAAAATAGAAAATATTTAATTAAAATTCTATTTGTGTATGTTAAACGTGTACTTTAATAAACTTATCAAATCTGATTATCTTACACTCAAAAAAAAAAGTTTGTAAATTTACAAGTAAAAGGTCTTGTAATTCTATTTTACTAATATTTTTGTCTTTTTACAAAAATTCTTGTATATTTAATAAAACGAAAACTACAGTTTGCTTTGTAATTTTACTATTACATGTTGGTAAATTTATTTTACAAATTTTTTAGGTAAATTTACAAAAAAGTGAATTATTTTACAAATTAAAAAATATTGCAAGGTGTTTAGTTTTTTTACACAAGAAAACTGTAATTGTACAACATAATTTTACTTGATGTTATTTAGTCTTTTTACCAAAAAAAATGTTTTATTACAAACATTTTTTTTTTTAAGATCGTTTACAAGGTTTTCAGTTTGAAATGTATGTATTGAAAAGTACAAAATTTCAATATAATTTTACAAAACTTATTTTATTACTAGAATTAATGTTGTTTTACAAAAAAAAAAATAATTATTCAACAATAGGACACGCAAAAATTTTCTAAATTCAGATTTTTTTTTTTGCGTTTTGGAATAAAAAATTTAGTTAAAAAAAATTTTTTATAAATAATTTTTACACCATTTTTTTGGTAATTTGCGTTAAGTTAAATACCACAATTTTTATGTGTTTCTACTATATAATTGTTCTAGTTTTTTTTTTGTATTTTTACCATTTTTTTGGTGATTTTACCATATTTTTTTTTTAAATTTGGTACCTAAAATGTCAATAGAAAGCTGCCAATTATGAAAAATCAAATTTTTCTTATTTTAACTGGTACTTAAACATCCAATCTACAATATCCAAATTTTTTTTTTCCGATGTTTTAAAAATACTTGTGAAAATAATTTAAAATTCAAAAAAAAAAATGTTATTTTTTGACTAAATTTTCCTAAAAATATAAGAAATTTCTTGTGTAGCCTCCTTCGCAATTCTCATATGTTCTACTTAAGAAAAACGAAATGTCGAAAAAAATAAAAAAGTGCAGTGTTATACATTAAAAAGTTTGTTAAAAGTGCTCAAGTGAAAAAAAATCCTTTCAGGTTGTTGAAGTGCTACTCCAGCTGGCGTAAGTAGAAGGAAAAATAAGATGCACCAATTGAAAAAACCTTAAAATTTACAAAACCAATATGTAAATAAACCAATTTTTTTGTAAATTTACAAAACAAATATGAAAATTTAAAAAACAAAATTGTATACTTACGAAAAAAAATGTAATTTTACAAAAATGAAATAGAAAATACAAAATTAATATTGTAAATTTACAAATTTTATGGTTAAACTACTGTTTTTACGGCAAAAAAATAAGGAAAAATGGTACATATACAATAAAAATTGTAAATTTACCACTTTTTTTTGTAAATATACAAGTTTTTTGCATAAAAAACAGTAGTTTAACCAAATAATTTGTTAATATACAATTTATTTTTTTCATTTTCTATTTTTCCTTGTAAAATAACAACCTTTTTCTGTAAGTTTACAATTTTGTTTTGTAAATTTACCAAATTTTTTGCAAATTTACAAAAAAAATGTTCACCTCGAAGATGATATTTTACAAAAAAAATTGTAAATTTACATTTTATTTTGTTAAATCAATTTACAAATTATCCCCGTAAAGTTACGGGGATAATTTGTAATTCTTGCTAGTACATATTTTACAAAACCTGCCCCGTAAAATCACGGGGATTTCATGTCATTTTACAAACTTTTTTTTTGAGTGTAGGCCCCATGTGAAAATATCGCCCCATATTCAGTTAACGCAGTTTATTGTCAACAAAAAGAAGCCTATTTCACTAAAATTTGATTTGTGGGTGTTTTTTACACTTATTAAAGGTTTGACAAAGTATAGATCAAATCAGTCCATGTTTGAACTTGGGACCCATTTTCCGGGAAACTCTGGTGTAGGGTATTATATGGTCGGTCTTGAGCGACTATAATTTTCTTACTTGTTTTTTCTATCTACATTTACAATTTGTACCCTACGTTAACCTGTAACACAGGATATAATGAGTTTGAGTTGATGTTTGTAACTACACGAAGTATAAGTCCTACACACAAAAAAAAAACTTTGTCAAATTACTAGGAAAAGTCTCGTAATCCCATTTTACCAATATTTGACAGTTTCCTTGTTTTTTAACAAATCGATTTTTTTTTTTGTAATTTTACAATTTTTGTAATTTTACAAATTTCCAAGATAATGTTACAAAAAAAAAAACTAGTAAATTTACGAGAATTCCTTGTAATTTTAATTGTAATAAGCTTATAAAATTACAAAATTATTGGTAAAAAGCTTTTAAAATTACTAGGAATTCTCGTAAAATAGGAGGTAGCAAAAAAATCTAGTAAAATTTCGAAACCTCTTTGTAAATTTTTGTCAAATAGAAGGTAGCAAACAAAAAAAAGTTACAAGTTTTTCTTGTAATTTGACAAGGTTTTTTAACATGATATTAACATGATAATGTTTTTAGGCTGGTGTCTAATTTTAAAATAAATTGCAGGACGCCACCTCAGTTTAACTTTATAAGCTAACAATTAACGAAAAAGAAAACAAGAATTACTAAGTATTTTCATTTTCTTAAAACCAAAAATTTTAATAACTTGGGTTTGTAACTTGGATAATAATTCACCTCGTGGTGAATAAAACCGTTTTTCACCAGCTGGTGAATTAAAAGTAACATAATTATTTTTCAACAAAAAATTTTTTTTTTAAATTTTTTTTTCAACAAAAATTTTTTTTTTTTTAATTTTTTTTTTTATCAAATTTTTTTTTTTTCATGGATTTTTTTTCATCAAATTTTTTTCATTAATTTTTTTCATCAAATTTTTTTTTTCATCAATTTTTTTTCCATAATTTTTTTTTTTCACCATTTTTTTTCTCATCAAACTTTTTTTTCATTAAGTTTTTTTTTTCATAAATTTTTTTTTTTCATCACTTTTTTTTTAAATTTTTTTTTCATCAATCTTTTTTTTCATCAAATTTTTTTTTCATCAATTTTTTTTTATAAAATTTTTTTTCAAGAATTTTTTTTTTATACCCTCTACTAAGTGATAGAGGGTATATATAAGTTTGTCATTCCGTTTGTAACTCATCGAAATATCGGTCTGGGACCCCATATAGAATATATATTCATGGTCCCCGATCGATTTTAAAACATTCTAGCTATGTCCGTCTGTCTGTCTGTGGAAATGGTGATCACGGCTAAAATATTACAAGGATATGACTGAAATTTAACACACAAATTTTAGTATATTCAACATAACCTAAAAATACAAAATGTTTTAATTCGGCTGCTGGTTGACATATGTGGACATAATTGAACACCAAATGGTTTTATAACAAGTACGAACATATTTGTTGACAAAAAAATCGCGTATTTTTTTTACCAATTTATTGTTTTCGCGGAATTTTTTTTTTCAAAAAATTTTTTTTTTTCAAAAGTTATTTCCTTTTAAAAAAAAGTTGTTTGCAATAATCTTTTTGAAATTGTGGAGGGTATCACTACATTTGGCAAGGCCGAATTTAACTTTTTAAATTGTTTTTATTAATTTTCTTTTTCATCAAATTTTTTTTTTTCATCAAAAAAATTTTTTTTATCAAAATTTTTTTTTATCAAATTTTTTTTTAATTAATTTTTTTTTTCATCAAATTTTTTTTTCATAAATTTTTTTTTTTGTAAATTTTTTTTTATTATATTTTTTTCATCAAATTTTTTTTATCAAATTTCTTATTATCAATTTTTTTCTCACCAAAATATTTTTTTTTTTCATAAATTTTTTTTTTACATCAAAAAATTTTTCTTTTCATCAAAAAAATTCATCAAAAACTTTTTTTCATCAACATTTTTTTTTTACCAAAAATTTTGGGTTCATTAAATAATTTTGTTTTTCGTGAAAAAAAAATCATTTTTTTTACCAAAACTACTTTTTTACCAAGACTAAGCTTGTAACATAAAAATTTTCCATTTGTTTATCAAATGAACATAAAACAAGGGACAGTGTTATATTCTTTGGTACCGAATCTTTTATACTCTTCAAAATGTAAAAACACTTTTTTGCGAAATGTACAGTTCTTTTGATATTTTAATGGGGTCCTCGACTGATATTTCAATTCGTTTTGCGTGGAATAGCAAAGTAATATAACATTATTTTTTCTAAAAAAAACTTTGCTTTGGCAAGTACACCCAAATCTTCCGCAAAACATTATCATGATTTAATGTTTTAGGCAAGAGTACAAAATTCTCAGGCACTTTTTTGAGTGTACACTCAAAATAATACATTAGTAGATTTACTAATTTTTTTTTGCTAATGCTGGTTAGCTAACTTTTAGCAAATTTTTAATTGAGATTAGCATGTTTGCAAAAATATCTTGTAAACTTCATTTAGCGCATTAGCAATTTTAAACAAAATTTGAACTAATTTTTTTTGGTAAATTAAAAATTGAGTTGACCAAATTTTGCTTCTCGGGCTTTCCATAGTATCGCCGGTCCTCTTCATATCTCGGTAACTATTGCCCACACTGATGCCATTTTACCCTTTTTTTGGAATTCTCTTTTGCTTTTGTGACCTTCTTAAAGGCAATTTCATTAAAATATTTTTTCATAAAAAAGGCTCTTCGGAAATGCGCATTTTTTAAGAAAAATTATTTAAAAAAAATTGCCTCTAAGAATGTCAAAAAAGCAAAAGAGAATTCCAAAAAAAGGGTAAAATGGCATCAGTGATTGCCCACACAACAAAAAGTCCAAAAACATTTTTGTAGCTCTCAACACGTAGAACAAATAATCAAAAGCTCTCCGAGTAATATTTTTGAAGTTATTGAGTTTTGTAATTGTATAAAAAGGAACTGAGTATTAATTAAAACAAAACCTTTTTATTTTGTACGAGTGGTTGTAAATCACTCCCTGAATACCTTTATGATACTCGGTTGAGTATTTCTGGAATACTGAATACTGATTTATTAAATATAAAAATTTAACATATTTACAAAATATAAAATCTTAAAACTAAACTAGAACTATCATAATGACTGCCTGTTGTAAGCAGGTAGTCTATGTACATACAATAAGCAAACTATTTGCTTAGAATACGGAGTTTTCTAATTGTACGAAAATCCATACTCATTAAAATGGATTTTTGGGATTTTAACGATCCCTTTTACTAGAAACTAAAGATACAATAATGTTTTTATTTAAACATATCGTACCAATAAAAATATGAGATAATACCCATGTTCATTCTTGAACAGTAATTCTCAAAACCCCGGTGGTCCCCTAAAATCACGTATCTCAAAAACTAAGCAAGGTAGAGCGAAACGGACACAAATTTTGGATCAAAACTATGCAATTTTTAAGGAACCCAACTAGGGGTAGGCCCATCGGGGTCTGGACCTATCGGGTCCGAACCCAATGGGGTCCTCAAATGTGTATGAACTAAGTTGATATAAAAAAAAAATCAGGTAACTAATTTTTGGCAAAACGTTTTTGCTAACTTTACCAAAAAAATTGTGGGTTCAAAATCAGCAAATTTTCTTGTAGGCTTACAAGCCTTTTTTGCTAACTTTACAGTTTTTTTTTTGAGTGTATGTAGAGCTAGGCTATTCCATATTTTTCTTTGTATGACTCTCTTTTACAAATTTCGCTAAGTTTTCGAGACATTACCATTTTGAATTTTTAACTTAATTCTAAGAATTACACTTCCTCAATTTTAAAAACAGAAATACGATGAAGTTTTTTGTAGTAAATTTGAAAATCAGGATTTCAACAGATAGACGGACATTGCTAGATCGATTTTTGATCGATCAAGGATCATGATTAGATTTAGTTTATGGGGATTCTAGACCAATATGTCGATGTGTCACTAGAGTGATGGGTATAAAAATTATGAAATAAATAAATTAATTTATACAGCTAAATATTTTATATTGCAGGGTATTTATAAAATCGACCAAGCTGAATTTAACGTTGTTACTTGTATTTTATTGGATTGGCATAAGAAAATTTAGTCTTGCGTTAAATTAGAGGCTGCTTTAAAACACATTCAAAGTCATACATTATAAAAAAGGATAAGATGTCTAAGGACCTTTTATTGTTGTTATTGCTATTGTTTTTGTTTTGGTTTTTAAGGAAGAGCAAAAATAAAGAGAAATCTGCTTTAATGTTGTGAATACAAAAAAAAATAGCAAATAAATATTTGACAGGTTTTTGTGTATAAGTATTTTTGTAACAAATATTCTAGGCGGATATGATAGACAAAGACACAAATTTCTAAAAAAGGATTTAACTTAATTTTAAATTAATTGAAATTTATAATAAAGAAAAATCTTTAACATTTTTTTTTTTGCAAAACTGTTGCTCATTGTCCATTGTTGTGGATTAAAAAATGTTTCTAGACGTTGTTGATATTTTTCTATGATTTTTTTTTTTTTTTGTTCGCTTTTGGTTTTAATTTTTATAAGGGCACATTGTTGTTAAGCTAATTAAACCTCGCCTTAATTTTAAGTTCAATTTCCATAATAAAGACGCGACAAAAGTACATTTGAACACGCCATCATTTGTTACTTTGCCACTTTGCCACTTTGCCACTTCACTTGCAAATAACTAGCCCCAAAAACTCTAAATGACTACAAACAACACTACTCCATGATAAACCATAATTTATTTGGTTGATACTGCTTGCCAAATGCACTTAATTTGTTTACTTGATTTTTAATTATATTACATATAATCATTAAATTTTACTGCATATGATTGTCTGCCACTTTTGGAAGTCTTTTTTTTATAATTTTCACTTATTCTTACAATTAGTGTTAGAAGGTGTTTAGAGGTTAATCATTCCGTTTGTAACATATAGAAATATTGGACTTGGATTCTATATAGTATTGAGAGATTATATTCAAAACCCTATTATGTCTAATTTTTACGAAAATTAGATTTTAATAGTATGCTTTTTAGTAAACCAGCCCATCATTATGATTAGAGAAGGGCGCGTGAGTGATTTTTGACTCACACTCCCTCACGCTCACGACAGGAATTTTTGAATCACGCACACTCACTCACGAGAATATTTTTTCTACTCAAACTCACTCACACTTTGGCGCCCTATGCTCCAGTGGGAGTTAGAGGAATATATATATAAACTCACTCACAATCACGTGAGTAAATTTAAAACAACTCACACTCACGCGCACTCACGCAAGCTTCATTCACACTCACGTTGACTCACACTCACGAAACTCTTATTTATACAAAAAAAAAATTTCAAAAACTAATTTCAAAAATTTTTCAAAATTTTCAGCAAAATTTAAAGTTTAGCGAAATTTTACATATGTTTTTTTGCTTTTTTTGGGGCGAAATCTTAAGTTAAGCCAAATTTTACAATTTTTTTGTTGCTTTTTTTGTTACAAAAGGAAATATAAAGAGAAAATAAATCACGCAAACTCACGCAAAAAAATCGACTCACGCACACTCACGCAAAAATCTTACTCAAGCACACTCACCCACGCAATTTGTTTCGCCACTCACACTCACTCAAAATCACGTGAGTAAAATTGAAATCAGTCACACTCACGCGTGATTCACGCTCTAATCTGCTCATGTGCCCATCTCTAATTATGATAATGATTTCAGAGTAAAGCGTTTCTTGCAATTTTATTGGCATTTTTGCTCTTTCTCGTACAACTAATATTTTTAAATGCAAAACACTCTATCTCATCTAATCGAATAACCAGCTTTTGTAATATGTTTTCTTTGTAATTTCTGCGTAGCAAAATTTAAAAAAAAAATGTAGCAAAATTTTTAAAAATTTTTTTTGTCATTTTCGAAGCATTGTCAATGCAAAACCCTCTATCTCATCATGCTTCATGTATATTATACACATTAAGCATTTTTGAACATCAAAACTATCTATCTCGGATTAAGTCGCCAATAACACAAAACTAAAAAAATCCTGTTTAATCAATTTAAATTTTGAATTTTTAAAAACATTTTAAAAAGATTTTGAAATACAATTTCTTAAAATTTTATTTAAAATACAAATTTTTAAATTTTTATTTAAAATACAAATTTTCAAAATTTTATTTAAAATTAAAATTTCTTTAAAATTCTTAAGTTTTAAAATAAATATGTACATTAGCGTATCCCGAAATCAGGAGTTCATCTTTAGCGCACAGAAAAAAATAAAAAGAATATTTGAGTAAATTTTTAATACTATTGAGTAAAAAATTAATCAATTTTGCACCAGTAAACGATTTAATAGTATTGAGTAAATTTTTAATTAAAATTTATTAAATCTTTTAAAAAAAATTTAAGTAAATTTTTAATTGACACAATTAAAAATTTACTCAAAATGTATCTATTTATTTTTTTTTTAGTTTAAAAAAGTTTTAAATTTTTTTACAAAAAATAAACAAAAAACTTGTTTTTTCAAACTTTACCAAACATATTTATGTCTAAAAAACATAGGAAAAATTTATAAAGACGATTACAAACTTTCATATACATACACAAAAAACTATAAACTAAACGAGAATTCAAAAAACTATGAGAGTTAAAAAAAAAAAAAAAAATGAAAAAACTATTAAATTTTTATTAAATTATTTACTTAAATTGTTTTTAAAATTTTTAAGTAAATTTTTAATTGCGTCAATTAAAAAATTACTAAATTTTTGTTTTTAAATTTAAACAAGTAATTACTCAAATTTGTTTCCTCCATATTTTTTTCTGTTTACTACTTAAATATAATTTTGACTGTAAATGTTTGTGTAGACTATTCATGAATTCGACCATGCCGAATTTAACTTTTTTATTTATTCAAATTACAATTTGTTTAAAAATACAGCCAATAAACAAATTGTGTGTGATGTGCAACATTAATTCATAATTTAATTTGTTAATTGTTAAACAGTACGGGAGTTTCATACAATGTCTCATGTACATTTGAAAAAGTCTCAGATTCTAAATCATTTTTTCTACAAAAAAGTCTTAGATTCTAAAACATTTTTTCTACAGAAAAAGTCTCATATCCTGAGACATTTTTCCTATAGAAAAAGTCTCAGTTTCTGAGACATTTTTAATACAGAAAAAGTCTTAGATTCTAAAACACTTTTCCTACTGAAAAATTCTCGATTCTAAAACATTTGTCCTACAGAACAAGTCTTAGATTCTGAGACATTTTTCCTATAGAAAAAGTCTCAGATTCTATAACATTTTTCCTAGAGAAAAAGTCTCAAGATTATGAGACATTTTTTCTAGAGAAAAAGTCTCAGATTCTGAGACATTTTTTCCTATAGAAAAACTGTCAGATTCTGAGACATTTTTTGCTATAGAAAAACTCTCAGATTCTGAGACATTTTTCCTATAGAACAAGTCTTTGATTCTGAGATATTTTTCCTACAGAAAAAGTCTCAGATTCTGAGACATTTTCCTACACAGAAAGAATTGAAAACGAAAGTCAATCAACAAAAACGCGGATTCAATTAATTTTTTAATTGAAACTCCTCCGATAAAAAAAATTGTTATATCAATCATCAAATTGTAGGTGATTAATTGATTTTTATTTCAATTAATCGTTTTTTTGATTTTGATCAAAAATTTGATTGATTTTTTATTTAAAGTCAATTAAAATAATTATTGATTTAACAAATGAATTTCACGCTTATGGAAAAATTATAAAGAAATTCATATTTTTTGCTTTCCAATATGTTGCCGACATTAAAAAAAAAGTAAAACCGTAGTAAAAAGTATATTTTTGAATTAGTGTATTCAAATAAATTGAAGCGAAAAAACTCTGGTATGTTGAAAATTTGTAATTTGCTAGTTAAAGAAAATAACAAAAATGTTGATCAAAACAATAATTGACTCATTTAAATTTTGTTGATCAATAGATTTAATTTAAATTTTTTAGCCAATAATTTTTTGTGTTTATAGAAAAAGTCTAAGATTCTAGAAATTTTTCGTATAGAAAAAGTCTCAGGCTCTGAGACATTTTTCCTATAGAAAAGTCTCAGATTCTGAGACGTTTGCCCTAAAGAAAAAATCTCAGATTCTAAGAAATTTTTCCTAAGAAAAATTTTCACATATCGCATGAAGAAAATTTTCTTATTTTTCCTATAAAAAATATGTTTTTAGTTTTCCTATAAAAACATTTTCTTATTTTTCTATAGAAAAATTTTAAAATTTTTCCTATTAAAAAACTTTAAGATTTTTTATTTAGAAAAATTTTAAGATTTTTCCTATTGAAAAATTTTACGATTTTTTCTTTAGAAAAATTTAAAAATTTTTCCTTTATTTCCTATAAAATTTTGAGATTCTTTGACATTTTTACTAAAAAAATCTCAAATTATTTTCTTTTTCCCCCTTTTCTTGTGGTTTATTTTATAGAAAAAGTGTCAGATCAAAATTTGCCCTAAAAAAAAGTTCCGTTTTTCCTATAGACAAATTCTCAGTTCTTTTTCTATAGAAAAACTCTCTGATTTTACCTATAGATTTAAAAGGACTACTGGACTTTTTGATATAGAAAATTTCTAAGTTTGTAAATCATTTGTCCTATAGAAAAATTTTGAGATTTTTGCACATTTTTCCGAGAAAAAAAAAATTGAGATTATTTCATGTTTCCCCATTTCCTTCTCAGATTTCTTCTATGGAGAAAATCTAATATTTTTTCTATAAAAAAATTCTCAGATTATTTATATAGAAAAATTCTTAGATTTTTTTTGATAAAAAAATTCTAAGATTTTTATGTAAAAAAAATTTAATATTTTTTCCTACAGAAAATTTTTATAGATTTTTCCTAAAGAAAATATAAAATATTTTGTGAGGATGTTTTTCTATATTTTTTTTATATTTTTCTTAAGGAAAAATATGAGAATTAAAGAATTAAATATTTCAAGATTTTTTTTTTATTAAAAATATTCTAAGTTTCTGAGACATTTTTCATATAGAAAATTGTTGAGATTCAGTTGAAAAAAAATTGCACTTCATAATAAGATAAGAGCTTTTCAGTTCACGGAAAAAACTTTTTTTTTTTTTAAATCCCTGATGATGGTCAACGATGATTGACCGAAATATCGGAAAATAAACTAAAATTACATAGCCCCACAAAAATATTGAATGTTTCAGACTCAGAAACCAGATCCACCAATTTTTATGCATTTTGACCATCTGAATTCTATTCCGCTATCAGAATTGAATTCTATCGGAGAGTTTTCCTGTAATTTACAAGGAAAGTCCGCAAAGTATACCTACATAATTTGTAAATTTGACCATGTTAAAAAATTTTTAAATTTTATTTCTGTATGTAAAGTTCAAGTCTAATTTATTACGAAGAAAATGCGGGTTTTTTTTAATAGTATCAGTCAAAAATTGTGGAAACATGCATTTGCGTCTTTCATTCAAATGCATATTTTTTCCTGTTAGTCATAGAACAGCATAAACCAAATATCTTTGCGAAGCAAAGAATTTGCTTCAAAATGGCATCGATTCGTTAGTGCATGTTTTTGCATATTTTGCTATAAATGCATATTTTTGGGGCATATTTTGCTATTAATGCATATTTTCTATTAAATTTTAGCATATTTTAGTGCATATTTTTCCAAAAATGCATATTTTTTCAAGAGTGCATATTTTTCCAAAAATGCATATTTTTCCAAAAATTCATATTTTTCCAAAAATGCATATTTTTGCATATTTTGCTAGTATTTCGCTTTAAATGCATATTTTTGGGTCATATTTTGTATAAATTTTAGTTTTAGCTTTTTTTTTAATTTTTTACGATTTTTTTTTTTCATTTCATTGCCTGTTGGGAAGGCTTCACAATTTTTTTTTCGAGCTCAAATACTTGTCTGACCGAAATGATTTTTATTCGTTAATAAGCTAACAAAGTATAAAATTAATAAAAAATATTTTTTTTTAAAATTTTTTTTTTCGAAAATTTAAAAATGCACAATTTTTATAATTTTTAGTGCATATTTTTGTAGTTTTAAGTGCATGTGTCAAGATTTTTAGTGCATATTGTAAGCGCTTAAAACATAGTTTTTTAGTGCATAAAGATCCTCTCCCTGGTTATAAACTATGAGCATAGGTGAAATTATTTTAAAAGTAGTATCTCCCACTTGAACTTTCTCATAATTTTTATATTATTCTATTGACCTTCCTAAATTAATAAATATAATTAAGTCAATGTTTAAAAATAAAATCCAACATAATTAAGCATAAAATTAGAAAATTATATTGATCTTTGCTACAAAAACAACAAAAAAAAAAAAGAAGTGGTGAAAAGAGTTCAAAGAAATCGAACACAAATAAAATAAATTGTAAAAGAAGGAAGTATTTTAGCAACTGCCAATTTTGATTTTTTTTTTTCAAATCATTAAAAAAAAAACGTATTTCTTTTAAAGTAAAAACTGCGTCACGTCTTCAAAATTTGCAAATAAAATATAAAAAATAATTTAACATTCGATTTTCTTACACATTGAAAACGAACATTGACTCATGATGGCTTGAAATCTAATAGCAGAATCTACTTTTTTTTTGTATTTAAACCGTCGCGTATTTAAAAAAAAAATAAAGAAAGAAAGACCGCTGCGTATGGGTTGTTGCGTTTGAAATAGGTAATAAAAAAAACTGCGAAACTCAATTAATCAACACACTAGGGGTTTTTTATCATTCATTCAACTACGTTTTTAGCAACAAAAAAAAAATGGCAAAAAAAACTTTGCAAAAATTATAACTTTTGACAGCTTAAAATAGGTCAAATAAAATCAAATCAGCATCTATGTTAAATTTTCAATACGGTCATTTACTTTATTTTAAACAGATTTTAAAAGGATATATTCTTTTTAACATAATAATAATGTTTTTAGTCTAGTAATTAACTTTAAAATTGAAGCAGGGACAGGACCTTTATGCACTAAAAACCTATGTGTTAAACGCCTAAAATATGCACTAAAAATAAAAATAAGCACTTAAAATTAAAAAAAAAATCATTTTTGAAAAAAAAAATTGTTTTTTTTTTTTTAAGAATTTTTTATTTTGTTAGCTTGGTAACGAAAAAATCATTGTGGTCAACATATTTTTGACCTCAAAAAAAAATTGTGAGGCGTGCCCAACAGAAAAATTGATGATGTTTACAAAAAAGTATAAAAAAAGGTTTACAAAATAAGCTAAAACTAAAGTGTTATGCAAAATATGACCCACAAATATGCATTTATAGCAGAATACTAGCAAAATATGCATAAAATATACAAAAATATGCACTAACGAATTGTCGCCATTTTCAAGCAAATTCTGTGATTTGCTTGAAAATGGCATCAATTCGTTTAGTGCATATTTTTGAATATTTTACCTAAAATGCATATTTTTGCATATTTTGTTAGGTAAAATATTTAAAAATATGTACTAACGAATTGATGCCATTTTCAAACAAATTCTGTGATTTGCTTGAAAATGGCATCAATTCGTTAGTGCATATTTTTGAATATTTTACCTAAAATGCATATTTTTGCATATTTTATTATAAATGCATATTTTGTTATAAATGCATATTTTTAGATCATATTTTGCATAAAATTTTAGTTTTAGCCTATTTTTTTCAATTTTCATGAACTTTTTTTTAACTATCTTTAATTTGCTGCCCACACTCAGAGAAAAAGCTTCTTCATATTGATGAAAAGTTACATCAATATGATGAAATGTTACATCATTTTCGTCCAATGTAATTTGTCATCAATATGATGAAACGGTGTCATCAGTAACATTTTTTTATTTGAAAAATAAGAAAAAAAATAAAAAAATAATTTTTTTTTGTTATTTGCTTTTATTTAATACATATTTTTTTTTTACTTACAATTGTTTGTTATTTTCTAATTTTTAAAAACCTACACCTTTTTTCGTATCCACCAAGATTCGAGCACCGGACCTCTGGTTCGTTGGGCTTAGCCTCTAGCCACTTGTCTACAGAATATCAATAAATAATAACACTAAAAAGCCGTTTTGTTTGTTGTGTGCTAAATATAACGCTAAAATTTGTATGTAACTATGCTCTGCTCTGTGAGAGGGAAAGAGAGGGAGATTTTACAATAATAAAATGTGTGTGTCTACAAACCCCCATAAGCAAATGTTTTAAAACATATATGAAGGTTTCTATTTCAAACGTACCACGAAAAAAAAAATGTTGTTGGATCAAAGTCAAACTTTGAGAGCGTATTGCCCTATATGATAGTAACAAATCGTGGAACAAAAGTTTTCGTTTTTCGGAAAAATGGGCGAGATAGGCGTGGTCAAACATGGTAAAATTAAGCAATTTTTGCATGAAGTCGCTTTATCCCAGCAAAACTTAGATTACCAAATAAGGTATAAAATAAGGTATAGGATCTCTTATTTTATACATTGCAGCATTGATGATTTTAACAGGCGATGAGACTCAAAGTAATGCATCCACATTATCACAAAGAATACCAGTAAGGTATAAAATAAGTCATAAATTTATAACGAAGAATACGAGTAAGGTGTAAAATATATGATATTTTATAGGTTACGAGAAATGAAATAATATAGCATACCAGAAGATAATATATAAGGTGTTACGAGTAATGAAAAAGTAATTTTGTATTAAATTTACTCACGTGCTTGTGAGTGTAAGTAGATAAAATATGCTCGTGAGTGTGTGTCGTTAGAAATTTCCTGTCGTGAGCCCATCTCTAGTTTAAACTTAAGCATTTTTTTTTTATAAAATAATTATTTTTTATGTTATTGTAATGCATTATGCATCCAATTATAAATAATGCATTATTTCAAACTTTCAAATAATACATAATGTAACCAAATATAAGTCATCCATGATTTAATGTTTAGAAATAATAAATATGAAATACATTTTTTTCAATTATCATGCATTACGTAGCAAATTATTAGTAATGCATTATTTTTCACTTTAAAATAATACGTTGTGGAACAAATGTTTGGTAAGACATCCTAAAATAATGCTACAAATAAGGTATATACATTACCTGGTAATGTGTTATATAATCACTACCCATTACCAAAGTTTTGCTGGGATATGCACTAAAAATAAAAATAAGCACTTAAAATTAAAAAAAAAATCATTTTTGAAAAAAAAAATGTTTTTTTTTTTTTTAAGAATTTTTTTTTTGTTAGCTTGGTAACGAAAAAATCATTGTGGTCAACATATTTTTGACCTCAAAAAAAAATTGTGAGGCGTGCCCAACAGAAAAATTTATGATGTTTACAAAAAAGTATAAAAAAAGGTTTACAAAATAAGCTAAAACTAAAGTGTTATGCAAAATATGACCCACAAATATGCATTTATAGCAGAATACTAGCAAAATATGCATAAAATATACAAAAATATGCACTAACGAATTGACGCCATTTTCAAGCAAATTCTGTAAATGGCATCAATTCGTTTAGTGCATATTTTTGAATATTTTACCTAAAATGCATATTTTTGCATATTTTGTTAGGTAAAATATTTAAAAATATGCACTAACGAATTGATGCCATTTTCAAACAAATTCTGTGATTTGCTTGAAAATGGCATCAATTCGTTAGTGCATATTTTTGAATATTTTACCTAAAATGCATATTTTTGCATATTTTATTATAAATGCATATTTTGTTATAAATGCATATTTTTAGATCATATTTTGCATAAAATTTTAGTTTTAGCCTATTTTTTTCAATTTTCGTGAACTTTTTTTTAACTATCTTTAATTTGCTGCCCACACTCAGAGAAAAAGCTTCTTCATATTGATGAAAAGTTACATCAATATGATGAAATGTTACATCATTTTCGTCCAATGTAATTTGTCATCAATATGATGAAACGGTGTCATCAGTAACATTTTTTTATTTGAAAAATAAGAAAAAAATCAATTTTTTTTTGTTATTTTCTTTTATTTAATACATATTTTTTTTTTGCTTACAATTGTTTGTTATTTTCTAATTTTTAAAAACCTACACATTTTTTTTCGTTTCCACCAAGATTCGAGCACCAGACCTCTGGTTCGTTGGGCTTAGCCTCTAGCCACTTGTCTACAGACCAGGGATGTTAAAGTTGGTACAATTGTACTTTTTTTGGTACATTTTAACCTTCAAAAGTACCGTGGTACTACCGCGACTCATTTGGTACAATTTTAAAATGTCCAATTTCTTTCTTTATAACTCATCGAAATATCGACGCCAGCTTTTTTTCTCTACTCAAAAAATGCACTCAAGGGTACTAATGCTAGACTGATTTACACCATAAATGAGACTCTTTTTTAGTTTTTACCCCTTGTTTTAAAACAGTTTAAAGTACCCAGTCAGAAAAATACAATCGCAAAAGCGCTGTGAAAGCGTTGTAAACGGTTCTACAAGCGTTCCATTTACCATCTTGAAAGCGCTTTCAGATGATCCGAATGATAACATCGATCTACGCTAGGTTTAAAGCGTTTTAAAAGCGTTTTAAAAAAGTGCTTTCAGAACGTTTTGTTAAAAGTCATGAAAGCGCTTTAAAACCCAAAAGTAAAGCACTTATAAGGAGCTTAAATACAAAAATTAAAGATATTTTCCAGCGATTGTTAACTCTTGGAACAATCCTATTGCTGAAATTCAACGAAAATTGCATGTTTTTCATACCGTTAACTCTCCAAATAAAGCTCCATTGGTATATCCTCTCTTTAAAAACAAAAAGTATTCTCTTGGCAAAGTAATGGAATCCACTGAAACAAAAGTTGTGTTTTCATTTATTAATATTCATGGTTTCAAAATTACTGCATCCCATCCTGATAACGCAATTCTACTTAGTAATGGAAATATTATGATAGTAAACCAAATTTTTAGTACAAATCGATCTAAACACACATGTGATAATATATATTTAAAAGGCAACATCTTTAATGAAATAAACGATTATTTTGTCTATCCAATTCCATCAAAAGAAATAGGACTTTATAACGTTAAAAATTTACGTGAAGATGTTATTGAAGTCAGTGTGCATATTGTAGAAGTTAAATGCATTATTTGTAAATTTTATAACGAAACTATTGCTATAACTCTTTTGCATAAATGATAATAATAAAACTTAAAATAGATTTACAAATTAAAAAATGTTTTATGTTTTCAAAATTTTGCGTTTTCAATGTGGTGGTAGGGAAAAATTATTTAATTTGATTTAACAAAATGTTTTTATAACAATTTGTTTAAAATTGAGTATAATCTAAAAAAATACTATACTTGTATGTACTACGAAAAAAAAATTAAAAACGTTTGCAAAAACTGCTTTAAAACCATTTAATTTTGAAACGAACATGTATTTTGTTAATAAAGTGCTTCCAAAACGCTTTTCGAAAACGCTCTCAAGGCGTTCGAATAAAGCGTTTTGATAATGCTTTTTTTTTGTTACAGTGCTTTCAGAACGCTTTTCGAAAACGCTCGCAAAGCGTTCGAAAATAACGTTTTGAGAACGTTCTTTTTTTGTTACAGTGCTTTCAGAACGCTTTTTTTTTATAACCGTCGCACTGTGGCGCCTTTTCCCTAAAAGCGTTGCAAAAATCCAAAAATTGACAGAAGAATTTGATAAAATGAATGATTACATCTGATTGAAAACTCCTCACTGATTATGAATCCAAAAACATTTTTGAATCGGATGAAAATTATGAATTATAGAGCCACCCAAAGTTGGCAATTTTTCAGTCTGCTCAAAAAATTTAAAATTTAAAAAAAATATATCATCTTTTAAATTGAATTTCAGGCAAACTATGCAACCGATTATTAGTTTTTTGGTGTCGTTTGAAAGGTATATTAATTCAAATGAAACGATATAAAAAACGGGTTATTTGGTCGAATACTTTGTTTTTAGGAGCAGTTTTGCAAACACACAATATTTCGATCTTTTTTTATATTTGATAGAATAGAACTAAAAAAGTGACGGTTTGTGACGGGATCTATTAAACAGAGGATGTTAAGTATTTAATACTCTAACTTATTCAATAAAAATTGGGTGCCCGTACTTGCCCGTGCACATGAAAAAACAAAGAAACTGTAACAACTTTTACTACGAAAAGGAGATATTTTTAAAATATCCTAATAGATTTTGGGCAGTTTTGAGATCCACTGGAATTTTTTACCAAGCTTAGTAGATATATTGTTTTTTAATTTATTATTTTGCTTTTTGGCTTTTTTTATTTGCTTATAACGCCCCCTAGCGGAATTTTTTTTTCTATATGTAACCACTTTGACGAGCTGTAACTCCTGAACGAATTAAGATATTTTAAAAGTTAAAATTTTGTATTTTTGATAAAACAAAGTTAAACATAAAAATTGCGAAAAACTTATGTTTCATCTCGGAATTTTTAAGAATTTTTTTAATAGACAAAGGCTTGTGTACAAAGGAAGAAACAAACGTTATCTAACAAGATTTTTAATAAGTTTTTAATTAAAAAAGTCTTAAATTTTTTTAACCCTAGTGAAGATCTGTTAAAATTGAACCTACAGCTAATTACAAAAAAATAAAATTAGTGTTGAATTCTCATTGAGTTTATAGTTCTTTTTTATGTATTTGAAAGTTTCTAATCAGCTTTTTAAAATTTGCCTATGTTAAGACATAAATATAATTGGTTAGTTTAACAGTTGAAACTTTTTTTAAATATATAAGTTTTAAGTAAACTTTTACTTGACACAATTAAAAAATTTCCTTAAAAAAAAAACAAAAAAAAAATTCAAGTAAAATTTTAGTTTTATAAATTGAAAATTTACTCAAATTTGTTGGTAAACATTTATTAAATTTTAAATATCAAATGGTTTTCTGGTGAAAAATTTAGTAATATTTTACTCAGTACCGTTAAAAATTTCCTAATTTTTTTTTCTTAGTTTTTTCTCTGTTATGTTAGAGTGGTATTTTTTCGAGATATGTATTGTGATTATTGTTGCCCTTAGTCTAATCGGCAAGTTAAAAACGCTTTACGAGAATATCAGCGTGCAGATTGACTTAATTTCACGCACAAGAAGTTACATTTTTAATGATTTTTAGATTTACAATTTACAACAAAAGAGGTCAAAAGGTGTCACTGTGCACAGTGCCGAAGCGGGCCTATTACAATGCGGATGCGCTTTTCTTGAAGCTAAAGGAGATAAAATTCAAGTGCGTTTTAAACATTAAAAATGCCTTGATAACTTAAAAACTTATGATTCTTACAATGAAAAAAAGTCAAAACTAGGCACTGTGCTGCAGTGGGCCAATGGCCATGCGGGCTACTTATTTTAAGCTGAAGGGGTTTCTTTCAAATGCTTTATTAATCTTGATAATATCTTTATTACTTTAAAATTTATAATGCTTACAACGAAAAAAGTCAAAATACGACACTGTGCACAGTGCCGCGGCTGGCCTATTACCTTGCGGCTCATATATTTTGAAGCTAGGGGAGTCTTCTTTCGAATGCTCTTTAAATTTTTAAAATATCTTCATTAGTTCAAAAGTTATGATTTTTGCAACGAAAAAAGTCAAAAGGCGCCACTGTGCGTCGTCAATTTCTGCTTGGGTAGTTTTCAAATGAAATTTTTTAAAATTTTTTTTTTCAAAATTTTTTACTTTTATTTTTAGGAGAATTCTCCGATCTTGATACATTTTTCGTGTTTTCGCACTCACAAGGGAAGTTTCTCAACCCTTATGAACCGATTTACTTGAAAATTAAAATAAATGAGACGATTTAATGATTGGGGTGTTTCGGCTTATCGGTCAAATCAGTGTTTAAAAATTTGGTTGTCCCCTTATGAAACAACGTGGACCTACGGGAAAATTTCGATAACTCCCGAACTTACAGGAATATTGTCTACAGAAAAAATACGTGTAGACTTAAATTTGATAGAGATTGTTTCGTATTCATGTGGATATGGTAGGTCTATGAAAAAAATAATTAACGAATTTTTTCAAGGTTATGCCACTGTTGGATAGGCATTAAAAAAACCTTTCTTCTCATATGAAGACATAATATAGTTTCTTAAAAAGAAATGGCCGAAAATATAAAAAGGAGTTTTTTCGGCCTTCTTTTATCCATTTTTGAACCCCTAAATCCCCGATATGGCCGATAAGCCGAGACACCACAACCACAGACTAATACAGACTCGACATAAGTGACAGGTGTCAAAAAAGTAGTTCTGAACCATATGGTTAATATTTTCAAATTATTCTACGAATTAGGTTAGAAAGAGAAAACTGATATAACGCGCCATAAGAAAAATGGATGCCAGATTGGTTTTTGTTGTTTCACTCACTCTGAAGTCGTAGAAAGTGTTGCCATGTTAGCGTAAAACGGACTAAAAACCGCTGTGTTTCTCCTAAAATCGCTTAGTTTTTCCCCATTTTTTCTTATAAAACTCTACTGTCGAGTCTGTATTTAGTCTGTGCCACAACCTTAGAATGTTCTCTTTTATATATTTTTTAAGTTTCATGCAAATCGATTTATAAGGGTTTAAATACTTCCCTTGTCAGATACATTTTTCCTGTCAAAAATGCTAGAACTTTCAGAATTTTTCCTATATATAATGTATCGGACAATGAGACATTTTCCTACAGAATAGATTTCTAGAACTTGTTCAAAAATGCCCCTGAAAAATGTTTTTTAATTTGTTTGCATTTGGGGGGTATATATGATTCAGTACAACCGTATTAGCACTCGCATTTGTTTTAGTTAAGTTTTAATTAATTAAAAAAAAAAAAAATGGTACCGTGAGGATCCAAAAAGTACAATTTTTTTTGAAAGTTGGTACAAAATTGAAAACCCCATTTAACATCCCTGCTACAGACTATCAATAAATAATAACACTAAAAAGCCGTTTTGTTTGTTGTGTGCTAAATATAACTCTAAAATTTGTATGTAACTATGCTCTGCTAAAAGCTGTGAGAGGGAAAGAGAGGGAGATTTTACAATAATAAAATGTGTGTGTCTACAAACCCCCATAAGCAAATGTTTTAAAACATATCGTGAACCTATATTCAAAATATGCCAACTCAAATTTGACCGAAATGAGTTTCCGATGGAAAATAGCTCCCCTATGCAATACCCATCTGTGGTAAAAATTTCAGAGCAAAAAAAATAATTTTTTGTCGTTTTACATCCATTTTTGTTATTTTGCTAACTCAAAGTACATATTTTTTTGGTGAAAATAAATGCCAACTCCCATTGTAAATTTCCAAAAAATTTTCAAAATTTTTTTTAAAAAAAATTAGACCACATATCTTATTGCATTTGCCTTTCTGAACACGAATCTGGTAAAGATTTTGATATCTAATGCCTAGTTTTCGAGATATTGCCATTTTGAAAATATCGGTAAATAGTGTTTGCAAAAAAAAAAATTGCTTATATATATGTAACTTTTAAACTATTTATCAGATTGAAACATTATGAGTGGGGCACATCAAGCCAATGATATAAGCTTTCAAAATAGCTAGTTTGGAGTGAGCCTTCTATAATAAAGCGTGAGTTACAGAGTGCCAAAGTTGACCACCCTGAGATTAAAAGGCTTTCGGAGCTAGTAACTTTTAAAAAAATGCAAAGATTTTTAATTTTTTTTAGTTTTTGCAATTACCGCACTAAGGAAAACAAAATCCAAAAAAAAAAAAAAATTATTTTTAGTTTCCGACAAAATATGCCAACTCTAAAAAAATATTTGTTTTTTGATATAGTAATAAATGCCATCTCAAAAAAATACGCAAACCAGTGCAAAATATGAAATTTTTGGCATAGGTAAAAATTATTTAGAATATTTAAACCATCTTATGGAAGGTACATTGTTTCTTTTTACAATAATATGCAAAATAACTAGTTTTTTAGCTCTCCTGAAAAGTAAGCTTTTTCGAGTTTGCATTTATTGAATATAGTTCGACGATATATGTATGTATTTATATAACAAAAAATGTACATATTAGCAAACGTTTAACGTTATCTAACTAACAATAAGTAGTGGTGCGAGATTTTTATCTATAGATAGCTGAACTAGCTAAGACGTCGACAATAAATACTATAACTGGGGAACCGTGGGTTCAAGTCCCAGCCAGGCATGATTTTTTTAAATTTTTTTTTATTGCTTTTTTTTTTATTTTTTTATATTTTTTTAATATATTTATTCAATAGTTTTATTTATTTTAATATTATTTTAATTATTTAAAAAAAAAAACATTTGATAGGCATATTGATGACTAGGGCAAGTACTTTCATGCATCTAAAAATCGAAAATATGCACTTAAAATTTAAAAATATGCACTTAAAATTTAAAAATATGTATTAAAAATGAAATGATTTAACTAAAAAAGAGCTTTGTTAATATAAATACGATTTTTTCAATTACTTTAATGCCCTCTACAGTATTAAAGAAACCCTTTTTTTGAGTGGACACAGCTTTTAATTAAAAAATATTTTTTTATTGACACATTTTGTAATAAAAAATTTTAATTGAACAAAATTTCTTTAAAAATTCTTTTCTTCTGGAAAAAAAGCATTTTTAATTAAAATATTTTATTTTAATTCAAATACTTCTTTAGCAATTTTTGTAAAAAAAATAATTTTTTGGGTACAAATTTTTTTTGAGCTAAGTAAATTTTTAATTGACACAATTAAAAATTTACTCAAAATTTATTTATTTTTTTTTTAAGTTTAAAAAAGTTTTAAATCTTTTTACAAAAAAAAACAAAAAACTTGTTTTTTCAAACTTACCAAACATATTTATGTCTCAAAAACATAGGAAAATTTTATAAAGACGATTACAAACTTTCATATACATACACAAAAAACTATAAACTAAACGAGAATTCAAAAAACTATGAGAGTTTAAAAAAAATTAAAAGAACTATTAAATTTTTATTAAATTATTTACTTAAATTGTTTTTAAAATTTTTAAGTAAATTTTTAATTGCGTCAATTAAAAAATTACTCATTTCTGAGACAATTTTCCTGTAAAAAATTTTTAAAATCTAAGAATTTTTCTTTACCGTTAATGAAATGCTTCATAATAGGAAAATTTTAAACTTTTTTTAAGAATCAAAAAACTTTATTTTCAGAAACAAATTTCTAAGGAAATGTCTCAGAATATTATGTCTATAAGAAAATAATATTTTTTTTTACGAGAAATAGTGGCTCGGTTTTGTTAAGATTTTTGAAATGATTTTTTGAATAAATGTTAATGAAAGTTAAAAAAAGTGCAATTTATATGAAAATATGCAAAAATATGCATTTATACCAAAATATGCAAAGATATGAAACTACAAATCGATGCCATTTTATTGCAAATTTATTGATTCGGATAGATTTTTAATTTATGTTATGTTTGGAGTGCCGAGTAAAAACATGCATTTTCATGAAAGTACTTGCCCTATTGATGACACTTTTTGATGACATGATGAAATGTGTCATCACTTGTTTTTTCAATTTCGATGATATGTTTCATCATATTGAAGAAAAGCTTCATCAATATGAAGAAATTTGTCATCAAAATTGATGACAGCAAGTGATGAAACCGTATCATCAATATGATGAAACATTTTTCTTTGAGTGTAGGACAATTACAAATATATGTATTTAACTATGAAGTCCTTATAAAAGAAAACAGGATCACGAAATGAAAAACTGTAAATGCAGTTTTACTTCATTTTATCTCCACTTTCAGACGTATTTCATCCGGTTCATGTTTAATTTTTGGTGTAATAATAGTTTTATTCGATCTTAAAAAAATTATATTTGGAGTAGGTTTATTCTAGCTCGGGGTAATTTTTCTTTACTAATTGCACCATGATATTCTCATGGAATAATTTTCTGTTTTAAATTTATTAATTTGCGAGTTAGCCGACACGTGTTTTGATCTTGTCATGTCTATTTAGCTAAATATAAGATTTTTTCAAAAATAAATTTTTGGAGAAAAAAATATTCCCTATGCTCGCCATTTTCAGTCAAAGTTCTCAATGTTTGACAGAAAAATTAATTGAAACCAGCATTTACAATGTTTTCTTTTTTGAATTTTCCTAAATATTTACTAAACACTTTATTAAAAATTAACTCTTTTACACCACTGCTTTTAACAAAGTTGCTTTTATACCGTACAAATGTATAAACATTTCTGGCAAAAATCTTTAATTCTACCAACAAAAAAGAGATTTACTGTTTGATAGGCCGCTACGCTGCGTCGCCATCGATGGTACGCGATGATGTTTTTAACAATAGAAATTGATATGTTTGAAATTTGTTTAAATTTGCGTATTGTTTTCGCGAATTTTATGCTTAAATTAACATTCATTGCGAATTTAATTTTAGTGGATGATTTTGAGATTTTTTTTTTCCCCCAATTCTGCTATGATTTTTGTTAACTTTAAGTGAAAAATTTCAATATGCCATCATCACTATCACACACTTTTTTTAAATTTGAAATAGAATAGATTTAAGATTAAAATGATAGAATTTTCATGGAGTTTTATTCAACTGTTTATTAAGGTCAAAAAACTCTTATTTTTTTGGTATTTTCAGGAAATGTGTGTGGAGATAAATATATTTTTAAACGTTAATTGAATTAAAAATTATTTTTTTTTGGATTATTTACTGTAAAAATCAAGAACAAATAAAATTTTGAAGCACGTTCAATTCCGTTCGAAAGTGGAAAAAATGGTAAAAATCGATTAGATATGATGATATGATCTATTTTGATCTGATAATATCAATTATATCTAATCAGATCTAATCAGGTACAATTACTGATCAGATCTACTTTGATCTCTGAACTGGCGATAAATCTCGGATATAATAGATTGATATAATTTGATCTTACAAGATCAGTCAGATCTAATCCATTTTTACATATTTTTTAGGAATGAAACCACTTCTATGCAATTCATTTCGTAAAAAGAAATATTTGTTTTACGTGTAAACTAGAGATGTGCGCGTGAGTGATTTCTGACTCACACTCACTCATGCTCTCGACAGGAATTTTTTAATCACGCACACTCACTCACGAGCATATTTTTTCTACTCACACTCACTCACAATCACGTGAGTAAATTTAATACAACTCACACTTAAGTGCACTCACGCAAGATTCACTCACACTCACGTTGACTCACACTCACGAAACACTCATTTATACAAAAACAAATTTCAAAAACTAAAATTTCAAAAATCATTCAAATTTTCAGCAAAATTTAAAGTCCAGCGAAATTTTGCATTTTTTTTTTTTTTTTGCTTTTTTAGGAACGAAATAAGAAATTAAGGCCTCTGTTCTGGCTTTCACTACTTTTCAATTCACATGAAAATTTCGGAATCAAATGAAATCAAGTTTAGTGTTTTATCGATCACGTTTTCATTCGAAGTTGAAATCGAATAATTAAAATTAAAAAAATTATAAGAAAAAAAGAGCATTCGTTTTACTTTCACCAAATTTTATTTATGTGAAACAAAACGAAAAAAACTTTCGGATGTGAAATCTAGAACACAAAAAAAATTCGGAAATTTTCTTTGGAACAGCGGCCTAAGCCATATTTTACAATTTTTTGTTGCTTTTTTTGGTACAAAAGGAAATATGAAGAGAAAATAAATCACACAAACTCACTCAAAAAAATCGACTCACTCACTCACACTCACTCACGAAAAAATGTTACTCACGCACACTCACTCACGCAATTTTTTTCTCCACTCACACTCCCTCACAATCACGTGAGTAAAATTGAAATCCGTCACACTCACGCGTGATCACGCGTGAATCACGTTAATCACGCTCTAATCTGCTCATGTGCCCATCTCTAGTGTAAACCACTTATTCCAAATCCGAACGGAATTGAGTCTGTGACATGCCCGTTTATTCAGGCAAAAATAAAACAAAATTTATTTCTGATAGCAAAAAAAATGTAAATCTACTAATGTATTATTTTGAGTGTAGATTAACTTTATGTGAAATCCCCAAGTCACGCCTCGCCAAAAAAAAAAAAAAAAAAAAAAACTTTAACTCTTTAAACTTTCTATAATTATTTTGCCAGCATTAAATTCTTATTTATATTTTTATACCCTCCCACCACAGTATTGGGGTATACTCACTTTGTCATTCCGTGTGTAACGCATCGAAATATCGGTCTAGGATCCCATAAAGTGTATATATTATTGATCAGTGATCGATTCTAAGACATTCTAGCTACATATGTCCGTCCGTCAGTCTGTCCGTCCGTCTGTCTGTCTGTCTGTCTGTCTGTCCGTCTGTAGTTAACACGATGCAGTCCAAAATAAAAGAGCTAGACTCCCGACATTTGGCACGAATATGTCTTATGTTCCTAGGCAGGTTAACTTTGTAAATGAGCAAAATCGGATCAGGGGGAAAAAAGAAGAACTAAACCAACCTCTTAAAAATACCATTTTTTTACATGATTTTTTGTGTTTTTGTTTAACAACTGCAACATTTTTATGCTGCAAGAAGTTCAAAGTCCTGTATTTGGACCCAAAGAATTAGAAAATGTAGTTTTTTTCGGTGCGACCCCTTTTATGGGCGTGGAATAAAAAAATTAAATAGCGTAAAACTTGTATTTCTTTAGAGCAAGAAGCATTAGAATGAGTTTTTAAACACATATTCGACAGGAAATTGGCCCCCCAATCACCACTACCGACCCCCCCCCCCACAAAAAAAAGAGTAAACGCCCCTGAATTTTTTTTATTTTTTTGCATGTTGGAGGGTATAAAAGATTCGGCACAGCCGAATTTAACACTCTTACTTGTTTTGATTTAATTTGTGTGTAGGGGGGAAAGTTTAATAAATTTTATTTAATTATGACAGACCTCACACTAATAAAGATCAACGCATTTTTGATTTTGTTGCCTGCTGTGTGCTAAAACTAAAATTTTTACAAAAAGCACAAATTTGAATTCAAAACAATTTTTTAAGGTATATCAAAAGTAATTAGTACATAACCTTAAAAATGATGAAATTGTAACGATGTATATCCGTCCTTCAGCTAGTCCTTCTGTGATTCTTTTAATGGAAAACACGATACAGTCCAAACGAGTGAATCCGTTTATTTTATTCACTTTAATTTAAATTTTGCAATATATCGACTAAAAATAAAATTGCTGACAACTTTTTCACATGTCCCTAAGGACAAGTCAACAGTTGGTCAGCAGTGCCCACCAGTATCGGTGGTCACCAACAATGCTTTAAGACAACCGCACAGAAAAAATTAAAAAAAATATTTGAGTAAATTTTTAATACTATTGAGTAAAAAATTACTCAATTTTGCACCAGTAAACGATTTAATAGTATTGAGTAAATTTTTAATAAAAAATTATTAAATGCTTAAAAAAAATTTGAGTAAATTTTTAATTGACACAATTAAAAATTTACTCAAAATTTATCTATTTATTTTTTTTTTAAGTTTAAAAGAGTTTTAAAAGTTTTTACAAAAAAAAAAAAAAACTTGTTTTTTCAAACTTTATTTATGTTTCAAAAACATAGGAAAATTTTATAAAGACGATTACAAACTTTCATATACATACACAAAAAACTATAAACTAAACGAGAATTCAAAAAACTATGAGGGTTAAAAAAAAATAAAAAAAATATTAAATTTTTATTAAATTATTTACTTAAATTGTTTTTAAAATTTTTAAGTAAATTTTTAATTGCGTCAATTAAAAAATTACTCAATTTTTGTTTTTAAATTTAAACAAGTTATTACTCAAATTTGTTTCCTCCATATTTTTTTCTGTGCGCTGAGAAACTGCTGACTTTTGGGAACATTTGGAAAAATTGTATGAAGATGTCAACAGTTTTATAATGGGAGAATATGCAGCAGTAATTTTGTTTCGCCAAATTTGAAAAAATAAAATATTTTTTTTTGCAAAAATGCATTCTTTAAAATATTTTATCCCAGTTGGCAAAATAAAATCACACCTGACATACTGCTGACTCTCCCTTTGTGAAATCGCTGACATCTTCATACAATTTTTCAAAATGTCATCAATGACATGTCAGCAGTTGGTCAGCAGTGTCCACCAGTATCAATGGCCACTAACAATTCGTTTAAACAACCGCTGACCAACTGCTGACATGTCATTGATGACATTTTGAAAAATTGTATGAAGATGTCAGCAATTTTATAAAGGGAGAGTCAGCAGTATGTCAGGTGTGATTTTTTTTGCCGACTGGGATATTGTTTATTATTTAATTTCTTTTGAAAATGAACCAAAATAAGTATGTTTGTATGTATATTTATAATTTCTAGGAAAACCGTTTTTGTTTATGTTTTTTTTTTTCTTAAAAACAAAATAAGTGTATAAGTAATACACAGAATGTTGTTTTGGAATATTGTTTTTTGTTTTCATGGTTTTCTGGAAAATTTGCATAAATTTATTTTTGCGTGATATGTACGTATAAATTATCAATGCAGTATAAACATTTTCATTTTCGTTTATTTTAGCTTTTTTAACTTTTTTTTTGTCTGACAAAATTCAATCCAAATTATACAAAAAAAAATAAAAATAAGTGAACAAATAAAATTTGATTTGGCGGAATTTCACGAAAATTTTATTGAGTTAAATATAAACTTTTCGGATCCATTTCAACTACAAACAAGTAAAAAAGTTAAATTCGGCCTTGCCTAATGCATTGATACCCTCCACAATTTCAAATAGATTATTGCAAAAAACTTTATTTAAAACGAAATTACTTTAAAAAAAAAAAAAATTTTTTTGAAAAAAAAAATTCCGCGAAAAAAATCCGGTATTTTTTTTTTTGTCAAGAAATATGTTCGGACTTGTTTAAATACCATTCGGTGTTCAATTGTGTTCACATGTGTCAATCAGCAATGTCAATTATACAGAAAAAAATAAAAATAAGTGAACAAATAAAATTTGATTTGGCGGAATTTCACGAAAATTTTATTAAGTCATTTTGACACTAAATATAAACTTTTCGGATCCAAGTAAAAAAGTTAAATTCGGAAATCGAAAATGTGGAAAAGGTTGAAAAAATCGAAAGCAAAAGAGTCGACTTTCGATTTATAGAACCCTATCACTAAGTTGTTTACAATAATCAAAAATATTGGTAAATATTGCACTTAACACTTTCTAACTCATGAATTTGGCATTTTTGCTTCACATACAAAATACATGGAAATACCAATAGCTTCAGTTGTTATTAAACTCGGCTCTCATTTGAAATTTTTTGAAAAAAGTCGAAAAAAAAAGTCAAAAAAAGTCGAAAAAGTCGAAAGCAAAAGTCGACTTTTCGACTTTTTAAGAACAAAAAAGTCGATTTCGACTTTTCGACTTTTTCATACAAAAAGTCGATTAATCGACTTTTAGACTATAGAACCCTAGTTTAAATACCATTCGGTGTTCAATTATGTTCACATATGTCAATCAGCAGCCGAATTAAAGCATTTTGTATTTTTAGGTTATGTTGAATATAACAAAATTTTTGAGGTGTCCTTAAATTTTCGTTCATAACTTTTGAACCGCTGAACCGATATAGCTCAAATGCAATACCAAACTGCTCGGGAGAATTTTCAGTCAACTCCGTGTAATATTTTGTCCGTGATCACCATTTCCACAGACAGACGGACATCGCTAGAATGTCTTAAAATCGATCACTGATCAATTATATACGCAGAAAAAAATATGGAGGAAACAAATTTGAGTAATCACTTGTTTAAATTTCAAAACAAAAATTGAGTAATTTTTTAATTGACGCAATTAAAAATTTACTTAAAAATTTTAAAAACAATTTAAGTAAATTATTTAATAAAAATTTAAAAGTTTTTTTAATTTTTTTTTAAACTCTCATAGTTTTTTGAATTCTCGTTTAGTTTATAGTTTTTTGTGTATGTATATGAAAGTTTATAATCGTCTTTATAAAATTTTCCTATGTTTTTGAGACATAAATATTTGGTAAAGTTTGAAAAAAACAAGTTTTTTTGTTTTTTTTTTTTTTAAATTTAAAACTTTTTTAAACTTTTAAAAAAAATAAATAGAAAAATTTTGAGTAAATTTTTAATTGTGTCAATTAAAAATTTACTCAATTTTTTTTTTCAAAAATTTAATAAATTTTTATTAAAAGTTTACTCAATACTAGTAAATCGTTTACTGGTGCAAAGTTGAGTAATTTTTTACTCAATAGTATTAAAAATTTAATCAAATATTTTTTTTATTTTTTTCTGTGCAATTGTTTCCTTATTTATAAAAAAAAGTGCATTTTTACATGTCATATTGTTATTAATAAATATATTTTTTGTAAGGGATAATCCAGCAAATGAAATATCCTTAAAAAGAAATATTTAACAATAATCCAAACCAATTCCTTTGTAAGTCAAAGTAGACGGGAAAAGTTTATAAAACAAAAAAAGTTTGCAAACGAATATTTTTTATTTATTCAAATATTTTTGGTGGTGAATCATTTAGCCTTACCACAAGCAAATAAAATAAATTTAAAATGAGCTTTTAATTTTATTTCCATACAAATTGTTTTTGTTTTTAAAATCGACTTTCAAAAAATGTATAGGCAAATTCCAGAATTTTTGGTTACAAAAAAAGCACTTTTTCGACCTTACCTATTTTAATATTCACCAAACTAGGCATACACACAATCCTCGCCTTAGCTAAGAATTTTTATTAAGATAAGTTCGCGATTTATCGCTGTTTAAAGTTGTGATTTTTTGAAAAAAAAAAAAAAAAATATACCCAACGCCTGATGATGTTTGTAACAACTCGAAATTTTTTGTCCTGAAAAATAATAATTGATTCAAACCAATTTTTTGAGTCGATTTAACAATGTCCGTCTGTCCAAATAAGCAGGATACAGGTTGCAATTTGAATTTTTGACAATTTTTTTTTTAAAAATGGTGTTTGGCTTAGAAAAGTGAAAACTTCAGGGATGGATAGGAACCCAAGGATTAAGTTTGATCTTCCTGGAAACTCAAAAATTTTTTTTCATCAAACATTTTTGTTCATAATTTTTTTTTTTTTATTAAAAATTATTGTTTCTCAATTAAAAAAAAAAAAAACTTTTTTATCTAAACTTCTTCTGACAAGCTTCAAATTTTTGAAAATTTTGTATCTTTTGAACGAGCGAGTAAAAAAAAAATAATAAAACTTACCAGGAAAGAGATCTCGAATGCTACTAAAAACTGTAAAAAAAATTTTGAAAATAAAAAAAGCCTTTCGAAGTGTCCGATTTGACATGAAAACAATTTTTGTTGGTGTCAAATATTTTTTTTTAGTGTAAAAATAGAGACGGGGGATACCCCTATTTTTTTGAATATTTAATTTTTAGGACGTGAAAAACTAATTTTCCATACCTTTTTACAAAAAGTTTAAAAATACTCTATGGACTCCAGCCAACCAGAATTTTTATATGAGAACCTCTGCATATTTTCTTTTTTTACTTTTGTACACAGAGAAAAATAAAAAAAAATTTAGTTAAAAAATTCGTAGATTTAATTAAAAAATTAATTAAATCCGGACCCATCACTAAAATGCGCATATAAATTAAAAATATTTGTATGTCGTTAATTAAAAATAAATGGACATTTAGTTAATTAAAAACTTAATACTATAAATTAAAAAAAAAAATAATTAAAATTAAAAAAAAAATAATTAAAATTTTAATTGTATAAATTAAAAATTTAATTTAAAAAAAATTTGAAACAAATTAAAATTTTAATTGAATAACTTAAAAAAAAAAAAACAATTAAATTTTTAAAAAATAAATATTTTAAAAAACATTTTTTTTAAATATAAATATTTTTAAAAAATATTTTTTTTTTAAATAAAATGGTTTAAAAAACATTTTTTTTTTAAATAAAAAGGTTTAAAAAATTATTTTTTCAAACTTTACCAAATATATTTGGGCCGTAAAGACATAGTAAGTGAGACAAATTTTAAGTTAGTATAAACCTTTTATATACATACACATAAAACTATAAACAAAATGAGAATTCAAAAACCTATATGAGAAATAAAAAACTTCCAACAAACTGTTTATACTTCTGTATTTGTTTTTGTAAGTAAAACAAACAAAATATAAGTAAAGCTAAAAATTTAATTAAACAGTTACTTATATTAATTAATTATTTAATTAATATTAACAAAAAAAAAAAAAAAAAATTAAACGTTAATTTAAAAAAAAGTTAAAAATTTGATTAAACAATTAATTATATTAATTAAAAATTTAATTGATATTAAGTTAAAAAACAATTAAAATTTTAATTAAAATAAAATATACGATATTAGTTTCTGTGAAGCACTGTGTTATAATTTCCTAAATTATTTTATTATTTTATTTTTAATTTCCTAAATTATTTTTTTTTAATTTTATTTTAATAAAATATAAATTTCTAATTAATTTTGTATTTTATTTTCAATTTTATTTTCAATTTCCGGATTCAGTTAATTTTTTAATTGAATCTACTAATTTTTTAATTGATAATATTTTTTTTTTGTTATCCTTTTTCGATTTCATCAGTACGATGAAGAACAACATATTAAAGATAAATTTTATTTATCATGATAGATATATTTTAAAAATTGCTATCCCTTAATTTATCCTGATAAATTTTAACTCATAAATTTTAATTTAATATTAATTTTATATCTCCCATTGAAATCTTATGTATCAAAATATCGCCTTTTTATTAAATAAAGTCGGAACAACCTTAAAAAAATACACAAAAAAAACAAAATCAAAAGTCATAATCATCTAAAGCAGCGGTTACCAACCTATGGTACGCGTACCACTAGGGGGTACGCGAAACTGTCCACGGGGGTACACGAAATTTTAGTTATTTTTTTCTGATTTTTTTTTTGTTTTGTAATAACATTAAATAATATCATTGTGCTACACCAAAAAAAAAGCGAAAGTTCTCATATAAAAATTAGAGCTGGTTGAAGTCTATAGAGTACGGAAATATAATAATAGTTTTTCTCGATCACTTCTTTCTTTACCTACCACAGCATGGGGGTACACTCCCTTTGATATTCCGTGTGTAACGAGTCGAAATATCGGTCTAAGACCCCAGAAAGTATATATAATTAATCTGTGATCGATTCTAAGATATTTCTAGAATTTCTAGACTTCTGAAGCTTGGTTCGCATATGTCCCAAGGTCATAGGCAGTTTAAGTTCTTAAAAGGGCAAAATCGGACCAGGGGAAAAGAGTTTCCCCTTGAAGAACTTAACCAACCATTGAAAAACTCCATTTTTTACAGGATTTTTTTTTTTATTTTTGGTATGCAAATAAAACCGTTTGATGTCGAAAAATGTTCAAGATCATGCTGGGGATAAAAAAAAGTCGTTTTGTTTCGACTCCTTTTGTGGGCGTGGGTTTTAAAAATTTACTTAAAAAATGATAATATTTTATTACTTAAGTGCAAATAATAATTGAGTTTCGCGGATTTTAAGGAATTTTAATTTTATAGCAATATTTTTTTAATATCTCACGATGAACTTTGAGAAAAATGAAAGTGAATTCGGTGCGCCTTTTAAGCTGATAATGAAAAAAAGAATAAACAAATTTTAGGACGGTACTTTTAGTCCTCTATAAGCCTAAAACCGCACCGAGGTTTTTGAAAAAAAATATTTTTTTAAAAATTTTTCGAAATTTTACGTATTCTTAAGTTGCTGCAACAAAATAGGACTTGATTTTATATAAAATGGACCTTCTGCAATCCAAATTTTTCTAGCATGTTCCGTTTTCGAGATATTCCCGTTTAAAAATTTTGGAATGATTTATAAAGAATATAAGTGCGTAACAGTTGATTTTGAGTTTTTCAAACGCCAATAGTTCAAAAACAGTACGCGTTTGAAAAATTTGGATGCAAGATTTGGAATCACGAGGTCTCGTTTATACTAAATGTAGTCCTATTTTGTGTGAGCAACTTAAGAATACGTTACAGGGGAGACCCAAAAAGTGCCAAATTACCGTTTTTCAATATTCCAATGCGAATATTTCAAAAATCTTACGTGGTAGAACAATTTGGAAGGCAGATTTGGAAAGTTTTCATATAAACTTTAAGTTTGATATAAAAGTAAAAGTTATGGTTCTTACCATATTTATATGAGAAGTGTTTAATGAAAAACAAAAAACTCGTTAATGGGTACGCGGCTGATAAAATTTAAAATAAGTGGTACGCGAGCCAAAAAGGTTGGTAACCGCTGATCTAAAGGGCATATCAACGAAAATAATCCTGAATGGTGGAGTAGAAGGATGCTTCCACATAATACACCAGTCATAAATACTATTGCAAAAGTACTTCTACTTCTACACCGCTCATAAGTTAAAGCAGCTGCATTCTATCGTTGTTCTTGTTTCTAAGTTGTTGTCTAGAGCATCTGTAAGGAAAATCTCCTTCATATGTCCTTCAGGAGGTATAAAAATCATGAATTTGTATTTTTTCATTTTATTTCTTTAGTCTTTTTTATACCCTCCACTTTGTGATAGAGGGTATATATAAGTTTGTCATTCCGTTTGTAACTCATCGAAATATCGGTCTGGGACCCCATAAAGTATATATATTCATGATCCCCGATCGATTTTAAGACATTCTAGCGATGTCCGTCTGTCTGTCTGTGGAAATGGTGATCACGACCAAAATACTACACGGATATGACTGAAACTTAACATATTTATTGGAAGTTCTCCCGGGAAGTTTGGTATTGCATTTGAGCGATATTGGTTCTGCGGTTCAAAAGTTATGAACGAAAATGTAAGCACACCTCAATAATTTCAGTACATTCAACATAACCTAAAAATACAAAATGCTTTAATTCGGCTTCTGGTTGACATATGTGAACATAATTGAACACCAAATGGTATTTAAACGAGTACGAACATATTTTTTGACAAAAAAAGAAAGAAATCGCGGATTTTTTTTTTACCAAATTTTTTTTTCGCGGAAATTTTTTTTTCAATTTTTTTTTTTCAGAAGTAATTTCCTTTTAAATAAAGTTTTTTGCAATAATCTTTTTGAAATTGTGGAGGGTATCAATACATTCGGCAAGGCCGAATTTAACTTTTTTACTTGTTTTCTATTTGGTTTGTTTCCTTTTTTGTTTGCCTTACAGTTTTCAAAGTCATTCAACATCATCAACATCCAGCATTGTCCCTTAAAATTCTTGTATAGAGTATACAATTTTATTTGCAGTTTTTATGCGTCGCTGCATCAAAATAAATGCCTTTGGGTATTTTAAAACGCAAAAAAAATATACAAAAATATGGCGAAATTAAGAAAACGGAAAAATTAAATACATATTTATGAAAAAAAAACCTCCAGTTTTTGACAGTAAATCTTAATAACAACAAAAAATATAAACAATACATTTAATGAAACACTCTCAAAATTTATGAAAATAAAAACAAATAAACAACAAAAAATTTCAGTAAAATTGTAGTCACTTTTAACTGTTTAAGAAATCGTTAAAATTAAATAGAAACGTAACAAGTCAGAGTTCCACATTTGGCAATGCCAAATTTAAATCATTTTTCAAAACAAATTAAATTGGCACGACCGTTGCTGGGTAACCCTCAAAAGCACTGAATTCTTATATTACCTACAAGAGCAGTTTTCCGGCGCTGGCCTCTTTATATTTTTTCCAGTGTTTTTTGTAACCCTCTAGCTTCATACTTAAAACAGCTTCCTGTCATAAAGTGTAAGTACAGGTACATTCTAAAATAAAAATTACAAAAATTTTTTTTACATAAAAAGCCTAATGCCAGTTGTCATCAACTGCAATACAAAATTTTCCCAAAAAAAGAACAGATAAGGCGGGCGGGAGCTTTTGATAATTATGGCTCTTATACATTTCAGGGCCATTAATTGTTATAAAATTTCAATTTTACTCAAGTGATTGTGAGTGAAGAAAAAAATGCGTGAGTGAATGTGCGTGAGTCGATTTTTTTGCGTGATTTATTTTCTCTTCGTATTTCCTTTCATACCAAAAAAGTAACAAATAAATTGTAAAATTTGGCTTAACTTAAGATTTTGTCCCGTAAAAAGCAAAAAAAAATTTAAATTTCGCTGAACTTTAAATTTTGCTAAAACTTTTGAAAGATTTTTGAAATTTTAGTTTTCGAATTTTTTTTGTATAAATAACAGTTTCGTGAGTATGAGTCAACGTGAGTGTGAGTGAAGCTTGCGTGAGTGCATGTGAGTGTGAGTTGTATTAAATTTATTCACGTGATTGTGAGTGAGTGTGAGTAGAAAAAATATGCTCGTGAGTGAGTGTGCGTGATTCAAAAATTCCTGTCGTGAGCGTGAGTGAGTCTGAGTCAAAATCCAGTCACGTGCCCATCTATAGTCCATAATACAAAATTTCAATTTTGTTTTCAACAAACTTAGTCAAGTAATTTTATTTCAAAATTATTTTATCATGTCAACAAATAGTTTTTGTGTTTGTTATATTTCTTTGTTGAAAAAAAAAAAAAAATTTTACGTTTGTCAGATTAACAAATTGTGTTTGTGTTTGTTGAATTTCTTTGTTGAAAAAAAAATTAAGATTTTGTACGTTTGTCAATACAAATAATAATTTTAGAGAACTATTACAAACTCGTTTATCAATTTTTTTACATTTTTTTTCAACAATCAATATTTACAAACGTTAGTTGCAGGGGCGTATCCAGGATTTTATTTCGGTGGGGGCCCAACATTATTTTTAATTTTTTTTTTTACAAAAAATTTACATAACAGCACATTTTTTAGAATTTTTCACGATCTTTTTCTTGAACTGAATGTAACACAATGAGATTCTTCATTTTGTGTAAGTTTACCACCGTTTGGGGGGAAATTAAGATTTTTTTTATATTTCAGAATTTTTTGAGAGACTTAAGCATTTTTTTTAAAGTGCGAATTTTATTAGATGCTGAAACATATTTACAAAGAAGATTATCTGAAATTTTTTCAAAGAAAATTCTAAGATTCTATCACAATTTGCAGTTAAGACAGTTTTTGTAATAGAAAAAGTCAAAGACTCTAAATCATATTTCCAATGGAAAACGTTTCTCGGAAAAATTCAGTTTAGACATTGATTCTATAAACATATTCATAAAATACTTTTCCAAAAGAAAAGACTCCGATTGTAAGACATTTTCCCATAATCTGAGATATCTCTAGTTTAGCACATTTTCTCAGATTCTAGAACATTCCACACAAAAAAATTTTAGATTCTGAGAAAATCTTCGCTTTTTCTATAAATAAAATGATTCAGATTCTGAGAACTTTTTAAAAAGAAAACAGTATAAAAATGCTTAGATTCTAAAACATTTTTCCTATAGAAAAGGTCTAAGACTTAGACATTTTTCCTATAGAAAAAGTCTCAGATTCTTATAGAAAAAGTCTCCGATTCTTCGACATGTTTCTTACAGAAAAAGTCTCAGATTATTCGACATTTTTCCTAAAGAAAATGTCTCAGGTTCTAAGACATTTTTTCTTTAGAATTAGTTTCTAATTCTGAGCCATTTTTCCTATAAAAAGTCTCAGATTCTTATAGAAAAAGTCTCAGATTCTTCGACATGTTTCTTACAGAAAAAGTCTCAGATTATTCGACATTTTTCCTATAGAAAATGTCTTAGGTTTTCAGACATTTTTTCTACAGAAAATTTCTTAGATTCTGACACATTTTTCCTATTGAAAAAGTCTAAGATACTTAATCACTTTTCCTGTAGAACAAGTCTCAGATTCTGAGACATTTTGACTATAGGCAATTGCCAGATTCTGAAACATTTTTCATATAGAAAAAGCCTCAGATTCTGAGAAAATTTTCCTAAAGAAAAAGTCTCAGATTTGAAATGTATATCAAATAGCAAAATACTCAAAAAGTTCTCAGCTTTAAAACATTTTTCATATAGAAAGCCTCAGATTCTAAGATTTTTTTTTATAGAAAAAATCTCAGATCTTGAGACATTTTTCAGATTCAGAGACATTTTTCCTATAGAAAGTTCTCAGATTCTAAAACATTTCTCATATAGAAAAGCCTCAGATTCGGAAACTTTTTTCATTTAGAAAAGCCTCGGATTCTGAGAGTTTTTTATAGAAAAAGTACCAGATTCTGAGACATTTTTCCTATAGAAAAGGTCTTATATTCTGCGAAAAAGGCTAATATTTTAAGGCATTATTCCTATAGAAAAAGTCTTAGTTAGATTCTCAGAAATTTTTTTATAGAAAGTTTTAGATTCTGAGAAAAAATTTTTTTAAGAGATATTTTTGAGATATTTTTCTAAATGACAAAGTCGCATTTTATGATTAGACTACATTTTGCTTACAATTAGGTCCATTTTTTGTTTACATAAAACTTCAGGTTCTAAGTTATTTTTTCATAAGAATCCTAAGTTGAAAAGTTTCAAATTCTAAAAAAAAAAATTCAGATTTTGAGATTTTTTTAACAGAAAAATTTTCAGTTTCAAAACATTTCTCTTCAAAAAATTTTAGATTCTTAAATGTTTTTAGATTTTTTTACGAAGTTTTTTAACATTGTTCTTTTTATTTGATACCAAATCCTGAAATTAGTGAAATCATTTCGGGGGGGGCCCGGGCCCCCGGGCCCCCCCCCCCCCCCCCCTGTATACGCCACTGGTTAGTTGATATCACAAATTTCCGTATAGGAGCACTTTTAGTGAAAAAGTTAATTGTATTCACAAATATGGGGGTCAATATAACAATTCGGTTTTTTCTGTGTACATTCTGAAGTGCCGTTTAAATTTACTGAAATGAAGAATTTTGTTAAAAACTTAACCCCAGCGCCATCTACTTGGTCCAAATTTTATCAGAAAATTTATTTATATTTCAAAAATATATAATAATGAATTTGAGCCAAATCGTACCATGAATAAAAAAATGAAATTATGACGACAACAGCACCACCTCGCGGGTCCAAATTTTATAAGGAAACTAATTTTTGTTTAGTAAATATATTTTGTGAATTTCAGCCAAATCGTACCATAAATACACAGAAAGAATTGAAAACGAATTTCAATAGCCAAAAACGCTGTTTCAATTAATTTTTTAATTGAAACTCCTCCGATGAAGAAAATTGTTATATCAATCATCAAATTTTTTTTTTTTTTTAAAAAAGAAACACACTCAGGCCTATCAATTACTAATGTAACCGTGTTGTTTCTTTCGGAAAAGGGGATAGAAGAGAGATGAAAGATTTGAAAGATAGAAGGGCTTCAGTATGGCAACACTGCAATTGCGCGTGTTAATAATTTTGAGTACAGTTTTTGCATCGCCATCTGTTATTAATCTGGCGAATTATTTTGAAGCTGTGGTTCATAGCCATTATTTTATTATTTTACTTCGTTGACGTTTTAGTGCTATTTATCAACGAAGGAGGGTGATGCGATAGATATTAGTTATAAATAGAAACTAATAAATATCTGAAAAAAATGTTGTTCTGCCTGAGCCGGGAATCGAACCCAGGCTTGCTGGCTAGTAGTCCAACGCGCTAACCACTAAGCCACAGCACCCTCAATTGAAGATGATTAAACGATTTTTTTTTTTGTCAATCAAACAATTATTCGATTTTGATTACAAATTTAAGCAATTTTTTATTTAAAGTCAAAATAAAAATCATACATTTTGTACTGTTCAGAATAAACAATATTTTATAATAGTATTACTTAGGGTGTTCAGTCGATTAATTCTTGTTCGATTAATCGAACAATTTTAGACGAATAATTGTTCGATTAATTTTAAATTGCTATTTTCGATTAAAGGATTAATCGAAAAATTTATACCGATTAATCGAATAATAATAATATATGGTTTTTCTGGAAATATGTATAATTTTTTAAAAGTTTGAAGTCCAATAAACAAATCAAATGTATGTTACCTTTGGAATTAAAAATAAAAACACAGTCATGTTGCCTTGAGTGGTCCCTATTTTAAATTTGTTTTCGGATTTTCGCTGCTCCTGAAGCTTGGATTTGTTAAACGACATAAGTAAGTACCTGATAAAATTTTAGGCCAAATCAGCTAACTGTATGACCGAGTTAAAATCTGTCAAAGCTTAAAATTTTAGGAAAAAAACGCACTAAGTTATAAAAAAAAAAAATTACAAATTTAAGATTTTCCTAAATGTAGTTTTTTTAATTTTCTTAAACAAATTAGCAGAAAACTTAAATGTTGATACATTTTGAAATGATTTTAATTTTGTTTTTTGTTGTTAATAAAATGTCAAAATACTTGTAATTAATGTTGTTTATTTACTCAACTACCAATTTTTTTCTAAAATTGTCGAAAAAAACCTTGTAATTTAGAAAATTTCTGAATTTGTAATTATTCGATTAATCGAACAATTTTAAAATTTTATTCGTTTAATCGAATAATTTTAAAATGGCAAATATCGATTAATCGTTTAATCGAACAATTAAAAAACCCGATTAATTGAACACCCTAGTATTACTAGTTCTTTTTCCGGTTTTTTAATATTTCTTTTGTGGGCTCAAGATTTGTATTCCCATTTCAATGCCTTCTTTTGCAAAAAGAATTGAAGCAACAGTATTTGGAGATAATTTATTTCATAAATCGGTTTTTGTTATCTCTAATTTATTAAAACTTTTTCTACTGATGAATTAGAAAATGGAAGAATCATAAGAAATTTAAAAACGACTTCTTAATTTAGAAAAAGATTTTCACCAGCACAATTTGTAATTTTAAAAACTTTTGAACTCCTCCAATACCGCATTCTAGAATCGAACAACGGATATTTTTTTGTCATATTAAAACCATTAACCAGACAGGCTGGTCGCCACCTTAGACGTCACAGCCACCAAATTGTTAGGATATGCTTAGACAAATACTCGTTTTGTGTTCTATTACTGATGTGGTTTCCATATTATTATTTTACAGAATTTTTAGACAGTTACAATTAAAATTCTTTCTATATCTTTTTGCTAGGGTTACCAACATGATCTAGAATTGCAGACACAAATCAAGAAATTTGCAATTTTAAAGGCCCCTATTCTTGAAAACATTACATAAACTCACTTTTAGTTTCTTATCTATACTTACATGTATTATGTTACAATGTCACCTCAAATTTTCTAACCGAATGTCAGTTATGTCAGCAATACTTAAGCCGGTCGACAAGTGGTACTAGTTATTATTACCCGGCATGAGGCAAAAAAGTGAAGCTTCGTTGTCATCTTAAGTACCAAAGCAAACTGCAGCAAAATGTTTAAACAAATTTCTCAAGTAATTTTGTAATACAAAAAAGCCAGGACACAGGACTGTTAGTCAACCAGCAGACATCCAATTTTACCATAAAGTGTTAGGCATGCATGCAAATGCGTGACTACCGATGTTTTGGTGCCAAATGTCAAAGAGTTTGTTTTTTCCGTTTTTTTTTTTTCAATTTGTTTGCAATATTTTTATTTTTTGGGCATAACAACAACATTAAATAACAAGACGACTTCTTTTAAAGTACTTAAAATTTTTTTTGGGTTGACGTTACTTGTGAGTTTTTATTTTTATGGCAATTGCATGTCAGCCCAAGGTGGAATAAGGAAAATGTCAGAAACCCGAGATAAAATGAGTATAATTGTAACACTGATCAAATAATAAGTCAAACCACTAAGCTCAGAATTTTCGAGTCAAATGTCAAGTCTGTCCTATTTTATAGGTGCACGACCTGGAAGGTTACCAACAGCATCACAAGACGTCTGCAAACATTTGTCAATCGTTGCTTAAGAAGGATATTACGCATCTTCTGGCCTCGAACAATATCGAATGAAGAGCTTTTATTAAAAGCAGGACAAATGGAAGTAGCAACTGAAATACTCAAGCGAAAATGGCAGTGGATTGGACACACCCTTCGTCGGAATGATGAGAATGTATCCAAGCAAGCTCTTAGATGGAACCCATTTCATCAAGATGGTAGAGAAAGCGGTAGGCTGCGTACAACATGGAGACGTTCAACAGAATCCGAAATGAATCAACTAGGTGTATCTTGGAACGAATTAAGGTCTATTTCTAAAAAACCGAGTCAGATGGAGATCTGCAATTGTTGGCGTCCTATGCTCCAGTGGGAGTTAGAGGAATATATATCTAGCTATGTAACAATGATAGGTCCCCTATCAAAAAAGATCTGATCTGGCACCGGTCCTGGTTCCTATAGACCAGTTCAGAAGTTTTCACAGGACCACTTCTCTTCTTCGTAGGGATGTTAAATCAGGTGCATGTTCTTTAAGGTTAGTTCTAAAGGTTAGATATATGATATGAGGTTCGGACTTGTTTTTTTTTTTACCTACACTCAGGTGATGCCCCTATTTATGCAGTACATTGTGTTGATATTTGGAAAATAGCCTATGAGGAGTAGGAAAGAGGGAGTAGTGTTTGTGGATATTTGACTTGAATTTATCTACATTGAAAGAGACTAGGAAGACCTCTGCGGAAAGATTATTCCACATACTGCTAGTTCGACTGATAAACGAACCTTCTCTGTAATGCGATGTGCGATCAACTGGACAATCGACAACAAACGGATGTGATCTACATACTAGACAACAGAGTGTTGCGAAGAAAAACTCGCGCTCTTGGGATAAGTTCACTTATCTCAGCATAACACTTTCCATGGTAATATCGATAGAACAGGGCCCCATAACCCATAACCCACAAACCGAAGAAGCTCCAATGAGTCAATAGAGTTGGGCGTCCTATTGTCATTGATAAGCATCAACGCCCTCCTTTCCACACGGTCCAGGAGCTCCAAAGTAGACTTTGAAGTCCATATATGGTAGTTGTATTCCATCTTCAGTCCGATGTAGGATGTATAAATAGTAAGAAGATCTGATAAGGTAAAGTTCTTCTTACACCAGTTTAAAAACCCAAGAAACTTGAATGCTTCTCTCGACACTGGAAAAACGTGCTTTCTTCAACGGACATCACACTAAATTTTCATGCCCAGAACATCAAGAGAGTCAGATTCCTCGATACGTATACCACCCGTACATGACGCTGTTGATTTCACATTCCTGTGTGTCAACATACAACATTGAGTCTTGTGTATAAACTTGACCCTATTCGCAAGACCCCACTCAGAGATTGTCAACAGGTCTTAATTATGTGTGTCAGTCACGATCTGCCTTGTGCCCTTAACCTCAACAAGGATTGGCCTACGATCAAAGAAAAATAAATTACAGATGTTGCTGTGATCTGCAAAATAGTAGATAGGATATGAAGTCTGACTTAGAAGGTCGTTAAAAAAAAATAAGCAAAAGGGTAGGAGAAGAACAGAACCTTGCGGTACCCTACTGTAAAATCGGAAATAATTAGGAATTGTATACGATCCCTTCGTCGCATCAGTCACCGCGCAGTCAAGCTAATCTGGATCCCTGGACATAGTAGGGTCGCTGGGAATGAATTGGCTGATGAATGTGCAAGAATAGGCTCGGAATCGGTGAGGAAACGTGTAGAATCTGACATCTCGGTTCCTATAGTGGAATTGATGAACGAAATTGAAACCAAATCCTCAGAGGATAAAAAGTCTTCTTACATTTGGCAAACGAACGGTTAGCCTATTAGTAGGATTAGTTACAGATCACTGTATAATTGGGCAAATGGCCGTGCGGATGTGTATTTCTGATAGGGACTCCTGTAGATGTTGCGGGAAAGTTTAAGTGGAGGAGGGTCTGATGAGAAGCCGCCTTAAGCATTTGGGCAAAGTTTTTTCGATAACCTAGATTGCCTAAACGGTGTATCATTGAAATCTCTAGCCGAATATCTTAAAGAATAGGGGCGGTTCAAAAATTAAGAAAGTTTTTGTATCAGAGGGGCGTTGGGAAATGATAATTAGGGAATCACAATTCGCCAATCCAACATAATCTAACCTTGCGGTACCCCTGATTGAAGCGGAAACTCATCTAATGAGAACCCATCTAAAACAATACGTATAAAACGATCTCTGAGGAAACTTGAAATAATTCGAGAGAAGTCAATACCGACACCAAAAACATTAAGCTTTGATATGAGCGCACCGTGTCACACACAATCAAATGCCTTGGAAATGACCAGAGCAACCATCTTACTCTCACCAAAGTGGTTTATCGAACGACTCCAATGTTCCGAAAGGAAAGTAAACAGATCCCCAGTAGATCAAGTTCTCCGACAACCATACTGTCAATCGTTTAAAAGTAAGTAAGCCTCAATATACCTAACAAGATGACAGTTTAACATGGTTTCCACTACTTTCGAGAGCGCTGAGCATATTGCGATTGTGCGGTAATTATCAGGAATATTAGCTGCACCCTTTTTAGGGATTGGCTGCATATTGGCAACTTTCCAACATGATGGAAAGATTCCCGCACAAAAGGACAAGCTGACAAGGTTAGCCAGTGGACGTGCTAACGTCGAAGCTCACTGTTTCAGCGCCAGTGCTGGTATACCATCCGGTCCCTGTGATTTATTTACGTTAAGATCTTCAAGAATATATTTAACTGCAGGAGCACGGAAGGAACTAGCCTTTTAGTACATAAGTATTATAGGTCTAGACAGTTTAGTCTAGGGCTTTCAATCCCGATCGCGGAAATCTCGGTATTTTCAGAATAAGACGATCCAGAATCTCGGGATTTTGGATTTTCAATCCCGGGATTTTCGGACCCCGATTTTTTTTGCAAAGGTTCCACCTGGTACAAATCACGCAACCGCGCTACCCTAGGGTTTATAATGATAAGCCACGACGAAAGGCAAGAAAGATAAACGAATATCCTTCACAGGGGGACTCTGTACCACCAGTTTTTGTCTGGATGACTGCTCTCGATGGTTTTTCTTTTTCAAAGTTCACAACTTAAACAAAACTTTGAAAATCCCAAAAAAAACTCGAAAATTTTTCAGAATATCCCGAAATCGTTATTCCGAAAACTTTTCTTCAATCCCTAATCTCGGGATTCAGAAAAATCAATCCGGATTAGAAGTCCTTTAGAACATTTCAGAACCGGTCACAGGAGAGGATCCATTCCCCTCAGATTTCTTTCTGAAGTCTTCAATCATTCTTAATAAGTAATGACGAAATGTTAGAAAGATAACCGAATACGGATATCCTTCACAGGAGGACTTTATACCTGCAAGCTCACAACTTTAAAAAAACTTCGCAAAATCCCGAAAAAACCCGAACATTTTTGCAAAAAGTTCATAAGGTAAAGCTGCTAAAAGTTTGTAATGATGAGCCACGACGAAAGGCAATAAAGATAACCGAATACGGATATACTTCACAGGAGGACTCTATACCAGCAGTTATTGTCAGGATGACTGCTCTCGATGGTTCTTCTTCATCGAAGTTTACAACTTCAACAAAACTTCGCAAAATCCCCAAAAAAAACTCAAACATTTTTAAAAAAAACTTTCGGTATTCAGAATATTCCGAAAGCTTTTCTTCAGTCTCTAATCTCGGGATTCAGAAAAATCCATCCGGATTAGAAGTTATTTAGAACATTTCAGAACCGGTCACAGGAGGGGATCCATTCCCCTCAGATTGTTTTCAGAAGTCTTCAATCATTCTTTATAAGTAATGACGAATTGTAAGAAAGATAACCAAATACAGATATCCTTCACAGCAGGACTCTTTACCTGCAGGTATAGTCTGCATGACTGCTCTCGATGGTTTTTCTTTTTCAAAGTTCACAACTTCAACAAAACTTCGCAAACCCCGAAAACTTTTCTTCAATCACGAATCTCGGGATTTAAAAAAAACCAATCCCGATTAGAAGCCATTTAGAGCAGTTCAGAATCGGCCACAGGAGCGGATCCATTCCCCGCATAGTATTTTCAAAAGTCTTAAATCATTCTTAATAATTAATGATAAACTTTTGGTAGTCTTTTCTTATAACACAATTGATTGAGCCTTCTTTTACCCGGGGAACAAAATGTACGCTCATAAAAAAATCGACAACGACTAATAAAATGTGACGCGGCTGAATCATAAAAAAAATATAATACTACATTCCATGCAAAAATACAATCCTTGTCTTTGCAAGACCACTCACTCATTCATTCATTACATTTTTATACTAAGGTTAAGTCTACATACATTAGAGAATATCTTGGCAGGCTAAAAAATGCATAAGGCAACAAAAGGTAACAAACTGAAAAAAGGGCAAAAACGCCTCTTGTTCTGTGTCCCTAAAGAAAATAAGAAATCCAAAAAAAAAACTTTAACGAAAAAGTGCTCAACGTTGTTAGTTATCGTTGTCAGCTTAACAGCGTCAACATGATAATGGCTTATCCTTTAGAGCGTGTTGTCATTTATATGTATGTATGTGTTTGTGTGCTTTTGAATTACTTTCCACCGTTCTACTCTCCACTATGTTAAAATATATGTTGTATAATACTTACGTTATACACATGACGTAGTCAGTTTTTGTTATTGTCATTAATTCTTGTACTTAAACAAATACTATCAACCTAACGTAAAGACATTTTGGCAGGCGCATCACAATGGGTAAGGAATCATCGTAGTCAAAGGAAATGTGACATATGGAACTCCTAAAATATTAAATTTTGACATCCCACAAATCAGAAAGATCGTGTCTAGATCCCAGTGAAGCATGTCTCTGACCAGAAAATGTGAAGCATGTCTCTGACCAGAAAGTGTGGACAATGGCAGATAAAGTATTCGATAGTTTCAAACTCCTCCTCATTCGTAAAACTCCGGAAGAAATCATTTGAAGGCACAGTTAACAGCTCAGCATGCTCATATCTCCTCTTGGAAGTTGTGAGCTTTCGTTTGTGAGCTTTCGATTAAGAGAAGGCCAAATCTGTCGTGTAGTCTCACACGTCCTTCAATCATTATCTGATTAGTTTTCCTCGCGGAACAAAGCCGTAGAAATTGCTTGCAAGGTTCTAGAGACATACCAACACATTCCAAATTTGCAGGAACATAAAAGGTTGTTCCCAGTCTTGCAATCTCATCATCTTGACTACTTGACAATCTCCTTTATAGACATGGTCCAGTTAAGGGAAGATTTTTTTTTTCCGGAACAATGAATCCAGGGACTTGTTCGCGCGGCTTGACTGTCACAATAGACAAGACATTATATCTCATCCAGTTAACCAATTCCTTTATCGCCAGCACCTCTGCTTAGTAAACACTGCAATTATCTATCATTCTTAGAGATAGGTTCAACCCTACCTTTCCCGAAAGGACTCCAAACCCCACTTGTTGGTGTAGCTTCGACTCACCTGTGTAAAAATTATAGATGCTCTACTCATGGTTCTACGTAAGGGACAACCAATTCATTCTGCTACAGTTTCTCTTTCGGTAAACCAAACCCATGGTTTCTTACAGCCTCACAACCGATGCCCACTTTAATATCAATGTCCTAGTTTCGGTTTGATGTAATATTCACAAACATTTTCGGAATTCAAAATGCTAAATGTTCACATCATTACGCAGCTGACGGCATCGTCAAATGGATCGAGAACTAGCCTGTCAGTGGATGTCGGTTGTAAGTACAGTAATGAATAGTTGTCGATGCTCGAAATCGGTATAATTGTATTTCCGATTAGCTGTACTTGAAGATTTCTTACAGTAAATCCAACAGTAGGTATTGCTACATATCGACACGGCTCATCCAGTTGTTCCTCTCTGTTTTATTAGGCTGCTTCTATAGCTAATTGAATTGGTACTCAATTTTTGCTGATATAGTTTTTGTTTCTTTTGGTTTTTATTGTAAATTTGCCCCTACTCTTCCAAATTGGCGCTGTGGATTGGCCCCTGAGGATTGGCCCCTCCGTGGGCGCCATTTGTTTGAAATGTTATTATTCGATTTTTTGTAGGTTCTATGCTAATTTCTTATTTTTTTAAACTGAAACTGATCGTCATTGCAATTTAAAAAAAAAAATGTAAACAGTGGTTTTCGAATTTGTCTGTAACTGAAAAGCTCTAAGTCCTGGAAAGTAGCAAGGGGCATCAAAGTTTATGAGTACTAATGCATGACTAATGGTTTTCAGCTTGCTTCTAACGACAACTCCGGTTGGATCGAGACTATGACGTGCTGCAAAACTTATGGATACCTGTAGGGGAACTGCCTTTCGTTCGACGTCGTGAGCATGCTGACTACAGATGCTTTCTAGTCTAGTTGCTGAGCTTGAAGATGTTTGACAGAAAATTCTTTCGACCCTGTTGCAGCAGTTATTGCCTTCTGATAAATTAAGTTATACTCATAGCTTAACGAAAAATTGTTGTTTCGAGTTGGTTGCTGTCGTAATATTTGGCGGTGTGATTCAGGCTAGCCTCAGCTTGGGCTCCATTTGTTTGAAATGCTGCTAGACAATTCTTCTGAATTTCTACGTTTATCTGAAACTGATTTCTTAGCTTTTCAAATTCAAAACCAATCGGATTTGCAATTCTGTAAAACAAAACGGCAGTTTTTGAATTAGTCGATTAGGGCTCGCCCCTTCTTGGGCGCCATTTGTTTGAAATGTTATAATTCGATTTTTTTTGTAAGTTCTATGCTAATTTCTCAACTTTTAAAATTGAAACTGATCGTCATTGCATTTAAAAAAAATTTAAACAGTGTTTTTTGAATTTGTCAGTTACTGAAAAGCTCTACGTTCTGAGATGTAGCAAGGTATATGGGTGCTTACGCATGGCTACTGGTGCTTTTCTTGCTTCCTACGACAACGTCGGCTGAACCGAGAATATGACGGGCTGCAAAACTTATTGATACCTGTAATGTAACTGCCTCACGTTTGACATCATTTTCTAGTAGCTGTGTTTGAAGATGTTCCACAGTAAATTCTTTCGACGCTGTTCCACCAGATATTCCTTTCTGCTAAATTAAGCTATATTCAATGTTTGCTAATAAACCGCTGTTTCGTTTTGGTTATTGACATGATATTTGGTAGTGTGATTCAGACTGGCCCCAGCTTGGGCGCCATTTATTTGAAAATGCAATTAGACAATTCTTCTGAATTTCTATGTTTATCTGAAACTAATTTCTTATCTTTTCAAAACCAACACTAATCAAATTAGCAATTTTTTTTGTAAGTTCTATGTTGTCGTGATATTTAACGGTGTTATTAAGGCTGGCCCCAGCTTGGGAGCTATTTTTTTTAAATGCTCTTAGACAATTCTTTTGAATTTCAATATTTATCTGAAACTAATTTAATGTAAGAAAAAAAAAATATTTCCAATTGATATTATTGTCTGCCACAAGCCCAAATTTAATTGAAATCGAAGAATACCTTCCAAGCAATCTTTTTTGTGAATATATTCTACACAAATTTGAACTTATTTCAAAGTTTGTTACCCATAGTAAAATTGCAGGCAGGACTTCTTAGTCAACAAGACAAGCTAACCAACGGACTGACTAGAACCAAGTAAGGCTGTTAAAACTACACCCACATCCACCCATTCTTAACACTCACTCTCACGCTTTCAACACTTCACAACAACCTACAAGTCCCTCAACTAGCGTCAAATAGCTGACTCGGCTCTTGTTTAATATTGTCGCCATTTTTTTCTTATATTTTGTTGTTAATTTTTTTTATTTATTTTTGTATACGAAATCGTTCATTGAACTTTTGTTTAGGGTTCTCCTAATACTCGTCCTTATCTTGGGTGTTTTGTATTTTTTCGGTTGTCAATTTTTTTTATTTTTTTGCTTCTTTAACTTTTTTTTTGTGCAACAGAAAAGAAATGTGTAGAAATTATTGAAAAGAACCACATGTTGTTATAATTGTACAAGGACTTGAGTTTAATGTAAGTCTGTATATTTTACTAAATGGCTTCTTAAAGGTTTCTTGCTTTCAAATACATTCATATGAATACATACATATGATATGAATCTTAAAGTGGCGTAAAGAACGCATAAAGGATGAATAAGTTTATTACTTTAGATCATGAAGGAGATTTCGTAAAACGAGAAATGGACAAATTTAAAGTATTTAACTGATGAAACTGTTCTTCTTACTACACCTACGGCTTCATTAGAAATACTCCTTCACCTGATACCATTGAACATATTAAGTAGGCAGTATGCGGCTTTTTTCGACTTAATAGCACACTGCAATGGAGGAGCAGCGATCGTGGCCATAGCGCGATCTTGTTCTCCCTCTATGAGCCTTTTTGAGCTCCACTTTACCACTATGATGCCATTCAGAGATTCTTGGACGAGGGACATTCCGATTAGTGAAGATTCTATTGATTTGTACACGGATGGGTCGAGGCTGCACGGAGAAGTGGGCCTTGGGGTCTGTTCGGATGAGGTTGGATTGAGCCTGGCTCAAAGTTTGCCAGATCATTGCAGTGTTTATCAGGTAGAGATGCTGGCAGTAAAGGAAGTGGCTAACTGGTTGAATTGCAATGTCTTGTTTACAACCACAGTCAATATCTATTCTGACAGTGAAGCCGCGGTCAAGTCCCTGGAGTCAATTTTTATGTAAACATGATTTGCCTTAACTGCCGCATGTCTTTAAATGAGATGGCCAAGCAGTTTGACATAAGACTCAGTTGGGTCCCAGGGCACATAGACATTTCAGGGAATTGCAAAGCCGATGAGCTTGCAAGACTGGGAACTACCCTACGGGGTTCAACAGAATTGGAATGTGTTGGTATGCCTCTAGAATCTTGCTAGATAAATTTATGGCTTTGTTTCGCGACGTAGACTAATCAGAGATAAGCAAATGAATGGACGTGTGAGACAATACGACGAATCTGGCCTTTTCTTAATCAGAAGAGCACAAGTGAACTCATATCGCTTCCAAGAGGAGAGATTTCGACGGTGTTTGCTGTAATTACCGGACACTGTCTTATAGGGAACCACGCAGAGCGGTTAAATGTGCCGTCAAATGATCAACAGCCGGATGAAGAGGAGTTGGAAACTATCGAACACTTTATGTGGCATTGCCCGATACTTTCTGGTCACAGACTTGCTTCACTGGAATCTAGGGAGCTGCACGATCTTTATGATTTGTCGAATGTCAAAATTCAATATCTTAGGAGTTTCATAAGAACCTCAAATTGGTTTAACGGCAGGGAACAGTAGGGAAACCTATTGCAGTCCCGTGGTATTACAATGGACCTCAGAGTATATGTGTCCTGACTTACAACATAACTTAACCTAAAGGTACAAAGAACTCCTAAGATATTGAACTTTGACATTCGACAAATCATAAAGATCGTGCAGCTATCTAGATTCCAGTGAAGCAAGTCTGTGACCAGAAAGTATCGGGCAATGCCACATAAAGTGTTCGATAGTTTCCAACTCCTCTTCATCCATACAACTCCGGAAAAAGTCATTCGTCGGCACATTTAACCACTCTGCGTGGTTCCCTTTAAGTCAGTGTCCGGTAATTATAGCAACCACTGTCGAAAGCCATTGTACCTTAACCTGAAAAGGAAAATTAGTAAGTGAGAAAGAAAGTTTAGAAGAATAAAAATAACTAAAAAGTGCTTGTCCAGAATTTCTCAGTTACTTGCACAAACTTGAGCAAATCTGACAAGGGAAGTCCATAGACCGTGTCCATTAACAGAATATCAGAACCCATTATCCGCAGCCTAGCCTTTGAGAACAACAGGCGTTGTGTTCTTTTGTATCCTCATCCTCAAGACAAGCTGCTCGTAATAGGTCTGATGAGACACCTAATCTCGTCATATGATAAATAGAGGCATTGTGTCCCGTAATTAAGACAGTAAGTCTGCGACAGTCTATTCTATTAAAACTGACTAAATAGTTAACCACTTTCTTGTCTGGTCTTATCACAAAACGTTTGGAATTTTTGCATACTAACTCATTAAACAATCTTTCCATAAAGATTGATTTCATATGAAAGTTGATCCACGCCTCAGCCATGTCAAGCCTACACCAATCTGAGTTTCCGGATTGTGTGGAATTGTATCGGAGCTAAAATTTTCTAAAGAGTCGGCAATCTCGTTTTCTCGCAACCCACAGAAGACTGATCCTATTCCCGCATGGAGCTCATTGAGTCTGCGCCTACATTTCTGTAAAACTTTAGATGAAGTGACTGAAGATTCAAGTGCACTGAGCGTAGCCTGGCTGTCACTGCAGATCGGATTCTCTTATCCTTCTATCTGTTCTCATTTATACAGGGGCCATTCCAGAAAATTTAGCTCAAATTTTAGTCATTTTTGGAAATGGTGTCTCAGATTAATTTGAACCTTGACACATAGATAGCCCTCATAAATATGATATATGTACCATATATCGTTTTTTTACATTTGGTGTATTTAACGAATTATGGCGGGTCAAAGATTGACTTTTTAAGCAAAAGTAAGAAAAATACATCACGTTTAAAGAGCTGTAACTTCTTAACCAATGATCCGATTTTCACAAATTTAGGCTCATGTGAAAGCTGGGGTTCTTCTTTTAGAAAGTATTTTTAAGATAACACAGTTTTTTTTACAGAAATGATGCAAAAATGCGAAAACATTTTTTCTTTTCGAATATTTAAAAAAACACATCTTCGATTTTTTTTTTTAAAATTCTGGTGAAAAATAACAATGTTTTGTACATCATATTCAAAATTCAGAGTGGGATCTCCATGGGATCAAAAACTATTCTGTTTTAAGTACGAGGTTCTCATATTTTTCCCTTAGAAAATTTAAATTTCTAATGTTTTGAATGTTTTTCAAAATTTTAATAGTATAATTTTCTTTGAAAATTTAAATTTTTATATTGAAGAAACATAAAATTTTAATTTTCTAAGGTAAAATTTAAGAACTTCGTACTAAAACCAGAATATTTTTTGATCCCATTGGGATCCCACTCTGAATTTTGGATATGTTGTACAAAACAGTATTGTTTATCACCAAACTTTTTTTTTAAAAAATCGAAGATGTGTTTTTTTAAATATTCGCAAAAAAAAAATGTTTTTGAATTTTTGCAACACTTCTGAAAAAAACCGTATGCTTTTGAAAATATTTCCTAAAAGAAGAAGAATTAAGCTTTCATATGAGCCATTACTTGTGATAATCGGATTACTAGTTAAAAAGTTAGAGCACGTTAAACGTCATGTATTTTTCTGACTTTTGCTAAAAAAGTCGAACTTTGACCCGCGATAATTTGAAAACTACAGCAAATTTTGAAAATCCAAAAATGCAACATATCTCATCTAAACGTGGATATCTATGAGCCAAATTCTCAGTGGCGTCCAAAGGCAAGTTTCCGAACAGTGGGGCGAAAATTTTTGGAATTACCCACAGGTCATTACTTCCGATATTTCGTTCGATATTTCAATTAATTATTTTTTTTTTTAATTTTGTTTGGCAAGAACACCCATGTTTTTAGTGCAAAATTGCAGATATATTTTTCCAACAGAAAGTCTCATTTTCAAAAACTTTTTATCCCATAGAAAAAATTTCACAAATCTGAAAACTTTGCACTTTTAAAAAAATGCCGGTTAATTCCTTCTTTTTTACACAAAAGTAAATTCTTAATTCATAACACCATTTATGATTAATTTATATGATAAAATATCAATTTGTTTTAGTACTTGTTAAATTCTTTAATACAATCTTCCCAAAATTATAATGTTTCGCTGTGAAGTTCAATGATCCAAATGTGTAGGTATACAAAACATGTATTGAAATAAATGTGTATCATGTCATGCGTGTCCTGTAAAATGTTAAAAACACTCACACACACAGACACTCAAACTCCCTACCATAATGATGATTTACTCTGTGAAGGATAACAGCTGATGTCTTTGAAATATGTAATTGTTTTGTGTTTTTTCAAATGCCTTCTTCTTCAAATTGTGTTTTTGAAGTTTTTTTTTTCTTTTTGCAACTTTTGCTTGCACATACCACTACTACTGTTGCTTTTGGCCCCCCCTTCCGTTCTTGCATGCACATGCGTAGGGATAATCCTTGAATATGTAGGATTGGTATATATACACGAGTATAAAGGACATACATACAGTGTATATGTGTATGTTAGCTTTAACAAGCTCTTTTAGGATACTTAGCGGCTTCTGTTATGTTTGATTCTTCTGTGCCGATTTTCATCGTTCATTCCTTAAGAATTCTATTGTATAAGCCATGTGCCATTGACTGCTGCATTGCTGGATGTCAAGAGCTTAAGGCTAAAATGATAAAACAAAATGTTAACGTACTGAAATGTATACGCACGTGCTTTTTTCTTAGTTTTTAATGTTTTTTTGTTGTTTGTTTTGTGTTGTTTTTTTTTATAATACTGTCTGTCTATTTGTCTGTCAAAATCGTCGGTTCTTTTTGATTGTTAGTAAACGCCTTTCCTAACCAAGTACCATTTGGATGATATTCAATTTAATGTGTTTTATGTGGGAAAATTGTTAATTAGCTGGAAGGATATTGAAAAGTGTAGCTCTAACGGTCGTACTGGCGTGGAGCCGCTTGAAACCTTATCTAAATTGGTACCAGAGCACTGTGTTGATGATAGGATATTTTGGATTAAGAAATGGGACAGATTGCGTAACATCTTTGAATAACTGACATTAAATTCTATTGTTCCATTGACTGTTTCATGCCAGACATTCATAGATATTACTCAAGCATTGCTATTTCCTAGTCCTAAAAATCTTACCACCACGACAGTGTTCTTAGTGTCCAGGGAGGAATATTGTAGTATAACTTCTTAGATGTTGTATTTCGTCAACCGACAATTCATAAAGATCAATGAAACCATTTTGTGTCTCGAAAGCACCAAGCAACAGAGTCATCGATTGTTTCTGTCCTCTCGTCATCTATACAGAACGTTTTCCAATTAGACTGTGTTCGTTTGTTATTTCAACCAACGTCAAAATCTTTCGAACCCTTCTATTTATTTGTGTGACTCAGCTCTATCGATATTAAAATGGAAATTGTTCTGCTGAGATAAGTGAACTTATCCCAAGAGCCCGAATTTTTGTTCGCCACACTCGATTGCATAGTAGATATTATGTTGTCGATTGTCGTTTAGATGTCGAACTAGCTGTTTATGGGAAAAAAATTCCACAAATGGCCTTCCCAGTATCTGGGAATAAACCCTCTTAGATGTTATATTTCGTCAATTGACAATTCAAAGAGATCAATGAAACCATTCTGTGTCTCGAAAGCACCAACTAACTCCTCGTCATCTATACAGCACGTTTTACAATTAGACTGTGGTCGTCAAAATGTTTAAAAATCATCTATTTCTTTGTGTGACTCAGCTCTATCGATATTACCTTGGAAAGTGTTCTGCTGAGATAAATGAACTTATCCCAGAGCCCGAATTTTTGTTCACCACACTCAATTGTCTAGTATAACTCATCCATTTGTTGTCGATTGTCTAGTTGATTCCACATCGCATATAGAGAAGGTTCATTTAGATGTATATACCATCTTTAGCTACAGATGACAATGCTAACTCCACAGCCCCTCTGTGGGTTAACATACAACATTGGGAGCAGTCCTTGACTTCCTTGGAAGGAAAAGAACCTTAAACCATTTGGGAATCAAATGCTGTCAATTTAAAATCCATCTGACTTTCTCAGCATGTCAAAAGCTTTTCATCATTAAGCATAATTTTCAATAAGCCCACTTATATAAATAATGAAAAATTATTTGATAAGGCTTCTTGAATTTGTGTGTAACTGTATTTAATAGGGGGCATATTAATTTTTTTTTGTTGTTGTTTTCGGGTGTCAATGTCCTTTTGTAAACTCTTGTTAGTTTTTGTTAGTGTTTCGGTTGTTATAACATTCGACATACTACAAATGCGTTAACATTTTATTAGCCACCCGCCAGCAGTAATGATTACGATGACTGCGAAGTAATGGTGATGATGAAGATGGCAATGACGATGTTGAAGCTTTATTTTTTATATGATGCCACTTCATGTAGCATTATTTATTAGTTAGTTACAAGTTGTGTATCCATATTATGGGCCCATACAATTCTTAATTCAAATATCAAACTTAAAGGACAATGAACGTCTGTATGTCCGTCCGCCCGTTTGTCTGTCTAACTGTTTTTATATACAACTGCGTGCAATATTTTAAGCAACAAATTGAAAACGCAGAGAGAAAACCCACAATAAACATGACCAAATAAATTAAGACTGACGAACATTGAAAAATACATACTCCTCTAAAAACAGTTGTTATTTCATCCTGTTTTTTTTTTTTTTTTTTGTGAATTTTCTTTGAATTTGAAATTTCTTTATCGGCTGTGTTGGATAAATTATTGTTTTGTTTATGGTTTATTGTTTTGGTAGAACCGGAGCAAAAAAAAAACACATTTCTTTTTAAATATTGATACAATTCCTCGAGAGCATTGAACTTTATTTGGAAAAGTTTGTCTACCGTAAATTTCTTATGTGTGTGATAAATTATTTAGAAAAACGGTGCATTTATCCATTTGTTCTGTTCTCCCTGGTCTGTTATTAGACGATGAATTATGGCAAATTCATTTCACACCAATTTGGAATGGAAGTCAAAAGTAATGAAAGGGTTGCTTTTTTCGTGATATTGATAAAAATGTAAACGTTTTTTAAATGAGCCTTTAGATTGTGATAAACTGTTATAAAAGGAATCCTTTAATTGTGCAACAAAGTTGTAATGTTTGTTGACTGCGAAAAAGTGCAATAAAATTTAACATGGAATAATTGTTCAGAATCTTAAAATTTTTTTTTACTTAACAATTGTTTCCTTACTGAGAGTCAAATTGCTTGTGTCAGAGTTGCAAAGCCGATGAGCTTGCGAGATTACGAAATGGCCACATGGATGGACGTCTGAGACTACACGACAGATTTTACCTTTTCTTAATCAGAAGTACACAAGCGAAACCACATACATATTCAAAATTCTAAAATACAAAATCTTGGTAATTAGGATCACTGCACCATTTCCGCAACCATTTCTCACTCCAAACTTCGTAACGTTTTAACAACACCTATGAAGCGTTCAGTTTTCATAAATGAGAAGGCTCGTTGGGCAGAGCTCAATGATATTTTTCGGCATTTCAATTTGTTTCCCCGACGGCAACTTCGATGACTCGTTGAAAATGGCGGAAAATATTCAAATGCTCGTAATGAAGTCAGTCATTCCATCGAAGCTTATTTCGGCTAAACCAAGGGATAAATGTGGAAATGCAGTCAGATCAGGAGAGGAAGCGTTAAAAACTTGGCGTGACAACAAAAGCCTTAATACTGATTTGCTACTAGATCTGAGTGTGCAAAATTACTTATTCGCGAAAAACTCCTTTACTAACGGAAAATAAATTCTTTCTTGCCGGAAAGCAATCTACCACTGCCCGAATATTTTTCGACCTCGTGCAGTTCAAAGGTGTTAGCGGATATCGACGTAAATAAATCATCGGTGCCGGTTAGTATACCAGTATTCCACTGGTATACCAGTATACCACTTAAAAATTGGCATGACAACAAAAACGTTAATACTGATCTGTTACACAAAATGGCGAGATCTGAGTGTGCAAAAGTACTTAGACGCGAAACTTATTTACGAACGTAAAAGAACGTAAGCAATATTTTATTGCCGTTACGCAATCAACCACTGCCCGAACTCGAGAGGTTATCCTCTATTATGCCCAAGATATTTTTTCAAGCTCGTGCAGTTAAAAGGGTTCTCGCGGATCTTAATGTATACCAGCACTGGTGCTGAAATAGTGCTTTTCAACGTAAGCACGTTCACTTCCTAACCTTTTCATTTCGTCATACCATGCGGGAGTCTTTCCCGCTTGTTGTAAGGTTGCCAATAAACAGCTAATCGCTAAAAAGGGCGCGGTTGACAATACTGATAGTTACTGCCCAATCGTAATATCCCAGCGCTCTCGAAGGTAATGGAGAGCATGGAAAATTGCCATCTTGCGAGGTATCTGGAGACTAAATTTCTTTAAAGCGATCGACAGTATGTTTTTCACAAAAACTCGTTCTACGGGACATTATTTTGGAGAAAGAAAGGTGGTCGCTCTAGATATTTCCATTTGATTGTATGGGGCACGGTGCGCTCATATATAAGCTTAATGCCTTTGGGGTCGGTAATGACTTCTCTCGATTTATTTCGAGCTTCCTTAGAGATCGTTCACGTGTTGTTATTGATGGGTTCTCATCAAATTAGTTTTAGCTTCAATCAGGGGTACCGCATGGCTCTGTTCTTTCTCCTACCCTCTCTCTTATTTTTCTTAACGACCTTCCTAGGTGACAGCCATATTTGTCATGTTCTTGGAATAGGGTCAGGTTTAATGCACGTAAGACTCAATGCTGTATGTTGCCATGCAGGACTGTGGAGCCAACAGCGTTATCTGTACATATGGGTGGTATATATAGGCAGGAGCCTCAAAGCCCATTTTGGAGCTCTTGGACATTGTGCAAAATAGGGAAGTGATGCCTATTAATGACAAAAGGGTATTCATTTTTTTCCAAAAATATGATATTAGTAATGTTATAAATTCATTTGCATCTCTAAATCTGTAAAACATTCTTTTATTTTTCAACAATAACAACAGCAACAAAATCAATTAACCTGTCCATCACTTACACGACATCGAAATTGATTACCTTGGATACAATGTATGTATTTGTACGAGTATTATGTAATGTAAAGGTATTCTTTGTGTATCGGCATATTCCAAAATTTAAATTGAGCGCCACATAAACACTTCATCACATCCTATCGATACACACACACACTTAAGTACTCCAATACTTCCAAGACATAAGAACAACACACGAGTACATGCAGAATCAATTAAAAAACGATCATCAACAATCGGAAGAAGCATTTATCATGTTCAAACCTTAAATGACTTAATGTGCATGCATGAACACGATTTCAAGTGGTGGAGGGTAACCAAACGAAATGCATTTAATTTTCTTGTGTGTGTTCGGATGATGGCGGCCAATACGGTAGCGACATCAAATGTCGTGTACAACTAAATGATTCATTTTTCTGGCAAAAAAAAAATTAAGAAAAATTGCATGAGAATGAAAATGATATTGAAAAACAAAACCAAAAAATATTGTACAATTTTCAACATACATAACAGCGGCACATCTCTGAAAGATCTGAAAGCCATGGTTTTCTTACTACCACTGTTTCCAGTTTCGTTCTTCTATTTCTTCATTCAAGCGTACACTTTTACAATTTGAATAGAACTGACAATGAACATATTTATGGACACCATGTCACATAATAAAAATTTCTTAAGAACAACGACTGAATCGTTATAATAAGAGGCCACCTTTAAATGAAATGAGAAATTAAACCAAACCTTAAATTGACTAATAGGAAATGGAATGATAATTTTAAACTTATAATGCTAAGAATGAATAAGAAAATGAGATTGAGATTTTTAAAAATAAGTACGAAAATTTTTTATATGACAACGATTTTTTCCACTGGTAAAACCAGTAGTAAATGTGATAATAAGTTAGGTTAGGTTAAGGGTGGTGTAGCCTAAAGTTCAGACTCCTCGAATAGACCGGCTGGTTCATAGCGATACCACATGTTCGTGCGGAGCATTTACACAGAATATGTTCAACTGTTTCATCTGTATCATCACATCTTCTACAATTAGCATCCGAGATAAATCCTATTAGGCATTGTCCTGTAACCACTCTGTGAGTAAACGACAATCTACTCTGTTAAGAGAAAGTAGGTTGCGAGTTTTCCTGTGGTCGTAATGCGGCCAGATTGTTCTGGTGATTCCGCTAGTGCTTAGCTCTCTCCATTGAAACTACTGAATCGGGGGCCCAACATGAACAAAAGTTCCTACCCCATCTGCTCCAAACTTTGCGACCTCATCAGCTTTCTCGTTCCTATCTACTCCCTTATGTCCAGATACCCATACAAGAGATACGGTATTATTCCGGAAGATTATCGTAACAATTAAAAACGGCTTTGATTTAAAACAAAAGCTCCTTAGAGACTTCAGTGCAGCTAGACTGTCGACGTAAATACTAGTATTTTTCCTATTTCCTCAAGGAACTGTGAGACTGCCTTGTCTATAGCAACTATTTCAGCCTGGAAAATACTACAGTTAAAAGGTAATTTATAAGACTTCTCTATATCACATACGTCTGCAGTAAAACCGGTTCAAACTCCCGTCGATTGTTTGGATCCGTCTGCGAAAATATTTATAGCGTCATTTTGAGCGCAACCCCAGTTCGACCCAAAATTCTCGAGTCGGAAATTCAACTTTGAATTTCCGGTCGAAAAGCAATTTGGGCACTTTGTAATCAGTGATAACATTTTCAAATTTTCCATGCATGGTGTGTCTAAATGTCTAAAGTTTCATATTCTGAGCCAATTTGACTTCATGGACTGGTTGAATTGCAATGTCTTGTCTAAAGCCGCAGTCAAGATATATTCGGTCCAAGTCCCTGGGGTCAATGTTTATGAAAACAATATCTGCCCTTAACTGCTCCACGTCTTTAAATGAAATGGCCAAGCAGTTTGGCATACATCTCATATGGTTCCCAGGTCAATGAGACATGTCAGGGAACTGCAAAGCCGCTTAGCTTGCAAGACTGGAAATTATCTTACAGGTGCCAACAGAATTGGAATGTGTTGATACGCCTCTAGGAACTTGCAAGCAAAATCTTCGTCTTTGTTCCGCGACGGAGAATAATCAGAGATGAGTACATGGATTGACGTGTGAGACTACACGACAGATTTGGCTTCTCTTAATCAGAATCGCAAAAGTGAGCTGACTTCGCTACCAAGAGGAAAGGTTTCAAAGGCTTCACTGGTATGGTATATGGTCTCAAATTTGTTAAACGGCAGGGACTAGTAGGGGAACCTATTACAGTAACATGGTATCACAACGGACCTCAGAGTCTATCTGCGCTGACGTAAAACGTCAGCAGCGACTTACAACCTAACCTATGGACTGGAAATTAGGGTATGATTTACACTTGATTTATAATCGAATTCCAATAAATTTTCAAGTGGTTTATTGGGAAGTATTGTTTTTTGGATTTTTAAAATTTTTAGATTTTTCTTGTTGTTATTGTCATTTAAATGCATGTCTTCTTTTTGTTGTTGTTGTTGGTTGCATTTGAGGAGTCGCAGAACAAAACGTACTTTTTCGCATATTAAATTTTTTTGGGAAATTGAGGTTTATTTATTTCGCCCCTTTAAAAAACTGCATGAACCTGAATATGGTAACAAGTTTTTTGCTTATCAAGAGATGCATCAAACTGCCATAAGTCACTACATTATATGTTAAGGATGTTTAATATAAAACCACTTTTACTTTGGAAAAAGTACGTTTTGTTAAAAAATAATGAAAAAAGTACGTTTTGTTTAAAAATAATTTAAAAACGACGTTTTGATGTGCGTATTTTTTTAGACGATACTATTTTGATCGAGTGTTTTAAAAATGTTCTTACTTATTAAAAACTACAAAAGAGCCTCATTGGCCCATATTTAGATATGTTACTCACGAATTGTCAAAGTTAATGTACCCCCATATTGTGGTTGTGGGGTGTAAATAGACCAATAACAAGAATAAGGGGGAAATCCTCCACTGGCTTGCAAAAAGGCCTCAAAAAATCTTGGTGGGCATTTATATGTATATGGAATATAAGAGTAAAATGGCATTATAAAATTATGAAAAATCTTGCATATGAAATACAATGAAAAAAGTACGTTTTGATAAAAAAAATTAACAAAAAAGTACGTTTTGTTACACACCAATTTTTAAGGAATCCATTTTCTTGATGAAAAACAAAAATAATTCACGCTATGGAAATTTTTTCTGATAGATTTCGAACCAAATAATTTAAAAAGACCAAAAAATCAATTTGTCAAAAAATGCGAAAAAGTACGTTTTGTTCTGCGACTCCTCATTTATTGCTGTTTTCATGTTTAATGATCTTTTTGCCCTAACAAGTTAATGTTTTGAGGTATTCCAAAGATTCAAACACACCAAAAGACACAATGATGACGACGGCGACGTCGACGAACATGTGGAGAGTGTTGAAGTCAGTATTGTATATGAATGGATTTAGCAAAATGTTTTTTTTTGTTGCTATTGCTGTGTTACATGCTAAAAAGAAAACATGAATAAAGTAATCATGATGCACATACAACAAACATTCAAACGACCAACTAACCAACCAGCCAGTCAGCCAAACAAACCAGTCAAGTCAGAAGAACCCCAGCACAAGTGAAGTCAAGAGAGAACAACAAAAAGTAGCAACAAACATTCGGCTTACTTAATTTTCAGCGCTTAACAGACAATTAAAATCCAATTAATTCTGACTTTTATTATGGTTAAGCCGCTTAATGTTTAACAATTGCGATGATGTTTCAGGCTTTTTTTTTTCTTTTTTTTTTTTTGTTATTGTTGCTGTCGTTGTAGCTTTATTTGAATTCATTCCTGTGGTTGGTTATTGTAACTTTTGCTGTTGCTGCTGCTGACGGTAGTGGTGGCAGTGTTTCGGTTTGTTCGTCCTGTTATGTTTTCATTTTTTTTTTTTTTTTTTCAATTGTAATGAACTTGAAGTATTATAATCATTTTATCTTGTTTTTATATATTTTTAATATTCTACTGCTAGTTAAGTTATTTTATATTTTTACAAGTAAAAAAAATTAAATTCGCCTTGGCCGAATCCGTGAAAAACCCTTTGCAATGCCCAAAATATTTTTAATACAAACGAATTTTAGTGCAAAAACATTTTTAAAATTAAATAAGTAGAAAAGCTAAATTCGACTTGTCTGAATCCATTCATGAATAGTATTCATTGAATACTAGACTTGTGCTTAATCGTTCAATTGAGTGAGCGCTCATTTTCGTTCATTTCAGATAAAAGACCTAGTTCGTTCATCTAGTTCAATTGCTCTTTTGAGGTCTTCGTTCAACAGTTCGTGAACGAATCATTTTGATCATGTCTGTTGGTCTTTCATCTAGTTCAAATCGGTCAGTTTTTGTTTTCGTTCAACAGTTTGTGAACGAATCATTTTGATCATGTCTGTTGTTTTGGCTATCGTTCAAAAAATACAAAAATGTTAAATAAAAACATGAATTAAAGAAAACATATACAATTTTTGTAAAAAAAACATAAATGCTGAGAAATTGTGCCAACACAGAAGAGAAAACTAACGTCTAATCACAAAATTAACAAAAAAAAATTGAACGACCGAACTAAAAGATCAAAATGAAATAATGAGCCAATTGAGCTTAATGAACGAAAAGACATAAAAGAGCGGAAATGAGCGAACTAGATAAACCGCTCAGTTAAGTGAGTAGTTCAATTGAACTAGTTCGTTCGTGAACGACACAACTCTATTGAATACCCTCCACACACACAAAATTATATACAATACAATTTTCAATTAAATCTATTGATCAACAAAATTTAAATGAGCCAATCAATGTTTTGATTCAAATTTTTCTTATTTTCTTTAACTGTCGAATTACAAATTTTCAATATGCCAGATTTTGTTTCGCTTTAATTTATTTGAATAAATTAATTCAAAAATATTCAAAATAATCGGGTTTTTTTGTTGGCAACATATTGGAAAGCAAAAAAGATGAATTTTTTGATGATTTTGTCATAAGCTTACTATTCATTTGTTAAATCAATCATTATTTTGATTGACTTTAAATAAAAAATTAATCAATCTTTTGATCAAAATCGAAAAAATTTTTGATTGAAAATATTTTCAATCACCTACAATTTGATGATTGGTATAACAATTTTTTTATTGGAGGAATTTCAATCAAAAAATTGATTGAATCCGCGTTTTTGTAGATTGAAATTCGTTTCAAATTTTTTCAGTGCAATGCTCTTTTAAGTGATAGAAAAATTTTCTAACGTGAAACAAATTAACTTATTAATTAATTTTAATTAGAAATATTTTATTTTGAGAAAAAAAAAACTTTTTTTATTCATTCCCAGCAAAATTTTCTGTTCCAAATAATCGGTTCCAGAACGCATCATATTACCCTGCAACCGGTTCTACTTAACATTCCAGAATCAATGATTTTTGTTTGAAATTGTCCCAAAAGCAATCGTTTTTTAGAGCAAGTAGTTTTTTTGAAAAATAATTTTACATAGAAAATTTTGTTGTGATTACCGTAGAATATATGCAAGAATCTATTGAACCAGGAATTTGTTCCAAAAAATTTTCCTGGGTTTTTGTAAAAAAAATGATTTTTTTTTTGAGCGTAAAATTTTTTTTGAGTGTAAAATATTTTTTGAGTGTAATTTTTTTTTATTGCAAAAATGTGTTTGAGTAACTAAGAGACAATGTAAAATATTTTTGTGACTTACCATTGGTAAACAAGTTTTAAAAGCATTGTAAGTTACCAATGCTTTTAAAACTTGTTTAAGGTGAAACCAATCTGAAATTCAGGGTTTTGCTTATAAATTTTGAACAACTAGACCGATTTTCTTGAAATTTATTAGCAACTTGACCAGGGGAACGACAACAACATATTCTAAGCTTCAACAGCCTTAGGATTGTCTAACACAAGCACCAAAAATTTTGCAAAATGGTCAATCTTGAATTTGCCTAGTTTTTGGTGTTTGTGGTCAGTTGGCGTACGTTTCTTATTTAAAAAAAAAAAATTCTAAAAATTAGTAAACGTATCCGCTTGTCATTTTTCAATCCGTATTTTCTCTTGGTATTATATGGATTTGTCTTTACACCATACTATTAAGTACATAGATTTTGCACAAAATTTGGACAGATATTATTTCAAATATTATGGTATGATGTAGGCTTAAATAACATTTTATTATTAAATAAATATCTTAGAGTCAGAGAATTTTTCTAATTTTTTTAATTCAATAAATCTGCTTTAAATATTTAAAAATATATATCCTTCATAACAAATTCCCAAAACACAAAACCACTTAATCATACAATCTATCTACCGCACAATGCACAGTGTTTTAAACCAAGTAAACATTGTTAATTTGACAGCACAGGGATGATAAAGTCAGTACAATTGTACTTTTTTCAGTACAATTCGGAGGTCAAAAGTACGGCAGTACTCCACTGACTGATTTAGTACAATTTCAAAATTTTCCCAATCACAAATTTTATTTCGACTCTTTTAACACAGCCTAATACAGACTCGACATAAGTGATAGGTGTCAAAAAAGTAGTCTTAAACCATATGGTTATTTTTTTTTTCAAATTATTCTACGAATTAGGTTAGAAAGAGAAAGCTTATATAACGCGCCATAAGAAAAATAGATGCCAGATCGGTTTTATTGTTTCACTCACTCCTAAGTCGTAGAAAGTGTTGCCATGCTAGCTTAAAACTAGCTAAAACCCGCTCTGTTTTCTCCTAAAATCGCTTAGTTTTTCCCCATTTTTTGTTATAAAACTCTACTGTCGAGTCTGTATATAGTCTGTGCTTTTAATGTGTCAACCAGGGTTGACGCAATTTTAGGTAAAAATCGGCAAAAAACTAACGAAATTTCTAGAACAATCGTCATAATTAACAATATTTTCAAAAATCAACAAAATAATTGTTTTCATTGTTTTTTGTAAATCTACTATTTGGTACAGGGTATATTAAGTTTGTGCTGATGTTTGTAACTTCTCGAAATATGGTTCTTAGATCCACTTTTTAGTATACCGATCGACTCAGAATCACTTTTTGAGTTGATTTAGCTATGTCCGTCCGTATGTTCATGTAAACGGTAAAATGTTTAACTTATGCTTCTTTTGGGCCAAGAATGAAACCCATAGAAATTAAAAAACATCGTTCCGTGTTCATACATAGCCCCCATACAAACGTCCCTTTTAACTTGGATTAAAATGATTTTAACTGAATTATAATGGATATCCTTTCGCAACTTGGCAGGTGAGCGTATTTTGTATTCACAAATCACCATTGAACTAATCCTTCTCGATTTTCACATAAATCTCTAAAATTTCATAAAAATAGTAAATATTTTATTAAAACTTTGTTTGAAGGTGTAAAACGCTATCTTTGCCAACCTTATTAAGTCTGATTTTAAATGGCCCATATACAAATTTTGCACGATATTTAGGTAAATCGGCCTACTGCCTAGGGTTTCTAAAATCCCGGACTTTTTCAATTCCCGGGAAATCGTTATAAAAAAGTCGTATTCCCGGGAATTCCCGGGAATTTTTTAATTAAAACAAATTTTGAACTTTACCATATAAAAATTGTTATATTACAAATTATGGTCGTATTTTCCAATTTAAAACCATTTTAGATGTATTCTTTTGTAAAATAGTTTAACTAACCTCTAAAATATACGTAGAAAGTTCATAAAATCTATTTTTTGTAGAAATATTGGACTTATCATAGTTTTAGTATTTGCATTGACGTATTTCCACTCCATGCAAAATTGTTCACAATTCGGAAATACTCGATTTTGCATCAAATGCGGCTTTAATAATTTTTTTGAAAATTTTTCTAATTTTGACTACACCAACCGTAAGAAAATTATATCTTGAAGATGTATTTAATTAAACTTTCGAATTATTAAAATTAATTGGTTTAAGGCATTCTGGCCAAAATGAGAACACCAATGTACTATATAGCCATTGTAACGACGTATTTTCACTGGTGGCTGGGATAGAACTCGCGGCGGCCAAGGTTCGTTACAAAATATTTTTTTTCACGACCGATAGATATCAGGCTTTTAATTCATATATGAAATTTTAAGCTGAAAACCAGGTTTGTTATATATTTTTTAAAATATTGATATTTTTGTTTAAGCACTATAGATTGCTGTTCTGAATATGAAATACTAAATTTCGTAAAGAAGAAATCATTGGAATTTTAGATTAAGAAAGCTTTTGCCAATTTGCAACTAAAATTTGAAGGGAAATTTAGTTTGATTTAAGAAAAATAACACAGGGCAATACTTTTTTTTGCCTGAGTTCTGATAGCTAATTTTGGGTAATTGGGGTACGTTGATTTCAAATCTGGCTATCGTTTTTTTTTGGGTCAGCTTTAGTTTTCGAGATATAGCCTAAGGATTCTTTGAAAATAGACTATTTTTGGCATCTTTGTGAGTCCATATTTACCAACACTTGTCTTACATCCAAAAAGTGAATGACGATTTTGAGTATGTTGGATATGCTGTTTCCAAAAATGCTCTTACTTTTGTTGAGTCATCTTTAGTTTTGGAGATATCGCTAGAATAAAATGTTTAAAAAAAATGTTTAAATTTATCCCCTTTTTAAATTTGTCTGAATATTTATGCCCTTTTAATAACTCGAAAACTGAAGCTGCCATCTTTAGTTTTGGAGATATCGCTAAAATAAAATTTTTAAATTTATCCCGTTTTTAAATTTGTATGAATATTTATGCCCTTTTTAATAACTCGAAAACTGAAGCTGTCAGAAAAAAGCTAATACCAGTTTTGGAATCCTCGTATCCAATATAGTTACGTTCGTGCTTAAAACTGAGGCTCCAAAATTAGTTTTGGAAATTATAGCCAAGCAAAGTTAGTAAAAATCGCACTTTTTCGACTCTTTAACAGCGATTTGCTCGCGAACGCGAGCTGATGAAAAAAATTGGATAACTGATTCGGAATCAGCACACTAAAATCCATATAAATCAGTTGTCAAAGGTCAGGTAAATTGAAAAAGTTCAACTTTTGTCAACCTGTGTAATTATTAGGCCTAAATAATATGCAAGCTCTAGCATATCCTCACTAGTCTTTCTTTAAAAATTGTAATTCTTTCATAGTTTTAATGTAATTTTTTAATAAATCATTTAAGATTGTGTTAAAAATGTGTAAATTAAATATATTTTTATTAAAAAATTAGCGACGAATTCCCGAAATTTCCCGAAGAAAAAATCCCGGGATTTTAAGAAAAATATTTCCCGGGAATTCCCGGGAAATTTTTCCCGAATAGAAACCCTACTACTGCCAACAAATAAAAGCTCATTTTGCTCAAATTTGGTTTGTGTGTTTTCTACACTTATTTAAGGACTAACTAAAGATAAATCGAATCGGTCAATGTGTGGACTTGGGACCCATTTTCCGGGAAATACTGGTGCAGGATATTACATTCTTGTTAAATAAAAATTAAAAAAAAAATAATTTTTAAGTACAATGAGGGTCAAAAAAGTACACTTTTTTAGTCAATTCAGTACAATCTTGAAAATGTAATTTATCATCCCTGTGACAGCATATTCCAACAAAGTGCTCAGATCCACTATTAATAGTGCCGAAAAGTTGGTAGAAGCATTTTAAAACCAAAATCACAGACTAAAGGTGGAAGTACATAGGAACAAACTTGCTTTGCGTCCGGTTGTCAAAAAGTTAAAATTGAATAAATTAATGAAGCAAGTTACAATAGAAAAGTTCAAAACGCATAGAACTCAAAAAATTTTAAAAATATTCACCACTCTTTGCGTCTTTAAAAATTGTTTGACATTTTTCTTTTGTGTTGTTTTTATTTTAAAATAAACAATATTTTTTTAATAAATTTATAAAAAAAATAAAAATGTATTAAAAATAAGATGTCCGGAATAAAAAACACTAATTTCAGTGCAAAAACATGAGGATTTAGCAAGGTATTTATGAAAATCTGCCGCATTCAACGCGCTTTCTATGTAACTTAAAACTTTCAACGCATAGAAAGCAGACAGAGGTGAGAACGTATCGGACGCAACGCACTCCTATGTACTTCCACCTTAATACAGACTCGACATAAGTGACAGGTGTCAAAAAATTATTCTTTAACCATATGGTTAATATTTTCAAATTATTCTACGAATTAGGTTAGAAAGAGAAAACTGATATAACGTGCCATAAGAAAAATGGATGCCAGATCGGTTTTTGTTGTTTCACTCACTCCTAAGTCGTAGAAAGTGTTGCCATGTTAGCGTAAAACGGACTAAAAACCGCTGTGTTTTCTCCTAAAATCGCTTAGTTTTTCCCCATTTTTTCTTATAAAACTCTACTGTCGAGTCTGTATTTAGTCTGTGCCAAAATTATCCAAATCGGTCTATATCATTTGTTCGTGCATAGCGGGTAAATTTCGGGTTTGGAAAAAATTTACATAATTAAAAAAAATTAAAAAATTGTAAACAAAAATATTTTTAATTATAAACAAAAATATATTTAAAAACAAACAAAATTTTTTGTATTGCATTAATTCATAAATGTTCAGACAAAAATTTTGAGGTTTGAGATCCAATAAAACTCACATTTTTAGCATGGAACTCAAAACTGCTTTTTCAAAATTTTCAAAATTAAATGAAACAAAATTTTAAAATATATTAGTTTCTCTACTTGATTTCATTGAATACATTCAGGGATTGTACAAAAAAAGTGTTGGGTTAAATTCTGTGAAGCAATTTGAATTTACCGGAAAATGTGTTTTTATCAAAATTTTCGTTTAACTTCTAGTTGTAAGTAGAGATGGTATCGTGAGTGACTTTTCAATCACATTCACGAAATAAAATTTTTTATCACGCCCGAAACTTTTTTTTTTGAGTCACGCCCATGCACGGTCACGTGAGAAGAAAAGAATTTTAAACACGCTCACGATATAATCACGTTCACAAAATACTCGCGAATTGAAAAATATATAAAAATTTGGTACCAACCACAGTATGGTGGTATTTTTAATGCGCTGGGAAATTTTGACCTTATGTTCATTTATGGGTTAATTAAAAAAAAAAATCAAGTAATTATTTTTTTTTTTTATCTCGCGCAAGAATTATACCTAGTTTTATAAAAAATCGCAATAAAAATTTTATATTAAGATGCATTTTATAAAAAATAAAATCTAAATACCCAAAATTTGACCTTTGACCCGAATAACACCCGGGTTAATATAGTTCCATTTTCCTAAAACGTTTAGGGTTAAAGTTAAACATTGTATTTAATATTTTATGGCCCTCACTTTGTGAAATTTTAAAATATTTACAAAATTTTCCCATATTAAGTAAATTGTGGACGAAAAAAGGCATTTTCCTCGAAATCCGCTGAGTTTAAATAGCTGCCCTCGCCAGATATCCCTCAAAAAATTTTATTTTTATATGCTAACATATATTTTATAAGATTTTGTTTAACAAAATTATTTGATAATTTTGTTAAACAAAATTTTGAAAAATCAAAATATCAGTTTTGAGAACCACTCCAAATTTAATGCATACTTTTGGCCTTACCATGAAACGGGTGAATGGCATCCTATGAAAACAGAATTTCGTATATGATTATTTATGATCGTATAGAATATAAATATCGCTTTTCATTGGTTTATTTCCATAAATTTAGAAAATTGGGGCTGATTTTCGTAATCTAGAGGTAATTTTGTAAAAATTGGATCATTTTGACCCGGAAAGGCTTACAAGGGTTATTTTTTAAAAACCAAAAATTTTAAATATACCCGAGTAAAAATTTTAATATGATACAATATATAATGATATGTAACACAATATATATTTATACGCAATTTGATCCGAATAATGGTGGATGTTTTTGCATTAAAAAAGATCAACTTGTATAAAATATGATTTGATTTCATCCGAGTATTGACCAGACATTGCCATATATTAGTGGATCTAATTAGATCTAATTGCATAAAAACATGTAAAATCCTGGTGTTTTTTGGTTTGGGTTGAGTTACACCACAGGTCAACGACACATTCACCAAACATATAATTTTCTTAAACAAAAAAATGTTCGAGTACGCTTCGAACCAGATTGGTGATATACATAACCCTAACAAGGAAATGTTTAGAAACATTCCCAGCAAAACTTAGATTACCAAATAAGGTATAAAATAAGGTATAGGATCTCTTATTTTATACATTGCAGCATTGATGATTTTAACAGGCGATGAGACTCAAAGTAATGCAACCACATTATCACAAAGAATACCAGTAAGGTATAAAATAAGTCATAAATTTATAACGGAGAATACTAGTAAGGTGTAAAATATATGATATTTTATAGGTTACGAGAAATGAAATAATATAGCATACCAGAAGATAATATATAAGGTGTTACGAGTAGTGAAAAAGTAATTTTGTATTAAATTTACTCACGTGATTGTAAGTGAATGCAAGTAGATAAAATATGCTCGTGAGTGTGTGTCGTTAGAAATTTCCTGTCGTGAGTCCATCTCTAGTTTAAACTTATGCATTTTTTTATAAAATAATTATTTTTTATGTTATTGTAATGCATTATGCATCCAATTATAAATAATACATTATTTCAAACTTTCAAATAACACATAATATAACCAAATATAAGTCATCCATGATTTAATGTTTAGAAATAACATTTTTTTCCAATAATCATGCATTACGTAGCAAATTATTAGTAATGCGTTATTTTTCACTTGAAAATAATACGTTGTGGAACAAATGTTTGGTAAGACATCATAAAATAATGCTACAAATAAGTTATATGCATTACCTGGTAATGTGTTATATAATCACCAAAGTTTTGCTGGGTTTTAAAAAGTTTCTTATACTTTGCCTTAAAAACTTAGAAAATTGTTGGTTAAATGGAAACATATAGTGTTATATATGGAATAGAATAGGATATATATAATTTTATATTAAATTATACAGAAAAACAAATTTTGTATTGACCCTTATATAATTTTATATAATTATATCAGCCGTACACCTTTTATTCCGAATCATGATTCAATTATTTATAACTTCATATGACTGCATTTAAAAAATTTTGAAAATATCTCACGCGATGTATAATCATATATGATTTATTATGTTTGCATCAAGTTATATATTGTTATATATGTTTATTTTTACTCGGGTATCTTCTTATACTAAAAACAATTTGTTAACCACTTTTTAACAATATAAGTATTTAAGAAACAACACCATTTATTCAATGTTTTTCATCAAAATATGTCAATTTTCGTATGTTTGACCTTTGATCCCGATGAACCACGGGTTAACGTTGTCCGATTTGTCTGAAATTTTCAGCATACCATTTTTAGGCCTTGAAATTCGAAGTCTTGTAAAATAGCTGACACCCTAATGTGGGTATAAGGTGGAAAGTTCATAACAATTTTCTTATTTTCTTAAACCACTGTGCACCGTTGTCTACCCGTAATATATTTTTGTTGGGCTTTTTCAAGCAAAAAACTACAAAATATCATTTTATATGGATCGATAAATTTTGTCTATGTAATAAAAACACACAAACATATTTGCAAAGTCTAAATGCGTGTGTGTGAGTAAACTTACACATACATTTATATATTTTATGTTGAGTGCGTATACGTTTTATATATTGTTATAAGAGAAAACTTTCACAGGCCGGCATTTTAATAGTGATAGACTTGTGCTGTTTACATAGACAGTGAATAGGACTCCCTGGACAGAGGAGAAAGGTATGGTGGCATAATGGTCTTTGAGTTCATACATATTTATATTCTTGTATTATTAAGTTTGTCTACCTCAATATACACGTAGCCAGACAGACAGAGATATGTATAATAGGGGTGGGATAGTGCACGTGTTTTCGATTTCGACACGCTAGAACCGCTTATTTTGTGAGGTTCGTAAAAAAAATGCATGGGCCAAAAAATGGGGCAGATCGGATAGGATCTAGGGGTCGCTCATCGGGGTCAAAGTTGGGCGTAGAGGGGAAAAAATCCACAAAAAGCCCCAAAACTCCCCTGGTTTTGCTCCTAGAGGGGTCAAATGTGAGACCGGCCCCCATTACTTTTTCCTCCTGAACACTTTTGCCAAACATACCTAAGCCCTATCTCCAATCCCTAAGGGGGGTCCCATACAAAGGTTCAATTTTTAAAAAATCTTGCTCCTACCGCTCTAGCTGTCCTAGAATTCACCCTAGAGGAATCAAATGTATGACCGACCCCCAATATTTTTTCAACCCCAACATTTTCTTAGAACATACCTACCCCCTATCTTCAATCCTTAGGGTGGTCCCCATACATTTTTTTTTATTTTTTCTTAAATTGTCATATTAAATCAGCTCCTACCGGTCCAATGGTGCCTCCTAGAGGGGTCATTATCGAGACCAACCCCCATTAATTTTTAGCCCCCAACACTTCTTCTGAACACACCAATTCCATATCTCCAATTCCTAAGGGGTCTCCCACACAAAATGACATTTTTGTAAAACTTGCTCCCACCGCTCTAACTATCGCAGGGGTGACCCTAGAGAAGTTAAATGTGTGACCGACCCCCAATATTTTTTCAACCCCAACATTTTCTTAGAACATACCTACCCCCTATCTTCAATCCTTAGGGTGGTCCCCATACATTTTTTTTTATTTTTTCCTAAATTGTCATATTAAATCAGCTCCTACCGGTCCAATGGTGCCTCCTAGAGGGGTCATTATCGGGACAAACCCACATTAATTTTTAGCCCCCAACACTTCTTCTGAACATACCAATTCCATATCTCCAATTCCTAAGGGGTCTCCCACACAAAATGACATTGTTGTAAAACTTGCTCTCACCGCTCTAACTATCGCAGGGGTGACCCTAGAGAAGTTAAATGTGTGACCGACCCCCAATATTTTGTCAGCCCCAACATTTTCCCCAAACAAACCTACCCTCTATTTTAAAGCCATAAGGGTGTCCCCACACATTTTTTTTTTTTTTTAATTTTTTTTTTATAAAATCTGCGCCTACCGCTCCCATTCTGCCTTTCAGGAACGGTAAATGCAGACTGACCCCCATTAATTTTTGCCCCCTACATTTTTTCTGAACATACCTACGCCGTATTTCCACTTTGTAGGGGTGCTCCCCTGGGGAAAACTAAATTAGTAATGTATGTAGAGAAGTCAAATGTATGACCTGCCCATGTATTTTTTTAGCCAAAACATTTTCTTCAAACATACCTACCCTCTATCTTCAAGGTGTTACCCCACAATTCTTTTATTTATTTTATCGAGAAATCCGAGGTCTTTAATTTGTAATTTAGTAGTAACTTTTGTTAAGCGTAAAAAAATATTTTTTTTAACTTGAAAATAATAAAAAATGATAAATAATATACATAACTATAAACCAAATTAATTTATTTTAATCGTGTGATGGATATTGTTTCCGATTTTCGGCCACGACCTCAAGCAAAACTATTTTTTCCTCCTCGTTACGGCACAACACGTTGTTACAGTCTTCTATTAATTTTACGCCTCTTTCGGCAGCGTCGTTGACAACATGTAATTTACGTAATATTTGCAGCGCTCGCTGGTAGTCCTGACGATTTTCCCAAGTATTTGGATCGGAAGCAATGAAATTTGTTGTTATTCCGAAGCGTGCAAAAAATTTTGGAGTCTCAGGTGTGACGTAGTGGCTTAAATCAGTTTACATGAGTTCATGATTCACTTGTTTCGATGCCATGTTAATTCTTTTCACACCTTCGAATCCAACAACATGTACTGGAGGATTACAATCCTTGTTGCCACTGTCGCCGCTATCCTCTGAGGCATCTTCTTCCCCGATATCATCGTCTTCTTCTTCCTCGCTGTCTTCTTTAGACGATTCGTCCATCTCATCGTCAGATAACTCTTCCTCCAATTCCTCTTCTTCAAATATACGAATTGCATTCGACATTTTTCGTTTTATTTCACAAGAGATATTCGGATCAAATAGTGCGAGAGCAACAGCTTCGCCACTGAGATACCAGAAATGTCCACAGAATCTCTTGACCAATCGTTGCGACAGAATCTTATCAATTGAAGCATAATTGGCAATCGCTTTCAAAAAATTCAAATCATTATTTGGAGCTTCTATTGCTTTGGTAGCGGTAAACCAAGCTATTACGTAAATTGTTATGATGAAAACGGTCACATCAAGAAGTGCATTTAATTCTTTTTTGGCCAAACCGATATATTTTAGGAACAAAAACATTTTTAGGCAATATATGCCTTTTGCCATCCATCGAGCATGACTGATGGGTCCTGGTGGGCTAAAATGCCTATTAGGAATATTTTCGCCAAGGTATAATAAAACAATTTCAAGAAACTCCTTGTAGTCGTCTCTGGGTTGCTTTTCTTTTATTTGAGCCCAACAAAACAACTTGATGTCAGTTTGGACTTGAGCTGGTATGTTGCCTGCCACTTCCTCAACTTATATGCCAAGACTGTACGGTTTGTCTTTTATAGTTTCACACTGCTCTTTAAAACGCGCAAACATTAGCACTCCTGGTCCAGACGTTTTGCCGAATTTGGTTTCAAACACTTAGTTTTCCCCCGGGGAGCACCCCTACAAAGTGGAAATACGGCGTAGGTATCTTCAGAAAAAATGTAGGGGGCAAAAATTAATGGGGGTCAGTCTGAATTTCCCGTCCCTAAAAGGCAAAGTGGGAGCGGTAGGCGCAAATTTAAAAAATAAAAAAAAAAAAATTGTGTGGGGACACCCTTAAGGCTTAAAAATAGAGGGTAGGTTTGTTTGGGGAAAATGTTGGGGCTGAAAAAATATTGGGGGTCGGTCACACATTTAACTTCTCTAGGGTCACCCCTGCGATAGTTAGAGCGGTGGGAGCAAGATTTACAAAAATGTCGTTTTGTGTGGGAGACCCCTTAGGAATTGGAGATATGGAATTGGTATGTTCAGAAGAAGTGTTGGGGGCCAAAAATTAATGGGGGTTGGTCTTGATAATGACCCCTCTAGGAGGCACCATTGGACCGGTAGGAGCTGATTTAATATGACAATTTAAGAAAAAATAAAAAGAAATGTATGGGGACCAGGTTAGGTTAGGTTGTAAGTGGCTGCTGACGTTTTACGTCAACACACGTAGACTCTGAGGTCCATTGTGATACCACGGGATCGTAATAGGTTTCCCTACTAGTCCCTGTCGTTAAACCAGTTTGAGCTTCTTATGAAACTCCTTAGATGTTGAATTTTGACATCCGACAAATCAGAAAGATCGTACAGCTCCCTAGATCCCAGTGAAGCAAGTCGCTGACCAGAAAGTGCCGGGCAATGGCAAATAAAGTGTTCGATAGTTTCCAACTCCTCTTCATCCATGCAACTTCGGCAAAAGTCATTCGACGGCACATTTAACCGCTCTGCGTGCTTCCCTATAAGACAGTGTCCGGTAATTATAGAAACCACCGTCGAAATATCTCCTCTTGGAAGCGATATCAGCTCACTTGTGCGCCCCTGATTAAGAGAAGGCCAAATCAGTCGTGTTGTCTCACACGTCCATCCATTTGCCCATCTTTGATTAGTCTCCGTCGCAGAACAAAGCCGTAGGTTTTGCTTGCAAGTTTCTAGAGGCATACCAACACATTCCAATTCTGTTGGAACCTGTAAGGTAGTTCCTAGTCTTGCAAGCTCATCGGCTTTGCAATTCCCTGGAATGTCTCTGTGCCCTGGGACCCATATGAGTCGTATGTTAAACTGCTTGGCCATCTCATTTAAAGACGTGCGGCAGTTAAGGGCAGATCTTGTTTTCAGAAACATTGAATCCAGGGACTTGACCGCGGCTTGACTGTCAGTATAGATGTTGACTGCGGTTGTAGACAAGACATTGCAGCTCAACCAGTCAGCCACTTCCTTTATTGCCAGCATCTCTGCCTGGTAAACACTGCAATGATCTGGCAATCTACGAGCCAGGCTCAATCCAAGCTCTTCCGAATAGACCCCAAAGCCCACTTGTTCGTGCAGCCTCGATCCATCTGTGTAAAAATTTATGGTAGCTCCACTACCCGGAGTATCCCCCATCCAAGACTCCCTGGATGGTATCATAGTGGTAAAGTGGCGCTCAAAGAGGCTCTAAGGATTGAAGATAGGGGGTAGGTATGTTCTAAGAAAATGTTGGGGTTGAAAAAATATTGGGGGTCGGTCATACATTTGATTCCTCTAGGGTGACTTTTAGGACAACTAGAGCGGTAGAAGAAAGATTTTTTAAAAATTGAACCTTTGTATGGGACCCCCCTTAGGGATTGGAGATAGGGCTTAGGTATGTTTGGCAAAAGTGTTCAGGGGGAAAAAATAATGGGGGCCGGTCTCACATTTGACCCCTCTAGGAGCAAAACCAGGAGAGTTTTGGGGCTTTTTGTGGATTTTTTCCCCTCTACTCCCAACTTTGACCCCGATGAGCGACCCCTAGATCCTATCCGACCTCCCCCATTTTTTGGCTCATACACTTTTTTTACCAACCTCACAAAATGAGCGGTTCTAGCGCTTCCAAATATTGCTGCTTAAAATCTCACACGACACTATCCCACCCTTAATGTATATACAAATCGTCTATATGTAATGGAAATTCCAACTTTATGGTTTAATGTCCTTGTTTTTTTGTTGTTTTTCTGTCTGTTTGTCTATAACATTTAATAAACACACAGTTACAGGATTTTTCAATTTATTTACAGCACGCATACGTTAAATATAGAAATATCCTTTTATTTGTGATGACTATTATTTTGTATCCATAACACTGTCCGACGAAAAGAAAAAACGTTGTTAAACATGAACTGGATAATATACGTTTTAAACTAGAGACTAAATGTAGCATTTACAGTTTTTCATCTCGTGGTCCGGTTTCTTTTAAAAGGACTTTAAAGTTTTAGAGGATTCAATTTTTGTAAATTTTTTAACATGATAATGTTTTTAGGCTGGTGTCTAATTTTAAAAAAGTTGCAGTACGCCACATCAGTTTGACTGTATAAGCTAACGATTAACAAAAAAGAAAATTGGAATTACTGTTTTCATTTTCTTAAAACTAAAAATTTTTGGAACTTGTGTTTGTAACTTGGATAATAGCTCACCTCGTGGTGAATAAAACCGTTTTTCACCAGCTGGTGAATAAAAAGTAACATAATTATTTTTCAACAAAAAAAATTTTTTTTTCATTAAATTTTTTTTTTTTCATCCATTTTTTTTTCCATAAAATTTTTTTTCCATCAAATTTTTTTTTCATGAATTTTTTTTTTTTCATCAAAATTTTTTTTTTCATCAAAATTTTTGTTTTTTCATCAAATTTTTTTGTTTTCTCATCAAATTTTTTTTTCATTCATTTTTTTTCATCAATTTTTTTTTCATCAAATTTTTTTTTAATCAAAATTTTTTTTCAGAAATTTTTTTGTTTTTTCATTAATTTTTTTTTTCGTTAATTTTTTTTCATCAAATTTTTTTCATCAAATTTTTTTTCATCAACATTTTATTTTATAAATTTTTTTCTCACCAAAAAAAGTTTTTTTTCATCAATTTTTTACATCAAAAAGTTTTTCTTTTCATCAAAAACTTTTTTTCATCAAAGCTTTTTTTCACCAAAAATTTTGGGTTCATTAATTTTGTTTTTCGTTAAAAATAATATTTTTTTTTACCAAAACTACTTTTTCACCAAGTCTAAGCTTTTCGCATAAAAATTTTCCATTTGTTTATCAAATGTACATAAAACAAGTGAGCGTGTTATATTCTTTGGTGCCGAATCTTTTATACTCTCCAAAATGTAAAAACACTTTTTTGCACTTATTTTTGCACTCACTTACGAAATGTACAGTTCTTGTGGTTTTTAAATGAGGTCCTCGACTGATATTTCAATTCGTTTTGCAAGGAATAGCAAAGTAATATAATATTATTTTTTCTAAAAAAAAAAAAAAACTTTGCTTTGGCAAGTACACCCAAATATTCCGCAAAACATTATCATGATTTAATGTTTTGGACAAGAGTTCAAAATTCGCAGGCATTTTAACATGATAATTGCTGTGTTTTTCAATAAGTGGATTTATTTTTGGATTAATCTTACGTAGTTTAAAATAAATATTTTAACATGCCAAAATGAATTTGGAATATTTTTTCCGTAATCTACGACAAATTAGCAATTAAAATCCCATAAAATAATAAAAAAAAATTGAAAAATTAAAAAAGTTATAAATAAATCAAAATTAATCCAATCAAATTTAAGGATTTAATATGTCCACTTTGGATTAATTTTGATTAATTTATAACTTTTTTCATTTTCCAAATTTTTTTATTATTTTTTCGGATTATAATTGCTAATTTATCGTAGAATTCGGAAAAAAAGATTTCAAATGTGTTTTGGTATGTTAAAATATTTTTTTTTAACAAAATAAGATAAATCTGAAAATAAATCCACTTTTTGAAAAACACAGCAAATGTTTTTAGGCTGGTGTCTAATTTTAAAAAAGTTGCAGGACGCCACCTCAGTTTGACTATATAAGCTAACGATTAACAAAAAAGAAAATAGGAATTACTGTTTTAATTTTCTAAAATCCAAAAATTTTAGGAGCTTGGGTTTGTAATTTGGATAATAATTTACCTAGTGGTGAATAAAAAAAATATTCACCAGCAGGTGAATTAAAAGTAACATAATTATTTTTCAAAAAAAAAAAATTTTTTTCATTAAAGTTTTTTTATTTTTCATAAATTTTTTTTTTCATCAAATTTGATGAAAAAATAAATTTGATGGAAAAAAAATTGATGAAAAGAAAAAAAATTGATGAAAGAAAAAAATCGATAAAAAAAAATTATGAAAAAAATTAATGAAAAAAAAAAAATTGATGCAAAAAAAAATTTGATGAAAAAAAAAATTGATGAAAAAAAATTTGATAAAAAAAAAGTTTGATGAAAAAAAAAATTATAAAAAAAAAAATTGATGAATAAAAGTTTGATGAAAAAAAAAATTTATGAAAAAAAATTGATGAAAAAAAAAAAATTTGATGCAAACAATTTTTTTTGTTGAAAAATAATTATGTTACTTTTTATTCACCAGCTGGTGAAAAACGGGTTTATTCACCACGAGGTGAACTATTATCCAAGTTACAAACCCAAGTTATTAAAATTTTTGGTTTTAAGAAAACGAAAATAATAATTCTTGTTTTCTTTTTCGTTAATTGTTAGCTTATATAGTCAAACTGAGGTGGCGTCCTGCAACATTTTTAAAATAAAACACCAGCCTAAAAACATTATCAAGTTAAAAAAAAATTATTAAACTTTGACTTTGACCACCTTTTTGAGACTTACAAAACTTGAACAATTATTGTTGGTATTTTTTGTAACACTTTGAGGACTTCAAGGATACACCATTTAAGTAAATAAATTTAAAAAATGAATTAAAAAATACTTTATTTTATGAATACCGAAAATACCGAAGATTCGGTATTAAAAATTTCCCAATATCGAAATACCGGTCCGGTATTGGCAGCCCTAGTGTAGAGTCGAATTTGCACTATTATCTTGGTTTGAACATTATTGATTTGTCATGTTAATTCACTTTTACACTTGTAGTATAGGATTTTATATTTGCTAAATAATCTTGACAATGGAATCTGACAAATTCCGAAACACGTGTGGATTATGTCGTGCAAGAATGACTAACATAAATAAATTTAAAACAGAAAAATTCATTTATTTATTGAACTTTTAACATATAATTAGGACCATTGTCTCGTTGTAGCGAAACAGACTAAGGCCTCTGGTGGAAATCGAACCCACGACTAGAAGGCTCATAGACTAGCACGCTACCAACTAGCCTACTGGGGCGCATAAAACATAAAAATATTTTTTTATGAAAACTATTCTATGAGAAAGGAAATAACAGCTTCGTGCTAGAATAAACCTACACAAAATATAATATTTTGAAAGTCGAATAAAACAATTTTTGTTTTTTATTAAAAAATTAAAGTCCTTTTGGCTGTTGGACGGTGTAATACATACATTTTTTTTTTTGTTTTTTTGAACTTTCAGTTTGTTAACTCTCGTCTGTTGACTGTCTAATTTTATTCAACCGGGCCTGTCTCTAACATGTCAATTGCCTGAATTTGTTGTTGGGCCTTTTTTATTTTTTTGTTTATCCTGCCTGGTGTTGTTACATTTTTACATGGTCTGTGTGTTCGGTTCTGTTGTCGTTTTCATAAAATGTGCGTAAGTTTTTCCTTTACGTCTTCAACTTCACCGCCAGACTTTACCTTGGAATTTTCCATATACTTTTCATACATACATAAGTTGTATTGTATAATATTTTGTGGCAATGATATCCATTTCGATATTTTTTGTTTTGGGTTTTATGATTTTATTCCATGAAAAGCGTTCATTTACCTTTTTTTAGCTTTAAGTATGCAATATACTATACAATATCCGTTTTTGCGTATTCATGTATGTGAATGAATAGTGACTCAAAAATTGTTTGAACACTTGGAAATGTTTGTTATATGATCCTTGCTTAAGAAATATAGATCGATTAATGTTCAGACCAGGGGATCCTGGTATGTTATATGAAGTGAGTATGCCCTCATACTGTGATTGAAGGATATAAAAATCAAGTGAGAACTCACTTTTTAAATAGACTGTATATTTAAAATATTTTTATATACATTGAGGTCAGTGAACTTTTTTATTTTTGGGTTTTTATATAATTTTTTTCTCATAAATACTTTAAGAAAACGTTATTACAAATTCGTTGGGAACTTAAATTATTTTTAGCCAGGTTTAAATAAAACCTTTTAGCAACAGAGTGGGGTGGTACTATCAAACGAAATGTGTACGTTTGCCACAACGGTATTGTTATTGAGACAACAGGAATTCGATTTTCGACTGTGATTAAAAATCTCAAATAAAAACAAGTAGAAAAGTTAAATTCGACTTGGCCGAATATATGAATACCCTCCACAATGCCCTTTGTACACACAAAAAATTATTGGCTAAAAATGTTCAATTAAATCTATTGATCAACTAAATTTAAATGAGTCAATCAATGCTTTGATTAAAATTTTTGTTAGTTTCTTTAACTGTTGAATTTCAATTTTCAACATACCAGATTTTTTAAATTAATTTTTAATTAATTCCAAAATAATCAGATTTTACTTTTTTTATTGTTGGCAACAAATTGGAAATCAAAAAATATTTTTTTTTGATAATTTTGTCATGGGCTTACAATCATTATTTTGATTGACTATAAATAAAAAATTGATCAAATGTTTGATCAAAATCGAAAAAAATGTTTGATTGAAATAATTTTCAATCCTCACCTACAATTTGATGATTGGTATAACAATTTTTTTAATTGAAGGAATTTTAATCAAAAAATTGATTGAATCCGGGTATTTGTTGATTGAAATTCGTTTCAAATTTTTTCTGTGTAAAGGATAGTAAATTTTCTAACGTGACAAAAATTAACAATTTTGATTAGAAATATTTGATTTTGTGTACACTTTTTTTGGGCATTTTTGTAAAAAAAAATAAAAATTACTATTTTTTTGTGAGTGTACAATTTTTTTGAGTGTAAATTTTTTTTAGTGTACAAATATTTTTGAGTGACAAAAATACTTTGTAAAGTAATTTTGAGGCTTATCAATGTTTTTAAAGCTTGTTGTTATATTGATACCCATTGGCGTAGATAGCCCTGTCAGAATAATTTTAGCCCCCCCCAGAATTTTAATCATTCACAATTTTTTTTTAATAATTTAATGATTTCATTAATTTTTGCAACAATAAATAATAATAATGAGTCTTTAGGACTCGTTATGATTATTCTACGAGTCTTAAGGAATCGTAATGATTATTATATTAGATCTAATAGTTTTTCCTATTGAAAAATAGTCTGAATTATTGCAAAAAGTTTTTATATGAATCTGATGTTTTTGTCAGTAATAAAAACTTCACCGAATCTTAGGATTTTAACTTCAGGAAAATATTTTAAGTTCTTTGATTTAAAAAAGTTTATAAATTCTAAGTGGTTTTTTATAGACAAAAGTTATTGAAAGAAAGAATCTGAGAATTTTGACTAATAATCATCAACTTTTGCAATCATCAGAACTTTTTCTTTAAAAAAATCATAGTAATCTAATGATTTTACTATAGGAAAAACATTAAAAATCTTTCATTTTCATAAAATATCTGGGAGTTCTAAATTTCCGAAAAATCTTCAGAATCAAAATTTGTTTAAAAAAAATATGAATTTTTAACCGCTTTCGGAGGGCATTCGTTTCTAGGACACCTAGACACATGATATAGGGAACGCTTCAGAAATAGGTCTGGGGTTTTCCATTAAAAAAAAAAACAAAAAATTCAAAAAAATCTGGGGGGCTTTAGCCCCCCCCAGAAATGTTGGCTTCCTACGCCAATGTTGATACCAAAAAAATGGCATGATTTTAGGCGCGCCCGGGCGTTCTCAAAACACCATTTTTTCAAAATTTGAAAATTAAATTTAAATTTAATTCAAAATTCAAATTTAAAATATATAATTTTTTCTTTCTGAATTCATTAAGAACACCTTGGAGAAGAAAAATGTGAAATATGGCACATATCCGCACACTTTTCGGGAATTGCGGGCTGAATTTATCGGATTTCAAGGAAATGTTGGTTTTATCAATAATTTGGCTTAATAAAATCTTATAAATTACATTTTTTGTAAAATTAACGGTTTTTTGGTGTCGTGGCATTCTATTTAATAACTGTAAATCGTTCATGAAATCTTATCGATCCAGGACGTCTTTGGCCCACATTGCCTGGGGGACCAAAATGACCCCCCTCAGAAAATTTGAAGTTTAGAGCTTAAATTTTGTGCTTTAAACAAGTATCAAATGGCTTCTGTGTTTTTTCCCCTCCCCCCCCCAACAATAATTTCGTAGTAATATATTATCTTTAAAAAAATCATTAAGCTTTCTTGGAAGGCGGTTAAAAATGACCCATTCAGTAAAAACATATATTTTGTTGGTATCAAAAAATTCAAGCACTATGCCTAAAAGTTTTTTCCGGGGTCATTTTTGACCCCGGGCCAATATGGGTTAATGCTATCTTAAATAGGTAAGATTTTGGTTTAAATTTATAAGATTTTATTAATCCAAATTATTGATAAATCCAACATTTCCTTGAAATCCGCTAACTTCCCTCCCCGATTCCCGAAAAGTGGCCCGACGGATATCCTCCATATTTCATATTTTTTTTCTCCAAGGTGTTCTTAATGAATTCAGAGAGAAAAAATTACATATTTTAATTTTTTTTAATAAAATTTTGAAATTTTGAAAAAGCCGTTTTGAGAACGCCCCCAAAATCATGCCATTTTTATACCCTCCAACTACAGTATGGGGGTATACTCACTTTGTCATTCCGTGTGTAACGCATTAAAATATCGGTCTAGGACCCCATAAAGTATATATATTTATGATCAGTGATCGATTCTAAGACATTCTAGCGATGTCCGTCCGTCCGTCTGTCCGTCTGTAGTTAACACGATGCAGTCCAAAATAAAAGAGCTAGACTCCCGACATTTGGCACGAATATATTATGTTCATAGGCAGGTTAAGTTCGTAAATGAGCAAAATCGGACCAGGGGGAAAAAAGTTCCCCCTTGAAGAACTAAACCAACCTCTGAAAAATACCATATTTTTACATGATTTTTTGTGTTTTCGTTTAACAAATGCACCATTTTTCTGCCAAAAAAAGTTCAAAGTCATGCATTTGGACCCAGAGAATTAGAAAATGTCGTTTTTTCGGACCGCCCCCTTTTTATGGGCGTGGAACAAAACATTTTTTTTAATAATGATAATCTTGTATTTCTTTAGTGCAAAAAGCATAAGAATGAATTTTTAAACACATATTCGAGGGAAAATTTGCACCCCTCAATTACAACTAGCAACCCCCTGACCCCCCCCCCAAAAAAAAATAAAACGCCCCTTCATTTTTTTTTTTTGTGCATGTTGGAGGGTATAAAAGATTAAAAGATTCGGCACATCCGAATTTAACACTCTCACTTGTTTTGGTATCAAATTTGAAGGGGTTAATGATATCGTAAAATCTTTAACTTTCATTTTTAAGTATTTACGATCAAATATTATACAAAAATTTTTTTTTTTATTATTTTAATTAACGTTTAATTATTTTTTTTAAAGTCCTTTTTTGCAAAAATCACAATTTTGAGGCTCAAAGTGGGAACAGAAGATAAACTCCGATCGGAATGATATTTTGCATTTTAGTGCACTCTAATTAAAATGATTTCAGTTTCCTACTATAAATTGGGTAAATTTACTCAAATTGCGTAATTCTCCTTAAAAAGTTTTTGAATTTGTTGAAATTTACCCAATTTATAGTAGAAAACTGGACTCATTTTTTTAGGATATGTGTAACGCATCAAACTATCGGTCCATATATATATATATGGGTTCCTGTTGATCCTATAAGGAGCATAGGGCCTCTATCGGTCTAGGTCCACATAAAGTATATATATTATTGCTTAGTGATCGATTCCAGCGACGTCCGTCTGTCTGTCTGTCTAGGACCCCATAAAGTACATATGATATTGATCAGTAGGGATGAGATTTCCATGCAAATGCATGTTTTGTGTCGATAGTCTAAAAACGATATCGACCAATTATCTTTCCGAATCAAGAAATTTGCGTTAAAACGGCATCGATTTGTTTTTGCATATTTTGGTTTTAAATGCATATTTTGTGCATATTTCCAACTTTTAAGTGCATATTTTGGCATAAATTAGCAAAAAACACAAGTTGAAATTTATTTGTTTCAAAAACTATTTTAAATTTTAAAAATTTATTTTGAAAATAAGAAAAATTATTTTTTTTCTTTTAAATTTTTTTATAGTTTGTCTTAATTTTTAAAAAAATCTTGCTTATATTTAAAAAAAAAATCTTGCTTATATGTTACTTTTTGCTTTTTAAGAAGTTTTTCTTATGAAAACATTGCACACATTTTATTTTTAGTGCATATTTTTAGGTTTTTTTTGTGCATATTTTGAATTTTTTAGCGCATATTTTCGAGTTTTTAGTGCATGAAAATCTCATCCCTATTGATCAGTGATCCATTCTATAGAATATAGCTAAGATGGTCTGTTTTTCAAGACACGATACAGTCCCAAATAAAAGAGCTAGACTTTTGAAATTTTGCATGATTATGTGGTTTAGGGAAAATCGAATGGGTAAAAATCCTTGAAGAACTTAACCAAACACTTCGCCAATTGTTAGAGTTATTTTTATACTTATGTTTTGCAAATGACTAATTTTAATGCCGGATACAGTTCCAAGTCCTGCATTTGAAACCAGGGAATACAATTTTTTTTTGTCCCGCCCCCTTTTGTGGGCGTAAATAAAAAATATTTTTTTAAATAATGATAAAATTGTACTAAATTATATATATTTGTTATCATAAAAATTAATTTGTTAATATTTATTATGAGGGGGAAGGTGTCCCCCTCATGTCCCAAAGCATTTTTTTTTTAATTTTTAAGTTCAGAAGGATTTTTTTGCGTTTTTTATGAATTTTTTTTTAAGTAGGAATAAAAGTTGTTTTCTTTAAAAAATTTAATTTTATTTGTATATTTTATCGCGTTGTTGATTTTTTTTTAAATTTATTTAAATATGCTCTTTATTAAAATGTGCTCCTTTTTTTGAGGTTGACGTCCTCTTTATCTTAAAAAGAAATGGCAACCCTAGTACCTGGGTGCATACATAGTAAAGGTGTCCTTACGACTAAGGTAATTTTTCAAAATCACTTTTGAATACGTGGTAGGGTCCTAAATTGTAGTTTAGTATCTAAAAATGAGTGAGCCAAAATTTGGGGACAATCGGATAAAAATAACTCGTGCCGAAAATGGATTGAAGTTTTGGGACACTCTTATGTGATAAAAAACACGTTTTTTTCTAGTTTTTTGAAAATTATTGGTATATGTTATTTTTTGTTAATTTTTTTGTTAAATAATATGAAAATGGTACTAAATTTCCTTTCCAAAAAGGTTTAAAAAACTCAAATCGGATAAAAAATAAGTATTTGATGCATACATGCCCCAGACCATTGCATGGTTTTTAAAGCCAAAATTTGAAAATGTTCAAAATTTCTAGGCAAAAAAATAAAAAAAAAAAAAAAATTACTTTACAATGTTATTAAATACATGTTATAGATTAAAACTAAATTTCACAAATATTTGCTAAATTATTGTGAAAAAACGCATTTTATTTGGAATCCGCGGAAATTTTTTCACTACCGGCGAAAAATAAAAAAAAATCTTGACTACCATATCTGCTATTTTTAATCGTAAACATGTTTTCAATCATAAAGTAAAATTATTTTTATACCCTCCACTTAGTGATAGAGGGTATATATAAGTTTGTCACTCCGTTTGTAACTCATCGAAATATCGGTCTGGGACCCCATAAAGTATATATATTCATGATGCCCGATCGATTTTAAGACATTCTAGCGATGTCCGTCTGTCCGTCTGTCTGTGGAAAATGCTCTCGCGGACAAAATATTGCACAGAGATGACTGAAACTTAATATATATATTGGAAGTTCTCCCGAGAAGTTTGGTATTGCATTTGAGCGATATCGGTTCAGCGGTTCAAAAGTTATGAACGAAAATTTCAGTACATTCAACATAACCTAAAAATACAAAATGCTTTAATTCGGCTTCTGGTTGACATATGTCAACATAATTGAACACCAAATGGTATTTAAACAAGTACGAACATATTTTTTGACAAAAAAAGAAAAAATCGCGGATTTTTTTTTTACCAAAATTTTTTTTCGCGGAAATTTTTTTCAAATTTTTTTTTTCAAAAGTAATTTCATTTTAAATAAAGTTGTTTGCAATAATCTTTTTGAAATTGTGGAGGGTATCACTACATTCGGCAAGGCCGAATTTAACTTTTTTACTTGTTTTTTATTTTTTTGCCTAAAAATTTTGAAAATTTTGAAATTCTGGCTTTAAAACCCATACAAATGTCTGGGGCAGGTATGCGTAAAATGCTTGTTTTTTATCCGAATTTAATTTTGTTAGTCTTTTTGGAAAGGTAATTTAGTACCATTTTCGTATTGTTTCACAAAAAAATTAACAAAAAATAACAAATACCAACATTTTAACAAAAACTACAAAAAAAATGGTTTTTCTTTCATATAAGAATGCCCCAAAACTTCAATCCATTTTCGGCACGTGTTATTTTTAGCCGATTGTCCCCAAATTTTGGCTTACTCATTTTTAGATACTAAAGAACAATTTAGGACCCTACCAGGTGTAAAAAGATGATTTTCGTTTTTAAGGACACCTCTAGTGCATAGGTATGCGAGGGAACGAAAATGCGGACGAGTTCGCGAAACAAGGTGCTAATGTTATTGATATTTCGATACATTTCGATCCACCAATCCAACATTTTAGATCGCTGCGTTTACAAATTCAATTAATTAATCGTTTTATAAATTAAAAATTTTATTTGTTAAACGAAAATTAAACGTTTTTAATTATTTAATGAATTATTTGACTAAAATTAATCGAATAACGATTAACCCATTAATATACATACTTACATATGTAAAAACAAACACATTTACTTCCATTTTTTAAATACCCATTTAAAATTACAAATGAAAAGCGTTTTACAAATAAACATACCGTGTTGTTTGTTGCATGCACCTTTTGTATCATTGGTTGCATTAAAAGAGGCGTGAAAAAGTAACAAATATACGCAATCACACAACAATAATAACAGAACAAAAAAAAAAAAACGCATCGTTGCATGAAATAATAAATAAAACACCGTCATAAAATTACAAATTATAAAAAAAGGGGTAACAATTATTTACAGCATAAGCTGTTTCACACAATTTTTCTCTGTGTGTATTCAATTGTACACATGCTATCTGCTTTTTGTTATGGCAAACACTATCAGAAATCTATTTTTAGATTTATACACACACAATCCATTACGAAGAGCACGGGAATTATGAATGAATAAAAAAAAACACACAGAAAGCTTTTAACATTGCATACACAACAGATACACAATATAAAAAGCTTTTAGCTTATGTACCGAATTAGACATCTAGATTGCGCAAGCAGTCGTGGCCGAGTGGTTAAGGCGTCTGACTCGAAATCAGATTCCCTCTGGGAGCGTAGGTTCGAATCCTACCGGCTGCGAAAAGTTATTTTTTTTTTATAATATACACAATTTTTTTTTTGTTTTTTATTAAATATTTTTTTTTCGCTTAATTTTTTTTATACCCTCCACTTAGTGATAAAGGGTATATATAAGTTTGTCATTCCGTTTGTAACTCATCGAAATATCGGTCTGGGACCCCATAAAGTATATATATTCATGATGCCCGATCGATTTTAAGACATTCTAGCGATGTCCGTCTGTCTGTGGAAAATGCTCTCGCGGACAAAATATTGCACACAGATGACTGAAACTTAACATATATATTGGAAGTTCTCCCGAGAAGTTTGGTACATATTGCATTTGAGCGATATCGGTTCAGCGGTTCAAAAGTTATGAACGAAAATGTAAGCACACCTCAAAAATTTCAGTACATTCAATAGACTTGCCACCTTTTGAAATTTCCAAAACGGGACACCACTAAAAAACATAAAAAAATTAAAAAAAAAAAATCGACGTCTCAAAAATTCTATAACGTCTAGGGTTTTTTCCCAGGAAATCCCGGTATTTGGATTTCCCGCTTTCCCGGGATTTTTTTTTGCGGGATCCCTAGAAATTAAAAACACTGGAAAAAGCGGTAAAATATGCTGAATTGAGCTGAAAAATCTGCTGATGAAAGCAGAAAAATCTTCTGAATTTAGCATACAAATCTGCTGATTTCAGATAAACAATCTAAGCATCTAAATTGTATTTTATTGATGTAAAAACGACTTAAAAAGATTTCAAGCATAAAGTATTTTTTTCAATTTAATTTTTTCAAGAAAATTTTCTAAGTTTTTTTCAAACTGTTAATTTTTAGTAAAGCTATTTTTCAACAAAAATGTTATTTTTTTTAAATCTTTGAAAAAAAATCTTACAACATTTTCTTGAAACAAGATAACTATAAATTTTTGTAAAAGTTGCAAAATAATCATCTAATTTCTGTTATTTTTTAGAACTAAATGGCAGGGAATTCAGTTAAAATATCCATTTCAGCAGAAAAATATGCTAAAACTTTACTAATTTAAACTGAACGTTGTTTAACAGATTTTTCGGAAGAGTTTGCTGGTTAATGTACTTTGTATTCATAATTCCAAATTATGAAGGAATCGGTCCATTTTTACTACAAAATCTATACAAACCGCCATTTCCATATTCACATAAATCTCTCAAATTCCATTACAATTTTCTTTGTAGGTGTTTACGTGTACGTTCTTTGGTGATCTTGTTGAGTCTGATCATAACCAGACCCTTTTTGGATTTATTTCATAATAATAAAAAATCTACCCAAATATGGATCCAATCGGTTCGTGTTTGGACTACGGCCAATGACTTTAATTTTATTTGTTGTCAAGTTTTTGTTTTCTATCTCATAAATCTAGTTTTTTTGTGCTATTGTTTTAAGAAAAATCCTTTAATGTGATAAAAAAATACTGTATCCCGGGATCCCGGGAAAATTAAAAAAATTTCCCGCTTTCCCGGGAAATGAAAAAGTGCGGGAATAAAAAACTCAAATAACGTCTCAAAAGGACTTAGATTCAGGACATCAACCTTTATTTATCATATGTTACACTTTAACACAAGTTGGACCGTTTTTCTGTAGCATCCAATAAGATGAAAATCTTATTATCTCAAAAACCCCACTAACGATTTTTTTCAAATTGGGCTTAAAATGTTTGTACGGGTGCCAACTAACATAATCTAAAATAAAATTTCATATGCAGCGAACTTTTAATTATACTTGTTGTTTTGTAATACTTTTTCGTTCTACTTTCATCCTTTTCCTGTGTTGCTGCCGACTCATTTATATCTGCAGCTCTTTTTCTATTCATTTTCCTGTGAAAAATTTAATAGTTTAACATTTGTTAACATTTATTGGAAAGAATATTTACTAAAATAATAAAAAAATACCTCTACAAAAAATCACGCTCTGTTAAAATTTTAATTCATTTGAAAGTTGACAAATGAAATAAAAAATATATTTAAAAAAATGCCAGTGTTGCTAATAAAAATAAGTACTAAGATTTATTTTTTGTGACAATGAAAAAATTCGTTTTTTTTCTCAAAACGGGACAAATGGCGTCCCGTTCAGGGTATCGTCGGGACACGGGACACTCCACTCTAAAACTGGTCTGTCCCGACGAAAACTGGACGGTTGGCAAGTCTAACATTCAACATAACCTAAAAATACAAAATGCTTTAATTCGGCTTCTGGTTGACATATGTTAGCATAATTGAACACCAAATGGTATTTAAACAAGTACGAACATAGTTTTTGACAAAAAAAAGAAAAAAATCGCGGAATTTTTTTTTTTCAAATTTTTTTTTTTTAAAGTAATTTCCTTTTAAATAAAGTTGTTTGCAATAATCTTTTTGAAATTGTGGAGGGTATCACTACATTCGGCAAGGCCGAATTTAACTTTTTTACTTGTTTTTGTTAATTCAATGCATTTTTTCATTTGTGCAACAATTAGATTTCTTTTTAAATAGAAACTTGCAAACTGCCGATTTAACGGAGCCTTGTGTCAAAATTTGTATGAAAAAGTTAAATTTAACGGAGAGTTATTTTATATACAAATAACAGTTGGAGCAAATTTCATATAAATGTAATTTTGAATGGAAGCCTACTTAGGGAGTGGAGATAGGGCGTAGGTATGTTTTAAAAATATGTTGTAGGATAAAATTAAATGGGGGTCGGTTTCACTAATGACCCCTCTCGGAATTTACAAAAAATAAAAAAAATTGTATCAGGACCGCCTTAACAGTTAAAGATAGAGGGTAGATGTGTTCAGAGAAAATGTTTGGACTAAAAAAAATTGTGGGTCGCTTATACATTTTGTTGCTCTAAGGGCACTATTAGGGCAGTTAGAGCAGTTGGAGCAAATTTTAAAAAAAATTCGTTTTATGTGGGAGCCCCCTTAGAAATTGGAGATAGGGTATAGGGTTGCCATTCGTACTGTTTTAAACAGTACATGTACTGTTTTTTATAAAAAGTACTGTTTTATGCACAGCACCTAAAACAGTACGCAAAAGTACTGTTTTTTTAAAGCATGTAGAGTTTTTGTACTGTTTTTTTATACTTATCACTAGGGATGAGATTTTCATGCACTAAAGAATCGAAAATATGCGCTAAAAAATTAAAAATATGCACTAAAAAACCTAAAAATATGCACTAAAAAATAAAATTTGTGCAATAAAAATCTTGTTTTCATAGGAAGAATTTCATAAAAAGCAAAAAGTAACGCCGGGTTTAAATAGTAACATTTAAAACTTTATGGGGGGGTGAAATAAAGCCATAGGCAATAAGGCCATATGGCCTTATTTCCCAATGAGTTGAGAAATAAAGCCATATGGCCTTATTACCAACCACTGTTGGAAATAAAGCCATATATGGCTTTATTACTCATTTGAAAATTTATAAAAGAATTCATCATTAATTTCCAGAGAGTGTAGGGAAAAATGTGGAAAAATTTTTTCACTAAAATTCCAAAAAAAAAATTATTTAGCGAAGCCGCAAAATTAATTTATGGAGTTTGTAATCCTTAAGCCCGGCCGAAGGCCGGCTACTCAGAAAAACTTTTTTGTTAAACAATCTTTAAATTAAAAATCCTGATAACAAAAAAATGGTGCCTCTAGGCCCCTCTGAGTTCAGAGGTTCCTGGAATGTGGGTTTTAAATTTAAAGAAAGTTAAACAAAAAAAAGTCAAGGTCTTATCGCCCAAAACCGTAAATGTTATATCGCACAAGCTGCGACATATAGCCCAAAATGATAGATTTAAAAATGTTATTTCTCCCAAAACAAAATTGTCAAAAAATCCAAAATATTTTTTTGGACGAAATGTTGAAATTACGACTTCTATGATTTGTTTTTTTGTAATAAAGGTTTTCTGCGTAGCCGGCCTTCGGCCGGGCTTAGGGATTACAAACTCCATGCATTAAACCCACCCTCTCTGCAAACCAAAGCTATTTTGATTATCAGGCCTTTTTGAGGCATAACAAATTTGATAGCGCAAAGGCCTGCTACCCTAGAAAACTTTACTTTGCGGAGAGGGTGGGTTTAATGCATGGATTTTGTAATCCCTAAGCCCGGCCGTAGGCCGGCTACACAGAAAAACTTTTTTTGTTAAACAATCTTTAAATTAAAAACCCTGCCAATAAAAAATTGGTGCCTCTAGACCCATCTAAGTTCCGAGGTTCGTGGTATATGTGGTTTTTTAATTTAAAGATAGTCAAAAAAATTTTGTTTGTGCGTTGCCGGCCTTTGGCCGGGCTTTGGGATTACAAAATCTATAAATTAATTTAGCGGCTTCGCTAAATATTTTTTTTTTTTGTAGCAGGATTTACGGGGAAATATATTTCCACATTTTTAACTGATATGGCTTTATTTCCACTTTGGTTGCAAAATCAATATGACTTTATTGCTCAATCGTGTTGGTAATAAAGCCATATGGCCTTATTTCCCATTGAATTGAGAAATAAGGCCATATGGCCTTATTGCCTATGGCTTTATTTCACCCCCCCCCCCCAAACTTTATATAAGCAAGATTTTTTAGAAATTAACACAATCTATAAAAAAAGAATTTTAAGAAAAAAAATAATTTTTGTTATTTCCAAAATAAATTTTTAAAATTTAAAATAGTTTTCGAAACAAATAAATTTCGATTTGTGTTTTTGCTAATTTATGCCAAAATATGCAAAAATATGCAAAAATATGCACTTAAAAGTTGGAAATATGCACAAAATATGCATTTAAAACCAAAATATGCAAAAATATGCATTTTCAGCAAAATATGCAAAAATATGCGAAAACAAATCGATGCCATTTTAACTCAAATTTCTTGATTCGGAAAGATAATTGGTCGATATCGTTTTTAGACTATCGACAAAAAACATGCATTTGCATGGAAATCTCATCCCTACTTATCACCAAAATGTAACATTTTTCGAAAAATGTTTCATATTTGACAAAATTTCAATTCAATTTTTAAAAAGGAGCTAAATGCAATTTAATTTTATACCACACTCAAAAAGAAAAATTATTTAAAAAGTGGAAAACTTAACTAAATTCAATAATGATTTAACTCCATTGCCATGCTTTCCTTCTTTTTATCTAAATTTTTCTGAAAAATAAGAAAAAGAAAAAACTGGAAAATGGGAAAAATTTAATTTATTGAGTACATCTCATTTAAAGTTCCGATTGCGGGCAGCCCCATTAGGTTTTTTTTTGGCATTTTTTTTTGTTTCAAAATTTTTAGATTCAAATTGAGGAGTCCATACATTGAAAGAGGACCGGAGATTATTTAGAGATTTTTACAATCGAAAATGAACACTTTTTTGCTTTTTCTAGTTTTTGAAATTTTTGAAACATTTTTTGAAAAAAAAAAATCCTTAAATTGCATAAAATTTACTAAACTTGAAGAAAAAACTTTATCAGTTCTAAGAAGATAAATATGATGAACTTATTGGTTGCAAATTATGTCAAAGAAATTTAAAATTTTTTATTAAATTTTACTAAATTGTGAAAAAAAAAAACATTTTCCCAAAATTTAGTTAGGCCTTTGTTTGAGTGCAATAATACCGTTTTCGCGTTTGCTTTTTAAAGTCGTGTTTTAATTAAAACACTGTTTTATGGATTTTTCCATATGTTTTTGATAGGAAGATCGGTGTTTTAGTTAAGCGAAAGCATAGACTACAAAAGCTTTTCAAGTAATAGCATGTTTCCAGTGGCATGATTTGGGCAAATCAGATTGTTTTGAGGAAATCATGTCATTTTCTACATGTTTTCCCATACATTTTTCATATGAGCAAAACATCTCAAATTGGTTGTTTTGGTACAAAACATGTCGACTTTTTAAACTCACCACTTGTTTTGGTCAGTGCAACACTGTATTTTATATTCGAAAATAAAAGCGACTCATTCGTAGTGCGTGTTCTCTAGAAGAAGAAGACATTTTATTTTTTTTATTATTAAAATAACTTACAATTAGTTGTTTAAACATCTTTATTTAATTATAATAAACTACAAAATTAATTGTTTTTGGTAATTATTTTCCTAATTTTGTTGTTTTAACTATTTTGTGGAGAAAACGTCAAATTAATTACGCAAATTCGTAATTAGTTTGACGTTGCAAATCACTTCAACTTGAGTGGAAACAGCTCGAAGTGTTTTGCTCAAATCAAGTGTTTTTGATCTGAATGGAAACATGGTTTAAGATATCGCGGCAACTAAGACAAATGCTCCAAAAATTCAATCGCAATTTTTTTCAACACTGTTAAAAAAAATAGAAAAAAATTGAGACGGTTAACCTAAAATGTTCCACCGTTCTGTTAACAATCTTTTATGCTCGTTTTGGCTGAGATCTGTTTGAAATCAGGGTAAAAGGGCTAAGTTTTTGTAGTTTGATATAAAATAAGACTTTTAAAAAAGTACTGTTTTTATTTGCAATGTACTGTTTTTTGAGACCAAATGTACTGTTTTTCCAAATTTCAAATCTGGTAACCCTAATAGGGTATTAGTTTGTTCCAAAAAAAGGTTAAGACGTAAAAATTAATGGGGGTCGGTCTTCTAAATGACCCCTCTATGACGCACCATTGGAGCAGTAGAAATGATTTTCAGATTGAAAAATTACAATAAAATTTTTTCTAAAAATTTAAAAAAAATAGTCATAATCGTTATCCCGCGATCCTCCTGGGCAAAAAATTTGTAGAATCGATAGAAGTTTTACACAAAAAAATTTCAAAAAAATCGAAGTGTACAAACATTTTCAAAAATGAGATTTAAATTTAAAAACTTAAAAATCGCATACTATAGCGCTTTTAAGAATTTTTTTGGGATTTTTTTTTTAAAGTACGTAAAAAAACAAAAATTTTGAAAAAAAAATTTGGACCATTATTGAAGAAGTTATGAGTAAAAGAAGTTAGGGTAAAGGAACAAACTACCAATTTTTAAAAATTCGATATCTTATAGCTTACGAAGGGTACCAAAAACTGTAAACAAATCGGGAAAATCTAATTTTTCTAATCTAATTTTTTTTTTTAAGTGCCCGATTTGACATGGAATGCCCCATATATTCATGATCCTTGATCGATTTTAAGTCGATCTAGCGATGTCCGTCCGTCCGTTGAAAACACGCTAATTTTTGAAAGACTTAAATGATGCTTATGAAGTAGGGTTGCCAGACGGCCTGGAATGGCCTGGATTTTCCAGTTATTTTGGGTCTGGTCCAGTTTCCAGTTAAAATATAATTTTTCCAGTTAAAAAAGAATTTAAACTTTATTTTTTTCTTTTAAAAATATATTACGGTTTTTGTTGGACTACTTTTTGAATAAAACATAAATGTGTCTTTTGGCTACGGCAAAATGTGCTCTTTCTCTTTGCTGCATTTTCAGTCCTTTTTTCATTACTTTTCTGAGCATCTCGAGCAGTCTAGCGTTGATTTCAGCACGAATGTTTCCTCGAGCTCGTCGATGATCTTAGGATTGTTTCGTACATCTATATTTGCAATTACCCCAAAAAAAAAAGTCTGGAGGGATCAAATCTGGAAATGAGGGTCAGTCATTGCCGGGTCAGTCAGTGCCGCCCTTTTTTTAATATTGCACGTTCAGGGAATTTTAACTGGCCACTTAGATTTACAGATTTGACCACTCCGGACTTATTTTTGTGTGGTTATTTTAAAAATCTACGCCAACTATCCTCAGACCTTTGACGAGCTCAACATCAAAATTGTTAGATGCTCGAAAAGGTACTGGAAATGCCTAAAAAGGCACATTTTGCCGTGGCCAATAGGGACGTAAATTTAATTGATGTTATATTTCAAAAGTTGGCTAAAATAAAATTATATATCTCACATATAAAAATCAGTTGATTTTCTTAAATTATTAAAAAACTTATGTTTGGGTCCAGTTATGTTTTCAAAATCCAGTTGAAAATTTTCTGTTGTCCAGTTATTTGACTTTTAGTATCTGACAACCCTATTTTGAAGTTTGGCAAGTATCTTGGGCATTTACCTGGTCAGGTTGGTATTGCAATCCAGACAAATCGGTCCAGTGCACTGTGGCCGAAATCACTGATCTAGCGGCGTTTTAGTCAAAATTAAAAAATTAAAACTGATAAATGTTTTGCACTGTATCGATTACCTATACTTTACAGAGAAAATTAACTTTTTCACTTTTGTTTTTCTCTTAATATTCGCACAGCTGTAAGCTATCAAATATACATTTTCTGCAGCAAGTGTATTATAGGAATTTGGGGCCTAATTACTCAGTGAGTTTTTCTTGACACTTTTAAGTCAATTGTTTATACATTTTGAGCCAAAAAGCTTTAATTGAAAGTAAAAGGTATGTTTTAACTAAGAAATAAATGTTTGTGGCCTGTGTGTATGTAGTTTATTATTAGTTCATTATAGGAGTTTACATTTGTGATATTAACTATAGTTTCATGGACTGCAACTTTTGAAATTCGATCGTATTCGGTCCAATTCCTGTTTTGTTTATTATTTTGGGTTATTTTTGTTGTGACGTTTCAGTATGGCGTGCAAGTTCGCGCAAGTTGCTCGGTTTTTTAGGGTCCATCTGCTGTCCAAATAAACAGTATAAACGCAATACAGACCACAATTTTCAATCGATTTGGCTGAAATTTGAAATTTAAGTTTCTTTTATCGCAAGAACAAAACCTATTAAATTTTGACAAAATCAATCGATGTTAACCCATAGCCCCCATGTAAATGTCCCCTTCAAGTTTTACTTAAATACCCCTAACAATAGTATTCAAGACATCCTATTGAAATTCGACCAATAAATGTTTTTTATATTCACAAACAATCGCTCTAAATTTTAATGGAATCGGACCATTTTAATTTCTAGGCCTAATACAAACCACCCTCCCAATATTCACATAAATTTCCCAAAATACATAAAAATAAATAAATATTGTTTAAAAATTAATTCTTTTTAAATTTTATAATCGCAAATAAGCATTAGTCTTTATTATTTTACATTTCCGAATTAAGCGCCGCTAGATTGGCCATTTCGGCCACTGTGCAGTGGTTCAAAAGTTATGAGCAAAAGAGTAAATTTTGGCAAGGGTTTTTCGCGAATTTACAAGATAAAAAATGCGCTAACTTTCGAAAGACAATTATGAGGGTGCTGAAGCTTAGCATATATATTTTTCGTTCCCCAAGTCTGCTTGGGTTTGAATTTCAGCCTAATCGGTCCAATGGTTCAAAAGTTATAAGCAAAACCCTGACTTTCAGATTGGTTTCATCTTAAATGCCACGTGCTAAACAAGTTTTAAAAGCATTGGTGGAGACTTAACAATGCTTTTCAAACTTGTTTATTTTTAAAGTAATGCTTTTTAAACTTGTTTAGTTTTAAAGTAATGCTTTTTAAACTTGTTTAGTTTAAAAAGCATTGGTTACTTAAAAATTACACAAAAAAAAAATTTTACACTCAAAAAAAATATAGTTTTTTTTTTTACAAAAATGACAATATTTTGTGTACATACTTACGTGCATTCACTCAGAAATATTTTTACAGTAAAAAAAAATACACTACAAACCATAAAAGTTTTACACTCAAAAAAAATTTTTTTTTTAAATGACAAAAAAAGAGTTTTTTTACTCAAAATAAAATATTTCTTATCAAAATTGTTAATTTGTTTTACGTTAAAAAATGTACTATCCTTTAAAAAAGGCATTGTGGAGGTTATTCATAGATTCGACAAAGTTGAATTTAACTTTTCTACTTGTTTTTATATTTTTTTAATATCCCGAGTAAAAATAATTTAATATGATCTTATATACTTTTATATAGTCATATTATTTCATATATGATCATGTGTGACACTATGTCTTGCGAGATAAATTTATATAATAAATTTTCATGTGCGATTTTTTTAAGATATCGCCATACATAACTTTATGTTGTAACATCTGATCCCATGCATCATTGCAAAATTCTAAGTGGTTTATATAAAATTTTATATGCCTCCATTATTTTTTAATTTTTTTAAGTTTTTTGCAAGAACATATTTTTATCGCAAATATTTTCAAAGTGTTTTATATAAAATTTCATGACTTAATTTTTTTTATTTTTCTAAGTTTTTTCCATGCACCACTTTTTTATCGCGAATATTTTCTAAGTGTTTTATATAAAATTTTATATGACTCCATCTTTTAAATTTTTTTTAAGTTTTTTTCAAGGAAAATTTTTTTTATCGCAAATATTTTCTAAGTGTTTTATATAAAATTTTATATGACTCCATTTTTTTAAATTTTTCTAAGTTTTTCAAAGGACAAATTTTTTTGAAAATATTTTCTAAGTGTTTTATATAAAATTTAACATGACTCCATTTCTTGAAATTTTTCTAAGTTTTTTCAAGAACAATTTATTTTTATTTTAATTTTTCAACTTTAAATTAAAAACTAAAAAAAACATCCGATTTATAAAATTGTATAAATTTTAATAGAATTCGATATAGTGCTCGATTCTCGAATACGACTTCACCATTCACCCAATTTTTAAAAATTTTATATTCTTTCGAGCTTTAAGATTTTTAAATTTGTTTTTGTAATTATTAAATATATTAACTAGATCTTTTATTGTTACAAGAAAAAAAATTTTAAATCTTAAAATTCGAGAGAATATCAAATTTTTAAAAATTGAGTGAATGGTGAAGTCGTATTCGAGAATCGAGCACATAATTTTATATCATTGGATTAGACCAAAACTCGTATCAAAGTCGATATAAAGTTATATAAACTGATATTATTATATAATATAAGATCAAATCTTATGAAACCATTTTTCGTATAAGATTATATCAAAATAGACACGAACCCATATTAAATTATATATTGTGTCATATCATTTTTTTTACTCGGGATATTTATTACATTTTTTTAATTATTTTAACATTATTTTAATTATTAAAAAAATTAAAAGGCTTATTGATGACATTTTTTTCTATGAATAACATTCATTAGTTCAATAAATTTTTCTATGAATCTAACAAAATCTATGAATAAAATTCTATGAAATATTTCACAATACTAATGAATATTCATTCAGCCAATGAATTGTTTCATAGATTCTATGAATTTGGTTTTATGAAATTTGTTCATAGATATTATAAACAATAATTCTTTCAGTGCATTGTAAAATTAAAAAAGTTGCAAATTTCGATTTTTGTGAATAAAAGTGGAGTTACAAAAATCGTCAAAATGTATGGGAATCAACTCAGAAAATCTTCAGTCGTCATTTTGCAAAATTTCATGAAAAAATCGTCAAAATGACGAAAAATCGTCACTTCTGGCAGCACTGCTGGGGAGCTCAAAATAAGAAATTTTGACACGCTTGTTTTATTTAAATCATATACGTGATATTGCCTTGCTCAGATTAATCGAAAAAAACTGACATGTTCCGAATTTTTTGCCCCGTAGTGCACTGATGCAAATATTGCATGTTTTTAACATTTCTACCCACAAAACATAATAGCACAAAAGCACAAGTAAAAGAAAATTACAATTATCCGATATTAACAATAGTTAAGTACAAAAAAAAAACATTATTCCATGTACGTCTTCCAATTTTTGCCTCTACCTTTCACGTATTCTTCTTCTTTGTCAGAATTCACTTTGCTATGCTAATGTGCAACAGAATCCATGAAATCACAACGTTTACATACACCAAAAGACATAAAAAAACAAGTAAAAAAAGTTAAATTCGGTTATGGCCGAATTTTTCGATACCCTACACCAACGACGTATTCAGAGGGGGGAGCCCAACAACAACAACAAAATTATTTTTTTTTATATGTACTGGAAAACACAAATCTCACGAAAAGAACAACAAAATTTTTTTTGTTGTTGTTGTTGGGCCCTGAAAAACAATCCTGCATACACCTATGCCCTACACAATTAAGAAAAAATGTATATTTTATATTAGCTACGCTCAAACAATGCCTCCAAATTCTGCACTCTTGCCCAAAACATTGCAGTCCAAGCCAAAAGAGCCTTAAATTTGGTAAATGAACAAAATCAGATCCGTTTATGTGTGGAAAGGAGCTGTAAATTTGGTAAATGAGCAAAATTTAATATAAGATATTCTAGCGATGTTCGTCTGTCGGTCCATATGTGGAAGGCATACTGCAGTCCAAACCAAAAGAAACTTCCGAAATTTGTAAATCTCTTAAATGGACGAAATGGAGCTTCCCCTTAAACAGAGCTTCGAAGGATTTCATTCCTTAATTCGATTTGTCAATCTGAGCGAAAATTTTGTGATTGTATTCCCCAATCACATTTTAGCGAATTGAATGAATTCACTTTAGACTCATTCGATTTATAAATATCGAATGCATTCGTTTTATTTTTCATTCGACTTTCAAAAATCGAATGCATTTGATTTTTTATCATGCTAAATATTTTTAGGCTGGTGTCTAATTTTAAAAAAGTTGCAGGACGCCACCTCAGTTTTACTATATAAGCTAACAATTAACGAAAAAGAAAACAAGAATTACTATTTTCATTTTCTTAAAACCAAAAATTTTAATAACTTGGGTTTGTAACTTGGATAATAATTCACCTCGTGGTGAATAAAACCGTTTTTCACCAGCTGGTGAATAAAAAGTAACATAATTATTTTTCAACAAAAAAAAAAATTTTTTTTTCATCGATTTTTTTCCCCCATCAAAAATTAGTTTTTCCATCAAATTTTTTTTTCATCAAAAAATTTTTTTTTTCATTAAACTTTTTCATCAATTTTTTTATACCCTCCACTTAGTGATAGAGGGTATATATAAGTTTGTCATTCCGTTTGTAACTCATCGAAATATCGGTCTGGGACCCCATAAAGTATATATATTCATGATGCCCGATCGATTTTAAGACATTCTAGCGATGTCCGTCTGTCTGTGGAAAATGCTCTCGCGGACAAAATATTGCACAGAGATGACTGAAACTTAACATATATATTGGAAGTTCTCCCGAGAAGTTTGGTATTGCATTTGAGCTATATCGGTTCAGCGGTTCAAAAGTTATGAACGAAAATGTAAGCACACCTCAAAAATTTCAGTACATTCAACATAACCTAAAAATACAAAATGCTTTAATTCGGCTTCTGGTTGACATATGTGAACATAATTGAGCACCAAATGGTATTTAAACAAGTACGAACATATTTTTGGACAAAAAAGAAAAAAATCGCGGATTTTTTTTTTTTCCAAAATTTTTTTTCGCGGAAATTTTTTTTCAATTTTTTTTTTTCAAAAGTAATTTCCTTTTAAATAAAGTTGTTTCCAATAATCTTTTTGAAATTGTGGAGGGTATCACTACATTTGGCAAGGCCGAATTTAACTTTTTTACTTGTTTTTTCATCAAACTTTTTTTTCATCAATTTTTGTTTCATAAAATTTATTTTTCATAAATTTTTTTTTTTCATTAATTTTTTTCATCATTTTTTTTTTCAAATTATTTTTTTTTCAAATTATTTTTTTTCATCAAATTTTTTTTCATCAATTTTTTTTTTTCATCAATTTTTTTTTTCATTAATTTTTTTTTTTTTTCACCAAATTTTTTTTTTCATCAAAATTTTTTTTATAATTTTTTTTTATCATATTTTTTTCATCAACTTTTTTATCAAATTTTTTATTATCAATTTTTTTCTCACCAAAAAATTTTTTTTTTCATATTTCATCAATTTTTATTTATATCAAAAATTTTTTCTTTTCATCAAAAAAATGCATAAAAAAATTTTTTCATCAAAATTTTTTTTCACCAAAAATTTTGGGTTCACTAAATTATTTTTAACATAATTTTGTTTTTCGTTAAAAAAAAATATTTTTTTTTTACCAAAACTACTTTTTCACCAAGTCTAAGATTTTCGCATAAAAATTTGTACATAAAACAAGTGAGAGCGTTATATTCTTTGGTGCCGAATCTTTTATAATCTCCAAATGTAAAAACACTTATTTTTGCACTCACTTACGAAATGTACAGCTCTTTTGGTTTTTTAATGGGGGTCCTCGACTGATATTTCAATTCGTTTTGCATGGAATAGCAAAGTAATATACACTCAAAAAAATACGTTAGTAGATTTACTAATTTTTTTTTGCTAATGCTAGTTAGCTAACTTTTAGCAAATTTTTAGTTGAGATTATCATGTTAGCAAAAAATTCTTGTAAACTTCATTTAGCACATTAGCAATTTTAAACAAACTTTGAACTAATTTCTTTTGCTAAGATTTGAAATTGAGTTGACAACATTTTTACAAGATTTTTTGCTAATATTAGCAAAATAAATGGTAAATTTTTTTTTATTTTCAGAAAACTTAAAATGGCGCTATCTGGGAAACTAAGCCAGATAGAGCAAAATGGAGCCCATTTTTGGTTCTCGAGCTCTCCATAGTATCACCGGTCCTCTTCACATGTGTAGACCCTAACGGGCCCTAACGGGCCCTAACTTTGGATCCAAAAAAGTTAGCATTCCCGAAAAATTTAAAATGCTCATATCTCGGTAAATATTGCCGACACAACAAAAAGTCCAAAACCATTTTTGTAGCACTCAGCACGTAGAATAAGACCGCAAAATAGTCAAAAGCTCTCCGAGTAATATTTTTGAAGTTATCGAGTTTTTTTAATTCTCAAGACCCCAGTGGTCCCCTATAATCACGTATCTCAAAAACTAAGCAAGGTAGAGCGAAACGGACACAAATTTTGGATCAAAAACTATGACGATTTTTAAAGAACCCAACAAGGTCTAGGCCCATCGGGGTCTGGACCTATCGGGTCCGAACCCAATGGGGTCCTCAGATGTGTATGAACTAAGTTAAAAAAAAAAAAAAAATAGTTAACTAATTATTAGCAAAACATTTTTGCTAACTTTAGCAAAAAAATTGTGGGTTCAAAATCAGCAAATTTTCTTGTAGGTTTACAAGCTTTTTTTGCTAACATTACAGTTTTTTTTTTGAGTGTAACATTATTTTGCTTTGGCAAGTACACACAAATCTTCCATTATCATGATTTAATGTTTTGGGCAAGAGTACAAAATTCGCAGGCATTTTTTCATTCGACTTTTAAAAATCAAATGCAATCGATTTTCTTTTCATTCAATTTGTAAAATCGAATGGCTTATTCATTCATTGCATAAAAAACTTAAAAAAAAACTAACCTAAGTGTCATATAGGCAGTTAATATGTGCATTTTTAAAATTTTCGGGAACATCATTTTTTTTGGATTCAAAATTAGAGCCCATTAGGGTCATCGTATTTAAAGAGAGTAGGCGATATTATGGACCAAAATTTGGCTCCGTTTTGGTCTATATATTTAAAAAATCGATTGCATTCGCAGTGGAATGATAACAAATCTAATGCATTCGATTTTTCTAATGAACAAGAAATCGAATGCATTCATTTTTTTTCATTCAATCGAATGAATTCCAAGAACTGCATTCAATGTTGATTATTGAAATCGAATTCATTCACTGACTGAAAATTGAATGGATTTTTTTGAGAATTCATTCGAAAAGGATTTCATTCTTCGAAGCTCTGCCCTTAAAGAACTAAACCAACCTCTGAAAAACGATCATTTGTACCCAGAGGACAACGGCCCGTCCCTTTTGTGGGCGTTGATATAAAAAAATTTAAAATTGTATTAACTACTTAAGCCCTGTAAGTTGTTCACCGGCGAAAAAATGTTTCAAAACATCAAGTAATTTGTTAATTTATGTTTTGCGCATCAACCTACAAAAACAAATTAGAATTTATATTTATTTTTTTGCAATTTTTGTATACAGTGACTCAAATTAACAATGGAACAGCATATATTTGATATCAGTTCTATAAAGGAAAAGTTATCAATACTAAACCTGATTATTATCAATCGACTATTTTTGAAAAAAAAAAATGCTATATTATACACTAGGGTGGCCCAAAATTCCTTTTGCTTCGCTACAGGTCAACGTACCTTAAAAAATTAAAGATGGTATCGTAACTAATATTTTGAGCCAAATTGCAGCACCCTACGACGATTAGAAGGGGATGCTAACTGATCACATGTGTTTGCAACCTCCGAAGAAATCTAAAAAAAAAAATTTTCCAATCCTAAAAATTACTACATGGAATGGTATCGCTACAAGAGCAAATAAGTCACATATGACCATTTTGTCCTAAGGTTGCCTACAAAGGACAATAAGGACATTTTAGTTTCGATTAGGAAAAAAACAAAAAAAAAAATTTTTGATATCATACTCAAATTAAAGATATTTGTATTACCTTTCAAATGAACTTTATCATAACTTAATGCTCCGCATAGTTTTTGAGTTACAGCGGTTTTAGTGAAATGCAGGGTTCCGCTTTTTTTAATATGTATTTTTTTTTGTTTAAGGACAAACTTAGGACAAAATGGCCACATGTGAATTATGTGCTCTTGTTACGCTATCATTCCATATGGTTATTTTTAAGATTCCAATAAAAAAATTTTTAAGATTTCTTTGGGGGTTGCAAACACTTATGATAATTTAGCATCCCCTTCCAATCGTTGTAGGGTGCTGAAATTTGGCGCAAATTGTTCGTTACGATGCCATCTATCATATTTTGAGGTACGTTCAGTTGTGAGTTACACTTGGTATTTTTCTATATGTTGATGGGCCACACTATTATACACACAAAAAATTATTGGCTAAAAATTTTCAATTAAATATATTGATCAACAAAATTTAAATGAGTCAATCAATGTTTTGACTAAAATTTTTGCTATTTTTTATTACAAATTTTCAACATACCAGATTTTTTTCGCTTTAATTTATTTGAATAGATTAATTCAAAAATATACAAAATAATCGGCCTTTACTTTTTTTATTGTTGGCAACATATTGGATAGCAAAAAAGATGAATTTTTTGATAATTTTGTCATAAGCTTACAATTCATTTGTTAAATCAATCATTATTTTGATTGACTTTAAAAAAAAAAATTATCAATCACCTACAATTTCATGGTTGGTATAACAATTTTTTTAATCGGAGGAATTTCAATCAAAAAGTTGATTGAATCCTCGTTTTTGTTGATTGAAATTCGTTTCAATTTTTTTCTGTGTATAGAAAATTGTCCAAGCAAATATTAAATAAGATACTAGGGTCGCGCTGGAAAATGAAATTATTTAGAAAAATTTTTATAAATTTTTTTAAAAATATTTCAAAGTCGATTTTTTCCAAGTTCAAACATTACACACTCTAATCAAAATTTGTTGAAATTTACCCAATTTATAGTAGGAAACTGGACTCCTCATATAAATTGGATAATTACTTATGGGTAATTCATAAGTAATGAAATGTGTAATGGGAAATTCAAAAGTTATAACTACTTCTGATTCAAATTACCTTTCCCATTACATTTACAAGCAAATGTGCCAAATGTAATGATTATCAAACCAGTATTAATAACTAATTACATATATACAACTGCGGTCAAAAAAATAGCACCAGGATAAAACAAAATTTTCTTCGTTGGTTTTTTTTAACAATTTCAACTTATGTCACTGACAACGTGTCATAAGATACTTACAAGAGTTTGAAACAATATTATATAAGGAAAGGCTAATTTGGTTTTTTATTTTATTAAAAATTTTCAGAGTTTTTAAAAAAACTTAAAAAAACTCAGTCAAAAAAATAGCACCACAGTACTTTTTGTATTAAAATTAAATTCTTAAATTTGAAAAACGAATGGATTATGAATTCAGCATTGTTGTGAAATCTTTAAATTTAAAAAAAAAAATTGTCGATTGCTCATTGTTTTTGTACCAAATTCGCGAGATTTTTGGATCTTTAATTCGAAATTGAGTTCCAGGGTTGCTGAACAGCCACCCAAAGAGCTTCATTACAAGTTGGTTGTATTCGAGACACTCCCTTGTCTATATCTGTCCATTAACTATCGATTTGGTCTAGATCTAGGGACTGACCAGGCCATTCCATCATTTATTTATTGTCCAGACCCAATTTTTTGCCAATTTGCCGTCATGCTCTGGGTAATTGACGTGCTAAAAGACCTAAATTAGTGGCATTTGCTTAGAAACTTATTGAAACATTACTTTCTGGAGGATATAAACGTTAAGTGTATATCCACGGTTGTCCTAGTCCAATATGTGAGCCATGGTCCAATATATGAACCCCACTCCACAGTAGGAAAATATCCCGCAAACCATAAGCACCATTTTAAGTTATTTTTATTTCGAATTTTGGATTGAATTCCGCGTTTAAGGGTCTTCTGACATAAGTATGTGATCCCATGTCTCCAAATAAAACAACATTGGATTCATTTGCCCATAGATCATTGATCCACTTTTAAGCTGGTCATTCTGAGTTACTGTTAGCAATTTTCAAACGACTTTCAGCATGCTTAAGTGAGAGTAGGCGCACTTTTCCGAATCTACAAGCGTTAATGTTGTTGTTTTGTAATCTTTGACTAACATTTTCGCCATTTGCTGTCCTTTTTAGCTTTGGAGCTGCCCTAAAGGGGGTTTCTTCCATTGTCTTTACAAACACCTAACCATTAATGGTAACAAACGTTGCTTGTGACTAAGTTTTTCAAGCTCTAAAGTTAATTTTGTTGAATTTGCAATCATTTTATAAGCGCATCCAACCAATTTTCCTATTTCAGAATATGGTTTATGTTTAGAAATCATATGTTTTTACAAAAGAACGTTTTTGAGGAGTGTAATTCTCCACGTCATATTTTTATGAAAATAAATATGAAATTTTGTAATGAATTAAATTTTTTTATAAATAAAAACTATCTTCCTTTAGTATTTAACACTTTTATTTTAATAATTAAAACATTATTAATTTTTTTAAAGAAATTTTGTAATTCGGTGCTATTTTATTGACTACACTCAATGGTTTTTCTGGAATTTACGAGATAAAACACAAGGTAACTTTCGAACGGCAATTCTGAGGGTGCTGAAGTGTGGCATATATATTTTCCGTTCCTCTGGTCCGGTTCGTTTTAAATTTCAGCCAAATCGGTCTAGTGGTTCAAAAGTTATTAGCAAAACCGTAAATTTCAGATTAGTTTCACCTTAAATTCACGTGTTGAAAACACGTGAATTTAAGGTGTTTTAAAAACATTTGTAAGTCACAAAAATATTTTACAAGGTATTTTTGTCACTCAAAAATATTTTTACACTAATACAAAAAAAAATACACTCAAAAAAAATTTTACACTCAAAAAAAAAATTAGTAAATTATTTTTTTTTTGTTCAAAAATTACTAAAAAAAGTTTTTTTAAACAAAATAAAATATTTCTAACCAAAAATGGTTTTTTTTTTCACGTTAGAAAATTTACTATCATAGATTCGGCCAAGTCGAATTTAACTTTTCTACTTGTTTAGTTTTGGTTGAGATACACCACAGGTCAACGATACGTTCATCAAACAGATAATTTTCTAAAACAAAAAAATGTCTGGGTACGTTTCGGACCAGATAGGTGATATACATAACCCTAATAAGGAAATGTTTATGAACATTTTAAAAAGTTTCTTATACTTTGCCTAAAAAACTGAGCAAATTTTTAGTTAATTGGAAACATATAAAGTTTTATATGGAACAGAATAAGCTATGTTATGTTAAATTATACAGAAAAACAGATTTTGTATTGACCCTCATATTATTTTATTTAATTATATCAACCGTATACCTTTTAATCCGAATCATGATTAAATTATATATTACTACATATGACTGCATTAAAAAAATTTAGAAAATATCTCACGGATGTATAATCATATATAATTTATTATGTTTGTATCAAGTTATATATTGTAATATACAGGGAAACCAAAAATATGCTCTTAAAAACACGTTTTATGCGCTTAAAAAATGCACTTAAAAACGGAAAATATGCTCTAAAAACAATAAAAATATGCTCTTAAAAAAATATGTCCCCTTTTTTGCGGTGTTTTTAAGAATTTTTTAGAGAATAGATCTTCCAAATACCGTTATGTGCAGTAGTTAAGGTGCGTACAGACGACGCAATATTATGTACAATATGCAATTATATTGATCGTGTGTGGGTTAGATTGACGATTGTACAATGGTCAATCTAACCCACACACGATCAATATAATTGCATATTGTACATAATATTGCGTCGTCTGTAGGTAACTTAGGAGTGTTAAATATGTTCTACAAAAATATTTGCCTCAATATTTTCTACCAAGTTGCAATCTAAAGAAAACATAGTTTCATCTACCAATATGAAGCAAGAACAGGCCAAAGGCGAATCAATCGTAACAATTCCGTAATTGTTAAAAAAAAAAAAAACATCCTTGTTGTCATAAAAAAAATTGGAAAAGAATGCTCTAAAAATTGAAGAAAAAAAATGAAGAAAATGCTTTAAAAATGTAAAAAAATGCTCTAAAAAGTGAAAAAATGCTCTAAAAATTTAAAATATGCTCTAAAAATATGCCCTTATGCTAAAATATGCTCTTAAATCTAAAATATGCCAAAATATGCTTAAAAGGCTAAAATATGCAAAAATATGCTCTAACAAATCGATGCCAGATTTCTTAAAAACTTCTGAAACGGATAAATACCTTACTCATTTATCAAAAAAATGCACAGGAAAAAACATAATACTGCATATTTTTGGTTTCCCTGGTAATATATGTTTATTTTTACTCGGGATCGTATTATTCAAGGGTCGTTTTAGTTCTTTAAGGGGGAACTTTTTTCCCCCTGGTCCGATTTTGCCCATCTTCGAACTAAACCTTACCAGTAACATAAGAGATATTCTTGCCCAATTTCAGGGGTCTAGGATTGGACTGCATCTTTATCGACGGACATCGCTGGAATGTCTTAGATTCTATCATGATTTTGTGTTAAACACAATCACATAGTGATTTTAAAATCATCTCAAATTGTACTAGCATAATGAAAAATCACAAAATCATCTCAACTTACCGTGGTAAGTTTTTGTAGTGTGAACGTAACTTTAGATATATTCGATAAGTTGCAAACTGACTGACAAACTTAAATAACTGCAAAGTGTAGAATATAAAAACGTATAGTAAAATTCCCAACTAAACAGGCAAAGTGTGGTTACAAACTCCAGTAGATGTTACACAGAACTATAAGATTGAATTCTCAACATGATAGTAAAAGCCGTAAAACAATTAAAATTAATTACAACTAATTACAAGGTTGTAACATGCTAATCAACCCCAAATATTTCAATAATGCATTAACATTAGATATTCGTAAGTATGTCTATGTATTATGGTTATGTCGAACGATTTTGGAATGCATACATAAGAAACAGAATCATTAAAATACATAATTAAATATTATTTTTATCAGGATTTAGAAAAAATTTTAATAAAAACATAAAGAGAAAGTTTTGTCTAATGAAGAATCTTTTTGCGAAATTATAATTTTAAAAATTGTACCAAAATTGTTTGCAGACACCTACCCTCAGGGAAGTTCTCTGTCGCCATTATTATTTACAAATTCATTTATTATGATACAAGCACAACCGCCAGAACTTCGTTACAAAGCATAATTCCATACCGTTCCCTACTCTAATCTGTTTCGTTCCCCATTCTATTTCATTTCGTTCCAATTTCCATCTCCTTCCTATAAGTTTCATTACTTTCCGTGTAATATGCGTTAAAGAAATAAACAAATTCTAGTGTCTTTCTCTTAAGGCGTGATTAGACGAGACAGAATTCCCCTAGATTTAAAGTAAAAAACAACTCTGTGGTAACTTTTAAAATTGGAATGTCAAATAAAATTTTATTACATATTTTTATTTACTTTAATTTGCTTTCCAATCTACAAATTATTGACTAAATGTGCGAAAACAAATAATAATATAATGAAAACGGTAAGCAAAATCAAGTGTTAAAGAAATGAAATTTGACACAACAATTTTTAAAGTCAAAAGTATATTACCACAGAGTTGTGTTTTACTTTAAATCTAGGGGCTTTCTTTCCCGTCTAAACGCGCCTTTATAGATATAAAGGTACCGCTTTGTACCCTAAAATTTTAAAATAAATCCCTTTCTTAGATGTTATTTATGCTAAAGGGTCCTACACGTCAAATTTTAAGGTTCTGGGGTTTTTAGTTAGTTAAAATGAACCAGAAACCAGACCACTTATAGCAACCGATAACGTAGACACTATATGGAATGAATTCAAAAATGTTATTCTGGATTCAGCGAAAGATGTTTGTGGAGAAGCAAAATGCGGTGGACGACACGTTAAAACCACGAGATGGTGGAATGATGCTCTTAAAAGCGAAGTTAAGGAAAAGAAAATCAGGTGGAAGAATTATTTAGGCGATAAAACCGATGAAAAATACAGCTACTATAAAGAACAGCGCATAAAAGTAAAAGAATTAGTTCGACTAGCAAAATCGGAAGCATGGGAAGAATTTGGACGTTTCCTTGAAGAAAACCACAGCGAAAACCAGAAGCTTTTCTACAAAACCATTAAAAGTCTTAGAAGACCAAAAGACTGTCCCATAAAATTTATTCGAAGCAAAGAAGGAGAACTCTTGAGAGAAGACAACGAAATAATGAAGCGATGGCGCGAGTATTTCATAGATCTCCTTAACGGTGAAAGTAACGCAGTGGTAGACGCAACCGACATTCTTCCAGATGAAGAAGAAGACCCAGGCCAAATCTCAAAAGATGAACTTCTTCAGGCACTCCAAAAAATGAAGTTAGGTAAAGCTGCTGGACATGATGGTATAGCACCCGAACTCCTTAAATATATGGGTGATGATGGACAGAATTTTCTACTACGCGTTATAAACGCAGCATGGAGGCAGGCAAAAATACCCAATGACTGGCAAGTAGCCATAATAAATCCAATATTTAAAAAGGGGGATAACCAGTTGTGCCAAAACCACCGAGGTATATCACTACTAACTGTAGCGGGAAAAATTTACTCACGAATATTAACAGAAAGACTCAAGAGCAAAATAGAACACCAACTTGAAGAGGAACAGTGTGGTTTTAGACCAAATCGCGGAACCCAAGATTTAATTTTCACAATGAGACAAATATCCAAAAAAACCATTGAATATAATAAGAAAACTCATTGTTGCTTTATAGATCTGGAGAAAGCTTTCGACACGGTGAAATGGCAAGAACTATGGAAGGTGCTTCAAAAAAGGAACATCGGCAACATTTTAATTAGAAGAATAAAAAGTTTTTACGAAATATGCCGAAACTATGTGAGAACCGGGAACACCTCATCCGAGGAGTTTATCACAACACAAGGTGTCAGACAAGGCGATATTCTGAGTCCATATTTATTTATAATATTGATGGATGACGTTATTAAAAAGTGCAAAGAAACATTCACCCCAATGACAGTAGGTAACTGGAACATGCAACCAGTAAAAGTTTCAATGCTAGCATATGCGGATGACGTGACTATAATAGCTAAATCCGCTGTATCTCTACAACAAAACCTCAATATTTTCGCTGAAGAGATGTCTAGAAGAGGCCTCCGTATAAATACAAAGAAATCAGAAACTATGATAATAAGTCGCGACAAATGCCAACACCAAATACATATAGGTTCTGAAATTTTAAAACAAGTTGATCATTTCCGCTACTTAGGAGTCATAATAAGTGAAGATGGAAAAGCGGATAGAGACTTGAATCGTAGGATATCTACTACTGCCAATCTATACTATAGTTTAAACAAAAACTTTATTAGTAAGAGAGAAGTAACTTCGGGTACTAAACTAGCGGTATACAACTCCACGTATATACCAACTCTTACATATGGCTGCGAATCTTGGGCGCTTACAACAAAAAATCAGAGCAGAATCCAGGCATCAGAAAAGAAGTATTTACGGCGTGTAGCAGGAAAAACTCGACGAGACAGAATACGAAACGACACCATACGGGAAAATCTGTCAACAGAACCGCTAAACAACAAGATTGAGCGCAATAAGCTCAGATGGTTTGGGTATGTAGCAAGAATGCCAGAAGATCGCTTGCCAAAACGAGTGTCAGAGGCAAGACCGACTGGTACAAGAAGCAGAGGGAGAAGAAGAACTACCTGGCAAGATACAATTAATAAAATTCTGACTGAAAGAAGAATCGAGCCTAGAACAGCCAAAACAGCGGCACAAGATAGAAATGAATGGAGAAGTCTTTGCAAAAACCTCTACACTGCAAGGTAGAAAGAGGTCCGGAATATGTATGTATATGTATGTATGTAAAATGAACCATTTCCCCGCTTTTCCCCTTTTTATGACCTTAAAATTTAATTATCCAAAAACTGTTCTTTTCTTGCTGAATGATCCTAAATTAAAATTATCAAGTTTCTGGGTCATTATTTCAGGAAATATAAAAAGTTACAAATGTAAACTTTTTATCCCTTTAACGACCCTTAGGAAAGAAATTTCCAAAATGTATTTTTTCCAGAACCTTCTGTTTTTTACCAAGTATCCTAAAATACAAATTTCAAGATTTTAGGACCATTTTTTTCAGGAAATTTAAAAAGTCGTAAAAGAACAATTTTTTACCCTGCTAAAAACGGAATTTTGAAAAAGTCTCTTTCTTGAATGTTTTTCACCGAAGACACCCACATAAAGTACCAAAAGTACACTTTTTTATCCCTTTTACCTCAGCCCTCACACGGTGAGACTCAGCGATGTTTAGGTTCAACTTTAGTGTCGACGAAAAGTGTAAACGCAGTTCGATTCCTACAAGATTAAATGTCACAAAACTGTTAACAGCGAAATCGTAGCTGCTCGCATTCGCGAGATAACGCGAAATTAGTGTTTTTGTATTTTCTAAAATTTTGACATTTAAGTTTTTTTAATATTTTCGAAAACTGAGTATACAGTTTTGATTGTACTTATTAAAAGGTTACAAAACAGTAAGCATCAAAATCCTATCTTCTTTAGTTCGCGATAAATCGCGAAATTAATTTTTTGCTATTTTTGTTTTCGTTTTTACTCTTTGGATAGGTTTCTTTACTCTCATGGTATGCAGTTTTGCTTGTGCTTGATCAAAGGTCACATAGCTGTACACATCGAAATTGTAGGTGTTAAATTTCGCTAGATATCGCGTAATTATATATTTTTTTTTATTATTTATATTTTAAAACCGGTTCTTTAGAAATGATAAATAAAATTGGTTTGCAGTTTGATTTACCATGTTGGAAAAAATTAAAACTGCCCACAAAAAAATTATAGCTGTTCACTTTCGCGAGAAATGGCAAAAAAACAGCTTTTTGGGTTTTTTTCTTGTTTTGATTAATAAAAGAAGTTTCTTTAAAATTGTTGAAAAACACGAAATGCAGATTGACTTGCTATTGATCAAAGGTCATAATATTCGAGATATCGCAAAAAAACTCGCTTAACTACTATTTTTTCATTACTTTGTGTTATTTTTGGTCTGTAAAAACATTTACTTCAATTAACGACAAAAATGTTGTATGCAGTTGGAATTCGAGGTTACTTTATGGGGTCCCCGACCGATATTTCTATGCGTTACAAACGGAATGACAAAGTGAGATAACCCCCATACTGTGGTTGGAGGGTATAAAAAGTACCAAAAGTACACTTTTTCAAGAATGATTTTTTCACAGAATGATCTTAAATTCCAAATTTCAAGAGTCTACACTAGAGATGGACACATGAGCAGATTAGAGCGTGTAATCACGCGTTTGTGTGACTGAATTCAACTTTACTCACGTGATTGTGGGTGAGTGGGTAATAAATTTGCGTGAGTAAGATTTTTATTTTTTCTTCATATTTCCTTTCGTACCAAAAAAAGCTGCAAAAAAACTTTAAATTTAGGCTAAACTTAAGATTTTGTCCCGAAAAAAATTAAAAAAAAAAATGTTAAATTTCGCTGAACTTTAAATTTTGCTCAAACGTTTGTACGATTTTTGAAATCTTAGTTTTTGAAATTTTTTTTTTGAACAAAGAAGAGTTTCGTGAGTGTGAGTGAAACTTGTGTGAGTGCACGTGAGTGTGAGTTGTATTAAATTTACTGACGTGATTTTGAGTGAGTGTGAGTAGAAAAAATATTCGCGTGAGTGAGTGTGCGTGATTCGAAAATTCCTGTCGTGAGTGTGAGTCAAAAATCACTTACGCGCCCATCTCTAGTCTACACTAAAAAAAAACCTTTTAAAATGACAAGAAAAACATTTATTTTAATTTTTTGCTAATTCCTATTTACAAATAATTTTTACCAATAATTTTCTAATTTTACAAGCCTTTTACCAATAAAATTGTAAATTTACATCTTTTTTGACGTGATAAAACTTACAACGAATTCTCGTGACTTTACTAGATTTTTTGCTACCTCCTATTTTACGAGAATTCCTAGTAAAAATTACGAGCTGTTTGTAATTTTAAAAGCTTTTTATCAATAAAGTTGTAAATTTACAACTTTTCTGGCCAAATAAAATTTACAAGGAATTCTCGTGAATTTATTTAGATTGTTTTTGTAAAATTATCTTGGAAATTTTGCAAAAATTACAAAAACAAATGTAAAATTAAAAAAAAAAAATTAAATTTCGATCGAACATTTTTTTGATAAAAAACCAGGAAAACTGTCAAACGTTGGTAAAATGGAATTACAAGACTTCTTCTAGTAATTTGACAAAGTTTTTTTTTATACCCTTCACTTGGTGATATATAAGTTTGTCATTCTGTGTGTAACTCATCGAAATATCGGTCTGGGATCCATAAAGTATATATATTCATGATCACCTATCGATTTTAAGACATTCTAGCGATGTCCGTCTGTCTGTCTGTGGGAATGGTTTCACGGCCAAAATATTACATGGAGATGACTGAAACTTAACATATTTATTGCATTTGAGCGATATTGGTTCAGCGGTTCAAAAGTTATGAACGAAAATGTAAGGACACCTTAAAAATTTTAGTACATTCAACATAACCTAAAAACACAAAATGCTTTAATTCGGCTGCTGGTTGACATATGTCAACATAATTGAACACCAAATGGTATTTAAACATATTTTTTGTCAAAAAAATAAACAAATCGAGGACAAATCGAGGACCAAAAGTACACTTTTTTACCCCTTAGAATCAAGATTGGCAAAAACTCAGCCTTATTAGATATATATTTCGGCAGGTAAACCAATATTCTAAATTTCAAGTTTCTAGCACAGACTAATACAGACTCGACATAAGTGACAGGTGTCAAAAAAGTATTCTTTAACCATATGGTTAATATTTTCAAATTATTCTACGAATTAGGTTAGAAAGAGAAAACTGATATAACGCGCCATAAGAAAAATGGATGCCAGATCGGTTTTTGTTGTTTCACTCACTCCTAAGTCGTAGAAAGTGTTGCCATGTTAGCGTAAAACAGACTAAAAACCGCTGTGTTTTCTCCTAAAATCGCTTAGTTTTTCCCCATTTTTTCTTATTAAACTCTACTGTCGAGTCTGTATTTAGTCTGTGTTTCTAGGTTCGTTTTCTATCAACTTTTCTATCAACAGTTCGTTTTCTATCAACTTTTCGATACTGATTCCGAATCTGGGCTCCAAATTTTTCTAGTACGCTAGGTTTTTGAGAAAATTGAAGGCAAAGTTCCAACAAACGAATTCTTGTGCACTTTTAAGAGCTTTGTTTGTGAAATTTTTGGATGCGTCTGGGATCTGACCACTTTTTTCGATTTACTTTTTAATGCTGATTCCGAATCTGGACCTGTTTTCCAAATTTTTAGCAAATTGAGGTTAAAGTTTACAAAAATTGTGTTTATTTTTTATTTTTTAGGTGCTTTTACGTGAAATTTTTGGTATGCGTCTGGGATCTGACCACACGGTTTCGATTAGTCTTTCAATGCTGCTTCTGAATTTGGTTTCCTAATTTTTCCATTACTTCAGGTTTTTTTTTTTTTTTTATGTTGGGGGGTTGCGAAAAATGTTTGTGCACAAACGATTTGTCATTAGACTCGTTTGCTACTTGGTAGTAAATCGTTTCTATTTTTGCTACATAATCTTGACAATAGAATCTGACAAATTCCGAAACACGTGTCGATTAAGTCTTGCAAAAATGACCAACATAAATAAATTTAAAACAAAAAAATAATTTTCTTGAAAATTATGCTATGAGAATATCATGGTTTTAATTAGTAAAGAAAATAATGACCTCGAGCCAGAATAAACATCCTCAAAATATAATATTTTAAAGGTCGAATAAAACAATTTTTATTGTTTAATAAAAATTAATCAGAATTTGAACAAGAATATTCTCGTTAAAAAATTATTTTTGTAAAATTATATTTTATTTTTGTAAAATTAGCTTGGAACTTTGCTAAATAAACTTAAGAAAATAAATTTGTAAAATGACAAATAAAACTTCAAATTTCAGTCAACCAAAATACAAGATTTTTGTTTTAAAACAAGGAAAACGGTTAATTATTGGTAAAGTGGCATTACGAGACCTTTTCCTTCGTAATAATTTGGCAAGGCTTTTTTTAGTGCCATGTCTAAGCAGCAAGAAACTTAAAACCCCGATTTTCGTTACCATTGACACTCAAAACATGCCTTATGCACACTATATGAACCACAGAACATAAGTAGTATGCAAACAGGGTTGCATTGAATGCATGCATGTATGTATAAATGACAGCACATAAAAGAAAAAAGTGTTAAATTATCAACCGAGCATATTATCTACACTCAAAAAAATACGTTAGTAGATTTACTAATTTTTTTTTTGCTAATGCTAGTTAGCTAACTTTTAGCAAATTTTTAGTTGAGATTAGCATGTTAGCAAAAATTTCTTGTAAACTTCATTTAGCACATTAGCAATTTTAAACAAACGTTGAACTAATTTCTTTTGATAAGATTTGAAATTGAGTTGGCAACATTTTTACAAGATTTTTTGCTAATATTAGCAAAAATAATGGTAAATTTTTTTTTATTTTCAGAAAACTTAAAATGGCGATATCTCGGAAACTAAGCCAGATAGAGAAAAATGGAGGGCATTTTTGGTTCTTAGAATCACCATAGTATCGCCGGTCTTCACATGTGTGGACCCTAATGGGCCCTAACTTTGGATCCAAAAAAGTTAGCATTCCCGAAAATTTTAAAATGCTCATATCTCGGTAAATATTGCCGACACAACAAAAAGTCCAAAAGATTTTTTATAGTTCTCAACACATAGAACAAGACCGCAAAATAGTCAAAAGCTCTCCGAGTAATATTCGTTATCGAGTTTTTTAATTCTCAAGACCCCAGTGGTCCCCTATAATCACGTATCTCAAAAACTAAGCAAGGTAGAGCAAAACGGACACAAATTTTGGATCAAAAACTATGACGATTTTTATGGAACCCAACTAGGTCTACCCATCGGGGTCTGGACCTATCGGGTCCGAACCCAATGGGGTCCTCAGATGTGTATGAACTAAGTTCAAAAAAAAAAAAAATTTAGTTAACTAATTATTGGCAAAAAATTTTTGCTAACTTTAGCAAAAAAATTGTGGGTTCAAAATTAGCAAATTTTCTTGTAGGTTTACAAGCTTTTTTTGCTAACATTACAGTTTTTTTTTTTTTGAGTGTATAAAAAAAGGTAAGGAAAGCCAAATAAACTATTAATTTAATAAAAATACAAATACAAATAATATTTTTCAATAACTAAAAAATTTGGAAGACGTAAAAATGAAATGATAAGAAAACATGTTTGTGGAAGAGGATTGTTGTAAATTGTTAACATTTTTCACTTTTTCATAATTTTTTTAGATTTTTAAATTTTTTTTGCAATCTGCTACTTTACTTGTTTTGTTTATTTTTTTTTCATCACAAAACAAATATAAAATACACTTCGTACTTGTGAAAATCAAGAAGAAGCATACTTGCATCGCTCTTGGAAAATAGCTCGAATAGATCCCTGTTTGCATACTATTCATTTACTGTGATCAAAACAAATGTCTATGCAAAAATTCAGTTATTTAAAATTTCGCAGTTTGCCTGTTTTTTATGCACTCCACTCTAGTGATAGAGGGTAAACATAAGTTTGTCATTCTGTTTGTAACTCATCGAAATATCGGTATGGGACCCCATAAAATTATATAATTGATCAGTGATCGATTTTAAGACATTCTAGCGATGTCCGTCTGTCTGTCTGTGGAAATGGTGATCAGGGCCAAAATATTACACACACAGAGAGAACAGTTTAGTAGTGCCAGCCGAATTTAGAGCCAACTGCATAGTTTAATAACAACAACCGAAATTTTCGGTTGCGATAACCAAAATTGGTTTTGAAAATTTAACTTCTGTTGGTTCAAATAAATTTTGGTAATAGCAACCGAAAATTTCGGTTGTTGTAATTAAACCATGCAGTTGGCTCTAAATTCGGCTGGCACAATTAAACTGTTTTCTCTGTGCAGAGACTGAAACGTAACATAGAAGTTTGGTATTGCATTTTAGCGATATCGGTTCAGCGGTTTAAAAGTTATGAACGAAAATGGACACCTCAAAAATGTTGGTACATTCAACATAACCTAAAAATACAAAATGCTTTAATTCGGCTGCGGGTTAACATATGTGAACAGAATTGAAGACCGAGTGGTATTTAAACAAGTGCGAACATTTTTTTTGACCAAAAAAATCGCGGATTTTTTTTGCTGAAATTTTTTTTCAAAACAATTTTTTTTTTCAAAAGTAATTTCCTTTTAAATAAAGTTTTTTGCAATAATCTTTTTTAAATTGTGGAGGGTATCAATACATTCGGCAAGGACGAATTTAACTTTTTTACTTGTTTTTTTTTTTTAATTTTATTTTACTGGACTATTTTAACAATATATTATTTATTTACCAATATTTACTTTGTAAGTAACGTATATAAAATTACAATTGTGTTAAAGACTATAATAAATAATCATTATGTATCAAATTTGAAATTGTTGACATAATTGGACTTTGGTGGGTTTTTTTTTTTATTTTGTATCTGAATAGTTAAATATTGAATTTATATTTTTTGTATTTAGAGTAACCGACAAAGAAATTCATTTTGCTTTTTATAGTAAGGAGTACTACTTCACTATTGTTTAATCATACTTTTTCCAAATGCACCACAAGAAGGCAGGAAGGTATTAGTAGTATTGTTTATCAATGGGCGATAAATTTTTCATACTATACAAAAAAAAAATATAATAGTTGTCAAAATTTGGAAAAACAATAAAATAATAGGGGGAAAATTCATGAACTTGATGCTCCTTAAATAATTTCGAATCGAATTAAAATAACACTAAAGTTTGAAGAAACATTTTTTATACCCTCCACTTATTGTTAGTGACAGAGGGTATATATAAGTTTGTCATTCCGTTTGTAACTCATCGAAATATCGATCTGGGACCCCATAAAGTATATATATTAGGGGTGTTCTTATTTTTTAATATCGTACTTTGTGTTGCACTGGGCAGAATTTTGTTCCTTTGTACTAAAAATTTAATAATAAAAAATTTGGAGCTAATCCGATAACTTTAAGTGGACGCGGAAACGACCTGAAGTTTGAAAAACGGATTACAAGGGGAAAAAATGACTTTTTACTCATTTTCTCAATTTTTTCGATATTTAGAGTTAGGTTTGAATTCAAATGGTTACAGAATTGTGATGTGGAGTACATTACCTTTGTAATAAGGCAATAAAAACTGAAATCGGTTAAAAATCACCTAAGTTATTACAACTGCCCCAGGCAACTAGCGTGTGGCAGACCACTTGATCAAAGATTTCGAGTTCAATTTTTGAAATTGATTGAAATTATCTACTATAGCAAATTTTTTTTATTCTTTAAGTCCCAATGTACTAAGGTGATAAGTATTTTTCATATTGTGTGATGCTAACTTGTTTAAAATTAACGGTAAAAAGTTCTAAATTTTTCAACCCTGTTTTCAAATCTCCAATTTTAAATTTTTATTTTTTTTGGCAAAAAAAATTTAAAAAATCGATCATTGGACTATTGGATTTTGTTAAGCACATATAAGGGCATAAAAACTACAAAAATTTTAGACATTCCTTTTTTCATTAGGCTAGTTCAGCGATTTTATTTCGGCGGATTTCGAGATAGTAGTGATTTTGGTAACTTTTTTAGCTTTTAGGTTTTTTTTTTTAATTTTTTTTTAACAAACTTCATATGTTTTCTACCGAATTATTGCAGCATAATATAGAATACTTCAATTCCTGTTATAAGGGCCAAATTGAGATATGAAAAATTGACCCAGTTACAGGTCAAAGGTCAAATTTTAGAAGAATCTTAATTTTTAAAGATTAACAGATTTTTCGAGCGGGTATTAATGAAACTCCTTGATGTTATTTTAACATGACTAAACATAAATGGTTTATTATTAAAATTCAGAAAATTAACCCATAAGTGCTATTGGGGTCTATATTTTTTTTATTTAATGGAGAAAATATAAGTATATTATTTCATAGGGTCATATAGACCCCAACAGCACTTAAGGGTTGATGTTCTGAATTTTATTAATAAACCATTAATTTTTAGACATATTAAAATAACATCAAGGAGTTTCATTAATACCCGCTCGAAAAATCTGTTAATCTTTAAAAATTAAAATTCTTCTAAAATTTGACCTTTGACCTGTAACTGGGTCAATTTTTCATATCTCAATTTGGCCCTTATAATAGGAATTGAAGTATTCTATATTATGTTGCAATAATTCGGTAGAAAACATATGAAGTTTGTTAAAAAAAATTAAAAAAAATAACTAAAAGCTAAAAAAGTTACCAAAATCACTATTATCTCAAAATCCGCCGAAATAAAATCGCTGAACTAGCCTAATGAAAAAAGGAATGTCTACAATTTTTGTAGTTTTTATGCCCTTATATGTGCTTAACAAAATCCAATAGTCCAATGATCGATTTTTTAAATTCTTTTTGCCAAAAAAAAATAAAAATTTAAAATTGGAGATTTGAAAACAGGGTTGAAAAATTTAGAACTTTTTACCGTTAATTTTAAACAAGTTAGCATCACACAATATGAAAAATACTTATCACCTTAGTACATTGGGACTTAAAGAATAAAAAAATTTTGCTATAGTAGATAATTTCAATCAATTTCAAACATTGAACTCGAAATCTTTGATCAAGTGGTCTGCCACACGCTAGTTGCCTTGGGCAGTTGTAATAACTTGGGTGATTTTTAACCGATTTTAGTTTTTATTGCCTTATTACAAAGGTAATGTACTCCACATCACAATTATGTAACCATTTGAATTCAAACCTAACTCTAAATATCGAAAAAATTGAGAAAATGAGTAAAAAGTCATTTTTTCCCCTTGTAATCCGTTTTTCAAACTTCATGTCGTTTCCGCGTCCACTTAAAGTTATCGGATTACCTCCAAATTTTATTTTTTTAAGTTTTTAGTATAAAGGAACAATAATTTGCCCAGTGCCAAGCAATTAAAACATTTTAAATTTTTCCCTTACTGTTAAGAACACCCTTAATATATATTATTGAACAGTGATCGATTCTAAGACATTCTAGAGATGCCCGTCTGTCCGTCTGTCTGTGGAAATGGTGATCACGGCCAAAATATTACACGGAGATGACTGAAACTTGACATATTTATTGGAAGTTCTCCCGAGAAGTTTGGTATTGCATTTGAGCGATATCGGTTCAGCGGTTCAAAAGTTATGAACGAAAATGTAAGGACACCTCAAAAATTCTAGAACATTCAACATAACCTAAAAATACAAATATGTGGACATAATTGAACACAAAATGGTATTTAAACAAGTACGAACATATTTTTTGACAAAAAAATAAAAAAAATCGCGGATTTTTTAACAAAATTTTTTTTCGCGGAAATTTTGTTTAAAAAAGTAATTTCCTTTAAAAAATGGTTTTTTCTAATAATCTTTTTGAAATGGTAGAGGGTATCACTACATTCGGCAAGGCCGAATTTAACTTTTTACTTGTTTATACTATATTATTTAAAAAAAAAATATTATTTACAATTATAATTAAATGTAATTAAAGTTTTAATTGAGGCCCTATGCTCCAACGGGTGAGAAGGATGACAGAAGAAAGTTTTAATTATTTTTTTTAATTTAAATTTTTTTAATTTATAGTATAATTAAATATAATTAAAGTTTGAATTATTTTTTTTAATTTAGTTTTTAATTAACTAAATATTCATTTATTTTTAATTAACGACATACAAATTTTTTTAATTTATATGTTCATTTTAGTGATTGGTCCGGATTTAATTAATTTTTTAATTAAATCTACGAATTTTTTACTTATTTTTTTTTCTGCGTAGGAACTGGACCGATTGCAGCGAATTTTATACCGGTTAATTTTGGACACTGTACCCCACATGTCCAATAGGGGCACCACTAGGGGACCGCTGAACTAAAAAAAAGCCATAAGGGTTTTGTTATGTAAAATGTCAATTCAAACGACGAGTTTGAATTGACTTTTTTAATGTCCCCCCCTCCAAATTTAATGAAATTAAGTACTGGGGTTACAGCCACTTACAACCTAACCAATCACAATGGACCTCAGAGTCTACGTGTGTTGACGTAAAACGTCAACAGCCACTTACAACCTAAGTACTGGGGTTAACTTTAACAAAAAAAAGATTTTGCCAATTTTTCAGGGTTCTGGTCATTCCAGTATTCGAGATATGCGGTCTTGAAAATTAACAAAATCGTATATATTTGACAAAAGTGTTCGGACATAAATAAAGATATCTCGAAAAGTAATAATAACACAGGTCTCATTCAGGTTTCAAATAATAGGTAATGAGACAGCCTTTGAAATGGCATTCCCCAAGATTTTTTTTGAAAAAGGTCAAAGGTCATTGGTTTTTACCATAATTTTTGGAGAGCTATATCTCAAAAAACGATATTTTTAAAATTTTGGAAAAAATATATGTTGTTAAAAATCACGTATACTACTAAAGTTTAAATTTTCAGGGTGGAGACTTCATTGGAACATTTAATATTAATAGAAACATTGTGACAGGAAAGAAAAAAAAAATATTTTTTTATCTTTTAAATTCTTGTACCAAAATTCATTTTTCTGAATGTTTTTGACGTGCTGAGTCCAAATATGACCTTTGAACTGGCCTATCGCTTTTACTTTTCAAGATATGTGCACCTAAATGTTAAAAAAAACACAGCAATAGCGTTTTAGCAATTTTTACATGTGTAGATATCTCGAAAACTAATAGCGATAGGCCAGTTCAAAGGTCATATATGGACTAAGCACGTCAAAAACATTCAGAAATATGAACTTTGGTACCAGTATCTGAAAGACAAAAAAAAAATATTTTTTTCTAAGGGAAATACACCGCTTTTTCTTTTATGTCACTATGTTTCTATTAATATTAAAAGTTCCAATGAAGTCTCCATCCTGAAAATTTAAACTTAAGTACTATAGGTGACCCTTAATAACATATATTTTTTCCAAAATTTTAAAAATATCGTTTTTTGAGATATAGCTCTCCAAAAATTAAGGTTAAAACCAATAACCTTTGACCTTTTTGAAAATAAGTCTTGGGGAATGCTAATTTAAAGGCAGTCTCATTACCTATTATTTGCAACCTAACTGAGACCTGTGTTGTTATTACTTTTCGAGTTATCTTTATTTATCTCAGAACAATTTTGTCAAATATATACGATTTTGCCAATTTTCAAGACCCTATATCTCGGGATACTCTGTTAAATACTCTGTAAAATGACTGTAATCTCAATTCGACGGATATTTGACAAAGTTATCTGCCGAAATACACATTTTAGGAAAATACTCTGTATTTTCTTGTAAACGAAAAACAAAATGTTATCTGTAATTTTACTTTGTAACTTTTTGTACTTTTTTGTTTTTGCACTCATATTCATTTTTATTCAAAATGTTTTGGGTATTGAGGTGGGTATTCATACACTCAAAAAAATACGTTAGTAGATTTACTAATTTTTTTTTGCTAATGCTAGTTAGCTAACTTTTAGCAAATTTTTAGTTGAGATTAGCATGTTAGCAAAAAATTATTGTACACTTCATTTAGCACATTATCAATTTTAAACAAACTTTGAACAAATTTCTTTTGCTAAATTTGAAATTGAGTTGACAACATTTTTACAATATTTTTTGCTAACATTAGCAAAAATAAATGGTAAATTTTTTTTTATTTTCAGAAAACTTAAAATGGCTCTATCTCGGAAACTAAGCCAGATAGAGCAAAATGGAGGGCATTTTTGGTTCTTAGAATCTCCATACTTTCGAGGGTCCTCTTCACATGTGTGGACCCTAATGGGACCTAACTTTGGATCCAAAAAAGTTAGCATTCCCGAAAATTTTTAAGTGCTCATATCTCGGTAAATATTGCCGACACAACAAAAAATCCAAGAGAATTTTTGTAGCTCTCAACACGTAGAACAAGACCGCAAAATAACCAAAAGCTCTCCGAGTAATATTTTTGAAGTTATCGAGTTTTTTAATTCTCAAGACCCCAGTGATCCCCTAAAATAACGTATCTCAAAAACTAAGCAAGGTAGAGCGAAACGGACACAAATTTTGGATCAAAAACTATGACGATTTTTAAGGAACCCAACTAGGTCTAGGCCCATCGGGGTCTGGACCTATTGGGTCCGAACCCAATGGGGTCCTCAAATGTGTATGAACTAAGTTGAAATAAAAATTATTTCAGTTAACTAATTTTTAGCAAAACGTTTTTGCTAACTTTACCAAAAAAATTGTGGGTTCAAAATCAGCAAATTTTCTTGTAGGTTTACAAGCTTTTTTTTGCTAACTTTACAGTTTTTTTTTTTGAGTGTAGATTCATTCGGTCAAGTCGAATTGAACTCTATTTAGTTTTAATTTGGGGGATAATGTGTCTCTATTATCCCCCATTGCACTTTTTTTGTAAAAAGCCAATTAAAGATACATAAACGTATGTATATAAAATCTGTGTACTGAAAAATAACATAAAGAGTCATACATATGCGTTTTACTCTTTTATAAATTGTACGGCATCTGCTCCAACACCTACTAAAACCATTCACTGTCATTGTTATTTAAAACAAGTAAAAAAGTTAAATTCGGCCTTGCCGAATGTATTGATACCCTCCACAATGCCCTTTTTAGGTGATAGTAAATTTTCTAACGTAAAAAAATAACATTTTTGATTAGAAAAATTTTACTTTGTGAAAAAAAAACTTTTTAGCAATTTTTGAAAAAAAAAAAAAATAATTTACAAATTTTTTTTTTGAGCGTAAAATTTTTTTTGAGCGTGAAATTTTTTTCGAGTGTATTTTTTTTTCTTTTTTAATTGTAAAAATATTTTTGAGAGACAAAAATACGTTGTAAAACAGTGGTCGGCAGAAAGAGAGTGTATGAATTAGAGATGTGCACATGAGCAGATTAGAGCGTGATTCACGCGTGATCACGCGTGAATGTTACTGATTTCAATTTTACTCACGTGATAGTGAGTGAGTGGAGAAAAAAATTGCGTGAGTCGATTTTTTTGCGTGAGTTTGCGTGATTTATTTTCGTTTCTTATTTCCTTTTGTACCAAAAAAAGCAACAAAAAATTGTAAAATATGGCTCAATTTGATAATTCGTTGCTAAAAAAGCAAAAAAAATGTAAAATTTCGCTGAACTTTAAATTTTGCTGAAAATTTTAGTTTTTGAATTTTTTTTTTGTATAAATAAGTGTTTCGTGAGTGTGAGTCAACGTGAGTGTGAGTGAAGCTTGCGGGAGTGCACGTGAGTGTGAGTTGTATTAAATTTACTCACGTGATTGTGAGTGAGTGTGAGTAGAAAAAATATGCTCGTGAGTGAGTGTGCGTGATTCAAAAATTCCTGTCGTGAGCGTGAGTGAGTGTGAGTCAAAAATCACCCACGCGCCCATCTCTAGTATGAATCCATTGGTATATGAACATATAAACATGCATGTGTTTGTGTATTTTTTAAACAAACCCTGTAGGAAATGTCGATAGTAAAACTGTACTGATTCACTATTGACTTCGTCACCAGTACTAAGTACTGACCAGTTATATGACAGACAATGCTTTCCACTGTAGACATTTACATGTGCTTGTCATTGCGAATCCACTAGTGCCCTTATTACTATTGACTTACTATTGACTAGGTGGTTCTTATAGAACCACATGTAGATATTGGAACCAGAGATTCAGTAGTACATTTTAATAATTCTAGTCCACATTTTTGGATTTTTTTATTAGATTTCCACATTAGTAATAGTGCCTTTAGAATCATTGACTATGTAGTTTGTATGAGATCATATGGAGACATTGGAACGTTTAACTAGATTAGTGTGGAAGTCATTTTAACACTCAGACATTAGCCCTGTTTTTTGCAGACCGGATTAAGATTTGGATTAACTTTATTTAGTTAAAAAATGGGTCAAATCAAGTCCAGAGTTTTTTTTATAATTTTTTCTGAAATTACATACAATTAGTAAATATAAACAGAAAAACAAATTAAGCTTTGTCCAAAATGCAAAGAATGAAAAATAAATTTAGTTAGATCCTAGGATTAACTCAAATTTATTTATACCGTTTTAGATTTTGGACAACGCTTAATTTTTTTTTCCTGTTTATATTAACTAATTGGATGTAAATTCAGAAAAAAAAATATAAAAAAATTTTCTGGACTTGATTTGATCCATTTTCTAACTAAATAGAGTTAATCCTAATCTTAATCCGGTGTGCAAAAAACAGGGCTATTATGTAAGTTACTACATGTTAGTTGTTTGTATATTTTACAGTAGTTAGTTGTTTTCAACTACAAAGTCAGTTGTTTTTGTATGAAAAATATCAAACAACTATTTCTGTTAGTTTTTTTAAGTAGTTTTTTTGAACTCTAAAAAAAAAGTACTGTAATGTAGTAACAGTTATTAAAAGTAGTTATTTTTATTTTTTTTTATCTCTGAAAAATTTTCAAAGTTTTTTGCCATTTTTTTTTTTATTTTTCACAACTTTAAAAAAAAAAAAATTTGGTCTTAAATTTTTTTTTCTGAAAAATTTTTTGAAAAAAAATTATGTATTGATTATTTTATTTTTACTACATGTTATTTGTTTTGACTACAAATGTTAGTAGTTTTTACTACATAAGTCATTTGTTTTTTGTCAGCTAAAATAACTAACGTTGTTAGTTGATTTAACTAAAAAAGTAGTTGACCCCAAAACAACTTACAAGTAGTTATTTTAACTGACATTTTCAGTTGATTTTACTAACATAATTTTTTGAGTGAGGTTGTATTTCAAAATTTTCCAAATGTATTAAAAATGTGTAGAGTCTTCGTTGACAATGTCACCAAAAAGTCACCCAAAATAGTCGACAAAAGTGTTGACTTGTAGACACTTGACCCCAGGCTTCCTACAGGGAAGCGACATCAACCTGCTTGTGGTTGTATTTTTATGCTCTTAGTTGTGAGTTTTGTTGACAATCGTGTTATATACGTGTTAATTGCCGATTGTGTTCGGCTTCTGAGGGCTATGGGTGCCGATCACTGTTGTAAAATATTTTTGTGACTTACCAATGTTTTTAAAACATGTTTACCGGGTTTTCAACACGTGAATTTATGGTGAAACTAATCTGAAATTCACGGTTTTGCTAATAACTTTTGAACCACTGGACCGTGGAGAGTATAAAAATCGAAGCAAAACTAATTGTATAAAGATTCAAAGTACTTTAAGCCTGAAGCTTTTGTATGAACAAGGAAGAAATTCCGGGTTTTTGATATCCACTCCTACGATAGGAACCAAAAAAATAGATTTTCTAATTTGAACCAGTATTCATTTGTATGCGAAAAAGTTTTTTTCCCGATTTTGAACGCCCGGGAAATTTGTATTATCGTGGGACCCTAAAGTAGGACATATTTAGTATACAAAAACTTTAAATGCTTTAAAATCCCCAACTTCAAATGCGTGTATAAAAATCTAGCACTGAACTAAAAAAAAACCTTGATGATTTTGTTATGTAAAATGTCAACTTTTATTTGCTTTTGGTTTCATTGTATTCCGATTCAGAAAGTTCGATTTTGTATAACTGTGTTATTGTAAGTTAGCGAGTAATTAAATTAATTGCGTGTGTTAAATGCCGGTATAATAGCAAATTTTCTTTGGTAAATTTCGAAAACATGATAAGTGTCAACAATTTTGAGTATGAACGATTAAGTTTTCAAAATAAAAATACTTATAGGTATTACATGAAGTTTCGAGGTAAACATGATTACAGGAACAGAACAAGCACGGCACGGGGGACGGTTTCCAATTAGAATGCCGGTATAATAGCAAATTTTCTTCGGTAAATTTCGAAAACATGATAAGTGTCAACAATTTCGAGTGTGAACGATTAAGTTTTCAAAATAAAAATACTTATATTACATGAAGTTTCGAGGTAAACATGATTACAGGAACAGAACAAGCACGGCACGGGGGACGGTTTCCAATTAGAATGAGTTTCGCCACCTTTCTTTAAAAAATATAACGAGTTTTATTTCACTCCGGCCCCGGCCAACGGTTTTATCTGTCAAATCGTATGGAAAAAGTCGTACCGGGCTTGTTCTGTTCCTATACTGAATGTATTAAAACATTCATTTATAAACCACATATTTTTAAAAACTGCATATTACCACGTTTTTATTGTTATTAGAGATGAGCGCGTGAGTTTATTATAAATCACGAACTAAACATATTGCTCATGCACGATCACGCTTATGTGAATAACTTTAGTGTCGCTCACGATCACGAAATAATCACGCTCACGAACACTCACGAAATTTAAATACTCAAACAATTTTTCTTTTAATTTTTTGATTTCTTCTAAATTTTGTAAAACGCAAAAAAATCAAGCAAACTCACGAAACCAAAATTATTTATTTTTTTGTTCTAATTACGCTCACTCACGATCACATGAATAAAATCACGAAAAATTTGTGTCACGTACGCTTCTCTAATTTTCATACATAATTTAAAACAGCGGTTACCAACCTATGGTACGCGTACCACTAGGGGGTACGCGAAACTGTCCGCGGGGGTACGCAAAATTTTAGTAATTTGGACATTCGATTTAGATTAACCTTTCAATGTTGGTTCCGCATCTGGCTTCGAAAGTGTTTCATTACGTCAGGTTTTAAAGAAAGTTGAGGTGAAAGCTCACAAAAAACCTATTTTTGCGCAATTTAGAAAGCATTTTTTCGATATTTTTAAATGATATTTTGAGATCTAGCCACTTTTTTTGATTAACCTTTCGATGCTGATTCCGAATATGGTTCCCAAATTTTTCTATGATGTCAGGTTTAAGAGAACATTTATGAAAAAGTTCTCAAAAAACGTGTTTTTGGTCATTTTTGAGACGCGTTGTGATAGTATGAAAATTTTGGTACACTCATAAAAATTTGTTAGTATTCCTTACAAAAAAGTCTGTTACCATTACTAATAAAGTTTTCAATTTGTGCCCGATAACTTTTTCAATTACCATTACAAACTTTTGTTTTCAAAAATTAGTAAACTTAAATAAACTGGAAAAAATTAGTATTACAGAAATTTTCTGTACAATTTTTGTAAAATGAATTTTAAAACCCGGTTGTAAAATTTATTAACATTTTTTGTAAAAAAATTGTAAATTGTGTATTTTAAATTTCTGGAATTTTTATACAATACGTAAACAGCGTATTGCGTTTGTTGTCACCAATTACTGTGCAAATGAAATTCGGTTGTTGTTAGAGTTTTAGATCTGAAATATATTTTTCTTTTAGCTTTTTTATACTTACCGAATAAAAATGCTTATTATAAAAAACTACTGTGCACAGAAAAAAATAAAAAAAAATTTTGAGTAAATTTTTAATACTATTGAGTAAAAAATTACTCAATTTTCCACCAGTAAACGATTTAATAGTATTGAGTAAACTTTTAATAAAAAATTATTAAATACTTAATAAAAAATTTGAGTAAATTATTAATTCACACAATTAAATATTTACTTAAAATTTTTTAATATTTTTAAGTAACATTTTAATTGTGTCAAGTAAAAATTTACTCAAAATGTATCAAATTATTTTTTTAAAAAGTTTAAAAAGTTTCTAATTTTTTTTTTCCAAAAAAATTGCTTTTACAAACTTTACCAAATATACTTATGTCTTCAAGACAAAGTAAAATTTTATAAAGATGATTTCAAACTTTCATATACATATACAAAAAACAATAAACTAAATGAGAATTCAAAACACCAAGAGAAAAAAAAAATAAATAAAAAAAAAATATTAAATTTGTATTAAATTATTTACTCAAATTTTATTTTCAATTTTTGAGTAAATTTTTAATTGCGTCAATTAAAAAATTACTCAATTTTTTTTTAAAAAATTAAACAAGTGATTACTCAAATTTGTTTCCTCCATATTTTTTTCTGTGTGGTGTTAACAAGTAGAAGATGAACATTAGGCTGGGTCGTATTCCAACAAAGTGCTCAGATCAACTATTAATAGTGAAAAAAAGTTGGTACAAGTAAATACAAGCAAATTAAAACCAAAATGAACAAAATCGGTCCATGGCTTCCGTTCTCGCATCGCGGGTCAAAATTGCGGTTTTTGAAAAAATGGACATAATTTAAAAAAAAAAAAAAAAATATTTAAAAAAAAATTATTTAAAAAAAAAAAAATTTTTGTATCGCATTAATTCAAAGATATTTAGAAAAATTTTGTTTGTTTTTTTCGGATATCGATAACCCACCCAAACGTGAGGCCAAAAAAAACAAAAATTTTTAACATGGAGCTCAAAACTACTTTTTCACTATTTTAAAAATTTAGTGAAACAAAATTTTTAAATATATTAGTTTATCCACTTGATATCATTGAATACATCTCAGGGATTGTAGAAAAAAATTCTTAGTTAAATTCCTTCGTCCAGTTGGTGTGTGGAGCGATTTTAATTTAGGGGATTTCCAGAACATGTGTTTTTATCGACATTTTTGACTAATTTGTAGTTTTGGACCATAGTAACTCTGCTTTGAAATAAAAGGCTTTTTGGACAACGTTAACCCTTGCCGGCACGGGGTTAAAAAATTCCTCCAATGAAATTTTTGAAAATTCCTCACTCTAAAATCGTGTATGTGTTTAAATAATCAACAATTGCGCACTTAAGCGGAAAATGCTAAAACTTAATAAAATAAAAAAAAAATGGCATCCGAAATTTCATTACGTCTTCGTCGTTTTTACTGTGTAAAGCTAAAAGTGAAAAACATATTATTTAATATGTCAAAAAAGTCCATTTGACTATGAGCAAAAAACAGCTGTTTGAAATTTTTTGGGAGTTCGTTCAACAAGGGTTAAAGATGTCCTTCATGAAAACTTTGTATAAATTTGTAATTGTTGATTATTTAAACACATACACGATTTTAGAGTGAGGAATTTTCAAAAATTTCATTGGATGAATTTTTTAACCCCGTGCCGCCAAGGGTTAACGTTGTCCAAAAAGCCTATTATTTCAAAGCAGAGTTACTATGGTCCAAAACAACCATTTGAACAAAAAAAGTTGGTTAATTTACGTAAAATGTTGCTAACAACTACAAATTAGTCAAAAATGTCGATAAAAACACATGTTCTGGAAATCCGCTAAATTCAAATCGCTCCACACACCAACTGGACGAAGGAATTTAACTAAGAATTTTTTTCTACAATCCCTGAGATGTATTCAATGATATCAAGTGGATAAACTAATATATTTAAAAATTTTGTTTCACTAAATTTTTAAAAAAGTGAAAAAGTAGTTTTGAGCTCCATGTTAAAAATGTGAGTTTTTTTTGGCCTCACACGATGGGTTATCGATATCCGAAAAAAACAAACAAAATTTTTCAAAATATCTTTGAATTAATGCGATACAAAAAATTTTTTTTTTTTTTAAATAATTTTTTTTTAAATATTTATTTTTTTTTTTTAAATTATGTCCATTTTTCAAAAACCGCAATTTTGACCCGCGATGCGAGAACGGAAGCCATGGACCGATTTTGTTCATTTTGGTTTTAAATTGCTTGTATTTACTTGTACCAACTTTTTTTCACTATTAATAGTTGATCTGAGCACTTTGTTGGAATACGACCCAGCCTAATGAACATACATATTTTTGTTCTGGAATAAAAAATGTTGAATAATTCTGAAGTGAAAAATTATAAATAAAATAAATTTGTGTACCTTTTTTTGTATCTCTATGGTTTTGTTTGCTTACATGGGTCATTCTAAAAAAAAACATACTTTATTGAAAATAAATAAAATTATATAGTTTCAATCACGAATGACAGATATAAAGGATGAAGAAAAACGACATAAATCGGTGTGTACTAAAAAAATGAAATGTCGAACCAAAAAGGAATTGTGAAAATTGTCAATATATTTCTTTTTTAAATTTGTTTAAAATATTAGAAAATTGTGTGATTTTTTGTAATTTTTGTGAAAATTATTAATTTTTGTTAATGAATATTTATAAATTAAGTAATTGTTTCTGCTCAAAGTGTGTAAAATTGCAAATAATAAAAATTAAAATAAAACGCTGAAACTTGTCAAAAAATTGATATGGCCGACCAGTTGTCCAATCTTACTTAACCTGATATATCTAAACCGTGGTTTCAATATTTTTACCTGTAAGTATAGTTTCCTTTGTGTTTAATTTAAATACGCGTCTTCGCAAAACGTGTGATCTTCACCGTTCATTTGTTTTTTTCAAGTAAACAATATAACGCCATGATGTTCTAAAATAAAAAATAGCAAAAATAATTTTTTAATGGAACACAAAAATATACAATTGTTACCTGTTTTGTTTTAGGTTTTTATGGGTTACATTTGTCATTCTAAAAAACATTTTATTTTTGAATAAAAAATATTTCAAAATTTGACTAGGTACCAGGGATGGAAAATCGGAATTTTGAAATGGTACTGGAGCTCAACCAAAAAAGTACTTTTTCGCCCTTGACGGTACTAAAAAAAATTAAAGTCCAGTTTCGGTACGACAAACGCCTTTCGCCTGCGACGAATAAGAAGAAACTAGGCATAATTCAATATAAAAGTTCTTAAATTGAGGACATCCTTATTCATTTATTAATTTTTTAGAGAAAACTTCAATAAAGGTTGGCTAAAATCAAAAATTTTATTTTTTTTTCAGCTTTTGAAGCATTTTCCAATGAAAATCGGTCGATTTTCGGATTTTTTTTAAATTTGGTTAAAAAATGTATGAAATCGTCTGGTATAGAAAGGTACTAAATCAGTCGCGGGGGTACTACGGTATTTTTGAGAGTGAAAAAGTACTGAAAAAAGTACTAAAGTACTAACTTTTCCATCCCTGCTAGGTACCTGGAAATTTTTGTTGTAATATTGTTTGTACAGTTTTTTTCGTCCGTCGTGCGATCAGTGAAGCAAGCCGACGCAAAATTTTCGGCGGCGGCTGAAGAGCAAAAATTTTTGGCGGCGGCGGCGTTTCGGCTGCGCGCCGCGTTTTTTTTAGAACAGCGCGGCTGAAAAAAAAATTCGGCTGCGCCGCTATTCTATAGTTAAAAACAGTTTAATTCTAGGCATATTAATCACGATACCCTACCGAACAAGTGGTTGATATAACATTCAGCATAAATGAGAACTTTAGGGACCAATTAAATAATGGTTTATTTACCATTTTATTGGAGTTATGGTAACAAGTAAGAAAATTATAGTGGGTCAAGACCGACCTTATACCCTACACCAGTGTTTTCGGGAAAATGTGTCCGAAGTCCAAACATGAACCGATTGGATCTATATTTTGTGACATCTTTAATTAGTGCACAAACTTAATTTGAGTCCAAAAATGGTCTAAGTTTTTTTCGGATTGAAATCTTAGTTTTTAGTTTAGATATCGCCATTTTATGTTTTTTTAAAAAAAAATTCTCAACTTTTAAAAAATTTACTAAAGCCCCTATGACACTACATTTTTTTTGTATTGATGGAATTTATGTGAACAGTTCAAATATATCACCATAGGAAATCTGAATAAGTGTGAATAGTAAAAGCATACTAAAAAAAACAGTAAACGTCAAATTTTATTCTTGTGTTATCGATAAATTTGGTTATCAAATGATTGAATGTCAAAAAAAATGTAAAAATTTTACATTTTTTTTTGACATTTGCGCATGAATGATATTAAGTGTTGCCAACTTTTCTGTTTTTCATTAAATGAAGCGATTTTTTTGTTTTTTTGACGGTTTTTGGTATTTATTAAGCGGGTTTTTATTTAAATAAAAGTAATCATCACTATTTGTTTGTTTATTTTTGTATTTCTTCTTCATTTCTTCTTTTGCTGTTTCATTCTATCAATTAATAAAAAATAAAATACAAAAAAAATGTAGTGTCATAGGGGCTTAAAGTAGTGAAAAAAAAACTTTCTTGAATCTAAGAAGATAAATATGATACACTAATGGGTAGAAAATTTCGAAACTTTTCTAAACTTTTAGTGAAATTTTACTAAATTGTGATAAAATTTATGAACTATTTTGAAGAAAATTGTATCCCAAAATTAAGTTAGCTCTTCTGCTAGTGTGGGGACAACAAGTAGAAATGGTCAGATTTCTTCATAATTTGGAAACATTCCAAATATATGATTACAAAATATGCCAAATTTCGAAAGGATACCTGTTAAATTACGGGTATAAAAGTAATGTAAGCCAAATTTGGGGGGCGTTTGTATGGGGGCTAGGTCAAAACATGGACCGATTATTTTTTTTAATTTCAAGAGGCTTCTTTCTTGGGAAAAAGGAAGCATAAATTTAATTTCAGTCAAATCAATTGATTGTTGCGACCTGTATCGTGCTCACTATGTTTACATGAACGGACATCGCTAAATCGACCCAGAAAGTGATTCTAAATCGATCGCTATACTTGAAGTTTGGTTTAGGACCTATATTTCGGATAGTTACAAACATTAAGACAAACTCACAATACCCTGTACTTGAGATGGGCACATGAGCAGATTTGTGCGTGATTCACGCTTGAGTGAGACTGAAACTCAATTTTACTCAAGTGGTTGTGAGTGAGTGGAAAAAAAATTGCGTAAGTCATTTTTTTTTGTGCTTTATTTTCTCTTTATATTTTCTTTCATTCCAAAAAAAGCAAATTTTTTTTATAACAAAAAGTTTCGTGAGTGTGAGTGAAGTTTGTGTGAGTACTCGTGACTGTGAGTCAGAAGTCACTCACGCGACCATCTGTACCCTGGACCATGCATAAGCGTATCTAGGCCATTATTCTGGGGTGGCCAAAAGCCCCCCCCCCCCTTCCGAACAAAAAAAAAATTAAAACAAAACTAAAAAACATACATATAACACGAAATCACAAAAAAGTATTTAAAAAAATTTAAGTAAACTACTATTTTCGTTAAAAATATATAAACGGTTTTTGCACAGACATGTTGAATACAATTTCTAAAGTATTTTGGCCTCCTAAACACGAGTCTATCATCAGAAAATTTGTATCGAATCGCCTTCTCGAGATATAGGCATTTTCATTTTTTGTGGACCAAGCCCTCAAAACGAAAATGTTTTTAATATTGAAAAAGTGTATGTTAATATTATTCGTATTTTTATTTATTTGAACTTGGTCCACAAAAATTAAAAATGGCTATATCTCGAGAAGGCGATTTGATACAATTTTTTGGTGTCAGATTCGTTTTTAGGAGGCAAACATTTTTAGGAAATGTGATTTAATCTTTTTTTTTAATTTTACCAAAAAAATCATAAAAATTGGTACGAACAAATGTATGAAAAAAATATTCAAATTTGGTTCAATATTTTGACTTCTTTTGCAAATATTTGAGGATATAGTTAATGGATTTTAGATTTTCTTTTTATTGGACATGGTGAGCCTGCGATATTTAGGTTCAACTTTAGTGTCGACGAAAAGTGTAAACGCAGTTCGATTTTTACTTGATTAAATGTCACAAAACTGTTAACAGCGAAATCGTAGCTGCTCGCATTCGCGAGATATCGCGAAATTAGTGTTTTAGTATTATCTAAAATTTTGACAATGAATGACAATTTTTTAAATATCTTCAAAAACTGAGTATGCAGGTGCGATCTGCGTCATTCAAATATTATTTTTTAACTAAATAACACAAAAAGAGGGATGAAGAACATTACCACTGTTGCCAACTTAGCTATTTTGTAGCTAGATTTAGCTATTTTTTTTTGCATCTAGCGACAAAAAAAGTCATTTAGCTCTTAGCTACAAATCTAGCTACTTTTTTTTAGTCGCAACATTTGTAAAAAAATGTTTTTTTAAAACCGTTTTATTGTAAATTTTTCATTTTGACATTTTATTAACGTGTTATTTACGTGTATATGACATCTGCTTGTTTTTCAACTTTCAACTTTTATGTATATCAGAGTTTTTCGATGATACATATTTGCTATAACTTCTAACAAAAGTTTAGAATTTATCGAAATTCCCTGCATGATAAAGTTGCTTGAAATGTTCAAATTCAAGCAAGTATCTTATACTGTATACAGACTTGCGTGATTTTAAAATCACTATGTGATTTTCCTTTGAACAAAATCACATAGCGATTTACAAAATCAACTCTAAATTGTACTAGCATAAAGAAAAATTGCAAAATCATCTCAACTTACCATGGTAAGTTCTTGTAGTGTGAACATGGCCTTATAGGCAAAACCCATAGAAAATGAAGTTTAGTACACACAAAAAAAATTTAAAAAATTGTGCCAGTTTTTGGTTTAATTACAACCTATAAAGTGGTTTTGGATAACTTACCAAAGTTTTTGCTCTAAAAAACTTAGGTAAATTATCCAAAACCACTTTATAGCCCAGCAGAAATTTTGCTGAACGTTCAGCAGCTTTTGGAAGGGGAACTTGAGTAAAGGAGCGCATCCAATTGCGCTGAATTCATGCATGATTCCCTAAGGCGATGTCCCACTTTAGAGCGCTAGTTGGATACACAGAAACAGCGCTCTTTACACTAAGAAAAAAAAATTCTCAAATCAAACAAAAACAATCTCAAATTAAAAATAAAACAGTGACAAAAGTCAACAAACTTTGTTTTTTCTCAAATTGAAAATGTTTATCGACACTTTTAATATGACTTGAGTAACAAACAAAATTTTAAAAATGAAATGAAACAACGTTGATTTGAGAATGTTTATATGTTCAAATCAAAAGTGCACATAATCAAATTAAATATTAAAAATTATTTATATAATTTTCTTTCTGTTTCCTAAAATTTTCAATGTAAATAAAACAATTGGAATTTTTTTATATTTATATACACATTTTATTTATTTTTCTTTACCACAGAAAAGTTATAAAGATGCAATTTTCTATATACATATAGAAATAAAATAATATATCGTCGCTGCTCTGACGAAAACACCCATGTGATTTTCAAAAATTGTTGAAGACGTCTACGAATTAGATTTATTTTGTCCTTTCGCGATCTTTTAAAGTTACACCTATCACATACATATTTAAATAATATTGCAAATCTACTTTTTCCATTAAGATTACTTTAAAATTAAACGCAAAAGTTCACAAATTAGCTAGTCTCTTTAATAAATACACGTAGGTGTTTTTGTCAGAGCACCGACATCAAATAGACATCAAATAATACAAAAATTCCGGGATTGCTATGATAAAATTTTAATTTTCTTCTGGATTATAAGTTAGAGTACCATTAATTTCCGCAAACAGGTACTCTACATTAATTTTCACATTAATTTCCACACCGTTTTTTTTTTATTTATGTACATACATACGTATATATTTACTTTTGACTATTGTCACTTATTACTTTAGTTCATTGTTTTACTTTAAGAAAAAATTTATTATTTTATTCGTTTAATTTTTATGGAAATTGAAAAATTTTCACTTATGATACGCCACGAGACTTTTCTAAAATAATTGCGTCATTTATATGGCGTCGTTTTTAAAGTTGTTGAAAACTCATTTTGCTATTGTTTACAATCAAAATGATTATTTTCATCATGGCAGCATCATGAAATAAAAAGGAGTTTTTTTATATTTAATTCAAAAAATATACTTTTAAAATCAAGACCGAAACATATTTAATTTTATAAAATTTCATTTCATTATTAAAATTTCTTTCAAAAATTTGAGAATTTTAAAAATGAGTACGAAAATATTTGATTTGACGACGATTTTTTCCCTCAGTGTAGATGCACTGAAATCACGTGTCTTTAGAGCGCTGATTTAAGCAGAATAAAGATGCTGTAAATTCATGTATCTTTTTAGCGCTGATTTAAGCAGATTAAAGATGCAGTGAATTCATGTATCTTTGTAGAGCTGATTTAAGCAGAATAAAGATGCTGTAAATTCAAAGTTGAAATCAAATAACTAAAATTTAAAAAAATATAACAAAGAAATTCATTCGTTTTACTTTACAAAACTTTATTTATGTGAAACAAAATGAAAAAAAAACAAGTAAGAAAGCTATATTCGGGTGTGCCGAATCTTTAAATACCCTCCACCAATGTAATGATTTAAAAACAAAAAAGTTTGTTTTATTTATACCTCAAGAAATAAAAAAGTACCAAAAAGTGTACTTTCGGTACTTTTAATAAAAGGTACTTTTAATGAAAGGTACTTTTTATAAAAGGTACTTTTTATATAAGGTACTTTTTATGAGAGGTACTTTTTATAAAAAGTACTTTTTATAAAAGGTACTTTTTATAAAAAAAGGTACTTTTTATAAAAAAATTTACTTTTTATAAAAAAAGGTACTTTTTATAAAAAAAGGTACTTTTTATAAAAGGTACTTATTATAAAAGGTACTTTTATAAATGGTACTTTTTATAAAAAGTAATTTTATAAAAGGTACTTTTTATAAAAGGTACTTTTTATAAAAGGTACTTTTTATAAAAGGTACTTTTTATATAAGGTACTTTTTATAAAAGGTACTTTTAATAAAATGCACTTTTTATAAAAGGTACTTTTTATAAAAGGTACTTTTTTTAAAAGCTACTTTTTTTAAAAGCTACACACAAAAAAAAATATAAAAAAATTGTGTCCGTTTTGGGGATAATACAACCTATAAAGTGGTTTTGGATAATTTACCTAAGTTTTTTAGAGCAAAAACTTTGGTAAGTTATCCAAAACCACTTTATAGGTTGTAATTAAACCAAAAACTGGCACAATTTTTTTAATTTTTTTTTGTGTGTACTTTTTTAAAAGCTACTTTTTATAAAAGGTACTTTTTATAAAAGGTACTTTTTATAAAAGGATCTTTTTATAAAAGGTACTTTTTATAAAAGGTACTTTTTATAAAAGGTACTTTTTATAAAAGGTACTTTTTATAAAAGGTACTTTTTTTAAAAGGTACTTTTTTTAAAAGGTACTTTTTATAAAAGGTACTTTTTATAAAAGGTACTTTTAATAAAAGGTACTTTCTATAAAAGATACATTTTATTAAAGGTACTTTTTATAAAAGGTACTTTGTATCAAAGGCACTTTTTATAAAAGGTACTTTTTATAAAAGGTATTTTTCATAAAAGGTTCTTTTTATAAAAAGTACTTTTTATAAAGGAACCTTTTATAAAAGGTACTTTTTGAAAACGGTACTGAATTTTCAGAAAGTACTTGTTCCAAAATGTTTTATTTCACTAAAGGATCCTACATTCTAAATTTCAGGTTTGAATAACCATTATTTCAGTAAATAAAAAAAAAGTACCAAAAGTACTATTTTACCCATTTTACCCCCGTAGAATCAACATTGACAAAACCCGAGCCTTAGTGAATCTTTTTTCCGGAAGGTAAACCGACATTGCAAATTTCAATTTTCTAGTACCATTATTTAAGGAAATATAAAATGTAACAAAAGTACATATGTTTACCCTTTTTACCCTATTAGAAACATCATTGGCAAAAACCCAGCCTTAGGGGATCTATATTCCGGGAGGTGAACATACAGTCCCAATTTCAAGTCTATGTGACAATTTTTTAAGGAAATATGAAAGGTACCAAAAGTACAGATTTTTTCCCTGTTTACCCTCTTAGAATCAACATTGGCAATAATCCAGCCGTACTGGATCTACATATATTCTAGGATGTGAACATACTGTCCAAATTTCAAGTTTCTATGACCATTATTTCAGGAGATATTAAAAGCACCAAAAGTATTTTTTTTACCCTTTTGACCCCCTTAGAATCAACACTGGCAAAAATCCAGCCTTAATGGATCTATATTCCGGGAGGTGAACATACAGTCCAAATTTCAAGTCTCTATGATCATTATATCAGGAGATTTAAAAAGTACCAAAAGTACAGTTTTTTACCCTTTTTACCCCCTTACCATTGGCAAAACTCCAGCCATAGTGGATCTATATTGCGGGAGGGTAACATACAGTCCAAATTTCAAGTTTCTATGACCATTATATCGGGAGATATAAAAAGTACCAAAAGTACAGTTTTTTACCCATTTTACCCCCTTAGAATCAACATTGGCAAAAATCCAGCCTTAGTGGATCTTTATTCCGGGACGTCAACCTACAGTCCAAATTTCAAGTTTCTAACTTTAGCGGTTTGGGCTGGGCGATGATGAATGAGTATGTCAGTCAGTCACATTACTCTTTTATATATATAGATTTTCCGGATTTGGGCGATTTTTGCCATAAAGTTTATTTCTGTCTTTTATTATTTAACAAAATTTATTTTTTTTAAATAAAAATATTTTTTTTTTAAGAAATCTGAACAAAATTGAATTTTGGCGATATTTTACATCCGAGTTTGCGACAAAGCCAAAAAAAGTCTGGCAACCCCGTTAATATGACGAAGCAAAAAAACGGACACACACACATGCTTTGTACATAAAAATAACAATTAATTTTTTTATTATTACTTAACGAACTTTTTTTTAATTAAATTTAGATTTTGTTTTACATATTTTAAAGTTTTTTTGTAAACATTTTTTTCTTTTTCTCCGTTTTTTTTTTCATTTCCGTATTCTTTGTTATGTATGTATCTACACAAAATATGAATTAATTTAGGGTTATGATGAAAATCACTAAGAGTTTTTTCAGTAATTCACTCATTACTTTTAAAGTACTTAACCGATTTCAAAAAAAAATACACTAGTTTTTGCCTGGATAAATTCTGCAACTTTTGGTACCCCAAGCGTTAAAATCGGTTCCGGATTATTGCCAAAAACGTGATTTCAACAGACAGACAGACAGACGGACGGACAGACAGACAGACAGACAGACGGACATCGTTAGATCGACTTAAAATCGATCAAGGATCATGAATATATATACTTTATGGGGTCCTAAACCAATATTTCAATGTGTTACATACGGAATGACAAACTTATATATACCCTCTATCACCAGAGTGGAGGGTATAAAAAAATCGGAAGTGAACATCAAAAAAATATCGGAAATTTTCATTTTCACATTTTTTATGGGATTTTTTTTGGGAACAGCGGTCAAAGATGCTATGATTGAAGCGCTCTTTGCAGCGCTGATTAATGCGCAATAATGATGCAGTCAAATCATGTGTCTTTGTCTAAAACTCATGTTTTTTTATTCAAACAGTGTTAAAAATATTAAAAAGGAAAGCAAGTGTAAAATTTTATCAAAAAATAATTACACATTATAAGTTTTATATAAAAAATCTTAAAAAAAAATTAAAATTTTTTCCCCTTCCTTTTACTGCATCCCTAAGAGCGCTCTTTGGATGCGCTACGGTATGCTATAAACAGATGCTGTGTCGCCAAAATCTCGATTTATTTCTGCTGGGAGGTTGTATTATCCCCAAAACGTACACAATTTTTTTATATTAGAGGTATTCAGAGTCTTGTTGCCAGCCCTGGCAATGTAGCAAAAGAGTACTTCTTTCAAAAAATACATGTATTTTGAGAAAACAGCTATGGGGGCTAAAAATATAATAATTTGAATTTTTTCGAATAACGGATAAAACTTTTACATCCGTATTTATAATCAAAAAAATGAGTGGCTATCATCAAGCTTCTAACCAAGAATTCGCTTTAATAAAATTTTGTGTTGAAAATTTTAGCAGCTGCTGATAGCCACCAGTTTTTGTTATGAATACGTCCGTTATTTACACTAAACACCATATTGAAAACCAAGATTTTTTTTATAAATAATAAAACAAAAATTAAGCCATTTTTGTTGTGTTACAATATTGGTACATAACTCGTATTAATACGGTCCACTAACGTGTGTTATATAACCTGTTAAAAAAAAAAAATACAAATAGAGGATTTTACATTTATCCGTTAATATGACCAAAATATGAATAAAAAAATAATGCCTATTTTCAGCTTTAGGGAATCGATATAGCTGTATCGCCGGATTATCATTTTACTGATATTCCGGCGATTCATACAAATCTTTTATTTTTCGTTTAAATGATTATTTGGCAACATTGCCCATTTATCGCCAAGACGAATTGTTGCCGTATCGCCGGGATGTATTGCCGTCGGGTAACAGTTTCTTTCTAAGGGTGTATCGCCGGCGATACGAATTCGATAATTGCCGCAATAAAATGTATCATCTCGGCAATATAACCGGCAAATCGTTTGTTTCCAGTACCCGATTTCTGTAACTATGCGAGAAGTTTTCGCATCGAAAAAAATATATAAATATTAGAGTCATCTTATACTTAACAGAGTGATTTAAAAAAATTGCTTTGCGTTTTTTTCGTATTCGATGTTTTTTACATTAGCAACATTGTACTCACCCTGTTAAAAACTAAATGACTACAATATTGTTTTATTTTTCTCGATGCGAAAACTTTTCGCATAGTTACAGAAACTGGGCACAGATATATATTATATCTGCGATACAAAATATAAATATTTGAAGTTTTTTGTTTGCAAAATTTAATATTCAAAATATTCTTTTTAATACCAAAACTAACTTATTTTATTATCAAATTAAAAAGTTTAACAAATAAATCCTTTTAAAACGCACAAATCCTAAATCTAGCTATAAAATAGCTAGATTTTTTAACTGTTTATAAGAATCTAGCTACAAAATAGCTAGATTTTTTAACTGTTTATAAATTTAGCTATTTCTAGCTATTTTTTGGTCCGATCTAGCTACATTTTTAAAAAAATAGTTGGCATCAGTGAACATTACACAAAATTCTCAACACTACTCTCTGGAATAAAAATCAATCATTTTTGAACGTGAGAGCAAAAAAATATTTGTAGACAAAAAAATGCCGCGAATGGAGAATAGAAAAATAAGAATTGATTTTAATTTGGAAAGTACATCCAAGGCTTTGGCTTTGTTTCCACACATTTTGTGTAGAGCAAAAATTAAAGCCAACGCTGGCATTTTTTGCTCTACATACCAAACGTATGAGAATTGCAAAATTCAAAGCCAAAGCCTTGAATGTACTTTTACCCTCAGTGTTTTGTTTTTAATTTTGCATATCTTCTCTTTAAGGTGCATACAGACGACGCAATATTATGTACAATATGCAATTATATTGATCGTGTGTGGGTTAGATTGACCATTGTACAATGGTCAATCTAACCCACACACGATCAATATAATTGCATATTGTACATAATATTGCGTCGTCTGTAGGTACCTTTACTCTGATTTCTTTCCTTTTTAATGGAAAAAACCAAAAAAAAAAAACAAAAGTTGGTACGATAATTTTAAAAAAACCAACTGACAAAATTATTAAAAAACCAGTAAAAAATCAATAGTTTGTAATACAAGTTTACTAAAAAGAATTACTAAAAATGATTTTTTTAGTAAAATTTAGTAAAAAGGTAGTAAAGTTGGGGTACAAACTATTTTACAAACTTTTTTACAAACTTTTTTACTAACGTATTTTTTTGAGTGTACCATTTTGTTAAGCTCCAAATGCCCTTTCATTGCACATAATATATGCGAGGTGTTTCATTCGAAAAGTCATAGAATTACATATTTCCGCCTCCTGTGATGGGTTTTTGGAACTTTTTTCAAAGACATAATAATAAAGATGCAGCAAATGCTTCTTCTTTTTACTGTTCACTAGATGGCGTTTTTTATAACTGTTTCCGGAAGTTTATTAAAAGTTCTTAATTTCATTTGTTAATGACTGAAATCTTGATAACCACAATAAAATCAAATAAAAACAAATCGTTTTTGTACTTCTTTGGTTTTTATTTCTTTATTTTTCTAATAATAATTATCATTTTCTTCTCTTCCGTTTCCAGAATCTACTGGAAAAAATAAGCATACGCCCTCTATATTTACAATGCGCATACAAGCTCTAGCGGTCTGCTTTTTTTAAGAGTTCAAAAAACGTCAGTTGTTTTAACTTTTGGTGTAGAATAGACTGGTGAAATCAGATTTGCAATATTTTTAGCCGTTTTTGATCTGAAGAAAAATCAGCTCAAAATCCGCGTTTTCAGATGCACCCTTAAGGAGCAAACATTTTTCCAAAAAAATACCACTATTGTTTTGATCTCGCTAAATACTTAAAAAAAATAGTAATACCCGCAGATCAAAAATTTCAAAATTAACTCTAATATTAGTGAAGTTTTTTAACGGCAACAAAAAACTCGTTAGGGGTTACGCGGATGATAAAATTAAAAATAAGGGGTACGCAAGCCAAAAAGGTTGGTAACCGCTGATTTAATACATTGTTGTGTTGCTGATAGCAGTTTTTTTCTTTTTTATTATATGCAATGAATTTTTATAGTTCGATTTGAGTCCATGTTAATTTTTTCTCAGAAATAATTATTTTTGTGGTACAATGAGAAAATCATAAAACAATCTAAAATCAATCTGAAGTAGCCACCCTTTCATCATCAGCGTGTTTTCTGACTGTCATTCTTTTCGGTGGGGGCTGGGTGGAGGGTTTGTCATTCTTCAAGAGACATTGATAAGACGCAAAAATATTTGACACAGTGTTTTTAGTTACTCCAAGCAAGGCTGCCAGACTTGGGGATTTATCCCCAAAGTTGGGGATTTTACTATAGAAAAAAGGACAAAAAATCTCATTTGGGGATTGGGGATTTTTATGGGGATTTCAAAAATTATTTTGGGGATTTATTGGGGCTATTTAAAATTGTATCTATTTGATACAACAAGCTAAATTTAATATAATCAACAATTTTTAACAAAATTTTTAGTAAAAATAACTCCTTAGTACGAGATTACGAAGCGAATTCAGTAAAACGTGCATTTATCGGCTAAAAAATGTATTTTAGCACTGTCAAAACCCGTTAATTAAATCGTTTGGGGATTTTTTAAATTTAAATCTACAAAATAAAATTAAAAAATTACCATCCATAAATTTTTCTTAAAAATTAACAAAAAAATGTTTGTGTGATTAAAAAAGAACGTATTTTTTATTGCTTGGGGATTTTTGGGGATATTTGGTTTTATTGTTGGGGACAACGGAAAAAATTACCTGGCAACGTTGACTCCAAGAAATACTTTTACCCCCAACCTAGGCTTGCCAGATCGAAAATGGTAAAAACCTTGACATTAAGAAAAAAAAAATAGATTTTTCTTAACACCTAGAAAAAGAGCTTCCCGAGTAAATAAGTCTATGTATAATTATATATAATTTGATAAAATTATATAAAATTATATATAATTATATAAAAAGGTTAAATTCTTCAAAAAGTTGGATAAAGTTATATATAATTTGATAACATTATATATAATTATATCCAGGATTTGGTGAATATAATTATATAAAATTATATCAAATTATATATAATTTGATAAAATTTTATAAAATTTGATATATAATTACATAAAAAACTTTTTTACTCGGGTCTATTTTTCTTGACATTAAAATTTTAAGTGTAATTTAAAAAAATACTTGTTTTTTAGTTAATTAATCTCCAAGACTAAAAATAATAATACAAAATATTTTTTTGTTTTACAATTGCACAGTGACATAAAATCGAACTTTCTGAATCGGAATGGGATAAAACCAAAAGCAAATGAAAGTTGACATTTTGCATAACAAAACCCTCACGGTTTTTTTAGGTTTAGGGCTAGATTTTTTCACGCATTAAAAGTTTTTGTGTACTAAACATGTCCTACTTTAAGGGCCCTTGGCGATGCCTTATTGGGCATGTGGGTTCCAGCGTCCAAACTTAAGCTCAAAATTACATTAGCTACAACCGGTATGAATTTCGCTGCAATCGGTCTAATTACTGAATAGCCAAATTATAAAAAAAATAAACCACTGTGCACCGTTGCATATGATTGAAATATTTCTAAAAAATTTTAGAAATATTTCTACGACTGTCAAATCAAAATTTCTTTCGTATTACCCTACACTGATAGAAAATTGTACATGACAATAATGAAATTCTACATTAATGTTATGAAAAATGACGTTAAAAAGGAACCTATCTAGGGTTTCATGGAATTAATGAAATAGGTATCATAAAATTTAATTGCAAGAACAAGTTTAATTAAATTAATGAAAATTGTTCATACAAAATATAAATAATATTTTATGAAAATTTTTCATTACTTTGATGAAAAAAGTGTTTAATTCTTATAAAATACTTTCATTGAATAAATCCTACTTTTTATTTTTGAAATAAAATACTTTCATTGAATAAATGCTACTTTTATTTTTAAAATTAAATATTTGTATAAAATTTGTAAAGATCTTTTTATAGAATTAAAAATAAAAAAATGGGTTTCACTTAGTTTTTTCGCCCAACATTTTATTCCAACCTTAAATCGTAATACATAATTAAAACCACGAACTAATATAAAACAGCATGAATTTAGTAAATAAAAAATTAATAACTTACTTTTTATTTCAAATTTCATAAAAAAAGTCTGAAAAAATCACAAAATAACCAAGTTAAAAAAACACTATCACATATTTTTTATTTTATCTATAGATTTCACTCAGTTTTCTCACACAAAATTTTACTATAACATTTACTCTTAATACATTAGTAAAACCACGAAGTAATATAAAACAATGCGAGATTAATAAATACTTATAATTAATCAACAACATTTCATTTTAAATTTCGTATAAAAATTCTAAAAAAAATCACGCTCTGATCAGCTGTTTTTTGCGCGCGTAAACTAACAGACTAAACAGAGGCGACACGACAGGTGTCAAACAACAGCAAATTTTGTAAACAAAACTTAATGAAATTTTTTAATGAAACTAGGAAATCTAATTAATTAAAATTAATGAAATTCTTGCACCATATGTATGAAATTTCATTCAGCATTTGAAATATTTCATTGTTGTTATGAAACAACGTTAATGAATTCCATTCATTAGTGATATGAAGCGTTTTTCTATCAGTGTACGTGTCAATACATTTTGCATTTACACGATAAATTTTTAAATTCTCTCCAATTTTTGAAAGTTAATTTTACTAATTATTAATTATTATTATTATTATTATCATTATCATCTGTGTAGCTTAATGGTAAATTAAAAAAAATTGGGCTGTATAAGTCGATGCGAAATTTTTTAAGCTACACTCATTGTCAGAGAAAAATGCTTCATAATATTTACGAAATGGTTTCATAAAAATTTTTGTCATAAAATTTAATGTTATTTATGAAACCTTCATCAATATAATGAAGTTTTAAGAAAAAAATGTATGCTATGAAATACACTGCGTGACAAAACTAATCACTATTTTAGAAAACAAGAGGTACGACCATCATTTCAATATATTTCGGACATGCTGAATCGAATGGCGTACTCCGTTTTTCGATGTATGGTACAGTTTTCTTGTAAAATGTCATTAAAGATTGGCTGATTTTCAGCTGCTTTTTTAACAAAAAAAATTCCAAAGCTAATGATTTTTAAATTTTATGGCATGGAAAACAAAGATATAACTTGTAGCAATATTTCTAATATAAATTTGGTTTAAAGCTTTTCATCTTAACCCCTTTAATTCGCGGATTTCTTCCTTTTTTTAAGTTTTCGCGAAAATAACCGCTAAATTGGTCTCTGATAAAAAACTTGCATTTTGTGGATCATAAAGGCGTCCATGACACTACGAATAGTGGACAAAAAACATCTATGTTATATGGACCATCATGAAGAAAATCGCGAAAAACCGTTTTTTTGTATATGGCAGCATCACTTTAGGAGATGATTTGAGGCTTCATCTTTTAGTATATAATGTGGGAACCTTAAACAATGAACTAACCCAAAATTTGTCCAAAAAAGTTTTCATTTGCAAAAGTTATCTTAACAAAAACTGTTATTTCAGTGTTTGCGATACAATAATTATAGTTTTTGTTAAGATAACTTTTGCAAATGAAAACTTTTTTGGACAAATTTTGGGTTAGTTCATTGTTTAAGGTTCCCACATTATATACTAAAAGATGAAGCCTCAAATCATCTCCTAAAGTGATGCTGCCATATACAAAAAAACGGTTTTTCGCGATTTTCTTCATGATGGTCCATATAACATAGATGTTTTTTGTCCACTATTCGTAGTGTCATGGACGCCTTTATGATCCACAAAATGCAAGTTTTTTATCAGAGACCAATTTAGCGGTTAATTTCGCGAAAACTTAAAAAAATGAAGAAATCCGCGAATTAAAGGGGTTAAGATGAAAAGCTTTAAACCAAATTTATATTAGAAATATTGCTACAAGTTATATCTTTGTATTCCATGCCATAAAATTTAAAAATCATAAGCTTTGGAATTTTTTTTGTTAAAAAAGCAGCTGAAAATCAGCCAATCTTTAATGACATTTTACAAGAAAACTGTACCATACATCGAAAAACGGAGTACGCCATTCGATTCAGCATGTCCGAAATATATAGAAATGATGGTCGTAACTCTTGTTTATTTTTTAGTGTTCCGCAGTGATATTTCTTAGCTTTTAAGAAACATTTCATAATATTTATGAAGAGTGTCGTACTATTTTATGACATTTTATTCATTTACAAAACCCTTCATAAATATAATTAAATATTTCACAACAAATTTACCCTTTAAACCAGCGGTTACCAACCTTTTTGGCTCGCGTACCCCTAATTTTAAATTTTGTCAGCCGCGTACCCCCTAACGAGTTTTTTTGTTTTCGTTAAAAAAAAACTTCTCATCTAAATATTTGAGTTAATTTTGAAACTTTTGATCTGCGGGTATTATCATTTTTTTTTTGGATTTAGGGGAGATCAAATCAATGGTAGTATTTTTTTGGAAAAATTTTCCTTCTTGGGGTGGTTCAATGCATCTGAAAACGCGGATTTTTAGCTGATTTTTCTGCAGAGCAAAAACTGCTGAAAATATTGCAAATCTGATTTCACCAGTCATTTCTAGACCAAAAATTTAAACAACGGACGTTTTTTGAACTGTTAAAAAAATTTCCAAAAACACATCACAGAGAGCGAAAATATAATGTTTTTTTAAATGTTTTTTTTTAATACAAGGGCAGATCGACAATTCCGTGACCTTTCGAATGAAACACCCTCGTATATACAATGAAAGAGCATTTTGAGCTTAACAAAATGGTACGTCTCAAAAATGCCCAAAAACACGTTTTTTTGAGAACTTTGACATACATTTTCTCAAAAACCTGACATCATAGAAAAACCATATTCGGAATCAGCATCGAAAGGTTAATCGAAAATAAGTGGTCAGATCTCAAAATATCGCAAATAATTGCTCTCTAAATTGCACAAAAATACTTTTTTTGTGAACTTTGACCTCAACTGTCTTAAAAACCTGACGTTATGGAAAACTTTGGAAGCCAGGTTAATCTAAAACGAATGTCCAAATTACAAAAATTATGCGTACCCCCGCGGACAGTTTCGCGTACCCCCTAGTGGTACGCGTACCATAGGTTGGTAACCGCTGTTTTAAACCATTATGAAACTGCTTCATTCTATTAAACTGTTCAAAATTGGACGAACTATAATGAAGATATTTATGACAGTTTTCATAAATATAATAAAGCTATTTCTGTGAGTGTAGTTTTTAAATTATTAAAAACTTAATTTAAATAATAGAATAAAACAGCAATTAATTAAATTTTAAAAAAGTAGTTTAAATAATGTGAATTAAATAACTGAAAGAATTAATTCTTCAAAAGATCTGTTAGAGAACTTACGGAAATCTAAGGGCTTTCTAAATATTTTTGTGTAGGGGGAAAAATGGTACCTGGCAACACTAATAGCTCTCTTAAAAAAAACGGGGACTGTTTCTCTTTAAAACGTTCTCTGATAATTTTAAAATATATTATCAATGAATTAAATTTAAATTTTTGCCTTCATTAAGTTTAGTAATTCATAAGACTTTCGACTGTGAAGGTGTGAGTTTTTGTTTTTAGTTTTGTTAAAAAAAACATCAATAAACTGCAGGTAATCCTCGATTTACGCGGTGTTTTATTTTGCGTAATTTTGATATGTTAATTTATTTTTTTGTGAAAAACTCATCCCTCATTTTTTTACAAAAACAAAAAGGAAAAACTGTTAAGCAAAAAAAAAAACAATTGCACATACATAGGTATATATTGTTTTCAATTAAAATGAACAACATTGATGAAATAACTCCCAATGCTTAAAATGAAATAAAACAACTCCCAAACTATTTTTTGTTGGGTTTTTTTCATTTGGAAGTTATTTTATAATGAAATATCTCCCAACAAAAATTTGTACACTGGGACTAATTTCATAATGAAATAAGTCCCAAATCGTATGTAAAATTTTTGGTAGTTGTTTCATTTTTTTTGAGTTATTTCATTTGGGAGTTATTGCACAGTAACTTGATACCCTCCACAATTTCAAAAAGAATATTGCAAAAAACTTAATTTAAAAGGAAATTACTTTTGAAAAAAAAAATCCGCGAAAAAAAAAATTTGGTAAAAAAAAATCCGCGATTTTTTTCTTTTTTGGTCAAAAAATATGTTTGTACTTGTTTAAATACCATTTGGTGTTCAATTATTTTCGCATATGTCAATTAGCAGCCGAATTAAAGCATTTTGTATTTTTAGGTTATGTTGAATGTACCAACATTTTTTGAGGTATCCTTACATTTTCGTTCATAACTTTTGAACCGCTGAACCGATATCGCTCAAATGCAATACCAAACTGCTCGGGAGAACTTCCAATAAATATGTTAAGTTTCAGTCATCTCTGTGTAATATTTAGGCCGTGATCACCATTTCCACAGACAGACGGACATCGCACAGTGTTGTGACCTTGGCCATAAATGGTCAAACTAAATGTCTTAAAACTTCATGTTATATGAATTTTATTTTAAGAAAACATCCTAAATAAAACAAATCCAAAACAGTTTGTCGATATCTTTAATAGTTTTTAAGTTATATGTCTCTAAAGTTGAACTTTTTGAAATATATCATATTTTGGCTTTAAAATCTTTGAAATCCACATGTACTTGCAATGATTAAATAATTATATTGTATTTAAAATTCGACCTTATTGGTAATGAAGTTTTAAGTTAGATATGTTGCTTGCATGATAATGCTGTTTTGGTTGACATAAGTTAATCATATGGCAAGTAACGCTCTTATAAAGTGAGTTCCAAAGAAAATACAAATTTATTTTGCAAATTTCATATTTGATAGTCAGCTACTTTTGCGGCCCTCATTGGCTCGCTTAGTTCTTTGCAGAAAATATTGGTATAAGTATGTAGATTAAAAATAACAAAAGAACTCGTCCACGTTTTTCCACTTTTTTTTTTAATCAATTTTTTTTGTGGGAACCCGAATATAAATTTGGAAATTTTTTAACGAACGGCTTAAAGTAAAACACCAAGATGCAGCAGTTGTCCTTGATAATTTGAAACACATATAATAAATCAGAATGCAAAATCGGTCGGTAAAATTTAAAATTTTATTCAAATTGGTCCAAGAACCATTATTTGTCATCCAGGCCTGACACAAATTAGATGCTTGGCTAGACACAAGTTGTACATTAGGTTAGGTTGGATGGGCGTCCGCCAATTTAGCGAATTCACTCGGAGGCCATAAGGCCCATTGTGATTCCCCTAAAGTTGTCTCCCTACTCCCCTGATATACAAAATTCTACCTCTCAAACCACCCCGATTCCTTAAGGTATTCTGCTAGAGATGTCAATGGGACACTGTTTACGCAATCTAGGTCATCAAAAAATCGTTGCCCCAAATACTTACGACGACGTTTCATCAGACCCGGACATTCACACTACAAGTGCCTCACTGACTCCTCCTCCTCCACCTCTCCACAACTTCTGCAAAAGTCCCTGTCTGAAATTCCCATACTCTAAGAAAATTATGTCATTAACTGTTTGTAGGTTATTTTAAAAAGTAATCAGTAAAGTTATTTTAAAAGAAAAATCACTTATTTTATAAAGGATTTATTTTTTTTTACTATTTCTGTAGTTTAAAAAATATAATTTACTGGCATAAAAATGAATTCTCTGTTACATTCAATTTTGGCAGTAAAAAATTTCATCTCTGGTTTTACTGTTTTTCAATACAAAATAAGTGAATATTCAGTAGTTTTTTAATGTTTTGGTTAGTCATTAAATTAACATTTTAATTTGACTGTAACGTGTTTTTATTTTAAATGAAAATACAGTGGAATAAATAGTTTTTAAATAAAATTTCATTTGTTTTAAGTGAATATTCACTGGAATTTACCTACATAATTTTTTGAGTGTACGAACGGCCATTTGGCCGATTATACAGTGTCCTGTCAGTACTCCTACTAATAGGCTAACCGTCCGTTTGCCAAAGGTAAGAAGACTTTCTGTCCTCTTAGGATTAGGCCACATGGTTCGCGATATCCTGCACGTGGTCAGCGATATCCACCTATCCCTCATCATATTCTCTGATATCCTATCAATTTCGTTCATCAACTCCACTATAGGAACCGAGATATCAGGTTCGACACGTTCCCCCACCGACTCGGAGCCATTTCTTGTACATTCATCAGCTAATTCGTTACCATCGACCCCACTATGTCAAGGGACCCAGATTAGCTTGACTGTGTGCTGACTGATTCGATGAAGGGATTGTATACAATTACTAACAATTCTCGATTTTACAGTGTGTGACCCTAAGGCCTTCAGAGCTGCAAGACTGTCCACAAAAATGTTGATGGCGCAAGGACTTAGGTCCTTTGTCATAATTGTACATTAACAGATGCAGACTTTTATTTAGTAAGATTTTTTTGAGGAGTACGTCGTATTATATTTTTACTTGCTTATTTTATAAAGGTCTTTTTGAGATAGGCATATCCCTGCTCAAACCTAAAACAATATTAAACATATTGTAAATACTGGGTGCAAAAAGTGTTGTGAATTATTGATAGTTTTAAGGTCAAAGGATTCCTGAATTTTCACAAGTCTTTATAAAAAGGATATTCATTCGCTAAGAATATCCTAAGGATAGGTTAAGAAAAATCCGTGCTTCAATTCTAGTAAAATAAGGTATTTTTAACATTATCAGAACAGAATTTCATGAAGTACGAAGGATTTTTTTAACTTTTCTTTAAATTTTTTAAGGACATTTTTAATTTATGTATTACATCCTTGCTTCAATTTTTTCATTTGATTAAGATTTGAGGTATATTCTAAGTATTGCGGATGCAAAAATTCATGAAGGAATTTGAATTTTACACTTTTGCTTGACTTTTTTAAAAAAGGACATTTTCGAGGAGGGCGTATCCTTGTTCTGATTTGCACAAATTTTGGTAAATACATTGGGCATATTATAACAGTTGAATTTTCAAAATTTCATGAAATAACTTCAATTTTTACCCTTTTTCTGAACGTTATTTTAAAAAGGACATTTTTGAGCTAGGCGTATCCTTGCTCCGAATTGGACAAAATTTAGTAGAATAATTAATGGCATTATAAGTAATAACTACAATATATAACATGAAGATTGAAGTGTTAGTTTTCATTTTATGCCATATTTTAATTTCAGGATATATGGGAAGGATACGAATCCTTGGGCGGATATTTACCAAATTCAAAATTTTTCTTGATCTTATCGATCTTATCAAGTGTTCCAAATTTTAACGCTCTAACACAGACTATAAACAGACTCGACAGTAGAGTTTTATCAGAAAAAATGGGGAAAAACTAAGCGATTTTAGGAGAAAACAGAGCGGTTTTTAGTCCGTTTTACGCTTACATGGCAACACTTTCTACTACTTAGGAGTGAGTGAAACAACAAAAACCGATCTGGCATCTATTTTTCTTATGGCGTGTTATATTAGTTTTCTCTTTCTAACCTAATTCGTAGAATAATTTGAAAATATTAACCATATGGTTCAGAACAACTTTTTTGACACCTGTCACTTATGTCGAGTCTGTATTAGTCTGTGGCTCTAACTTAACTCCTTCTATTTTTGGCCACTTTTTACATTCAACTGAATATCGGTCTAAATTTTCTTATTGGGCCTAAGTCCAAAAATGGTCCGGTTATAATCAGATTTATTAAGGTTATTAAAGTATGCGTTAAACACACACAAGCAAAATTTTTATAAAATATTTTCTATTTTTATGAAATTTGAGAGATTTATGTGAATATCGGGAAGGTGGTTTGAATGGGGGCTACAAGAAGAACTGATCCGATTCTTTTTAAAATTCAGAATGCTGATTACTGAATATAAAATACGTTTATCTGTCAAATTTCGAAATAATATCTGTTATAAAACGGTTATTAGCGTCATTTGTGCCAAAATACATCGGACCTTTGTATGGGGGTTAGGTCTAAGCATGGACCGGTTTTTCCAATTTCATTAGACGTCGTCCTTATGCCAAACGAAGCTTAAGTTTCAAATTTCAGCCAAATCTATTGATAATTGCGACCTGTACGTGTTTACAACGCTTACATGGACGGACGGACAGACAGACGGACATCGCTAGAATGCCGGTTTACTTGAAAGTGGGTCTAGGACCAATATTTCGGATAGTTACAAACATCAACACAAAGCCATTATACCCTGTGAAGGGTAGAAAAAGGACATAATGAATTGTTAAAGTCTTAAAGACATTATTATGTTTTTGGGGTTTTTCAGGAACAAAATTCATAAAAAATGGTTTTAGGATAAAAAAATTTTGGACAAATTTTAAACAAAAATTTTTAATCTAAAAAAAAAAATTAGTCTAAAAAATTTTTTATTTTTGTTTTTTTTTTTTAATATTTTCTGAAAAAAGAAAAATAAATTTGAAAAAAATTTTTTGACGTTCAAAAAAAAAATTATAAGTCCCGGACAAAAAAATTTTGATTTTTTTTGCCTTTAAAAAAAAATCTTTATAAATGCTTTCAGTAAAAATGGTTCTTAATTAAAAAAACAAGTAAAAAAGTTAAATTCGGCCTTGCCGAATGTAGTGATACCCTCCACAATAGCAAAAAGATTTTTGCAAAAAACTTTATTTAAAAGGAAATTACATTTGAAAAAAAAAAAAATTTTTAAAAAAATTTTCCGCGAAAAAAATGTTGGCAAAAAAAAATCCGCAATTTTTTTCTTTTTTTGCCAAAAAATATGTTCGTACTTGTTTAAATACCATTTTGTGTTCAATTATGTTCACATATGTCAACCAGAAGCCGAATTAAAGCATTTTGTATTTTTAGGTTATGTTGAATGTAGTGAAATTTTTGAGGTGTGCTTACATTTTCGTTCATAACTTTTGAACCGCTGAACAGATATCGCTCAAATGCAATACCAAACTTCTCGGGAGAACTTCCAATAAATATGTTAAGTTTCAGTCATCTCTGTGCAATATTTTGTCCGCGACAGCATTTTCCACAGACAGACAGACAGACAGACGGACAGACGGACATCGCTAGAATGTCTTAAAATCGATCGGGGATCATGAATATATATGGGGCATTCCAGGCCAAATCACTCACTTTTAGACCCGACCCCTTTCGATTTATTTTATTTTTGGATATGTTTTAGTACTTATTAAATGCAACTTGGGCATTAATTTTCAGCCTTTTATTCCAAGATGGTGTTGAGTAATCAATTTTTTAAAATGGCGATTTTTTCAAAAAAATGGAAAAATTAAAATTTTCAATTAAATTTGACCAGTTAAAAATATAGATATCTTAAAAAAAGTTGGACAACGTTTTGTTGGTATTTAAATGTAGTTTTAGAAAAAAATATTAAAAAAATTATTCGAAGTAATTATCACTTATTTTTTAACGTTTAAAAATTAAAATCGACTTTTTGAAAAAGTCCGAAACCTTCGATTTTTTTTTTACAAACGTCTAAAAGTTCTACTCTTAATTACGCAGCTTTTAAGCCATAATTCGAGATGTGATCGCAATTTGTTCTATTTTCTTTCAAATTTTGAAAATTGCAACTTTTATTTTATGACTCCGATTTATTTTATATTTTGCTCCAAAAAAAAATAAATTGGTAGATACTGACCCTAACTTACCCTAGATATATTCATTTCGAGGCAAAAATACGCCTCACAAAAATTAAGAACGATCGGACATGGATAAGGTGTTCCGCATGGGCCTTGAAGTTTAGAAAACGGATTACAAGGAAAAATATGAGTTTTTTTCTGTTTTCTCAATTTGTTTGGTATTTTAAGTTAAGTTTTAATTCAAGTGGTTACAGAATTATAATACGGAGTAAAATGCCTCTCTAATAAGGTACCAAAGACTGAAATCGGTTGAAAATCAGCCAAGTTATTACAACTTCCCCAGGCATCTAACGTATGGCAGAACACTTGATTAAGCAATATAATACGATTTTGGAAATTCATTGAAATTTTCTACTGTAATAACATTTTTTTATTCTTCTAGTTCAAATGTAATTAGATGACAAGTATTTTTCATATTGTGTTTTGCTAACATTTTTTAAATTAGTGCTAAAATGCCTGCAATTTCAACACCCTTTTGAAATCTCTATTTAAAAAAAAAATCTTTTTTTTGTTTTAAAATTTGGAAAAACCAAAAAAATATTACACTGAAACATGAATAATGAAAAATTGTTATTACAGTAGAAAATTTCAATAAATTTAAAAAAAGGGACTCGTATTTTTTAATCAAGTGGTATGGCACACGCTAGATGCCTGGGGAAGTTGTAATAACTTGGCTGATTTTCAACCGATTTTAGTTTTTAGTACCTTATTAGAAAGGAATTTTACTTCACACCATAATTCTGTAATCACTTGAATTAAAACTTAACTTAAAATACCAAAAAAATTGCGAAAACAGAAAAAAATTCATATTTTTCGTTGTAATCCGTTTTTTAAACTTCAAGGACCATGCTAAACGCCTTACCCATGTCCGATCGTCCTAAATTTTTGTGAGACGTATATTTACCTCCAAATGAATATATTTAGGGTAAGTTAGGGTCAGTATCTACCAATTTTTTTTTTTTTTGAGCTCCATATAAAATAAATCAGAGCCAAAACATAAAAGGTGCAATTTTAAAAATTAAAAAAAAAATATAAAGAATTGTGATCACATCTCGAGTTATGGCTTAAAATTTGCGTAATTTAGAGTAGAATTTTTATAGTTTTTTACAAAAAAATCGAAGGTTTCGGACTTTTTCAAAAAGTCGATTTTAATTTTTAAACGTCAAAAAATAAGTGATAATTACTTTGAATAATTTTTTCATATTTTTTTTCTAAAACTACATTTAAATAACAACAAAACGTTGTCCAACTTTTTTTAAAATATCTATATTTTTTAATGGTCAAAATTAATTAAAAATTTCAATTTTTTAATTTTTTGGAGAAAATCACCATTTTGAAAAATTGATTACTCAACACCGTCTTGGAACAAAAGGCTGAAAATTGGTGTCCGAGTTGCATTTAATAAGGATATCCAAAAATAAAATAAATCGAAAGGGGTCGGGTCTAAAAGTGAGTGATTTGGCTTGGAATGCCCCATATACTTTATGGGGTCCCAGACCGATATTTCGATGAGTTACAAACGGAATGACAAACTTATATATACCCTCTATCACTAGAGTGGAGGGTATAAAAATTAGCAATTATTTTGCGATTTCGAGTAAAAAAATCATTAAAAATGCTTTTAGGAATATTTTTTTGACAAATTTTGGAAAGTCTAAAAAAATAGTGATGTGTTGTTTTTCAAAGTGGACATTTTTCCTCCTGGCCCGATTTTTTAAAAACTACTACCACAGAAAAATTTTATTGAAAGAAAAAGAAATTTTAGCCAAAAAAAATGTTTTAGTCTAAAAAAAATGCCCAGAGAACTTTTTTTTAATTTTTTGTGAAAAAAAAAATAAATTTGAAAATTTTTTTGAAGTTCCGAAAAAAAATTTCAAGTCAGGGACACAAAATTTTCTTGATTTTTTTGTTTTCCTTTTAAAAGAAAATCTTTATAAATGCTTTCAGTAAAAATGGTTCTAAATTAAAAAAATTGTTTAGCGATTTCGAGTAAAAAATTCATTAAAAATGCTTTTAGGAATATTTTTTGACAAATTTTGGAAAGTCTTAAAAAAATAGTGATGTGTTATTAAGTTTCTCAAAGTGGAAATTTTTCCCCCTGGCCCACACAGAAAGAATTGAAAATGAAAGTCAATCAACAAAAACGCGGATTCAATTAATTTTTTAATTGAAACTCCTCCGATAAAGAAAATTGTTATATCAATCATCAAATTGTAGGTGATTAATTGATTTTTATTTCAATTAGTCATTTTTTTGATTTTGATCAAAAATTTGATCAATTTTTTATTTAAAGTCAATTAAAATAATGATTGATTTAACAAATGAATTTCAAGCTTATGGAAAAATTATGGTGAAATTCATATTTTTTGCTTTCCAATATGTTGCCGACAATAAAAAAAGTAAAACCCTTGTATAAAGTATGTTTTTAAATTAATGTATTCAAATAAATTGAAGCAAAAAAAATCTGGTATGTTGAAAATTTGTAATTTGATAGTTAAAGAAAATAACAAAAATGTTGATCAAAACAATTATTGACTCATTTAAATTTTGTTGATCAATAGATTTAATTGAAATTTTTTAGCCAATAATTTTTTGTGTGCAGAGAGAACTTTTTTTTAATTTTTTGTGAAAAAAAAAAATAAATTTGAAAATTTTTTTGAAGTTCCGAAAAAAAAATTTCAAGTCAGGGACACAAAAATTTTTTGTTTTTTTTTTTGTCTTTTAAAAAAAGTCTTTATAAATGCTTTCATTTATAAAAACGATTTTGTAAAACCACTACCACAGGAAAAAATTGTTAGTTGATTTTACTGAAAGAGTAAATCATATTTGTCAATTTTGACAGAAAGTGCTTTCATAAAAGAATTTGTAACTTTTATTAAATGGGTAATATACGACTTTAAATCAGAGACCATAACCGTTATGAGATTTATTGAAAAAACTCAAATTTAACTGTTCAAAAATATTATTTTGAAATAGAAATTTAAAATAACAGTTTCAAAAAATTTATATAAATATCTGTCCAAAATAACAGAAATAAAAAACTTTTATTTTTTTTAACTGTTATCAAATACTCTTTGAGCCTTATAAAATTTGATACATTTAAGTAAAACTAAAATAAACGCATACAAAAGAATCCTATTGATAGCTAATACCTCAATTATTGATTTGAACATTAAAACTTTGATTGATTTGAATACAAATAATTGTTATAACAGTTATTTAAAATAAATAAATGTTATTTTAAACTTTTTGAACAAAAAGTTTTTAATTACTGTTATTTTATACTTTTATTGATAAAAATCAAAAAATAAAAGTTATTGAAAATTTTAACACGGGACATCTCTAGAAGTCTTTCCATATATATAATGCATATTTTGGACAACATTCGTTTAATGATTTTTTTAAAGCAAAATAACACATATAACTGTTTTATTTGGTCTCTGCTTTAAATACATATTTACAATTGTCATTTGTTGACTTTAATTAATGAGTTTTTTCTGCGTACGCGTTTTTTTTATTCGACCCCAACAATTAGCGTAAATCAAGGGATACCTGCTTAATCAAATAAGAGCAATGCACACACACATTGTGTATCTCACAAAATAAATTATACTAGAGATGGTCACTTGAGCAGATAAGTGAATGATTCACGCGTGTGACTTTAACTAGTTTAACTCACGTGGTTGTGAGTGTGCGTGAATCGATTTTTTGCTTGATTTATTTTCGCATCATATTTCTTTTCGTCACGAAGAAATCAAAAAAAAAATTTAAATTGGGCAACATTTTTATTTTCGTCCCGAAAAAAGCAAAAAAAAAAATTAAAATTTAGCTACACTTTAAATTTTGCTCAATTTATTTAAATTTTTTGAATTTTTAAATTTTTGTTTGTATAAATAAAAAAGTTTTGGGAGTGTGAGTGACGCTTGTGTGAGGGCACGTGAGTGTGTTGTCTTAAAGTTACTCACGTGATTGTGAGTAAAAAAATATACTTGTGAGTGGGAGTGATTGGAAAATTCCAATTGTGAGCGTACGTGAGTAAAATGTGACTCTCGCGCCCATCTTTAATTCATATATAAGTGAATACCATTTAAATACTGCACATTAGGGTTATAACTTTTTGCATTTTTTGCAGATATCAAAAAGTCCATCCCATAGCCGTATAGGCCACGAAAAAATATTAAGAAATGACTTATTACTTTTTCGCGATCGTTTAAAAAGTTCACACACCAAATGCGATGAAGTTTTGAATATTAGTTTTTTTTTTTTTAATTTACAAAAAATTAAATTTATTTGCAAAGTATTTAGTATTTTCTCATAATTTCGTCAATATAAAAACAAAATCTCAGCAGTTGGATGGAGAACGCAAAAAATCGCGATATTATGACGCTATTTCGCGGATTTTTTTAATGAATTCAATTTTAGTGTCCAGTGATAGCTGTTATGAGACAGTAATTGATTTCAGCAGCTAAAAAATCTGAAATCGTAGTATTTTCAAAATTTTTTCCAAAAAAATATAAATTAATTTTCGTTTTTTTATTTTTCACAACTTTAAAAAAAAAAAAAACTGAAAAAATTTGGTCTTAAATTTTTTTTTCTGAAAAATTTTTTGAAAAAAAAAATTATATATTGTTTATTATTACTACATTTTAGTTGTTTTGACTACAAATGTAAGTAATTTTTACTACATAAGTCAGTTGTTTTTTTTTGTCAGTTAAAATAACTAACATTGTTAGTTGATTTAACTGAAAAAGTAGTTGACCCCAAAATAACTTACAAAGTAGTTATTTTAACTGACATTTTCAGTTGATTTTACTAACATAATTTTTTGAGTGTACATATGTATACAATAAACAAATAAAAAAACATGAAAAAAAAAATTCTTGGGGGAGTTTTAGAAATTGCATTCGGTGCGTGAACTTTTTCACCAAAATTACCTAAAAAAATGATTTTTATTATCAGTACAACATTGCCCATAGCGTGGTGGATGGACTTTTTTTGTCCAAAAAAAGTTATAACCCTACTGCACATACCATGGTATGTGATGGAAATCGAACGATTTTAATTTCGATCGATTTCATTAAAAATCAAAATTTGAAAAGTGAAGAGATAAACCAAAATTACTTGAAATTGTTTTTAAAGGCTTGAACAAATGTTAAAAGTTTATTCAAAAACTTCGCTTCTTTTATAACAGTTTTTAACAAAAATAAGTAGTAGTACTTAAGGGGGTTTTCGTGTCAACTGACACAACTTTTGAAACCGATGTCTTTCGATCGGGATGAAATTTGCACCAAGGTTAGTCCTATTGGAAAGTAGTTCAGACACAATTTTTCAACGAGATCGGTTAAGGACTGTCTGAGTTAGAAGGGGTCGAAATTTGACATTTTGGCCAAAGAGGTGTTTATTCTCATCCATATAACTTCTTACGTATTGTTTTTAGCAAAATGTGTTCCAAAGAGTTTAGATAGCTATTTCTTCAATCTTACAAAAAAAAAATATAAAAAAAATTGTAATTTTTTTTATTAAAATCCAAAACTTTTTGACTTTTTTCTCAAATCGGGCCCTTTTTTTTATTCAAAAGAAAGCTTAAGTCATTTCCCTTAAGAGCTATGGTGTCGCTTACAATTAGTGGGATGCGAGTGGGATATCTATGAAAAACTTTTTTTTTAACTTTGGAACACAAAAAACGGTTCTTCAATTTGCACTATTAGGCGTGGGATAGCTCACCAGTTTTCGATTTCGATCCGGGACACCCTCTAATTTTGATAGGTTCAAAAAATAAAGCATGTGCCAAAAAAAAGGGCGGTGGGATGGTGCCATATGACCCCTCATCGAGGTCAAAGTTGGGCTTAAAAAGGTAAAAATTCTCAAAAAGCCCCACAACTGCTCTAGAAACGCCCCTGGAGGGGTGCAATGTGAGACCGACCTCCATTAATTTTCTGCCCCCAACATTTTTCGTGAACATACCTAACCTCTATTTCCACTTCCTAAGGGGTCTTAAATGACCCTAATAACCGTATTATAATAGATATCGCTTTGAAATTTAGCAGATTTTGTGTGCACGAATCGTCAAAATTGTTCCAAATTTCAAAGGAATCGGGTCAGTATTTTTGGTAGCCCCCATACAAACCACCCTCCCTATATTCACATAATTCCCTCAAAATTCATAAAAATGGAAATATTTGATAAACATTTTATTTTTAGGTGTTAAACGTGTACTTTCGTAACCCAATTAAATCGGAATATAATTGGACCATTTTTGGACTTAGTCCACCTTATAAAAATTTCGACCGATATTCAAAAAATAAATCAATTCCACTAAAATTTGATCTGTGTGTGTTTTCTACACTAAATAAAGATCTAACAAAAAACAGATCCAATCGGCCCATGGGACTCATTTTCCGGAAAACACTGGTGTAGGGTATCATATGGTCAGTCTTTACCGACTATAACTTTCTTACTTGTTTTTTTTTAAATTTTGGAAAAAAAATTATTAAATTTTTTTTTTTTTCAAAACTATTTTTTTTTTAAAAATATTTTTTTAAATTTTTTTTGTAAGTTTTTTTTTTCTATAATTTTTATTTTTCAAATAAAGTTTTTTGCAATATCAATACATTTGGGAAGGCCGAATTTTACTTTTTGCCTTGCTTCGAGATCTGTAATAAATAAATATTTAAAATTGATTATTTGTTTAAGTTTTCAGTTCATCTTTAATGTCCAATTCAATAGTAATTATTGTTGGATATACATGTGGCCGAGGTGGAACTGAAGCAGATATTAAGTTAATAAAAAAAACTTTTAACAATGCAGAATTTCATACTTGGATTGATAATTCGCCTCAGGATTTGAGAAAAAAAATGCGGGATCGTAAGTAGCATCATCGATAAATATGGTTTCGGAACTTTTGTCAAAATTCACAAAATTTGGATCTGATGTACGATATGAAAACTTTTTTAAACTACAAACATACATACATTTGGTTGTATACTTTTACGGGAAAATCATAATTTTTGCTTTCTACTTGTTTTCAGTCGGAGAAATTGATGAATGGAAAGAAAAATGGAAGAGATGTAAATTTTTAGCTGTATTTTGTTTAGCACACGGCATAGCAGACGGCCAACTTTGTTTGCTCCATAAAGCGAATGAATGTATCAAAAAAGATATAATAAATTGGAAGACATTAATTTTTAATCGTTTGATTAAAATTAAAGAGCTCGACGGAAAACTAAAATGGCTAATAATACAATCATGCCGTGGTAAATTGAACGATTTTAATAGAAATCTTAGAATGCAAGCCGATGGTAAAGCTGATGAAATTTTTCTCGATCATTATGTTATATCTTACTGCACGGGCGAAGGTACCTTAAGTACTCAAGCTAATACAGATGGAAAAGTCTTTATTCAAGAGATATGTGCCGAAGTTACTAAAAATGGGCGAAACGAAACTCTGGTTCAGATGTTAACAAATGTGAATGGTGCTGTTGAAACATATGCTAAACGTGAAGGTTTGGAAAAGTTTTCCCGTCCGATTTTTGAAAGAAATTGTCCTGATGATTTTAAAATTGATATATAAATGTTGGCGCCATGAAATAGCTTCCAATGAAATAAGTCTTAAGAAAAAAATTAAATAAATTCCATATTTGGGAGTCATTTGATGATGAAATGACTTCCAAAAGTTTGAGATGTGTAATATTTTATTATAATAAATGTAAAAATAAACATACACTTAGCCAATTTTGTAAATAAAAATAACTTGCAATGTTAGTTATTTTGGAATGAACTACACTCAAAATAATACATTAGTAGATTTACTAATTTTTTTTGCTAATGCTGGTTAGCTAACTTTTAGCAAATTTTTAGTTGAGATTAGCATGTTAGCAAAAATATCTTGTAAACTTCATTTAGCGCATTAGCAATTTTAAACAAAATTGGAACTAATTTTTTTTTGCTAAATTTAAAATTGAGTTGGCCAAATTTTTACAAGCTTTGTTGCTACTATTAGCAAAAATAAATGGTAATTTTTTTTTATTTTCAGAAAACTTAAAATGGCGCTATCTCGGAAACTAAGCCAGATAGAGCAAAATGCATTGGTTCTCGGGCTCCCAATAGTATCGACGGTCCTCTTCACATGTGTGGACCCTAATGGGTCCTAACTTTGGATACAAAAAAGTTCGCATTCCCGAAAATTTTAAAATGCTCATATCTCGGTAAATATTTCCGACACAACAAAAAGTCCAAAAGCATTCTTGTAGCTCTCAACACGTAGAACAAATTTTGGATCAAAACTATGACGATTTTTAAGGAATCCAACTAGGTCTAGGGCCATCGGGGTCTGGACCTATCGGGTCCGAACCCAAAGGGATCCTCAAATGTGTCTGAACTAAGTTGAAATAAAAAAAATTCAGTTAACTAAATTTTGGCAAAACATTTTTGGTAACTTTACCAAAAAAATTGTGGATTCAAAATACGTTTTTTTTTTTAATTGTGCGTTTTTTTTAAATTGTGTGACTTTATCATGTTGGGAAAATTTTATTCATAATACCGGTACGTACCGGTAACGATTTCGTTACACTCAAAAAAAAAATATTGTAAAACTAGCAAAAAAAATGGTTAAAATTAGCAAAAAAACTGTAGTTTTGGACGTTGCAAAAATTTTGGTAATATTAGCAAAACCATTTTGCTAATCAAAAAATTAAGAAAAAAAATGGTAAAATTACAAGAATACCATTTTATTTTTGTAATAAATCAACCTTGTAAAATTATCAAAAAATATGGTAAAATTACCAAAAAAAAATGGTAAAATTGAAGTAGATAAAAAAATTTGTAATTTGGTAAAAAAAACTGTTTTATTTAGTAATTTTTTTTTCTCTGATTAGTAGTTGATTTAAAATTTGGTGAATATACTAAAAATTTTTTTGCCTGTTTTTGAGCACCACGTTCTTTAAATGTAGTAATAGCAGCATCAACTATTACTTCAGATGTTGGATGGTCTCTTCGGCTTGATGGCATCTTCTTTTGCCTTCTTCTCAGCAGCTGTAGTTGCAGTAACTGGACTTCCAACAACATAAAAATCCAAAATGATTTTTTTTTTTCACTTAAACACTTTAAACAAAAAATCAAAAGAACAACACTTCACTTTTTTTATTTTTTTGGCGTCATTTTTTTTAGCTTAAGTAGAACAAATGAGAATTGCGTAGTATTCTCGCAAGAAATTTCTTACATTTTCACGTAAAATTTGTAAAAAATTAAAAATTTTTTTCGAATTTTTAATTTTTTTCACATGTATTTAAGAAAAAAATAAAAAAAAACTTTTGGATATTGAAGATTAGATATCTAAGTATGTGTTAAAATTTTAAAAAAATAGTTTTTCAAAATTATCAACTTTTTATTAACAATTTAGGTTACAAATTTTCAAAAATTTTCTTATAAAATTAGCAAAAAATATGGTAAAATTAGCAAAAAATATGGTAAAAATACAAAAAATTGTGTAGCCTATTTTTGAGCGCCCATGCAGTTGATGGATGGCTACTTTGCTATGGTGTTGGCAGAATCATCTTTTGCCTTCTTCTTGGCAGCTGGACTTTTAAACAATTTTTTTTTTCTTAAAAGTAAGAAAAAATAAATAAAAAGTATTACCATTTCTTTAAGGAAAATACTAATATTTTTGCTAAAATTATAGTAAAATAAAAAAAAAACTTGCAAGAAAATATAGTAAAAGTACCAAAAAATTTTTGTATTTTACCAATAGTAAATTGCCAAAAAAAAACTGTAAAAGTTAAATTTTTACAATTTTTTTTGCTAAAGTTTGGTTGAAGTAAATTACAACACCTTTTACTAATATTTTGACTAAGTTATTTTTTTGAGTGTACCGAAAATACCGTTACCTTAACCGTTACCGATGCACACTGGGCCGGCTTGGTAGCTAAAAAAAAAACAAAATTATTAAATTAAAAGAACTGAATGCACACAGAAAAAAAAAATTGAGTAAATTTTTAATACTATTGAGTAAAAAATTACTCATTTTGCACCAGTAAACGATTTAATAGTATTGAGTAAATTTTTACTAAAAAATTATTAAATGCTTACTAAAAAAATTTTAATGGATACTATTAAAAATTTTATTAAAAATTTTTCAATTTTTTAAGTAACTTTTTAATTGTGTCAAGTAAAAATTTACTCAAAATGTATCAATTTTTTTTTTAAAGGTCGAACCAGAATCAAATGCGTAGCGCAAGACGTAAAAAAAAACAAAAACAAACACATCAAATTTGAAATTTTTACGTCCGTTTGATTTAGGTAACTCACATTTGAATATTAGAAACGAAAAATTATTGGGCGTTACGCCTTACACGACGTAATTTGATTCAGGTTGGACGCGAAGACATTGGAAAATTTCATTAAGATGATTTCAAACTTTCATATACATAAACAAAAAACTATAAACTAAACGAGAATTCAAAACACGAAGAGAATAAAAAAAAAAAAAAATTATTAAATTTTGTATTAAATTATTTACTCAAATTTGTTTTTAGTTTTTGAGTAAATTTTTAATTGCGTCAATTAAAAAATTACTCAAATTTTATTTAAAAATTTAAACAAGTGATTACTCAAATTGTTTTTCTCAGTATTTTTTTCTGTCTACATATACCGTAATCAAAGAAAGCTAACAAATTTATACATTATTAAGGCGGGTCCTTGTTATACCCTCCAACCACAGTATGGGGGTATACTCACTTTGTCAGGACCCCATAAAGTATATATTTTATTGATCAGTGATCGTTTCTAAAGCTGCCCATTCACTTGCAATAAAATTGCTCAACTTAAAAAAAAAATATTTTACAATATTATTGTCGTTTTACCCTACACAGCAAATAAAATTGCTCAATACTTAAACCCAATATATTGTACAAGATATAAACATAACATAATAAAAGTTGTACAATATAGACAACACACTGATAAAATATATTGCAGTATTCTTGTTTGTACAATAAATATCAAAAGTGTTTTGATATTCTCCAATATATTGCACAACCGTTAATATTACATACACACAAGCGATATTATTGTACAATTTGAAAAGTTGAACAATAATATTGCAAGTGAATGGGCAGCTTAAGACATTCTAGCGATGCCCGTCCGTCCGTCTGTAGAGGACACGATACAGTCCAAAATACTTTGTACTTTTGCTAAGCAAATGCAACATTCTTACCTCAGAAAAAGTTCAAAATCGCAATGGGGAGGTGCCCCCTAACGTTACCCACCCCCAAAAAAAAAAAGACGCCCCTGATTTTTTTATATTGTTTTTTATATTTTGGAGGGTATAAAAGATTTGGCACAGCCGAATGTAACACCACAGACTAAATACAGACTCGACAGTAGAGTTTTATAAGAAAAAATGGGGAAAAACTAAGCGATTTTAGGAGAAAACACAGCGGTTTTTAGTCCGTTTTACGCTAACATGGCAACACTTTCTACGACTTAGTGTTTCTTCACAATACAGCAGCAAGCAGCAGACAGCAAAATTTTTACATGTATTTTGTTGTTGCGCCAACAACAAAATACATGTAAAAATTTTGCTGTCTGCTGCTTGCTGCTGTATTGTGAAGAAACACTTAGGAGTGAGTGAAACAACAAAAACCGATCTGGCATCCATTTTTCTTATGGCGCGTTATATCAGTTTTCTCTTTCTAACCTAATTCGTAGAATAATTTGAAAATATTAACCATATGGTTAAAGAATACTTTTTTGACACCTGTCACTTATGTCGAGTCTGTATTAGTCTGTGGTAACACTCTCACTTGTTTTTTTTTTTATTAATTTATTTGACAAAGGGAAGTACAACATGTAAATGGGTATGAACAGCACTTTTTTCTTATTTTATTTGATGATTTTTTGATATTTTTGATGTAAATTTTTGAAAAATTGTTCGATTTGATATAGTTTTTACAAAATGTTCCGCGACATAATCCAAAAGTTAGGATGCCAAAATGTTCGTTGGTTTACTACATATCAGACTGACCTGCCCGCTTTTGCCCGTTTTTTCATCTGCGTATAAAATATCAGTAGAATCATTAGGCACGTCTCCAAAACAGAAAATGCAAATTCCTTCATTTGTGTCTGCAATTCCAGATCATGTTGGTAACCCTTGCGAAATAATGTAAGAGACAAAAAAGTTGAAAGAAAGTATGAAGTGAGGTTGAGATTGCTAGAAATAGAATTGTAGTGTTGGAAACTGTCAAAATTTATTCTGTGGAAACTATAAATATTCACATATGTAAAAAACAGTTTTTATTAACAAGACAAACCGACATTTAAAATCCTACTGATGATGACACTAACTGGGGTGTTTGAAACCGGTATAGGAAATACCAGAAATGTCTATAATTTTTAGAAATTCAATTTTTCTTCTGCATTTTTTCAACTTGAACCCTTATAAGAAAAAATCTAAAGTTGTTAAAATGAGCCTTTTTTAATTGAATTAAATTAATTTTATGAATTAACAATTTTCAACTTTTTCCTAAAGTACATGCATAGTGTTTTTCTATATTAATACGGGATAAAATGAAACCCGGTTACCCAAAAACCCGAATACACAAAAAACCGGTTACGAGAAAAACCCGGTTACACGAAAAATATTTTTTTTTATCGTATTAAAATTTGTTTTCAATACATTGAAAAAAAGTACCCGCTTAGGCGGTCCAGACAGTTTTTTTGAAAGAGTGTGGAACTTTTGATAACGATAAGTTAAAAAAAGGGTTTTCACAAAATTTTTTTTATTATTTTTTTTTTTTCAATTTTTGGTATTTCAATTCCATTTGTGTAAACGGGCAAGTTTCTTGTAAAGTAGGAATAAAAAGGATAATTCTGGACCAGACAGTTTTTTGAAAGACCGTGGAACTTTCTATAACGGGGTCATTATTAGTGAAATCAATCATGAATATTCTTGACCCCCTCCGATATTGATGAAATTTGGTTAAGTTCTTACACTACGTAAAAAACTAACAAATGCAAATTTTCAGCCCTCTAAGTCAACAGAGGCCGAAAATACGGAGGGTCAAAATTTCCCCCAAAATCTCCCAGTCGCGACACTTTACACCGTAAAAACTTAATATCTTTGGTTCTATTATAGCTAGAAAGCCCATTTTTGGTTTGTTTTGCAGCTCATAATATGCTCTAGAAGACCTACCATAACCAAAAAATTTTCGAAAAAAAATAAGGGTTACCTCCCTTATTTTAAGGTCGTGATAAAGGGAGGAGAAAATGGGGAGGATGGTATCCCCCGATTTTTTTTTTTACTTGATATTCTTATAGAGAAAGTCCTAAAGAATATATTCTAAAATTTTTAAGTTGGGACAACAATGGGATCACTCAAAATCAAAATTTTTCACAATTTCCCCTAAAATCTCCAAATCGCAACACTCTTGAACCTTAAAAATTTAATATCATATGTGCTATTGTAGCTACAGAGTCCATTTTTGTTTGTTTTAAAGCTTATAGTACGCTCTACAATACCTACCTTAACCAAAAAATTTTAGAAAAAAAGGAAGGGTGCTCCCCTTATTTAAAGGTCGTGGCAAAGGGTGAAGGAAATGGGGGAAAAATATCCCCCGATTTTTTTTTACTTGGTATTCTCAAAGTGCAAGTCCTAATGAACATATCCTAAAATTTTTATGTTGGGACAACAATCAGATCGACCAAAATCAAAATTTTTAACAATTTCCCCCAAAATCTCCAAATCGCGACACTCTTGCCCATTACAAATTTAATATCGTGGACTGTATTGTAGCTACAGAGTCCATTTTTGGTTTGTTTTGAAGCTCTTAATATGCCCTACAATATTACTATTACAAAAAAAAAAATAAAAAAATTAGGGGTGCCTCTTGTATTATAAGATCGTGGCAAGGGGTGGGGGAAATCGGGGGATAGTATCCCCCAATTTTTTTTTTTTACCTTGTTTTTTTTTTTTTTTAAGAGTAAGTTCTAGAGAGCATATCCTGAAATTTTTATCTTGGGACTCCAATGGGAGGCGCAAGAATGTCGCGATTTGATGATTTTGGGGGGAAATTTTGAAAATTTTGATTTTGGTCGATGCCATTGTTGTCCCAACATAAAAATTATACACTATGTTCATTAGGACTTGCACTTTGAGAATCCCAAGTAAAAAAAAAATCGGGGGATTCTTTTCCCCTAATTTCATCCACCCTTTGCCACGACCTTCAAATAAGGGGGGCACCAATTCCTTTTTTTGGAAAAATTTTTGGTTTTAGTATGTCTTGTAGAGCATGTTATAAGCTTTAAAACAAAAAAAAATGGCTCTGTAGCTACAAAAGCACTTATGATATTAAATTTTTAAGGTTAAAGAGTGTTGCGATTTGGAGATTTTGGGGAAAATTGTGAAAAATTTTGATTTTGAGCGATCCCATTGTTGTCCCAACTTAAAAATTTTAGAATATATTCTTTAGGACTTTCTCTATAAGATTGTCAAGTAAAAAAAAAATCGGGGGATACCATCCTCCCCATTTTCTCCTCCGTATATCTCGACCTTAAAATAAGGGAGGTAACCCTTATTTTTTTTCGAAAATTTTTTGGTTATGGTAGGTCTTGTAGAGCTTATTATGAGCTTCAAAACAAACCAAAAATGGGCTTTCTAGCTATAATAGAACCAACGATATTAAGTTTTTACGGTGCAAAGTGTCGCGACTGGGAGATTTTGGGGGAAATTTTGACCCTCCGTGTTTTCGCCCACTGTTTACTTAGAGGGCTGAAAATAAGTATGAATTAGTTAATCACTTAGTGTTACAACTAAACCAAATTTCATCAAAATCGGAGGGGGTCACGAAAATTTTTAGCTATTTTTGATTGATTTCACTAAGACTGACCCAACGATGAGTTTTTAAAAGGAGGTTTTCAAAAAAAGAAATAATTTTTTTCCATTATTTTATCAATTTTATTTCAATTCCATTTTTATTCATGGATTATTCTGGCCCAGACAGGTTTTTAAAAGGGCGTGGAACTTTTGATAACGATGAGTATAAAAATAGGGTATTTAAAACAAAAACTTAATTTTTTCCAATTTTGTATAAACTTTTTTTTCAATTCAATATTTGAAAACGGTATATTCACGCGTGAATCACGTTATTTTTAAACTCTTTTTTTAATTCAATTTTTGAAAACTTTTAAATCACGTGACTTAAATGAAAATCACTCACGCTCTCGCGTAAATCACGTTGTTTTTTTGAGTCATGCAAATCACGGGACCAGAAACCATCTCCGATTGAAATACATAAACAAAAGATAAGTGTCTCTTCATTTGTTTTATTTATAACATCTGTAAATTTTATTAAAAACGAAGTGTCCATCCTGAAATAGTTTCCTTGTAGGTCCGATTCCAAAAAGTTTCAAGTCACTTATTTATTACACTTATATAGTCACGTGATTTAAATTAAAATCACTCTATAATTACGTGATTTTAATGAAAATCACTCACGCTCACGCGTAAATCACGTTGTTTCTTTGATTCATGCAAATCACTGGACCAGAGATCATCTCCAATTCAAATACATAAACAAAAGATAAGTGTTTCTTCATTTGTTTCATTTATAACATCTGTAAATTTTATTAAAAATGAAGTGTCCACCCTGAACCCTGAAATAGTTTCCTTGTAGGTCCGATTCCAAAAAGTTTAAAGTCACTTATTTATTACCCTAATATAGGCTTATATTCTGAATTTCAAAAAAATCGATTAACATTTACGACCTGTACAGACTTTTGGCAAAAAAAAACCTACCATCTCGGCCCACTATGCGATGCACAAAATATGTTATACCAATACCGTTATTCGTTTCGGTTGCCAACCCTGGTTTTTTCGAACTTTTTGGCTTAACTTCAATAAGTAAACGGATATTTAAGCTCGAGGCCTCAGTTTTTAATAAATTTTGGCCGCTGTTCCAAAAAGTAATTCACAAAAAAAAAATTTCCGATTTTTTTTTTGGTGTTCTAGATTTCACATCCGAATATTTTTATTCGTTTTGTTTCACATAAAAAATTTTTGGTGAAAGTAAAATGAATGTTCTATTTTTATTATAACTTTAAGCTTTTAGTTATTCGACTTAAATTTCGAATGAAAAATATTCTATCAAATTCGATTTCATGTGATTCGGAAAAATTCATGTGAATTGAAAAGTTGTGAAAGACAGAAGAGGCCTTTATTTATTTTATTTCTCAATATTTCGTCATCCTTGACATCTTCTGGATAAAAATTCAGAATTTTTTATTTAAACAAGTTACAATTGATACAGACTAAACGACTGCTCTCTAATACGATCTTAATTGTGCAATCTTTATCAGTGCAATAGAGATCGTATTAGCGGGCAGTCGTTTAGTGTATATCAATCATAGAAAAGATTAGAAGGTACGCAGTGTTGTATTTGATGTATTTTCCAATATGGTGGCAAAGTGCTTGTTCTTCCTCATCTCACTCGTATTTTATATCAAATTAGATTCTTTGTTTATAAAAAATGGAATTTGTCTTTCATTTAATTAAATTTATTATTTATTTTGCTTTATTCAACGTTTTTTTTTTTTAAGATAATACGCACTATTTATAGTTTAAAAACTTTTTTTCTCTTTTGTTGTTTGCTTTGTTGTTGTTCTCCTTTATGTTGCATTGTTTTTATTAAACGTCAAAAGTTACATAATGTGCTGTCACTAATACCATTGTAAAACTATAACGGTACTATCATTAGAAAAAGTAATCAAAAATATGTAAACAAACATAAAACCCCTTGACTTCAACAAATCCAAATAATAAAGCAACCCAACAAACAAAGAAATAAGAAGAAGATTTCCAATCGCTTTTCTTGGAGAAAAATGGCTATTGTTGCAAAAACTGTGTTCGTATTGTGAATATTAACCGATTTGTTTAAAACCGTGGTTTAAAGTTTTGTATATGGGCATAAACATAACCACTTTTTGGAATATATTTTCAAATTGTCTGCTGGGATTTCTTGTTTATTTTGTTGTTTATATTTTTTTTTGTTTTGATTTTTTTATTTATTTGAATTTTTATTTTTAAAATTTGAAATTAATAGGTGGACGTTATTGACAACAAATTCTAATAATACTACCTGGTATTATTGTGCCATGACTAATACTTATTCAAGCGAAATACGACTCTGTTTCATTTCTATTTTTTTCTATGATATCAATACAGTAGAATCTCAAAAATTAGAACCACTTTGTTCCTCGGGTAATTCTAATTTCTGAAAAGTTCTAATTTCTGGACATATTTTTTTTTTTCAAAGAAAATAATAAAATCACAATAAAAATAGTTACGACTGCTTTATTTAAACACAAAACTACTTTTTTTTATTAATTTTAATTACTATAACACATTACATTTGTAGAAAACACTTTTAAGGGCTTTGAAATGAGAAATAACAAGCGTTACATCGATTATATCATCGCACTGCTATTTATATATATATGTGTTCCTCTAACTCCCATTGGAGCATAGGGCGCACTGCTATTTGATCCGTCATTAAACCCATCTGCATTCCATTTTTCGATTTCTTTAACACTTATGGAATTGTGAAAATAAAAACAAAAAAAGTCCAGAAATTAGAATCACTGGTTCTAATTTTAGAGCGTTAACTACATATAATTCGGGTTTTCCCCTATTTAGTTTAAAAAAACTATAAAAAAAAATATTTTTTTTAAGTGTAAATAAAAACAAAAAAAAAATCCAGAAAGTAGAACCACAGGTTCTGTATATTGATTAATAAAGTAAATAAAATTTTATTAAAAAACTAGGGCCCCGAGCTTGAATATCCGTTTACTTATTAAAGTTGTAATTGAAAATTTTTGATTATAAATGAAATATTTACACAGTTTTTTGCCCCCGTTTATACTTACCACAGTTTAATTAAGATTTCAAAAAATAAAAACACTTTTTTTTTTTTTTTTAAATTATTTATTTTAATATTTCTTTAAAATCATAAGTTTAAGATTGTTTGTTTTTTTTATAATGTAATGAAAAATCAAGAGAAAAAAATTAAATAATTGAATACGCAATCTATGCTACATGTTGTATGAATTTAAAAAGAATAATTTTTCGTTTTTTTCTTCTTTATATTATTTTTAAATTATACAATTTATTAAATGAGTAGGTGTGTGGTAAACATTTATCAACTGTTATCAAATAACTAAAAGAAAAATAAATAATTCATTTTGTTTTATTAAAATGTTCAAGTTTAATTTAAAAAGCAAAATATTTGACGGTGTTGAAAAAATAAATTTGCAGTTTTTATGTTTCAAAATTCATGTTAATTTTTCTTTGTTTTGTTTTCGGTTTTAGGTTCAAACATGTTTAACCAAGTTTCTTGCTACTTTATAGGCTGTTTTTTGTTGTTTTTGTTTGTATTTTTACGATTAAATATTTACTTTATATCAAACACACTCCCGTTTTTTTTTATATAAATTTAAATAAAAAAATTTAAAAATAGAAATCCATTTTGTTTTGGTTTTTTCACTACATTCCAATATTAAATATTTTTTTATAAGCCGCCTTCTAAATTAAACCCCCCCAACCGACCAGCTGTTTTTTTTTTATACAACAACAAACAAATCATGCTCTTCTTATCTTTGTTCTCTACACAGTCCCCCTTTTATCATCTTCATAATAATCATTCTCCTTCTTCTACTGTTACTCATCATCACTGCCATCAGTACTTCAGTCTTCGACGGCATATTTCGCAGTCCATTCACGTGCATTTTTTATGGCCTCAGCCTCATTGACTTTCCATAATTCAGCGACATCATTGGCCAAAGGATCATCAGGATTTGGTGCACTTAACAAAGCTTGAATCGATAGTAAGATGGTGCGTATTTGTAAAGCAGGTGACCATTTATCTTTCAAAACATCCAAACAAATTCGACCCAAACGATCAATATTTGGATGATAGATTTTTGTAATAAATCTTACTTTTGGCGCTGACATTGGATAATCTTCGGGCAAAAAGAGTTCCAATTTAAAGACACCACCCTCAAATGGTGAATCGGTTGGACCAGTTACAATAACATGAAAATATCGTGCATTGTTTTCATCCGGAATGGCATTGATACCCGGTACGGGTTCTTGCATTAAACGTTGAGTTTCTTTAATAATACGACGTGGTAGGCTGGACATTTTTTTTTGTTGGCTAAAAAATATATATATATATTTCTAGTATATATAGAGTTTGACCGATTTTAACAAATCAGAAAAACACCTGGTGAGAGGATGTGTGGTTTTTATTGAGGTGTATCCGTATAGTAGAGGGTAGAGGAGTTACAGTAAGTAGTCTTCTTTTATAGTTTAATTATAATAAACACTTTTTTACTATATATCAATGCACTGTGGCGCAGTGACTGCTTAAATATAATTAGGGTATGAAACGCTGAAAATATTAAAAGAAAATTATATGAATTTTAATTTGTTAAATTTTTGTTATTTTTTTAAAAAAATTGACTGACTACAACATTTAAAAATTGTTTAAATTATGCGTGAGCGAATTACAGAGGTTTACAACAGGTTTGTAGGTTATGACGATTTTTCGCCAATCGCAGTAAGAAAACGTACCAATCTGACTTTTAAAATATGATATCTCGTATTTCTGGCAAAAAAATGTGATTTTTTTTCATTTTGTCCCAAAAATATGGGTTTTTGGTTCTATTAAAAAAAAAAAAAAAATTCAGCCCTTGTAAAGGGTATCGTGTTTTTTTCTAAAAATGTCTCCTGTAAAGTGCAAAGAGCATCGTGTTTTTTTACCCTCCACTTAGTGATAGAGGATATATATAAGGCTCCGTTAAATCGGCAGTTAGCAGCCAACTTTTCATTGAGTAATCCCCCCTTAGACGACTGAAATATAACATATTTATTGGAGCTGTTTGGTATTGTATTTGAGCGATATCGGTTCAAAAGTTATGAACGAAAATGTAAGGCCACCTCAAAAATGTTGGTACATTCAACATAACCGAATGAATACAAAATGGTTTAATTCGGCTGCTGGTTGACATATGTGAACATAAAAAAATCGCGGAGTTTTTTTCGCGGAAATTTTTTGACTGACTTTTTCTGTATTGTTTTGTATAAACAGCTGTTAAAAAAACAGGACTGAATATTTCTGTATTTAACGTTTTATTCCAGTCAAATAAAATGCGGTGCTTAAAACCTTTTTAAAAAGGACAATCTAAAAAGGCAAATACATATATTTTTTAACAGAAAAAAAAAAACACCATTTATCAGACTTTGTGCTACCGCTTAATTATATTCAAAAATAATGGGTTTAATAGTCCGTTGAACAAATTCTGGTAACAATTTATGCAAAAAAAAAATAATTTTTGGTTAGACTCTTTTTTGAATAAATATAGAACAAAATTCACTTTTTAGTATAACTAATATGGATTATTGATTTTTCCATAACAATATTTGTCAAAATTGTAGCCACGGTAGAGCTGGACAACTTTTGGGAACATACCAGCACTCCAAATAACTTAAGGCCACTTAAAAAAAATTCCCAAAAAGCCCCGCAGTCGCCCCTACATGTATTAAATATAAGACCGACACCCATTAATTTTCACCCCTTAAATTTTTTCCAAACACACCTAAGCACTGTGTCCATTCCCTAATGAGGCTCTTATACAAAGATTACATTTTTATTAAACTGCTCCTACCGCTCTTACTGTCCCAATGGCGCCCCAAGAGGAGTCAAATGTATGACCGACCCTCAATACTCTTTTCACCCCAAACATTTTCACAGAACATACCAATAATCTATCTTTAAAACCGAAGGATGTCCCCACACAATTTTAAAAAAAAATTGGTATGAAACCGTCTCCTATGGTGAATCATAGAGGACTCAAAAGTAAAATGAAGCCGTATTAATTTTTACCCTTAACATTTTTTTGAACATTCCTGCACCCTACCTGCACTCCCTAAGAGGGCTCCCATACAAAATATCATTTTTATAAAATTAGCGCCCGCCACTCTAACTGGTCCTAGGTTGCCCCTAGAGGAGTCAAATGTATGACCGATCTCCAATATTTTTTCAAAACATACACCTGTGTTCAGAAAAATAGGAGTATCCTCGTAAAAATTCAGAAAGGTATATCTTCGAAAATAAAACGAGTATTTTAAGCAAATAAAAAGTGCGTTGTACACTATTGCTTAAACTTTAATTTAAATTAATTCCAGCCATATTGGGAAATTAATATTTACTTTTTTTTACAAAAAACTGGATGTCCAAAAATACGTGTTTTTTTACAATGCGGGAAGGTCTTGGATTTTTTTCCTGGTAGGTAGAAAAATTATTTGATTACTGAAAATTAACTATAAGGCTAATGCTAAAAATCCAAAATTGTGTATTTGAAATAAATCGACTCGTAAGTATTTTTTAAAAAAAAGTATTCCAAAAATTTCATTTTGCAGTTCGACCCATGTATCTCATTTATTTTTTACCCAATCTGGATGGGATTAAATTAAAGCTTGCTACATTTTCTACGATGCACTTTTTATCTACTAAAAATAATCGTTTTCGTTTCAAAGATATACCTTTATGAATTTTAATGTTCGATACGCACTCCTATTTTTCTCCTATTATTTTGAACACAACTGTACCTACACTTCTATTTTTAACCCTTAAAGTGGTCCTCATATACTTTTTAATAATTATTTTTATTACCCAGCTAACAAAAGTTAGAGCCCTCAAAATGTATGGCTTTAAAATGAGTACAAAAATGGATAGTTTTAGGTGCACACATATTTTGGAGTCGAAAAAGATTCATATCTGAAACTTTTTTTTGAAATTTAAATTTTGTTCGTCATAAAACGCTCCTTTATTTTATTTAAAAAGGAGCCATCTAAAATGCGTCCATAAAGACTCCAAAATGGAAGGGAAATATTTTTTTTAAAAAATTGAGTTTAAAATGACTCTAAAAAGTGGAAAAATTAAACTGTTTTTTTAACACTCCAAAAAGACTACAAAAAATTATTCTTTTTGGAGTCTACAAATTATTGTTTTGAAAAAAGAATTTTAAGTCAACAATTTTCAAAATAAATAAAATCAATTTTTTTCCTGCACGCATTTAATTTCTGGTCATAATATAATTGGAAAACAAATATGGAATCTACAAAATAAAATCATCAAAAATATCAGGAATAACACCGCTTGTAAGTACAGGAGGATGGGAGTCAATTCCATGACAGTCAGATCTACTCGGAGACCCAGCAGCACTAACCAAGGACTGTCAACCAGCATGCTGCTACAACAACAATAACAGGAGTCCAGGAGAAAGTGTTTGTCAACCGTAACGTTTTTGCTTTTAATTTATTTTTATTATAAATTTGTATTGTACATTATTAAAATAAAATATGAGATAAAACATTTAAAATGTCTATTATTTTATTAATAAAGATTAAAAATATTAGAAACCAAAAGACCCTCCATTAACGATCCTAAAAGTGCTCAAAAATGTTTCCAAAAATGCTCAAAAAAGAGTCTTTAAAGGCTCCAATATAGGAGGGATATTTCCCCTCACACGCTCAATTCTCAGACTCATTTTGGAATCCAAAAATAAGGCTCTTTTGGATGAACCACTTTCATAAAGAATTTGAATTTCTTGTTATGTTTTTATGAAATTGCATGGAAACCCCTCTAACTGAGCTTCGAAAAATGAAATTGTTTTCAAATGAATTCCCCAAAAAATACATTCAATTTTCATAGTCAGTGAATGCATTCGATTTTATAAATCAACATTGAATGCAGTCCGTGGAATGCATTCGATCGAATGGAAAAAATGATTGCATTAAATTTTTTATCATTCCACGGCGAATGCAATCGATTTTTTAAATAAATAGAGCAAACCGGTGCCAAATTTTGGTCCATAGTATTAGGACCCCTAGTGGGCCCCAATTTTAAATCCAAAAAATTTGTATTCCCGAAAATTTTAAAAATGTAAAAGTATTTAACTGCCTACACGATAAAAAGTCCGAAAGCATTTTTGTAGCTCTTGGCTCGTAGAATACGACCGCCAAATACCCGAAAGACCTCCGAGTAATGGTTTTTTAGTTATCCAGTTTTTTTTTTTAATTCTCAAGGCCCTACAAGGCCTTTTAAATGTAGTATCTCGAAAACAAAGCGAAATAGTGCAAAACGGATAAAAATATTGGATCAAAATCTGACTACCTGTTGGTAATAGAATCAAACCTGGCATAAATAAATTTTATCGAACTTTGTTTAAATTAAAAAAAATATGTATGTATATATCCTTAGTCCTTGGACTGTTAGATTTCGAATGTGGTGTTCAAACCCGTGGGGACGTACCCCGTTTGGGAGGGGCAGGGGTTTAAAGTTAAAGTGGTTTTTCTTAAATATTTCAAAAACTACTTATCCGATCAAGACGGTTATAGTTTCATTATAAAGGGTAATTAAAGACCTTTCCAATGGGGTGATATATTTTAATTAAACCTTTAAGCGACAAAAATTCATTTAAAAAAAATTTTAACTAGACTTTTTTACAAAATGCTTAATATCTCAAAATCACACGTATATAAACATTTTTTTCGTCTTATAGGCTTGTAGCCAAGACCTCAAGCTTTTATTTGTGCGTATTTACATTGGGCAATTTCAATTGCGGCAATTAAAATTGCCCTGTCTGAATTTGGACTTTGCGCCAAAAAAATTGCGATGTAAGTCTAAATTTTAGACTCTAACACAAGTTCTACACGTTCTGTTAACAAACGTCAGTTGTTTTATGTTAACGCATCGTAGACATAATTGTTAAGCATTTTCCCTTAACAATTATGTTAGAAATCAATCAAAAAGTAATGTCTACAGTATTATTAAAATTAAATCGAGTTAAATACATTAACAAAAAATCAAGTGACATTTGTTAACAGAAAAATCTATGCATTTCTGGTACGTGTAGAACATGTGTAAAACATACTGAGATATCAGGGGTCAAAGTTGTAACTTTATTTTTTTTTTAACTTTTTCAGGATTTTTGTTAAAATTTTATTGATTTGTGGAAACATACAGAAATCTGTCAAGCTACTAGTCCGATCGAGACGAATGTGGTATCATTAAAAAGGTGAATTAAAGACCTTTCCAACGATGGCACCCCCATAAAGTGATTTTAACAAAGCTTGATTCACAAAAAAAAAACTTTATTTAGCGAAGCCGCTAAACTAATTTATGGAGTTTGTAATCCCTAAGCCCGGACGAAGGCCGGCTACGCAAAAAAAAATTAAAAATCCGATAAGTATTTTGTCAGATGTCTGTATGTTTCTACAAATTAGTGCCCCCCATTTCCCGGTTCTTGGTATTCCCGGGAATACCGGTATTCCCGGTTCTGGAACCGGTTTCCCGGTTCTAGATATATTCCCGGGAATACCGGCATTCCCGGTTCTAATTCCGGTACCGGTTCTCAAAAAACAAAAAAATTATATACCATAAAATATTTAAATTACACCATTTAATCAGTATTTCAGAAATATTAAGTTGTGTCTGTAAAATTATTTAAAAATCATGTAACTATTTTCTTCTTAAATTCATAAAAGAAAATGGAAATGGTGTTTTTCAAATGTTTTGTATTTTTTTTTGGTAAAAGCGAAGAAAATTTTAAATTATACAAAATTTTACAAAATATTCATACCGGTAGTCCCGGGAATACCGTCAGAACCGGAACCGGGAATACCGGTATTCCCGGGAATAATTCAAGAACCGGGAAACCGGTACCATTTCATGGTAATACGAAAACCGGGAATACCGGTATTCCCGGTACTACGGTACTGACCGCAGGCACTACTACAAATCAATACAATTTTAACAAAAAACCTGAAAAAAAGTTTAAAAAAAACAACTTTGACCCTTAATATCTCAGTAAGTTTTAGACTACAGCACCGATTTTTAGCGCAAATGAAAGCTTAAAATCTTGGCTAAAAGTCTAGTTAAAATTTTTTTAAATCAATATTTGTCACTTAAAGGGTTAATGCACCCCGTTGGGTCATTTTGCACCACGTTGGAAAGGTCTTTAATTACTCTTTCTAATGATACCATAACCGTCTTGATCGGATAAGTAGTTTTTGAAATATTTAAGAAAAAAACACTTTAACTTTAAACCCCTGCCCCTCCCAAACGGTGTACGACCACACAGGTTTGAACACCACACTCGAGTTTTTAGAGGTCAGTTCGGTAATCTTTATGAGTTCCTCAAACCTTTATAGTCAAGTTCTAGTGTTTTTTCACTGTTGCACTGTGTAATTAAACAACAAAGTAAAACAAAGAATTTTCCAGACTGAAATTTCTTTTGTTAAAAGCACTAATGAAACCTTTGCAACAAAAAATAAATGCAAAACAGAAACAAAATTATTGATTTTTATTCTAATTAAACAAAAATTATAGAAATATGTCGACAACAACTACAACAACACCTATAAAAGCACGTAAACCAATTGTATCACGTACAAAAAATATATTTTTTGCCTGGCAGTTTTTTTTTGTCCAATACCTCTGGTCAACAACAATAACAAAAACTAACACAGTGACAAAATTTATGGAGACACCAAAAGCAGAATAAACGGAAAAATACAAATTTATTTGTTGTTGTTTGACGGCTGTTCAGAGGAAAAATCAATAAATTGATAAACGATCAAATATTTCAATGTAATTGCTTGCATTAATTTCATGTAAAACTAAAGTAATTTTCCAAACCTTATATTTCTTTTAGACTTTTCAAAACTTTTAATTGGTTTTTCAAAAAAATTGTTAAATTTAATTTTATTGTTCGAGAAATTCTTGAAGCTTTTTTTTCTAAACCGCAAAATCATTCCACACACATTTACCGACAGCCACACTCATCTTTTGCATGACCATGTTTTTTTATATTTGTATTGAATACTTTTTCATTGAAATTTTTACATTTTGCTTATTTGCAAAATTGTTAACACTTACCACTATTTAATGTGGCTTTTTATTTAAAACGTTTCAACAAAAAATTGTTAATTTTTTTATAATTTCTTAACAATTGGAATTTTTCACGAACGGCACCACGATTTTTTCTTTTGTATTTTTTTTTGCTTTTTTAAATGTTTCGTCAATGTCAAAAAGAGAAAGACGTATATATATATAATGGGAAAAAGTGAAACAGATGGTGTTGCATTTATTTGTAAACAGTGTTGGTAAATGAGAGAAAAAGTTTTAAAGAAGATAACCAAATTAACCCTCAAACTGAATATTATAAAAATAAAATTCAGTGAACAATTTTTTATCTACACCCAAAAAAAAACAATTTTGGAATTATAAAATTTTAGGGTACAATTTACCTAAGTTTTTTCGCAGGAATCCAACTTGAAAAGTTTCTTTGCTTATTAGCCGAAACAACTTAGGTAAACTTACAAAATGCAACTAAGCATTATTTCAAATTTAGTTTTGTTTATTTAGCCAATATATTTAAATAAATGGTACAGTTTGATTGGTTAAATGACGTATTTTTTTAGGTTGATTTAATAATTTTATATATATCCCCTTCCATACAAAATGCTCAATATTATAAATTTTAATTAGATTTATTTTTAATAATTTTTTTAATAAAAAGGACATTTTTATAATAAAATATAAATATTAATAAGCTTAAAATATATACTTTTGATTTAAAGACTTGCCTTCAACATAATCGTAAATTTCAGGAAGAACAATTTTCTATAGAAACTTTCTCAAAGGCAATTTTTCTATATAAAATTTCTAAAAGAGAGATTTTCTATAGAAAATTTCTAATAGATAATCTTTCTATAAAAAATTTCTAAAAGACAGGTTTTCTATAGAAAATTTCTAACAGGCAATTTTTCTATAGAAAATTTCTCAAAGACAATTCTTCTATAGAAACTGTCTCAAAGACAATTTTTCTACAGAAAATTTCTCAAAGACAATTTTTTTATAAAAAATTTCTGAGAGACAATTTTTCTACAGAAAATTTCTGAAAGACAATTCTTCTATAGAAAATTTCTTAAAGACAATTTTTTTATAGAAATTTTCTCAAAGACAATTTTTCTATAGAAAGTTTCTCAAAGACAATTCTTTAATAGAAACTGTCTCAAAGACAATTTTTCTATAGAAAATTTCTCAAAGACAATTTTTTTATAGAAAATTTCTGAGAGACAATTTTTCTACAGAAAATTTCTGAAAGACAATTTTTCTATAGAAAATTTCTTAGAGACAATTTTTTTATAGAAATTTTCTCAAAGACAATTCTTCTATAGAAAATTTCTGAAAGACAATTTTTCTATAGAAACTTTCTAAACGACAATACTTCTATAGAAAATTTCTAAAAGATAAATTTTCGATAGAAAATTTCTGGAAGAATATTTTTCTATAGAAAATTTCTGAAAGATAATTTTTTTTATATCAAATTTTTTTATAGAAAATTTCTCAAATACAATTTTTCTATAGAAAATTTCTCAAAGATAATTCTTTAATAGAAAATTTCTCAAAGACAATTCTTTAATAGAAAATTGTTTAAAGATAATTTTTCTATAGAAAATTTAACAAATATAATTTTTCCATAGAAAATTTCTGAAAAGCAATTTTTTTATAGAAAATTTCTCAAAGACAATTTTTCTATAGAATATTTTTCAAAGACAATTTTTCTACAAATCTTTTTCAAAGACAATTCTTCTATAGAAAATTTCTGAAAGGCAATTTTTCTATAGAAAATTTTTGGAAGAAAAATTTTCTATATAAAATTTCTCAAAGACAATTTTTCTGTAGAAAATTTCTAAAAGAGAGATTTTTTATAGAAAATTTCTAACAGATAATTTTTCTATAAAAAATTTCTGAAAGACAGGTTTTCTATAGAAAATTTCTCAAAAACAATTTTCCTATAGAATAGGTCTCAAAGAGAATTTTTCTACAGGAACTTTTTTAAAGACAATCTTTCTATGGAAACTTTCTCGAACACAATTTTTCTATATGAAATTTTTGAAAGACAGGTTTTCTAAAGAAAATTTTTGAAAGAAAATCTTTCAATTTTTCTATAGAAAAGTTCTGGAAGACAACTTTCCATAGAAAAATTCTCAAAGTTAATTATTCTATAGAAAATTTCTCAAAGACAATTTTTCTATAGAATTTTCCTATAGAAAAATTTTGAAATACAATTATTCAATAGAAAATTTCTCAAAGACAATTTTTCTTTAGAAAATTTTTGAGAGAAATTTTTTTTTATAGAAAATTTTTGAAAGACAATTTTCCATAGAAAAGTTCTCAAAGACAATTATTCTATAGAAAATTTCTCAAAGACAATTTTTCTATAGAAAATTTCTGAGAGAAATTTTTCTATAGAAAATTTTTGAAAGACAATTTTCCATAGAAAAATTCTCAAAGACAATTATTCTGTAGAAAATTTCTCAAAGACAATTTTTCTGAGAGAATATTTTTCTATAGAAAATTTCTCAAAGACAATTCTTCTATAGAAAAATTCTGAAAGACAATTCTTCTATAGAAAATGTCTGACAGAAAATGTTTCTACAGAAAATTTCTGAAAGTCAATTTTTCTATAGAAATACAATTCTTCTTTAGAAAATTTCTGAAAGACAATTTTTCTATAGAAATTTTCTGAAAGGCAATACTTCTATAGAAAATTTTTGAAATACAATTTTTCTATAGAAACTTTCCCAAAGACAATTTTTTTACTGAAAATTTCTTAAAGATTATTCTTCAATAGAAAATTTCTTGAAGACAATTTTTCTATAAAAACTTTCTGAAAGACAATTTTTCTTTAGAAAATTTTTCAAATACAATTTTTTTATAGAAAATTTCTGAAAGGCAATTCTTGTATAGAACATTTTTGAAAGACAATATTTCTATAGAAACTTTTTCAAAGACAATTTTTCTATAGAAAATTACTCTTTAAAAAATTTTGCAAAAACAATTTTTCTTTAGAAAGCTGTCTTTGTAGATATTTTCTATAGAAAAATTGTAGGAGAAATTTTTATAGAAAAATTGTCTTTGAGAAATTTTTTATAAAAAAATTGCTTTTAGTGATATTTTCTATGGAAAAATTGCTTGAAAATTTCTATAGAAAAATTGTCTTTCAAAAAATTTTCTAAAGAAAAATTGTCTTTCAGATTTTTTTTTTATAGAAAACTTGTCCTTAGAGTTATTTTCTATAGAAGAATTGACTTTGACAAATTTTCTATAGAAAAAGTGTCTTTGTGAAATTTTCTATAGACAAATTTTCCTTGAGTAATTTTTTCTGGGAAATTTTCTAGAGAAAAATTGTCTGAGAAATTTTCTATAGAACAATTGTTTTTGGGAAACTTTCTATAGAAAATTGTCTGAGAAATTTTCTATAGAATTGTCTGAGAAATTTTCTATAGAACAATTGTTTTTGAGAAATTTTGAAATGTTTTGTGAAAATTTTTTATAGAAAAATGTTCAGACTCCGTCCATTTTTTCTATAGAAAATTTTTAAGTTTCTGAGACGTTTTTTTTTCTATAGAAAAAAGTTTCAAATCCTAAGATATTTTTTCGATAGAAAAATTGTCAGATTCTTTGACACTTGTTCAAAAATTCTATAATTTTGTGAAATTTTTTCTATAGAAAAATTCTCGAATTCTGAGACATTTTTTCAATAGAAAAAGTCTTGCATTTTGAGACAATTTTTCTATAAAAGTTTCAAATTCTGAAAAAAAAATTTATAGAAAAAATCTCAGATTCTCAGACAATTTTTCTACAGAACAAATTTTAAATTCTGTAAAAATTTTTCTACAAAAAAGGCTCAGGTTCTGAGACAATTTTTCTATAGAAAAAATCTCAGATTCTAAGACAATTTTTCTTTAGAACAATTTTTTAATTCTGAGACAATTTTTCTGTAGAATGTACCAGATTGTGAGACCAAGGTCTAGGGTTTTTTAATTGTTTTTTATATATTAAACTTTTACCTCTGCTGAAACACTTGAGGCATGATTGGGTTCTCTTAAATTTGTTTTGTATCCCGTTCCTTAAAATGTAAACTGTCTAAAAGTTCCGATTTGAAGTGTGTGGCGGATGCCGCAAATGTTCAGATAAACCACCACCGTCTGCAACTGAAAGTTAATATTTTGGTTAATATACGTTTAGCAAATATATAAACACATTCGTTTTGCTTACCTTTTTAATTAATGAAAAAAATTACTTCCTCATGTTTTTTATAAAAAATTAAAGACAATGTGTTGTCAATATGTTGCTTACAATGTGGCATTAATTTGTCGACTTTATTGAATTAAATTTATTTATATTTATAAAAAAAAACTTAGGTAAAAGATTCAAGTTTGTGTAGGTTAAATTTGATATTGTATACAATGCTATTTTACAAAATAAATGTCACATACAATTTAGTCAAAACTTGAGCAATTTCTTGAACTCAATATAAAAAAAATTTACCTAAGTCACATTAGACTGTTTAACACTAGTTATTTTTTTGGGTGTATATTCGCATTCAGTTCTAGTTTATCAAATAAACCGTCATTTAATTTTGGCAGTTAAAGTGTTTAAAATTGTATGGGGAAAACACATAATTAAATAAGTTTAAATGAATGCGAATATTATAGTAGTTGTAATACCATATTCCCATTCATTTAAACAACACCATTTCCAAATATATTTTAAAAATTTCTAAATGTATTTTAAAATTGTCTAAATGTATTTTGAAATTGTATAAATGATGGGATTATCGTAAAAAACATGAAAAACTTTTTTTTTTTTTGTTTTCCTCTAAAATTTTTAAATATAATGTAGAAAATAAAACAACTGGAGAAATTTTTACTCTAAATACTTATACTAAGAGTTAAGGCTCGTCTTCTATGAAATATCTACTTTGGAAGTCTAGAAGAAGGCGAAAATGTCAAAAAATAAAATGTGGCTTATCAAGTTTTTACAATAAGTCCTTTAAATGAATATAAATAAGTTTTAAAATTGTTCAAATGTATTTTAGAATTGTCCAAATATATTTTATAAGTGTCCAAATGCATTTTAAATTGTCGAAATGTATTTTAAAATTGTCCAAATACAATTTAAAAATTTTCCATATATAATTTAAAATTGTCAAAATGTATATAAAAATTATATACCCGGTGGACCCCCTAGAGTCAAAACCCATCCCACCCACCAACTTGTATGTATGAGTACTCAAATGAAAGGTAATATGCTCACGTTTGTAAATATGTATTTTTTGTATGTATTTTAACAATATTGTACCCTCTAGATCAGAGTCTCTCACTAACTTTTGCTTTGCGACCCCTTTTCAATATTTCAAATTTTTCGCGACCCCCCAAAAAAATTATTAACGTGAACATTGACTTCAGTTTTTTTCAAAAACCTGGAAATGGAATGGAAAAATTTGGAAACCAAATTCAGAAGCAGCATTTAAAGATTAATCGTGTGGTCAGATATTTGACAAAATTTTCTGTCAAAATACAGATTTAAAGAAAATACTCTGTATTTTGTTGTGACAAAAAAACAAAGTTTTAACTGTTAAATTACTTTTAACTTTGTAATCTTAATTTAACGGATAATTAACAGAGTTTTCTGCTAAAAAACATCAACATTTATCTGTATTTTTTTTTTTTGAGAAAATGTTAAAAAAAATCTTTTCAAAAATCTTATAAAAATTTTACAAAATAACATGTATTTTACTAAACTCTGTAAATTTACTGAGTTTTTTCTGTAAAATTTTGTAAATTTACAGAGTTTTTCTTTGCTAAATGGTCTTTTATTTCACCAATATTTTACTAGAAACTCTGTAAATTAACAGTTTTTTTTGTCAAAATCATTTTACAGAGTTTTATATAAAAGTACAAAGAAATGTTGCTAGCCGGAAAAGTATGGTGTACTCTGTAAAATAAGCAGAGTTTTTATGTAATTTAACAGAGTTATTATTTTGAGTGTATATTTATATTACACAACAATTATTTTTTTTTTTTAAATTTACTAAAATTTATGATTTTAACAAATTTGTTCGCGACCCCCTGAAACTCTGCCGCGACCCCCTAGGGTGTAGCGACCCACCGTTTAAGAACCATTGTTCTAGATCAATGGTTCCCAACCTTTTTTACGCCACGCTCTACTTTTAAGTTAAAAAAATTGCCTTGTCCCTCCTACACTAAGAAAAAATTTGTTACGTTTTTCAAATTTTTGTATCTAAGAAAAAATTACTACCTATTATCAAAGTTTTTGAAAAATAAGCATTTAAATTAAGTTTTTAGTAAAAATGTTAAGAAATTAAGAAGATTTTTGTAGTTAATTTTGCAAAAAAAAAATAGTTTTTGTAGTTAACTTGACCAAAAAAATCTTGAAAATTTGTTCGTTGCCTCATGGAACCTTCAAATTGCCCCCAGTGGGGCGAGAATCAAAGGTTGGTAACCATTGCTCTAGATCCATTTAAGTATTTTTCAGCTAATAATTTCGCCCTTCAGTAATAATCCGGTTTAAGGCCCGGCCGAAGGCCGGCTACGCAAAATAAAAATTTAAGCAAAAAAATGTTTTGTTTGGGTGAACGAGCTTTTTAATAATTTGGAAAAACAATAGTTTTGAAAAAATTGCATCTGGACGGTTTTTAGACCTAGAGGAACCCAGTCTTCCCATTATTTTTTTTTTAATTACCTTTAATTTAAGTACCCACACAAACCTGTAGGTGGGTGGGGCGCATTTTTGGCTACAGGGGCCCCGGCCACATAGCTCCCTTAAAGTTAGAAATTTGTTGTTTAATTCCAGATGGGCCCCAATTTTTCCCCCAAAATATTCCTGCCCTGTAAAGTGCACTTTTGTCTTTTTTGTTTAGGTTAAAAAATTGCTATTACTAAAAAACTTTCGTTAATTTATTTGCTTTCGAAATTTGCTAAGAAATTTTAGTATTTTCAAGAAATTTTTAACCATACTTCTCACTTCTAGTCACAAGGCCAAGGATCACATCCCATTTTCTAAAAAATTCCCTATTTGGGGATTAAGTCCCGTTAATTGGCAACTCTGACTATTGGAATTAATTCATTAAAAATTATCTTATTTTCTAATTAGAATTTCTCCCGATCAGAAAATAAATTCTTATTAGAAATAAATTGACGTTAACCAACACTGTTTTTTATATTTTCTTTCTGATAACCATAGAAAGAGCAAAATTATTCAACTGCGCCTGAAAGCATGTGTATGACAAGGAAAAATATATGGCTTGCATTGTTTTCACAGCAATGAGCTTTTTGTTGCATTATTTTCTGGGTTTAAAAACTTTTGCAAGTAGTAAGATTATAAAAAAACGGTATTTAACTCGAGCTGTGATAAAAATAAATTAAAATTATTAAAAGAATGCATTTATAGTTTTTAAATATTGTGAAAAAATAATAGTTCAACTAAACAAAAAGAAGCACTTCCCGATTAAAACAAAAGAAAATAAATTTTACACCTTCTGGCGCCTAAAAAATAAAAAACGAATGAAAGTGTTGTGTTAATATTAATTTACCTCGTCGCCATTACTTTAGTGATAATGGATACGCGTAGCCAGATCATTTAAATTGTGGAGGGGGTTAATAATACTTAAAAATATCACAAAAAAATTTAGTTTAATAACATAAAATATAGCTTAAAAGAAATTTATAAAAAAAAAAAAATTGAAATTAAGGAACTAAACCACTTTACCGAAATTGCGATATTTTTATTTATCTTTTTTTAACTTTTAACCTTTGACCTCACAGAGCAAAAATGTGCAGTCAAACTGGAGGGGTCACGCCCTCTTTCGAGTGGGCGGGCCTTCAAAGTTTAAAAGTTTTTCTTAAATATCTTAAAAAGTACTTATCCGATTTGGATGAAATTAGTATCATTCGAAAGCTTAAATAAATTCCTTTCGAACATTCCCTGACATGAAGAAATTTCATTAAACCTTTAAGCGCCAAAACGCGATTTTAATTTTTTTTTTTTTTTTAATTTTTAAATATCTCAAAAATGTTACGTATATAAGACCATAAAGAGTATACATTGGTTTGTAGCCAAAGTTCTTAGCTTTCATTTGGACTTTTATTCGACTCTCTAACTCTTCTAACACCAGAGATATAAAGGGTTAAAGTTTTTGTGCTATTTTTTTTTTAGCTTTTTCGTTGCAATTTTTTAGGTGACATAACATAATCCCCACGGACATAATCCCCATTTCCGTTATGGGGATTATGACCACATTCATTTCGGTCATAATCCTAATAATGGTAGTGGGGACTATGACTAAAAATTATTTGGACATAACCCCAATAAAAACGGACATAATTTCCAGATTTATGGGGATAATGACCAACTATACAAGTTCGTCATAATCCCCAAAATTAAAAAAAAAAAAAGATTTTTTTACTTAAAAGTTTTTTTGCGTAGCCGGCCTTCGGCCGGGCTTAGGGATTACAAACTCCATGCATTAAACCCACCCTCTCTGCAGATAACGGGGATTATGACCAAAATTGCTTTGGACTTACTCCCATAATGTGAATGGGGGTTATGACATTATATACGATACATTTAAAAACATTAAAAAACTTAAAATTGTGTTTTGGAGCTTAACAAATCGGATAAGTACTTTTTAAGATATTCAAGCAAATGTAAAAACTAGAAAATTGCTGCAAAAAAGTTAAAAAAAATGCACCAAAACTTTAACCCCTTATATCTCCGGTGTTAGAAGAGTTAGAGAGTCGAATAAAAGTCCAAATGAAAGCTTAGAACCTTAGCTACAAACCCATGTACACTCTTTATGGTCTTATATACGTAACAATTTTGAGATATTTGAAAATTAAAAAAAATAAAAACTTAAAATCGCGTTTTGGCGCTTAAAGGGTTAATTAAATTTCTTCATGTCAAGGAATGTTCGAAAGGAATTTCTTTAAGCTTTCGAATGATACTAATTTCATCCAAATCGGATAAGTACTTTTTAAGATTTTTAAGAAAAACGTTTTAACTTTGAAGGCCCGCCCACTCGAAAGAGGGCGTGACCCCTCCAAAGTCAGAAGTTCACTCGACGTAGGAAAGACCCCTTAGTCGATACACAAAGTTTTATTATGCTGGGAGTGATTTCGGTATTCTGGTCATATGCCGAAATTAAATAGTAGTAATAAATAATACTACTAGCTTTTAAAACAAATAAGATGAGAAAAAACAATGAATATAACAAAATACAAGGTAAGTATTTAAAATTAAAAGGTATGTAACTTGATGTAACTAGTATGTTGAGTTAAAAATTTATCGCAACATAAAACTAAACATAAAATTTGCTTAAAAAAATGGTTTGGGTACGCTTCCAACCAGAGGGTGATGTACATTAGACCGGGTCGAAAAAACTTACCATTTCAGCGCTTAATTTTAAACGTTAAGGCCCGTAAGTTGTTCACCGGTGAAAAAAAATGTTTCGTAACATCAATTTGTAGCGAAAATTTGACAGTCATATGTTAGGTTATGTTTTGCGCATCGTCATACACAAAATAACTTTAATTTACAACTTTTTTGTAATTCTGACCTATTTATCTAAATTAATTAAAGTTTACAGTGCCTGCCAACAACTTATAAATGCTTCATTTTATTTCTGAATATTAAATTTCACCGCTTATTAAATGGTCTGTACAATTTAAACAAGTAAAAAAGTTAAATTCGGCCTTGCCGAATGTAGTGACACCCTCCACAATTTCAAAAAGATTATTGCAAAAAACTTTATTTAAAAGGAAATTGCTTCTAAAAAAAATTTGAAAAAAAAATTTCCGCGAAAAAAAATTTTGGTAAAAAAAAAAAAATCCGCGATTTTTTTCTTTTTTTGTCAAAAAATATGTTCGTACTTGTTTTAATACCATTTGGTGTTCAATTATGTTCACATATGTCAACCAGAAACCGAATTAAAGCATTTTGTATTTTTAGGTTATGTTGAATGTACTGAAATTTTTGAGGTGTGCTTACATTTTGGTTCATAACTTTTGAACCGCTGAACCGATATCGCTCAAATGCAATACCAAACTTCTCGGGAGAACTTCCAATAAATATGTTAAGTTTCAGTCATCTCTGTGCAATATTTTGTACGTGATAGCATTTTCCACAGACAGACAGACGGACATCGCTAGAATGTCTTAAAATCGATCGGGCATCATGAATATATATACTTTATTGGGTCCCAGACCGATATTTCGATGAGTTACAAACGGAATGACAAACTTATATATACCCTATAAAAAATGTTGCTTATAGTGTTGATGTGTATTGCTGCAACATATAACGGGTTATTTTGCCGGTTTTTCACCAGTGAGCAGAATACCCCTTCAGTGAAATTTTTACACTTTTGTAAAGCCAGGGTGAGATTTATGTTTTTTTTTATAAGGAGTTTGACAGATTTTCACGTGAAAACCGAGCAACTTACTTACCTTTACCTCAAAAAAGTTACACAGCCAAATATTAGATTTTTAGGTCGAGATTTGGGGCAAAAGTGCACTAAAATTTTATTATACATTTTCTATAGAAAATTTTTAATCGATTATAAATTTTCTATAGAAAATTTTTAATCGATTATAAATTATCTATAAAAAAAAAAAATTTCTATAGAAAATTTGTAATCTATAAAAAATTTTCTTCAGAAAATTTTTAATCGATTATAAACTTTTTATAGAAAATTTTTACCGAATTTAAATTTTCTACAAATAATTTTTTATCGTTTATAAATTTTCTATAATTTTTTTTTTATAGATTATAAATTTACTATTAAAATTTTTAATCGATTATAAATTTTATTATAAATATTTTATAGAAAAATTTTATGGATTTAAAATTTTCTACAAATTTTTTTTTTTACCGATTATAAATTTTCTATAGAAAACTTTTTATAAATTTTTAATCTATAGAAAATAGATTAAGATATCGATTATCTTAATAATAGACTATAAATTTTCTATAGAAAATTTTTTATTGATTTTTTGTAGAAAATTTAAAATCAATAAAAATTTTCTATAAAACATTTTTTATCGATTATAAATTTTCTATAGAAAAGTTTTTATCGATTAGAAACTTTTTATCGATTTTAAATAGAAAATTTTTTATCGATTATAAATTTAAAAAAAATTTCTTTAAAAAATTAAAATTGGTAAATATAATCGATTAAATATTTTCTATAGAAAACTTATAATTGATAAAAAATTTTCTATAGGAGATTAATAGTCGATAAAAAGTTTTCTATAGAAAATTTAAAATCGATAAAAAAATTGTTTGTAGAAAATTTAAAATCCAAGAAAATTTTCTATAAAATATTTATAATAAAATTTATAATCGATAAAAAATTTTAATATAAAATTAAAAATCGATAAAAAAAAATTTTTGTAAAAAATTTTTTTGTAAAAAATTTTTTCTATAAAAAATTTATAATAAAATTTATAATCGATAAAAAATTTTTTATAGAAAATTTATAATCTATAAAAAATTGTTTATAGAGCATTTTTATCGATTTTAAAAGTAAAAAATTTTCTATAGAAAATTTATAATCGATAAAAAATTTTCTATAGAAAATTTATAATCGGTAAAATACTTTCTATATAAGATTTAAAATTGATAAAAAGTTTTCTATAGAAAATTAATAATCGATAAAAAAATGTTTATAGAAAATTTATAATCGATAAAATATTTGTTAATGGATTAAAAATTTTCTATAGAAAATTTATAATAAAATTTATTTATAACAAATTTTCTATAGAAAATTTGTAATCGATAAAAAAATGTTTATAGAAAATTTATAATCGATAAAATATTTGTTATAGAAAATTTATAATCAATAAAAAATTGTTTTTAGAAAATTTATAATCGATTAAAAATTTTGTATAGAAAATTTATAATCGATTAAAAATTTTCTATAGAAAATTTATTATCGAAAAAAATTTTCTAAAGAAATTTTCTAATCGATTAAAAATTTTCCTTATAATATTATATAGAAAATTCTATTAAAAAAAATTTTATGGAAAATTTATAGTCGATAAAACATTTTCTATAGAAAATTTATAATCGATCAAATATTTTTTATAGACAATTTATAATTGATTTAAAATTTTTTAATATAATATTTACAATCGATTACAAATTTTCTATAGAAAATATAATAAAAATAATCGATAATTTTTTTTATAGACAATTTGTTAGCGGTATATAGACATTTTTTTAAGAAAATGTTTTATTGATTTTAAATTTTCTATACAAATTTTTTATCGATTTTAAATTTTCTATAGAAAATTTGTTATCAATTGTAAATATTATATAGAAAATTGTTGATCGATTATAAATTTGCTGTTGGAAAATTTGTTATCGATTGTAAATATTATATTAAAAAATTTGTATTCGATTATAAATTGTCTATAAAAAAATTTTTAATCGATTATAAATTTTCTATAGAAAATTTTTTATTGAAAATTTTTATAGAAATTTTTTTATTGATTTTAAATTTTCTATAGTAAATTTCTAAATATTTGCTGTGTTTTTCAATAAGCGGATTTATTTTCAGTTTAAAATATATATTTTAACATGCCAAACCAATTTGGAATATTTTTTTTCGTAATCTACGATAAAGTAGCATTTATAATCCGAAAAAATAATAAACAAATCTGGAAAATGAAAAAAGTTATAAATAAATCAAAACTAATCCAACTAAATTTTAGGATTTAATAAGTCCATTTTGGATTAATTTTGATTTATTTACAACTTTTTTAATTTTCCAAATTTTTGTATTATTTTTTCGGATTAAAATTGTAAATTTATCGTAGACTACGGAAAAAAATATTCCAAATTTGTTTTGGTATGGTAAAATATTTTTTTTAAACAAAATAAGATTAATCAGAAAATAAATCCACTTTTTGAAAAACACAGCAATTATATTATAAAATTTAAAGCGATTATAAATTGTCTATAAAATTTTTTTGATCGATTATAAATTTTCAAGAAATTTTGTATAGAAAATTTTTTATCGATTATAAATTTTCTATAGAAAACTTATGGTCGATAAAAAATTTTTAAGAGAATTTATAATCGATTTACAATTTTCAATATAATATGTTCAATCGATAACAAATTTTCGATAGAAAATTTAAAATCGACAAAAAAATTTTATAGAAAATTTATAATCGATAAAAAATTTAAAATTTTTCTATAGAAAATTAAAAATTAATAAAAATTTTTCTATAGAAAATTAAAAATCGATAAAAATTTTTCTGTAGAAAATTAAAAATCGATGAAAAATTTTCTAAAAAATTTATGGAAAATTTTTAAAATTTTTTATCGATTATTAATTTTCTATAGAAAAATTTTAAATTTCTACGGAAATTTTTTTTATCGATTATAAATTTTCTATAGAAAATTTGTTATCAATTATAAATTTTTTATAGAAAATTCATTTTTCATTGTAGACAAATTTTCAGATTCTGAAACATTTTTAAATAAGGATTTATCGGATGCTGAAAATGTTTTCCCAATAGATTATGTGACATTTTCCGTATAGAAAAAGTTTCAGATTCTGAAACATTTTTTTGTATAGAATCTAAAAAATTCTCCGATTCCAAAAAAAATTTCGTATAGAAAAATTCTTAGATTCTTCGACATGGAAAAAGTTTTTGATTCTGAGATACTTTCAGGGATCTAGCTATTTTGTTTTGAACTGTATCGTGCGTTCCACAGGACTCAAAATATAGGCATAATGATAAACGCGTTCTCACTTGTATTGGTGTCAAAATTTGGATGATTGTAATATGGTCAACCACCATTATCGCCTACATCATAAACCTGTTTCCTTTGCTTGTTGTTCGCTTCTGAACTGAACATGTAGGCAACATTACTTTACCTTTCTTACCTCTTGCTGAATAAGGAACTCTTAGCAATTTGTACTTTAGATTCCCTTGGCGGTTCATGGACGACGCACAGTGTTGTGACCTTGGCCATAAATGGTCAAACTAAATGTCTTAAAACTTAAGGTTATATGAATTTTATTTTAAGAAAACATCATAAATAAAACAAATCCAAAACAGTTTATAGATATCTTGTAATAGTTTTTAAGTTACATGTCTCTAAAGTTGAACTTTTTGAAATATATCATATTTTGGTTTTAAAATCATTGAAATCCACATGTACTTGTAACGGTTAAATAATTATATTGCATTTAAAATTCGACCTTATTGGTAATGAAGTTTTAAGTTAGATATGTTGCTTGTATTATAATGCTATTTTGTTCGACATAAGTTAATCATATGACAAGTAACGCTGTTATAAAGTGAGTTTCAAAGAAAATACTAATTTATTTTGCAAATTTCATATTTGATAGTCAGCCATTTTTGTGGCCCTCATTGGCGCGCTTAGTTCTTTGCAGAAAATATTGGTATAAGTATGTAGATTACAAATAACAAAAGAACTCGTCCACGTTTTTCCACTTTTTTTTTAATCAATTTTTTTTTATGGGAACCCCAATATAAATTTGGAAATTTTTTTAACGGAAGCACCAAGATGCCGCAGTTGTCCTTGATAATTTGAAATGTATTGCGAAAAATAGTTATGGAACACATATAATAAATCGGAATGCAAAATGAATTGGTCGGTTAAATTTAAAATTTTATTTAAATTGGTCCAAAAACCATTACTTGTCATCCAGGCCTAACACAAATTAGATGCTTGGCTAGACACCAGTTGTACATTAACAGATTCAGACCTTTATTTAGAAAGATTTTGTTGAGGAAGTACGTTGTACTATATTTTTATTTGCTTATTTTATAACGGTCTTTTTGAGATAGGCATATCCCTGCTTAAACTTAAAAACAATGTTCAACGTTTTGTAAATACTACGTGTTGTGAATGTTGTGAATTATTGATAGTTTTAAGGTCAAAGGATTTCCCTGAATTTTCTCAAGTCTTAAAAAAAGGATATTTATGCGCTAAGAATATCCTAAGGATAGGTTAAGGATAATCCTTGCTTCAATTATACTAAAATAAGGTATTTTGAACATTATCAGAACAGAATTTCATGAAGTACGAACGATTTTTTAAACTTTCTTTTTAATTTTTTAAGGACATTTTTAATATATGTATTACATCCTTGCTTCAATTTTTTTATTTGATTAAGATTTAAGGTATATTCTAAGTGTTGCGGATGCAAAAATTCATTAAGAAATTTGAATTTTGAACTTTTTCTTGACTTTTTTAAAAAAGGACATTTTCGAGGAGGGCATATCCTTGTTCCGATTTGCACAAATTTTGGCAAATACATTGAACATATTATAACAGTTGGATTTTCAAAATTTCATGAAATAACTTCAATTTTTACCCTTTTTCTGAACGTTATTTTAAAAAGGACATTTTTGAGCTAGGCGTATCCTTGCTCCGAATTGGCCAAAATTTTGTAGAATAATTAATGGCATTATAGGTAATAATTACAATAAATAACATGAAGATTGAAGCGTTAGTTTTCGTTTTATGCCGTATTTTAATTTCAGGATATATGGGAAGGATACGAATCCTTGGGCGGATATTGACCAAATTAAAAATTTTTCTTGATCTTATCGATCTTAACAAGTGTTCCAAATTTTAAAGCTCTAACTTAACTCCTTCTATTTTTGGCCACTCTTTACATGAAGACGCAACACTGTGCGACGGCTGTTTGGTCTTTGCTCTAATCCATTTTTGTAGCAGAGTGCAGTTTCATTGCTTTTTTTTGTTAGCTTCCAGTATAAGTCCAAATGTTTATCACATCCTGAAATATAAAATTGGGTATTGAATCTTCGGGGAATGCCTTTTTAATTAATTAAATATAAACACTAGAGTGTCCCTTATTTTGGAAATGTTGGAAGTGTTGAGACGGTACCCCCTCATTTTTTTCCTTTTGACTAAAAAATAACTCAGGAAAAATTTTACGCCCCTACGACCACGCCTTCCCTACGCGACGGGGCCGTAAATAGCGGGGCCTTAAAAATCATTTTTCCATACAAAGCAAAAAAAATTTTTTTGGATTTTAAATTTTTTTGTTATTAATTATAATATAGCTTGGTTAGCTTATTCACGACAAAAAATTTGATTTTGGTGGGATGAGGCTTTCAGTTCTAAAAAATTTTTCGAAAAAAAAAAATTTAGAGCTTTTGGGGTCCTACAGTAAAAATTTTTTAAAAAATATTTTTTTTTAGTTTTGACAAGCAACCGTTTTAGCTGAATTGTTGCTTTTAATGATATATTTTCATAAAAAAATATTATTCCTATCTGTGACATCTTTATCGTGATCTAAAAAAGGGTAAAAAATGCATTTTTGATGTTTTTCGATACACGATTAAGATGTCACAGATATGAGTAATATTTTTTTATGAATATATATCATTAAAAGCAACATTACAACTAAAACCGTTGCTTGTCAAAACTAAAAAAAAAAATTTTAAAAATTTGTACTGTAGGACCCCAAAAGCTCTAAATTTTTTTTTTCGAAAAAATTTTTTAAAACTGAAAGCCTCATCCCATCAAAATCAAATTTTTTGTCGTGAATAAGATAACCAAGTAATATTATAATTAATAACAAAAAAATTTAAAATCAAAAAAAAATTTTTTTGCTTTGTATGGAAAAATGATTTTTAAGGCCCCGCTCTTTACGGCCCCGTCGCGTAGGGAAGGCGTGGTCGTAGGGGCGTAAAATATTTGCTGAGTTATTTTTTAGTCAAAAGGAAAAAAATGAGGGGGTACCGTCTCAACATTTCCAACATTTCCAAAATAAGGGACACTCTAATAAACACTCATCAATTAAAAAAAACTCGTAATAAAATTATTAAATACTTACTTCAATATTAGGCACCCCTTAAAAGCTTTTCTTCCATTGCAATTTTAAGTACACTCAACCAAAAATCATTGTATTCCCAAATAAAATCGTTGTAAATTTAACAGAAATCATTGTTGATTTTGACCCTACAAATATTTATGTTGATTTTAATAAAAATTGTTGTCAGTTTTTGTAAAAGTTGATCAACTCGTTTTTTTGTTAATCAACTCGTATTTTATGTAAATTCAACTCATATTTTTGTTAATATAAGAAATTTTATTATTAAAGAAAAGCTTGTTGTTATTTGTAAATATTCTTTTATTAAGTATAAATCACAATATTTTTTTTTATTTCCGACTTTTTAAGCTGCATTATTTGAAGATTTTCACAAAGATTTTCATACACACTTCGTTTATTCATGTTATGCACCCATTAGCCATGCTCTAATTATCTGATGATACCAAAACAAAATCCTAAAAAAAACCAAAAACGTTTTAATATAGTATGAATACATAAAGTTATCAATGTAATTTATTACTTACCAAATATTTACAGATCAGATCCTATTTTTATTTATTTTTCTAATATTAAATAATTTTATAAGAAACAAACACATTAAATAATTTTATAAGAGACATTTCACATTGCTACACAGAAAAAAAAAATTGTCAATACAATTAATTTCATTGTTAATACAATTAAACATTTAATTGAAACTGAGCCTACATTGGATTTTGTCAATACAACATTGACTTTTGTAACTTTTAAAAATATATCAACTCATTTTTGTCAATTAAATTCATTGTTGTATCAACAATGAAATTAATTGAAAAGTTTGTAATAAATTATATTAACGGAAATAAGCATGCTTTAATGTCATTTTATAAAAAAAAATCTAAAAATAGAACAAAAAAAATCTAAAAAATTAAAAAAAAAAAAAAAAACATTAGCCGGCAGCTGGAATCGAACCCGCAACGAACATGATACGAGTCTAGCACACTACCACCGTGCTATTCCTTGTATATATTTGTAGTTGACTATACGCGTATATTAAAGGAAATAAACCGGTTTTAATGTCATTTTATTTTAAAAAAAATATAAAAAACTAAAAAAAAAAAACATCTAGCGGCAGCTGGAATCGAACCGGCAACGAACATGGTACGAGTCTAGCACACTACCACCGTGCTATTTCTCATATATTTTTTACTTGACTTAACGCGTATAAAAGGTGTTGCAGAATAGCAAAACAAAAATAATTTAAAATAAAAATAAATAAAAATAAAAAAAATGTTTCCGCCAGCTGGCAGCGAACCCGCAATGTTCATGATTTGAGTCTAGCACACTACCACCGAGCTATCGTCACATAAATTTGAGCTTCATTAAATGAATTTATAAGGTGTCTGTGTTATCAATGAGCATTTTGTGCGTTTTTTAACAATGATTTTAATTGATGCATTTAATTGGAAATTAAATTGGATTTTTGTCACATTAACTATATACATTGTTGATACAATTAAAAACGTTGTTGAACTGGAAGTTAGTTGCTAACAATTTGTTTTGTTACTTTTGATTTCACGATATTTTTTTCTGTGTACCAACTCACTCGTTCACTCGTTATAATAAAAAAAAACGAACGATCAGGGTTGTTTTTTCTTTTTTGTTTTATCTATTGAATTCTGTAGAAGCCATTGTAATAGTTGAAACAAGTATACTGATTATTCAACGATATCAACATTAATTTTTGTTGAATACGGCATTATTCTGTAAAACTTGATCTACAATGGGTTTACTAATTTTTCTACTAAGATATTTCTATGAGTGTATAATTATTTCTTATTGTTAAAATTAAAAAAAAATAATTTGATGGGAGATGGAAAATAAACTACTTAAGTATTTTTTTTATTCGCAAAAGCACGCATTTTTGAGTTGCAGGTTATCCCACTAAAAGTATGATACTTTCCAAATAACTTAGGTAAAGTTATCAAGTTTACACTTTGAAAAAACAACAATGTCAAATATTTAAATATAAAGGAATAAGAATACAAATGGTGCAACAAAGTGACTTTTGTAATAATACAAAATAAATATCCAATGGCAATTTTAATTCATACCTTGGAAATTTATATATAACTTGTATATTTTTTTTAAACCATATAAAAAAAATTTTTTACCTAAGCTACAATAGTTATTCTTATACCAGTTATTTTTTTGCGTGTATATAGCAAAAATTGCTTAGCAATTTTACTAAACAACTATTGCTGGCAATATCGAAAGTCATATTTGTTTGGAATTCATCGAAATAGACGCAGTGTTTATATTGTTCGTTCTACCGGCGTTATTGCTTATTGCCACCAACAAAAAATCAGGTGCAGACCTGCTGTTCGCTAAATAAAGTTTATTTTACTGATAACGCCGTCCGACAGCATTATTAAACATGAACCGGATGATATACGTCTGAAAGTAGAGATCAAATGGAGTAAAACTGCATTTAAAGTTTTCTGTTTCCAATATTTCAAAAATATTTTACAAAATGTAAAATATTTTTGAAATATTGGAAACAGAAAACTTTATACTTGTCCTAGGATGACTCTGGTGATGGCAAATGAAAGAGGAGAATCTCCCCTAATTTTTCCATTTTTTGCCATATCAGGATAAAAGGATGTGAATAAAGTCATTTGAAAAAGTTATAAAAATATTTGGTTGAAAATTTTGATAAATTTTAAAATGGACGTAACTTACCTTCCTGATATATAAAATGTAAATGCACACAGAAAAAAAAATGTCAATACAATTAATTTCATTGTTAATACAATTAAACATTTAATTGAAACTGAGCCTACATTGGATTTTGTCAATACAACATTGGATTTTGTAACTTGTGAAAAAATATCAACTTAGTTTTGTCAATTAAATTCATTGTTGTATCAACAATGAAATTAATTGAAAAGTTTGTAATAAATTATGTTAAAGAAAATAAACATGCTTTAATGTCAATTTATTTAAAAAAAATCTAAAAATAGAACAAAAGAAATCTAAAAATTAAAAAAAAAAAAAAAAACATTAGCCGGCAGCGGGCATCGAACCCGCAACTAACATGATACGAGTCTAGAACACTACCACCGTGCTATTCCTTATATATACTTGTAGTTGACTATACGCGTATATTAAAGGAAATAAACTGTTTTTAATGTCATTAAATTTAAAAATAAAATAAAAAATCTAAAAATAGAACAAAAAAAAAAAAATCTGGCGGAAGCTGGAATCGAACCGGCAACGAACATGGTACAAGTCTAGCACACTACCACCGTGCTATTCCTCATATATATTTGTAGTTGACTTAATGCGTATAAAAGGTGTCTGCTGAATAGCAAAAACAAAATAATCTCCAAATAAAAATAAATAAAAAAATGTTTCCGCCACCTGGCAGCGAACCCGCAATGTTCATGATTCGAGTCTAGCACACTACCACCGTGCTATCGTCACATATTTTTGTGCTTCATTAAATGAGTTTATAAAGTGTCTGTGTTATCAATAAGCATTTTGTGCGTTTTTTAACAATGCTTTTAATTGATGCATTTAATTGGAAATTAAAGTGGATTTTTGTTATATTAACAATATACATTGTTGATACAATTAAAAACGTTGTTGAACTAGAAATTAGTTGCTAACAATTTGTTTAGTTACTTTTGATTTCACGATATTTTTTTCTGTGCAGTTTTACTACATTTACTCTCTAGTTTCAAAAGTACACAGAAAATAAAATCGTCAAATTTAAATCAACAAACATCAATTGTAAATCAACCAAACATGATATCAACCAAACATTAAGTAAAAACTGCCGCCTGTTAGTCCATAATACAAAACTTCAATTTTGTTTTACACAAACTCAGTCAAGTAATTTTATTTCAAAATTCTTTTATCATGTCAATAAAAAGTGTTTGTGTTTGATGAATTTCTTAGTTGAAAAAAAATTTCATTTGTCAGATCAACAAATTGTGTTTGTTAAATTTCTTTGTTGAAAAAAAAGTTAGATTTTTTACTTTTGTCAGATCAATAACTTGTGTTTGTGTTTAATTTCTTTGTTGAAAAAAACAAAATTCTTTTTTCAACAATCAAAATTTACAAACGTTTGTTGATATTACAAATTACAGATTGAAAAAATATCAATTAGCCAAAAAAACCATATAAACAATATGCTGAAAATCGGCATTTGACTGCAAAGTTCGAAGGTCGATTAAAAAAAAAATCGAACTAACATAAACAAACGCCGCGGTCTTCTAATTTAGCCTCTATTTTCACCCCTCACTCTCAGAATCGACATAACTTTTGCTAACCTGAATTTGTTCCACAGCGTTTATTATTATAAAACGAGTATAATTTAAAACAAGTAAAAAAGTTAAATTCGGCCTTGCCGAATGTAGTGATACCCTCCACAATTTCAAAAAGATTATTGCAAAAAACTTTATTTAAAAGGAAATTACTTCTAAAAAAAAAATTTATTTGAAAAAAAAAATTTTCGCGAAAAAAAATGTTGGTAAAAAAATCCGCGATTTTTTTCTTTTTTTGTCAAAAAATATGTTCGTACTTGTTTAAATAACATTTGGTGTTCAATTATGTCCACATATGCCAACCAGAAGACGAATTAAAGCATTTTGTATTTTTAGGTTATGTTGAATGTACTGAAATTTTTGAGGTGTGCTTACATTTTCGTTCATAACTTTTGAAGCGCTGAACCGATATCGCTCAAATGCAATACCAAACTTCTCGTAAATATGTTAAGTTTCAGTCATCTCTGTGCAATATTTTGTCCGCGACAGCATTTTCCACAGACAGACAGGCAGACAGACGGACATCGCTAGAATGTCTTAAAATCGATCGGGCATCATGAATATATATACTTTATGGGGTCCCAGATCGATATTTCGATGAGTTACAAACGGAATGACAAACTTATATGGGGCAAAACGCGTCAACGGTCCACACCAAAAAACTAATGTTGTCCGATTCAAGTATAATTTTGTCAAAATATTAGGATAATGAAAGGTAGTCTAAATTGCAAATATAAATTTTTTTGGTGTAATATTTGCAGAGTTACAGGGTTGGGAAGTTTTGATGTTTTTGAAAAGAACATATTTTTGTGAATTTTAATTAACATTTTGATGAAATAAAAATTATAATTTAAAAAACATTTTTTAAAGTATTTTTGACTGCCTTTAAAATGGCATTTGTGGTTTTTTTGAAAAAAATAAATTTGACCTTAAAATTCAAGGTCAAAATATTAAATTGTAATTATCTTATAAGGGTCGCACTTTTAGATTTTTTTCATTAAGTCTATTAGAAAGCTTGACATTTTTTTAAATTTCGGTTTTTTTAAAAAAAATGGTATGTATGATACTTTACGAGAAATCAATTTTTTAAGGAGTTCATAGCACTCAAACTGTACTAATTTCTTTATTTTTTATGCGTGCAACGTTTGTTGTGTGTATTTACAACAAACACTTTATCTAAGCATTGAGTTTTGTTATTGTTGTTATATACAGATTAAAGCGATTTCAGTACAATTTGAGTGTTATATACTCATAAAAAATTGATTTCTCATAAAATATGATACATACCATTTTTTTTAAAAAACCGAAATTAAAAAAAAAGTCAAGCTTTCTAATGGGCTTAGTGAAAAAAATTAAAAAGTGCGACCCTTATAAGATAATTACAATTTAATAATTTGACCATTAATTTTAAGGTCAAATTTATTTTTTTCAAAAAACCACAAATGCCATTTTAAAGGCCGTCAAAAATACTTTAAAATTGGTTTTTTAATTTATAATTTTTGTTTCATCAAAATGGTAATTAAAATTCACCAAAATATGTTCTTTTCAAAAACATCAAAACTTCCCAACCCTGCACAGAAAAAAATATTGAGAAAAACAATTTGAGTAATCACTTGTTTAAATTTTTAAATCCCGGGTAAAAATGAAATATATATGATCATATATGAAGATATATGGATCATATATGGATTTATATAACCATATATTATCATATATGCCTACATATATGTTCATATATGATCTGATCCGAAAATTGGCCCGATATGAGGTCCTATCGGGCCAATTTTCGGATCAGATCATATATAAACATATATGGAGGCATATATGATAATATATGGTTATATAAATCCATATATGATCCATATATCTTCATATATGATCATATATTTTTCATTTTTACCCGGGATTAGATTTGAGTAATTTTTTAATTGACGCAATTAAAAATTTACTCAAAAACTAAAAGAAAAAATTGAGTAAATAATTTAATACAAAATTTAATAATTTTTTTTATTTTTTTTTTATTCTCTTCGTGTTTTGAATTCTCGTTTAGTTTGTAGTTCTTTGTGTATGTATATGAAAGTTTGAAATCATCTTTATGAAATTTTCCAATGTCTTCAAGACATAAATATATTTGGTAAAGTTTGAAAAAACATTTTTTTCGAAAAAAAAAAATGTGAAACTTTTTTAAACTTTTTAAAAAAATAAATTGATAAATTTTGAGTAAATTTTTACTTTACACAATTAAAAAGTTACTTAAAAAATTGAAAAATTTTTAATTAAATTTTTAATAGTATCCATTAAAAAGTTTTTAGTAAGTATTTAATAATTTTTTATTAAAAGTTTACTCAATACTATTAAATCGTTTACTGGTGCAAAATTGAGTAATTTTTTACTCAATAGTATTAAAAATTTACTCAATTTTATTTTTTATTTTTTTCTGTGTGTAGCTCAGCCAATATTTCATCAAAAAATTTTATATTTGTAATTTATACTACCTACCATTAACCTAATATTTTGCCAAAATTATACTTGATTCGGACAACATTGGTTTTTTGGTGTGGACCGTTGACGCGTTTTGCCCCATATATACCCTCTATCACTAAGTATATATATATATATGTCCTTTATTTATTAAAATACAATATAGATACAGCGATGTAACATAAAAATACTTAAATAAATTGTTCACGAAGAACATAGGGCGTCATTATCACTAAGTGGAGGGTATAAAAATATTATGTAAAATCTTGAATTTAACCTTGATAGCGTCCTAATCTGGAAAATGAAATTATTTACAGACATTTTTCAGAAAATTTTTAAAAAATATTTCTAAGTAGATTTTTTCTAAGTTAACACATTAAAAATTTAAAAATGTTCCAATAGTTTTTATTTAGTTATTAACTAATTTTACCAACAACCCAAATAAAAAATGAATACAGTAGAAAAAAATCGCATTTTTTACCTAAAATACACTTAATTATATTGTAATGAGATATGAAAATAAATTAAATTTTTCTTTGTTTACAAAAAATTGGTGGTCAAAAGAATTGGAGGTCAAAAGATGCGGATATTGCGGATCTTAAAATTTTGTAAAATGTTTTGAAATTTTAGTATTTGATTTTTTTTTTTGTAAAAATAAAGGTTTCGTGAGTCTGAGTCAACGTGAGTGTGAGTGCGCGTGAGTGTAAGTTATATTAATTTTACTCACGTGATTTTGAGTGAGCGTGAGTGGAAAAAATATGCTCGTTAGTGAGTGTGCGTGATTCAAAAAATCCTGTCGTGAGCGTGAGTGAGTGTGAGTCAATAATCACTCACGCGCCCATCACTACTTTAAATCGTCTGCTGCATGACATATGTATGTATGTGAACAGAATTAGATACTAAAAGGCATTCAAAGACGTACAAAGATATTTTTTTTACCTCAAACATTTTTTCGCGGAATTTTTAGTCATAATTTTTTTTTTTTTGGAACATTCGGCAAGGCCAAATTTAACTTTTTTACTCGTTTATACGTAAATTGAAAAAATACAATTAATAATAATAATAAATCTGTATTAGGTCTATTCGATTACCTTACTACAATCTACTATTTTTTACTCATTTTACTACAGCTGGAAATTTTCAATACAAAAAGTAAACAAACTTTCCAGTTGTAGTAAAAAATAGTAAGAAATTTGGGTAATCGAATAGACCTATTATGATCAAATATGAAATATCTGTCAATTGAGATTACAATAATTTTACAAAATCATTATTTTGAGTATACTTTTATTATATTTCCCGTTGACTATTGATCCGTTTCGACCAGCCTACTAGCTATCGTAGGAATACATTTTGTTTTAGCATTTTTCATATTTTTATGTAAAATTATTTTCGTATGCGTCAAGTTGTATGTACTCAAGACAGGGATGATAAAGTCAATATAATTGTACTTTTTTCAGTACATTTCGGATGCCAACTGATGCCAACTGTACTGTACTCCAATGACTGATTTAGTACAATTAAAAGACTTTAGTGATTCTCTGTTATTATACATATTAGTATTGTATTGAGTTTGTGCTCATGTTAGTAAATATCGAAATATTGTTCCTACACTCAAAATAATTCTACAGTAAAAGGTAGTAAGTGATATTGTACAAAAATCTACTAATTAGTTACTAATTTTAGTATCTTTAAAGTACTAAAATTAGTAATTACCAATTCCTGCACTAGGTCCTTTTGGACTAAAATTTAGTTAAATTTTTAGTATTGAACACGTTTTTTTTTGATGTAGATCCACCTTTTAGTATACCGATCGACTCAGAATCACTTTTTGAGTTGATTAAGTATGTCCGCATGCCTGCCTGTTAGAGTTGTCAATTATTCGACTTTCAACTTTGTTCGAATAATTCAAATAATTGTTTTTCTTCGTTCGATCAAACGATTAAAGATCAAAATTTGTTCGATTAATCGAAGAGAATAACGAATAAAAAAAATATTTTTAAAAAATATTTTTATTAACAAAAAAATAAACAATTCATATAAAAAAGCTTAAAATAAGAAAGTTAAAATTTTTATTAACGAAAAAATGCATACAAAACTTAAAAATAAAATAGTTAAAAGTTAAAAAAACTTAAAAATTGAATAACTGAGATCACTTTTAATTAATGGATGTCGATTTTAATACTTGTTGAGAAATAATTCAAATACAAATTATTATTTGAAATATTCAGACAAAATATATCATAAATAATTTTAATTTTTGTCAAATAAGACAATTTTAGTTGTTCTTAAGAAATAATCTTTTGGACGCCCTATGCTCCAATAGGAGTTAAAGGAAATCATATATATATACACTCAAAATAATAACTCTGTAAAATACTCTGTAAAATGACTGTAATCTCAATTCAACAGATATTTGACAGAGTTTTCTGTCAAAATACAGATTTAAAGAAAATACTTTGTATTTTGTTGTGACAAAAAAACAAAGTTTCCTCTGTTATATTGCTTTTTACTTCGTAATCTTAATTTTACAGATAATTAACAGAGTTTTCTGCTAAAATACAGATCTAAGCAAAATACTTCGTATTTTTTATTACCAAAAAGTTTTCTGTTTTGAGTAGTTTTTCTCGTTGTTACCAAACATCAACATTTTATCCGTATATATTTTTTTTTTTTTTTGAGAAAAAGTTGAAAAAGTAGCAAAAAAAGTTATCAAAATTTTTTTTTCAGAAATCTTATTAAAATTTTACAAAATTACATGCATTTAACTAAACTCTGTAAATTTACAGAGTTTTTTCTGTAATTTTTTTTTTTTGCATCAAATGTATTTTACAAATAAATGTAAATTTATATAGTTTTCTTTGCTAAATGGTGGTTTATTTAACCAATATTTTACTAGAAACTCTGTAAATTAACCGTTTTTTTTTGTCCAAATCATTTTACAGAGTTTTATAGTAAAATTACAGAGTTTTCTCTGTAAAAAAAGCTTTCATATTTAACCAATATTTTACTATAAACTCTGTAAATTAACAGTTTTTTTCTGTCAAAATCATTTTACAGAGTTTTATAGTAAAATTACAGAGTTTTCTCTGTAAAAAAGCTTTTATATTTTACCAATATTTTACTATAAACTCTGTAAATTAACAGTTTTTTTCTGTCAAAATCATTTTACAGAGTTTTTTAGTAAAATTACCAAGAAATGTTGCTAGCTGGAAAAGTATGGTATACTCTGTTAAATTAGCAGAGTTTTTCTGTAATTTAACAGAGTTATTATTTTGAGTGTATATAATCTTTTAAAAATAAAAGTTGACTTAATTTTTTTGCTTTCAAACAATTTTTGGTTCTAGTTTTTATTAAATTAGATTTTGAAAACACTCTTTCGCTAATTGTTGAAGTAGGTGATATAGTAAGAAGAGCATAAAAAAGTTTATCTATTTTTTCTGTTCTTTTTTCAGATTTTTCCAAATATACCATATCGTCTGATATATCGCTAAAGTCCTTTTTATTTTCTAAATTTTTATTACTTTGAATTGAATTATTTAACTCGCATAAAATATTATTATTTTCATTACTAATAACTTCCTCTATTTCAATACTTTTATCTGAATTATTGTGATTACTTTCAACACAAAATAATCTGGAGTATAATTTATTTTTTGCATATTCTTTTGTTTCGCTTTTTGGAGAATATTTTAAGAAACTTTCATTGCTCGGAAAATTTTCTGAATTTAGAAAAATTATTAACGTATTTAACACTTTTATACGTCTCTCATTAATTCTTATTTTAATACGTTTTAGTAAGTCTGATGCAAAAGAATTATTATTTTTTTCTAAATTATTTATTAAAAACTTGATAACTCCCCCTAATTCTATAATGGATGTGCTATCCAGGGCTATGGCTACAATATATTTTAACTTTCCTACATTTTGTATAAAATCTTTCAAAATTAATGAGAATAAATCAAATTCTAAGCATTTATTTAAATTTTTAATTAAAAAAATTGTTCGATTAATCGACATTAATTAATCGATTTATTCGTTATTCGAAAATCGTCATTTTTGAATTATTCGAACAAGAGTTGGGTTTTGTTTGATCGATTAATCGAATTATTCTTAATCGACTGACAACTCTACTGCCTGTCCATGCAAACGGTGTAAGCACGATACATGTCGCAATTTTCGATTAATTTACATGAAATTTGAAACTTAAGCTTCTTTTTGTCGAAGCCTACACTAAGAACAAAAAATGTTAAAATCAAACAGAAACAACTTTAAATTAAATATAAAAAAACAGTGACGAAATAGAACAGTTTGTTTTTATTTAATTAAAATATGTTTCTAGTTGTTTTTAACCTGGCACGATTAGTAACAAGATTTTAAAATTAAAATTAAACAATATTGTTTTAAAATTGTTCATGTTTAATTTAAATATGTAACGAATTTTGAAATAAAGTTGACCAATATTAATTTAAATATGGGACGTTTTTGTTTTTCTGCAGCTTTTTCTTACCAAAAAACCATGAAATTAAAAATAAAACAATATTTTTCATTTAGTTTTTTATTATTACAAAATTGTTTAATAACATAATCACAATTTTTTTGCAATGCAGTGTATGTCATAAAAAGAGATTCAACTCCTGCTCGTTTTCTACCACATTAAAAAATTAGTAAAAAATTTTAGTATTGGTTACTAATTCCTGCACTAGGTCCTTTTGGACTAAAATTTAATTAAATTTTTAGTATTGAACACGTTTTTTTTTTAAGTAGATCCACCTTTTAGTATACCGATCGACTCAGAATCACTTTTTGAGTTGATTAAGTATGTCCGCATGCCTGCCTGTCCATGCAAACGGTGTAAACACGATACATGTCGCAATTTTCGATTAATTTACATGAAATTTGAAACTTAAGCTTCTTTTTGTCAAAGCCTACACTAAGAACAAAAAATGTTAAAATCAAACAGAAACAACTTTAAATTAAATATAAAACAGTGACGAAATAGAACAGTTTGTTTTTATTTAATTAAAATATGTTTCTAGTTGTTTTTAACCTGGCACGATTAGTAACAATATTTTAAAATTAAAATTAAACAATATTGTTTTAAAATTGTTCATGTTTAATTTAAATATGTAACGAATTTTGATTTAAAATTGACCAATATTAATTTAAATATGGGACGTTTTTGTTTTTCTGCAACTTTTTCTTACCAAAAAACCATGAAATTAAAAATAAAACAATATTTTTCATTTAGTTTTTTATTATTAAATTATATTTACAAAATTGTTTAATAACACAATCACAACCCTGCAAACAATAGGGCGATATATCGCTGAAAAGATATTGCGGCGATACGAAAATTTATCATTTCAATAAAAAATCAAAGTAGTATTTCTATTATATCGCCGTTTTCTCATACGAACGATATTTTGGCGATAAACAAAAAAAAAAATATTGAAAATTTTTATTTCTTTGTCAATTTAAAATAAAATAATTTATCAACCACAACAAGAAATCTTTAAAAGAATATAAATTTGGCCGAAAAACACAAATGTTCTTTCAAAGATAAAATAAAAAATTCAGCGAATGTTGCGGATACATTTTTCAGGTGAATGCAAATGTTTCAAGTCCTGTTAACATGACCAAAATATGAATAAAAAAAATAATGTCTTTTTTTAGCTTCAGGGAATCGATATAGCTGTATCGCCGATTTATCATTTTGGTGATATTCCGGCGATATATACAAATCTTTTATTTTTCGTTTATACGATGATCTGGCGATATTGCCCCATTATAACCAAGGCGAATCGTTTTGGTATCGCTGGGATGTATTGCCGTCGGGTAACAGTTTCTCCCGAAAGGTGTATCGCCGGCGATACGAATTCGATAATTGCCGCAATAACATTTATCGTATCGGCAATACAACCGGCGAATCGATGTCGTATCGTTTTGTTTGCAGGGAATTTTTTTACAATACAGTGTATGTCATAAAAAGAGATTCAACTCCTCCCCGTTTTCTACCACATTAAACAATTTTAGGTTAATTTAGTAAATGTTTTTAGTTTTATATTTTGTCACTTTGTTTTACACATTTTTGAGTTTTATTTTTAATAATACATTTTATTTTTATGTATTTACTAATGCTTATAATTAATTTCACTTTAATTATTTTAATTTATTTCACTTTAAACTCTTCACATATATTTTTGTGAAAAAAATGCCGACTTCTTAAAATCAAACAAAAATTATTTTAACATTGTTTCTACTTAATACCCTATTCACACGTACAGTTTTAAATCGTTTTTAGCAGCAATATTTTTAGCACTTTCTTTATGCTATTACAGTATATTGACAGAAAATGCTAAAAATAATTGCTAAAAACGATTTAAAACTGCAAGTGTGAATAGGGTATAAAATAAATATGCTCAACTTTATTGTATTTATTAAAAAAAAAATTATAAATGTCAAAAAACAAAATTGTTCAACTTTAAACTAACAATGAAAAATATTATTTTTAATACAAACATTTAAATAAGATTTTTTAAAATTTCTAACGGCTTTTAATGACAGCATATTAAATTTAAAGTTATCAATTTTAAAATAAAATGGTATGCAATTTTAAAACAAAAATGTTATTTTAAAATCAATCAAAATCAATATTAAAATTTGAATTTTTTCAAAAATAAATATGGAAATTTTTGATTTAAATATGTTTTTTTCCCTCAGTGTATTGAAATATTTAGACTATGTAGGCGCCCCAGTAGGCTAGTTGTTACCGTGCTAGCCTATGAGTCTGGGGGTCGTGGGTTCGATTCCCACCAGAGGCCTTGGTCTGTTTAGCTACAATGCTACGAAGGTCATTGTTACCAGTTCTCGGTTCGGTAAAATTAGTATATGATTTGTAATTATATGTTATTTGTTAGTAAAAAAAAATAAACTATGTTTAGACCTAGCCTTCATACAAACTGTATTAAACTAGGTATCCTCTCGAAATTTGGCAGGTGACATATTTTGTATTGACAATTCACCGTGATATTTATTTTAAGAAATCGGATCAGTTCCGCTAAAAATGAAGGGTGTGTTAAAAGTTTGTATACATTTACGTAGTCAACAGAATATAAAGTAGCGCCGCCTGGGCTGTGTCACATGAACTAAAAATATGTATTAAGATAATCCAAAAGCGCAAAAAAAGTAGGTGTTGAAAGCTTACTTTGTTAATCATACATAGGCCCCAGTTTTTACTTTTGGACTTAGTCTCCATACACAAATTTTGACATTGAGTTAAATCAGTCTATTTTCAACAACTTACATACGAATATAAGACTTTATGTTTTGCCACAAACGATTGTCAATTTGCTAAATACTCTTGACAATGGAATTTGACGAATTCCGAAACACGTGTCGAGTAAGTCATGCAAAATGACCAAACCAATCAATTTAAAACAAACAACTTTATAAAAAGTTTCTTGAAAATTGTTACTTTGACAATATCATCGTAATGATTAGTAAAAGAAATATGACCTTGAGCTAGAATAATCTTTCTCAAAAATATAATTTTAAAGGTCGAATAATAAATAATTTTTATTAATTTAAAAATTTAAACAGAACTTGAAGCCTATTTCTTCAAATTTGGTCTGTGTGTGTTTTCTACACTTATTAAAGGTCTAACTGCAGATAGATCGAATCGGTCCATGTGTGGACTTGGAACCCATTTTCCAGGAAACACTAATGTAGAGTATTATATTTTACTTCAATAAAAACTAAAAAAGAAGTAAAACTTTTTTAGTACAATGAGGGTCAAAAAAGTACACTTTTTTAGTCAAGTCAGTACAATCTTGAAAATGCCATTTATCATCCCTAACTCAAGGTATCTCCACACATGTGGTCATTCTTACTTATTTTTGGAAATATAATGCCATTGATTTGTACGATTTTATACTGGCCTTTCGATACATACATGTAATGTACATGGTGACCCTCTCGCTTGCACTTGCAACTAAAGGTTTTATTATCGTCATCATCGTCATCATTATCATCATCGCCATATAGTAGTAGAGGCTTGAAAGCATTAAAAGTTGTTGTTATTGTTCTTTGACACATGTGTGTAAATAAAAAAAAATACACCAACAACAACATCAAAAACCATCGGCCTTAACGAAGTAGACGCAATTGACGACGATTAGTTGGGAGAAGAAAAAAACATATATATAAAGCAACAACAACAACAATACCAAGCCATGAAATTGATAATAAAACAACAGCAACAACAACCACGAGTAGTTGCAATGCACTTTTTTCCCCCCATTTGGCTTGTCTGTTTTGTTTCGTGTGTGAATGGTACGTTGTGGTACATACAGGTTGGTAGGAACTGCATTACACTACAACAAAAACAAAAAACACACAAACCCAGCCCACTTTTACTTACTTTTATGCATTTAGTTAAGAAGAGTGAGCAATTGTGTAAACATACATAAATGGCGAGTAAAATTTTATCAAATGTGTGTAAGTGTATGTGAGCTTAAAGTAGTAAATGCGTTTCGTAGAAAAAAAAAATATGAGAATGTTTAATACACAGAGAGTAAAATGCATTTACTTTGTAAAATAATCCAAGTAAACTTGTAAAAAAATAATTTCCTATTTTTTTTTTGTTTTACATATTTAGCAGTTTTTCACTGGCTCTCTCAACTTTCAATTTTAAGTTCTAAACTCTTTAGGTAATACATTTTTATTAAGATTTAGTGCGTACCCTCAAAACCCTCCTTAAACCACCCTCATTTTATGTCATTACATTGTCAGAGATTAAAATAATTAATTCTTTGTTAAATGATGGCACCTGATCGGCACATTGTAAAGTTGTGAAATCATTTTTTCCATCACGTTACGTTTTTATACCCTCCACTCTAGTGATAGAGGGTATATATAAGTTTGTCATTCCGTTTGTAATACCTCGCAATATTGGTCTATGACCACCACGTCTGTCTGTCTGTTGAAAACACGCTAACTTTTGAAAGACTTTACGAAGGCTCCTGAAGTTTGGCGTATATGTTGGGAATTTACCTGGTCAGGTTGGTATTGCAATCCAGCGAAATCGGTCCAGCGGTTCAAAAGTTATGAGCAGAATACTGAATTTCGGCAAGGGGTTTTCGGGAATTTATGAGATAAAAAACCCGCTAACTTTCGAAAGACAATTCTGAGGATGCTGAGGCTTGGCATACATATTTGCCGTTCCTCTGGCCTGACTTTTGTTTAGTTTAAGCCAAATCGGTCCTGTGGTTCAAAAGTTATAAGCAAAACCGTGAATTTCAGATTAGTTTCACCTTAAATTCACGTGTTGAAAACCCGTTAAACATGTTTTAAAAACATTGGTAAGTCACAAAAATATTTTTACACTAAAAAAAAAATACGAAAAAAATTTTACACTCAAAAAAAAATTTGTAAATTATTTTTTTTTTTTCAAAAATAAAAAAAAAGTTGTTTTACACAACATAAATTATTTCTAATCAGAAATGAATTTAACTTTTCTACTTGTTTTAGTTATTCGTGGTTGAAAACGCGAAAATTAATTGACTTTTTTGAAAGCCTGTACATCCACCATTTGATGTTATTAAGATCTCGTATTAAGCTCTAAAGTTAGATCAAACTGTGTTCTCAAAAACTTTAAAAAAGTTTAGTCTTGCGGTTAAACATGACGCTGGTAAAAAAATAAGAAAAATATCCTTTTTAGAATTGCTCTAAAACAAGAACCGGACTAACAATCTATTCTAAAGAGTGGAATATTTAGGCAAAAGGTCATTTTATAAAATAGGCTTTTTAACAAATTGAAGATATATCGCGGTTTGAATGATCCGATCTCCTTACTATTATAGCACCTATATCCGACCGAAAATGAAATACAACTTCCACATATGGGTAGCACACATAGACTCTGAGGTCAGTTGTGATACCACATATCGGCAATGGGGTTTCCCTACTAGTCCCTGCCGTTAAAACAATTTGAACTCCTTATGAAGCACCTAATATATTGAATTTTGACATCCGACAAATCAGTAAGATTGTGCAGCTCCCTAGATTTCAGTGAAGCCAGTCTCTGACCAAAAAGTGTAGGACAATGACAGATAAAATGTTTGATAGTTTCCAACTCCTTCTCATCCATGCAACTCCGGCTAAAGTCATTTGACGGCACATTTAACCGCTCGTGCTTTTCTATAAGACATTGTCCAGTATTTGTAGCAAACACTGTCGAATCAGCTCACTTATGCACTTCTGATTAAGAGCATTCTAAATCTGTCGTGTAGTCTCACACGTCCATCCATCCAAGACTTGCAAGCTCACTGCCTTTGCAATTCGTACGACTTTGCTAGTTGTATGTCAAATTGCTTGGCAATCTCATTTCAGGCTGTGGCAGTAAAGGGCAGATCTTGTTTTTAGAAACATTGACTCCAGTGACTTGACTGCGGCTTGAATGTCAGAATAGATGTTGATTGCGCTTGTAGAAAAGACCTTGCACCTCAACCAGCCAGCATATTCGCCTGGTGAACACTGCAATGATTTGGCAATCTTCGAGCCAGGCTCAACCCAAGCTCTTCCGAATAGACTTCAAACCCCAATTGTTCGTGTAGCTTCGATCCATTTGTGTAATAAATTATGGAGGCTGCACTACCCGATATGCTTCTAAACCAAGACTCCCTGGATGGCATCATAGTGGTAAAGTGGCGCTAAAAAAAGCTCATAGAGAGAGAGTTGATATTTTGTGGTATTGTTATCTTTTTCAAGATCACGCTTTGGCCACAATCGCTGCTCTTCCATTGCAGTTCGCTATTCAGTCTAATTTCGGAAGTAGCCGCATACTGCCTACCCAATGTATCCAACGGTATTAGGTGAAGAAGGATTTATAATGCAGGTGAAGTACGAAGAGCACCAGTGATACACATTGACGCCATTCTCAGTACACTCGTGTTAAAGACACAGTTCCCCTTTATTTCTAAAGCAAAACACCAGACAATGATTCCATACAGCAGAATTGGACACATAACTGCTACATAAATCCAATGAACGACTTTAGGGCTAAAGCCCCATCTTTTTCCAATGGCCCTTATACAGAAATTTAAAACAAACGTTGCTTTTCTTAGCCGTTCCTTAATATTACGCCTGAAATTCAACTTCCCATCTAGAAATACTCTAAGATACTTGGCTCCACATAGGAGGGCGATTTCAGTACCGTCCAGAGAAATAGGAACGAAAGCTGGAATCTTATTTTTTTCTTGTAAAGAAACTCTTGGATTAACTCCCATACCACAGTCGCTGGCCCATTTAGACAGATCTTTCAGAGAACCCTGAAAAATTTCCCTCAATGTAGAAAGGCTGCATTGGCAGTAATGCAGGTTTATTTGTAGGAACCGCAACATCTTGCATTTCATCCACCATCCTTTCCACCACCGTGTTATTGGCCTCTTCCTCCCAGCCATCATGGAGGTCTCATTTGTCCCCAGATTCGGTTTCAAATAAGCTAGATACGTGCCATATCTAATAATGCCGTCATTCCTTGCGAAAAGCGGAAGTGATTTCTCGTTAACCAATATCACAGCTTGACAATAAGCGCCTTCCATCTCACCCGATCTGGCAATTTGCAATCCTGAGTTGGATGGTCAGGATTACCATAATGACTTCAGTGTTACTTGTAGCCATCGGAATCCATGCTTGAGCTCTGAGCTGAGACCGGATATTATGTTTGTTCACGACCTCCACTTTGCTACGGGCCTTATCTTTCCTACTTGGCTAATGACAACCTTAAACCTCTCATTTCCAAAAGCAACGAGTTTTACTCGCCCTTTATACTAACCTGCGTTGACAGTAGTAGGGAGACAACTTGGCATACTATCAAGGGCAAGGATCATAGAAGTAAATAGGATGTCCAGAACTTCAAGTTCCTGATAATCACGTTGCTCAGCCTGCTCAGTCTGCTCAGCTTGCTCTCCCAAAACAGGGGTCTTGTGGACTGTCCACAGGGGCCTTGTGGACTGTCCACAAGACCCCTGAACATTAACCATTAAAGCGTTCAAAACAAAGAAATCGAAATTTGGCAAACATTTTGAAAAATTTTCGATTTAAATTTAAAAAAAATGAGGAATATTAAGAAAAATTCCAAAAAAATTATTGAAAATACTAGGAAGAACCAAAAATGAATATTTATTTTCTTATTTTTGAAAATTTAAAAAATTTTCATTCTTTTTTATTTTTTTTCCCCATAAATATTAATTTTTGGTTCTTCTTAGTATTTTCAATAATTTTTTTGGAATTTTTCTTAATATTCCTCATTTTTTTAAAATTTAAATCGAAAATTTTTCAAAATGTTTGCCAAATTTCGATTTCTTTGTTTTGAACGCTTTAATGGTTAATGTTCAGGGGTCTTGTGGACAGTCCACAATGCCCCTGTGGACAGTCCACAAGACCCCTGTTTTAGGAGAGCAAGCTGAGCAAGCTGAGCAGACTGAGCAACGTGATTATCAGGAACTTGAAGTTCTGGACATCCTATTTACTTCTATGATCCTTGTCAAGGAGCCTAAAGTAGATTTCATCTAATTTAGTTTCCACTAAACTCCACTTGTTCCTTGGGGTACTACAATCCCTATTAGACCTGTTGATGACAGCCGTAACTGGACTACTTTTCACCACCTTACGAAAAACTGAGTCCAGACGTTGCCGTCACCTTTATTTTATTTATAGGGAAATCTATTGCTCCTGGTCAACCCAGCGTCAAATGGGTTAGCCGAACGGAATTTTCAAACGTTTAAGAAGAGGCTAGGGACTGATGAAAATTTATCAATAGGAAAGAAAGTTCGTTAGATAATGTTTAAATTTGAGCTGCTCTTTAACGGCAGATAAGAAAGCGATGAAGTTCATTCAATGTCAACAACAACGGATGTAAATCGTCCTGGTGGAATTAAAAAACCAGGAGTGAGGGAACGAAACGTTGAGTGACCGACAATTGAAATTCAAAATGCTGATAATCAAGTGCACCATTTGAGTCGTACAACTAATGGGCATCGAAGACACAATATTTGCGTGACTGTGTCTTGGAAAAGGATGACTCTACTAAATAATTGATTCTTTCAATTTCTGTTTATTGCCATATTTTTATTATAATTACGTCACGCACTTCTAGAAAAAACTACTGCCACTATATTTTATTAATAAATGTTCATTGCTGCTATTCTGCTTTTGTTTAATTTTAGAAGGCAAACTCCATGCCATCTAGCCAGCCATTGTTTAACAACAACCCCTAAGTACGTCACCTTTCGATACTTTACTATTTCTATCCATCCATCCCTACTCGTATTATGTTCTATTTTAGTATTTCTACCCTCATCCCTTGTTTTTTTTTTTTTTTTTCATTGTTAAGTAAAATTTCATTATGGTCTTCTAGGATGCCAGAGCTATTAAATATGGTGTTTTTTGTTTAAATATGTTTTTCTATTTTAATGGCCATTTTTATTTTATATTTACTTTTTTTTTTTTAATTTTCATTTTCATTCCAAAATCCTTTTTCATTTCCTTGCATAATTTTTTGTTGTTGTTTGGTTAAGTTCTTTCTTCTAGTTTGACATAGTTTGTTGTTGTTTTTGTTTTTTTTTTGTATGTTAAAGTTAAAGAAAAACTATTTCAAGGAAAACTTCTTCCTTGTTCTTCCCAACTAAGTTACGAGTGTCTGTCTGTATGGTATGTCTGAGCATGTGTCTGTTGTCTGAACAGTGTCGGTTAAAATATGCTGAACTTGGAAATTTAAATTGCAATTTCTGCTAAGTAGCAGGTCCTTAAATTTAGCTGTTTTATAAACGCTAGAGTTGCCAGACAATCCGGCGCTTTTAAATAATCTATTTGATTATTCCGAAAATTAGAAAACTGCTAATTTAACAAAAAACCGACTTACAATTAGAAATATTTTTCTAAAAAATATCTACAAAAAATTTCATTTTCCAGATCGATCCTCGTGGCACATTTTTTATTAATTCAATCTTTACACTATCGAGCTTTAATTAAAGCTTGATAAGTTACCTACCCAAATAATTTTTTTTTATAATAACAACTTTGTTAACTTTATCTTTAACGAATTTATATATACTATCTCAGGCGCGGATCCAGCTCTTGGATATGTGGGGGGGGGGGAGGTAATTTTTTTTTTACTAATTTTTTTTTTGTTTAAATTTTCCCCAAAGAAAATGTCACAGGTTCTAAAGAATTTTTCTGATTGTAAAAGTCACAGGATCTAAAACAACTTTTTGCTTACAGAAAAATTTTAAGATTCGGTTTTCCAATAGAAAAACTTAGAGCTTTTATGGCATTTTGACAATAGAAATGCTAAATTATTAGAAAAATTCTAATACACATTCATATCAAAAAGTTCTCAGATACTGAGTCATTTTAGTACACTTTTCAAGTTATAATTTTTGCTTTCTATTAAAAAATGATCGGAAAGTCCTCGTTTTCCAAAAAAATCTGATATTACAAAAGGTTCTTCCCACACCAAAATGATCAGATTTGAAAAAAAAATATTGAAAGTAACTGATATTCGAACAATTTTTGATTTTAAAGTTTTTTAACATTGTATAGGCTGTTATCTAAATTTTCCTATAGAAAATTTATAATTTTTTGAGACATTTTTCCATAAAAAAAGGTCTCAGACTCTGAAATATTTTCTAAGACATTTATCAAATAGATTTAGGTTCTGAGACTTTTTCTTATCGAAAAGGTCTCAGCCTCTGAGACATTTTTCCTATAGAAAAGATCGCAGCTTTTGAGACATTAATCCTATAGAAAAAGTCTTAGCTTCTGAGACATTTTTTCTGTACAAAAAGTGTCAGACCCTAAAATATGTTTACTATAGACAAAGTTTCAGATTCAGAGACATTTTTTCAATAGAAAATGTTCCAGATTCGGAGATATTTTTTATAAAAAAAGTCCCAGATTGTAAGACATTTATCCTAAAGAAAGTCTTACATTTTAAAACATTTTTTATAAAGAAATTTAACAAACACAAACACAATTTGTTGATCTGACAAAAGTAAAAAAATCTTAATGTTTTTTTCAACAAAGAAATTCAACAAACACAAACACAATTTTTTGATCTGACAAATGATTTTTTTTTCAACAAAGAAATTTAACACACTCAAACTCTTTTTACTGACATCCCGGTGAAAAATGATACAAATATGATCATATATGCGTTCATACAGCGTCATGTATGTCCATATATGGTGCATATATGAATATATATGACACTGTATAAAGGCATATATGATCATATTTGCAACATATATGTCCATATACATAAAATGAGGGCATATGAACATATATGACATATATGCTCCATATATGCCCATGTATGCTACATTAGGGCGTTTCATCAAAAACTTTTTTTTGGATTTTTGCAACTCTTGAAGCGGAATATGAATTCTTATGGCCTAAAAGATTTTTGAGATTTTTTTCAGATTTTTGGAATGTCGGGATCAACTCGCTCAAATCGATTTTATCAAAAAAATGAGGTTATGAAACATAATTTTTTTTATTTTTTGTTCTCTGGTGCCTTTTTTAACAAAACCGGATATAATACTTCTTAATGTTGCTAGCCTCCTAAAAAAAAAATATTCGCGGTCAAAATAATAACTTCAAGGGTCACTAAGATGACCTTTAAAGTAAAAATTCAGAATTTCTCGTGTTCCAACCTTAATAATTTGAGAAATATGCAATATATGAACGTAATGATGAATCCGTTAGATAGGTCTTTTTAATACCTTTAATTTAAAACCAAAATGACATTTGTCACTTTAGTAGAAATATTAAAAAACTAAGATAAACTCATTTTTTCCCCCATTTTACAGAAAATCGAAGGGAATCCATTAGTAGTTTTTTTTGTAAAATTGAAATAATAAAGTTTTTTTGATTGCAATTAGTGTTTCCAAACCGGAAACCCGTGTTTTTGTCAAACCGGTTTTTTTGACAAAAAACCGGTTTTTTGGTTAACCGGCTTGGAAACACTAACTAAAATCTATAAAAAGCCTTTAAAAGTTATTATTTTAACTTTACAAAAAAAAACTACCTAATGCACCAGTTCAATTTTCGATAAAATGGGGGAGAAAATGAGTTTTTCCCAGTTTTTTATTTTTTTTTAACATTTCTACAAAAGTGACAATAGTCAGATTGGTTTTAAATGAAAGGTGTTTTAAAGACCTATCTAACGGATTCAACATGACGTTCATACATAGCTTATTTCTCGAATTATTGAGGTTAAAACACGGGAAATTCTGAATTTTTACTTTTAAGGTCATCTTAGTGACCCTTGAACTTATAATTTTGACCGCGAATATTTTTTTTAGGAGGCTAGCAACATTAAGAAGTATTATATCCGGTTTTGTTAAAAAAAGGCACCAGAGAACAAAAAATAAAAAAAATTAGGTTTCATAACCTCATTTTTTTGATAAAATCGATTTGAGCGAGTTGATCCCGACATTGCAAAAATCTGAAAAAAATCTCAAAAATCGTTTAGGCCATAAGAATTCATATTCCGCTTCAAGAGTTGCAAAAATCCAAAAAAAAGTTTTTGATGAAACGCCCTAATGCTACATATATGCCCATGTATGTCATATATGGGCATACCCGAATAAAAAAAAGTTATATGACGCAATATTTAATTATATATGAAAAGATATGCTTTTATGTAAATCCATATTAATTTTGATCCGAAAATTGGCGGATCGAATATTATACGATTATATCAAATTCTATTATTTTTGATAAAATAATATCAAATTTGATTAAGTTTGATCCCAAAAATGGGTCTATCTAATTGTATTAAATCATATGTTATCTGTTAAAATTAGATAAATTTTTATATAATTAGATGAAATCTGGTGAATTTTTTTGGAATTTTAAACGAGAAATTAGAAATTATTTTATCAGATTGGATACATTATCAATTAGAAGAGTTTTTTTTGCATTCTTCGGAATTTTTCGGGACTTAGCAAATTATTAAAAATTTGTAATTTTTTTCTAAAATCATTTTTAAGGGATTTAAAAGTTCCAAAAAATGTTTGTGTCTTAGAAAATTTAAAAACATTTTTGCGGAACTTAAAAATTTTTCAAAAAAATAAAATTTTTCCTAAAAACATTTTCAATGATTTTTTTACTCCAAATGACTTTTTTACTCCGGGACTTTGGAAAATTTTCATAAAATTTTTTAGGACTTGAAAATTTTTTAATTTTTATTTAATTGTCCGGGACTTAGAAAATTTAGAAAAATTTTTTCGGGATATAATTATAAATAAAATCATATCTCTTTTTATCTGCCATATCTAAAAATTTCCGACATTATATGTCATATCTAATTTCATATAGATCGTTATGTAAATAGATATGAATATGTATGTTATTATATTAAAAAATAAGGAAAAATACAATGCTATATATAAACTTATATGTCCATATCAAAGTTCATGCATAACCATATATAAATATAAATAATTATATAATAGCATATATGATTATATCAGATCTTTTTTACTCGGGTATGCCCTCATTTTACGTATATGGACATATATGTTGCAAATATGATCATATATGACCGCATACAATTTCATATATGACCATAAGTATATGGTCATATGTTTACATATATGCTTCCATATATTCACATATATGTGTCCATATATGCTCATTTTTCACCGGGATGATAAAATAATTTTGAAATAAAATTACTTGACTGAGTTTGTTGAAAACAAAATCGAAGTTTTGTATTATGGACTAAATGGCGGCCGTTTTTTACTAAATGTTTGGTTTATATCATGTTTGGTTGATTTACAACTGATGTTTGTTGATTTAGTTTTGACGATTTTATTTTGCTGTGCAGAAAATTCTCAGATTTTTCCCATCGAAAAATTTTAACGATCATAGATTTTTTGCTTTTCGAAAAACTTCAAGATTCTAATCTAAATCAGATTCTTAGTCTCAAAAGTCTCAAACTCTGAAACTCAGGTTCTGGGACATTTTTCTTTAGAAAAAATCCAGAATCAAAAGACCTCAGCTTCTGAGACATTTTTCCTATAGAAAAAGTCACAGATCCTGTGATATTTTTCCAATAGAAAAAGTCAAAGATTCTTAAACATTTTTTCTGTATAAAAGTTTTAGATTCTTTTTAATTTTCCTGAGAATCTCTAAGACATTCTCCAATAAAAAAGTCTCAGCTTCCAAAACATTTTTACTATAGGAAAAGTCTTAGTTTTGAGAAATTTTACTATAAAAAAAGTCTCTTATTCTGAGACAGTTTTGCTATGGAAAAAGTTCCAGTTTCTAAGACATATTTTCTTAATAAAAATTAACTGATTTTTATAAATTTTTTGTGTAGAAAAAATCTAGATTCAAAGACATTTATTTCTAGAAATTTTTTTTCTCAGATTATTTGTTTTTGCTTGCCTTCTCAGAATTTTTATACAAAAAACTCTCAGATGTTTTATATAGCAAAACTATCAGATTTTTTCATTAGACAAATTTTAAGGGTCCTACACGCATAATTTAAGAGCGTCATATTATTAATGAACATTTTATCATAACTTGCTTGTAGCAACCTTAGCATTCTTGCAGCAATCATATTATGATCCTAAATATTCTAAAAAGTATAATTTAGGACCATAACATGATTGCTACAAAAATTTTATGATAAAATTTTCAATCATAATATGACGCTCTTAAATTATGGTTGCCACAATCATATCCCTTCTCTGAGTGTAGATTTTTTCTCTAAAAAAATTCAAAGATTCCTAGATTTTGTTCCCATAGAAAAATTTTAAAATTCTTAGATATTTCTTTAGAAAAAAATTCTCAGATAATTTAGTTTTTTTATTAAGTCTTTTTCCCTCTCTCCTTTACTTTTTTTATCAAGTCTTTTTCCCTCTCTCCTTTCCTTTTTTCCTTTCTTCCTTCCCTTCTTTCTTTCTTTTTCTTTTTTTTCGAAATCGGTTTGGGGCGGGAAATTTCCTTCCTCGGTGGATCGGCGCCTGACTATCTTCTGCACGAATTAAGTTGTGATCCACTGTAAATATTTGAGTCCCGAAAGAATTTATTTTATTTTTGTTAAACATATTTTGACCGACATTGTATGTGTATGTATGTGTGAAAGTTTTCTTTTATCTTAATATAAACTTTAGTTGAATATACGACACTTTTACTTTCATTTTTCATGGTTTTCTTAAGATAGAATTGTTCAGTTAAGTTTGTTCTTGTTTTAAATTCGTGGTATCTATCAGTAACAGAAATTTAAAAAATACACATTAAACTTTTTCTTCTGTACAATTTCTATACATCATAGAAATTTAATGTATGTAAAGAAACACGAAGTTTTAAAATGGTTGTATAAGATTATTTTTATTTTATTTTCCATCGAACACGTGATTAAAACACGTTTATGTTCATTTTATTATGAATTATTATTTTTTTTCAAAACATCGATTGTTATATTCTTAACGTCTCTTTTTTACAATATTGAATTTTACACTCAAAATAATAACTCTGTTTAATTACAGAAAAACTCTGCTAATTTAACAGAGTACGCCATACTTTTCCACTTTTTACTTTAAAACTCTGTAAAATGATTTGGACAAAAAAAAAACATATATTTGTAAAATGCATTTGAGAGAGAGTTTTTGTAAAATTTTTATAAGATTTTTGAAAAAAAAAATTACAACTTTTTTTGCTACTTTTTCAACTTTTTCTAAAAAAAAAATATACAGATAACATTTTTATGTTTGGTAACAAAAACTACTCAAAACGGAAAACTTTTTTGGTTATAAAAAAATACGAAGTATTTTGCTTAAATCTGTATTTTAGCAGCAAACTCTGTTAATTATCTGTAAAATTAAGATTACAAAGTAAAAAGTAATTTAACAGAGGAAACTTTGTTTTTTTTGTCACAACAAAATACAAAGTATTTTCTTTAAATCTGTATTTTGACAGAAAACTCTGTCAAATATCTGTTGAATTGAGATTACAGTAATTTTACAGAGTATTTTACAGAGTTATTATTTTGAGTGTACATCTTCAACTGCTCTAGATTTAAATGGTTTCATTTTGTTTTTTTCAAATTTTTTAATGTCACGGAATTTAAAATGTTTAAGGAAATATTGCTAAGAATTAAAAACAAGTGAGAGTGTTACATTCGGCTGTGCCGAATCTTTTATACCCTCCAAATGTAAAAATCATTATAAAACAAGAAAAAAAGTTAAATTCGGCATTGCCGAATGTAGTGATACCCTCTACAATTTCAAAAAGATTATTGCAAAAAACTTTTTTTAAAAGGAAATTACTTTCGAAAAAAAAAAATTTGAAAAAAAAATCCGCGAAAAAAAAATCTGCGATTTTTTTTATTTTTTTTGCAAAAAATATGTTTGTACTTGTTTAAATACCATTTGGTGTTCAATTCTGTTCACATAAAACAACCAGCAGTCGAATTAAAGCATTTTGTATTTTTAGGTTATGTTGAATGTACTAAAATTTTTGAGGTGTCCTTACATTTTCGTTCATAACTTTAACATTTCCACAGACAGATGGACAGACGGACATCGCTAGAATGTCTTAGAATCGATCGGGGATCTATCACCTTCCCCACTTGTGATAGATGTTATCAACTGGATTTATTATGATTCTTGATATTAATTAATCCAATTAATCGTTATTAAAATACATTTTTTATACACACGCCCACAAAACTTTTTTTTATTTTTTTCTTATCCGCTGGGTCCAGATGTAAGATTTTGAACTTCTTCTGACATAAGAATGTTGCATTTGCTTAACAGAAGTACAAAAAACCCTGCAGAAATTGCAGTTTTTATTGGAGAACTAAAGTTCTCCAAAGAGGAACTTTGTTCCCCTTGGTCCGATTTTGCCCATTTCCGAACTTAACATGCCTAGGAATATAAGACATATTCGTGCCAAACTGCGGAATTCTAGCTCTTTTATTTTGGACTGTATTGTGTCCTCTATAGACGGACGGACGGACATCGCTAGAATGTCTTAGATTCGATCACTGATTAATAAAATATATACTTTATGGAGTCCTAAACCGATATTTCGATGCGTTACACACGGAATGACAAAGTGAGTATACCCGCATACTGTGGGTATAAAAATATACTCTTTATGAAGAATCTCAAGCTCAGTACTATTTAATCAAAATTATTACTATATAATTGTGCTTTTCAGAAGCCAATATGACCAAATCATTTTTAAATTTAAATACTTATTGAAAATCTCATGAAAATTTAACTAAACCATGCTAAACTCTTATCATACTAAATTTCTAATTGAAAAAAGTGCTATTTGCAGCAAAATATGTGAGAAATCTGACGATTTATCAGACGCAGTTTGCTAAATATCTTTCTTGATTATCTATGTGAAATCAGCAGAGAAATCTGTCGAGACAGCAGAAACATTTGTTGAACTAGTTGATCTAGAGCAGCGACAGGCAAACATATACTATTATATTTTGTCTTTGTGTGTGTCACATGTAGCACTCTAACTCTCAATGCACTAAAAGAAACTAAAAGTAAAAATAAGAATGCATTTATCCATTTAAAAAATAAAAAAGATAATAAAGGACATTGGATAAAATTTAGCAATGTAATATTTAGTGAAGAGTGACAAACTAAACATTTTGGTTTACCAAAAAATGTTCCTTAAACAAGACTTTGACATTAAAATTCTTAATTGATTATTTCTCCAAGTATATTTTAAACAAAAAGAGAGGAGAAAAATGTGTTTTTTTGTTTTTGTTTATTGTTTGAGAGCATGTAGGTGTGAGAGCAAAAACGCCGCGTAGTGCTTTTGCCTGTCGCTGATCTAGAGAAATATATTCTCTGTCCAATTAGCAGAAAAATCTGCTGAAAATACACTCATTTTGAGCCATATGAGAAACCTCCTGATTTTAGCAACGCGGTTTGCTAAATATCTGTCTTGATTATCTGTATGAAGTCAGCAGAGAAATCTGTCGAGACAGCAGAAAAATCTGCTAATCTCAAATGAATACAGGAACATTTTCTAAATTTGTTTTTAATGTTGTAACTTTAAAAATCAAACAAAAAAAACATAATTTTTTTTCAAAAAAGAATAACTAAATATTTCTGTAAAAGTTTTTCATTAAAACTAACCAAACAATCCGCTGTTATTTTATATTTAAATAATTTTAAATTTTGCGATTTTTACAAATAATCTTAAAAATACATCTTAAAAAGTATTAGAACATTTTTTGGAGAAAAAGTCAACAGACTTTTTCTGTAAAATAACCAAATAATCTGCTAAAAATCTAAAAAAAATATTTTGAAATTCAGAACACAGAATCAGTAAAATTGCAGAAAAATTTCTGTTAAATTCTAATACTGAATGACAGAAAATTTTTTTTCCCCAAAAAATTTCGTAATGCAATAAAGTTTGTTAGTGGTGTTTTGTGAATTCTTGTAAATATTGTATAACTAAGAAAAAAAACAAAAAAATATTTTTTATATAAAAACATAATCAATTTTTGAGATATGTATTTGTCTTTAGAAAATTTTTAGGATTTTAAACACTTTGATGTAAATTTTTTTTTCGTTCTCAGATCGCACAGAAAAAAAAATTTGGTAAATTTTTAAAACTATTGAGTAAAAAATTACTCAATTTTGCACCAGTAAACGATTTAATAGTATTGAGTAAATTTTTAATAAAAAATTATTAAATGTTTACTAAAAAATTTTAGTAAATTTTTAATGGACACAACTAAAAATTTAATTAAAAATTTTTCGATTTTCTTAAGTAACTTTTTAATTGTGTCAAGTAAAAATTTAATCAAAATTTATCAATTTATTTTTTTAAAAAGTTTAAAAAGTATCAAATATTTTTTCAAAAATAAAAATGTTTTTACAAACTTTACCAAATATATTTATGTCTTAAAGACATAGGAGAATTTCGTAAAGATGACTTCAATATTTCATATAGATATACAAAAAACTATAAACTAAATGAGAATTCAAAACACGAAGAGAATAATAAAATAAAAAAAATTATTAAATTTTGTATTAAATTATTTACTTAATTTTATTTTTAAATTTTTGAGTAAATTTTTAAATGCGTCAATTGAAAAATTACTCAAATCTTATTTAAAAATTTAAACAAGTGATTACTCAAATTGTTTTTCTCAATATTTTTTTCTGTGCGTATTTTCTGCAGAAAAACTCACAAATTCAATATTTTCTTATAGAAAATGTCTCAGATTTTTAAACTTTTTTCTATAGAAATAATCTAAGATTCTGAGACATTTCTGTCTATAAAAAATTTTCCAAGTTCTAATAATTAATAACGCCGCTCAACAAATCAAAGATTTTTGGCTCCGGTTTGAAGTTTCATATAAAATTTTAAAAGATTTTGACTCGCTGATTCCAAATCTGTGTTCCAAATTTTTCCATCACGTCCAGAATTTTAATTATTCGCGGTTGAAAATGCGAAAAAAAGCGATTTTTGCCTTTTTTGAAAGCCTGCACAGCAGACACTGGGTGGAATAAAAATCTGGTATAAAGCGTTAGAGTAGAATTGAACCATGATCTCAAATATATGATCAAAAAAGTTTGAAGTTGTTGCACTATTATTGGCCAACCATGTATTTTAAAAAAACACTGTTAAAAAAATTTGAAAAAGCACCATTTTTAAAATGCTCTAAAACAGCGGTTACCAACCTTTTTGGCTCGCGTACCCCTAATTTTAATTTTTATCAGCCGCGTACCCCCTAACGAGTTTTTTGTTTTCGTTAAAAAACTTCACATATTAATATTAGAGTAAATTTTGAAATTTTTGATCTACGGGTATATAATTTTTTTGAAGGATTTAGCGAGATCAAAACAATGGTGGTATTTTTTGGAAAAATGTTCGCTCTTTAAGGGTGCATCTGAAAACGCGGATTTTGAGCTGATTTTCCTGCAGAGCAAAAACGGCTGAAAATATTTCAAATCTGATTTCACCAGTCGATTATACACCAAAAATTAAAACAGCGGACGTTTTTTGAACTCTAAAAAAAGTTCCAAAACCTATCAAGGGGGCGGAAACATAATGTTTTTTTTATTTTTTTTTAATACGAGGGCAGATCGATAATTCGATAACTTTTTGAATGAAACACCCTCGTATATACAATGAAAAGGCATTTGGAGCTTAAAAAAATGGTACCAAAATTTCCATACTATCACAACCCGTCTCAAATATGCCAAAAAATACGTTTTTGAGAACTTTACATAAATTTTCTCATAAACCTGAGATCATAGAACAATTCGGAAACCATATTCGGAATCAGCATGGTAAGGTTAATCGAAAATTAGTGGTCAGATCTCAAAATATCATCCAAAAATATCGAAAAAATGTTCTCTAAATTGCACATAAATACGTTGTTTGTGAACTTCCACCTCAACTTTCTTAAAAACCTGATGTTATGAAAAACTTTGGAAGCCAGATGCGGAACAAGCATTGAAAGGTTAATCTAATTCGAATGTCCAAATTACTAAAATTTTGCGTACCCCCGCGGACAGTTTCGCGTACCCCCTAGTGGTACGCGTACCATAGGTTGGTAACCGCTGCTCTAAAACAAAAACCAGATGATCAATCTTTACTGTGATGAGCTCAAAATTTAGGCAAAAGCAAAGAGTATAAAGAAAGAGATGGCAGTGGAGACTTATTCAATTTTTGGAGAAATCTCAAATCTCGGACCAACATTTTTAGTCACAAAATGTTCTAAAATGCGACAGTATTAGTTTAAATATGTGATAGTATTAGTGAAATTTTTGTATACAAATAGAAAATGTTGGTCCAATTTTTGAGCCCACAAAAAAGCCAAGTGAACAACTTTATAACTTTTAGCTCCTGCATACCCTTTGGGCAAAAGTTCATTATTTATTATACACTTTTAAACCCATTAAAATTATCTTCCGGTTTATACGAAAAATAACACAGAAAACTTAAATTTGTAAAATACATATCGTCGAACTATATTCAATAAATGCCAACTCGAAAAAGCTTACTGTTCAGGAGAGCTAAAAAACTAGTTATTTCGCATATTATTGTAAAAATAAACAATGTACATTCCATAAGATGGTTTAAATATTCTAAACAATTTTTACCAATGCCAAAAATTTCGTATTTTGCACTAGTTTGCGTATTTTTAAGAGATGGCATTTATTACTATGTGAAAAAACAAATATTTTTTTAGAGTTGGCATATTTTGTCGGAAAATAAAAATGATTTTTTTTTTGAAAAATTTTTATAAATTTTTTTTTTTTTTGGTTTTGTTATCCTTAGTACGGTAATTGCAAAAACTAAAAAAAAAATAAAAATCTTTGCATATTTTTAAAAGTTACTAGCTCCGAAAGCCTTTTAATTTCAGGGTGGTCAACTTTGGCACTCTGTAACTCACACTGTATTGTATAAGGGTCACTCCAAACTAGCTATTTTGAAAGCTTATATCATTGACTTTATTTGCCCCACTCATAATGTTTCAATCTGATATATAGTTTGAAAGTTACATAAATATAAGCAATTTTTTTTTTTTGCAAATACTATTTACCGATATTTTCAAAATGGCAATATCTCAAGAAACAGTCATTAGATATCAAAATCTTTACAAGATTCGTGTTCAGCATGGCAAATGCAATAAGATATGTGATCTATTTTTTTTTTTTTTAAAATTTTGAAAAATTTTTGGAAATTTACAATAGGAGTTGGCATTTATTTTCACCAAAAAAATATGTACTTTGAGTTAGCAGAATAACAAAAATGGATGTAAAACGACAACAAATTATTTTTTTGCTCTGAAATTTTTATGACAGATAGGTATTACATAGGGGAGTTATTTGCCATCGGAAACTCATTTCGGTCAAATTTGAGTTGGCATATTTTGAATATAGGTTCACGATATCTATTTTTTTTTAGTTTTTCTTTGAAAAATATCAAAAAAAAAAAACAAAAAATGGTAATTTTAACAGTATCATTTTAAAATGCAAAAATGGTAATTTTAACAGTATCCTTTTAAAACGCAAGGCTAACCCAACCAAACGCAATACTTAGAAAAAAAATGTTTTCTATCTTGGAGACCATAGACAAATTATATTTTTGCGCTTTATACCAGATTTGTAGTCCACTGAATGGCTGCTGTGCAGGCTTTCAAATAATGCAAAAATCGGAATTTTCGCATTTTCAACCGTGAATAACTAAAAATCTAGACGTGATGGAAAAATTTGGAGAACAGATTTGGAATCAGGAGATCGAACTCTACTAAAATTGATCACCAGAATTCAAACCGGAAAATTAGTGTTGAGCGGTATAATTCTCATATTTTAAAGTTGTTCACAGATTCTAAAAACTTTTTCGTATTCAAAAATTCTTAGACCCTAAAACATATTTTGTAAAAGAAAATGATCAGTTTCCAAAACATTTTATGAAAAAATTTTGATACACTTTTCTCAAAATAAGACCTTTAATTTTATATCATTTTTCAATAAAAAATTGTACGGTTATAGTGCCTTCTAATGTTTTCTAAGGTTCTGAAACATTTTTTTTAAAGAAAAATTTAAATATTAAGAGACACATTTCCTATAGAAAATTTCTCAGAATCTTTCAACGGAAAAAATTCGTACTAAAAAATCTCAGGTATAGTTTTCTATAGAAAAGCTCTAAAAGATTTTCCTATAGAAAAATTCGTAGATTCTAAAAGATTTTTCAAAAAGAGAAATTCTCATATTCTTAAAGGATTTTCCATAAAAAAAATATATTTTTCCCCTTAGAAGAACTCAGATTCTGAAACGTCTGTCCTATGGGAATGTTATCCAATTCTGAGAATTTTTTTTTGCAGAAAAATTCTTGTTAGATTCTGAAACGTTTTTTCTAAGGAAAATTTTCCAGTTTCTGAGGGATTTTTACTATAGAAAAGAGATTTTTCCTAAAATTTGATATACTTTTTAATAACAAAATTCTTACATTCCGAGACAAATAAGTATTAAAATTTTTCAAGAACGTCAGGAATTCTGATATATTTTTCTATAAAAAATATTTGATATAATACTTTTTCCTTAGAAAATTATGAGGATACTAATTCGGTTAGAAAATTCCCACGACTTGATTGCCATTTAAGTTTCTCATACGCAATTTCTTTAATTCTGAAATATTTTATACCTCTCCTAAGGATTTTTTTACATCCTGGCCATTTCCTTTCTATGGTTTTTCCTTTCCCTTACTTTTTTCCTTTCCCTTTTCCTTTTTTTTCCTTTTCTTTCTTTCTTTTTTTTTTTATGAAATCATTTTGGGGGGGGGGGGGGGGGAAATCCCATTCTCCCCCCCCCCTGGATCTGCGCCTGCTCTAGGGCTTCCAATCGGGAAATCTCGATCCCAAAAATCTAGAGAATAGGCAAATCCCGAATCTCGGGATTTCTGATTTTCAATCCCGGAATTTTCGGGATCTCGATTTTTTACTTTTTTTTTAATATTTTTTATTTAAGATTTTTTTCCATAATTTGTATAATAAAATATGAACTTTGTGGAACAAAATAAAAGATCGGCAAAAGTTCGGTCTGGTGAAACGTTTGCGAAATATAAAGCTTGCAAAAAATTCTAAAAACTAGTGCTGGTTCGACAAAAGGGCTTTTGACACATCTTAACTCCTTAAAGGGCATTTACATTGTTATACTTTGTGTGTTGAAATGTATTATTCAAAAGAAAACACATTAAAAGTTGTATAATTAGAAAGTATTATCCGTTGCCATTTTTAATAAAAAATTTTGCAAAACACACAAAATCACAAATTTTCTTTTCTCAATTTGTTTTATTTTGTTTTAATTTTAAATAAACACAATAGAATTGAAAAGTCGAAAGCAAAATATTATTTTTTGAAAAATTTCAAAATATTTTCTGATACGTTATACTTTTTAAAAAAAGTAAATTATACAAAATACATTATAAAAATTGTGATAATGTAAAACCTGCTTTAAGTTGTAAACTTTTTTAATTTTATGTTTTACTAAAACATTTTTTAAAGAAGTGGATTTTGACTCGCACTCAGTCACGCTAACGCAAACAATATTGGAATCACTGACTTATCACTTACGCACTTTTTTTACTCACGCTAACTCACTATTCGCGTAATAGAAAGTACAAAAAATTGCCCACCCGTACGCACGATTCACGCCGGATTTAATTACGCTCACGCGTGAGTCATGCAAATTCTACTTACGCTATAAAAATGTTTTACAAAAAAAAAAAACAATGCTTAAATTTTATTCCTTTTTTGCAAAAAATTAAAAAAAAAAACAAATAAATTTAAAAAAAACCAAATCACGCAAGCTTTAGCAAAAAAAATAATCACTTGTGCAAAAATTCATGAAATATTTTTTCAACTCACGCTCACTAAAAGTTGATAACGATGAGCCGCGATGAAAGATAACCGAATACGGATATCCTTCACAGGAGGAATGCTGACCTGTTTTTAAAGTTCGCAACTTCAACAGAAGTTTGCCAATCTTTACGACGCGCGTGGATTTGTCAAAGTGACATAAAATACTGAAAATTTTTGAAAATCCCGAAAATTTCAAAAAGTCCTGCGAATCGCTGGATTTAAAATATCCCGAAAATCCCGGGATTCCAAAATAGGGATATCGTGAAATAGGGATATCGTAAAATCCCGATTGGAAGCTCTAACACTCTCACTTGTTTTTGCTAATTTTAGTTAAAACATTTTAATAATTATTATGTACCAAAAAATGTTTTTGTTTTTAGTACATTTACAAACTTTTATGCTGTCTTACAATTTTTTTAAATGTATCAAAATGCATTTGACAAGTCCTTAACAGTAATTTTTAATAAAATAATTTATTTTAACAATTCAAGCATTTTTTAATACTTTAATAATATATTTAACAATTTAATAATTTAAGTCTTGTAATTTCTGTTTTATAAGACGAGCACAAAAAAGTCTTTGAACCGAATCCTTATAAACGTCGCATTAATGCGTTTAATAATATGAAAATTATACAAAAAAAAAAAAAAAAAAACAGCAAAAAATACAATGAACTTTTGATGATGAAATACAGACTGACTAAAAGAAAGTCCCAAAAAAAAAAATAATAAAAAAAAACAGAACGCAAACAAAAATATAAAAATGAGTTCATTAACTTACGAACCCTAAAGACACAAATACTCATCCTTTTTAACTAACGGTTCTTTTTTTTTTTTATTCTTAAACTACAAGGAATGAGGACGTTTGTATGTATACAAATTTGTTATTTTCTATAAAGAAAAAAAAAAAAACACTTGCTTAAATAAATGTGTCTTAAAAAAAATAAAACAAACGTAAATTTTGGTTAAAAATTTGCAAAAAAAAAAAACACAAAACAGGATATTTTAAAAGAGTAATTTTAATGACATTAACAAAAAAAAAGAGAGTTTTTGCTTTAATAAAACAACTCTTTAAGGATATGAGAAAAAAGTTAAAGAGAACGATTTTGGCATCAGGCTTTTTTTTTGGGGAATTACACTTATACTTTGACATTTTAATCAAAAAATAAATAATACGAATAAAACGACCAAAACAAAGTTTTTACAAAAACACAAAAACGAATTATTTAAAATATAAATAAAAAAAACGCATTTTTCTTTCTTGTTAATACAGTAATGACTATAGAGCGGGGTTTTAAAAAAATTGTAAGCGCTTTTTATAAATAACTAGCAGAATACCCGGCGTTGCCCGAGGAATAAAAATTAGAAATTTTAGTTAATAATTATGAAATTTTCGTTAAATTTTTTTTTTTCTAAGAACATCATTTTATAATAACAAAAAAAATAAGAAATCTATTTTTATTGAAAAAAATTAAAACATTGAAGAAAATTGTTTTCCCCAAAATCGAATGTTAAAAATTTTATTAATCTTTGTAAAGGAATCAAAGTATTTTGATTTGGATTGGATATTTTATTTTAATAAAAATTTATTTCCACTGTTAATATTTTTCAGAACAGAAAATATTTTTATTATTTTGAACATAAGAAGTAAAAATACAGTTCATAGTGTAAAAAGACTCATAATTTTTCCAAAGGGAAAGTCTCAAATCCTTAAAATATTTCTATTATCAACCCAGCAAAATTTCATTTTCCAGAACGTATCATATTACCCTGCAACCAATTCTACTTAACATTTCAAAATCAATTATTTATGTTTGAAACTGTCTCGAAAGCAATCGTTTTTTGGAGCAAGTAGTTTTTTTGGAAAAAAATTTTATATAGAAAATTTTGTTGTGTTTACCGTAGAATATATTCAAGAATCTATTGAACCAGGAATTGGTTCCACAAAACTTTCCTGGGAAAGAAAAATTTTAACACAGAATATGTTAAACTGACATTTGCAAGTTGGCCCCAGTGTTTTTTGTCAACTTGACCCTACGTATATGGAACATTCTCCCATAAGACCTTTTTGTTATCAGTAAGGGGAAAATTAAAAAAATATAAAATATTGTTATGTATTCATATCTGAATTCTTTTGATGTTAATGCCTTTTAATTAAAACCCCATGATATTTAGTTGTCCGAACACAATAAAGTACCAGATTGTACAAAAAAGAATTGGAAACAAAACACAAATTCGATAATATCAAACTTTAGCTCGATTTTTAAAACAAAAAAGTCGGTTTTTTAAACTTCGTCGATTGCCGGGCAAATTATAGTTCTTTTTGGTCTAAAATCTAATTTTTAGCCAAATCGAACAAAATTAACCCGTGCCTTTGGGTGGTTAAAGATTGGGCCCAAAAAAAATTTTGCCATATAAACAAAAAACTTTTTTCGACTTTTTTCGAAAAAAAAACATTAGGGCCGTTGGGGTCCTACTCTAAGATTTTTTTTTTAATTTTGACTTGAAAAGATTTTAGCTGAGATGTATCGTGTTCTTAAATGCATCAAAAAATCATGAAAAACGCGTTTTTACACTTTTTGAAAATTTATGTATTGTCAAAAAAAAAAAACTTTTGTAGATTGCCCGGCAAATTATCGTTGATTTTGGTGTAAAAGCTATATGTTTAAATTTTTAGCCAAATCGGAAAATTTTAACCCGTGCCCCTGGATAGTTAAAATTTTTTGTGCAAATCAAAAGAAAAATTTTTTTAAGGTCAAACTTTAACACTTCAGCGGCACAGGTTAAAATTGTCCGATTAGGCTGAAAACTTAAATATGGAGTTCTTAGACAAAAACCAACCATAATTTGCCCAGCATTTGAAGAAATTCGACAAAAGCCATTTTTTTTTTTTGATAATGCATAAAATGTGAGAGAGTAAAAAGTGAATATTGTGCTACATATAAGTACGTGATAAAGATGTTACAGATAGAAATAAGATTTTTTGTTGATATGTATCATTAAGAGCAACATCTCAGAAAAAAATTCTTTCGAGTCAAAAGTTTTGACTCAAAACAAAATATTTTTTTTTTAATTATTTGGAGTATGACTGCAACGGCCCTAAATTTTTTTTCGAAGTCAATTTTGAAGCGTTTATTCCACCAAAATTTAATTTTTAGATGTTAATAAGCTAATCAAGTAAAATAATAATTAAAAAAAAAATAAAAAATCGAAAAAAAAATATTTTGTTTGGTTTGTATTGAAAAACAATTTTTTTGGGCAAAATTTTAACATCCCAAAGGTACGGGCTAGTTTTGTCCGATTTGGCTAAAAATTTAAACATAGAGTTTTTAGACCAAAACGAACCATAATTTGCCCGGCGATCGACGAAATTCGAAAAAAGTCATTGTTCGTGTATACATAGTCAAAATTGAATTCGATCGACATAACTGGTTTTAAACTGAAAACTTTTTTATTCACAACTTTTGGCTGCCAAAACATCAATTTACAGTTAATTCTAAATCTTCTTCCAAAAAGATGTCCCTAACATTTGTTTTTTTTTTTTTTTAATGTTTAAGACGTAAATGAATGCTTTTGAATAGTGTTTTTTTTATTGAAATTTGAAATATCGAACTGTGAGTTTTATCGTATATAAGGTACAGATCCCCGAACATTGGTAAAATTAAATGGCCAAGGCGTGTTAATGGACTTATTTAAAAAACTGAAAAGGCTAAGTTGTTTGTTAAAAAAAGAGCTTTCCAATAGTGCCATTCACATTAAAATCTGGCTTATTGTGTCTTTTTAAAGGCGGAAAAACTGATTTTTTTTTCATATTTTGGCATTTTCGAAAGTCCCCTTTAACCGATATCAAAACGTTCTATAGCCTATAATCTAAGTTGAAATGAAAGCTTTATTATGGTTTTTATCCGATCAAAATCGGTTCAGTAGTTTCTTCAAACACCGGTGACAAAGAAAATTTTCGCGAAAAGTGCGTTTTATAATATAGTATAGATATAGATATAGATATTAACGTTAAAAAGAAAATGTAATTTCTATGTGTCACTTAAAGAAAAATTTGGCAAATTCAATTTTGGCATTTTCTTTTTTGAATATTTTGAGTAAAAAGGTCTTTAAAAATGCTTTTAGGAAAAAAGTAAAATATGTTCCGAACAATTTTATAAACATTTTTAAAAAATAAGTAAACGAATAATTAAGCTCAAGGCCTTAATTTTTAATAAATTTTATTTATTTATTTTAATACTATTAAAATAAATAAATAAAATTTATTAAAACTAAGGCCTTGAGCTTAATTATTCGTTTACTTATTGAAGTTAAAACAAAAAGGTCGAAAAAACATACATAATAATTTTTAAAAAATTTTTAAATTCCGTACGCAAATATTTATTTATTTTATTAAGAATTAACATATAATTACAAATCATATACCAATTTTACCTAACCGAGAACTGGTAACAATGACCTTCGTCTCGTTGTAGCGAAACAGACCAAGGCCTCTGGTGGGAATCGAACCCACGACCCCCAGACTCATAGGCTAGCACGCTACCAACTAGCCTACTGGGGCGCCTAACCGTACGCAAATATTTTTTGTACATTGTTTGCGTATTTAAGTTAAAAATTCATTAAAAATGCTTTTAGATAAAAAAATATAAACACTATTGAACATTTTGAAGAAAACTTTATGCGACTGGGATTTAAACTCACACAGTTAATTGCTCTTGTTCTAGTGAACACAAATCTGGTCTTAAAACTTTCCTATTACATCAGGTTTTTGTAAAAATTGAGGTCAAAGTTGAGAAAAAATCGCCTTTTTGGTCATTTTGGACTACTCATAGCGGATGAACCGGATGTGTGGTCATTTTGGACTACTCATAGCGGATGAACCGGATGTGATAGCGACTTTAAAATAAGTCGAAGGTAAAGCTTTAACATTGCTCTTAAGGATGCTGAAATTATGAAGCCCTTAGGCTGGATTACTCAATGCTCCATTAAAAATAACTCTCCGTTAAATTTAACTTCTTCATACAAATTTTGACATAAGGCTCAGTTAAATTGGCAGTTAGCAGCTAACTTTTCATTGAGTAATCCGCCCTTAGGGCAACAAATGTATATCAATTATGGCATATTCTCAAAAAACAATTTTTTACGCTACAAATCATATAAAAAAAACTGTATCCGAATAGAACACCACCTTAATCATATGATTACAATTATTCTCTTGTCTAAAAATCCGCTCTCCAAAGTTTTCCATTACGTCAGGTTTTTGAGAAATTTAAAACAAAAAAATCGCATTTTCGGATATATTTGAGAACTCATTGCGGATGAACCCGATGTGCTGAAGGCTTAAAAATAAGTCAAGGTTAAAGCTCAATCATTACTATTTAAGATGTATAACTCATTTGATCAATCGCTTTAACCGTTGGAGCACCAATTGTCTTTTGATAAGGTATGTTTCCCTCAAAAACTTTTTTATACTGAGGTATAAGACATCATCGAAAGACAACTGGTGCCCAAAGGGTTAAGGTGACTGTCCAAATGAGTTCTTCATCTTAAAGAGTAATGTTTAATCTTCACCAACGACTTTTTTTGAAGACGCCATCACATGGGTGCATCCGCTATGATTTTTCTAAAAATGACCAAAACGGCGATATTTTTGAACTTTGACCTCAATTTTCTCAAAAACCTGATGTGATGGAAAAGTTTAAAGATCAGATTTTTGATCAGCAGAGCTATTGTTATCAAGTGTATAAGGTCGAATTTTCTATGTTCACTAGTGTAATTTTTAATTCAGAAAAAATTTAAAAAGTTTTCAAAGACCCGGAAAAACACATTTTTGTTTGGGTTCAACCCCATAAATGAACATGGGGTCAAAATGACCCAGCACATTAAAAATGTGCTGGTTATACCAAGATTTCTATTAAACTTGGTATAACCATTGTGCTAGGTCAGATAATTTTTTTTAATTAACCCATAAATGAACAACGGGTTAAAATGACCCTGCATATAAAAAAAATCTTTGCATAAAATATTTTTTTTCGACTTTTTTATAAAATCTGAATGGATATAACTATTGTGTAAAGTCAGAAAAATAACTCTTTTGAAAAATAAGACTTTTATAAAAAAATCGAAAAAAAAAAAATTATTTCATGCAAAGATTTTTTTTACATGCTGGGTCATCTTACCCCGTTGTTTATTTATGGGTTAATTAAAAAAACTTTATCTGAGCTATCACAATGGTTATACCAAGTTTTATAGAAATCTTGGTATAACCAGCACATTTTTAATGTGCTGGGTCATTTTGACCCCATGTTCATTTATGGGTTAATCAAAAAAATCAAAAAATTATTTTTCTGATCTCGCACAATAATTATGACAAGTTTTATAGAAATCGAAAAAAATAAAAAAATATTTTAAGAAATTTTAACGTGCTGGGCCATTTCGACCCCATGTTCATTAATGGGTTAATTCAAAACAAAAATCAAATAATTATTTTTCTGAACTCGTACAATAATTATACCAAGTTTTATAAAAAATCGAAATAAATATTTCAATTTAGGTGCCTTCTACTAAAAAAAACTCTAAATATCCCAAAATTTGACCTTTGACCCGAATAAAAACCGGGTTAATATTATTCCATTTTCCTAAAACGTTTATGGGCCTTAATTTGTGAAATTTCAAAATATTTACCAAATTTTTCCATATTGAGTAAATTGTGGACAAAAAAGGCATTTTCCTCGAAATCCGCTGAGTTTAAATCGATGCCCGCCCCCACCAAACTATCCGAGGGATATCCCCCAAAAATTTTTTTTATATGTTAACATATATTTTATAAGATTCTGTGGTTTTTTCAGCATTTTTCTTAATTTTGTTTAAGAAAATTTTGAAAAAATCAAAATATCAGTTTTGAGAACCACGCAAAATGTAATGCATATTTTTAGCCTTACCATGAAACGGGTTATTGACATCCTAGAAAGACATTATTTCATATCTGAGTATTTATGATAGAATAGAATATAAATATCGTTTTCTATTGGTTTATTTCAATAAAATTAAAAAATTGGGGCGGATTTTCGTGTTTTGGGGGTCATTTTTCAAAAATGGGGTCATTTTGACCCTGAAAGGCTTACAAGGGTTAATTTTTGAAAACTCAAAAATGTTTAATATATCTTCTTATACTAAAAACAACTCGTGTACCACTTTTTAACAATATATTCAAAAAACAACACCATTTATTTAATGGTTTTCATCAAAATATGGCTATTTTCATGTGTTTGACCTTTGACCTCGATGCGCCTCGTGTTAACGTTGTCCGATTTGGCTGAAATTTTTAGCATAGCATTTTTAAACCAAATGTAAAAAAGTAGGGGTGCACTCCTTGAAATTCGAAGCTTTGCAAAATAGCTGCCACCCTAATATACATATACAAAAACTATAAACTAAATGTGAATTCTAAACACCAAGAGAATGAAAAAATAAAAAAAAAATATTAAATTTGTATTAAATTATTTACTCAATTTCGTTTTTTAGTTTTTGAGTAAATTTTTTAATTGCGTGAATTAAAAAATTACTAATTTTATAAAAAAAAAATTAAACAAATTATTACTCAAATTGCTTTTCTCTATATTATTTTCTGTGTACCAAGATATGTGCATATATAAAATCTCGGGAATTTCAAATTTTAGATCCGAAATTAGGGCCTTGAGACCCCTACAGATATGCAGAGCTAGGCTATTCCATAATTTTCTTTGTTGTCTTTCATTTGAAAATTTCATCCGTTTCGCTCTACCTAGCTTAGTTTTCGAGATGTCGCCATTTTGAATGTTTAACTAAATTCTAAGAAGTTATTTACTAAATTCTCAGAAGTTATTAACTAAATTCTAAGAAGTACACTTCCTCAATTCAATGAAGAGAAATACTATGATGTTGTTTTTAGTAAATTTTAACTAAACTTGAACTAAATTGTTTTTTTTAGGAAATATGTCTTAAAAATAAAGATACGTTTCTTAGGTTTGTGGAAAATTTCTTTGGCAGTAAGAATTTTTTTCCTTATATTAAAAAACTCCATTTTAAGAAATTTATGAACTAAGTATAAGTTAATGAACTCAACTTTTTTCCTCATAGTTAGGAAAATTTCTCACTTTTTAGTTAAATTTAACTAAATTTTAGGAAAATTAATGATAAATTTTCAAAGACATTTTCTCCTAAATTTTATTTATGTATTTTTTTAGTGTATGTCTTTATTAATTTCTAAATAGGCGTAAATCGTAAAAAACTGAAAAATGTTAATTTCCCTCCATACAAATTGACTCCCCCAAAAATGAGTTTGGGCCGCTTCAAAAAAACTACGGTCGAATTAATTTTTGTTCTGAACAACATATCCAAATTTCATGATCCAAGATCGGACACGGTGAGCCTCAGCGATGTTTTGGTTGAACTTTAGTGTCGACAAAAAGTGTAAGCGCAGTTCGATTTCTACAAGAATAAATATCACAAAACTGTTAACAGCGAAAGCTGCACTCAAAAAAAAAAAAAAAACTGTAATGTTAGCAAAAAAAGCTTGTAAACCTACAAGAAAATTTGCTGATTTTGAACCCACAATTTTTTTGCTAAAGTTAGCAAAAATGTTTTGCCAATAATTAGTTAACTGAATTTTTTTATTTCAACTTAGTTCAGACACATTTAAGGACCCCATTGGGTTCGGACCCGATAGGTCCAGACCCAGATGGGCCTAGACCTAGTTGGGTTCCTTAAAAATCGTCATAGTTTTTGATCCAAAATTTGTGGCCGTTTCGCTCTACCTTGTTTAGTTTTTGAGATACGTGATTTTAGGGGATCACTGGGGTCTTGAGAATTAAAAAACTCGATAACTTCAAAAATATTACTCGGAGAGCTTTTGGTTATTTTGCGGTCTTGTTCTGTTCTACGTGTTGAGAGCTACAAAAATTCTTTTGGACTTTTTGTTGTGTCGGCAATATTTACCGAGATATGAGCATTTTAAAATTTTCGGGAATGCTAACTTTTTTGGATCCAAAGTTAGGACCCATTAGGGTCCACACATGTGAAGAGGACGATACTATGGAGAGCCCAAGAACCAAAAATGGCCTCCATTTTGCTCTGTCTGGCTTGGTTTCCGAGATAGCGCCATTTAAAGTTTTCTGAAAATAAAAAAAAATTTACCATTTATTTTTGCTAATGTTAGCAAAAAATCTTGTAAAAATGTTGTCAACTCAATTTCAAATTTAGCAAAAGAAATTAGTTCAAAGTTTGTTTAAAATTGCTAATGTGCTAAATGAAGTTTACAAGAATTTTTTGCTAACATGCTAATCTCAACTAAAAATTTGCTAAAAGTTAGCTAACTAGCATTAGCAAAAGAAAATTAGTAAATCTACTAACATATTTTTTTGAGTGTGCTTGCATTCGCGAGATAACGCGAAATTAGTGTTTTTGCATTTTTTAAAATTTTGACATTGAAGTTTTTTTAAATTTTTTCAAAAACTGAGTATACAGTTTTTATTGTACTTATTTAGAGGTCACAAAACAGTAAACATCAAAATCCTATCTTCTTTAGTTCGCGAGAAATCGCGAAATTAATTTTTTGCTGTTTTTGTTTTTTATCTTTAGATAGGTTTTTTTAAAATTTCATAAAAACATGGTATGCTGTTTTACTTGTGCTTGATCAATGGTCGCACAGCTGTTCACATCGAAATTGTAGGTGCTAAATATCGCGAGATATAAATAAATAAATTATATAATTTTTTATTTATATTTTAAAACCGGTTCTTTAGAAATAATAAAAAAACCGGTATGCAGTTTGGTTTGAGCATATTGGAAGAAATTAAAACTGTCCACAAAAACATTTTAGCTGCTCAATTTCGCGAGAAATAGCGAAAAACAGCTTTTTGGGGGTATTTCTTGTTTTGATTAATAAAAGAAGTTTCTTTAACATTGTTGAAAAACACGAAATGCAGTTTGATTTGCTATTGATTAAAGGTGATAAGGCTGTTAACATTTAAATTCTAGCTGCTCATTTCTTCGAGATATCGTTAAAAAACTCCTTAAACTACTATTTATTCATTATTTTCTGATATTTTTGGTCTGCAAAAACATTTACTTCAATTAACGACAAAAATGTGGTATGCATTTTCCAGAGAAATTGCAAATTTACTGTTCACGCTTTTATATAAATTAATTAATTTTTTCTTTAGTGTCTAAAATAAAGGAAAAAAATCAAAAAACGACAAATATATTGTATGCAGTTTAAATTTTATATGGTTAAAGGTGGTAAAACTGCTCAAATCAATATCTTGACTGCTAATTTACGCGAAAAATATTTTTTTTAAAATTTTTTTTTTTTAATTTTGCGATTTCTCGCGAAATTGAGAAGATATGATTTCGATGTTAACTGTTTTGTGACCTGTGAATAAATACAATTAAAACTGCATACTCAGTTTTTGAAGATATTTAAAAAACCTCATTGTCAAAATTTTAGAAAATACAATAACACTATTTTAATAACACTATTTAAGTTGTTATCGAACTGCGTTTACACTTTTCGTCGACACTAAAGTTGAACCTGAACATCGCTGAGGCTCACCGTGCGGAGGGTGACATTTTTAAAGGAAACTGCATTACTTTGAAATAGAGATGGGCGCGTGAGTGATTTTTGACTCACACTCACTCACGCTCACGACAGGAATTTTTGAATCACGCACACTCACTCACGAGCATATTTTTTCTACTCACACTCACTCACAATCACGTGAGTAAATTTAATACAACTCACACTCACGTGCACTCACGCAAGCTTTACTCACACTCACGTTGACTCACACTCACGAAACTCTTATTTATACAAAAAAAAAATTTCAAAAACTTAAATTTCAAAAATCTTTCAAAACTTTCAGTAAAATTTAAAGTTCAGCAAAATTTTACATTTTTCTTTGCTTTTTTCGAGACGAAATCTTAAGTTAAGCCAAATTTTACAATTTTTTTTATGCTTTTTTTGGTACGAAATGAAATATGAAGTGAAAATAAATCACGTTAACTCACGCAAAAAATCGACTCACGCACACTCACTCACGCAAAAATCTTACTCACGCACAGTCACTCACGCAATTTTTTTCTCCACTCACACTCACTCACAATCACGTGAGTAAAATTGAATTTAGTCATACTCACGCGTGATCACGCGTGAATCACGTGAATCACGCTCAAATCTGCTCATGTGAACATCTCTACTTTGAAACCATCAAGTTAAAGTAAAGTCATCTGCGAGGATTCCAAAAAGTACTACTTAATTATATTTAAGTGCGTTTTTAATATCAACGCTTTTTTAACTTTAACATAGTTAACATCACTGTATTGCATATTTGTCCGTCCAACGTTACTCATTAGGCATTCTAAAAAGAAATAAAAAGAAAACAAATTGTACAACTTAAAAAAACGCATCAAATAACTAAAAATAAAATAAAGAAACACCAAAAAAAAAACAAAAAATGACGAAATAACAGGACGTAAGCTTTATGGTAACCAGCATATGAACACTATAGCTTGCTGCAGAATATACGTGTAACATTTGCCAAAGCAGAGAACAGAGGACAACCAAAGTACAACATCGTCCTAACTGCATGTGGGAGCTTTATAGACAAGCTAACAACAGTCAGTCAGCCAGGCAGCCAGCCATCCATTCATTCATTCAGCCCTATCAGTATTGTGTGTGTGGGGTCACACACAACAAAGGAAACCCTTAGCAACGCAGACCCAACCGAAACACAGTACGAAACAAGACGAAAAAAAAAACACAAACTCACACACATAAATGAAAACAAAAACAAAGAAATAAAACCGACAACCAAAAAACAACAAGCAAATATTAAAAAACAAAAAAAAAAACAAAAATGTCTGAAAAAGGACGATGTACGGGATACACATGTATATAAATGTCTAGGCTTTTACCAACAACGAGTTGTAGTCGCAGCAGTAGTAGGTGTAGGGCCTGAGTGGTTTGTATTCGAAAAAAAAGTTTCCAGAGAATATAAGGTGTACTAACCATGCAGACATGTACGTATGTGTGTGTTTATGTCTAGCATATGTGTGTAACTGAGTGTTGTAGGCAAGTACAGGGATATATGTATAGCAAGCAGGCCTTTTAAGTACATTATGTGTTTGTCCTTAAGCCACCAACTTCTTTAAATTTTCTACTCTTTCCCAAACAAATTCCTTTTAGTAGATCCTTCTCCTTCCTTTATTCCCTGCATTATGGCAAACGATGACTCTTGTCATATACATTTTCGATTTTATTGAGCAAACAAACAAAAATTATATGTCCCAGCAAAATTTTTGAACTCGCAACAAGATTCCAGCGAAAATAAATCGACATGTGGGGTAGGGAAAAGCAGCGGCACTGCTGAGGGAGTTGGGAATTCCAGGAATTCTTCACCTCCGAATAGCTGTCAGCCACCACCTTTTCTTGATAGGGTTGACATGCCGCAAATATTCTTTAGAACTCTGGCTGTTAAAAAGGTGCTTTCAGAGCTGAACACAAATAAATCCCCTGGGCCAGATGGTATTTCCGCTCTAGTCCTCAAGATGTGTTCTTCGTCGCTAGCTCCTCCATTGCGCAATCTTTTTAACCTCGCATACCGTTCTGGCAATTTTCCGAATTGCTGGAAGATTGCCAATGTTCAACCGATTAACAAGAAAGGCGTGGCAACGAACCCGGATAACTACCGTCCGATTGCTATCTGTTCAACACTCTCCAAAGTTATGGAGAGCATGATAAATATCCATCTGGTGAACTACTTGGAATCGAATCGTCTTTTAAATGATCGACAATATGGCTTCCGAAAGAGTCGTTCAACGGGAGACCTGATGGCTTTTCTTTCCGAAAGATGGAGCCATTCTATACACCGCCTTGGAGAAAGCAAGGTTATCGCTTTGGACATCTCTAAGGCATTCGATCGAGTGTGGCATTGCGCACTAGGGTGGCTCGTTTTTGGGCTTTTCTCTCTGATCAAATTCTAATACCCGCCAAAAGTGTTGGTCCCCTAATGGTAACTCACATGCAAAATATCACTCCGATCGGAGTTTATCTTCTGTCTCCACTTTGAGCCTCAAAATTGGGGTTTTTGAAAAAAAGGACTTTTAAAAAAAAAAATAAAAAAATTTTAAGTTTTTTTTATTAAAATAATTAAAAAATTATTTTTGTATAATATTTGATCGTAAGTACTTAAATAAGAAATTTAAAGATTTTACGATATCATTAACCCGTTCAAACTTGATACCAAAAAAATGCCATGATTTTGGGGGCATTCTCAAAACACATTTTTTCAAAATTTGAAAATTTTATTAAAAAAAAATTTTAAATATATAATTTTTTCTTACTGAATTTATTAAGAACACCTTGGAGAAGAAAAATGTGAAATATCGCGGATATCCGTCGGGCCACTTTTCGGGAATCGCGGGGGGAAGTTAGCGGATTTCAAGGAAATGTTGGTTTTATCAATAATTTAAATTAATAAAATATTATAAATTTAATTTTTAGGCAAATTAACGGTTTTTTGGTGTCGTAGCATTCTATTAGATAACTGTAAGTCTGTCATGAAATCTTACCGATCTAGGACGTCTTTAACCCACATTGGCTGGGGGTCAAAAATGACCCCTGCAGAAAATTTGAAGTTTAGAGCTTATATTTTGTGCTATAAACAAGTATAAAACGGCTTTTGTGTTTTGTACCCCAACTATTATTTCGTATTAACATATTATCTTTCAAAAAATCGTTAACCTTTTTTGGTAGGGGTTCAAAAATGACCCATTCAGTAAAAAATATATATTTTGTTGATATCAAAAAAATCAAGCACTATGTATAAAAGTTTTTGATGGGGTCATTTTTGACCCCTGTCCAATAACGGTTAAAGATATCTTAAATAGGTAAGATTTTAGGGCTGATTTAAAGTTATTTAATAGATTGCCACAAATTAATTTTCTATAAAAAAATAAAAAAATTTTATTGAATGGGTCAATTATGACCCCCTACCAAAAATGGTTAACGATTTTTTTAAAGATTATATATTAATACTAAATAAAAGTTGAGGTACAAAACACAAAAGCCGTTTTATACTTGTTTATAGCACAAAATATAAGCTCTAAACTTCAAATTTTCTGCAGGGATCATTTTTGACCCCCAGCCAATGTGGGTTAAAGACGTCCTAGATCGGTAAGATTTCATGAAAGACTTACAGTTATCTAAGAAAATGCTACGACACCAAAAAACCGTTAATTTGCCCAAAAATGAAATTTATAAGATTTTATTAATCCAAATTATTGATAAAATCAACATTTCCTTGAAATCCGCTAACTTCCCCCCGCGATTCCCGAAAAGTGACCCAACGGATATACGCCATATTTCACCTTTTTCTTCTCCAAGGTGTTCTTAATGAATTCAGTAAGAAAAAAATATATATTTAAAATTTTTTTTTAATAAAATTTTCAAATTTTGAAAAAAGGTGTTTTGAGAATGCCCCAAAATCATGGCTTTTTTTTGGTATCAAGTGTGAACGGGTTAATGATATCGTAAAATCTTTAAATTTCATATTTAAGTATTTATGATCAAATATTATACAAAAATAATTTTTTAATTATTTTAATAAAAAAACTAAATTTTTTTTTTTTTTTTAAAGTCCTTTTTTTCAAAAACCCCAATTTTGAGGCTCAAAGTGGAGACAGAAGATAAACTCCGATCGGAGTGATATTTTGCATGTGAGTTACCCTTAGGGGACCGACACTTTTGGCGGGTATTAGAATTTGATCAGAGAGAAAAGCCCAAAAACGAGCCACCCTATTGCGCACTTGTGTCAAAGCTTATCTCCTTTGGCGTAGGAGATAATTTCGCTAAATTTATATCGAGCTTCCTCAGTAAACGTACTATTCGCATTGTAATAGATTGGTTCTCCTCCAGATGGGTTCTCTCCTTCGTTATTAAATGCGATTTTGCCGATTTACGAACTTAACCTGCCTAGGAATGACAAAGTGAGTATATCCTCATACTGTGGTTGGAGGGTATAAAAATTAAGTAAACTCAAAAATTCAAATCAGATAAACTCACGCAAAAAATAAATAAATCACTCACTAATCACTCACGCAAAAGTTCAACTCACTCACTAATCACTCACGCATACAATCACGCTCACAATCACGTGATTGAAATGAAAATCAGTTACACTCACTCGTGATTAACGTGACCAGCACCCATCTCTACCCCATACTTTATTTGGAGGATACAAACAATTAAAGTGGGTCGGTAGAATTTTGGGAGGGTCGACGAGGAACACCCTTCCCTTCGCGATAAATGTTAGCAATCATATATTATGACATTTTCTTAATAATTTACTTTCATTACCACTCCCCTACATGGCACAAGTTCAGGTCTCTGAACTTCTATGACATAAAAATGTCAGCAGATTAATCTGTAATTCGACGCAGGTTTCCAAATCAATTCTGCCAAAATTAACTGATTTTTTGTAATAATAAATAGTGCTTGTAGTAATAATAACACATTATACAGCTTTTGCTGGGATATTTAAGAATTTGAAAAAAAATGTATTTTTCGGGGATGATAAGGAGTTTGAGAAAATGTTGCACCAATTTTTTTAAAAATTTATATTTTTTTAAAACCTGACTAAATAAAATGTACTTTTTGTAAAAATTCTTTCTACACAATAACACGTTTCGAGATTTTGAAGAAAACTCTGGACTCGGAGTAATGAGAATTATAACATTTGCAAGTTAAACCTGTCAAAAGATGTTAATTTAAAAAAAATCGTTGTAAAGAATATTTGTAAATTTACGAAAAATATTTGGTAATTTACGAAAAATATTTGTTAATTTACGAAAAATATTTGTAAATTTACAAAAAAAAAACAGTAAAATTTTCAACTTCTATAAATAACTGTCATTTAACAGATAAATGCGATCAAAATTTTTCTTAATTTACAAAATGTTAGGGGGGATTACTCAATGCAAAACGTGAAACGATTTTGTTTCTGCAAATTTCCCATAAAAGATGACGTCAATACCAAAATTTTCATGTATACACGGCCTTTCTATGTGTATTGGTTCATGAGTTTTTGCTTACTTGTGGAAATAATTGCATGGCTTTTAGAAGAGGTTTAAATAGGGCCAACGATTTCACTTTGGTACTTTTCGATTTTCTAAAATAATGGACTTAAAAGGATAACCGTGGATAAAACGGATAAATTGGTACTATTTTTATAAGTATTAAACTAAAACCAGCAGAATCTCAAAATTTAAGATGTGGGATACTCCATCATAAATATCATCCAAGAAAGGGACATATTTTGAAATTTACGAGAATTCCGAGTAGAAATTACGAGCTTTTTGTAATTTTAAAAGCTTTTCACCAATAAAATTGTAAATTTTTAAACTTACAAGAAATTATCGTGAATTTACTAGATTTGTGTAAAATTACCTTGAAAATTCGGGCATTTACGAAAAAAAAAATTGTAAAATTACCAAAGAAAAATTAAACAAGGAAAACTGTCAAATATTAGTAAAATGGGATTACAAAACTTTTTCTAGTGATTTGACAAGGGTTTTTTTTAATGTACGGCAATGAATCATATTCGTGGCAAACGTGACTGTTGTAGCTCTTTGAGTTCGGACTGCATACATTAAATAAGGTTCGAGACCCATTCTTTTTTTATTTTATTAAGAATTACCATATAATTACAAATTACATACTAATTTTACCTAACCGAGAACTGGTAACAATGACCTTCGTCTCGTTGTAGCGAATCAGACCAAGGCCTCTGGTGGGAATCGAACCCACGACCCCCAGACTCATACGCTAGCACGGTACCAACTAGCCTACTGGGGCGCCTTCCGAGACCCATATTTCGATGCGCTACACTGGGAATGAAAATAAGTTTAGCCCCATACATACTGTGATTAACGGGTACAAAATAAAACACATTTTAGTTTTAGTACCAAGGTACTTTTATCAACAAAAAAAGTACTTTTTTATTTAACTCAAACCTCTTTTCCACCTAATCCCTGAAACATGAATTTTTGGAATTGTGTGTGTGTGTGGATGTAATACACAATGCATACGTGTGCGTGACCATAGTGTTTGTATGTGTATACTTATTATCTACATATACTCACGTAATCTATAGGAGTTTTTAGACTTTTGCCAAGTAATACATATGTACTATTTAGAACTAACTATTGTGTACTTACATACGTACGTACATATTCGTATGTTTATATTTTGTTTTGTTTTGGCTTAGGTTTTTGTGAGTGAATACGTACGTTTTATGGCAATATCCTTTGAACTTTACATATATTTCTATATTTTTTTTTTTTTTTGTATTTTTTTCCACTCTTGTTTTATTTTAATTGATTTTAAATAATAATGTGATTTTCTAAGGATATTGTGTACTTTTATACATTCATTTTTAGTTTTTTTTGTTTTTGTTCAATTTTAAGGGTTGGGTTATTAAAGCAAATTACTGTGTATGCTGTTGCAGCTTTGCTTAGGAAATAATTCAAAAAAGATCCTTGCAAAGATGATTTAACAAAAATGTGTTTCGATACCTAAAACATATTTTACAAAAAAGTGCAAATAAATATTTAGAAATAAAATTTTAAATGGATTTCTAACTGCAACTGTAGTATATTAGATTAGATTAAAAAGAGCTTACGACCAGATAGATCTATTGTGCAGCCTGAAATGGGTGCCCTAAATGTTTAGGCTTTTAATAAAGCCGAGAATCCTATTTGATAGAGAGTTCCATACGTCAGTTGGATATAATAAGGAGACAGACCAGATTTTGAAGTCTTCTACCAGTTAGTCTTGGGCATGTACAAAGTTTATGCTCTACCGTCTCCTCCTCTATTTCGCAGAATCTGCACGTGTCCGTGTCAGATAGATTTTGCTTTTTAAATTGGTAACTTAGTAAACAATGTCCAGTTAAATAGGATGTAAGGATTCGAAAATCCTTTTTGTCCAAAGACAGTAGTCGTTTCGATACCGAGCTGGATGGAGTTATGAATTTCTTTGCCTGCCGCTGGCCAGCGCAAAAGTTCCAGTGCTCTTTGAACTTAGATTCACTCCATATTTTGAGTTTTTTCCTAACATGTCAAGATGACCAAAGAATGGTTCAGACCAAAGAATGGTTCAGGGCCAATGAAGTTTCGTCTGCCACCGCGATTTGCCAAACAGTCGGCGTGATCGTTTCCCGTATGCCTTCATGACCCGTAATCCATACAAGAGACAGGTGATTATGTCGCCCTCATTCGCCCACCAGCGAAAAAAAACATGTATACCGTAAACTTCTGAATAGGTTGTATGGATAGCCCTATATCAATGGTTCCCAACCTTTGATTCTCGCCCCACTGGGGGGTAATTTGAAAGTTCCAGGGGGGCAACGGGCAAGATTTTTTTAGTCCAATTAACTACAAAAACTCTTTTTTTTGTACCAAAATTAACTACAACAAGTGAGAGTGTTAAATTCGGCTGTGCCGTATTATGTGTATTATACCCTCCAACATGCAAAAAAAAATAAAAAAAAAAATTGACAGGGGCGTTGTTTTAAGGAGGGCAAGGAAGGGGGAGGGGTCGGTGAACTGGGGTGACTCCTTGGCCCTCACAGTATATGTTTACAAGTTAATTTTTGTCTGCTTTGTGCACTAAAGTATTATAGTTTTATAATTATTTAAATTATTTTTTATCTACGCCCTTAAAAAAGGGGCGGGGCAAAAAAAGCGAAGTTTTGTAATCCCCTGGGTCCAAGCGTAGGACTGTAAACTTCTACGAACATAAAAATGTCTCACTTGGTTCACAAAAATCCAAAAAAACGTCAAAAAAATTAGCATTTTTAAGAGGTTGGTTCAGTTCTTCAAGGGGGAACTTTTTTCCCCCTTGTCCGATTTGGCCCATTTCCGAACTTAACCTGCCTAGGAGCATAAGACATATTTATGCCAAACTTGAGGGGTCTAGCTTTTTTATTTTGGACTGCATCGTGTTAACTACAGACGGACGGACGGACAGACGGACGGACGGACGGACGGACGGACGGACATCGCTAGAATGTCTTAGAATGGATCACTGATCAATAATATATATACTTTATGGGGTCCCCGACCGATATTTCGATGCGTTACACACGGAATGACAAAGTGAGTATACCCTCATACTGTAGTTGGAGGGTATAAAAATTGGTTAATTGTAAAAATTTTTACTAAAAACTTACACTCTAAAAAACGAATGTAAACTTACTATTATAAATTGGGTAAATTTTTGTTGAATAGCACGCATTATGTGTTAATATAAACACTAAATGCGTATAATAAATTCAAACCAATTAAACACAGCAAATTAAAAATATTATCCGTTAATTCAAATATTTTACACACAAATGTGTAAATAAAATTGTTGAACAACATACATACACACATGTTAAATAACTAAAACGCCAGAAAAAAGTATAAGCTTCCGTAGCGTAGTGGTTAAGAAGTGTACTTTCAAATCAGAAGGTCGCGAGTTCGATGCTGGCTGGCGCCGCATGTTTTTTTTTTGTTATATTTTATTCACCTCTTTTTTATTTAAATTGACCACATGTGGTCAATTTGTTCAATTTACACATTCAGAGTAAAATTACCCAATTTATAGTAGGAGTCCAGTTTCCTACTATAAATTGGGTAAATTTCAACAAATTTTGATTAGAGTTTAGTTTAAATTCTTATTTTACAAAAACTTTGCTAAACCAGTAGTAATTTTTCATTTAAAACAAAAATTAGAAAAATTAAAAAAATTTTCTTGAGTGTAGGGGGGACAAGGCAATTTTTTTAACTTAAAAGTGGGGCGTGGCGTAAAAAAGGTTGGGAACCATTGCCCTATATGGAACTTAGAAAATTGCGTTTTTGGTTTTTCAATTTTTCAAAAACTGGGCTTAGGAGGCGTGGTCAAATATTGGTAAAATGGTAAAATTTATCACATTAAAACCGAATGCACCACAATCTCAAAAATTTACATTCTTATACAGTTTTGTATGGGCTATCGTATAAATTTTATTTTTTGGAAAATTTTCAAAACACGTTCTGAAATTTTTCATTTTTTAAAAAAATCAATTTATTAAAAATTCTTTTTTAATTTTTTTTTTTTTTAAGTTTAGATGTTTGTCCATCCACACAAAAAAAAATTCAGAAACACATTTTTCGTTTTATTTCGAGAAAATCGCATTTGAATTTTAAATTTTATAACAATTTAGTAATTTATTTGCTTGTATTTTCTTGTTTCAACAGAGCGTATGAGGAATATTTATGCAATTAATAATACTCATTCGCAACTTTAAAACAAAGAAATACAAGCAAATTACAAAATTGTTATGAAATTTAAAGTTCAAATGCGATTTTCTCGAAAAAAACAAAGAACGTGTTTCTGGATTTTTTGTGTGGATGGACAAACATCTAAACTTTTAAAAAAAATTTAAAAAAGAAAAAAAAAGTGGCCGGACTTTTGATAAATTGATTTTTTTTTTAAAAATGGAAAATTTCAGAACGTTTTCTGAAAATTTTCCAAAAAAAAAAAAAATTTAATCGATATCCCATACAAAACTATATAAGAATGTAAATTTTTGTCATTGTGGTGCATTCCGTTTTAATGTGATAAATATTTAATCAAGGCAACTCGCCACAAATTTTACCATTTTTCCAATATTTGACCATGCCTCCTAAGCTTAGTTTTTGAAAATTTGAAAAACCAAAACGCAATTTTCTTAGTTTCATATAGGGCTATCCAAACAACCTATTCAGAAATTTAAGGGACACATGTTTTTCTGTAACGGGACATTTGGTGTGGAATGCCTCATATATAAGTTTGTCATTCCCCATAAAGTATATGGGGCATTCCATGTGAAATCGGACACTTTGAAAAACTTTTTTTTTTAGATTTTCCCAATTTGTTTACAGTTTTTAGTACCCCTCGAAAACTCCTTCGTGGTAAATTTTCAGATTTTTTTGATGACCCGTTCAAAAGATATCGAATTTTTAAAAATTGGTAGTTTGTTCCTTTACTCAAACTTCTTTTACTCTTAACTTCTTCAATAATGGTCCAAATTTCATTTTTTTTTTTTTCAAAATTTTTGTTTTTTTACGTACTTTCTAAAAAAAATCCCAAAAAATTCTTAAAAGCGCTCTAGTATGCGATTTTTAAGTTTTAAAATTTAAATCTCATTTTTGAAAATGTTTGTACTCTTTGATTTTTTTGAAATTTTTTTGTGTAAAACTTCTATTAATTCTACAAATTTTTTACCCAGGAAGATCGTGGGATAACGATTATTACTATTTTTTAAAATTTTTTGTAAAAATTTTATTGTAATTTTCCAATCTTAAAATCATTTCTACTGCTCCAATGGTGCGTCATAGAGGGGTCCTTTATAAGACCGACCCCCATTAATTTTTACGTCTTAGCATTTCTTTGGAACAAACTAATACCCTATCTCCAATTTCTAAGGGGGCTCCCACACAAAACGACATTTTTTTAAATTTGTTCCAACTGCTCTAACTGCCCTAATAGTGCCCTTAGAGTAACAAAATGTATAATGGACCCACAATATTTTTTTAGTCCAAACATTTTCTCTGAACACACCTACCCCCTATCTTTAACTGTTAAGGCGGTCCCCATACAATTTTTTTTATTTTTTGTAAATTTGTTTTATTTAATCAGCTTCTACCGGTCCAATGGTGCGTCCGAGAGGGGTCATTAGTGAGACCGACCCCCATTTATTTTTACCCTACAACATTTTTTCAAAACATACCTACGCCATATCTCCACTCTCTAAGTAGGCTCCCATACAAAATTACATTTTTATAAAATTTGCTCCAACTGTTATTTGTATGGGAGCCTACTTAGGGAGTGGAGATAGGGCGTAGGTATGTTTTGAAAAAATGTTGTAGGGTAAAAATAAATGGGGGTCGGTCTCAGTAATGACCCCTCTCGGACGCACCATTGGACCGGTAGAAGCTGATTAAATAAAACAAATTTACAAAAAATAAAAAAAATTGTATGGGGACCGCCTTAACAGTTAAAGATAGAGGGTAGGTGTGTTTAGAGAAAATGTTTGGACTAAAAAAATATTGTGGGTAGGTCATACATTTTGTTGCTCTAAGGGCACTATTAGGGCAGTTAGAGCGGTTGGAACAAATTTTAAAAAATGTCGTTTTGTGTGGGAGCCCCCTTAGAAATTGGAGATAGGGTATTAGTTTGTTCCAAAGAAATGTTAAGACGTAAAAATTAATGGGGGTCGGTCTTATAAAGGACCCCTCTATGACGCACCATTGGAGCAGTAGAAATGATTTTAAGATTGGAAAATTACAATAAAATTTTTTCAAAAAATTTAAAAAAATAGTAATAATCGTTATCCCACGAACTTCCTGGGCAAAAAATTTGTAGAATTGATGGAAGTTTTACGCAAAAAAATTTCAAAAAAATCGAAGAGTACAAACATTTTCAAAAATGAGATTTAAATTTTAAAACTTAAAAATCGCATACTAGAGCGCTTTTAAGAATTTTTTGGGATTTTTTTTTAGAATGTACTTAAAAAAACAAAAATTTTGAAAAAAAAAAAATTTGAAATTTGGACCATTATTGAAGAAGTTATGATTAAAAGAAGTTTGAGTAAAGGAACAAACTACCAATTTTTAAAAATTCGATATCTTTTGAACGGGTCATCAAAAAAATCTGAAAATTTACCACGAAAAAGTTTTCGAAGGGTACTAAAAACTGTAAACAAATTGGGAAAGTCTAAAAAAGTTCAAAGTGTCCGATTTCACATGGAATGCCCCATATATATTCATGATCCTCGATCGATTTTAAGTCGATCTAGCGATGTCCGTCCGTCTGTCTGTCCGTCCGTAGAAAACACGCTTACTTTTGAAAGACTTTACAGAGGCTACTGAAGTTTGGCATATATGTTGGTCATTCAACTGGTCAGGTTGGTATTGCAATCCTGCTAAATCGGTCCAGTGGTTCAAAAGTTATGAGCAAAAGAGTAAATTTCGGCAAGGGGTTTTCGCGAATTTACAAGATAACAAGTAGAAAAGTTAAATTCGACTTTGCCGAATCTATGAATACCCTCCACAATGCATTTTTTTAAAAGGTAGTACATTTTTTAACGTGAAAAAATTTACAATTTTTATTAGAAATATTTTATTTTGAGTAAAAAACTCTTTTTTTGTCATTTAAAAAAAAAATTAAATTTTTTTTTTTTTTGAGTGTAAAATTTTTTTCGAGTGTAATGTTTTTTACTGTAAAAATGTTTCTGAGTGAATGCACGTACGTATGAACACAAAATATTGTCATTTTTGTAAAAAAAAAAAACTAAATTTTTTTTGTGTACATTTTTTTTGAGTGTAAAATTTTTTTTGAGTGTAACATTTTTTTTGAGTGTACAATTTTTTTCGAGTGTAATTTTTAAGTTAGTGCTTTTAAAACTACAGAAGTTTAAAAAGCATTGCTTTAAAATTAAACAAGTTTGAAAAGCATTGTTTAGTTACCACCAATGCTTTTAAAACTTGTTAAAACACGTGGCATTTTAGATGAAGCAAATCTGATATTCAGGGGTTTGCTTATAACTTTTGAACCACTGGACCGATTGAGCTGAAATTTAATACCAACCAGACCCGGGGAACGGCAAAGATACATGCCAAGCTTCAGTAGTCTCATTATTGTCTTTCGAAAGTTATCGTGGTTTTCATCTTGTAAATTCGCGAAATACCCATGCCGAAATTTACTCTTTTGCTCATAACTTTTGAACCACTGGACCGATTTGGCTGGATTGCAATACCAACCTGACCAGGTAAATGACAAACATATATGCCAAACTTCAGTAGCCTCTGTAAAGTCTTTCAAAAGTTAGCGTGTTTTCTACGGACGGACGGACAGACAGACAGACAGACAGACGGACAGACGGACGGACGGACGGACATCGCTAGATCGACTTAAAATCGATTGAGGATCATAAATATATATACTTTATGGGGTCCTAGACCAATATTTTGAGGTGTTACAAACGGAATGACAAACTTATATATACACTCAAAAAATTATGTCATTAACTGTTTGTAGTTTATTTAAAAAGTTTTCCGTTTAGTCGTTTTTAAAAGAAAAAACATTTGTTTGATGTTCAGTTTTTATTAATGACTACATCAGTCCTTTGTTTCAAAAATAACACACTAAAAAATAAAGACTTTCACTAACATTTAATTTATAAAGTCATTTATTTTTGTTCTGTAAGTAAAAACTACTGATTATTCTTTAAATTTTTAATGATTTGTGTAAGTAATTTTTTTTTTAAATTGTTGGTATTTTTTAATGATATATCATTAGTTTTTACCGACACAAGTCAGTTATTTGTTTGTAGAAAAAAAATTCAAAAAATTATTTATAGAAATATAAAAACATATTTGTATCAAGTGGCTTTGGCACGATGGGTAGAGTGTCTGGCCAGAATGTAGTTGATTGCGGGATCGATTCCCCAAAATTTTATTAAAAAAATTTAAAAAAATATTTCAATAGAAAATTGTATAAAATAACCTACGAAATCATTAATTTTTAATGTTTTGGTAGGTTATTTTTTTGGAATTTGTTGGTAAAAATAACAGAACTATCATTAATTTTTAATGTTTTCGTAGGTTATATTTTTCGAATTTGTTGGTAAAAAAGAATGAAAAAACCGTAATTTTTTAATGTTTAGTGTTATTTATTTTAGAAAATTTTGCCAACAGTAAAAAATAAATGTTGATGTTTTTAAAACAAATGAATAATTACTGGGATGGTTTTCAATTGTTTATTCACTGGTTTTAAGTGTGTTTTTCTTTTGTTTTTGCCTACAAAATATTTTGAGTGTACCCTCTATCACTAGAGTGGAGGGAATAAAAAACACGATAACTTTCGAAAGACAATAATGACACTGCTGATGCTTGGGATATATCTTTGCTGTTCCCCAGGTCTATTTGGTATTGAATTTCAGCTCAATCAGTGGTTCAAAAGTCATAAGCAAAACCATGAATTTCAGATTGGTTTCTTCTTAAATTCCACGTGTTAAACAAGTTTTAAAAGCATTGGTGCACTCAAAATATTTTGTAGGCAAAAACAAAAGAAAAACACACTTAAAACAAGTGAATAAACAATTGAAAACCATCCCAGTAATTATTCATTTATTTTAACAAACATCAACATTTATTTTTTACTGTTGACAAAATTTTCTAAAATAAATAACATTAAACATTAAAAAATTACCGTTTTTTCACTCTTTTTTACTAACATATTCGAAAAAAAATAACCTACGAAAACATTAAAAATTAATGATAGTTCTGTTATTTTTACCAACAAATTCCAAAAAAATAACCTACGAAAACATTAAAAATTAATGATTTCGTAGGTTATTTTATACAATTTTCTATTGAAATATTTTTTTAAAAATTTTTAATAAAATTTTGGGGAATCGATCCCGCAACCAACTACATTCTGGCCAGACACTCTAACCATCGTGCCAAAGTCACTTGATACAAACATGTTTTTATATTTCTATAAATAATTTTTTGATTTTTTTTTCTACAAAAAATTTACTGACTTGTGTAGGTAAAAACTAATGATATTTCATTAAAAAATACCAACAATTTAAAAAAAAATGACTTACACAAATCATTAAAAATTTAAAGAATAATCAGTAGTTTTTACTTACAGAACAAAAATAAATGACTTTAAAGATTAAATGTTAATGAAAGTCTTTATTTTTTAGTGTGTTATTTTTGAAACAAAGGACAGAAGAAGTCATTAATAAAAACTGAACATCAAACAAATGTTTTTGCTTTTAAAAACGACTAAACGGAAAACTTTTTAAATAAACTACAAACAGTTAATGACATAATTTTTTGAGTGTGGTAACTTAACAATGCTTTTCAAACTTGTTTAGTTTTAAAGCAATGCTTTTTAAACTTGTTTAGTTTCGAAAGCATTGGTAACTTTAAAATTACAATCGAAAAAAATTTTACACTCAAAAAAAAATTTATTTTTTTTTACAAAAATTACAATATTTTGTGTACATACGTACACATATATTTTTACAGTAAAAAAAAAAACATTTCACTAGAAAAACGTTTCACGCTAAAAAAAATTTGTTATTTTCATTTTTTTTTTTAAATGAAAAAAAAAAAATTTTTTTACTCAAAATAAAATATTTCTAATCAAAATTGTTAATTTTTTTACCCGAGTAAAAATTTTCTGATATAATCATATATAATTTGATACAATCTTATTGATCCACATTATATGGTTAGATATTGCTCCATATATGATTAGATTCGTATTTTGGGTTTCCTCGTCAAATTAAAAATTTATAAAATTTATATTATAAGATATTTTTAATATAATTCTAAATTCCGGATCAAATTGTATTAATTTTTATATTTTTTGATCTAAAGTAATACAATTAGATATTATTTGATACAACCATTTTACGGATCAAATTAGATCTATTTAGTAAAATTAGCATTATATTTTTACTAGGGTATCCTTTAAAAACGGCATTGTAGAGGGTATTCATAGATTCGGCAAAGTCGAATTTAACTTTTCTACTTGTTTTTTTTTTTTGAAATTAACTAGAATCCTCGTAATACATTTTTAAAAATTTTGTCAACTTTTTTTTAAAAATATTTTTCAATAAAAAAAAAAATTTGTCCGGGACTTGGAAAATTAAAAAAAAAAAAATAAAAAAAAAAAAAATTATTAAAAGTTTAAAGTTTGTTCCATCAGCAAATTGGGCCTATATTTGTTAATGTAAATAAAAGACTTTCTTTACATATTTCTCCCAACGTTTCGTCAATTATTTTTTGACATCCTCAGGGGTTTTGTAAATTTTCAACTTATTTTCACATTAAATTTATAATTTTATACATTTTACATAAAACAAAAAACATTTAACACAAAAAATAAATTAAAAACACAGCTTAAAATTAATATCACAGTTCGCTTAATTATATTGCAACTCTATAACCTTTGTTTTTTTTTTTTTTTGTTAAACAACATAAATCCTCGCATAACATAATTTTTGTAAAATAACAGTTTTTTTTTGTAAATCAACTAGAATCCTCGTAATAAAAACTTTGTTGTAAAATTACATTTTTTTTTTGTAAAATAACCTTTTAAAATGGTAGAATACAATTACGAAAATAAATTTGTAAAATTACCAATAAAACTGTAGTTCTCGTTTGAGCAAAGTACAAGATTTTTTGTTAAAAAACAAGGAAAACTGCTAAATATTGGTAGATCCCGTTCTAATCATTTTACCAGGCGTTTTACCAGTTTTTTTTTGAGTGTAGAACTGCGCAATTTTTGTAAATTTATCCAATTTATAGCAGGAAACAAAAAAAGTATAAAAAGCGACCGTATTTTTGAATTGATCAAAAAATCGGCACTTTGATAATTTTGAGGCAAAAAAATCTTTGAGGAAAAATCGGCAAATATGGCAGCCCTGGCTAATGTATAGAAAGTCATTCAGCGCAGGGTTGCAAAAGTTGGTACAATTGTACTTTTTTTGGTGCAATTCGATGCTCAAAAGTACAATGGTACACCAATGGCCCATTTGGTACAATTTAAAAACTTTCTCAGATTATCCCAGCAAAACTTAGATTACCAAATAAGGTATAAAATAAGGTATAAGATCTCTTATTTTATACATTGCAGCATTGATGATTTTAACAGGCGATGAGACTAAAAGTAATGCATCCACATTATCACAAAGAATACAAGTAAGGTATAAAAAAGTCATAAGTTTATAACGAAGAATACGAGTAAGGTGTAAAATATACTACTATGATATTTTATAGGTTACGAGAAATGAAATAATATAGCATGCCAGAAGATAATATATAAGGTGTTACGAGTAGTGAAAAGTAATTTTGTATTAAATTTACTCACGTGGTTGTAAGTGAGTGTGAGTAGATAAAAAATGCTCGTGAGTGTGTGTCGTTAGAGATTTCCTGTCGTGAGCCCATCTCTAGTTTAAACTTATGCATTTTTTTATAAAATAATTGATTTTTATGTTATTGTAATGCATTATGCATCCAATTATAAATAATACATTATTTCAAACTTTCAAATAATACATAATGTAACCAAATATAAGTCATCCATGATTTAATGTTTAGAAATAATAAATATGAAATACATTTTTTCCAATAATCATGCATTATGTAGCAATTTATTAGTAATGCATTATTTTTCTCTTGAAAATAATACGTTGTAGAACAAATGTTTGGTAAGACATCATAAAATAATGCTACAAATAAGTTATATGCGTTACCTGGTAATGTGTTATATAATCACTACCCATTACCAAAGTTTTGCTGGGATATTTTTCATGGTTTTTTCAGCGGGATTCATGTTTCCCGAAAAAAACCCTAAGTTTTTCAGCTTCAAAAAGAAAACTTTTTTCAAAAATTCTGAGATATTTGTGACAAAAAATGTCACAGCTTCTAAAATATTTTTCTTTTTACCGATAGTAGACAGATTTAGAATATTTTTTTTAATAGAAAAAGTATTAGGTTTCGAGACCCAATTTAAAAAGATTCAGATTCTTAACCATTTTTCCTATCGAAAAAGTATCAGATTTCAAAAATTTTTACCGACGAATAGTCGCAGATTCTACAACACGCTGATCCCATCTATTTCGGTAATCAAGTATTTTTAATAAAACCTTTAACAAGCAAACAGAAAATAGTCCAAAATTGTCACAACATGAAAATTTGTAGAGAAAATAAAAAAAAACCGGGAATTCCTGCTTTATTTCCCAGGCTTTCGGGATTATGAAATATCGAGAATTCACGGGACGGTACTTCCCGGGAAATTTCCGTGAAAAACTCTACACTTTTTTTTTCTTTTAATTTGGTACAATTGGAGTCATTTTTATTTTTTTTATTTATTTTATTAAGAATTAACATATAATTACAAATCATATACTAATTTTACCTAACCGAGAACTGGTAACAATGACCTTCGTCTCGTTGTAGCGAAACAGACCAAGGCCTCTGGTGGGAATCGAACCCACGACCCCCAGACTCATAGGCTAGCACGCTACCAACTAGCCTACTGGGGCGCCAATTGGAGTCAAAAAAGTACAATTTTATGAGCTCGTTGATACAGTTTTGATGTTCTCATTTTGCAACCCTGATTCAGCGGCTCAGTGCTGGTTGAGAAGAATTTTTCAATGTTGGCAATCGATACCTTTTCAATACCGTTATCCGTTTCAAAACCCTTTAAATTGAATACCGGTACCAATACCAATACCGAATCCCAGTTTTGGTATCGGATACCGGTATCCAAAAACCTTTTCCTTCGGTGCCGGTACGTACCGGTATTGAAACGGTTTTACCAAAAAAACATGTTTTTTTTTACAAAAAAAAAACAAAATTAATAGAAAATTTGTAATTTGTTGGTTTTTGTAAATAAAAAATTGTACTCCAAATGCCTCCCCGAAGTCTCATAAAAATCAAAAAATCTTTGGGCACCCACATGGATTAACTAAAAATCTAAAAAAAAAGTGATAATTCAACCGCTATATGGGAGCAGAAGAAAATTATTGATTTTCAAAATATTTTTTTGGAGTCATTTAGACTCTCAATAGAAACTTTCTGAACCCCTTAGTATAGTTTAGTTTTTTGGAGATTTTTATTTAATCCGCAATGTGGTTGCCCAAGGATATTTTTGATATTTATAGGACTTCGTGGTTCAAAAATTATTAGCAAGACCGTGTATTTGAAATTGGTTTCACCTTTAGTTCACGTGTTGAAAACCCCGTTAAATCAGCTTTAAAAACATTCAAAGTATTTTTGTCACTTACAAATATTTTTACAATTAAGGGCGGATTACTCAATGAAAAGTTAGCTGCTAACTGTCGATTTAACGGAGCCTTATGTCAAAATTTGTATGAAAAAGTTAAATTTATCGGAGAGTTATTTTATAACGGAGCATTGAGTAAACCAGCCTAAACCAAAAAAAAATTACACTCGAAAAATATTTTACACGCAAAAAAAATATTTTTTATTTTTTTAAAATGACTAAAAAAAAGTTTTTTACTCAAAATAAAATATTTCTAATCAAAATTGTTAATTTTTTCACTTTAGAAAACTAACTATCACTTTAAAATGGCACTGTGGAGGGTAATCATGGATTCGGCTAACAATAAGTCGAATTTAACTTTTCTACTAATTTTTACATATTTTTTTTTTACTTTTCTTTTTACTTTTCTTAACCCATCTTGGTCCAACCAAGATTCAATTTTATTTTTCTTTTTTGAAAACAGGTACTTTTTTAGGGTAATTAGTACCCACTGATCTCAAAAGTCTTGTCAAAAAAATTTCAATGTGCTTTTATCCCAGAAAAGCTTGCATTTCAACTTTTTAATGTTTTGTTTGATATTTTGGTAATTTACTTCAAATTAGTGGAATTTGATAATCAATTAAATCTAAAAAAATTTAAAAATAATCTAAAAAATTAAAAGCCGGAAAACAAAAAATGGTAAATTTTGTTTTTAGCTTGAAACAATTTTGAAAAAGTGTGGTCCGGCAACGTCCCCGCCGACCCCCCTAAAAACGCTATTTAATTTTTATACCCTCTAACCACAGTATGGGGGTATACTCAATTTGTCATTCCGTGTGTAACGCATCGATATATTGGTCGGGGACCCCATAATGTATATATTATTGATCAGTGATCGATTCTAAGACATTCTAGCGATGTCCGTCTGTCCGTCCGTCTGTCCGTCCGTCTGTGGAGGACACCCCTGAAACTTGGCACGAATATGTCTAATGGTCATAGGCTGGTTAAGTTCGGAGATGGGCAAAATCGGACCACGGGGGAAAAAGTTCCCCCTTTAAGAACTATACCAACCTCTGAAAAAACGCTATTTTTTATAGATTTTTTGTACTTTTATTTTTATTAAAATTGAAAAAAAAATATATTTTTATGGGTTTTTTATATTTTTAGCATTTTTTCGATAATACCGGTACGTACCGGTATCGACGTTTCGATATCGGTAATACCGTAGGTTAGGTTAGGTTGTAAGTGGCTGCTGACGTTTTACGTCAACACACGTAGTAATACCGTAACCGATTCAACTCAAATACCGTAACCGATACCGATACCGAAATAAATAAAAAAAACGATACCAATACCGATATCGATACCGTTATTCGTTTCGATTGCCAACCTTGGAATTTTTTTTCGAATGTAAAAATTTTAAATGCTATTTTTATATGATTTGTTTCAAATCATTTAAACACTTTTTTTATTAAATATTTAAATGTATTAACGTAGATGCAAAATACGTTCTCCTAAAAAGATGATTAACACACTCATAATAAAAAAAAGCCGACGGGTTGTGTCAACAATAAATGTATAAAATATAATAAAAAGAATACTTAAAAACACTCGACTTTACTCATTCTAACAATTTAGCGCGCTTATCTTAACATATGCCGCTTAAACATTTGTTAAAAAAAAAACATCAAATAAAAATTTGCATCAAATGGTCTCACAAAAAAGTACATACAACAAACAGCATGACGACAATTATAAAAACAACAAATAAAATAAGCATAATTTAACATTTTCAGTATAAAACTACAAAAAAAGTGATTAATTAGTTGTTTTAAAATCCGTTTTTTTTTTTATTTGTGCGAATTTTTTTTTAATTTTTTTATCCATTTGTACTTCCAAAATATTCTATAGATTTGTTTAATTTAGAATCTTTTTTGTTGTTGTTATTATTCTTCTTTTTACTAGATCTTCATTTTGGCGAAAATAATAAAGAAAAAACACAAAAATTGCAAAAAAAAAAGTGTTTGATAATTCACTCATCACTCACATTTACATTCGAACTACTCACGTTTTTTTCTGTTTGGTGGGGACTCTCTGTATACCCCTATACCCTACGAACTTCCCTCTTGTCTAAAACAGGTGTTTGTTGGTATATGCTTGCCAAAGTTTTTGTTTTTATTATTTTATTAAGCTTGTGTGAGTTTTCAAGAATTTGCAAATTTATTTGAGAATTTGCAAACTCTCAGAGTGTTAACATGTTTACGTGAGTATTTGCAAAATATTTTTTTTTTTACAATTTCTGTGTGTTTATTTTTCTTAACATGATGTCATTTTTGTTTGAGTGATATTTCTGTAAAGTTTACTCTTATTTAGTTGTATGTTAGTATAAGTGAGTTTGCAAAAAAAAATTGAAAACTTTTTTTTTTCCTAAAAAATTTCTCTTTAAATAAAAGTAAGAGTAAAAAAGTTTAGCAACATGTGTCATTATTGTTTGCAAAAAAAAATGTTGATAATATAATTAAGATATCAGTATTTAATGGGATTTAAAATGTACATAGATTAGAATGGAAATATTTTTATTTTTAATTAATCATGAAAGCGGTGAAGGGGCATCCTGCAGGACTGCGTTCCAGATAGAAGTGGTGGGTAAAACTTTTAAGTTTGGGGGGGGTTAAGGGTTATTTTTTTACTTCGAATAAAAAAAAATTATCAATTCAAGAAAAAAACGCGATACTTTTTTTTTTGCAAAAACAACTTTGACGAAAAACTGCAGCTGATTTTTCAGCAACAGTTCGACAAAAATGCATTTAAAGTTTTCATAAAACGTATATTGCTAAAACAGGGCTGTTTTCACAGAAAAATTCTCATATTCTCAAACCTTTTACTACACGCAGAGAAGAGATATGATTGTGCCAATCATAATTTAAGAACGTCATATTATGATTGAAAATTGTATCATAACTTGTTTGTAGCAACCATAACATTTTTGCATCAATCATGTTATGATCCTAAATAAATTTTATGACCATAATATGGTTGCAACAAACATTTTATGATTGCTATAAAATATTATGATAGAATTTTCAATCATAATATGACGCTCTTAAATTATGGTTGCCACAATCATAACACTTCTCTGAGTGTATAGAAAATGTCTCATACTCTTCTTAAGCATATTTGAAATATTTTTTCCTATAGAAAAAGTCTCAGCTTCTGAGATATTTTTCCTATAGAAAAAGTCTCAGATTCGGAGATATTTTTTCTATAGAAAAAGTCCCAGATTCTGAGATATTTTTCCTATAGAAAAAATCTTAGATTCGGAGATATTTTTTCTATAGAAAAAGTCTCAGATTCTGAGATATTTTTCCTACAGAAAAAGTCATATTTTTATACCAAAATTATTACAACATTTTTTCCCAAAGAAAATTTATCTTCATAATAAGAACTTCCAGATTGACAGATTTATTTTTTATTTATTGAATTTTTAACATATAATTAATTAAAAATTTTCAGATTTTCCCTTTAAAAATTTTCAGATTTTTCCTTTAAAAATGGTCAGATTTTTTTTAATGAAAAATTCTGGGATGTAAAAATTTTTTTCCTTTGGATTTTTTTTTTTAAATTTCAGTCTTTCTTAATTTCTTTTTTTTTCTTTCTTTTTTCTTTGTTTTCCTCTTTTGTTCTTCTTTAAATTTGGTCTGGGGGGGGGGGGAGGATTTCCCCTCCCCCTCCTCCTTGTACCCGCGCATGCAGGCAGATAAGTCGCTGAAGTATTGAAGTCTATCCATGTATGTGACTGAACAGAACAAGCACTTCACGTCGACCATATAATACCCCACACCAGTACCTATCTTTTGTTATATTATTTACAAGTGTAGAAACTCGCACAAACCAAATTTTAGTGATACCAAATGTCCCGCTACAGAAAAACATGTGTCCTACAAATTTCTGAATGGGTTGTATTGGTATCCCTATATAAAACTAAGAAAATTGCGTTTTTGGTTTTTCAGTTTTTCAAAAAATGTTAAAATTTGTGTCGAGTTGCCTTGATTAAATATTTATCATATAAAACGAAATACACCACAGTCTCAAAAATTTATATTTTTTGTACATTTTTAATGGGCTGTCGATTAATTTTTTTTTTATTTGGAATATTTTCAAAAATAATTAAGAAGTGCGTTTTTCGAAAAAATCGAATTAGAATATTGAATTTCATTCTGTAATTCTCTTATATTTTTTGTGTCAACACCGCGTATGAGTAACGAAAATTAGTTGGTTTTGCAAATATTCGTTACTCATACGCGGTGTTGACACAATAAAATACAAGACAATTATTTTATGAAATTCTATATTCAAATACGTTTTTCTCAAAAAATGCACTTTGGATAAAAGAACATCTAAACTTAAAAAACAAAAAAATTAAAAAAAAAAAAAAAAACAAGTAGAAAAGTTAAATTCGACTTGGCCGAATCTATGAATACCCTCCACAATGCCCTTTTTAAGTTATAGTAAATTTTCTAGAGTGAAAAAATAACATTTTTGATTAGAAATATTTTATTTTGTGTAAAAAAAACTTTTTTTTAACTAATTTTTGAAAAAAAAAAATAATTTACTAAATTTTTTTTGAGTGTAAAAGTTTTTTTGAGTGTAAAATTTTTTTCGAGTGTATTTTTTTTTTTCTTTTAGTGTAAAAATATTTTTGAGTGACAACAATGCGTTGTAAAATATTTTTGTGACTTACTAATGTTTTTAAAACATGTTTAACGGGTTTTCAACACGTGAATTTAAGGTGAGGCGAATCTGAAATTTACGGTTTTGCTAATAACTTTTGAACCACTACACCGATTTGGTTAAACTTTAAATCGAAGCGGACCAGGGGAACGGCAAATATATATGTTACACTTCAGCACCCTCAGAATTGCCGTTCGAAAGTTATAGTGCTTTTTATCTCGTAAATTCCAGAAAAACCCTTGCCGAAATTCACTCATTTGCTTATAACTTTTGAACCACTGGACCGATTTTGCTGGATTGCAATACCGACCTGACCAGGTAAATGCCCAACATATATGCCAAACTTCAGGAGCCTCCGTAAAGTCTTTCAAAAGTTAGCGTGTTTTCAACAGACAGACAGACAGACGGACAGACGGACAGACGGACAGAGGGACAGACGGACGGACGGACGGACGGACGGACGGACGGACGGACAGACGGACATCGCTAGATCGTCTTAAAATCGTTCGAGGATCATGAATATATATACTTTATGGGGTCCTAGACCAATATTTCGAAGTGTTATAAACGGAATGACAAACTTATATATACCCTCAATCACTAGAGTGGAGGGTATAAAAAAAGTGGCCGAAAATTCGTTGGCTTCGCAAATATTCGTTACTCATACGCGGTGTTGACACAATAAAATAAAATTACAGAGTTTTTATAAAATCCAATATTCAAATGCGATTTTCTCAAAAAATACCAAATGTGCCTTCCAGATTTTATTTTTGGTGGATAGACAAACATCTAAACTCAAAAAAAATGGCCGGATTTTTGATAAATTGACTTTTTTAAAAAATGAAAAATTTCATAACAAGTTCTAAACCTTTTCCAAAATAAAAAATTTTAATCCATAGCCCATAAAAAAATATTCTAGAATGTAAATGTTTAAAATTGTGGTGCATTTGATAAATTTGATAAATATTTAATCATGGGAACTCTACACAAATTTCACAATTTTTCCAATATTTAACCACTTTTCCTTTACCCAGTTATTTTTAAAAATTAAAAAAAACAAAAAACGCAATTTTCTTAGTTCCATATAGGGCTATCCAGACCACCTATTCAGACATTCATGATACACATATTTTTCTGTAGCGGGACATTTGGTGTGTAATGCCTCATATACTTGTTGTTATCCTGAGCACTTTCGTGTTGCATTTGAGAGAAATTGGCTCAGCGGTTCAAAAGTTATGAACGAAAATGTAAGGAAGGACACCTCGAAATTTTTGTACATTTCACATAACCTAAAATTAAAAAATGCTTTACTCCTTGATTTGAAGTTATGCGGTTTTTGAACTCGGGACGATTCATCCATTTTGTGTGAAATTGGAGTAGTTTTTTCTGCGGATTTCGTTTATGCGGTTTTATTGGGAACGCATCTACCGCATAAAAAAAGACCGTACTAAACAAGTACAAACATATTTTTTTACAACAAAAATTTCGCGGAATTTTTTTTCACCAAATTTTTTTGTACTAATTTTTTTTCTTGTTAAATTTTGAAGTGGCTGCTAGCCACTTGCAACCTAACCTAAACGTTTTTTTTTTTTTTTAATGTTACCTAAAATTATTAAATCTCCTTATACATATTTTCGAGTGTATAAAAAAACTTTGTTCACGAAAAAATACTTTATAAATCCTTTTTTGTCTAATTTTAAAGTGTGCAACATGTTGCTAAAAGAAACAAATGTTGCTTAACAATTAAAGCTCTCTCTAAACATGTTGTGGAATGATGATCCCCCCTATTACAGTTTACTTAAAAAATTCTCTTAATAACGGAAGTAAAACAGAGATTTGAAAAAAATTAAATTAAAATAAAGAGAAAATCTTGTAAAATTTGTAATGTTACAAAAAAATGTGCAAAAATTAAAGCTTAAATTGAAATAAGAGTTTTCTTGTGCAGACTTTATGATACAATATTAAGGGAACTAAGGGAATTATTTAAGAGTTGATTTATTGAAATGAGCTTAAAAGAGTGTTTCTATTTTCAGGACGGTTAAGGGGACAGGTGAAATTAGAGATGAGTTAAAGAGTAGGACTATTTTGAGTGTTTTAAAATTACTGTTTGGAAAATTGCGTTTATATTGAGACAAAAAGAGTGTGAGAAATATGTAAAATTTGTTTTATTCAAAGAGTTGTTAAGTTTTGAGTGCATATATGGGTGACTTATAGAATGGAAAAGGAACGGGATAAGAGGATTGCAGAAGCATTAAAGAAGAGCTTAAAATACCTAAACAATTTTATTGATAATTGAGCGTAGCTGTAGGCAAAATAAACAAATGCAAGCAAAATATAAAAGACAAAAGGGGAGAGTGAGCTTAAAAAACCCCAACTACTCTTCTTTTAATACACTACAAAAAAAAAAACAAACACAAAACAGGAAGGAACATACAATATTTACTCTATGGACAGAGTTACGTACATTACTACTACTATGACTACACACTACTACGATTACTTGTTGTAGGCACATAATAGAGTGGAATTATTGCAAACCACACTGAACGATTTTTATTCAATGTAGAGTCTCGTCCACACCATGGTTCTCATCATCATACCTCATACCTAGTTTGTGGGATTTAGTTTTTGTGTGTGCATGTTTTGTATGCGGCGAGGCGAGTGTATATCCAATACACTACATCCATCCAGTCAGTTAGCTAGCTATTCATCCATCTATCTAACCATTTGTCCGACGTAGTCATTCTTGTCGTCGTCGTCGACGACACTATCCATTCGCAAAAAAAAAAATATCCCATCTATCTATCCATCCATACGTATGGATGTTGTTGTGTTGTAGTAAAATAAAGAGTGTAAGTTGATTTTTGTTGGTATGGTTTAATATTGTTGTTGTGGTTGTTGCTAGTATTGCTTTTGTTGCTGGTGGTGCTGCTGCTACTACTACAACATACTACTATAATTTTTTTTTTGTTGTATGTTGTTTTTTTTGCATGGACTTTTACAACTCTACTACTAGTGTGACTGACTACCACTATACGACTACGACAATATTATTCCACCTAGCATTTTGGCATAGAGTGCGGCTAGAATTCACTCGTTTCACACAACGATTTTAGCTGCGCTTGCAACAACGCAACATTACGGGTTCGCTCGCACACCGGGGCCTATTACTACACATTGTATATTAAAAAAAAAAACAAAAAACGATAATTATTCACAAACAACAAAAAACGAAAAAGAAAAACTACTTCGACCCATTCAAACCAATACGGGAGATAGAAAATCGAACAAAAAAATAGAAAAAAGTTCGATTATTAAAAAAAAAAAAAAAAAAAAAACGAGTGAAATTAAAAAAAAAAAAAAAAAAATTGTGAAAAAAAGGATTGAAATTTTAGACCCTTAAAAATAAACGTGTTAAAGCGGGATACGTACAAATTTGTTGTTATCGTTATTTACCACCATAACTACTACCACCAACAAAACGACAACTATTATTATCATCATCAGCAACATCATCCTTAGCAGCAGCAGCAGCGACAACATATTAAATGTAAAGAAAAACATTATGATATCTTTTCATATACGAAAGTGTTTATATTCTCTCTACTCTTACTAAAGTGACACGTTGTGTAACAAAAAAAAAAAAAAATTTTTTTGTCAATTTCCATATAAAGATTTTGCGCCACCAATAAATATTTCGTTGTTAGAAAAAAAAAAATATTGCGCGGCTTCTTTTTCCTGTTGTTTATTTTTATTTATGTGTGTTTTTTTTTTTGCGAAGGCATCCTTAACAACATTTTTTTTTCGTTGTTGCAATGTTGTAACAACAATTGTAAAAAAAACCCTCAAAAAAAGTGTTAAATTTTGTGTAGGTTCCTAAAACCCTTAACTAACCACAGTTCTAAATACGCCCGGCAATAGACAGCCTCTACCTGTCCATCTACTTTAGTCCAGGCTGCTGACTAATTAAAATTGCTGCGATTTTGTTTTTGTTTATTTTGTTATTAGAAAATAAAAATTTCGCAAAAATCTACAACAAAAAAAAATCTAATGTGTGCAATTTGCATTTGATTTTCCATGTTGTTTGTTTCAAATATTGTTGCGAGACTCGTAACTGCCACAAACAACTGTTTTTCCCCAAACCAACAACAACAACAGCAGTAGCAAGCAAGCAACATCTAGAAAAACCATAACAGTGCCACACGTAGACGCACGTAGACGTATGTAACGGAAAACAAAATATTAACGCGAATAAATCACAATTTGAAAAAAAAGAATTACAATCGATCGAAAAAATATTAATTAATCAAAACATCAAAAAAAAATTAACGTTAAAAAAAAAATATTTAAAAAAAAAAAATATTTAAAAAAAAAAATATTTGAAAAAATATTTCTAAACTAAATATTTGGAAAAAAATATTTCCAAAAAATTTTTTTTTTTTTAAATTTTAAAAAATAAAAAAAAATAATTAAAAAAATTTTAATAATTTTGGAAAAAAGTAAATATTTTTCAATTAAATTCTATAAAACAAGAATTAAATAAAAATTTTCCATATTTTATGAAATAAAAAAAATTGTGCATTTAAAAAAAAAATTACAACTAGTGTTTTTAGTGCAATTTTAACAACAATTTTCAATAATTTTCAAATTTCTCAACTATAATTCTACTAGAAAAATATTCATCAATTGTAAGTGGAAATTTTTTATATTTTTTGCCAGGATAATCAGAGTGTTAAAAAATTTTTTACGGTCCACGGTTCGTACTAACTGACTTTAACCTCAAGTTGCGAACGCTGTATAAGTGTTTCTGGATTATGAATCTGAGGTATCCCACCACTATATTTCGACGAAAAATTATTTCGCCAGAGTCGTTTTTAAAAAAACTCTCGTTTAAGTGTCAAAAAAATTACATTTTAAACTTATCTCGAAAACAATGAGATATACCAAAAAATTACTAAGGGAAACAAATTATTCCTATGGAAAAATGCAATAAAACTGCAAATTTACTTTTTGCAATTGCAATGTTTTTGTTGCCAAAAATTTCTCTTTCAAATTCCCAAGTGTCTGTAAAAAAGAGTAATTATAAATATCGCGATTCGAACTTCATTATTTACTTACATTCTTTAAATTTGATCGGCGTTATAAAAAAATAAGTAAAAAGTTAAATTCGGCCTTGCCGAGGATATGTGGAGGGTATATAAACAAGATTATTTGAAAACAAATTTGGAAAAAAAATTCCGTGAAAAAAAATTTTTTGGTAAAAAAAAAATCCACGATTTTTTTTTTGTTTGTAAAAAATATGTTTGTTCTTGCTTAAATACCATTCGTCATCAAATTTTCTTCAAATATGTCAACCAGCAGTCGAATTAAAGCATTTTGTATTTTTTGGTTATGTGAATTGTACCAAATTTTTCGAGTTGTCCTTACATTTTTGAAAAAATATCGTCCAATAGTAAAAAATTGACATTTCAAGCTTATCAAGAAAACAAGGAGAGATATCAAAAAATGACTTCAGATAAAAATTACTCCGATGGAAAAATGCAATAAAACTGCAAATTCACTTTTTGAAGTTGTTTTTATTACCAAAAATTGCACTTTTAAATTTCGAGCTAAAAACTTCACGTTGTCTGTAGAAAACTAACGAATTGTAAATACCGCGGTTCGAACTTCATAATTTACTTAAATTCTTTAAATTTGATCAGTTAAAAAAAACAAGCAAAAAAGTTAAATTCGGCCTTGCGACAAGATTATTTGAAAAAAAAAAAAATGGAAAACAAATTTTCGGTAAAAATTTTTTTTGGTGAAAAAAAAATCCGCGATTTTTTTTTTTTTTAATATGTTTGTTCTTGTATAAATACCATTCGGCATCAAATTTTCTTCAAATATGTCAACCAGCAGCCGAATTAAAGAATTTCGTATTTTTAGGTTATATGAAATGTACCAATTTTTCGAGGTGTCGTTAAATTTTTGAAAAAATATCGTTCAATAGTGAAAAATTGACATTTCCAGCTTATCTCGAAAACAATAAGAGATATCAAAAAAATGACTTAAGACAAAAATTACTCCTTTGGAAAAATGCAATAAAACTGCAAATTCACTTTTTGCAATTGCAATGTTTTTGTTAACAAAAATTGCACTTTTAAACTTTGCGTTGTCTTTAAATTTGATTGGATTTGTAAAAAAAAAAAACAAATAAAAAAAGTTAAATTCGGCCTTGCCAAATGTATGAATACGTGGAGGGTATGTAAACAAGATTATTTGAAAAAAAAAAATTGGAAAAAACATTTCCGCGAAAAAAAAATTTTTGATGAAAAAAAAATCCGCGATTTTTTTTTTTAAATGTTTATTTTTGCTTAAATAGCATTTGGCATTGAATTTTCTTCAAATATGTCAACCAGCAACTGAAAAAAAGCATTTTGTATTTTTAGGTTATGTTAATTGTACCAAATATTTCGAGGTGTCCTTACATTTTTGAAAAAATATCGTTCAATAGTAAAAAATTTCAAGCTTATCTCGAAAACAATGAGAGATATCAAAAAATGACTTTAAAAAAAATTACTCCTATAGAAAATGCAATAAAACTGCAAATTCACTTTTTGAAGTTGCAATGTTTTTATTACCAAAAATTGCACTTTTAAATTTCGAGCTAAAAACTTCACGTTGTCTGTAGAAAACTAACGAATTGTAAATACCGCGGTTCGAACTTCATAATTTACTTAAATTCTTTAAATTTGATCAGTTAAAAAATAAACAAGCAAAAAAGTTAAATTCGGCCTTGCGACAAGATTATTTGAAAAAAAATGGAAAACAAATTTCCGGTAAAAAATTTTTTTTTGGTGAAAAAAAATCCGCAATTTTGATGCCATTCGGCATCAAATTTTCTTCAAATATGTCAACCAGCAGCCGAATTAAAGCATTTTGTGTTTATGTTTAAATTTTTGAAAAAATATCGTTAAATAGTGAAAAATTGACATTTCAAGCTTATTTCGAAAACAATAAGAGATATCAAAAAATGACTTAAGACAAAAATTACTGCTATGGAAAAATGCAATAAAACTGCAAATTCACTTTTTGCAATTGCAATGTTTTTGTTACCAAAAATTGCACTTTTAAACTTCGCGTTGTCTGTAAAAAAAGAGTAATTATAAATATCGCGATTCGAACTTCATTATTTACTTACATTCTTTAAATTTGATTGGATTTATAAAAAAACAAATAAAAAAAGTTAAATTCGGCCTTGCCGAATGTATGAATACGTGGAGGGTATGTAAACAAGATTATTTGAAAAAAAAAATTTTTGGTGAAAAAAAAATCCGCTTTTTTGTTTGTTTTTGCTTAAATAGCATTCGGCATTAAATTTTCTTCAAATATGTCAACCAGCGGCTGAAAAAAATCATTTTGTATTTTTAAGTTATGTGAATTTTACCAAATTTTTCGAGGTGTCCCTACATTTTTGAAAAAATATCGTTCAATAGTAATAAATTGACATTTCAAGCTTATCAAGAAAACAATGAGAGATATCAAAAAATGACTTCAGATAAAAATTACTCCTATGGAAAAATGCAATAAAACTGCAAATTCCGTTTTTGCAATTGCAATGTTTTTGTTACCAAAAATTGCACTTTTAAACTTCGCGTTGTCTGTAAAAAAAGAGTAATTATAAATATCGCGATTCGAACTTCACTATTTATGGGAGATATCAAAAAATGACTACAGATAAAAATTACTCCTATGGAAAAATGCAATAAAACTGCAAATTCACTTTTTGAAGTTGCAATGTTTTTATTACCAAAAATTGCTAAAAACTTCGCGTTGTCTGTAGAAAACTAACGAATTGTAAATACCGCGATTCCAACTTCATTATTTACTTACATTTTTGAAATTCGATCGGTTTTATAAAAAACAGTAAAATTGTTACATTCGGCCTTGCTAAGGGTATATGGAGGGTATGTAAACAAGATTATTTGAAAAAAAAAAATTGGAAAAGAAATTTCCGAGAAAAAAAGATTTTTTGGTGAAAAAAAAATCCGCGATTTTATTTTTTTGGAATAATAATGTTTGTTTTGCTTTTCGGCATAAAATTTTCTTCATATTGGCAGCCAAATTAAAGCATTTTGTATTTTTTAGGTTATGTGAAATGTACACTGAAAGAATTTTGTTCATTACGGCTATGAAAACGTACATTGATTCTATGAAAAAAATCATTGGAAGTGAGCCAATGATGCCCTTCATAGAATCTATGAATCAAATTCATAGAAACCAGAAACCTATGAAAAAGTTCATAGGCTATGGAAAAAAAATTATTATTCAATTCTATTTTTATTTATTTTTTTATTTTAATTTTATTTTTTTATATTTTATTTATTTTATTTATTTACAATTTTCTATTTTTAAAAATTTATATGTTTTTTTATTTTAACTTATCCCCACCGAGACGCGAACAGAGAACCTGTTGTTCGTAAAGCATAGTCTCTAGCCACTGAGCTAAATTATATAAACAAGTAACAACACTTAAAATGAATTTTGATTAATATATTGAGTTTGTGTCTATTCTCTGTCACAATGCTCTGCCAAAAGCTGTGTGTGTGTTTGTAGAAAACAAATATTTTGTGTATTTACAAAAATGAAGCGTTATAAAACCATGCGTTAGTTGGCGAGATTTTTCTTCTTTGGTGGCGCTGATAGCTAAGGCGTCGACAATTACCACTTCAGCCGGTAGGTCTTGGGTTCGAACCCCGGTCAGGGCAGCAATGATATTTTTTTTTTAATGTTTTTTTTATTTTTTTAATAAATTTATTCAACTATTTTAATTATTGTAACATTATTTTAATTATTAAAAGAATTAAAAGGCATATTGATGGCATTTTCTTCTATGAATGACATTCATAAATTCTATGAATTTTTTCTATGAATTTAATAAAATCTATGAATAAAATTCTATGAAATATTTCAAAATACTAATGAATATTCATTCAGCCAATGAATTATTTCATAGAATCTATGAATTTGGTTTTATGAAATTTGTTCATAGATATAATGAACAATAATTCTTTCAGTGTACCAAATTTTTCGAAGTGTCTTTATATTTTCATTCATAACTTTTGAGCTGCTGAATCGATTTCGCACAACTGCAACACCAAACTGCTCAGAACAACATCAAGTAAATATGATAAGTTTCAGCCTTATCCGTGTAATATTTTGGCCGTGATAGCTTTTTCAACAGATGGACAGACATCGCACACAAAAAATTTTTGGCTAAAAACTTTTAATTAAATCTATTGATCAACAAAATTTAAATAAGTCAATCGACGTTTTGATAAATTTTTTTTATTTTAATTTCTTTAACTGTCGAACTACAAATTTTTAACATACCAGATTTTTTTTTCGCTTTAATTTATTTGAGTAAATTAATTAAAAAATATACAAAATAATCGGGTTTTACTTTTTTTTATTGTTTGCAAAATATTTTATTGTTTGCAACCAAAAAAGATAATTTTTTTAATAATTTTGTCATAAGCTTACAATTCATTTGTTAAATAAATCATTATTTTGATTGACTATAAATAAAAAATTGATAAAATTTTTGATCAAAATCGAAAAAGGTTTGATTGAAACAATTTTCAATCAATCACCTACAATTTGATTATTAGTATAACAATTTTTCTTACTTGGAGGAATTTCAATAAAAAAATTGATTGAATCCGCGTTTTTGTTGATTAAACTTCGTTTAAAATTTTCATCTCAAACTCGATCACTGATCAACAATACACTCATAGAAATATCTTAGTTAGGGTGGCCCAAAATTCCTTTTGCTTCGCAAAAGGTCAACGTACCTTATAAAATGAAAGATGGTATCGTAACTAATATTTTGAGCCAAATTGCAGCACCCTACGACGATTAGAAGGGGATGCTAACTGATCACTTGTGTTTGCAAATTCCGAAAAAATCTAAAAAAAAAATTTTTTGCAATCCTAAAAATTACTACATGGAATGGTATCGCAACAAGAGCAAATAAGTCACATATGGCCATTTTGTCCTAAGGTTGCCTACAAAGGACAATAAGGACGTTTTAGTTTCGATTAGGAAAAAAACAAAAAAAATTTTTTTTGTTATTATACTCAAATTAAAGATATTTGTATTACCTTTCAAATGAACTTTATCGCAACTTAATGGTCCGCATAGTTTTTGAGTTACAGCGGTTTAAGTGAAATGCAGGGTTCCGTTTTTTTAATATGTATTTTTTTTTTGTTTAAGTACAATCTTAGGACAAAATGGCCACATGTGATTTATGTGCTCTTGTTACGCAAGCATTCCATATGGTTATTTTTAAGATTCCAATAAAAAAATTTTTAAGATTTCTTTGGAGGTTGCAAACACTTATGATAAGTTAGCATCCCCTTCCAATCGTTGTAGGGTGCTGAAATTTGGCGCAAATTGTTCGTTACGATGCCATCTATCATATTTTGAGGTACGTTCAGTTGTGAGTTACACTTTGTATTTTTCCATATGTTGATGGGCCACACTAATCTTAGTAGAAAAATTAGTAAACCCATTGTAGATCAAGTTTTACAGAATAATGCCGTATTCAACAAGAATTAATGTTGATATCGTTGAATAATCAGTAAAGTTGAATCAACTCTTTACAAAGCTTGTACAGAATTCAATAGATAAATCAAAATAGAAAAAACAACCCTGTTCGTTCATTTTTTTTTATTATTAACGAGTGACGAGTGAGTTGGGAGCGATGTGAATCGTGTTTATCTCTTATAAAATTATTTTATGTGTTTGTTTTTTATAAAAATATTTAATATTATAAAAATAAATAAAAAAAAAGGATCTGATTTGTAAATATTTGGTAAGTAAAAAATACATTGATTACTTTATGTATTCATACTATATTAAAACTTTTTTGTTTTTTTAAGGATTTTGTTTGGTATCATCAGAAAACTGGAGAATGGCTTATGAGTGCATAACATGAATAAACGAAGTGTTTGTGAAAATCTTTGTGAAAATCTTCAAATATTGCAGCTTAAAAAGCCGACGATAATACAAAAATATTGTGATTTATGCTTAATAAAAGAATATTAACAAATAACAACAAGTTTTTTTTATTAATAAAATTTCTTATATTAACAAAAATATGAGTTGAATTTACAAATAATAAGAGTTGATTTACAAAAAAGCGAGTTGATCAACTTTTACAAAAACTGACAATAATTTTTATTGAAATCAACATAAATATTTGTTGGGTCAAAATCCACAATGATTTCTGTTGAATTATCAGCGATTTTCTTTGGGAATACAATGATTTTTGGTTGAGTGTACAGTGACCCCTTATTATTATAAATCGACTATCATTTAATAAAATGCTTTATAGAAAATTTTCCAATCTTTAATTTTAGCTTGATAGCGTCCCGATTGAGCAACTATTAAAGGCTGTAGGCAAAATCGCCCAAAGAAAAATGGCCCAAAAAAGAAAACGAAAATTCGCCCAAAAAATTTTCATACAAATTTGGGTCATATTTCATATGAAAAGTTACCCAACATTTTTGTGCAAATTTTCATAGTTTTGGGCAAATTTTCGAAATTATAAATTGGATGATTTTTTATTACGAAAACTTACCAAAAAATTATTTATGAAAAATTGCCTAATTTTATTTTGGTTTTATTTTTTGTGAAAATCTTAAAATGTCAAAACTGAAATATATATGTATGTCACAATAAATCAGTATATTATTATTTTTAGAAACAGTAAACGCATATCGTGATTTTTTTATATAAATTATATATTAAACTAACCAAGAATAAGCTGAAGCAAAACCGTTCCGTTGTTGCTAACATACAAAGGATTTGGTGGGAATCGAACCCGAAACCCCTGCTCTTACGTGCAGATTACCACGCTATATATTAATCTATCGCAGCGCAGTAGAAAATCAAATGTAATGAATTTAAAAACAGCATGCAACTCCGATGAAAGCTCAGCAGGCGAAAAATTTGTTGGTAAAATTTTTCACCTGCTGAGCTTTGATCGGTGCTGATTCCAATTTTTTTTATTTCGTTAAAATTTAAGTTTGACACTTAAAACTTTTACATCAATTACTTATGCATTTTACGGGCTGTATTCTCAAAACAACGATCTATAAAAATAAATAATAACCACGTTACCTATGGTCTTATCTTAAAAGTTTTTGTCTTTGTTTTAAAGTTATTCAGCGTAGCCGGCCTTCGGCCGGTCTTAGAGATTACAAACTCCCTGCCTTCGACCCACCCTCACCGCAAAAGAAAGCTTTTTTTGTCTAGTATGTGTTTTGGAAAAAATGTGTTAGAAAAAAATCTTTTTTTATTTTATTTTGGGCCATTTTTCATTTCGTTTTTGGGCTTTTTTTCGTTAATTTTGGGCGAAGTTTCGTATTTTTCTTTTTGAGTCATTTTTAATTTTTGGGAATTCCCGGACTTTTCAATTTCCCGGGAAACGGGAAAAAATAATTTATTTCCCGGGATTCGCGGGAATCCCGGGAAATTTTCATTATTAATATAAATCATAAAAAACATTAAAATTTGACCAATTTTTTTTTAAAAACAGTTTTATTACAGATAAACAAGTAATTAAAACATAAAAAATAAAAAAAATAAAAGTATTGCAACTTTTTCCCCCACAAAAAATCGCAAAAAATAGATAAAAATCGCAAAACATTCAAAACTACGTTATTCGATCAAAAACGAATATAGTTGGCAGCACTTTTAATATTTGTTTTGGAAATGTAAATTCCAGGTTCAAAATTTATATATTTTTTTGACAGTCTTAGCAAAATTATCATTAACCGACGTATATTTTTTGACTTTTTAAGTTTTTTCATGATATTATCATACTTTTTACACTTGGTCAGTTTTCCTATGAATATATATTTGCACTGTTCTTCCAAATAGAAAAACTACAAAAAATAGCAAATGTAATTGTACCTGTATGTAAAAAAAATATTAAAAATTAAACTACAATAAACGTTTTTTATTTAAAATGGTTTATTTTATAAAATTCCCGGATTTCCCGGGAAAAATGAAAAAAATTCCCGGGATTTCCCGTCAGTCTTTTCCCGGGAATTCCCGGGAAATCCGATCCGGGAATTCCCGGACCCCAAACACTAGTCATTTTTCATTTTTTTGGGCGATTTTGCATTTGGGCGATTTTTTGTAAAATTTTTTGGGCGATTTTGCATTTGGGCGATTTTGCCTACATCCACTATTAAATTAGATACGAGGGTCGCGCTGACAAATTAAATTATTTGTAGAAGCTTTTTAGAAAATTTTTAAAAAATATTTCTAAATTGAATTTTTTCAAGTTCAAACATTAAAAATAAAAAAAAAAATTGTGCAATAGTTTAAATTTAGTTATCAAACTCATTTTTTGTTTGGGTTGTTGGAAAAATAAGCTGATCACTGAATAAAAATTATTAATGTTTAAACTTGGAAAAAATTGACTTATTGTTAGAAAAAAATTATTTCCAGCGCGATCCTTGTGTCGTAGAAAAGTTAAATTCGACTTGGCCGAATAATTATTTTTTGTGACTAGCACAGTGTTATAATTGAATTATTTTTAAAAATGAAATTAATATTTTTGTTTTAAATAATTCAAATTTAATTCAAAGAATTAATTCCAAAATTTAAATTGTTGGAAAAAAATAATTTTGTTTTCGAAATATATAAAATGACACTTAATTATTTATTAAATTTTAGAATGATTTTTTTTAATTTTATCATCTTTACAATATGGTGCGTATAGTTAATGTACTACTTAAATACAATTTATACTTATGAATATCACCGTACACGGAAATATTATTCCTGTTTTTTGTAGACCGGATTAAGATTAGGACTAACTTTATTTAGTTAAAAAATGGGTCAAATCAAGTCCAAATTTTTTTTTATAATTTTTTTCTAAAATTACATACAATTAGCAAATATAAACAGAAAAACAAATTAAGCTTTGTCCAAAATGTCAAGAATGAAAAATGAATTTAGTTAAATCCTAGGATTAACTCAGATTTGTTTATGCCATTTTACCTTTTGGACAACTCTTAATTTTTTTCCTGTTTATATTTACCAATTGGATTTAGATTCAGAAAAAAAATATAAAAAAAACTCTCGACATGATTTGTACAATTTTTTAACTAAATAGAGTTAATCCTAATCTTAATCCGGTCTGCAAAAAAAGCCTATTGTCGATAATTTGAACAATTCATTCTTAAATTAACTTAATCATTCGATGAATTTTTAATAATAAAATGTTTAGTCAATCAAAAAAAAATTAGAAAATTTTTGTACTGGAATTTGGGTTACCCTTTAGGTAACCACTGTGGTTTTTCAGCTGGTTCCTTGTGAGAAATTTCTGGGGCAACAATTTGTAACGCTAGAGAAATGTTTCACAGATACGACTATATTTATATGTTGTTGCCCCAAGAAGTTAAGTATTGTATTTAAGCGATATCGGTTCAGCGGTTAAAAAATTACGAACGAAAATGTAGTGACACCTCGAACAAAATGCTTCAATTCGACTGCTGGTTCACGTATGTAAACAGAATTGGATGCCGAATGGTATTTAAACAAGTGTAAACATATTTTTTTATAAAAAACTGCGGCATTTTTTATTCCACCAAAAATTTTTTCCGCGTAATGTTTTTTTTTTTTTTTTTAATTTTTTATTTTCTTAAAATAATTTTGTTTTACCAGTTTTTTTAGCAAATTTTGTTTTAACTATTTTTTTAAATAATGTTTTTTACAATTATCGTTTTTAGCATTTTGTTTTGAATTTTGACGACGGGTTCTTAATATTTTTTTGTGGCTTAAGCTATACTTAACAATGTTGGAGTCCATATACTCCATAGCACAAATTAAAATATAGTTGGAGTAACATCTTTTTATACCCTCCAACTACAGTATGGGGGTATACTCACTTTGTCATTCCGTGTGTAAAGCATGAAAATATCGGTCTAGGACCCCATAAAGCAATGGTTCCCAACCTTTTTTACGCCACGCCCCACTTTTAAGAAAAAAAATTGTCTTGTCCCCCCTACACTACGGAAAAATTTTTCAGTTTTTCTAATTTTTGTTTCTAATGAAAAATTACAACTTTTTTGTAAAATAAACATTTAAATTAAGTTTTTAGTAAAAATATTAAGAAATTAACAAGATTTTTGTAGTTAATTTTGCAAAAAAAAATAGTTTTTGTAGTTAATTTGAATTAAAAAAAATCTTGAAAAATTGCTCGTTGCCCCCTGGAACCTTAAAATTGCCCCCCAGTGGGGCGAGAATCAAAGGTTGGGAACCATTGCCATAAAGTATGTATATTTATAATCAGTGATCGATTCTAAGACATTCTAGCGATGTCCGTCCGTCCGCTTGTCCGTCCGTCCGTCTGTCCGTCTGTAGTTAACACGATACAATCCAAAATAAAAGAGCTAGACTTCCGAAATTTGGCACCAATATGTCTTATGCTCCTAGGCAGGTTAAGTTCTTAAACCAGCAAAATCGGGCCAGGGGGAAAAAGTTTTCCCTTGAAGAACTAAACCAACCTCTGAAAAATACCACTTTTTTACATGATGTTTTGTGTTTTTGTTTAACAAATGAAACATTTTTATGCTCAAAGAAGTTCAAAGTCCTGCATTTGGAGCCAGAGTATTAGATAATGTCGTTTTTTCGGCCCGACCCCCCTTTTGTGGGCGTGGATAAAAAAAAATTGTTTAAATATTGATAAAATTGTATTTCTTTAGCACAAAAATTAATTTTTAAACATATATTACGAGAGGAAATTGTCCCCCCACAATTCGGCACAGCCGAATCTAACACTCTTGCTTGTTATATATACCTTTCTACTTAAATGCCTCACAATTTTTGGGAATTATCCTTATAAATTATCCGCACTTAGTTGTTAAGTGAACATTTTTTTTTAGAATATAGAAAAAATATGTAAAAACCTAATATGTATTCTTAGACTGGAATTTTTCTGTATAGCAAAAATTTTTCTTCTCCGATTTTCAAAGTCCGGGGATTTTTTTATTCTACTAGGCCTAAACCTCATGTGGTATCAATTTGAGGCCAATCGGATTAAATTAACCCGTGGCGCCCGGTGGTCAAAGTTTTGGATTTTTGAAAAATTAAAAAAAAAACAAGTAAGAAAATTATAGTCGGTCAAGACCGACTATATAATACCCTACACCAGAGTTTCCCGGAAAATGGGTCCCAAGTTCAAACATGGACTGATTAGATCTATATTTTGTCAAATCTTTAATAAGTGTAAAAAGCACTCACTAATCAAATTTGAGTGGAATAGGCTTCTTTTTGTTGACAATAAATCGCTTCAACTGAATATCGAGGGAAATTTCCACATGGGACCTAAGTCCAAGAATGGTCCGATGATAATCAGATTTGATAAGGTTATTAAAGAACGCGTTTAACATACACAAACAGAATTTTAATTAAATATTTTCTATTTTCATGAAATTTGAGAGATTTATGTGAAAATCGGGAAGGTGGTTTGTATGGGGGCTACAAGAAGAACTGGTCCGATTTCTTTAAAATTCGGAATGTTGATTTGTGTGGATAAAACATGATTACCTGGCAAATTTCGAAAAGATACCTATTAAAATGCGGCTATTAGAGTCATTTGAGCCAAAACTAAAGAGGACCTTTGTATGGGGGCTAGGTCTAAATATGGACCGATTTTTTCAATAGGCTTCGTCCTTGGGCCAAAAGAGGCTTAAGTTTCAAATTTCAAGTCAATTGATTAAGAATTGCGACCTGTATCGTGTTTACACCGTTTTCATGGACAGACAGACGGACGGACGGACGGACGGACATCGCTAAATCGACTCAAAAAGTGATTCTAAGTCGATCGGTATACTTAAAAGTGGGTCTAGGACCAATATTTCGGGTAGTTACAAACATCAGCACAAACTCATTATACCCTGTACCACAAAGTGGTGTAGGGTATAAAAATCAATTAAAAATAAATATATCTTTCGACACATCATATTTGTTAATTTTGATGTGCTGAGCACGAATATCAAAAAAAAATTTAAATCGGTCAAACAGTTTTCGAGATATCGCTATTTGAAATTGGCAAAAAATGGCGGCTTTTTCCTACGTTCAAGAAACTTTTTTAAAAAAGTCATAAAATTTGATTCTGCGGTCCCACAGTGGGTTCGATGGTACCCAAAATGGCGATTAATTCAGATAAGCAGTAGTTTTAGAATATTATATTTTTTTATTGATGAACTAATATAAACAAGTAGAAATACACATTTTGGAAGAAAAAATTGGAAAAAAAAAATTTTTTTAACCTGTTAGGCGTTTTTTTGTTTTTCGGAAAAAGGGTTATAGTTCACAATTTTTGCTGTAACTTTGGAATGAAAAACGATAAATTAATAAAAAAAATTGGAAATTAAAGTGTACATAATGTGCTATCAAAGTAATTAAAGAAAGAACGCATAATATGTATTTATAGTATTATAAATTTTATTTAAAATCCAATTTTTGATTTTCACAAAATCTCATAAATGTACAAATTTATCTGAAAAAAGTGATTTAAGGGAATATTATAGTTTTTTATTAACGAATTATCATAAATACATAAAAACACAGCATTTTAGAAAAAAAAACTTAACAAATTTTTTTTTTTAATCTTTTTGTCGTTTTTTTGCTTTTGGAAAAAACACGAAACCCTTGAACATATAATAAAGCTAGGAAAAACAAATGGAGGGGCCGTTTTTTTGGCGTAGGGGGGAGGGTTTACCGGGAGACTATGGGGGACACCTTCCCCTCTCGATAAACGTTCCCAAAAAATAGATGTCAGTTTTTGCACCTAATTAACAATAATGTAGCATTATTTAAATTAGTTTTTCTATACACGCCCCCAAAAAGGGGCGGACCGAAAAAATAGGATTTCCTGATCCCCCTTGGTTCAAATTCAGGTTGATGAACTTCACATGGCATTAAAATGTTTCATTTATTAAACAAATATACAAATAAAACTTGTAAAAAAAATATTTTTCTGGGGTAGTTTTAGTTCTTCAAGGGGGAACTTTTTCCCCCTTGTTCCGATTTTGCTCGTTCAAGAACTTAACCAGCATATGACTATTATACATATTTGTGACAAACTTCAGGATTCTAACTCTTGTTTTATGTACTTTATGGTATGCTCAAAAACAGACGGACGGACGGACGGACGGACGGACACACGGTTAATCACAGAATGTCTTAGAATCGATCAATGATCAATAATATACACTTTATGGGGTCCTAGACCCATATTTCGATGCGTTACATACGAAATGACAAAGTGAGTGTAAGCCCATACTGTAGTTGAAGGGTATAAACGCACATATAATTGTCTTGTTTAATAAATGATACCAAGACTTTTTACACAAAAACGGGAATAAAAAAAAAGGGCCGGGCATTGTCTGTACTTTTTTTCTTTTAAATGAAATCCTATACTTTTTTAAAATCCATAAAACTAAATCCAACTATTACTAACTTAATATGTGTGGCTTATTAAATGTGGAAAATATCCCAATTTCGGACCCTTTTTAAAAAAATTATTAAAAATGTTAAGACACAATTTTTATACACAAAAAAAAATTTATAATTTAGTTTAATACCTGGTGTTTAAGGTTCCATTATAAAATATTTTCTTTTAAAAGATTTAATACTACTAATAATCGCTTGAATTGTAAAAAATTTCCATTTTTTTACTTTTTTCAAAGACTGCAATAATTTGCTAACTTTGACAGCTCACCGAAAAAAAGTAAACAACTTAGTTGATTGATTCTGATAACTAGTATTGCAGAATTTTATCTACTTTTACCCCATACCAAATTTTATAACAAAAGCTTCATTTATAAATTTCAATTAATCGCCACTTTGGTACCATTTGAACCCAATGTGCGTCCCTTTTGTAGTGCTTGAGACAATCTTTCATTTCAGCCAAAATTCGATCATTTTAACCCGTGGCGCCCTTCGATAAAAGTTTTGGACTTTTGGAAAATTTGCACCAAAATTTTAGATTTTTGAAAATAAAAAAATAAAAAAAAAGTATCTTGTGATACATTATTTTTATTAATTTTATCATGCTGAATACGATACTATATAAAAAAATAAATCGGTCGAACGGTTTTCCAGATATCGCCATTTAAAATTTGTCCAAAAATTGCAAAATGGGTGGTTTTTTCCTCCTACGTTTAATATTTTTTTTTAAAAAAGCTCTAAAAATTTATTTATTTTAACCCTTTCATAGAGCTTAATTAAATCTTTCATTTAAGCTTAATTTCAGCCAAATTCGATAATTTTAACCCGTGGCACCCTTCGATCAAAGTTTAGGGTTTTTGGTAAAAAGTTTCTAAAAAGCCAAAACTTTGATCGATGGGCGCCACGGCTAAAAATGATCGGATTTGGCTCAAATTAGTTTTAAATGAAAGATTGTCTCAAGCTCTACAAAATGGTCGTTGGAATGAAATTTTGAGACTTTTTTTAAAAAATTTCTTGAACGTAGGAAAAAACCGTAATTTTTAACAAATTTGAAATGGCGTTATCTCGAAAACCGATCGAGCGATTTTATTTTTTTTTGATATTCGTGCTCAGCTCATCGAAAATAACAAATATGATGTGTCGAAAGATAAATATTTTTTTAATTTTATTTTTAAAAATTTTTCAAAAATCCCAAACTTTGACCGCCGGGCGCCACGGGGTTAATTTAATCCGATAGACCTCAAATTTGTACCACATAAGTTTTAAACCTAGGACAATTAAAATTTGCCCGGACACTTGGGAAAATCGAAAGTTGACAAAAAAATACCAGTCTAATGTATTCTGTTTGGTTTATTATTTTATTTAATGACGTTATAAGAAATGTCACTTTTAGAGGTGGGTGGGAATGGTGTTTATAGTCTCAAAGCCCGTCTAAAACCGGTTACTCAGACGACAAACAAAAATTAATCGCCCAAAGGCCTTCTGTGGTTAGAATGCATGTGGTTTATAGTCTCAGAGCCCAGTTGAAGTCCGGTTACCCATTAACAGGAAATAGAGCGATTTATTTGCATTAGTTTTGCTTTAAAAGTTTTGTCAAAGATTTTGATTTTAATAATTTATATTTTTCTTAAAATGTAGAAATTGTTCTGTAAGAGAGTAACATATGTAATCCCTAACCACCTTAAGACAATTGACAAATATGCGTAACCAACCCGTAGGACGTAAGAAGTGCGATCTTCCTGGAATTTCAACCATATCGATTTGGAATTTAAATTTTAAAAAATTTGTCCTTTGACCTTATTTGCTTGAGGTATTTGGACTGTTTTCGCGTTGTGAGCATCCGATCTAATATAAATAAAATAAACAGTTTTCCAATCATTTTCCAAATGTATTTTAAAATTGTTCAAATGTATTTCAAAATTGTCCAAATGAATTTTAAAATTGTTCAAATGTATTTTCAAGTTTTCCAAATGTATTTTAAAGTTGTCCAAATATTTTTTTAAAATTGACCGAATTAATTTTAAAATTGTCCAAATGTATTTTAAAATGGTCCAAATTACGTTTTAAATTTTCCAAATATATTTTAAAATTGTCCAAATGTATTTTAAAATTGTCCAAATGTAGTTTAAAATTTTACAAATGTATTTTAAAAATTTCCAAATGTATTTTAAAATTTTCCAATTGTATTTAAAAAATTTTAAATGTATTTTCAAAGTTGTCCAAATGTATTTTAAAATTTTCCAAATGTATTTTAAAATTTTCCAAATACATTTCTTCCCATATGAAAATGTCATATAGATTTTCAAGAAGAAATGGCAAAAAACGTTTTTTTTGTAAATTTTTTTATCCATTTTTTGAAGCCTTAAATCTCCGATGTGTCCGATAAGCCGAAACACCTCAACCTTAAACTTGTCTCTTTTATATATATGAGGCATTCCACACCAAATGTCCAGCGAAAAAAAACACGTGTCGCACGAATTTCTGAATAGCTTGTGTGGATAGCTCTATATGGAACTAAGAAAATTGCGTTTTTGGTTTTTCAATTTTTCAAAAACTGGGCTCAGGAGGCGTGGTCAAATATTGGAAAAATGGTCAAATTTGTGTCGAGTTGCCTTGATTAAATATTTATCACATTAAAAAGGAATGCACCACAATCTCAAAAACTTACATTCTTATATAGTTTTGTATGGGCTATCGATTAAAAATTTTTTTTTTGAAAATTTTCAGAACCCGTTCTGAAATTTTCCAGTTTTTAAAAAAGTCAATTTATCAAAAATCCGGCCACTTTTTATCTTTTTTTTTATTTTTTCTTAAAGTTTAGATGTTTTTCCATCCACACAAAAAAATTCAGAAACACGTTCGTCGTTTTTTTCGAGAAAATCGCATTTGAATATTGAATTTTATGACAATTTTGGAATTTCCTTGTATTTTCTTGATAAAACATGGCGTATGAGTAACAAATTTTTGCGAAACCAACGAGTTGATCCCATTTTAATTGTTTTTTCATGTGTGGTACAATATAGAGATGGGCGTGAAAGCGATTTGACCCACGCAAGAAATATTAAAGTCACTGACGACTCGCTAATATTTTTAGTTTACCTGTGCAATCACGTGAGTCAATTTACTGTTACTCAAGCTCACGCAATTTTTTATTACGCTCACGGTTGCTCACTCACGTTGATGATGATTTTACAAAAATAATAAAAACAACAAATTTTCTATGAAAAAAAAGCACTGAAAACGGAAACTCAAAAAAACAGTAAAATTCCAAAAAAAATAGTTAAAAATCACAAAAACTTACTTAAGAAAAATTTTAAGCATTCACTCATCTCGCTTAAATGCGTAAATGTTTAAATGCGTAAATGCTTAAATGCGTAAAATGCTTAAATGCGTAAAACTGATAAAATTTGTTTTAAGATTTCATAAAGATTTCAATTTAAATTAAAAAAAAATACAGAATTACTCGCTTAAATGCCTAAAACTGGTAAGAGTAGTTTCATACAAATTTTACTGAAATATCAACTCTAAAATGAGTTTAAAATCTTAAGATCACTTGATGTGCGTTTATAAGAGTTTTTTTTATGTAAATGCATCAATATTCTTCTGATTTATTTAATATTTTGGATAAGCGCATTTAAGCGGGAGCAATAAATCGGACACTACATTATAGGTACATATCCTTTAACGTTCAACATTTGAAAAAATTGACTCGCGAGTCACGTACTAAGCTATTCACGATATTAAAGAGGTAGCGTGAGTAGAACATTTCGTGAGTGATTAGGAAGTCCAATTTTTGCGAGATAAGTGAATGCTTAAAATTTTTCTTAAGTAAGTTTTTGTGATTTTTAATTATTTTTTTTGGAATTTTACTGTTTTTTTGAGTGTCCATTTTCAGTGCTTTTTTCATAGAAATTTGTTGTTTTTATTATTTTTGTAAAATCATCATCAGCGTGAGTGAACAACCGTGAGCGTAATCAAAAATTGCCTGAGCGTGAGTAACAGTAAATCGACTCACGTGATTGCACAGGTAAACTAAAAATATTAGCGAGTCGTCAGTGACTTTAATATTTCTTGCGTGGGTCAAATCGCTTTCACGCCCATCTCTATATTGTACCACACATGAAAAAACAATTAAAATGGGATCAACTCGTTGGTTTCGCAAAAATTTGTTACTCATACGCCATGTTTTAACAAGAAAATACAAGGAAATTCCAAAATTGTCGTGAAATTCAATATTCAAATGCGATTTTCTCGAAAAAAACGACGAACGTGTTTCTGAATTTTTTTGTGTGGATGGACAAACATCTAAACTTTAAAAAAAAAATAAAAAAAAAAAAGTGGACGGATTTTTGATAAATTGACTTTTTTAAAAAATGGAAAATTTCAGAACGGGTTCTGAAAATTTTCAAAAAAAATCGATAGCCCATACAAAACTATATAAAAATGTAAATTTTTGAGATTGTGGTGCATTCCGTTTTAATGTGATAAATATTTAATCAAGGCAACTCGACACAAATTTGACCATTTTTCCAATATTTGACCACGCCTCCTAACCACAGTTTTTAAAAAATTGAAAAACCAAAAACGCAATTTTCTAAGTTCCATATGGGGCTATCCATACAACCTATTCAGAAGTTTACGGTACGCATGTTTTTTTTCGCTGGACATTTGGTGTGGAATGCCTCATATGTGAAGTTTTTTAACGAAATCAAAAAACTCGTTAGTACCCCCTACCGGCTGATATAATTTAAAATTAGGGGTACGCGAGCCAAAAAGGTTGGTAACCGCTGCTCTAAATCACTTATTTCAATTCCCACCTTATTTCAATTGCCACGTTATTTTATTGCCACCAATTTTAGAATTTTGATCTTAGGAGCAGGTCTACTGTTCAAATATTGCTATTTTAAAAGAGTTCTAAACTTTTTACCGAAAAAAATGAGAAATAAAAAAAAAACTACTAATATTTTCCCTTGTGGTCTGTTTTTAAAACTTCAGGGACGACTTTGTTTAAAATTTAAGTCTAAAAAGAAACTTTGACCACAAAGGAAATTAATTTATAAAAAAATTTAGGTAAATAAATGCGTTTTAAATAAAAAATAAGTCGATTAAAAAAAACAAATATAAGGATCTAAACATGACACTCAGAAAACTTTTTAATATTTATTGTTTTAATTTTTGGATAAAAAAAAAATTTACTCAAACTCTACACACAAGAGGTAGAAAAAAATTAAACGAGTAGAAAATAAAATAATAAAAAAATTTGTGCAGTGAAAATAAAAACAAAAAAAAAAGAAAAGCAGCTGATTGCAAACAAAACGCACTTGCTGCAACCTTTTTAAACACAACTACAGAAACGACCACAACAACAACAAGAAATATTCTAAAGAACCCCACTTAAAAGAAACATTTGTAAGGCCAAGCCACCCACTTTTAAATGAGGCATGTACTTACCAACACACATACACACGCAAACATTCGCACACACAAACATTCGCACACACTCGCACACTCGTTAAAAACGCACACACATCCACACACACACTCGCACTCACACTATGAAAATGATGAGCCCCCCATTTTTTTTTGGTAAATGTGTGCAGATGTTTTTTTATTTGTAAGAGCAGTATTATAAAAATTTCTCTTTAAAAAATTTTAAGAGTATTAAAAATATTAAAATTCCTTATGCCTGCAACATATTTATTGTGTGTAGAGTCTGCATATAATTTTTTTCTAAAACATGCACTCTGCCTAATTTAAACAGCCTGGCCTGCATGTAACCAGAGTACGAATTCGTATGAAAAAAACATGTGAGGGATTTTGTGCTGCGCTTTTGCAACTTCACGTCTTTTTTTACACAAACAAAAACTTAAAAGCAAAGCAACTACAACAAAAATAACAAATAAAAAGTTTGGGGACCTTCACAGAGATTGAAATTGCGTTAAGCCTGCAGTTCTTGCAGATACTTTCATACGTTCGTTTGTTACGCTTGCACCGGCCAAAAACAAAAAACCAAAAACCAAAAAAAAATATATAACAAAATTTTTACCTTTTTTTCTTGTTTTGTGTTGGGTTCAGAAACTAAAAATAAAAAATATTCAAATATTATACAAAAATAAAATAAAATTCCAATTCAAACAAATTTCTATAAAAAAAAAACGCGCGCGTGATAAAAAATTTTCAATGTTTTGTTTTTTCAAACATTCTCTAAAAGTTGAAAAAAAAAAAATAAAAATACGAAAAAGAAGTTTCGAAATTTTCGTTTCTCTTCTTTAAATTAATTTTAAATGCCGGACAAGTGAACAGTGTTTATTATTAATAATAATAACAACAAAAAGGATAATTCTTATTTTGATTATTAATTACAAAAAAAAAATTATGAAATTAATTTTCTTTAACGGGTTGGATTGAATTTACACAAAAAAAAAAAACAAAATGTTATTGAAAAATATTTTTTCAAAAATTGAAAAAAATTATGTTTGAAAGTTAAAAAAAAAAATCTATTGCAATACAAGTCAATTATTTTTTGTTTGAATTACTCAAAGAAAAAAAATTTAAAGGTGGGTTTTAGAAATTTTATAAAAAAAAAAAAAATACAAAAAATTTGTGTTAACATATGCCTGGAAACAAAGTACCGTTCATGTAAATAAAATCAACTAAAAAACAAAATATAATTTTAAAAATTTACGGAAAAAGTGTGTGAAAATTGTTAAAAAAGCAAAACAAATAAATTTCTGCACTCTACGCAGATTTTTTAGTAACACTTTGTTAAATGATACATTAATTAGGCAGAGAAAAACTTCGAAAATTTACATGTAATGCCACCAAAAATTTTAAAATATACGGAAAAGTGTGTGAAATTTGTTAAATATTTTAACCCCCTAATTTTGTAAAACTCAACGCACCGCGTTGTCAAAATTTCTGTGTGAACTGTGTTTGTGACAACAATAAATTGCATTGACATTTTTACAACGCGGCTCGTTGCGTCTTACAAAATTAGCGCATAAATTCCTACACTCTGCTAAGTCAGTAGAAAATATTCTACAATTTTTGTAATTTTACGTAAAAATTTTGGAAAATTAAAAAAAAAAATTAAATTGCAGATTTTCTAAAAGAATTTTGGAATTTTTACGTAAAAACTTTGTAAAATGATTTCAAGTAAAAAAGTTTCTAAAAATTTGTAGATTTTTTTTGGAAAAAATGTTGTTAATGGTACCTTAATTATACAGACAAAAACTCCGCAAATTTACATTTCCACCAATAATATTAAAATTTACGGAAAAGTGAGTGAAAATTTTTAGAAACACAAAACAATTAAATTTCTACACTCTGATAAGTCAATAGAAAATATCGTAAAATTTTAATAATTTTACATAAAAACTTTGTAAAATTAATTTGAGCAAATTTACAGATTTTCCTAAAAATTAACAGATTTTTTTTAGTAAAACAGAGAAAAAATCTGCAAATTTATATTTATTGACAACAATAAATTAAAAATTTACTGGAAAGTGAGTGAAAATTTTTAAAAAGACAAAACAATTCAATTCCTACACTCTGCTAAGTCAGTAGAAAATATCCTAGAAGTGTTGAAATTTAAATAAAAAAATTGTAAAATAAAAAAAAAAAATAAATTTGCAGATTTGCAAAAAAAAATTGTTAATTTTACATAAAAACCTAGTAAAATAATTTGGAGCCAAAAAGTTTCTAAAAATTTGCAGATTTTTTAGTAAAACTTTGTTAAATGATACATTAATTAGGCAGAGAAAAACTTAGAAAGTTTACATTTAATGCCAACAAAAATTTTAAAATATACGGAAAAGTTTGTGAAATTTGTTAAATATTTTAACCTCCTAATTTTGTAAAACTCAACGCACCGCGTTGTCAAAATTTCTGTGTGAACTGTTTTTGTGACAACAGTAAATTGCATTGACATTTTTACAACGCGATTCGTTGAATTATTCAAAATTAGGGCATACATTTCTACACTCTGCTAAGTCAGTAGAAAATATAGTAGAATTTTTGTAATTTCACATAAAAATTTTGTAAAAAAAAATAATTGCTGATTTTCTAACAGAATTTTGGAATTTTTACGTAAAAACTTTGTAAGATGATTTCAAGCAAACAAGTTCTTACAAAGTTTAAAATTTTTTAGTAAAACTTTGTTAAATGGTACCTTAATTATACAGAGAAAGACTCCGCAAATTTAAATTTACATTAGAATTTTTTTTTTTGTTGAAATTTTACATAAAAAACTTCAAAATTTGTGTGTGAACTGTTTTTGTGACAACAATAAATTGCATTGACATTTTTACAACGCGGTTCGTTGCGTTTTACAAAATTAGCGCATAAATTCCTACACTCTGCAAAGTCAGTAGAAAATATTCTACAATTTTTGTAATTTTACGTAAAAATTTTGGAAAATTAAAAAAAAAAAAATTAAATTGCAGATTTTCTAAAAGAATTTTGGAATTTTTACGTAAAAACTTTGTAAAATGATTTCAAGCAAAAAAGTTTCTAAAAATTTGTAGATTTTTTTGAAAAAACATTGTTAATGGTTCCTTAATTATATAGAGAAAAACTCCGCAAATTTACATTTCCACCAATAATATTAAAATTTACGGAAAAGTGTGTGAAACTTGTTAAATAGAAAAAACAAATGTCTACACTCTGCTAAGTTAATAGAAAATATCATAAAATTTTGATAATTTCCTAAAAATTTACAATTTTTTTTAGTAAAACAGAGAAAAAATTTATATTTAATGCCAACAATAAATAAAAATTTTCTGGAAAGTGAGTGAACATGTTTAAAAATACAAAACAATTTAATTCCTACACTCTGCTAAGTCAGTAGAAAATATCCTAGAAGTGTTGAAATTTAAATAAAAAATTGTAAAATAAAAAAAAAAAAAATTAAATTTGCAGATTTGCAAAAAAAAAAATTGTTAATTTTACATAAAAACCTAGTAAAATAATTTGGAGCCAAAAAGTTTCTAAAAATTTGCAGATTTTTTAGTAAAACTTTGTTAAATGATACATTAATTAGGCAGAGAAAAACTTAGAAAATTTACATTTAATGCCAACAAAAATTTTAAAATATACGGAAAAGTTTGTGAAATTTGTTAAATATTTTAACCCCCTAATTTTGTAAAACTCAACGCACCGCGTTGTCAAAATTTCTGTGTGAACTGTTTTTGTGACAACACCCAGCAGAAATTTTGCTGAACGTTCAGCAGCTTTTGGAAGGGGAACTTGAGTAAAGGAGCGTATCCAATTGCGCTGAATTCATGCATGATTCCCTAAGGCGATGTCCCACTTTAGAGCGCTAGTTGGATACACAGAAACAGCGCTCTTTAGATGCACTGAAATCACGTGTCTTTAGAGCGCTGATTTATGCAGAACAAAGATGCTGTAAATTCATGTATCTTTTTAGCGCTGATTTAAGCAGATTAAAGATGCAGTGAATTCATGTATCTTTGTAGAGCTGATTTAAGCAGAATAAAGATGCTGTAAATTCAAAGTTGAAATCAAATAACTAAAATTTAAAAAAATATAACAAAAAAATTCATTCGTTTTACTTTACAAAACTTTATTTATGTGAAACAAAATGAAAAAAAAAAAATCGGAAGTGAACATCAAAAAAATATCGGAAATTTTCATTTTCACATTTTTTACGGGATTTTTTTTTGGGAACAGCGGTTAAAGATGCTATGATTGAAGCGCTCTTTGCAGCGCTGATTAATGCGCAATAATGATGCAGTCAAATCATGTGTCTTTGTCTAAAACTCATGTTTTTTTATTCAAAAAGTGTTAAAAATATTAAAAAGGAAAGCAAGTGTGAAATTTTATCAAAAAATAATTACACATTATAAGTTTTACATAAAAAAATCTTAAAAAAAAATTAAAATTTTTTCCCCTTCCTTTTACTGCATCCCTAAGAGCGCTCTTTGGATGCGCTACGGTATGCTATAAACAGATGCTGTGTCGCCAAAATCTCGATTTATTTTTGCTGGGCAATAATAAATTGCATTGACATTTTTACAACGCGGCTCGTTGCGTCTTACAAAATTAGCGCATAAATTCCTACACTCTGCGAAGTCAGTACAAAATATCGTGGAATTTTTGTAATTTTACATAAAAATTTTGTAAAATTAAAAAAAAAAAATTTTATTGCTGATTTTCTAACAGCATTTTGGAATTTTTACGTAAAAACTCTAAAAATTTGTAGATTTTCTTGAAAAACTCTGTTACATGACACCTTAATTATACAGAGAAAAACTACGAAAATTTACATTTCCACTAATAATTTTAAAATTTACAGAAAAGTTTGTGAAACTTGTTAAATAGACAAAACAATTTAATTCCTACGCTCCACTAAGTCAGTAGAAAATGTCGTAAAATTTTGGTAATTTTACAAAAAAATTTTGTAAAATAAAAAAATTAAATTTGCAGATTTTCTAAAAGAATTTTGGTAATTTTACATAAAAACTTTGAAAAATCAATTCGAGCAAATTTACAGATTATTGTAAAATTTTACAGATTTTTTAGTAAAACTTTGTTTAACGATACCTTAACTACACAGAGAAAAACTCCGAAAATTTGCATTTATTGCCACCAACAATTTTAAAATTTACGAAAAAGTATGTAAAAATTGTTAAAAAAGCAAAACAAATAAATTTTTACACTCTGCTAAGTCAGTAGCAAATGTCCTAAAATTTTGGTAATTTTACATAAAAACCATGTAAAATAAAAAAAAATTTGCAGATTTTCAAAAAAAAATATTTGGTAATTTTACATAAAAACTTAGTAAAATGATTTCCAGCCAAAAAGTTTCTAAAAATTTGCAGATTTTCTAGTAAAACTTTGTTTAATAGTACCTAACCTAACCTACATGATGTTTGCAAATGAGAAGAAAGGTTTTTTTAATGCCTATTCAACGGTGGCATAACCTTGTAAAAGTTTGGCTTCGTTAAATACTTTTTTCATGAAAATGGGAAAATTTTGGGGGGTATTTATATGAAGACATAGAGCTACGATGTCCATATGAATACGAAATAATCTTTATTAAATTTAAGTCGACACGTATTTTTGCTCTAGAGGATATTCCTGTTAGTTCGTGAGTTATCGAAATTTTCCCGGAGGTCCATCTGGTTTCATAAGGGGACAACGAAATTTTGAAACACTGATATGGCCGAAAAGCCGAGACACCCCAACCTAAAAATCGTCTCATTTCTATATATTTCAAGTTTCAGGCAAATCGGTTCATAAGGGTTGAGATACTTCCCTTGTAAGTCAGCAGAAAATATCGTAGAGTTTTGGTAATTTTACATAAAAATTTAGCAAAATAAAAAAAAATAACTTGCAGATTTTCTAAAAGAATTTTGGTAATTTTACATAAAAACTTTGTAAAATCAATTTGAGCAAATTTACAGATTTTTCTAAAAATTTACAGATTTTTTAGTAAAATTTTGTTGAACGGTACCTTAACTACACAGAGAAAAACTCCCTAAATTAAATTTTAATACCAACAACAATTTTAAAATGTACGGAAAAGTATGTGAAATTTGTTAAATAAAAATAAAAAAATTAAATTCCTTCACTCTGCTTGCTAAATCAGTAGCAAATATCATAGAATTTTGGTAATTTTACATAAAAACTTTGTAAAATAAAAAAAATAAAATTTGAGATTTTCTAAAAGAATTTTGCTAATTTTACATAAAAACTTTGTAAAATGATTTGGAGCAAAAAAGTTTCTAAAAATTTGTAGATTTTCTAGTAAAACTTTGTTAAATGGTACCTTAACTACACAGAGAAAAACTCCGCAAATTTTACATTTAATGCCAACAATAAATTTAAAATTTACTGAAAAGTGACTGAAAATTTTTAAAAAGCAAAACAATTAAATTTTTACACTCTGCTAAAAGGGCCTTTACATTGTTATACTTCGTGTGTTGAAATGTACACAGAAAAAAATATGGAGGACACAAATTTGAGTAATCAATTATTTTATTTATTATTATTTATTTATCTGTATTTCCATACAAGACATACATCTTTTAATTATAGTATGGAACCAGGGCTGCCATATTTGCCGATTTATCGGCATTTTGCCGATTTTTTGCCTCAAAATTATCAAAGTGCCGATTTGCCGATTTTTGCTCCAAAAATGCCGATTTTTTGATCAACTCAAAAACACGGTCGCTTTTTATACTTTTTTTTGGTTTCCTGCTATAAATTGCATAAATTTTCGAAAATTGCTCAGTTATACCTAAAATTATTGGAAATCTTTCCAATTTATAGTAGTGTATAATTTGAATTTGTAGAAATTTACCCAATTTATAGTAGGAAACTGGACTATTTTTTTTAAAGTGTATGTATATAAGTTTGGCATTCCGTTTGTAATACGTCGAAATATAGGTCTAGAATCCAATAAAGTATATATATTCATAGTCCTAAATCGATTTTAAGTCAACCTATCGATATCCGTCTAACTGTCTGTAAAAAACACATTTTTTTTGCTTATCATTGGGGTAAAAAAAAAATTGCCTGTGGGTCTCTTTTTTATCTTAAAAAACGGAAAATCTGAAAAGGAATATTTTTGATTTTTTTGCTGAAAATATTAGTTAATATTAGGGCCTTACTGAAAAATAATTTTTATGATAATCGAAATTTTTTTGGTCTGTAAAAATTTAAATTTTTTATTTTTTTTTTGCAAAAAAAAAATTATAAATTTTGTAGTGACCAAAAATGGTTATTTCTGATTGATTTTTATGTTATTAAATATGCATATATTAATGCTCAATTGTTCTCTTTTGTTATTGTTTGTCAATAGAAATGTAATTTATTGTATTTAAAATGGTTATTTTTCATTTGACGATTTTTTTAAATTGAAGTGCCGATAATGCCGATTTTTTTTGGAAAATATGCCGATTTTTCATCAAAATCATCTGGCACCCCTGTATGGAACTAAAGATAGAGATAGGCATATGAGCATTCAATTTTACTCACGTGATTGTAAGTGAGTGTAAGGGTAAAAAAAATTGTGTGAGTGAGCGTGAGTAAGATTTTTGCGTGAGTAAGTGTGTGATTGAGTCGATTTTTTTTCGTATTAAAAAAAAAGAACAAAAAATCTTTAAAAATTTGGCTAAACTTAAGATTTAGTCCCGAAAAAAGCCAAACAAAATTGTAAAATTTCGATAAACTTTAAATTGCTTAAAATTTTGTAAACTATTTAAAATTGTAGTTTTTGATATTTCTTTTTGTATAAATCTGTAAGAGTTTTGTAAGTATGATTTACGAGAGTGTGGGCCACGTAGTTGTGAGTGAGCGTGAGTAGAAAAAATATGCTCGTGAGTGAGTGTGCGTGATTAAAAAATTCCTGTCGTGAGCGTGAGTGAGGGTGAGTCAAAAATCACTCACGCGTCCATCTCTAGTTTAAATACCCTTATAACAAAAAACTGTCAAAAAATTTTGTTAAAATTAGTAAAAAAATTTATTTTGACAAAAAACATTCTTTAAAAATTTTTCTGTTAAAATTTTGTGAAAAAATTTTTGTAGAAAAATATGTTTGCACTTGTTTAAATACCATTTGGTATCCCGTTCTGTTCTGAAATGTCCACCAGCACCCGAATTAAAGAATATCGTATTTTAGGTTATGTGTAGGGACAACACCTTCATGCACTAAAAAATATGTTTTGTGCGCCTAAAATATAAACAAAAATCTTAAAAAATACACTTAAAACTAAAAATTATAAATATTAATAAAAAAAAAAAAAGCATTTATACTTTAATGACAAAGCAAAAACTAACGTACCAATTTTTTTCGATTTTATTTTTTATACCCTCCACTTAGTGAAAGAGGGTATATATAGTTTGTCATTCCGTTTGTAACTCATCGAAATATCGGTCTGGGACCCGATAAAGTATATATATTCATGATTCAAAAGTTATGAACGAAAATGTAAGGACTCCCCAAAAATTTTAGTACATTCAACATAACCTAAAAATACAAAATGTTTTAATTCGGCTGCTGGTTGACTTATGTGAACATAATTTAACACCAAATGGTATTTAAACAAGTACAAACATATTTTTGGACAAAAAAGAAAAAAATCGCGGATTTTTTTTTTACCAATTTTTTTTCGCGAAAATTTTTTTCAAAAATTTTTTTTTTTTTTCAAAAGTAATTTCCTTTTAAATAAAGTTTTTGCAATAATCTTTTAGAAATTGTGGAGGGTATCACTACATTCGGCAAGGCCGAATTTAACTTTTTTACTTGTTTAAATATTATTTTACTCTGAAATACAAGTCGGACTAGTATTTCGGTTTAAAAATTGTCTTTAAAAAAAATGTTTTGGGTCAGCTAAGCAGCAAAATAACGATGTATCAAAAAGAAGTTCACAAACAAATTAAAAAATTAAGCAAAAACTAAAATTTGTTGCAAAATATGACCCAAAAATGTGCATTTGCAAATTATGCATTTTTAGAAAATTATGCAAAAAATATGCCTTAACGAATTGATGTCATTAAAAAGCAAATTCGTTTATTTACAAAGATATTTATTTCATATATATATATTTATAACAGTGTAAATCTGTTCTAAGACTAAGGGAGAAACATGCATTTGCATTAGATATAGATTCACGCGAGATTCACGCGTGATCACATATAATTGTGTTACTGAAACTCAATATTATTCACGTGATTGTTTGTGAAAAAAAAATTTTTGTTTAAATTATTCAAAGGAAAAAAATTAAATGTGGATGTTAGAAAATTTGTTAAATAAAAATTAACAAAAACAAAGTATCATTCACGGGAGTTAAAATTAGTTAAAAATCAACATATTATTAAAAAATTGACGAAAAAGTTTGTGAAAATTGTAAAAAAAAGCAAAAAATATAAATTCCTACTCTCTGTTAATTCAGTAGAAAATATCTAAGGATTTTGGTAATTTTACATAAAAAACTTTGTAAAATGATTTCGAATAAAAAAAATCGAATAAAAAAAAGATAACCGTGTCTCCTGGTCATAGGCCAGCTTAATTCGAAAATGGGCAAAATCGGACCAGGGGGTAAATGGTTTTCCTTTGAAGATATAAATTTTGTGAGCGCTATCAATGCTTTTTTTTGTTTTAAAAAGCCGTTTTTTCGTAATTTCGAAAATTATTTCAAAAATTTTTTTTTTTCTAAAATCATTTTTAAAAATTGTTTTTATTCCAAATCTGAAAAAACAAAATGTATCTGTTAATTAGAAAAATTAGAAAAATTAAAAATTTTTTTAGACATTGAAAATTTTTCAAAGTTTGACCAACACACTTTGTTATTCCGTTTGTATACCCCAACCCCATCAAACCTTTTCACCCCCCAAAATAAGTCCCTGCAATGTTTTTTTTAAACTTTTTTTTTTTTAATTTTTTTAAAGTATCTTATATATTTTTTATTAAATTAATTTTTTTTGTCTTTTCTCTTTTTTTCAGGCAAACCAAAATTCAAGCAAAATATCTCTAAAAAAACTAAAATTTATTTAAAAATATTAAAAAGTGACAGTGTTTGGATTATAAAAATTAAAAAGTGGACATTTCTCAAAAGTTTCCACCTCAAAATAACATTAAAACAAAACTAAAACTCTACAAAAAAAAAACTATAATTTCTAAATTTCCCCTCCAAAAAAGCAAAAAAATTTCAGACAAAATTATTTAAAAATCATTTAAAATAAAAACTAGAGCCCTGTTTAATAATTTTTTTAGTTAACATAGCAACAAACTTGTGAACAATAAGAAATATATGTAATTTTTTATTTAAAAACCCAAAATTCCGATTTAAAATAAAAATTTCAAACTTTCGTAAGCATTATTTTTTGTAACGCACGGCTCTAGTAAAACCAAAAAGGAACATTTTTTTTTAAACAAAAATTAAAAAGTTTTGGATTTTATTAAAAAAAAAATTTTAGTAAAAAAACGTAAATAATTATTTCGAAAAAAAAAGAAAATTTAACAAGAAAATTTTACAACAAAAAAAGTAAAAGTTTTTAAAAATTATAAAAAAATAAACAAAGTTTGAAAGATTTACAAGAAAAACTAAATTGTAACAAAATCCATTTTGAAAATCATAAGAAAATGATGAAATTTTGGCTGATTTAATGAAAAATCATAAATTATCAACAAGGACAGTTCTTTTTTTTTTGGAAAATTAACGGTAAGTTGAATGAATTTGTTATTTTTCTATTATATTTTGAATTATTGAAAACCTTTAAAAACCCCCAAAAACAATATGAATTTTTAATATCGGTCAAAAAGTTTTCAAGATATCTTCATTTGAAATTTAAACGACAAATTTTTTAAAAACCTCAAAAATTTTTAAAAACCTCTAAATAAAGTTTAAATGAATATCAACGCGCTGCTCAATCAATTGTTTTGAATTTTCGTTTTATACAAAAGTATTGAAAATCCCTATTAGAATTTAGAAAATAATTAATTTCTTCATAATTTTGCCACAAGTTTACAATTCATTCGTTAAATCAATCATTATTTTAATTGACTTTAAATAAAAAATTGATTAAATTTGTAATCAAAATCGAAAAAGTGTTTGATTGAAAAAAAAAAAAATCAATTAATCACCTACAATTTGATGAGTGATATAACAATTTTTCTTCATTGGAGGAGTTTCAATTAAAAAATTATTTGAAACCACGTTTTTGGTGATTGATATTCGTTTTCAATTCTTTCTTTGTACTTAAAAAGAGAACACACCTTTTAATCACAATATTCATTTATTAATGAATATTTAATTAAATTTTTATATTTTATGTTAGCGTCTTTATTTGTAATTTTTCTTATAGTTGTTGTTTTCATTTTAATTTAATGGAATCCTCATATATTCCCTTGTAAATCAAGTCATTGTTTTCTGGTTCTCTACACAATATTTAGTTAATTTTTTTAGTCATAATTTTATTAAAACTTTATTTGTAACTTTAAAAACACAAAAAATTGCGTGTTTATATCATGTGCAAACTATTTTTTTATTATTAATTTTTCTTTATAATAATATCTGAATTTTTTTTATTTTTACACTAAAATATATTTTAATTAAAATACGAGGGCCACTTTAGCAGTCAAGAAAAGCGCAACCAAATGCGTTTCGTTTTTGTATAGCAATATTTAAATTTTTTAGGGCCACCCACAAGAATATAATCTTAGAGGATTCTATTCTATAAAAAAAAATAATATCGAACTAAAATCGTTCCACCCGTTTGTGCTGTATCTTGGCGCCCGATTTCCCTTAAAAGAAACACGAAATAATAACATGGCAACCTTCGAAATGCAAATATTATTTTTATCTTCTTCAATAACACTGTTGAAGAAATTCATAGAAATTCGTACTCCCATTAATCAGAATACATGAATTAAATAGATTTTGACCTCCTGATTCCAAATCTGCCTTCCAAATTTTTCTATATTCGCGTTGGAATATTGAAAAATACTAGAGCCTACGGTCAGGACCGGTTACCCGGGTAGACCGAAAACCGGTCTACCCGGGTAGACCGGTTTTCAAGACCGGTCGACAGGTCTACCCGGGTAGATCGGTCTACCCGGGTAACCGGTCTTTCGGTCTACCCGAGTAGACCGGTCTTTATATTAATATTTTTTTTTTAAATTTCCCACTTCCACCATTTTTAAGTGCCGTCTTTAGGACGGCACTTTTTTGTGGTTGCCTCAAATGACTCCAAATGGAATAGGGATACTCTAGACATAATTGCAGAACTACCCACAGCTTTTTGTCCCGGTCGTAGAACAAAAATTTTGAGAAAACGTAAAGTTTTGTTTTTTCCATGTATTTACATGAAATCGTGACGGTCTTTTTCGGTCTTTAGGACGGCACTTTTTTGTGGTTGCCTCAAATGACTCCATATGGAATAGGGATACTCTAGACATAATTGCCGATCTATTCACAGCTTTTTGTGCCGGTCATAGAACAAAAATTTTGAGAAATCGGCTGTTAAACTCGTAAAGTCTTGTTTTTTCCATGTATTTACATGAAATTGGGACGGTCTTTTTCGGTCTTTAGGACGCCACTTTTTTGTGGTTGCCTCAAATGACTCCATATAAAACAAGGATACTCTAAACACAATTTTCGATCTATTCACAGTTTTTTGTCCCGGTCGTAGAACAAAAATTTTGAGTAATCGGCTGTTAAACTCGTAAAGTCTTGTTTTTTTCATGTATTTACATGAAATTGGGACGGTCTTTTTCGGTCTTTAGGACGGCACTTTTTTGTGGTTGCCTCAATGACTCCATTAGAATAGGGATACTCTAGACATAATTGCCGATCTACCCACAGCTTTTTGTCCCGGTCGTAGAACAAAAATTTTGAGAAATCGCCATTTGAAATCAGTAAAAAAATGAGTTTTGGAATCCTAAAAAAATAAAAAATCAAATAGCTCAAAAACTTTTGATATCAGGGCTTTTGGATATTCTGTGGTCAAGCTCTTCATGTAAAGAGCAACAAAACCGCCATTGGACTTTTTATCGTGTGGACAATACTTACCGAGATATTGGCTTTTTAAAATTTTCCGGAATGCGAATTTTTAATTCAAAATTTCGGACCTATTGAGTCCACACATCGATAGAGGAAGGCTGTTCCATATTTTCCTTTATTGTCTTTCTTTTGAAAATTTTCTCCGTTTTGCTCTATCTTGCTTAGTTTTTAAGATATTAGTATTTTTCATTTTTAGTGAAAACAAAAATGGAGAAAAGTTTTGGTGAAAATAACACTAAACTAATTAAATATTTCATTTTCGCCCTTGAGATTGATTGTAAAAGTTGTTCTTAATAAAAATTCAATAAATAAAAAATTAAAAACCGGTCTACCCGGGTAGACCGGTTGACCGACAGTCCGGTTAACCGGGTAGACCGGGTTACCCGGGTAGACCGGCCAAACTTTAGAGGTCTAGCTCTTTTATTTTGGACTGCATACAAACGGCAGGTGTAACAAAAATATTGGATTTTAAGGTAAAATAAAATCTTTGGCAAAATTTTATATCTTGGGGTAAACTAAAATTTTTGGGAAAATTTTATTTCTTGATGTAAATCCCCAAAAAAATTTTCCTCTGCTGAGACATTCTAAAAAAACTCTTCAAGGTAATATTTTTATTTTTAAAAATGTTCTATTTTTATGCAGAAGACAAACATTTTCTAAAACCAACAAAGATCCTTTTCGTACAAAAAAACCCATATTCTAAATTTTACTCGTATACCAAAATTGTCACTTTCACAAAAAATTTTCACAGGCTCACAAGATTGACAAATATTTGTTCATACAAATTTTTGAGATTAGTCTCATTTTTCCTTTAAACATTTTTAAATTTTTCCCTTAAAAATTTTAATTTTTTTTTCATATGAAAATTTTTTTGGATTTTGAGACCTTTTCCTCTTAAATTTTTTTTTTAGAAAATTTTTTCCTTTTTTTTAATTTTCTCTTTTTTTAAATTTGGTCAGGTGGGGATTTTCCTTTTCCCCTCTGTACATGAGCGGGCTCCAACCACAATATGGCGATACACGCACTTTCGTGTGTAACGGATCGAAATATCAGTCGGGGGACCTCTTGAAGAATATGCTCGATTCTAAGACGTTCTATGAATATACATCCGTCTCTCTGTCAAAAAGCTAGACTCCTGAGGATTGGCGAATATAGGCTGGTTAATTTCGGAAATGTGCATAATAGGACCAAAAGGAAAAAAGGTCCACCTTGAAGAACTAAACCAATCTCTAAAAAGCCGCCATTTTTTAAAAGTTTTTATACCCTCCAACCACAGTATGGGGGTATTCTCACTTTGTCATTCCGTTTGTAACGCATCGAAATATCGGTCGGGGACCCCATAAATTCTGTGAATGTCCGTCCGTCCATCCGTCCGTCTGTCTGTAGATGGCACGATACAGTCCAAAATAAACGAGCTAGTCTCCTGCAATTTGGCATGAATATGTCTTATGGTCCTAGGCAGGTTTAGTTCGTAAATGGGCAAAATCGGCTCAGGGAGAAAAAAGTTCCCCCTTGAAGGACTGAACCAACCTAAAAAAAAATACACTTTTTTCATGTTTTTTTGTATTTTTGTTAAATAAATGAAACATTTGTTATATTTATCGAAATGGGAAGGTGCTTTCAACGTCCCCCACAGACCCCCACTGACCCATCACCCTCCCCCCCCAAACAAACGCCCCTGACAATTTTTTTTTATTTTTTTTTTTACATTTTGGAGGGTATAAAAGATTCGGCACAGCCGAATTTAACACTCACTTGTTTTTTGGTATTTTTGTCAAGAAAATGAAAAATTTTTATGTCAGAAGTCGTTCAAAGTCCTGCATTTTGACCCAAGGGACTAAAAAATTACATATGTTTTAAAGCCGTCCCCTTTTGTAGCCGTGTATATAAAAAATTCTTTTAATATCTATAAAATTGTATTACTTAAGTGCAAAAATTTTAATAAGTCATCAAAATTGATGACAGCAAGTGATGAAACCATTTCATCAATATGATGTAGATTTTAAATCGATTGTTTAGCCGTCTGTGGAAAGCACAATAGAAATTTAACTTTATACAATTTTTGCTGGGATTTCAGTTTATCATATTTCAAATATTCTTTATTAATAACTTTTTTTTTAAAAACTTGTCCTGTAATTTTTCTTAATTTGTTTTAAACATGAAAATTATCTTTGAAATGTCTAAAGAAACATGATTGTTTTAACTACTTTAAATTTTACACATGGATTACAACATTATTGAAATTATTATTTTTTTTTTTATAAAATTAAGTATAAAATAAAAAAAACCTAATTAATATTAATTAGGCTGCTTATAAATAAATTGTAACTTATTTTTGTTTAATGGTACCGGAGTAGAAGTAAAAGAACTTTTCAAGTGGGCAGAGCTTTAAAGGAATAAATTTCTAAATTATTTTTTTTTTTGATGTAAATTATAATTTGGTGAATACATTTTTATAACAAAATTTCTTAATATAGATAACAGGATGATATACGTCTGAATGTAGAGTTAAAATGGAGTATAACTGCATTTACGGTTTTTCATTTCGTGATCCGGTTCCCTTTTAAAAGGACTTTAAGGTTTTAAAGAATTACATTTTGTGAAATATTTTTTTAAACACTTGTAATTGTCTAATAATTTTACCATTAGCGGAAGACGTAAGAGGAGAATCTTTTCAAATTTTTTCATTCTTAATTTTGCTATATTTGGAAAATGGATGTGAATGCCTTTAAAAACACTGTGCAAAAGTGAAAAAAAAAAACACAAAAACTTGACTACACAGAAAAAAATAAAAAAAAATTAATTAAAAAATTCGTAGATTTAATTAAAAACTTAATAAAATCCAGACCAATCACTAAAATGCGCATATAAATTAAAAATACTTGTATGTCGTTAATTAAAAATAAATGGATATTTATTTAATTTAAAACTTAATACTATAAATTAAAAAATTTAATTACAATTAAAAAAAAAATAAAGTTTTAATTATATAAATTAAAAATTTAATTGTAAAAAAAAATAAATAATACGTTTTTTAAAAAATAAATAATTAAAAAAAAAAACATTTTTTAAAATCAAATAGTATAAAAAAATGTTTCTTCAAACTTAACCAAATGAAGGGCTTACTGCAATAACTTGATAAGCAACATTTTATTTTTTCGTGTTTTTCGCCTTCTGCTGCTCTTTCATTGACAGATTTTTGGCAGAAGTCTTGCTTTAACCCTACGTACAAGTGCATTGAGCATAAAAGATCTGCAAAAGTTCTATTTTTTACATTATTTAAAAAGTTTTAAGGCAAAAACCCCCATGCAATGTTGCTTATCAAGTTTTTACAATAAGCCCTTCAAATGTATTTATGCCGTAAAGACATAGTAAGTGAGACAATTTTATAAAGTTGATTAAAAACCTTTAATATACATAAAACTATAAACAAAACGAGAATTGAAAAAAATTGTATGAGAAATAAAAAAACTTTAAGCAGACTGTTTATACTTATGTATTTGTTTTTGATTATAAAAATATGCAATAGAAAACCACATACTCGCACACACACGGAAAACAAAACAAAAACAAGTGAGAGTGTTACATTCGGCTGTGCCGAATCTTTTATACCCTCCAAAATGTAAAAAAACTATATTAAAAAAAATCAGGGGCGTCTTTTTTTTTTTTGAGGGGGGGGGGTTGGGGGAGACGTTAGGGGCACCTTCCCCCTGCGATTTTTAGCTTCTTCTGAGATAAGAATGTTCTATTTGCTTAGCAAAAGTACAAAAAAACCCTGCAAAAAATGCGGTTTTTTTTGGGTTGGTTTAGTTCTCCAAGGGGGAACTTTTTCCCCTTGGTCCGATTTTGCCCATTTCCGAACTTAACCTGCCTAGGAATATAAGACATATTCGTGCCAAACCTCGGAAGTCTAGCTCGTTTAGTTTGGACTGTACCGTGTCTTCTACAGACGGACAGACGGACGGACGGACGGACGGACGGACGGACGGACGGACGGACGGACGGACATCGCTAGAATGTCTTAGAATCGATCACTGATCAATAATACATATACTTTATGGTGTCCTAGACCGATATTTCGATGCGTTACACATGGAATGACAAAGTGAGTATACCCCCATACTGTGTTTGGAGGGTATAAAAAATTGGTAAAGCTAAAAATTTAATTAAACACATATTTATATTAATTAAATACTTAATTGATATTAAATTAAACAAAATGTTAATTAAAAAAAGTACAAAAAATAATTAAATTATTATTTATATTAATAAAAAATTTAATTGATATTTAATTAAAAAACAATTAAAGTTTTAATTAAAATAAAATATACGATATTCTGTTCTGTGTATTCGATTCTACTACCAAAAGGTAGTAAAAACCTATACTCGGATTGTCCAGATTGGTGACCAATTCCTTTTTATGGGCCTCCAAAGATTCAGAAAAGCAGTGGGACCCTCAAAATAGGGTATCATCAGTTTTTGCCCAACAGTTTAATCAGAGTTGGTGATATCTAGGGATGAGATTTCCATGCAAATGCATGTTTTTTGTCGATAGTCTAAAATCGATATCGACCAATTATCTTTCCGAATTTAGAAATTTGCGAACAAATGGCATCGATTTGTTTTTGCATATTTTTGCATATTTTGGTGAAAATGCATGTTTTTGCATATTTTGGTTTTAAATGCATATTTTTTGCATATTTCAACTTTTAAGTGCATATTTTGGCATAAATGAGCAAAAAATTGAAATTTATTTGTTTCAAAAACTATTTAAAATTTTAAAAATTTAATTCGAAAAGAGAAAAATTGTTTTCTTTTTTAAATTATTTTTTTCAGGTTGTCCTGATTTCTAAAAAATCTTGCGTGCATAAAGTTTGAAATAGTAATATTTAAGCCCGGCGTTATTTTTTTTTTTTTTTAAGAAATTTTTCGTATGAAAAGAAGATTTTTATTGCACATATTTTATTTTTTAGTGCATATTTTTAAGTTTTTTTAGACCATATTTTTAATTTTTTAGCGCATATTTTAAGCGCATATTTTCGATTTTTTAGTGCATGAAAATCTCATCCCTAGTGATATCGCTTAAGTATGTATACGTGGCAAAAATGTGGCTGTTTATACCCTACACCACTCTGTGGTACAGGGTATAATGAGTTTGTGCTGATGTTTGTAACTCCCGAAATATTGGTCCTAGACCTACCTTCAAGTATACCGATCGACTCAGAATTGCTTTTTTGAAACTTAAGCATCTTTTGGCCCAAAGACGAAACCTATTGAAATTGGAGAAAATCGGTCCATGTTAAGACCTAGCCCCCATACAAACGCCCCCTTTTTATTCAGCTTAAATGACTCTAATAACCGTATTATAACAGATATCGCTTTGAAATTTAGCAGTTAAACACAGTCCTTCTAGTAGTCCCCATACAAACCACCCTCCCGATATTCACATATTCACACTCAAAATTTATATAAATGGAAATATTTGATAAAAATTTTATTTTTTAGGTGTTAAACGTGCACCTTAGTAACCTAATCAAATCGGAATATATTTGGACTTAGTCCCCCATATAAAAATTTCGACCGATATTCAGTTAAATCGGTCTAATGACAAAATTATTCACACAATTCACTCAAAATTCATATAAATGGAAATATTTGATAAAAATTTTATTTTTTAGGTGTTAAACGTGCACCTTAGTAACCTAATCAAATCGGAATATATTTGGAGCATTTTTGGACTTAGTCCCCCATATAAAAATTTCGACCGATATTCAGTTAAATCGGTCTAATGACAAAAAAATAAACCAATTCCAATAAAATTTGATGTGTGTGTGTTTTCTACACCAACAAAAGACAGATCCAATCGGTCCATGTTTGGACTTGGGACCCATTTTCCGGAAAACACTGGTATAGGGTATCATACGGTCGGTCATGACCGACTATAGCTTTCTTATTAGCTTATGCTAAAAAAATAATTTTTTCCTGGACTTTTTTTTGAAAAAATATGGGGAAAAATTTAGGTTTTTAACTTTTTTCAGCATAACTTACAGGGACTGTTAATTTTTCCCTAAAAATGTTTAGAAAATTATTGCCACGGTCAAACTGAACAACTCTTATGAACATACCAAAACAATCTAAACGTGTTAAGGCACCCTAATTAAAATTGGTCGATTTTTACTAAAAAAATCCACAAAAAGCCCCAAAACCGCCCGCAATTGCCCCTAGAGGGATAAAATGTAAGACCGACCCCCACTAACATTTTTTTGCAAACATACCTAAGCTCTGTATCAAATTCTTAAGGGGGCTCACATACAAAAATTACATTTTTATAATACTACTCCTACTGCTCTAACTGCCTTAGAAGTGCCCCTGGAGGAGTTAAATGTGTTATTGACCCTTAATATTTTGTTCATCTCAACATATTCTCAAAACATACCCAAGTTCTATCTCTAACCCTTAATTCGGTTCCCATACAACTTTTTTTTTTATAAATTTATTTATGAATTCAGCTCTTACCACGTCCATGGAGTGGTCAAAAGTGAGACCGACCCCTTTTTATTTTTACCCCTACATACCTATACCCTATCTTTACTCCCTATGGGGCTCACATACAAAATAACATTTCTGTAAAATTTGCTCCAACCGCTCTAACTGTCCCAATAGTGCCCCTGGAGGAGTCAAATGTATGACCGACCCCCAATAGTTATTGAACCTTAACATTTTTTCTAAACATATCTACTCTCTGTCTTTAACCTTTAGAGGGGTCGCCATACAATTAAAAAAAAAATAGTAAAAAAAATTGTTTCGGAACCACTTTAAGGGTTAAAGATAGAGGATAGATATGTTCTGAAAAAATGTTGAGGTTTGAAAACTATTGGGTGTGAGTAGGGTTGCCAGACGGCCTGGAATGGCCTGGATTTTCCAGTTATTTGAGGTCTGGTCCAGTTTCCAGTTAAAACATAATTTATCCAGTTGAAAAAGGATTTCTTTTATTTTAACAATTATTTTTTTTTATTGATTTTTTTTTTTTAATTTTTCGGGACGACTTTTTGTATAAAACATTAATCATAAATATAACATACTTAAATGCCTCTTTTGTATACGGAAAATGTGCTCTTTTTGATGCATTTTCACTAGTTCGTCCAGTCTACACTAAAAAAAAAAACTTGTAAGACAACAAGGAAAGTTTGTAACTTTTATTTTGCTACCTCCTATGTTACCACAATTCCTTGTAATTTTACAAGTTGTGAACCAATAATTTTGTAATTTTACAAGCTTTTTACCAATAAAATTGTAAATTTACAAATTTTTTGACGCGATAAAACTTACAAGGGGGTTTCGTGATTTTACTAGATTTTTGCCTACCCTCTATTTTACGAGAATTCCTAGTACAAATTACGAGGTTTTTCGTAATTTTACAAGATTTTTACGAATAAAATTGTAAATTTATGATTTTTTTTTTTTGGCGCAGTAAACCTTACAAAGAAACCCCGTGAATTTACTAGATTTTTTTTGTAGAAAAACGTAGGAAGTTTGTAAAATTACAAAAAAAAAAAATTGTAAAATTACAAAAAATTTAAATTTCGATCGGAAATTTTTTGTTAAGAAACAAGGAAATCTGTCAAATATTGGTAAAATACAGGAAAAAATATTTTTTTTTAGCATAAAAAGTTACCAGAATTTTTTTAATGGACTATTAGCCAAATTTTTGCCAAATATACTTAAGCGATATCACCAGCTCTGACTAAGCTGTTGGGCAAAAACTGATGAAACCATATTTTGAGGGTCCCACTGCTTTTCTGAATTTTTGGAGGCCCAATTGGTCACCAAACTGGACAATCCGAGTATAGGGTTTTACTACCTTTTGGTAGTATAATCGAACCTATATAGTCAGGTTCTTGTGTTTTTAAAAAAGTCTTTCTTTGTTGCACAGTGTAATTTATACACGTTTAATAAGTAAATATTCACAAGAAAAAGCTTCGATGGATCAGTTATTTAAGTAGCGTTGCTTCAAATCGCATGCTGGTGAGCTCGTGTGCGTTTTTGTTGTTTGTTATTGCATATTTTTTATTCACCTGATTTTTTTTATTCACCTTTCTGTTTTTAATTGACCTTTTATATCTTTATTTACTCACATAGAGTTAAACTACCCAATTTAAAGTCCGGTTTCCTACTATGAAGTGGGTAATTTCAACAAATTTTCAGTAAAGTGTTTGAGATTTGAGTTTAATTAATTTAAAGCTCTGTTTGTGAAACCGTCCGTTGGATTTTCGTATGGGTGTATATTCGCTGTGTTGGCTTTAAAAAAAGAACAGCTGATTTTTTTTTGTTCTTTAAATTTCTTTTAACTTGATTAACATTAAAATAATTTATTTTTCTTGTTCTTATTATTATAAATAATATTTATATAAGGCAACATTATGTTTGTTAAACATGTCTGTTTCTAGAATTTAAAATATAATTGTAAATTATTTCAAATCATTAATTAAACAACTAAACATGTTATGAAAATGTAGAAATACCCTCATACCTCGTTTTACAGATGCCCTTCAAAGAAAAGCACTATCGGAGTACTTAGTAAAAGAGTTTTAATTAAAAACCTTTGCAAAAAAAAAAAAAAGAGTATTTGTCTAAGCATATTTTAACAGAATTTTAAACAGAATCCGTGGTTCGATTCCTGAATCTGCTTAGCAAATTTAATCGAAATTTAAGGGTTTTGTATAGAATATTGGTTTCGTCATAAAAATATGCTAAAAATTTGTAAATTGTCATTGAAAGTTCTTTAACTGATTTTCCTTTAAAATTTTCTGTTAAATTAAGCCCTTAATAAGCCAATTGTATAAAGCTGATATTATTTCAATAGCTTTAAACGAAATGTTTTCTATATCTTTATGTTGCAACAAATTTTTATGTAAATGCATTTTTGCAAAAATTTCCATAAAATCAATTTTTTCACTTTATTTTTTTCTTTTTGTTTAAATACCTCATATACTAAGGGTTAATTTTTACTTTTCTTTTTGTTAAGTTTGTTTTTATTTTTGTTTTATATTTTTTTTTTATTATGCAAAAAGTTGCCAAAAAATTTTTGTGCATGTGCAATTTTTTGCAGTCAAAAAAAAAAAAAAAAAAGCCAAAAAACTCTAAACATGATGATGATGATGACGATGAAACAAAATGCAATTTTTGACGGGGTGAAATAAAACATGTGCATATGTTGATTACCCACTCTTTAATGCATAAAAATATATTTACCCCCAAAAAAGGATAACAAAAGTATGTCGATGTCGTTAGGTGTTTGTTTGGACAGTACGTGATCTTGGGATTAGGAAAAATTTTTATGAATTTTTGTATTGAAATCAAATACACACACTCCAAGAAAAATGTTTCATTATATTGATGAAACAGCTTCATCACTTGCTGTCATCAATTTTGATGATAAATTTAATTAAAATTGATTTGAGATTTTCTTCATAAAAATTTGGCTAACTTTCGAAATTTTGATGTCATCAAAATTTCTAAAGTAAGCGTGTTTTAAACAGCCAGACAGACGGACGGAGTTCGCTAGATCGTCTACAAATTGATCGTAGATCCGCTCCTCGTGTTCATCTCTCCAAATTTTTATTTTTATTTTTTTTTTAATTCTGGAGGAGTTTTTTTGCAAAATGTGTAATTCAGACCAAAAAATTGCCTTCAGAAACAAACATATTTTTGAAATCAAATCCATTGTGAACCAAGATTTTATGAAACTGCATAAAATGTACCGCCTTATTTTTGGTCTGCAAAAGCCATTTAACTTTATCTTCCATAATTTTATGATCATTAACTGTTTATGTCTGGTATAGTTTCGAAATAAAACCAAATAAAGTAAAACATATAAATGCGCTCACGGTATATAAAATATCTAAAAACTGCAATAAAAGCGACAGTGGCGTTAGCAATTTTTGTATGCCCGCCGTTGACTGTGGCTGATGATATCGTCAGTATAACGGTAACGGGGGTTATTTTTTGCATTTAAAACTCGCACTTTAATTAATCAACCCAAAACAAAATAAAAATATAAGTAAAGGATGAAAGCAGCACTTTAACCCACTAATGGCAAAGTCAAAACAACTTATAAGTAATAAAACTCATTACCAATTAAGTTACTTAGTAATGAGTACGCATTACCAAAAACATTACCCGAGTAAAAAAGTTTTTTTTATATAATTATACATATATAATTTGATAAGATTATATAAAATTATATACATGTTACACGGCTCGGCCGAAAAAACTTTAACCTCAAGTTGCAAACACTTTAAATGTCTCTCTTGATTATGAATCTAGGGTGCCCCCTTATTATATTTCGTCGAAAATCAAAATCTTCGCCAGAGCCGTTGTTAAATAAATCGCGGTCAAACGTCAAAAATATACATTTTAAGCTAATCTCACCCCAGGGCACCCCAGATTCATAATAAATAGAGATATTTACAGTGTTCGCAACTTGAGGTTAAAGTTGTTTCCGAGTTGTGGTTAAATTTTTTAAAAATTTGTAGACATTTTTAAAAATATTTTTTTTTCAATTTTAAACATAAAAAAATAAAAAAAAAATGTCAAATAATTTATATTCGGTTCCAAAATAATTTTTTCTATGACCCAAACAAAAATTAAAATGTTTTAAATGTGGTAAAAAAAATCTGAATTTTTTTGATCTCTAATTCTTTTGACCACCATTTTTATGTAAACAAACCAAATTTGCATAAGAAATATTGCTACAAGTCATATCTTTGTTTTCCATGTCATACAATTTAAAAATCATTAACTTTGCAAATTTTTTTGATGAAAAACTGGCTCGTAATCAGCAAATCTTTAACGACATTTTGCAAGAAAACTGTACCATACATCGAAAAACGGAGTACGCCATTCGAATCAGCATATCCGAAATATATAGAAATGATGGTCGTAACTCTTGTTTATTTTTTTGTGTTCCGCAGTATAATTAACCATTTTCTTTGTTTACAAAAAATTGATGGTAAAAAGAATTGAAGATCAAAAAATTCAGATTTTTTTACCGCGGAATTTTTTTTCAGCAAAAAATTTTTTCCGCGATTTTTTTTTTCAAAATAATTTTTTTTCGCAAAAAACTTTTTTTTAGATTGTTGAGGGTATCTATACATTCGGCAAGGCCGAATTTAACTTTTTCACTTGTCATTGATTTTGGCATGCTGAGGCGAATATATATTTTTTTTTAATTTCCAAAAGTGACGGTTTGTTCGTACGTTCAAGAAATTAAAAAAAAAAATATTTTTTTCGAAACAAACTTTTATTGAAACTTGATACGACCCAAATCAGATTATTTAAACCTCTGCAGCTTCTCGATCAAAGTTTTAAATTTTCCAAAAATTCAAAATAGGCGCCACAGGTTTAAATGATCGATTTAAGTTCAATATATAAAAATATAAGAAAAAATTATTTTATGCATTTCTTAAAATAATAATTTTTGTATTTTCATATGATTTGAAATGTAAATTTGAAAGATTTTTTTTACTAAATCTATTACAATTCAATTTATTTAAAAATTATATTAATCGATAATCGCGATTAACGGCGAAGTTTTTAATCTTAATCGCGAGTATGAAATATCTCGATTATTTGCAAACACTAGACCCCCATATTTGTAAACACAATTAATTTTTTCACTGAAAGTGCTCCTATACGGAAATTTGTAATATCAACAATTATTTGTAAATTTTGATTGTTGAAAAAAGAGTTTTTTTGCTTACAACAAAGAAATTCAACAAACACAAACAAATTGTGTTGATCTGACAAAAGTAAAAAATCTTAATTTTAATTCAACAAATATATTCAATAAACACAAACACAATTTGTTGATCTGACAAATGATTTTTTTTCCAACAAAGAAGTTACCAAACACAAACACTATTTGTTAAAGCGTATTGACATGATAAAAGAGTTTTGAAATAAAATTACTTGACTGAGTTTGTCGAAAACAAAATCAAAATTTTGTATTAAGGACTAACAGGCAGCCGTTTTTACTAAATGTTTGGTTGATTTACAATTGATGTTTGTTGATATAAATTTAACGATTTTATTTTCTGTGTACACAGAAAAAAACGAATTGTTATATTTACCGCCATATTTGTGAAAACAATTAACTTTTTCACTGAAAGTGCTCCTATACGGAAATTTGTGATATCAACTAACGTTAGTAAATATTGATTGTTGAAAAAAAAAAAATGTAAAAAAAATATATATAAATATATATATCTCTAAAATTATTATTTGTATTGACAAACGTACAAAATCTTAATTTTTTTTTTCAACAAAGAAATTCAACAAACACAAAAAAAATTTGTTGATCTGACAAACGTAAAAAATCTTATTTTTTTTTTCAACAAAGAAATTCAACAAACACAAAAACTATTTGTTGACATGTTAAAATAATTTTGAAATAAAATTACTTGACTAAGTTTGTTGAAAACAAAATCAAAATTTTGTATTATGGACTACCCAGCAAAACTTAGATTACCAAATAAGGTATAAAATAAGGTATATGATCTCTTATTTTATACATTGCAGCATTGATGATTTTAACAGGCGATGAGACTCAAAGTAATGCATCCACATTATCACATAGAATACCAGTAAGGTATAAAATAAGTCATAAATTTATAACAAAGAATACCAGTAAGGTGTAAAATATATGATATTTTATAGGTTACGAGTAAGGTATATAATATAGCATACCAGAACGTAATATATAAGGTGTTACGAGTAGTGAAAAAGTAATTTTGTATTAAATTTACTCACGTGATTGTAAGTGAGTGTAAGTAGATAAAATATGCTCGTGAGTGTGTGGCGTTAGAAATTTCCTGTCGTGAGCCCATCTCTAGTTTAAACTTATGCATTTTTTAGAAAATAATTATTTTTTATGTTATTGTAATGCATTATGCATCCAATTATAAATAATACATTATTTCAAACTTTCAAATAATACATAATGTAACCAAATATAAGTCATCCATGATTTAATGTTTAGAAATAATAAATATGAAATAAATTTTTTCCAATAATCATGCATTACGTAGCAAATTATTAGTAATGCATTATTTTTCACTTGAAAATAATACGTTGTGGAACAAATGTTTGGTAAGACATCCTAAAATAATGCTACAAATAAGGTATATACATTACCTGGTAATGTGTTATATAATCACTACCCATTACCAAAGTTTTGCTGGGTAACTTGCGGCCGTTTTTACAAAATGTTTGGTTGATATCATGTTTGGGTGATTTACAATTGATGTTTGTTGATTTAAATTTGACGATTTTATTTTCTGTGTACTTTTTTACTCGGGTACTTACAACAACTGTATTCCTAATTTTGTTTAATTCGAGTCCATATTAATTATATTTGTGGCTCAATGGGGAATCTGAAAAAAAAAAATAGTGCTATCACCGGCTAAGTGGTCCCCTTTCATCATCAGCGCTTTTCAAGTGTCACACTTAATGTGTCTAACATTTAAATCAAATTTATAAATTTATATTCAATTCGTTCAGTACCTTAAAAGGTTAATTTAATATACACTTAACGCAACGTAAAATGGTGTGCCAGGATATATTCGGTTTTTTGGCTTTAATCATTAAGTATATGCTGCGCTGCAACAGCTTCTGCTCTGCTGCAGTTGCGCGTCTAATTGCTATAGCAGCATTTAACAAAAAAAAATAATATATCCTGGACTTGTGTACAAGCAAGTTGCCAGAAAAAAAAAAAATAAAAGGGTTTTGTTGTTTCTGTAGTATTCAAATATAAAGTTTTCTTTTCATTATGTTTTGTTTTTGGACAATCTTTTGTTTTTTACGTTTTCAGAATTTTTGGCAATTTTTTTTAACACACACACACACATATAAAATGTGTGCAAAGTGTGTGTGTATTTGTTTTAAAAAAAATGTCCTGGCAAATATATGTACATTTTATTCGTCTTCTTTATTTTTAATGCAATTTTTATACAGAAAAAAAAATAATTCTTTTTCTTTTTGGTGAATTTTTGGTAACAAAAATTGTTTTTGTTAAGTTTTTTTCTTGTGTGCTTGAGTATATGAGGGCTTTCTCTATATATTTTACTCTATTTGATATTCCTGGCATATGCAAAAAAAAAAAGGAAAATATATTTATTTTTTGTTTTAAAATATAAAAAAAATACTTCTATATTATAATAGATTGACACTTATTTTAATATATTAATTTTAGCTTCAGATCTCGCATTTGCACTTAAAAAAAATAAAAACGGAAATTTCCATAAAGTTGCTACACTCAAAAAAAATAAACTGGTAAAACGCCTGGTAAAATGCCTTGTAATCCCGTTCTACCAATATTTAACAATTTTCCTTGTTTTTTAACAAAAAATCTTGTACTTTGCTCAAACGAGAACTACAGTTTTATTGGTAATTTTAAAATTTTTTTTTCGTAATTGTATTCTACCATTTTCAAAGGTTATTTTACAAAAAAAACTGTAATTTTACAACAAAGTTTTTATTACGAAGATTCTAGTTGAATTACAAAAAAACTGTTATTTTACAAAAAATATGTCATACGAGGATTTATGTCCCGGACAATTTTTTTTTTTATTGAAAAACATTTAAAAAAAAGTTGACAAAGTTTTGAAAAAATTATTACGAAAAAATTATTACAAAAAAAAACTGTTATTTTACAAAAATGATTTTATTACGAGGATTCATGTATGTATGTTGTTTAACAAATTTTTTTTTTTTTGTAAATTTACCATTTTTTTAAACATATTTACCATTTTTTCTTGTAAGTTTACCATTTTTATACCCTACACCACACTGTGGTACAGGGTATAATGAGTTTGTGCTGATGTTTGTAACTACCCGAAATATTGGTCCTAGACCCACTTTTAAGTGTACCGCTCGACTTAGAATCACTTTTTGAGTCGATTTAGCGATGTCCGTCCATCTGTCTGTCCATGTAAACGGTGTAAACACGATACAGGTCGCAATTTTTAATCAATTGACTTGAAATTTGAAACTTAAGCCTCTTTTGGCCCAAGGACGAATCCTATTGAAATTGGAAAACATCGGTTCATATTTAGACTCAAATGACTCTAATAACCGCAATAGGTATTTCGAAATTTGGCAGGTAATCATGTTTCATCCACACAAATCACCATTCCGAATTTTAAAGAAATCGGACCAGTTCTTCTTGTAGCCCCCATACAAACCACCTTCCCGATTTTCACATAAACCTCTCAAATTTCATGAAAATAGAAAATATTTAATTAAAATTCTGTTTGTGTATGTTAAATGCGTACTTTAATAACCTTATCAAATCTGATTATCATCGGACAATTTTTGGACTCAGGCCCCAAGTGAAAGTTTTGTCCGATATTCAGTTAAAGCGGTTTAGTGTCAATAAAAAGAAGCATATTTCACTCAAATTTGATTTCTGAGTGTTTTTTACACTTATGAATGAGTTGGAAAAATATAAATCTAATCGGTCCATGTTTGAACTTGAGACCCATTTTCCGGAAACTCTGGTGTAGGGTATTAATAATAATAGTTTTGATCATATGATCAATTATTTTTATTTATTCTTTCCATTTATTTACAACTCATTAATTCATAAATTCAACCTAACCGAGAACTGCACGCAGAGAAAAAATATGGTTGCGACATGATCGCAGCAACTATACTATGATCTCTAAACCCAGTTATGATTGCAGCAATCAAGTTATTGTTTTTAAAACTGTATTTAATCATTTATATGGTTGTTTTAGACATTTAATGGTCTCTTCAATCATGATAAAATAATTGCAATATCCAAAAGTACAATATGGTTGTTGTAACAATGTTATAGTTAATTATATTCTCGACACACCAAAAATTTGAACATAACATGATTATAACAATCATTAGATAATCACAACTTAATGAAAATTGATTTTTGCAAACATTGTCAGGTTTATTCATCAGTTTAGTGTTTTGCCAGCAAGCAGTTAGTCGCAAAGACGCCACTTACAATTAGTACTTTAACAAATTTAAGGCAATTTGAGTTAAAAAATTGGATCAACGCAGAAGGAAATGAAATACAAAAAGCTACTTTATATAATTTATTTATTGTGCAGTTTAAAAATAACTTTCCATTTTAAATAAAAACTTCAAATCGAAAATATTAAAGTGTTTTTTGTGCATTTTTTGTTTACTGAATGTGTAATAATTGCTGAAAATAATTTTAATTTTGTAACAAATACGTTATGATTGCAGCAAATATGTTATGATTTTGTCAATAACTTAATGATTTATACAATCATTCAATGTTGGCTGACAAAAATGTTATAGTTGATGAAATTTTTTAGAAAAATGCCATAAGTTTATTGTACATCATTGATGTAAAACGCAGGTTGCCACTAAATTGAACCAAAATTAATAAAAATGTTTTCATATTTATAAAAACAACATTTAAAAACAAAAAATAAATTATTGGTGTGAACTTTATCAAAAAAAAAAAAAGTAATGAAGAATTTCTATAAACGTGTGGTATTAAAGCATAATATATTTTCTCAATTAAAAAAAAAAAAAAATTATATGTACAATAAACTGGAATCATATTATGATAATTATATAACATTTAAGCCATTATTGCCGCAATCATATAATGATTAACATTCCTTGTTGCCTTCAATCATATTAACATTATTGCTACAATCATATTTCCAATCATAATATGACGCTCTTAAATCATGATCACCGCAACCATGTTTTTTTTCTGCGTGTGGTAACTCATTGTAGCGAAAAAAACCAAGGGTTCTGGTGGGAATCGAACCCACGACCACCACGTTGAAAGGCCAGCACGCTACCAACTAGCCTACGGGGGCCCCCTGGTGTAGGGTATTATATGGTCGGTCTTGACCGACTATAATTTTCTTACTTGTTTTTTAATATATTCATTAAATTTTTTTAATTATAGTAATATTATTTTAATTGTTAAAAAAAATAAAAGGCTTATTAATGAAATTTTTTTCTATGAATTTTTTTCTACGAATTTAACAAAATCTATGAATAAAATTCTATGAAATGTTTCACAATACTAATGAATATTCATTCTGCCAATGAATTGTCTCATAGATGCTATGAATTTGGTTTAATGAAATTTGTTCATAGATATTATGAACAATAATTCTTTCAGTGTACGCAAACTAAAAACTTTTCTGAAATCAGCATTATTTTCTTTTATTGATGATGAGTTAAACAAAATCAATGAAACATTTCATCAATATGATCAAGATTATTCATCAATACATTACTATATTTTAATAATGTATTAATAAAAAAACAATTTTGTTTCTGGGACTTAGAAAATTTTCAAAATGTTTTTCGGAACTTAGAAAATTTTTCAATTTAATTTTTTCCTAAAAGCATTTTTATACCCTCCACTTAGTGATAAAGGGTATATACAGTCGAACTCGGTTATAACGAACTCGGTTATAAAGAATTCGCGGTTATAACGGACTAATTCTAAAGTCCCGACTTTTTGGCATCAATTTTCCCACAAAATACTTCTTTTATAACGAACTCGGTTATAACGAATCCTCGGTTAAAACGAACTACTTATTAAGGTCCTACGAATACAATTTCATGTATATTTACCTTTTTATAACGAACTCCCAAAAATATTTTTTAATGGGCGGCAACCATGTTTATCGAACTCACAAAAGGTTATAAATTTTTGGTTTTTATTATAATTTTGATGAAATTTATTTATATTTTGAATGTTTTCTTCACTAAAAGTATTTTATTTACAAAAAAAAAACCTCAAATAAATAAAAATTGGATTTTTTTTATTGGAAATTAAACTAGGTTGATAAAAAATGTACCCCGCTTATAGCGAACTACGCTTATAACGAACTATTTTTACTGGTCCCTCGGAGTTCGTTATAACCGGGTTTGACTGTATAAGTTTGTCATTCCGTTTGTAACTCATCGAAATATCGATCTGGGACGCCATAAAGTATATATATTCATGATGCCCGATCGATTTTAAGACATTCTAGCCATGTCTGTCTGTCTGTCTGTGGAAAATGCTGTCACGAACAAAATATTGCACAGATACTTATGACTGAAACTTAACATAGTTGTTGGAAGTTCTCCCGAGAAGTTTGGTATTACATTTGAGCGATATCGGTTCAGCGGTTCAAAAGTTATGAACGAAAATGTAAGCACACCTCAAAAATTTCAGTACATTCAACATAACCTAAAAATACAAAATGCTTTAATTCGGCTTCTGGTTGACATATGTGAACATAATTAAACATCAAATAATATTTAAACAAGTACGAATATATTAAAAAAAAATCGCGGATTTTATTTTACCAAAATTTTTTTTTCGCGGAAATTTTTTTTCCAAAAATTTTTTTTTTTTTTCAAAAGTAATTTCCTTTTAAATAAAGTTTTTTGCACACTCAAAAAAAAAAAAATATTGTAAAACTAGCAAAAAAAATGGTAAAAATTAGCAAAAAAACTGTAGTTTTGGACGTTGCAAAAATTTTGGTAATATTAGCAAAACCATTTTGCTAATCAAAAAATTAGGAAAAAAATGGTAAAATTACAAGAATACCATTTTATTTTTGTAAAAAATCAACCTTGTAAAATTATCAAAAAATATGGTAAAATTGAAATAGATAAAAAAATTTGTAATTTGGTAAAAAAAAACTGTTTTATTTAGTAATTTTTTTTCTCTGATTAGTAGTTGATTTAAAATTTGGTGAATATACTAAAATATTTTTTGCCTGTTTTTGAGCACCACATTCTTTAAATGTAGTAATAGCAGCATATTACTTCAGTTGTTGGATGGTTTCTTCGGCTTGATGGTGGCAGCATCTTCTTTTGCCTTCTTCTCAGCAGCTGTAGTTGCAGTAACTGGACTTCCAACATCAAAATCCAAAATGATTTTTTTTTTCACTTAAACACTTTAAACAAAAAATTTAAAGAACAACACTTCACTTTTTTTATTTTTTTTGCGTCATTTTTTTAGCTTAAGTAGAACAAATGAGATTTGCGTAGTAGTCTACACAAGAAATTTCTTACATTTTCTGGTAAAATTTGTAAAAAATTAACAATTTTTTTTCGAATTGTTAATTTTTTTCACATGTATTTAAAAAAAAATAAAAAAAAACTTTTGGATATTGAAGATTAGATATCTTACTATGTGTTAAAATTTAAAAAAAAATAATTTTTCAAAATTTTCAACTTTTTATTAACAATTTAGGTTGCAAATTTTAAAAAATTTTCATATAAAATTAGCAAAAAAATATGGTAAAATTAGCAAAAAAATATGGTAAAAAATACTAAAAATTGTGTAGCCTATTTTTGAGCGCACATGAAGTTGATGGATGGCTACTTTGCTATGGTGTTGGCAGCATCATCAATCTGCAATGATTTTTTTTTTCACACTAGAACACTTGAAACAATTTTTTTTTTAAACTAAGAAAAAAAAATAAAAAGTATTACCATTTCTTTAAGGAAAATACTAATATTTTTGCTAAAATTATAGTAAAATAAAAAAAAAAACTAGCAAGAAAATATAGTAAAAATACCAAAAAATTATTGTATTTTACCAATAGTAAATTGCAAAAAAAAACTGTAAAAGTTAAATTTTTACAATTTTTTTTGCTAAAGTTTGGTTGAAGTAAATTACAACACCTTTTACTAATAATTTGACTAAGTTATTTTTTTGAGTGCAATAATCTTTTTGAAATTGTGGAGGGTATCACTACATTCGGCAAGGCCGAATTTAACTTTTTTACTTGTTAATGATTTTTTTAGTTCTTATAACAGACTTTAATTCGCTGATTCGCTCTACTTATTTTTTAAAGTGCACAAAAAAGTTTCACCCTACTATGTGTATATTTCATATGTGTATGTCTGTCGCTGAGTCTTTTGGTCGGTCGGTCGCTTGACGGTTTTGTCTGTCTGCTGTTTTGTTCTGTCTAGTTATATTCACTCTACAATCATACATATTGTATGTGTGAATTGTATCCTGCAAATGAATAAAATGTAATGTATATAATTTTTTTTCCTTCCTTTTATTTTTTTTGGGTTTTTTACTTTTCCAAATGCATTTGTTATTTGTTTGTACAACGACGACAATGACGAGGAGTATTCACAAAAAAAAAAAAAAATCTGGAAACGGAATTATAAAAAAATGAAGAAAACGTACAAAGAATTTTTTACATTTTATATAAAAATTTTAACTTGGTTTTATTAGTTTTTTTTTTCTTCATATTTTATTTCGTCTTATTTTGGTAAAATTTTTTTGTATACATTTTATACATACCTACATGATATTTTTTTACTATATATTTGTTTAAACAAAAAGGATAATAGACCAGCAGCAATAAGCAAGTAGGTTTTATGCATGTTTATTAGGGAGGTGATATTAAATATTACAAATTTTTAATGTGCCTAGTGGAAAGCCCCAATGGGATATTAAGACACTTGGGCTAAAAATGAATTATTTTAACAATTTTAATGATTTTGTTTTTTTTTTTTAAGTAGCTGGGTCATTTAGAGCCCCACAAGAAATGGTTAAGACTTTTTATAAATCTTTCGAGGATCGAACTCTTTTCGATTTTAATAAACATTTTTGGCTGAAGCCGCAAAAAATCGTTTTACATGTTTAACAAACATTAAAGGGCGAACTTTTTTCCCACTCGTCCAGTTTTGCCCATTTACAAACATCACCTGTGTATGACTACACCATTCTACAACAAAAGTCGTCAAACACATACTGGGTTATATACATACACTCAAAAGAAACTCTGTCAAAAAAATTTTAAAACGACTTTCTATTTGATTTAGCAAACTTTCAGCAGATTTTTCTGCTAAAATTGATATTTTTACTAAAATCTCTGTCATTCAGTTTTACAAAATAACAAAAATTTTACTGCGTTTTTACTGATTCTGTTTGCTGAATTTAAAAATATTTTTGAAAATATTTTAGCAGATTGTTTTTTTAATTTTACGGAAATAGTTTGTTGTCATTCTTTTTTGAAGAAAATTTTCAAGTTTTTTTTTTTTTTAAAGTATTATTTTTTTATGCAATAAAAAAAAATATTTTTAAACATATTTTTAGCAGATTATTTTGTAATTTTACAGAAAAAGTTTGCTGTCATCTTTTTTTCAAGAAAACTTTCTTAGGTTTTTTTTTTCAAAGAGTTAATTTTTTATTGGTTTTTTATACAATTAAAACAATTGAGACTAGTGCCTACGGTCAGTGCTGTAGTACCGGGAAATGGTACCGGTTTCCCGGTTCTTGAATTATTCCCGGTTCCGGTTCTGAAGGTTTACCGGTATTCCCGGGATTACCGGTATGTATATTTTGTAAAATTTTGTACAATTAAAATTGTTTCTTCGCTTTTACCAAAAAAAAGTACAAAACATGTGAAAAACACCATTTCCATTTTTTTATGAATTTAAGAAAAAAATAGTTACATGATTTTTAAATAATTTTACAAACACAACTAATTATTTCTGAAATACAGATTAAATGGTGTAATTTAAATATTTTTAATGGAACCGGTTCTCAAACAACAACAAAATTCTATACCATAAAATATTTAAATTACACTATTTAATCAGTATGTATTTTAGAAAAATATAATTGTGTTTGTAAACTTTTTTAAAAATCTTTCAAACTTTTTTTTTCTTAAATTGATAAAAAAAAAATGGAAATGGTGTTTTTCATAAATTTTGTATTATTTTTGGCAAAAGAGAAGAACAAATTTTAATTGTACAAAATTTTTAACACAATATACATACCGGTAGACCCGGGAATACCGGTAATACCGTCAGAACCGGAAACGGGAATACCGGTATTCCCGGGAATAATTCAAGAACCGGGAAACCGGTACCATTTCCCGGTAATACCGAGAACCGGGAATACCGGTATTCCCGGGAATATATCTAGAACCGGGAAACCGGTACCAGAACCGGGAAACCGGTACCAGAACCGGGAATGCCGGTATTCCCGGGAATACCGAGAACCGGGAAATGGGGGGCACTAATTTAAACTTTAAAAAAAAAATATAAAAAATAAACAAAACTATTTTTGTAAAATAAGCAAAATAGCCTTAATCGTTTTAATTCTATAAAAAACGAAAACAGTTAAAGTTTCTTGAAAAGAGGATAATAGCATACTATTTCTGTAAAATTACAAAATAATATACTAAAAACATGTTCAAAAATATGTTTAAAAATATTGTTTTGATAGGATAAAAAAAAAACTTAGAAAATTTTCTTGAAAAACTTTTGTAAAATTACCAATATAATCTTCCGATTTTTTTAGTTTTAAAAAACTCATCGTTTTTGCTTTCCAATATGTTGCCAACAATAAAAAAGTAAAACCCGTTTATTTTGTATATTTTTGAATTAATCTATTCAAAGAAATTAAAGCGAAAAAAAATCTGGTATGTTGAAAATTTGTAATTCGACAGTTAAAGAAAATAACAAAAATGTTAATCCAAACATTGATTGACTCATTTAAATTTTGTTGATCAATTGATTTAATTGAAAATTTTTATTCAATAATTGTTTATGTTTACTGCTCTTGGCCCGCCCCCTTTTGTGGGCGTGGATATTACGAATTTATTTAAATTATTAAAAAAGTTTGTTTTAGCATACGAATGAATGATTTTGTAAACAATTATCGCAAGTGGATACATATCCCACAATAGCCCCGCCAAGCCCCCCCTTCCGCTAACAAAAGAAAGCCCCTGAATTTTTTTTTTAAAGCATGTTAGAGGGTATTAAAGATTGGGCACAGCCGAATTTAACACTCCTGTTTTGTTGTATATTTTTTCAATAAACAAATCATTTTTGTGCTATGTAAACTTTATCGACCTGTACTTGGACCAAGATGATCAGTAAGGCCATTTTTTTTCGGCACGCCCTTTTTGGGGGAGTGTATAAAAAAAAGTTTTTTAAATAATGATAAACGGTATTAATTACGTGCAAAACACATAATTGATTTCACGAAATGGAAGGTATTCCCTAACGTCTCTCTCCGAACCCCATTTTTAAAACATCGCTTCTTCTCTTTGTACTTTTGTTAAATAAATGAAATATTCTGTTTTAATTGAATTAAATAGAGATGGTTTGGTCGGACATTTCGTTTGAAATTTAGAGCTTTATTATATAATGTATTTAGTACATAAATTCTCATTATGTCTACTTAAGACTTTATGTTTTGTCACAATTGATTGTCAATTTGCTAAATACTCTTGACAATGGAATTTGACAAATTCTGAAACACGTGATGAGTAAGTCTTGCAAAATGACCAAACCAATAAATTTAAAACAAACAACTTTATAAATTGTTTCTTGAAAATTATTACTTTGACAATATCATCGTAATGATTAGTAAAAGAAATATGGCCTTGAGCTAGAATAATCTTTCTCAAAATTCAAATGAAATATTTTTTTATCAGAAGAAGGTCAAAGTTGTGCTCTTGGATCCGTGGGGCTTAGATAAAGTATTTTTTTATATCCACGCCACTTTTGTGGGCGTGGATTATTGCGAGGGCGTGTATAAATGAAAATACTTTAATAATGAGAAAAATTGTATAAGTGAAAAAATTATAATCAATAAATTTGTTAACATAAATCGCGAGGTGCCCTCTAATGTCCCGGACCGAAAAAGCCTATATTTTTTATTTTATATAAAATATTTTTTTCATTTTCGTCAAAAAATTGTTTATCCAAAATTTTGAAGTTATTTTATCACAAAAAAAAAAAATTGCCACCCTAATATTTATGCATTGCATATATTGTGCATACTTATGTTTTCGGATGTAGGGTTTTTTATTTTCCCATATCGGGGTATGGGTTAAAAAAACGGATTTTTTTACGTTTTCTTCTTCTTATTTTTTTTTTTTGTTATTTTTTTGGCAATCATTTTTGGGTTTGGGGTAAATTTTTGTTAAAATGTGTAGTCAGTCTCTGACTGTAGCTTGATTGAGTGTGTGATTCACTTGTGCAATTGTATGTGTGTTTGCCACTCTGCTCCGAGGTGGCATGATGGCAAAAGGTGGTTATTTACCGTGTTTGGTGCATTTGATGTGGTATTTATTGATTTCTATTTTATTTTCTTTTAATTTTTTATATATTTTTGGCAAAAAAAATAAAATAAAAAGAAAAAGTTTTATACATAAATATACTTGTACACACACTTTCCAATATGATAAAGTACAGTTGAGTTTTTGATGTTCATTCTTTTGAAAGATTATAAATGGAAATATATTTTAAATATTTGGAAAATTTTCATAGTAGTTTGGGGAGAGAAATTTAAAAGAATTACAAATAAAAGAAATTCGCTAGCTGTCTGATTTGATCGATGGGTAATCGAAAAAGTACCGAAGTGCCCTTTTTACCGTCTTAGAATCGAAACATTCTAGAAAAGTACTTTTTCCAGAATGGTGTTTTCGCTGAGTGAGCCTGCATTCCAAAATTTTAAGTTTCTATAACCATTATTTCAGTAGTTCGAAAAAGTGCCAAATTAAATTACATTTGGAATTTCCAAAAGGCACTCTTTCATTATGTCTTACTCTGTTTTTATTTCAAATGTTAAGTTTCTATTGCCATAATTTCCGGAAAAAGAACAAAGTAAACTATTTTACCCCCTTTGGTCGATTAAGTCTCATTCCAAAAATCAGTTTTTATGAACTTTAATTTAGGAGATCGAAAAAGTACGAAAGTAAATTTTTTTTTGCCGTATTAGAATTTAACATTTTTTTAAAACTACTTTTGTCAAACTTTTTTTCGCTGAGTGACCATACATTTCAAAGTTCCTATAACCATTATTTCAAAAGTTCGAAAAAAAGCCAAAGTAAAATTGTTTACCTCTTTTTACCACACTAAAATGAAAATTTCCAAAAGGTCCTTTTTAATAATGTTTGTTTTTGGTGTACGATCCTTTATTTTAAATGTCAAGTTTCTATAGCCATTATTTCAAAAGAAAAATAAAGAAAAAAAAGTACCAACAAAATTTACAAAAGTACTTTTTTATAGGCCCATTTAATGCAATAACCAATAGAATATATTCTGAAGATTTCTGTTTTGATCGGTCCTCAATCGATCTGATTTGATCGATTGGAGATCCTACATTTCAAAAATCAAGTTTTTTCTACCTTTTTTTACCTTAGGAGATCGAAAAAGTACCAAAGTACTTTTGTCAAAAGGTTTTTATTCGCTGGGTGAGCCTACATTCCAAATTTCAAGTTTCTATAACCATTACTTCAGGAGTTCGAAAATGTGCCCAAAATCTTTTACTCCATTCAAATGAAAATTTCTTAAGGTACTTTTTCACAATGTCTTTTTCCGTTATAGGATCCTATATTTCAGATTTCAAGTTTCTACGAATATTATTTAAGGAGAAAGTAAAAAGTACCAAAGCTCACTATTTTATCCATTTTTTGCCCCTCTTAATATTGGAATTTACAAAAAGTACTTTTTTATAGGCCAATTTAACACAATTACAAACACAAAATGAAAATTTCTTAAGGTACTTTTTCACAATGTCTTTTTCCGCTATCGAATCCTATATTTCAAATTTCAAGTTTCTATGAATATTATTTAAGGAGAAAGAAAAAAGTACCAAAGCTCACTATTTTATCAATTTTTTGCCCTTCTTAATTTTAACACAATTACCAATGATTATATTCTCAAGCTTTATGATTTGATAGTTGCAGGATCCTTCATTGAAAAATCAAGTTTTTTATGATATTTAATTTAGGAGATCGAAAAAGTACAAAAAAAAGTACAATTTTTTACCTTATTAGAATCGAAATTTTCTAAAAAGTACTTTTGTTAAAAGTTTTTTTTTTTGCTTAGAAAGCCAACATTCTAAAGTTCAAGTTTCTATAACTATTATTTCAGGAGTTCAAAAAGTGTCAAATTAAATTTTTGTTACCTCTTTTTAGCCCGTTAAAGTGAAAAATTTCAAACGTACTTTTTTATAATGTCTTTTTTCGCTGTAGGGTCCTTAGAATTGGAATTTCCAAAAAGTACTTTTTATAGCTCCGGCCAATTTAATAGAATTGCTAATAAAATAGATTCTCAAACTTAAAAATCTCTTTAATTTAAGCGAAAACTAAAAAAAGCTTTTTGGTGAAAAACAGATTTAGTGCCAGTTTACAGAAGGCGAACGATACACACGAACGAAAATTTTGCATGTGTTTTGTTATTGTAACAACAACAAAATGCATGTAAAATTTTCGTTCGTGTGTCTCGTTCGCCTTCTGTAAACTGACACTTAGTGTTGTCTAAAGTTACCATTTTTCGACATGGGCTTAACAATTTCGAAAGCTTTTTTATATAAAAAACTTAAACATTTAGTGGCGGTAGTTAACGTAAATAAATTAAAAAAAAATCTTTAATTGATATTATGGATAATTTTCTTGAGCTTTAAAACTTGAAACTTCGATTTATTTGGTGGAATATTCCAAAAGCTTTTTAATTGTAAGGAGTTGTTTTCCAATTGACTGCTTTCCAAAATATAAACTATAAAAAAACAAGTAAGAAAATTATGGTCGGTCAAGACCGACCATATAATACCCTACACCAGAGTTTCCCGGAAAATGGGTCTCAAGTTCAAACATGGACTAATTAGATCTATATTTTGTCAAACCTTTAATAAGTTTAAAAAACACCCACAAATCAAATTTGAGTGAAATATGCTTCTTTTTGTTGACAATAAACCGCTTTAACTGAATATGTGGCGAAATTTTCACATGGGGCCTTAGTCCAAAAATGGTCCGATGATAATCAGATTTGATAAGGTTTAAAGTACGCGTTTAACATACACAAACAGAATTTTAATTAAATATTTTCTATTTTCATGAAATTTGAGAGATTTATGTGAAAATCGGGAAGGTGGTTTGTATGGGGGCTACAAGAAAAACTGGTCCGATTTCTTTAAAATTCAAAATAGTGATTTGTGTTGATGAAACATGATAACCTACCAAATTTCGAAAAGATACCTATTATAATGCAGTTATTAGAGTCATTTGAGCCAAAACTAAAGATGACCTTTGTATGGGGGAAAAGTCTAAATATGGACCGATTTTTTCCAATTTCAATAGGCTTCGTCCTTGGGCCAAAAAAAACTTAAGTTTCAAATTTCAAGTCAATTGATTAAAAATTGCGACAGACAGACAGACGGACGGACATCGCTAAATCGACTCAAAAAGTGATTCTGAGTCGATCGGTACACTTAAAAGTGGGTCTAAAACCAATATTTCGGGTAGTTAAAAACCTCAGCACGAACTCAATATACCCTGTACCACAGGGTGGTGTAGGGTATAAATCCTTTAAAGCTTTTAAACCTAATATAGTTTAAGTTTTAAAATTTAATTGTGAAAATCAAAACTTTAAACTTCAAAAAGCTTTCTGATTAGATCGATGTTGAAAATATCGTCATAATTTTAAATAATCGCCAACTCCTTTACCTAAAATTGGAGAATTTATTTAAACTAAAAGAACAAAAATGTAGGAGATTCTAAAAAATATTTCGCGGATTTTTTTAAATATTTTAATCGGCTTAAAACTAATAAAATTAACATACATACAAATTATAGAAGTGGAGGAAACCCAAATTGTTCTGAAGAAAATGTGTTTTTTGTGTTTTGGGGATTTTTGGAATATTTAATTATTTTTTTATGGGGAGAAAAATGCCCGGCTAGAAAAGCCCGACTGACAAAGCTTTTATAAAGTACTTTTTGCACTGAAAATGTAACAAGCGTAAGCCAAAAATTATGAAATTAGTATGGACCAGATCCTTTGTCCAAATTAATTGGAACTTCAAAGTTTTTAAAAAGCTCTTGGTTGCAAATTGAAACCTTTGAATGGTTAAAAGGTTAAAATGATTTCAAAAGCTCCACCGCTTAAATCTAACATTCTTCTGTAAGTAATTCTTCAAAGAGCTTTCAAAATATGTCATTTAAAATCATCCACTTGAAAACTCTAATAAACAATAAGAAAAAATTTAAATAATTTTAATTTCACAAAATTACAGGATAAAATAAAACATAAAAAATAGCGAAAATGAAACATTAAAATAGCATTAATAACAAAAGTGCTATTAAATAATTATTTTACGCATAGTAAGGAAAACAAGAATTTTTTATTTTTTTTCCCAACACAAGACGAAACCAAAAGATCTTAATTGTAATGACTGGCTGCTACTGGTGGCGGCACGGCATCAATTCAGTTTAATACGCATTACAACAGCAAGTGGCGCTAGATTAAAAAGAAGAGTTTATGAGAGATGGAAGGACGGACGGACGGACAAACGAAGCGATACAATAAACTTGCACCTGTAGAAATAATGAACTTGCTACGAGAAAATAGCTGTGAATCAGCAGATTGCAGGAACAAAAAAAAACAAGAGAATTGTGTTAAAGATCAAAAAGGAATTTGTAATTGTATTTTTTTTTTGACCAGGGAGTCAAATTACTTAATAAAAATAATTGAAAATAAAAAGGGGGAAAGGGTAACAAAACAATGCAGAAAAAAACAGAAAAATGAAAAATTGCGTGAAAAAGTGCAGTAGCTGTAAACGAAAAAAAAAATGTTAAGAAAGAATGAAAAATCACGGTAGCATTGATTTAATCATCATCAATTATAATATGCAGCATTTATAATGACTGACAGTAGGGACGGACAGACAAAAACTGAACGCACATATAAATCATAACAAAAAAAAAATTATAAGGCAGCTGTATAAACCATATAAGTATTTTTGCCAGCATTTTAATGCGTATAAGAAAATTATGAACAACATGCAGAAATGAAAAATAACTTATATGCAAGTTGGAATCTTGAAATGTGTTTGTAATCTGTTTCTGTACTTTGCCTTTTTTCAAAATTGTCGGTAAACACGTAAATGTTGTTTGGAAATATATATACCACATCATTCATCACTCTACTAACTCCAACTCTAGAAAGTATTCGAGCTTAAGAATGTAAAAATATATATTTAAAAAAAATAAAAAACATGTTTGCAAATCCAAGAATTACATACGCTCACGCAGTTTTGTTGTTAAAGTGCTAAAGTCAATAGCAGTGTTACAGTGATTTCAATAGAACTTTCTACATTCGGTTAGATTTAAGGTGCTAACGCGTAACATATAGACTTAGAGCTGAATAAATACAAAAAATAAAATCGTCTATTCCACTTTTACCAATTAAGGTACCCCTTTTTACCCTAAAATTCTGAATTTTAAAATATGTACTTCTCTTGGATATTATTTGTAGAATGTTTTTTCATCGAAGAATCATACGTTCAAAATTTCATGTTTCCAGGACCATTATTTCAGGATATTAAAAAAAATACCAAACGCACACATTTTTTACACACGTAAAAATTTAATTTTCACAGAGTACGTTTTCCAAAATAATTTTTTTGGCCGAAGATACCTACATTCCAAATTTTAAGTGTATAGAAACATTATTTCCGAAAAAATGAAAATTACTAAAAGCACACTTTTTTTCAAAAGGTACTTTTTCTAAAAGGTTTTTTTCACTAAAGGATTCTACAATCCAAATTTCCAGTTTCTAAAACCATTATTTCAGGAAATATACCAGAAGTGCACTTTTTTATCCCTTTGCCCGCCTTAGAAACGGAATTTCCAAAAAGTACTTTTCCAGAATTCTACTTTACAAATTTCAAATTTCTGGACCATTATTTCTGAAAACATGAAAAGTACCAGTTTGTAAAATCCTACTTTACAAATTTCAAGTTTCTGGACCATTATTTCAAAAAACATAAAAAGTACCAGCGAAATTTTCAAAAAGTACCCGTCTCAGAATGTTTTTTTTTTTTCACCGAAGGATTTAAAATTCCAAATTTCAAGTTTTTTTGTGACCATTATTTCAGAAAATAAAAAAAAGTACTACACTCAAAATAATACATTAGTAGATTTACTCATTTTTTTTGCTAATGCTAACAAGCTAACTTTTAGCAAATTTTTTTTTTGAGATTAGCATGTTAGCAAATATATCTTGTAAACTTCACTAAACGCATTAGCAATTTTAAACAAAATTTCAACTAATTTTTTTTTTTTGCTAAATTTAAAATTGAGTTGACCAAATTTTTTCAAGCTTTTTTGCTAATATTAGCAAAAATAAATGGTAAATTTTTTTTTTATTTTCAGAAAACTTAAAATGGCGCTATCTCGGAAACTAAGCCAGATAGAGCAAAATGGAGGCCATTTTTGGTTGTTCGGGCTCTCCATAATATCGGCAGTCCTCTTCACATGTGTGGACCCTAATGGGTCCAAACTTTGGAAACAAAAAAGTTAGAATTCCCGAAAATTTTAAAATGCTCATATCTCGGCATTTAAAAGCATTTTTGTAACTCTCAACACGTAGAACAAGACCGCAAAATAATCAAAAGCTCTCCGAGTAATATTTTTGAAGTTATCGAGTTTTGTAATTCTCAGAACCCCGGTGGTCCCCTAAAATCACGTATATTAAAAAACTAAGCAAGGTAGAGCGAAACGGACACAAATTTTGGATCAAAAACTATGACAATTTTTAAGGAACCCAACTAGGTCTAGGCCCATCGGGGTCTGGACCTATCGGGTCCGAACCCAATGGGGTCCTCAAATGTGTATGAACTAACAAGGGAAGTATCTCAACCCTTATGAACCGATTTGCCTAAAACTGAATATATATATAAAAGAAACAATTTTAAGGTTGGGGTGTCTCGGCTTATCGGTCATATCAGTGTTTCAAATTTCGTTGTCCCCTTATGAAACAAGGTGAACCTCCGGGAAAATTTCGATAACTCCCGAACTAACAGGAATATCAACTAGAACAAAAATACGTGTCGACTTAAATTTAATAAAGATTATTTCGTATTCATATGGACATCGTAGCTCTATGTCTTCATATAAATACCCCCCAAAATTTACACATTTTCATGAAAAACGTATTTAACGAAGCCAAACTTTTACAAGGTTATGCCACCGTTGGATAGGCATTAAAAAAACCTTTCTTCCCATATTTAAACATCATATAGTTTCTTAAAAAGAAATGGTTGAAAAATCCAAAAAACTATTTTTTCGCCATTTTTTGACCCATGTTTTGAACCCCTAAATCCCCGATATGGCCGATAAGCTGAGACACCCCAACCTTAGAATTGTCTCTTTTATATAGCTGAGATACTTCCCTTGTAAGTTGAAATAAAAAAAATTTCAGTTAACTAATTTTTGGCAAAACATTTTTGCAAACTTTACCAAAAAATTTTGGGTTCAAAATCAGCAAATTTTCTTGTAGATTTACAAGCATTTTTTGCTAACATTACAGTTTTTTTTTTTTTGAGTGTAAAATCACACTTTTCAAAAAGTACTTTTTCCAGAATGTTTTTTTACCTACATTCCAAATTTCATGTTTCTAGAACTATTAGTTCAGGAAATACAAAAAGTACCAAAGGTACAATTTTTTTATCCCTTTTACTCATAAGAAATGGATTTCCAAAAAGTTCTTTCTCTAAAATATTTTTTTCGCCGAATAAACCAACATCCCAAATTTCTGGGACTATTATATATCAGAATATAAAAAAAGTTCCAAAAGTACACTTTTTTACCCATTTTACCCCTAAGAAGCTGAATTTTTAAAAAGTACTTGTTTCAGAATGTTTTATTTCACTAAATAATCCCCCATTCCAAATATCAAGTGCCTAGAATCATTATTTTAGATATATGTATAAAAAGTATCAATTGGACAATTTTTTTACCCCTTTTACCCTCCTAGAAACGCAATCTTCAAAAAGTACTTTTTCCAGAATGTTTTTTCACCGAAGGATCTTACATTCCAAATTTCAAGTTTCTATGACCGTTATTTTAAGAAATAAAAAAGTATCGATTTCCTGCAATAATGGTCATAAAACATGATATTTGTGATAAAGGATCCTTCAGCCGGAAAAACATTCTGAAAAATTGTACTTTGGTACTTTTTCTATCTCGTTTAATAGAATAATGTTTGTAGAAACTTGAAAAGCGTAATGCGTGAGGGTAAAAATATGTACTTGGGTAATTTTTTTTTTGATCTCCTAAAATAATGATCATACTTAATAACATGATGGAATATGGGATCTTTCAGTCGAATAAAAGTACATTTTGGAAGTTCAGATTTTATTGGTGTAAAAAATTGTAATTTGGTACTTTTTCTATCTCCTGAAATAATGGTTGTAGAAACTTGAAACGATCATCCAGCGAAAAAAAATGTCGATGCTTAGAAGATATTGTGACAGTTTTCCTTGTTTTTTTAACAAACAAATTTAGATCGAAATTTTTTTTTTTTTTTTCTAATTTTACAATTTTTTTTGGTAATTTTACAAATTTTCAAGATAATTTTACAAAAAAAAAAAAAATCTAGTAAAATCACGAGAATTCCTTGTAATTTTGATTGCGCCAAAAAACTGTAAATTTACAATTTTATTGGTAAAAAGCTTGTAAAATTAAAAAATTATTGTTAAAAAGCTTGTAAAATTACTAGGAATTTTCGTAAAATAGGAGGTAGCAAAAAAAGTTACGAAACCTCCTTGTAAATTTTATCGTGTCAAAAAATTTGTAAATATACAATTTTATTGGTAAGAACCTTGTAAAATTACAAAATTATTGGTAAAAAGCTTGTAAAATTTTTGTCAAATAGGAGGTAGCAAAAAAAAATTGTAAATTTACAATTTTTTGGTGAAATAAAACTTACAAGAAATTCTCGTAAATTTACTAAATTTTTTTTTTTTTTGTAAAAAACCTTGGAAATTTGTAAGATTACAAGAAAAACTGTAAAATTACAAAAAAAACTCATATTCATTTTAATCATTTACAGAAATTTAAAATTTTTTAAGCTTTCTTAATCCCTATTAATATTATAAATCTGAGTGTTGGTTTGTCTGTCGGTCCGTCTGTCTGTTCCGCAATCAGGGGAGAACGGCTGAACCGATTTTCATGAAATTTTCAACACAGATAGTACTAACCGAGGCGGGAACTTAGGCTATCAAAAAGAGCGACCGAACAGAGGGGCGTAAAATGCCACGCCCCTTTAAATTTTATGGAACGTTATTATCCCTTTTCTATAATAACGCATAAACGGCTGAACCGATTTTAATGAAATTTTTACAAATAGTACTAACCGAGGCGGAAACTATGAGCTACAATAGAGGGCAATCGAAAAAGGGGCGTTAAATGCCACGCCCCTTTGTATTACATTGAAAGTTATTTCTGCCTTCTCCGCAATCACGCTTAAACGGCTGAACCGAATTTAATGAAATTTTCACCTCAGATAGTATGTATCGAGACAAAAACAATGCGCCAAAATAAAGGGCGATCGAAAAAAAGGGGCGTAAAATGACACACCCCTTTGTGATACATTGACAGTAATTTCTGCCTGTTCCGTAATCACGCATAAACGGCTGAGCCGATTTTAATAAAAATTTTACTACAGATAGTACTTAACAAGACGGTAATTATAGATTATAATAAAGCGCGTTTGGGCAAAGGGGCGGAAAATTCCACTCCGTCAAAAGGGCGAAAATAGCACTTATTTTATTGAACGCTATTTCTGCCTAAATCTATCATAAACGGCAGAACCGATTTAAATGAAACTTTTACCAGAGATAAAACTAACCAAGACGGGAACTATAGATTAAAATAGAGTGCGTTTGGACAAAGTGGCTTAAATAAAATTGCGCCTCTTTACTATACTGAAAGTTTTTTCTGCCCGATTTGAACAAAACTTTTTCCACATATAGTACTAAACGAGGCGGGAAATTTAGTCTGTAGCTACGGGCGATTGTACAAAGAGGTGTAAATTTCCACACCTTTTGCAATGTACTGAAAGTTTTTTCTGCCTATTCCGTAATCAAACTGAAACGCGAACCCGATGTTATTATAATTTTCACCAGTACTAAATTTTATTCGAAACAGAATTTCTCTACGTTTCAACGTGAAAAAAAAAATACAATGCATTAGACAAAAACTAAACATGAATAAAAAGGTCTTAAAGGCTTAATGTCCTAATATTTAAATATATTTTCAGTAAAAAATTAAACATTTTGTTCGGAGCTTCCCAATTTTCAAGTCAAAACAGGAACCCAAAAAAAGTTCCCCATAGGTCCAATATTTTGTTGTGTTAATATTGACCCTAAAAGGCAACTGTTCCAAACCCGGCTCTAAGCGAAATAAAAAAATGTTCACCAGTGAAAAGTGATGAAGAAGTAGATAAACTCGCAAATAAAAAAACGAATTCATTGTATAATATTTTATTAACCCGGGCAACGCCGGGCGCAAAACAGCTAGTTTAATAATATAAATACTTCGTGGGGGCGAATTTTAGAATTGGAAACTCTTCTATCATCCGGTATTTAATATTACTGTTTATATTGAGAACTGGTTTTAACATAAATTACTCGAAAGTTAACTGATGGTAGGGATTGAACCCTCAGCCCCTGAAGTCATATAACAGGATGGCCTTAATAAATTCTTCCTCATTATGGCTTTTTGCATAAATTCTAAGAATTTTTTAAATTTCTCTAAAACTCTCTTTCTAACCACTGTGCATTATTATCATGATATATGCCAATACCAGCAGACTGCTGGCATATATGCATTTATATTGAAATGTGTGTATATGCGTTTTTTTTTATTTTTTTTTATTTTTATGGTTCAAGCGCCAGCTACAATTAACATAATGACACATGCTGCTACAGATAGAGAAGCTTCTCTTCTCTATCACCATCCAGTAAAATATACGAAAACGAAATACTTATAAGCCACGCATGCGTATTAAATACAACATTTTCATACATTAACAGCGATTCATTCATACCTTGCAACAACCTGTGATTTTTTATTTATTTTTTTTAATTTTTTTGCTTCATCTTCTAAAGAAACGGGATTAAAAACTTTACAGCATTTTTTAAATGTACGAGTATCTTTTTTTATTTTTGTGTTCTGTTGGTTATTTTTTGTATTTGGTTTATTATACTTTATTGCCACGATTTTTTGTTGTTCTCTTCCTTTAACTACTTGTGTAAAGTTGCTACTTCAACAGGCCATGTCAATAAAACTGATAATTATCATAATTGATGGTGCACACAAAACGCATTTGTAAATTACTTTTCACGTTTCTCTCGCCAAAAAAAAAAATCCTCCTTGTATAAATGATCGCGTTCGTTTACATTGGAGGTTGTAAATTAAATCTCTGTGTGTCTTAATGAATAATGTTGATAATCTTTTAAAAATTCATTCATTATATAAGAAAAAAAAATGTTTAGCGATTTTAACGCACTTTTTTTTTTTTTTGCAATACTTCAATTTCAGCTATAAAATATCGTTATCATTTTGTAGTGAAATGTTTGTACATGCAAAACGATTTGTTTTCTAGCACTTTATAGATTTTGGTTACACACATGCTTCATGATTTTACTCTACACATGATCTTTTTATGGAAACTATCAATATTTTGTGTTTAAAATACAATTCCAAGACGTTTTGGTATGGACACTATAAAGAAATCTATTAAAATTAATATTTAATTAAATGTTGTTTAATAAAAAAATTAATTATTTTCTTTGTCAACACAGTTAACTTTTTGGTTAATATGACAAAATTTTAATTCTTTTAAAAGTTAAAGAAGAAACATTTCGAAAAACTTTTACTTTAATAAGCATTTGACTATATATTTCGTTTACAAATTAATAACAAAATATCCAAAAATATACATTTTTAAGTTACAAATATGTAAAAATATGCTAAAATATGAATTTTCATAAAAATATGCAAAAAATCAATTTTATACAAATTTGTTGATTCAAGAAGATAATTTGTTCATTGCATGAAAATCGCAGCCCTAGTTACTTTTTTTTATCAAATTGTTTTTATTAACTTCCAAGATTTGATATCCTCACTGGAGTGGCCACCTACTGTAGCTATCTTTATAATAATATTTCTGTGTACATGTTGTGTTTAATTGCTTGTTTTTTCTTGACCGATTAGATCCATTACGCAAATGGAATTTATTATTGATCATTTTAATTAAATGAAATTATTACTGAAAGTGATAATTTGTTTTACAAGGTTTCGCTTAAGGCTTCATACCGAAAACAAGCCTTAAGTCGTTTAATATTATTTTTTTTGATTAAAACAACTCACATCTTGTATTTTTACACATAAAAAGGTTGAAAACTACACAAAGAAAGAAATGGTTGGAAAACATTTTCTAAATATTATGGATTGCCCCTGATTTCTGTATAATTTCAAACATTTAATGGTTAAAATTACACACATTGTGCATTATGTATCGTTTATAAGAGCAATTTGAAAAAAGAAATATTGTGGCGTTTTCTTTTCTGGAAAAAAATGTCGCACTTTTTCAGCCCTTTTTTTCTTAACCGTTTTAATTCGGTCATATTTCCGATTGGGATTATGACCATTTTAGAAGGGGTCATAGTCCCCACAACTAATATGGGGATTATGACCGTGAAGTATTCGGTTTGTAACTTCGATTTGTAAGTTGGATAATAACTCACCTGCTGGTAAATAAACCCGTTTTTTTCACCAGCTGGTAAATAAACCCGTTGTTTACCAGTTAGTGAATAAAACGTAACATAATTACTTTTTAACAAACATTTTTTTATCAACGTTTTCTTTTCATCAATTTTTTGTTTTTTTTTTCATAAACTTTTTTTTCATCAATATTTTTATACCCTCCAACCACAGTATGGGGGTATACTCACTTTGTCATTCCGTGTTTAACGCATTGAAATATCGGTCTAGGACCCCATAAAGTATATATTTTATTGATCAGTGATCGATTCTAAAACATTCTAGCGATGTCCGTCCGTCCGTCTGTAGAGGACACGATACAGTCCAAAATAAAAGAGTTAGACTTCCGAAGTTTGGTACGAATATGTCTTATATTCCTAGGCAGGTTAAGTTCGGAAATGGGAAAAATCGCACTAAGGGGAAAAAAAGTTCCCCCTTGGAAAACTAAACCAACCAAAGAAAAACCGCATTTTTTGCAGGGTTTTTTGTACTTTTGCTAACCAAATGCAACATTCTTATCTCATAAGAAGTTCAAAATCGCAAAGGGATGGTGCCGCCTAAAGTCTCCCACCAACCCCCCCCCCCTCCCAAAAAAAAAGTAGCCCCTGATTTTTTTTTTTGTACATTGTTTTTTTTTTTACATTTTGGAGGGTATAAAAGATTCGGCATAGCCGAATGTAACACTCTCACTTGTTATACCCTCCAACCACAGTATGGGGGTATACTCACTTTGTCATTCCGTGTGTAACGCATCGAAATATCGGTCTAGGACCCCATAAAGTATATATATTATTGATTAGTGATCGATTCTAAGACATTCTAGCGATGTCCGTCCGTCTGTCCGTCTGTAGAGGACACGATACAGTCCAAAATAAAAGATCTAGACTTTCGAAGTTTGGCACGAATATGTCTTTTATTCCTAGGCAGGTTAAGTTCGGAAATGGGCAAATTCGGACCAAGGGGAAAAAAGTTCCCCCTTGGAGAACTAAACCAACCCCTGAAAATCGGTATTTTTTTGCAGGGCTTTTTGTATTTTTTTAAGCAAATGCAACATTTTTATGTTAGACGAAGCTCAAAACCCTGCATTTGGACCCAGCGGATAAAAAAAATAAAAAATAAAATTTGCCCGCCCCTTTTGTGGGCGTGGATATAAAAAAATATATTTTAATAATGATTAATTGAATTAAATAATTGGAAGAATCATAATAAATCCATTTGATAACATCTATCGCAAGGAGAAGGTGTCCCCCAATGTCTCCCACCACAAAAAAAAAAATAATTGTAAAATACCCTTCATTAACCAAAATATGTTTATTCTTTCTGTTCATTACCGAGCACAAAACGTCATTGAGTAAAAAAAAGGGGCAGAGAAAGTGCGAATTTTTTTTTCAGAAATGAAAACGCCATAGATTGCAGAACATCTACCTGCTAATCCATTGTTTACATGATGTAAACAATTATTTATTTTTCTAATTTGTATTTTTTTTTAAATTATACAATTGTAATGTATAGTTTGAACTTTATTTAAATTAAAACACTTTTGGATGCAGCAGAAATTAAAGAAAAATAATTGTAAAATAAATTTCTTTGATAAAAAAATATGTTTGGATTTTCTGTTCATTACCGAGCACAAAGCGTCATTAGGTAAAATAAGCAGAAAAGTTAAATTCGACTTTGCCGAATCTATAAATACCCTCCACAATGCCTTTTTTTAAAGGATAGTACATTTTTTAACGTGAAAAAAATTAACAATTTTGATAAGAATATTTTATTTTGAGCAAAAAACTCTTTTTTGTCATTTAAAAAAAAAAGAAAAATTACTAATTTTTTTTTGAGTGTAAAATTTTTTTCGAATGTAATGGTTTTTTACTGTAAAAATATTTCTGAGTGAATGCACGTACGTATGTACACAAAATAGTGTAATTTTTGTTAAAAAAAAATAATTTTTTTTGAGTGTAAACTTTTTTTGAGTGTAAAATTTTTTTTGAGTGTAAAATTTTTTTTCGAGTGTAATTTTTAAGTTACCAATGCTTTTAAAACTAAACAAGTTTAAAAAGCATTGCTTTAAAACTAAACAAGTTTGAAAAGCATTGCTAAGTTACAACCAATGCTTTTAAAACTTGTTTAACACGTGCATTTAAGATGAAACAAATCTGAAATTCAGGGTTTTGCTTATAACTTTTGAACCAATAGACCAATTGAGCTGAAATTTAAAACCAAAAAGACCTGGGGAACGTCAAAGATATATGCCAAGCTTCAGCAGTCTCATTATTGTCTTTCGAAAGCGTGATTTTTATCTCGTAAATTCGCGAAAAACCCTTGCCGAAATTTACTCTTTTGCTCATAACTTTTGAACCACTGGACCGATTTGGCTGGATTGCAATACCAACCTGACCAGGTAAATGACCAACATATATGCCAAACTTCAGTAGCCTCTGTAAAGTGTTTCAAAAGTTAGCGTGTTTTCTACGGACAGACAGACAGACAGACTGACATCGCTAGATCGACTTAAAATCGATAGAGGATCATGAATATATATACTTTATGGGGTCCTAGACCAATATTTCGATGTGTTACAAACGGAATGACAAACTTATATATACCCTATATCACTAGAGTGGAGGGTATAAAAAAAGGCAGAGAAAGTGCGAAAAGTTTTTTTTTTCCAGAAAAGAAAACGCCATTAGATGGCAGACCATCTACATGACAATCCATTGTTTATATGATGTAAACAATTATTTTTTTTTTTAATTTTTTTTTTTTTTTTAATTTACACAATTGTAATGTATAGTTTTTAAAATTTAAACACTTATTAATGTAACAGAAATTAAATTATTTATTCATTGACTCAAGTAAAATTAATTGTTAAAAAAATTAATCCTAATTCACTTAATCCAAAATGAGCATAACATTATTAAAAAAATACAACATAATTTTATGCTACCATACTGTCTGACCACTTAAAAATATCTACATAATCAGGTAATATTAAATAGTTTACTTATATGAGCCTGTTGTTTTGTTACTTACTCTAAATGTAAATATTTCCTATGTTTGTGTAATAATAAAAGGTACACTTTTGCGGTTTTCCTGGCAGACTGGCTGAAAATACTTATTAATGTAAACTATTTTCAGTTGTTTTGAAATATAAACATTAAAAAAGACGGTCTCTATCTCTTTCTCCCTTTCCGACTATAAAGTTTATTAATGCTTTTTTTTTGTAGTTTTTTTAGTGTAAAAAAACATTCTTTACATTTGTTACCGCCACCACCACCGACTGTGTTTATGTTTGATGCCTTAAAAAAATAATGGCCAAAATGAAACGAAGTACATGTTGTTACCAAAAAAATAAAATAAAAAATACAAAATTATAAAAGTTTAATTTTATGTTCACTATTTATTTTTATTTTACAAATATTTTTTTGGTAAGAATATCATTACATTTTCATATTATGAAGAAAAAGGGTTGTTTACAAAGAAAATCATTATAAAATTTAGTTGTCGTAATAAGGAATCGAGTCTTTTGGTTAATGAGGAAAAGGAGAACCCCTGCTATTGGTTTTTTACATACACAAATGGTTGGTGATGTCGTTAATTTTAGTTGTTTTTTTTGTTTTTCGTTGAAAGTTGATTATTTTCAGAGTATTTAGAGCGTAAAGTGTAGTCAATTTTTTAAGTCTATAAAATATAACAGCAAGACAGACAAAAGGACGGGCAAAAAAAAAAAAAAAACAGCGTAATAATTGCAACAAAAAAAATTATAATAAAAATACCTGATCATACAAAGTATAATGTTGATTAATTTTTATTTGTTCTATTACAAAATCATATTTTTTTTATTTTTAACACATATTTACAGTAAATTTACAATGTTTACAAATAAATAACATCAAATAAAAATTAAAGATCTTGTTTTGTTGAATTCAATTTTTCTTTTCCATTATAAATATGAAGTTTTTCTTAGCTTACCAATTTTTTACATTAGGTAAACTATTCATTTTATAATGATTTAATCATTTTTCTAAGAAAATAAACAAGTAAAAAAGTTAAATTCGGTTTCCCTCCATAATTTCCAAAAAATAAATAATTTAAATATAAATTGTAATCCAGTTTCTTTCATAATAAATATGCATCTTTAGTAAAGACATTGTTTACCTATTTTACATATTTTACAACATTGTTTACCTATTTTACTAATTTTTTACATTATGTAAACATTTTATTTGTACATTATTTTTTATGAATTTTATCTTAAAGAGACTGCAAATAATATATTTGAACGTAACTTAAGTAAATTTACATATAATACATTAAATACATATTCTTTACACGAGGTAAACAATTAATATTTGTAATAGGTATTCTATATGTGCATTAAAAAATTAAAAAAAAATTTTAAAGTAATAGTTTTTTTTGATTTTTACTTTTTTACATTATGTAAACAATTGTTTTTAAATTACAAATCTTATTAAAAACAGAAAAGATTTGTTTTAATTGAAGTAAAATGACATATTAACAGTTTTTAAATAAATTTACTCATCATTAACATGAAGTTTCATAACGTACGTGGTGTCACTACGAAACTAACAAGGGAAGTATCTTAACCCTTATGAACCGATTTGCTTAAAACTTAAAATATATATAAAAGAGACGATTTTAAGGTTGGGGTGTCTTGGCTTTTCGGCAACATCACTGTTTCAAAATTTTGTTGTCCCCTTATGAAACAATGTGGACCTCCGGGAAAATTTCGATAACTCCCGAACTAACAGGAATATCCTCTAGAGAAAAATACGTGTCGAATTAAATTTAATAAAGATTATTTCGTATTCATATGGACATCGTTGGTCTATGTATTCATATAAATACCACCCAAAATTTACACATTTTCATAAAAAAAGTATTTAACGAAGCCAAACTTTTACAAGGTTATGCCACCGTTCGATAGGCATTAAAAAATCCTTTCTTCTCATATGTAAACATCATATAGTTTCTTAGAAAGAAATGGGTGAAAAATCCAAAAAACGATTTTTTCGCCATTTTTTGACCCATGTTTTGAACCCCTAAATCCCCGATATGGCCGATAAGCCGAGACACCCTAACCTTAGGACTGTCTCTTTTATCTATATTTTACGTTTCATGAAAATCGGTTCATAAGGGTTGAGATACTTCCCTTGTAAGAGTCTACATTTGGTGACGTAAGGCGTCAGTAGCCACTTAAAACCAGAGCCTACGCTTTTACTCGAGTAGCTCGAGTAATCGAGTAGCTCGTTACTCGAGCAGCTCGAGTAGCTCGTCAATTACTCGAGCAGCTCGAGTAGCTCGAGCTACTCGAGTAGCTCGAGTAGTAAAACACACATTTTTAATATTTAAACTCCTGTAAAACAAAAACTATTATAGCTATTTTCAAAATTTTTACATTTTTGGAATGCTATGGTTCCAAAGAATATTCATAATAAATATCAAATTAATAGGATTATCGTAGTGGCTTTGCGAAGCTACTACTCGAAAAAGATCGGCGAGTTTCCATTCAAATGTATGAAAATCTGCCCTCAATTGAACTTTAATGTCAAATTATGAGAATATTTTCAAAAAAACATGGCATTATTTTTTACCAATTATGATCACATATACGATAAGAATACTTCCTCGAAATTTCAACACATTTCTACAAAAAATGTGGCACTGGCGATCTACTACTCGAAAAAGATCGGACGCTTTCCATACAAATTTATGAAAATCAGTAGAAATAATTTCTTTGAGTAATAAAACACACAGTTTTTGTCTTTGAACTCCTGTAAAACAAAAACTATTATACCGATTTTAAAATTTTTTATATTTTTGAAATGGTATGGTTCCAAAGAATAAACATAATAAATATCAAGTTAATAGGATTATCGTAGTGACTTTGGCACACTACTACTCGAAAAAGATCGGCGAGTTTCTATACAAATGTATGAAAATATGCCCTCTTTTGAACTTTAATGTCAATTTGTAAAAATGTTTTCACGAAAACATAAAGTTATTTTTTGCCAAATATGATCGCATATATGATAAGAATATTTTCTCAAAATTTAAATTCATTTCTACAAAAAATGTGGCATTTTCGACCTACTACTCGAAAAAGATCGGCCGCTTTCCATTCATAGACTAGATAACTTAATTAAAATTTGAACAAAAAAAATAGAAATCAATTACGTAAACATGTTAAAGATAATTGTTTTTTATGAAAGGAGTCATAAACAAATATTTGGAAAATCCATGGCAGTAAAATTTGCTAAGACCACGTGTTCTTTTATTAGGTTGTAAAATCTTTTGCTGTGCCTTTTTTAAAACACTGCATATAAATATTGCACTAAAAGGTAAAATGAAAAAGAAAAAATGTACGGCACTTAAAATGGGCATTATAAATCGGAAATTTTAGGTAATAAAACAATTTGGGTTAAAAAACTCACAACAGGTAAATTATGCCAAAATTAAAATAATGATTTAAGAAGTGATGTTATCATTGCAATTTTAATTTGTAAAAAAATAAATTTAGTGGTCTAAAAAGATTTTCATAAATTGAAATTAAACTTCAAACAAGTGCTGGTTTTCAAACATTTGTATAAAAGACGGCATATCTGTTTCGAGAAGTAGTTCGCCAATGCCAAATTTTTTGTAGAAATGGGTTGAAATTTCGAGGAAGTATTCTTATCGTGTATGAGATCATAATTGGTAAAAAATAATGCATGGTTTTTTTGAAAATATTTTCATAATTTAACATTTAAGTTCGAATAAGGGCAGATTTTCATACATTAGTATGGAAAGCGGCCGATCTTTTTCGAGTAGAAGTTCGCCAATGCCACATTTCTTGTAGAAATGAATTGAAATATTGAGAAAGTATTCTTATCATATATGCGATCATATTTGGCAAAAAATAACTTTATGTTTTCGTGAAAACATTTTTACAAATTGACATTAAAGTTCAAAAGAGGGCATATTTTCATACATTTGTATAGAAACTCGCCGATCTTTTTCGAGTAGTAGTGTGCCAAAGTCACTACGATAATCCTATTAACTTGATATTTATTATGTTTATTCTTTGGAACCATACCATTTCAAAAATATAAAAAATTTAAAAATCGGTATAATAGTTTTTGTTTTACAGGAGTTCAAAGATAAAAACTGTGTGTTTTACTACTCAAAGAATTAATTTCTACTGATTTTTATAAATTTGTATGGAAAGCGTCCGATCTTTTTCGAGTAGTAGATCGCCAATGCCACATTTTTTGTAGAAATGAGTTGAAATTTTGAGGAAGTATTCTTATCGTATATGCGATCATAATTGGTAAAAAATAATGCCATGTTTTTTTGAAAATATTCTCATAATTTGACATTAAAGTTTAAAGGAGGGCAGATTTTCATACATTTGTATGGAAACTCGCCGATCTTTTTCGAGTAGTAGCTTCGCAAAGCCACTACGATAATCCTATTAATTTGATATTTATTGTGAATATTCTTTGGAACCATAGCATTCCAAAAATGCAAAAATTTTGAAAATAGCTATAATAGTTTTTGTTTTACAGGAGTTTAAATATTAAAAATGTGTGTTTTACTACTCGAGCTACTCGAGTAGCTCGAGCTACTCGAGCTGCTCGAGTAATTGACGAGCTACTCGAGCTGCTCGAGTAGCTCGAGTACTCGACTACTCGAGTAATAGGGAGCTCTGCTTAAAACCTTACTTAAACTGTATGAAGATCAACAGTTATTATTATTTCGAACTATTTTTTTATATTTTTCCTTAATGACTTCAAATTTAAAGTAAGTTTATTCATAATTTATATACATTTTTACGTAGCGCATCAATTTTTACATAATGTAAACAATTTATTTTTTCCATTAATTCTTTCAAAAAGAAAGAAATGTATTTATTTTTTTTATTTTAGAAGTCTTTTGAGCGATATCGGTTAAGCGGTTCAAAAATGATGAACGAAAATGTAAAACAACCAAGTTTTGATACATTTCACACAACCTCAAATACAAAATGCTTTAATTCGGCAGTTAGTTGCCATCAGTGTTGCCAGAACTTGGTACACTAAAACGGCTAAATTAATTCGAAAAAACGACTAAAAAACGTTTTTCTACACAAATTAGAGACTTATTCAAGATAAAAACCAGTAAGAAAATTATATTCGTTCAAGACCGACTATATAATACCCTACACCAGAGTTTCCCGGAAAATGGGTCAAGTTCAAACATGGACTGATTAGATCTATATTTTGTCAAACCTTTAATAAGTGTTAAAACCACCCACAAATCAAATTTTAGTGAAATAGGTTTTTTTTTTGTTGACAATAAACCGCTTTAACTGAATATCGGGCGAAATTTTCACATGAGGCCTAAGTCCAAAAATGGTCCGATGATAATCAGATTTGATAAGGTTATTAAAGTACGCGTTTAACATACACAAACAGAATTTTAATTAAATATTTTCTATTTTCATAAAATTTGAAAGATTTATGTGAAAATCTGGAAGGTGGTTTGTATGGGGGCTACAAGAAGAACTGGTCCGATTTCTTTAAAATTCGGAATGGTGATTTGTGTTGATAAAACATGATAACCTACTAAATTTCGAAAAGATTCCTATTATAATTCGGTTATAGTCATTTAAGACAAAATAAAAGAGGACATTTGTATGGATGCTTAGACTGGCATTTTTTTCTCAACTTTCGATTTTCCCAAGTGTCCGCGCAAATTTTTATTGTCCAAGGTCTAAAACTTATGTGGACAAATTTGAGATCAATCGGATTAAATTAACCCGTGGCGCCCGGCGGTCAAAGTTTTGGATTTTTGAAAAATTAAAATTAAAAAAAAAAAATTAAAAATTTATATTTCTTTCGACACATCATGTTTGTTAATTTTGATGCTGTGAGCACGAATATCAAAAAAAATTAAAATCGGTCGAACGGTTTTCGAGATATCGCCATTTGAAATTTGCAAAAAATGGCGGTTTTTTTCTACGTTCAAGAAATTTTTTAAAAAACATCACAATTTTTTTCCTCTCGGCCATTTCATAGAGCTTAAGACAATCTTTCATTTAAATCTAATTTGAGCCAAATCCGATCATTTTATCCCGTGGCGCCCTTCGGCCAAAGTTTTGGATTTTTGAAAAATTTCCACCAAAAAAAAATAGATTTTTTAAAAATTAAAAAAAAAAAGTTTTGGATTTTTGGTGGAAATTTTTCAAAAATCCAAAACTTTGACCGAAGGGCGCCACGGGATAAAATGATCGGATTTGGCTCAAATTAGATTTAAATGAAAGATTGTCTTAAGCTCTATGAAATGGCCTAGGAAAAAAAAAATTTCTTGAACGTAGGAAAAAACCGCCATTTTTTGCAAATTTCAAATGGCGATATCTCGAAAACCGTTCGACCGATTTTAATTAATTAACAAATATGATGTATCGAAAAAAATTTTAATTTTTTATTTTTTTTTTTTAATTTTTCAAAAATCCAAAACTTTGACCGCCAGGCGCCACGGGTTAATTTAATTGACCTCAAATTTGTACAACATCCGTTTTAGTCCTAGTAGAATAAAAAAAATGCCCGGACTTTGAAAATTGGAGAACATTTTTTTTGGCCATACAGAAAAATGCCAGTCTAATGGGGGCTAGGTCTAATTATGGACCAATTTTCCCAATTTCAATAGGCTTCGTCCTTGGGCCAAAGGATTAAAAATTGCGACCTGTATCGTGTTTACAACGTTTACATGGACAGACAGACATACGGACGGACAGACGGACGGACGACATCGCTAAATCGACTCAAATGTGATTCTGAGTCGATCGGTATGCTTAAAAGTGGGTATAGAACCAATATTTCGGATAGTTACAAACATCAGCACAAACTCATTATACCCTGTACCACAGTGTGGTTTAGGGTATAACAAGAGTTAAAAACACTTTAAATGAAAAAAATACAGTGGCTCAAAGTAATAATGGAACAGCGTATACTTGTTAGCAGTTCTTTAAAGACAAAGTTTTAAATACTAAACCTGATTGTTATCAATGGACTATTTTTGAAAAAAGTGCTACATAGGAAATTTTCCAAGCTTGAATTTAAGCTTGATAGCGTCCAGATTGAGCAAATATTAAATGAGATACGAGGGTCGCAATGGAAAATGAAATTATTTGCAGATATTTTTTTGAAATTTTTTTAAAAATATTTCTAAGACGATTTTTTCCAAGTTCAAACATTAAAAATTTAAAAAATTACCGAATAATTTTTATTTAGTCATTAGCTTGTTTTTCCAACAATCCAAACAAAAAATGAAATTTTTTAAATACAATAGAAGAAATCCGCATTTTTTGACCTCCAACTCTTACGACCACCAATTTGTTGTAAACAAAGAAAATATTTTATTGTTTATTAATTTGAGTACATCTAAGTATATAGTAATGAGATATAAGAATAATTAAAATTGTTCTTTGTTTACAAAAAATTGGTGGTCAAACGAGTTGGAGGTCAAAAATTGCGGATTTCTTCCACTGTATTTAAAAAATTTCATTTTTTGTTTGGGTTGTTGTAAAAACTAGCTAATAACTAAATAAAAATTATTGGATAATTTTTTAAATTTTTAATGTTTGAACTTGGAAGAAATCGACTTAGAAATATTTATAAAAAAATTTCAAAAAAACATCTACAAATAATTTCATTTTCCAGTGCGACCCTCGTATCTCATTTAATATTTGCTCAATCTGGACGATATCAAGCTTAAATTAAAGCTTGGAAAATTTCCTATATAGTACTTTTTTCAAAAATAGTCGATTGATAATAATCAGGTTTAGTATTGACAACTTTTCCTTTAAAGAATTTCTAACAAATATATGCTGTTCCATTATTACTTTGAGTCACTGTATATATATATTTTAAGAAAAAAAAACTTTTTTTTATGACGTTTTCTTTTCTGGAAAAAAAATGTCGCACTTTCTGCACTTTTTTTTCTTCAATGACTCTTTGTATGTACAGTAGGGTGGTTTTTTATTTTATTTTTTATGGAATTTCGAGGAGCGCGCAGCGGATTTTTGTGACATTTGATGTTAAAATAATTGTGTAAAAATTTGAGCTAAATCGGATAAAATTAACCCGAGGCGCAAGAAGGTCAAAGTTTCGAGAAAAAGCCAAAATGGCCAAATTTTGAAAAAACTTAAAAAAATTTAAATTTTGTTGAAATAATAAAAACAAAATATTTTTTATTTAACTTTCTTGCAATAATACTCAGAAAAAACTATCTTTACTTTTTATGACGGCAGTAACACTTTCAAACATGAAATACAAAAATTACCATGCATTTTGGGGGGTACTTGAAATGAGTGTTTTCGATTTTTTGAAAATTTTATTAAACAAAAAAATTAAATCTTACTATTTTATAGCAATGGATTATTAAATACATCCTAAGGCTTAAATATTAAAAAAATTGGGGATATCCATCGACTCAATTTTTTTTTTGGAGTCATTTGAGTTTTGCGGATTTCAAGGAGTCAAATGACTCCAAAAAAAAATTGAGTCGATTGCTATCCCCAATTTTTTAAATATTTAAGCCTTAGGATGTATTTAATAATCCATTGCTATAGAATACTAAGATTTAATTTTTTTGTTTAATAAAATTTTCAAAAAATCGAACACACTCATATCAGGTACACCCCAAAATGCATTTAAATTTTTTTATTTCATGTTTGGAAGTGTTACTGCCGTCATAAAAAGTTAAGATAATTTTTTCTGAGTATTATTGCAAGAAAGTTAAATAAAAAATATTTTATTTTTTTTATTTCTACAAAATTTACATTTTTTTAAGTTTTTTCAAAATTTGGCCATTTTGGCTTTTTCTCGAAACTTTGACCTCCTTGCGCCTCGGGTTAATTTTATCCGATTTAGCTCAAATTTTTACACAATTATTTTAACATCAAATGGCACAAAAATCCACTGCGCGCTCCTCGAAATTCCAAAAAAAAAATAAAATAAAAAACCACCCTAATGTACAGTAAATATAGACATGTTTGTACCAAAGGAAAGGTATTTTCAAGGCCTATCTAATGCTATATCAAGCATTTTAAAACAATACTCAGTTTTTGACCTGATCCGATAAATGTAAAAATTTATGGGTTTTAGATATTTTATTGAATAAAATAAGCGTGTTTTGACATTTTATTATAAGCAGTTAGATACAACTCGACAATAGCTTTCTGTTCGTACCAAATATATCTATACTTCTGTTCATTACTGTGCACAAAGAGTCATTAAAGAAAAAAAAGTGCAGAAAATGCGACATTTTTTTTCCTGAAAAGAAAACGCCATTAGTTAGTTTTGTTAAAAAAAAATTAAAGTAAAATTTTTTTAAAAGGTTATCTATGTTTGTCTTTAAAAACTTTAAATTTATTGAAATAATTTTAAAAATTAATATTTACATGCACAGAAAAAAATAAAAAAAATATTTGAGTAAATTTTAAATACTATTGAGTAAAAAATTACTCAATTTTGCACCAGTAAACGATTTAATAGTATTGAGCAAGTTTTTAATAAAAATTTATTAAATGTTTGAAAAATAATTTGAGTAAATTTTTAATTGACACAATTAAAAATTTACTCAAAATTTATCTATTCATTTTTTTTTTTTTAAGTTTTCAAAAGTTTTAAATCTTTAAAAAAAAAAAACAAAAAACTTGTTTTTACAAATTTCACCAAACATATTTATGTCTCAAAAACATAGCAAAATTTCATAAAGACGATTACAAACTTTTATATACATTCACAAAAAACTATAAACGAGAATTCAAAAACTATGAGAGTTTAAAAAAAAAAAAAATAAAAAAAATATTAAATTTTTATTAAATTATTTTTTAAATTGTTTTTAAAATTTTTAAGTAAATTTTTAATTGCGTCAATTAAAAAATTACTCAATTTTTGTTTTTAAATTTAAACAAGTCATTACTCAAATATGTTTCATCCATTTTTTTTTCTTTGTGATGTAAACAATTCGTTAAAGGTTTTTTAAGTTTAAAATTTTCTATATTTCTTTAAATTATTTGTTCAAAACCTAAAAATTTGTTAAAATTATTTTCTGTAATTTCAAACATAATTAATTTATCCCCCATTTAAAAATAAAAACCACCTTGACTTAAGAAAATTTGCTAAAAAAAAGTTAAGATTTTTTTTTTTTCGCAACCCGCTAAAATTTAATTTGCTTGTCTTTTTGAAGGTAACTTTAAATGAATGGTTTTGACAGCAAAAACTACCTGTAGTATTTTAAATGTGGTCAATCTTTGTTTTTTTTTTTTTTGATATTTGTCTTCATAAGTCTAACTGCATTTTGTGGCCATTGTTCCACACTTAGTATGACTCATATTAAAGTGATTGAAACAATTTTGGACAAGTTAAATCAAAAAATTGTTTAGTTTATTGTTTGTTAACTTCGTTTGTTATTATAAATCATTATGCTTTTTCAATGTTTATTTTTTTTTTTTCATTTTATGCACTTTAAAATGTTTAAAATACATACAAAAATATGACGGATTTTTTTTTGTGATTTCAAATTGATCTTGTGATTTAAGAAACAAAAAAAAACAGAATAATAATTAAAGACCTTGACTTTGACTTTTAATTAATTATACAAATTTTTAATTATTTTTTTTTTTGCAAAAATTAATACTTCTTAAGAAATTGACGTATTACCAGCTAGGGGAATTATAATTATAGAGAACAATGTTTTTTTTATATGACAGAAAATTTTGGAACCTAACCTAAAAATATAAAATGCTTTAAGTCATTTGCTGGTTGACATGTGTGAATAGAATTGTACACAGTATTATATTAAACAGTATATTTAAACATATTTTTTTACAAAAAAAAGTTTCGCGGAATTTTTTTTTTACCAAAAATTTTTTTTGTGAAATTTTTTTTACAAATAATCTTGTTTTACATTGTGGAGGAATAAATAAAGGAAAAAAAACATTGTGTAGGGTATCAATACGTTCGACAAGGCCGAATTTAACTGTTTTAGTTTTTTTTTTAATTTTTTAAAATCCGGGCGCCACTGTTACACAGAAAAAAATATTTGAGTAAATTTTTAATACTATTGAGTAAAAAATTACTCAATTTTGCACCAGTAAACGATTTAATAGTATTGAGTAAATTTTTAATAAATTTTAATTGAGACAATTAAAAATTTACTCAAAATTTATCTATTTATTTTTTTTAAAAGTTTAAAAAAGTTTTGATTTTTTTTTACAAAAAAAAAAACAAAAAACTTGTTTTTTTCAAACTTTACCAAACATATTTATGTCTCAAAAACATCGGAAAATTTTATAAAGACGATTACAAACTTTCATATACATACACAAAAAACTATAAACTAAACGAGAATTCAAAAAACTATGAGAGTTTAAAAAAATTAAAAAAAGCTATTAAATTTTTATTAAATTATTTACTTAAATTGTTTTTAAAATGTTCAAGTAAATTTTTAATTGCGTCAATTAAAAAATTACTCAATTTTTGTTTTTAAATTTAATCAACTGATTACTCAAATTTGTTTCCTCGAAATTTTTTTCTGTGTATATTTAATCTGATCAAATTTATTTATACCACATTTAAAATCGAGATAAAAACTTTTCTGTCATGCACAAAATTGCCACATTGCACATTATAATGTAAGGTATTCAAAAGTCTCCCCAATTTTTATCCAAAAGTCTTAACACAAGAAATCAAAACTTTAAAAATATTAAATGCAAACTATTCCCATTCCTTCTAATCCTGTGGTGCTATATGTATTATAATGAGAACAAGAGCTCATTGAATTTTTTTTTCTGCATATCAGAGATCAATTGTGGCACTTCCTATGGCGCTAAAATCAACATAACAACATATTCCCCACTACTCCGCTTACTATTTTTGCAATCAAAAAAAAGAAATCTTAAACAAAACAACAGGATTATAAATACAAGTAGGAACAAAAACAAGTGAGAGTGTTACATTCGGCTGTGCCGAATCTTATATACCCTCCAAAATGTAAAAAAAATAACAATAAAAAAAATCCAGGGGCGTTTTTTTTTTGGTGGGGGGGGGGGGGGGGTGGTTGGTGGTTGACGTCAGGGGGCACCTTCCCCTTGCGATTTTGAACTTCTTCTGAGATAAGAATGTTGCATTTGCTTAGCAAAAGTACAAAAAACCCTGCAAAAAATGCGGTATTTCTTAGGTTGGTTTAGTTTTCCAAGGGGGAACTTTTTGCCCTTTGGTCCGATTTTGCCCATTTCCGAACTTAACCTGCCTAGGAATACAAGACATATTCGTAGAAAACTTCGGAAGTATATCTATTTTAGACAGACAGACGGACGGACGGACATCGCTAGAATGTCTTAGAATCGATCACTGATCAATAAAATATATACTTAATGGGGTCCTACACCGATATTTCGATGCGTTACACACGGAATGACAAAGTGAGTATACCCCATACTGTGGTTGGAGGGTATAAAAAACTTACGACTGCAACTTAGTAAATTTGAATGAATGCAGCCTCTAAAAAATTACAAACTGCATATGAATTTTTTATAATGCTTCATGTTGTTGGTTTTGCTGATTTCATTTTCATGGTGCTGATGACGTTTCCTTGTTGCAGGATGATTTTTTTTTTCTGTTTATTGTTTTTTGTCCCAATTTTTGGTAGTTTTTTTTTATTATAGAATAAAAAAAATTGGGGGGTACAACAAAAAAAAAAAAACAGCGCACAATTTACACACACACACGTGCAACACCAGAAGCAGCATGTGAATTTGATGATATTTTTTTGATAATATGAGTGATTTAACAATAAATGTCTAGTTATACCCTAAAACTATACTAACATTGTAATTTCGTGCACAGAAAGAATTGAAAACGAATTTCAATCAACAAAAACGCGGATTTAATAATTTTTTTGATTGAAACTCCTCCAATTACAGTGGGACACTCCATATAGACCGTCTCTTATCCTGTACAGGATAAATATATGTAAGAACATATATATATTTTTTTATTTTTAGGTTAACGCTTTAACTGTACATGTAGTGCAGCAGTATACAATACAGTATATTCATTCAAGTATGCAGCAGCTTTAACTTTCGAATTTTGTGGTGACTTTGTTATATTCACTTGAATTTTTATTAGGTTTCCTCGGTGTTTTTTTTTTGGGTTTTTTCGTTATTTATTGTAAATTTGTATTCACAAATTTTGGCAATTTTTTGTCGTATTTTTTTTTTTGTATTTTTTTTGGTAGATTTTTGTTTAACATGCTTGTTCTCATACTCTTCATACTCTTTCAACAATTTGTATAATATTAAGTGCCTCCTGCAACAAAAGCAAGCAACTAGCAACAGAGCACTTATACATCGTACAACACAAGTAGCAGCTACAGCAGCAGCAGCGGCTGCAGTTTTGAAACAGAACTTTGTCTACCCAAAAAAAAAAAGGGTTAAATTTCCATTAACCAAAATATGATGCAACTGAGTAAACATTTGTAGGAATATGAGACTGCCTGCCACATGTAGTAAAAATGTGTACGTTGTAATGTAGACAATGTCATGTTCTTGTTTTTAAAAATTTTTGGCAATTTTTTTTTTTTCATGTTAAATTTTTTATATTTTTTGGGTTTTTTTGGAACCTCTTACCTTTAACATTGTCGTTTTTTCACATGTTTTTTCGTGTGTGTGTGTACTTAAAAAGCTTGTCACCCCCTTTGTGATTGTGTTTCAACGTGTATGGTTTTTACGCATTTCCGTTTGTAGCAATTCATGACACTCTCCCACGTCTCTTTACTTCCCGGGCGTTCGGAATTAAAATTGCATTTAACTGTGTTTTTTAAGGTTTTTATTTTTTTTTAACGTCGCGTTTGAGTTTTTTGTTTTTATTTTATTCAAAAAATTCTTTTATTTTTGTGTTGACCTTTTATTTTCCTTTTGCACAATAATCGATTTTAGGTATCGTCATCATCTTCATTATCATCATGTCATGTTGGTCGTAATGAATGTGCGTATTGCAATACATTGTATTGAGTATAAAGTTATAGCAGAAAAATGTTTTTATGAATTTCAAAGACGAAATGTATATGCATTTAAGGATCTTGGATATGCGCCAGGGCCCTTAGATGAGCACCAGAGCCCTAGGATGACCGTGTGGACTATCGAATTAGCACAAAGGCACTGGAATGAGCACTGGGGCACTCGTATGAGTTATAGAGTACTAAGATAAAAGATATGAAACAAGCTTTGGGTAATTTGAATGAGCGCCAGGGCACTTATATGAGCGCCAAGACACTAATATGAGCACCAGGACACTAATATGAGAGCCACGGTTCTTATATGAGAGCCTGGGGAAAGCTATGAAACGGTAATGAGCGCCAGGGCGCTTATATGCGCGCCAGGGTACTTATATGAGTGCAAGGGCACTTATATATGAGCGCAAGGACACTGATATGAGCATCAGTGAACTTAATGAGCGACACTTGTTCTTGCTTTTTGCTACCTATTTCGAAATAATTTAATTTTATTTTGAATTATTAAGTTTCTAGTTTTTTATGCCCTCCACTTAGTGATAGAGGGTATATATAAGTTTGTCATTCCGTTTGTAACTCATCGAAATATCGGTCTGGGACCCCATAAAGTATGTACATTCATGATGCCCGATCGATTTTAAGACATTCTAGCGATGTCCGTCTGTCTGTCTGTGGAAAATGCTATCGCGGACAAAATATTGCACAGAGATGACTGAAACTTAACATATTTATTGGAAGTTCTCCCGAGAAGTGTGGTATTGCATTTGAGCGATATCGGTTCAGCGGTTCAAAAGTTATGAACGAAAATGTAAGCACACCTCAAAAATTTCAGTACATTCAACATAACCTAAAAATACAAAATGCTTTAATTTGGCTTCTGGTTGACATATGTGAACATAATTGAACACCAAATGGTATTTAAACAAGTACGAACATATTTTTTGACAAAAAAAGAAAAAAATCGCGGATTTTTTTTTTACCAATTTTTTTTTTTTTTTTTTCAAAAGTAATTTTCTTTTAAATAAAGTTTTTTGCAATAATCTTTTTTAAATTGTGGAGGGTATCACTACATTCGGCAAGGCCGAATTTAACTTTTTTACTTGTTTTTTTTGGTTTTAAATTTCACTTTCTGTTTGAAATTTTTTTGTCGTGTTTTGAGTTAAAGAATCATTTTTTGTTATAACATTCTCCTGCACATTCATTATTTCATACGTATGCTTGTTTCAGCTATTTTACTTTGTTGCAAACTTTTGAGTACTTATACGTACGTACGTATGTATCGTACCACCTCTGCATACACACGTACGTCAATTAACATTTGAACAGTTTTAATAGGAATAAAATTGCATTTGAATGCAACCTTACAAGTGGCACAAGTTGCAGACAGTATAAAAAAGTAAAAATACATACAATAAAAAAGATTTTATATAATTTTTTTTAAGAACCAAACAAAAAATATAAAAAAAAAGAAAACTTCCTTCTAAATGTTTTTATACATACCGCCATCAAAATAGAAGAAATAAAAGATTTTTTGTTTAAAAAATATTTGCAAATATTAAAAAATTAAAAAAAAAAGAAATTGATTGAATTTGTATGTAAATAATTTCAATTAAAGATTTTTTTGTTTTCGAAAAAAGAATTGCGAAAGCAACTTGAATCTGGAAATTTCGACAATTTAATGACATACAACATAAAAAATTTATAGCAAAATTTAATAAAAATGTTTGCCGAATTTTTTCAATTAAAATATTGCTAGATTTTTTTTTGTAAAAAATCTTGGAAATTTGTAAAATTGCAAGAAAAACTGTAAAATTAAAAAAAAAAAAAATGTAAATTTCGATCGAAAATTATTTGTTAGAAAACAAGGAAAACTGTCAAATATTGGTAAAATGGGATTACGAGACTTTTTCTAGTAATTTGACAACGGGTTTTTTTGAGTGTAAGATATTGAATTTTGACATACCACACATCAGAAAGATCGTGTAACTCCCTGATCCCTGTGAAGCAACTTTCTGCCCAGCAAGTGCCGGGCAATGGTAGATAAATTGCTCTTTAGTTTTCAATTCCTCCTTATCCATGCAACTCCTTCAAAAGTCATTTGACAGCACATTTTACCGTCTAGCGTGCTCTCCTATAAGGCAGTGTCCGGTAATTACAGCAAACAATGTCCGGTAATTACAGCAACAATGTAGAAAAAGTCTTGTCATCCCATTTTACAAATATTTGATAGTTTTTCCTTGTTTTTAACATGATAATGTTTTTAGGCTGGTGTCTACCCAGCAAAACTTAGATTACCAAATAAGGTATAAAATAAGGTATAGGATCTCATATTTTATACATTGCAGCATTGATGATTTTAACAGGCGATGAGATTCAAAGTAATGCATCCACATTATCACAAAGAATACCAGTAAGGTATAAAATAAGTCATAAATTTATAACGAAGAATACGAGTAAGGTGTAAAATATATGATATTTTATAGGTTACGAGAAATGAAATAATATAGCATACCAGAAGATAATATATGAGGTGTTACGAGTAGTGAAAAAGTAATTTTGTATTAAATTTACTCACGTGATTGCAAGTGAGTGTAAGTAGATAAAATATGCTCGTGAGTGTGTGTCGTTAGAAATTTACTGTCGTGAGCCCATCTCTAGTTTAAACTTATGCATTTTTTTATAAAATAATTATTTTTTATGTTATTGTAATGCATTATGCATCCAAATATAAATAATGCATTATTTCAAACTTTCAAATAATACATAGTGTAACCAAATATAAGTCATCCATGATTTAATGTTTAGAAATAATAAATATGAAATACATTTTTTCCAATAATCATGCATTACGTAGCAAATTATTAGTAATGCATTATTTTTCACTTGAAAATAATACGTTGTGGAACAAATGTTTGGTAAGACATCATAAAATAATGCTACAAATAAGTTATATACATTACCTTGTAATGTGTTATATAATCACTACCCATACCAAAGTTTTGCTGGGTAATTTTAAAAAAGTTGCAGGACGCCACCTCAGTTTGACTATATAGGCTAACAATTAACGAAAAAGAAAACAAGAATTACTATTTTCATTTTCTTAAAACCAAAAATTTTAATAACTTGGGTTTGTAACTTGGATAATAATTCACCTCGGGGTGAATAAAACCGTTTTTCACCAGCTGGTGAATGAAAAGTTACATAATTATTTTTAAACAAAAACAAAAATTTTTTTTTTCATAATTTTTTTTTTTCCATAAAAATTTTTTTTTTTTTCATCAATTTTTTTTTTTTTTCATCAATTTTTTTTTTTCATAATTTTTTTTTTTTTTCATCAAAATTTTTTTTTTAATTTTTTTTCCATCAAATTTTTTTTTTCTTAATTTTTTTTTTTTTGATAATTTTTTTTCATCAAACATTTTTTTCATCATTTTTTTTATTTTATTCAATTTTTTTTTCATCAATTTTTTGTTTATCAAAAAAAATTTTTTTTTTCTTTAATTTTTTTCATGAAATTTTGTTTTTCATCAATTTTTTTTTTCATCAATTTTTTTTTCATTAATTTTTTTCATGAAATTTTTTTTTATCGAATTTTTTATTATCAATTTTTTTCTCACCAAATTTTTTTTTTTCATTTTTTTGCATCAATTTTTTTTACATCAAAAAATTTTTCTTTTCATCAAAAAAATTCATCAGAAACTTTTTTTCACCAAATTTTTTTTTCACCAAAAATTTTGGGTTTATTAATTTTTTTTTAACATAATTTTGTTTTTCGTGAAAAAAATCATTTTTTTTTTTACCAAAACTACTTTTTCACCAAGTCTAAGCTTTTCGCATACAAATTTTCCATTTGTTTATCAAATGTACATAAAACAAGTGAGAGTGTGATATTCTTTGGTGCCGAATCTTTTATACTCTCCAAAATGTAAAAACACTTTTTGCACTTATTTTTGCACTCACTTAGGAAATGTACAGCTCTTTTGGTTTTTTAATGGGGTCCTCGACTGATATTTCAATTTGTTTTGCATGGAATAGCAAAGTAATATAACATTAGTTTTTCTAAAAATAACTTTGCCTTGGCAAGTACACCCAAATCTTCCGCAAAACATTATCATGATTTAATGTTTTGGGCAAGAGCACAAAACTCGCAAGCATTTTTTAACATACTAATTTCTATAGAACATTTTTTTTTTGTAATATTACAGTTTTTTTGTAATTTAATTTTTTTTTTTTTGTAATTTAACAAATTTCCAATAATTTTAGAAAAAAATCTAGTAAATTCATGAAAATTCCTTGTAAGTTTTATTGCGCCAAAAAATTTGTGAACTTACAATTTTATTGGTAAAAAACTTGTAAAATTACAAAAAAAGCTTGTAATTTTTACTAGGAATTCTCATAAAAAAGGAGGTAGCAAAAAATCTAGTAAAGTTACGAGAATTCCTTGTAAATTTTTTCGAGTCAAAAAAATTTTAGATTTGCAATTTTATTGGTAAAAAAGTTGTAAAATTACAAAATAATTGGTAAAAAAGTTGTTAAACTACTACACTCAAAACAATAACTCTGCAAAATACTCTGTAAAATGACTGTTATCTCAATTCAACAGATATTTGACAGAGTTTTCTGTCAAAATACAGATTTAAAGAAAATACTTTGTATTTTGTTGTGACAAAAAACTAGTTTCCTCTGTTATATTACTTTTTACTTTGTAATCTTAATTTTACAGATAATTAACAGAGTTTTTTGCTAAAATACAGATTTAAGCAAAATATTTCGTATTTTTTTTTATAACCAAAAAATTTTTCTGTTTTGAGTAGTTTTTGTTTTTGTTACCAAGCATCAAAATTTTAACTGTATATTTTTTTTTTTTTTGAGAAAAAGTTGAAAAAGTAACAAAAAAAGTTATCTCGGATGCCAATTGTAGAAAATGTGATGAACCTAATACAGATGAAACAGTTGAACATATTCTGTGCAAATGCCCCGCATTGGCCAGACACCGCGAGCGAGTTCTAGGTAAAGCAGAAATCGAGAATCTGGATGATATCGCCGCTACGGACCTTACGCAACTAAAACTGTTCGCAACATGGACTAACGCGTTTTATCCTCGTCGCTGAAGGAAATTGTGGTATCGCTATGGACCAGCCGGTCTATGCGAGGAGTCTGAACTTTAGGCTCCACCACCCCTAACCTAACCTAACAAAAAAAGTTATCAAAAAAAAATCTTTTCAGAAATCTTATAAAAATTTTACAAATTGACATGCATTTAACTAAACTCTGTAAATTTACAGAGTTTTTTCTGTATTTTTTTTTTTTTGTATCAAATGCATTTTACAAATATATGCAAAATTACATAGTTTTCTTTGCTAAATGATGGTTTATTTAATCAATAAAACTCTGTAAATTAACAGTTTTTTTTTGTCCAAATAACACCGCTCTACAAATCTGAGGTTTGTCGATGCGTTTTGGATGAAACCAAAAAAAGTTGATAGGGGTTGGTGCTCCGATTCCAAAACGGTCACTCAAATTTTTCTATCACGTCACAATTTTGACAAAATCGCGGTTAAAGTGTCAAAAAAGGCCTATTTTGGCCATTTTTGGGAGCCTATAAAATAAGATCCTGACATGCGATTGACTTAAAATTAAGCTCATTCGAAAGTGCGTAATTTTCTCTTTAAGACCAAATAAAATTTTCTTGGAATTTAATTTTTTTTAATGGTGAAAAAATCATTAGCTACAAGTGCTTTAAATCTAATATTTACGTGTGTATTTGTATGGAAATTTGTTAAAAAACACTGTGTAAATAAACTAAATATTTAAAAAATGGAAGGATTTTTGTTAATGATTTTTTTACCATTTTAGAAAATTAAATTTAAAGAACATTTTATCTTGTCTTATAGAGAAAATGCCATACTTTTGAATGAGCTTGATACCAAGTCAATCGCATGTCAGGATCTTATATTATAAGCCTTCAAAAAGGGTCCAAAATGGCCTTTTTCGGCACTTTAACCGCGAATAACTCAAAATCCTGACGTGATAGACATATTTGGGTTGCAGATTTGGAATCAGCGCAACAAACACTACCTAAATCCCTTACCAGAATCCAATACGCATTTTCATGTTGAGCTGTGTAATTTTACAGAGGTTTTAATTAAAATTACAGAGTTTTCTCTGTCAAAAAGCTTTCATATTTAACTAATATTTTACTATAAACTCTGTAAATTAACAGTTTTTTTTGTCAAAATCATTTTACAGAGTTTTTTAGTAAAATTACCAAGAAATGTTGTTAGCTTGCAAAGTATGGTGTACTCTGTTAAATTAGCAAAGTTTTTCTGTAATTTAACAGAGTTATTATTTTGAGTGTAGGAATTCTTTTCAAATAGGAGTTAGCAAAAAATAAAAATAACAATTTTTTCTTGTCATTTAACAAGGTTTTTTTAAGTTTATAAGTTGTTCCACAATCGGTTCTTTGCAACTGAAAATTTTGCTGGACTGTTTTTTTATTTTATTTGAAATTTTTGATAAAAAAAAACTAAATTAAGTGTAATTTTATCACTTTATAAGTATCACAATGAGTGTGTTTGCTAATATGAAAAATATTATCATTTCATTGTTTATATCTCAAACAAAGAATGTATCCTTTTTTAGTTTTGAACGGTTTCTTTTGATTTACCGAAATCATCTTGCTCAAACAACTACTTTTCCTTTGCACTGAACATGTTATAAAGGTCCTTGTTTTCCTTTTAAAAAAAGAAGAAAATATCATACAAAATTCAAGTTCTTGTCTGCTAAAATTAAAATTGCAAAGTTGTCTCGGCTCAAAGGACATTTTCTTTTTGTAACCATTACAAACAAACATTTAAGTCTGTTGTTGTTGTTCCTCTTGTACAATTTGTTTTCTTCAAAAGAAAATTCAATTATATGTTTAATGAAGTAATTAATTTAATTAAAAGGCCTGTATCATTGTAAAACGAAATCATCAAAAAACACCATAAAACTAAAGGATTGTATAAATTAATCAACATCAACAAAATAGAGTATTTTGTATTTGTTGTATATAAAAGTAAAATTCTATAAAGGATTATAAAGTATTTATAATATTTGTCGAGTGGCAAAACAAGAGTTAACATTTTTTTTTTATACAAATTTTATTTCAAAAACATGCATTTTAGCATGAACGAAATACGGCTGTTTTTTTTTTAACTTTGGCGGCATAAGCTTTGTATTCCATAACGTTTCATTTCAGCTACGCTTTTTCTCGTTTATGTTTATTTTTTTTTTGAAGTCCTTCTTTGTGCCTTGACGCGCTCTCTTGAGTTTTAAACTACTTAAATATTAACTGTAACTATAATACAAAAAACTCTCGTTGTTCAAAAAAAAAAAAAAAAATAACAGAAAGCTGAAGAAGAATTAAGTTTTGTAACCATCCATGTTTATACATTTGTGTGTTTTTTTGAAACATGCCGCGGCGAAAAGGGTTTCAATGTTTTATTTCATTTTGAATACCCTACACTCAAAATAATACATTAGTAGATTTACTAATTTTTTTTTTGCTAATGCTGGTTAGCTAACTTTTAGCAAATTTTTAGTTGAGATTTGCATGTTAGCAAAAATATCTTGTAAACTTCATTTAGCGCATTAGCAATTTTTAACAAAATTTGAACTAATTTTTTTTGCTAGATTTAAAATTGAGTTGACCAAATTTTTACAACCTTTTTTGCTAATATTAGCCAAAAAATGGTATTTTTTTTTTTATTTTCAGAAAACTTAAAATTGCGCTATCTCGGAAACTAAGCCAGATAGAGCAAAATGGAGGCCATTTTTGGTTCTCGAGCTCTCCATAGTATCGCCGGCCCTCTTCACATGTGTGGACCCTAATGGGCCCTAACTTTGGATCCAAAAAAGATAGCATTCCCGAAAGTTTTAAAATGCTCATATCTCGGTAAATATTGCCGACACAACAAAAAGTCCAAAACCATTTTTGTAGCCCTCAACACGTAGAACAAAAAAGCTCTCCGAGTAATATTTTTGAAGTTATCGAGTTTTTTAATTCTCAAGACCCCAGTGGTCCCCTATAATTACGTATCTCAAAAACTAAGCAAGGTAGAGCGAAACGGACACAAATTTTGGATCAAAACCTATGACGATTTTTAAGGAACCCAACTAGGTCTAGGCCCATCGGGGTCTGGACCTATCGGGTCCGAACCCAATGGGGTCCTCAGATGTGTATGAACTAAGTTAAAAAAAAAAAAATTAGTTAACTATTTATTGGCAAAACATTTTTGCTAACTTTAGCAAAAAAATTGTGGATTCAAAATCAGCAAATTTTCTTGTAGCTTTTTTTGCTAACGTTACAGTTTTTTTTTTTTGAGTGTACAACACTCTGTGGTAGAGGCTCTAATGTGTTTGTGCTGATGTTAATATCTCCCCAAAATATTTGTCCTAGACCCACATTTAAACATACTGATCGACCGGTACCGTTTTAACCAATAGGGCACACTAGGCACGTGCTCAGGGCTCCCGACCCACACAGAAAAAATTTGAAACGAATTTCAATCAACAAAAACGCGGATTCAATCAATGTTTTGATTGAAATTCATCCAATTAAAAAAAATGTTCTACCAATCATTAAATTGTAGGTGATTGATTGAAAATTTTTTCAATCAAACATTTTTTCGATTTTGATAAAAAATTTTATCAATTTTTTATTTTTAGTCAATCAAAATAATGATTGATAAAACAAATGAATTGTAAGCTTATGACAAAATTATCAAAAAATTCATATTTTTTGCTTTCCAAGATGTTGCCAACAATAAAAAAGTACACTCAAAATAATAACTCTGTAAAATACTCTGTAAAATGACTGTAATCTCAATTCGACAGATAATTGACAGAGTTTTCTGTCAAAATACAGATTTAAAGAAAATACTTTGTATTTTTTTGTGGCAAAAAAACAAAGTTTCCTCTGTTATATTACTTTTTACTTTGTAATCTTAATTTTACAGATAACTAACAGAGTTTTCTGCTAAAATACAGATTTAAGCAAATACATCGTATTTATTTGGTACAAAAAAAGTTTTCTGTTTTGAGTAGTTTTTGGTTTTGTTACCGAACATTAAAATTTAATCTGTATTTTATTTTTTTTTTTTTTGAGATAAAGTTAAAAAAGTAGCAAAAAAAGTTATCAAAAAAATCTTTTCAGAAATCTTATAAAAATTTTACAAAATAATTGCATCTAAACTCTGTAAGTTTACAGAGTTTTTTCTGTTATTTTTTTTTTGCATCAAATGCATTTTACAAATGTATGTAAATTAACATAGTTTTCTTTTCTAAATGGTGGTTTATTTAACCAATATTTTACTCGAAACTCTGTAAATTAACAGTTTTTTTTGTCCAAATCATTTTAAAGAGTTTTAAAGTAAAATTACAGAGTTTTCTCTGTCAAAAAGCTTTCATATTTAACCAATCTTTTATTATAAACTCTGTAAATTAACAGTTTTTTTGTCGAAATCATTTTACAGAGTTTTTTTAGTAAAATTACCAAGATATGTTGTTAGCTGGAAAAGTATGGTGTACTTTGTTAAATTAGCAGAGTTTTTCTGTAATTTAACAGAGTTATTATTTTGAGTGTAACCCCCGATTATTTTGTATATTTTTGAATTATACTATTCAAATAAATTAAAGCGAAAAAAAATCTGGTTTGTTGAAAATTTGTAATTCGACAGTTAAAGAAAATAACAAAAATTTTAAACAAAACATTGATTGACTCATTTAAATTTTGTTGATCAATAGATTTAATTGAAAATTTTTAGCCAATAATTTTTTGTGTGTAAGGGGGCACCCAAATGCCAATAAATTCGTTTACACAAAAATGGAGCAACATTTTTTTTAATTCGTTTTTAAAGAAAATTTCACATTTTCTTGCAGAAAAAGTCTCAGAATCTGACAGATTTTTCGTGTACATCTGAGACTTTTTCCATAGGAGAAATTTGTCCTACACTTAAAATAATAACTCTGTTAAATAACAGTAAAACTCTGCTAATTTAACAGAGTACACCATACTTTTCCAGCTAGCAACATTTCTTGGTAATTTTACTATAAAACTCTGTAAAATGATTTTGACAAAAAAAAACTGTTAATTTACAGAGTTTCTAGTAAAATATTGGTCAAATAAAACACCATTTAGCAAAGAAAAACTCTGTAAATTTACACAGTTTTGTAAAATGCGTTTGATGCAACCAAAATGTTATAGAAAAAAACTCTGTAAATTTACAGAGTTTAGTAAAATGCATGTTATTTTGTAAACTTTTTATTAGATTTTTGAAAAGATTTTTTTGGTACTTTTTTTTACATTTTCTCAAAAAAAAAAAATACAGAAAAAATTTTGGTGTTTTTACAGAAAACTCTGTTTTTAACTATGAAATTAAGATTACACAGAAATAAGTAAAAATACAGATAAAACGTAGTTTGTTAGTTATAAAAAATACTAATTGTGAGTATTTCGCTTAAATCTGTATTTTAGCAGAGAACTCTGTTAATTATCTGTAAAATTAAGATTACGAAATTGAAAGTAATACAACAGATGAAACTTCGTTTTTTTGGCACAATAAAATACAAAATATTTTCTTTACATCTGTATTTTGACAGAAAACTCTGTCAAATAACTGTTGAATTGAGATTACAGTCATTTTACAGAGTATTTTACAGAGTTATTATTTTGAGTTTATGTTTATCAAAAGTCTTAAAGTCATAGACATTGTTTCTACATAAAAAGTCTCAGCTTGTGAAATATTTTTCGTACAGAAAAAGTTTCAGATTCTGAAATTTTAAAAGGAATTTTTCCAAAATAAAAAGTCTCAGAATCTTAAACACTTTTTGTATGCAAAGTCTTAGATTCTGAGACATTATTCGTATAAAAAAATTTCACATTCTAGGAAATTTTTCGTATAGAAAAAGTCTCAGATTCTGAGTCATTTGCCGTCTAGAAAAAGATTTTAAGAAATTTTTTGTACAAAGTCTCAGATTCTGAGAATTTTTTTGTATAGAAATAGTATCAGATTCTGGGACATTTTTAGTACAGAAAAAGTCTCAGATTCCGAGAAATTTTTCATATAGAAAAAGTTTCAGATTCTGAGACAATTTTCGTAAAGAAAAAGTATACTCTGAGATGTTTTCCGTAAAGAAAAAGTCTCAGATTCCAACACATTTTCCTTATACAAAAAGTATGAAGAAGTTTCCAATTCTGAGACGTTTTTCGTATGAAAAAAGTCTCAAATACTGAAACATTTTTTGTATAAATATTCTTAGATTCTGATACATTTTTCGTAAAGACACCGAAGATTACGATATTTACATAAATCTGTCTATAGGTAAAATATAGGACTACACTCAAAGGCAAAAATTCTTCATATTGATGAATTGTTACATCGATATGATGAAATGTTACACCAATGTAACTTAACCTTAATATGATGATACGGTGTCATCAATATGTATATTTTATCATTATGATAATGAAAATTTTTCATCATATTGATAATGCCTGACACTGGATGAAAATTAATGAAGCATTTCATTGCATTGATGTAGCGTTTTATCAATATGATGCAATTTATTCATCAAAATATTACTATATAATAATAACATAGCATATTACCAAATAACTTGTTCGATACTTTCAATTTTTTTTTCGAAACCTAAAAATATTTTTAAAATTTTTTTTCTGAAAGCATTTTTAATGAAATTGTTACTATAAAACTCATTTTTTGAGGAAAAAAAAAAATTTGGGTCCAAAACTTAGAAAATTAAAAAAAAAAAGTTCTACAATAATTTTTAATAAATTTCTTTACAAAAAAATTAAAAAAAAAAAATTGTGTCAGGAACTTTAATTTTTTTTTTTTTTTTTGGAAAATTTTCAGAACCCGTTCTGAAATTTTCCATTTTTTAAAAAAGTCAATTTATCAAAAATCCGGCCACTTTTTTTTTTCTTTTTTATTTATTTTTTTAAAAGCTTAGATGTTTGTCCATCCACACAAAAAAAATCAGAAACACGTTCATCTTTTTTTTCGAGAAAATCGCATTTGAACTTTAAATTTCATAACAATTTAGTAATTTGCTCGTATTTTCTTGTGTCAACAGAGCGTATGACGAATATTTATGCAATTAATATTACTCATTCGCAACTTTAAAACAAAGAAATACAAGCAAATAACAAAATTGTTATGAAATTTAAAGGTCAAATGCGATTTTCTCCAAAAAAAAGATGAACGTGTTTCTGATTTTTTTTGTGTGGATGGACAAACATCTAAGCTTTTAAAAAAATAAATAAAAAGAAAAAAAAAGTGGCCGGATTTTTGATAAATTGACTTTTTTAAAAAATGGAACATTTCAGAACGGGTTCTGAAAATTTTCCAAAAAAAAAAAATTTTTAATCGATATCCCATACAAAACTATATAAGAACGTAAATTTTTGACATTGTGGTGCATTCCGTTTTAATGTGATAAATATTTAATCAAGGCAACTCGCCACAAATTTTACCATTTTTCCAATATTTGACCACGCCTCCTAAGCCCAGTTTTCGACAATTTGAAAAACCAAAAACGCAATTTTCTTAGTTACATATAGGGCTATCCAAACAACCTATTCAGAAATTTACGGTACACATGTTTTTCTGTAGCGGGACATTTGGTGTGGAATGCCTCATATTCTATACTAAAAAAATTCTACTCAAATAAATCCAGTCGGTCCATGTTTGGACCGAGTACACATGCTCCGTCAAACACTATTGAAGTATATTTACATGGCCGTTCTTGACCGACCATAAATTTCTTACTTGTTTTTAGTTATTTCTTTTCAAACAAAGCGTAAAGGAGTAAAAGTATGTGATACAAATACATACAAAACTTATTGTATATAAAATATAAAAAAAAAAATACAGCTAAAGGAAACTAAAAACGCATATAAAAATATAAAATGCAAGTGCTCTTGACGCGTTTACAAAAAGAATAAAATATAAAATACACACTTGCACACACACACACACACACACAATGCACTATGGGATAGAGATTTCCTTTTGGTTAAAGTAAAACAAAATCTAGATTTTTTTAAAAAAATTTTATAACACTAAAAGAATTATTTCTTCATATTATTATTCAGGTAAACGTTGAAACAAATTCAGAAAAACGTTTTGATCAAATTAAGTAAAAAGAAAAAAAGCAGAAAAATTTTGAAAAATTGAGAAAAATTTAAAATATTAAAGAGAATTCAGTAAAATTAAGAAAATTTGGAAGTACTTGCTAAATTAAAAAAAAAAAAATAGAAGGACAAGTTAAAAAACCTGAAAAATTTCAGAAATTAATTAAAACAAATTTAGAAACCATAGAAAAATTAACGCCCTTATTCGCGTACGCATTATTTATATTGCCCTTAAAAATTCGAGAAAATTACTAAAATTTTTAAATATTTTAAACTTTATATAATTTAAGTTGTTTTTAATTAATTTATATACACAAAATTTAATATTTTTTTTTTATTTCAGGTAAGCTTGAAATTCTTTAATAATTTTATTTTCCATCTGGCAACTCTAGTAAGTATATACATTTGTTAAGGCTATTTGTTAAGGCTTTTAATAAAGCCAAGTATCTTATTTGGCGAAATCGTAACTTCATTAGCGATTTCTTCGACTAAAGCCATGTAAAAAAGTTAAATTCGGCTTTTTCAAATGTAGTGATACCCTCCACAATTTCAAAAAGATTATTGCAAAACACTTTTTTAAAAGGAAATTACTTAAAAAAAAAAAAAAAATCCGCAAAAAAAAATTATGGTAAAAAAATCCGCGATTTTTTTTTGTCAAAAAATATGTATGTTTGTACTTGTTTAAATACCATTTTGTGTTCAATTATGTTCACATATGTCAACCAGCAGCAGAATTAAAGCATTTTGTATTTTTAGGTTATGTTGAATGTAGAGATGGGCGCGTGAGTGGATTTTGACTCACACTCACTCACGCTCACGCAAAAAATAATCGAATCACTCACTAATCACTCACGCAATTTTTTTTTTTACTCACGCTTTTTTTTACTCACGCATAAAAAACTTACTCACGTTCACGCGTGACTCACGCCAGATTCAATCACGCTCACGCGTGAGTCACGCAAAATCTACTCACGCAATAAAATTTTCTTACCAAAAAGAAAAAAAAATCCAAAAAAAATTCACGCGTGATTCACGTGAATCACGCAAATCACGTGACCAGCGCCCAGCTCTAGTTGAATGTACTAAAATTTTTTAGGTGTTCTTACATTTTCGTTCATAACTTTTAAACCGTTGAACCGATATTGCTCAAATGCAATACCAAACTTCTCGGGAGAACTTCCAATAAATATGTTAAGTTTCAGTCATATCCGTGTAGTATTTTGGTCGTGATCACTATTTCCACAGACAGACAGACGCACATCGCTAGAATGTCTTAAAATCTATCGGGGATCATGAATATATATACTTTATGGGGTCCCAGACCGATATTTCGATGAGTTACAAACGAAATGACACACTTATATATACCCTCTATCACTAAGTGGAGGGTATAAAAATTATACTTTGGTGGAAAACCTTCTGCTAGTATTCCAAATGCCTCCTCCAAAACCATATTAAAATCAAAAAAATTCTTGGGCACCACGTCGCGGATTAAATAACAATCCCCGTACAACGATACTAGACGAGTATTATAGGCCGTATCAATATTTCTTTTTTGGAGCTGAAAAGGGTCCAGAAAGTTTCTATTGAGAGTCAAAATGACTTCATAAAAATTTCGTGAAAATCAATAGTTTCCTTCAGCGTGCACATGTCCGTTAAAGTATGGCTTTTTTTTGGGAAATTTTTACTTAATCTGCGATGTGCCCAAAGAGTTTTTTTATTTTGATAAAACTTTGGGGGAGGAATTTGGAGTTCCAGCAGAAGGTTTTCCACCATAGCATAACTTTTTGAAGTGGCTTAACTCGGAGAAATCGCTAATGAAGTTACGATTTTTATTACTTTAAAGTCCCATAATTCGCAAAAAAAAATTTCTTCCAATGTTTTTGAATATGATCTTGTCTAGACAGGGAATACATATTTTTCCAAAAAGAAAACACCAACAAACAAACTTGGTTGCCAAGAAATAAAATGAAATATTTTTTGGGATTTTACTTTAACCGCGATGTGCGGGAGGGTAAATAAAATTTTCGATTTTGACGAAAGTTTTATGGAGTCATTTTGAAAAATCATTAGAAATCACCCAATCGCCAGGGATGTTTTTTTTTAATATATTTATTCAATTATTTAAATTATTGTAACATTACTTTAATTATTAAAAAAAAAAAAATTAAAAGGCATATTAACGACATTTTTTGCTATGAATGACATTCATTAATTCTATGCACTTTTTCTATGAATCTAACAAAATTAAATATTTCAAAATACTAATGAATATTCATTCAGCCAATGAATTGTTTCATAGATTCTATGAATTTGGTTTTATGAAATTTGTTAATATATATTAATAGTGTCCGTCGGAATATTCGACTTCGGCTTCAACCAAAAAGTACTATTCGGCTTCGGCCACATTTTTGGCCGAATATGGCCGAATACCGAATAATTGTATGAAATTTGTATTCTCGTGTTGAAAAACACTTCTTATGAATAACATAAGAAAGCCACAAAAACATTTTATTAAGTGTTTTTGCACCTAAAACAAGATTTTACACTCAAAAAAATTTTTCGATCGACAAATAATTGCACTCCAAAAAAATTTTATTTACAAAAATGTCTTAAAAAAAGTTTTTTGCTCAAAATAAATCGTTATAGACAACATTTTTATACATTTGTGTATTTCCCCCAGTCAATTTTCACTTTTTTTTCTTGTTTTTACAAGTATAGTGAAAATTTGGCCGAATATTCGGCTTCTGCCAAAAAATGTGTATTCGGTCGGACACTAGATACTATGAACAATAATTCTTTCAGTTTTAACAAGTGTTTTTGAGTATTGTAGAGTGTATTCATGGATTCGGTCAATTAGTTTTTTTACTTGTTTTGTTTTTTTTTGCAAAAATTACTAAAAATAAGTTTTTTTAATCAAATCAAAATTTAAAAAAAAATTCATAACAATTGAATTGAACAATTGCACATATTAATATTATTAATATCAATATATTCGTCAAGGCCGAAATATTTTTTTCTTTTAAACTTTATATAACTCCGGTCCATTGTGCACTCTTAGTGTATAATATGCTACGCAAGCGAAAAAAACAGAAAACAGAATCGTAAACACATACTCACAGTCATCACACATATAGATATAGATTACACACACTTACATATATTAAGAAAAGAGTTTGCAAAAAGAATTGCATAAAATATGCATCTGCATTTATGTGTGCAGTTGTATATTTGCATGTGTCATACACATGTGTGTGTGTAAAAGTGTAAGTACTTGTAATACTTACGCATTTGTAAAGGAATTCATACAAATACTCACTTGTACAATAAGATGTTCGTTCTCTGCAAAGTGAAAAAGGACTTGGCATCTTAGAATTTGCAATAACAACAACAGCGACATCATCTCATCATCATCATCGTCGTCATCCAAAATACAATTTTATACAATAAACATGAACGTTTATGTCGATAAACATTCACATACACTTGCAAAAAGAAATGTTTCAAGTTGTTGTATGTGTGTGAGTGTGTTTAGTAGTGTGAAATATTTATTTTATTTTATTTCATTTCAGTTTTTTTTTTTTTCATTTTATTTTTTTTTCCTTTCACTTTGATCCTTTAAGTTTAGTCAAGTGATTTGTCTTCATAAATAGAAATTTCTATGGAACGTGGTTAATGCAAGAGTAAGTATTGCGTTCGCTCGTTCTGTCGTTCCATATTATAGAGACTACACACACACACACACCCACACGTACTTTTGATGGTATTTCATTTATAAATTTTATATAAAAAGTGAAACTTAACAAAAAGTATTATTTTTTTATATATTTTCGCTTGTTAATGTTTATATTTAAAAAAAAACATAATGATCATGTGTAAAATTATTTTATTTAGCAAACATAAAGCTTTTTGCTGCGTTAAAAAATAAGAGTGTCTGCATTGTTTTAGCGTTGTCTTTCAAGAAAAAAAAAATTCATTTCCGTTTACCTTGAAGTTTTTATACCCTCCAACCACAGTATGGGGGTATACTCACTTTGTCATTCCGTGTGTAACGCATCGAAATATTGTTCTATGACCCCATAAAGTATATATTTTATTGATCAGTGATCGATTCTAAGACATTCTAGCGATGTCCGTCCGTCTGTCCGTCTGTAGAGGACACGATACAGCCCAAAATAAAAGAGCTAGACTTCCGAAGTTTGGCACGAATATGTCTTATATTCCTAGGCAGGTTAAGTTCGGAAATGGGCAAAATCGGACAAAAGGGAAAAAGTTCCCCCTTTGGGAACTAAACCAACCTAAGAAAAACTCCATGTTTTGCAGGGTCTTTTGCACTTTTGCTAAGCAAATGCAACATTCTTATCTCAGAAAAAGTTGGTGTCCCCTTACGTCTCCCACCAACCCCCCCCCCCCCCCCCCCACCCCACAAAAAAAGACGCCCCTGGTTTTTTTTTATATTGTTGTTTTACATTTTGGACGGTATAAAAGATTCGGCACAGCCGAATGTAACACTCTCACTTGTTTTTTTTTAATTTTTTGTTTTAAGTAACAACTCCTACTACATTTTTTTTTAGATTAACGCAAACTTTGGTAAAAAAATTGCACATAATTTATGCGGCGTATTAATTAAACAAAATTTTCGACACGTTTTAATGCTTCAACTTTAATTTGATAAAGAAATAATATCCGTCCATAATGAAATTACTAAAAACAAGTAAAAAGTTAAATTCGACTTACAAGGGAAGTCTCCCTAGTGTCACCCTCGGATCTTTATGGAATTGGTTTTATTTTGTAGATCAGGAAAAATAAAGGGACACGTATTGTTTTTTTTGCGGCCCAAATTCATATTTAGGGGGTAAAAAGGAGTAAAAAGTTGAAAAAAAAATAATGCAACGAAAATTTATTTTTTATTTTTTAGAAAAAAAAACTTTGAAATTTTTTCAGAGATAAAAAAATATAATTAACTACTTTAATTAACTGTTACTACATTACAGTACTTTTTTGTTAGTTGCTCAAAAAAAACGACTTAAAATAACTAATTTGATATTTTTCATACAAAAACAAATGACTTTGTAGTTGAAAACAACTAACTACTGTAAAATATACAAACAACTAACAAGGAAAGTCTCCCTAGGGTCACCCTCGGATCTTTATGGATCAGGAAAAATAAAGGGACACGTATTGTTTTTTTTGCGGCCCAAATTCATATTTAGGGGGTAAAAAGGAGGGAGAAGACAAGGCCAGTTTTCAGTTTTTTTCGTTTATCTCCTATATTATGCAAAGAAACCTAGTCATGTTACATACCAAATGAAAGGTCTTTGGAAAATCAATCTGCTTGTGCTAAGAACGTGTCCAAACATGCACAACTTTTCGTCATATTGAGTAAAATACCAAAATTTTAGGACATTTTTTGTTAAAAAGTCGAAAAATATTATCTTCTTTTTTGTCTCTCGAAGACCCCAAATTTGTTGCACAGTGAAATCGATCGAGGACCACAAAAATGTTTTTCGCTCAAATTCATACATATGAGGCATTCCACACCAAATGTCCAGCGAAAAAAACACGTGTACCGTAAACTTCTGAATAGGTTGTTTGGATAGCCCTATATGGAACTAAGAAAATTGCGTTTTTGGTTTTTCTAATTTTCAAAAACTGGGCTTAGAAGGCGTGGTCAAATATTGGAAAAATGGTCAAATTTGTGGCGAGTTGCCTTGATTAAATATTTATCACATTAAAACGGAATGCACCACAATCTCAAAAATTTACATTCTTATATAGTTTTGTAAAAATTTAATCGATAGCCCATACAAAACTATATAAGAATGTAAATTTTTGAGATTGTGGTGCATTCCGTTTTAATATGATAAATATTTAATCAAGGCAACTCGCAACAAATTTGACCATTTTTCCAATATTTGACCACGCCTCCTAAGCCCAGTTTTTAAAAAATTGAAAAGCCAAAAACGTAATTTTCTAAGTTCCATATAGGGCTATCCACACAACCTATTCAGAAGTTTACGGTACTCGTGTTTTTTTTCGCTGGACATTTAGTGTGGAATGCCTCATATGTATTAATTTGAGCGAAAAACATTTTTGTGATCCTCGATCGATTTCACTGTGCAACAAATTTGGGGTCTTCGAGAGACAAAAAAAAAAATAATTAAAGTAGGCGTAAGGACATAGCGCCCAAGTGCATATCGCCCAATTTAAAAAAGTCATTCCACCCAAAAAAATGTGTGTTAGTTGTTTTTGCAAAATTTTTTGGACGATATGGCCATTATTTTTGGGTATTTTAACAATTTCCTTTAAATTTATATAAATTATCAAAAATGTCATATTACCCAAATATCAAAATGTTATATTTATAAAATGTCATAGCACCCAAAAAAATAATCATAAAACTCACCAAAATTGTTTTTTTTTTACACAATATTTTAAAGTTTTTATGCGTAGCCGGCCTTCGGCCGGGCTTAGGGATTACAAAATCCATGCATTAAACCCACCCTCTCCGCAAAGTAAAGTTTTCTAGGTTAGCAGTCCTTTACGCTACCAAATTTGTTATGCGTCAAAAAGGCCTGATAACCAAAATAGCTTTGGTTTGCAGAGAGGGTGGGTTTAATGCATGGAGTATGAAATCCCTAAGCCCGGCCGAAGGCCAGCTACGCAGAAAACCTTTATTACAATAAAACAAATCATAGAAGTCGTAATTTCGACATTTCGCCCAAAAAAATATTTAGGATTTTTTGACAATTTGGTTTTGGGAGAAATAACATTTTTAGACCTATCATTTTGGGCTATATGTCGCAGCGTGGGCGATATGTCATTTACGGTTTTGGGCGATAAGACCTTGGGCGCTATGTCCGTACGCCATTAAAGTATACCAATAGAAGACCAAAACCCCCAAAGGGTTTTGAAAACTTAGCTCGTGTTATTTTTTTATGGCCCACTGAAGTTTTTCAATTTTTTTCAAATTTGTTTTGAATAAGTCAAAAAAAAGTATTAAACATAGTTCTGAGGTAAATAATGTTGAGACATGGCTTCAGTAAAATTTGATGGCGGTTCTTTTCTTAGAGTAGTCCCCTTTTTAGGGGTCATTTTGGTCCTTTTTCCATATATTCTCCTAGAACACCAATAAAATGTGCGTTTAAAGGGTTAAAATGTTCTACAAAAAATGTCTGCATTAAATTTCGCTAGGGCTTGTCGATAATCAAAAGTTCGTGCGAAAAATGCAAAATGCTTAAAAAAGTATAATTGCGAATTATCACATACTATTAAATTGTTTTTCATCAAAGTCGTGTGAAATAAGTCGAAAAAATGTTATAAATCTTCTTCTGACTTAAATTACGACAAAAGATGTTTTCAGTTTTACACGCATACTAGTCGTGTTCTAAGAGGATATTTAAAAAAAAGTACCAAAGTGACCCATTAATTAGGAGATAAAGGGTTAATATGTTCTAAAAAAAGAACCGCCATCAAATTTCGCTGCAGACATGTCCTAACATTATTACCTCCGAAATAGATTTAATACTTTTTTTTGACTTATTCAAAACACCTTTGAAAAAAAAAAAATGGAAAAACTTCAGCTAACAAGGAAGGTCTTTCACAGGGAACCCACCGAGTGTCCTGAAACTTGAATTTGCGAATTAGGGAGGGGGGATTACCTGTTTTTTTAGCTGCCTAATTTCAAATTTATAAAGGGTTGCCAGCATTTAAAAAAATAAGGGATTTCGGGAAAATTCGTAAAAAAACCGTACTAGCAGGAATATCGCCAAACTAGAAAAGACGGGTCTGCTTACTTGGACACGCCTGATGCACCATTGAATAGGCCTTCAAAAAATCTTTCGACCTGTGTAAAATGTTCTTATAGTTTCTTTTGAAGAAATGGGAAAAATCCTCAAAAAAAACGAAAAAAAACCCATTTTCCCCCTCCCCTTTGACCCGATAAATGTGAAATTGGGCAGCTAAAAAAAAAACAGGTAACTCTTATTTTGCTCCCCTCTTTCCTATACGCAAGTTTCAGGACAATCAATGGGTGCCCTGTGAAACCCCTTATTTGTAAGTTTTCAAAACCGTTCGGGAGTTTTGCTCTACTGTTGGTATACTTTCATTTTTTTGGTCCCATCTAAGATACAAAGTCGTGTTGCACAGTGTTTTAAGACCATCTAGTAAAATCCGACCGAAACCAGCTTTTCGAGGACGAACCGAACCGAATATTCGGCCAAAAAATTAATATTCGGCCTTAAATACAAAATTATTGTCTGGCTTCAAAAAATTATTATGATTTTTTTATAGATCTTAATGTTTTTAAACCATCCCAGCAAAACTTAGATTACCAAATAAGGTATAAAATAAGGTATAGGAACTCTTATTTTATACATGCAGCATTGATGATTTTAACAGGCGATGAGACTCAAAGTAATGCATCCACATTATCAGAAAGAATACCAGTAAGGTATAAAATAAGTAATAAATTTATAACGAAGAATACGAGTAAGGTGTAAAATATATGATATTTTATAGGTTACGAGAAATGAAATAATATAGCATACCAGAAGATAATATATAAGGTGTTACGAGTAGTGAAAAAGTAATTTTGTATTAAATTTACTCACGTGATTGTAAGTGAGTGTAAGTAGATAAAATATGCTCGTGAGTGTGTGTCGTTAGAAATTTCCTGTCGTGAGCCCATCTCTAGTTTAAACTTATGCATTTTTTTATAAAATAATTATTTTTTATGTTATTGTTATGCATTATGCATCCAACTATAAATAATGCATTATTTCAAACTTTCAAATAATACATAATGTAACCAAATAAAAGTCATCCATTATTTAATGTTTAGAAATAATAAATATGAAATACATTTTTTCCAATAATCATGCATTACGTAGCAAACTATTAGGAATGCATTATTTTTCACTTGAAAATAATACGTTGTGGAACAAATGTTTGGTAAGACATCCTAAAATAATGCTACAAACGAAGGTATATACATTACCTGGTAATGTGTAATGTAATCACTACCCATTACAAAAGTTTTGCTGGGATAGGAATGGTTGTATTTATTAAAAAATCTAAATCTTAATTTTATAAACAAAAAAAAATATTTTACATTTTGTTAAGAAAAAAAAATTTGAACTATAACGGTTGGATATTTATTGGACAACCTTGTTACTTTTTTTTAAGTAATATGAAACAATTGTAATGAAACACGATCAGCTACTGTTTTTATTTTTTTAAAATAGAAAATGTTTTGGTTTCGGCAAATATTTGGCCAAAATTTGTCCGAATGCCGAATAGCGGCCGAAACCCCATTATTCGACCGAAACCGAAACCGAATATTCGGTCGGACTTTACTATCTAGCGTTGAAATGAAAAGGTGGTTATGGCCAAAATAGAAAATACCTTGTAAAATGACAAGAAAAGTTTGTTATTTTTTGTTTGATACCTCCTTTATGACGAGAATTCCTAGTAATTTTACAAGCTTTTTACCAATAAAACTTACAATGAATTCTCGCGAATTTACCAAAACTTTTTGTAAAATTTTCTTGGAAATTTTTAAAATTAAAAAAATGTAAAATTAGCAAAAAAAAAAAATAAATTTCAATCGAAAATTTGTTTGTTAAAAAGCAAGAAAAACGTTCAAATATTGGTGAAATGGGATGTCGAGACTTTTTCTAGTAATTTGGCAGGGTTTTTTTTGAGTGTAGCTATTTGAAATTTGCTAAAAGTGGCGGTTTTTACTACGTTCAAGAAATTTAAAAAAAAAAAATCTCAAAATGTTTTTCCTACGTTCAATAAATAATAAAAAAAATCTCAAAATTTTTTTCCACTGACTATTTTCTAAAGCTTGAGACAAACTCTCATTTAAACTTTAGTTGAGCCAAAACCAGAACCTTTTAACCCATGACGACCTTCAGTCAAAACTTAGAGTTTTTGGTGAAATTAAAAAAAAAAAAAAAACTTTTATCGAAGATTCGAGATCAGCGCATCAAAATTAAGTACTGCACTTGGACCCGGGGGGTTAGATAATGCCATTATCTTTCGTCCGGCCCCTTTTGAGGGCGTGTATATAAAGAATTGATTTATATAATTATAAAATTGTGGTATAACTTAGATGCATAAATCATAAATGAATTTGTAAACATTTATCGCGAGGTGGAATGTTTCCCTCTCCACCCCCGCCGTCCTAAAACAAAAATTTAGCACAGCCAAATTTAGCACTTTTACTTGTTTCCTTTTAGTCCCTTAGAATCGAAATTTCCAAAAAAAATTACACCCACTTAGAAACAGAAATTCCTTAAACTCTTTTTTCGGAATGTTTTTTTTCCAATGGAGAATCCTACATTCCGAAAATCAAATTTATACAAATATAAAATTGAAAAAAAATTTCTATCACGAAAAGCACTTTAAATAATTTTCTTTTGCATTTTAAAATATGTACCTAAACGTATGAGTAATAAATGTTAACCATGTTTATAAATATTTATTATACGATGAAATCTATCGTTTCATTCTGCTTAAACGAAAACTTTTTTCTCTAAAATTTGAAAGGTTGTAGCCATATTCCGGAAAGTAGGGTATTTCTTGACTTTTTTACTAGTTCATATTTAGTAAGTTCTAAGCTTAGAATTATCTCATCTCCTTCGGTATTCAAATTGTGTTAATTTAAACCAAATTCGAAATCCCTTATCCTTAATCCTGATTAAGCAAAAAATTTTAAAATTTAAAACAAAGTCTTTTAAAAATTTTGTATAAAAAAATTTGTATACCAAATTAAATTTATCGATTTTTTTTGTTGCCATTATTTTAAAACGTTTCAACCTCATTGATTGTAATTAATTAGTATCTACTGCTGCATGCGTGCTCAAGTGTTTGCTGTACTTAAATTTAATGCATGCTAAAGTAGAAACAAAAGAAATAAGAAATTAAAAGTATCATATCATTAAAAAAAATGGAAATCTAAACAAAAAAGTGTGAAGGATTTTCGGTAGAAAAGTATTTATATGTTGGCAGTATTAAAGCTGCTTCATATTAAATTAAAGCTCTTTAAAATAAATTTTGTAAAAAACTAATTAAAATCCTAAAAGCTTTAAGCTTTTAGAGATATTCAGGACTTTTAAACATAAAGGGATACATATTTTATAAATTAATTTTAGGATTTATACCGAAAACTTTTACCATTTGTTGAAAAAATAAAAAAATAATTGATTAAAGCTTATTTAATGTACCGAAAGCTCTTTTGGTGTTACTGTGAACTTTTGTTTTCTTTAAGCTTTTTCGTAGGTAGAATTTTGTTTTGTTATAATTGTCTAAACGTTTTTAAAAATATAGGTTAAAAAATATATAAATGTAGTTAAAACAAGTAAAAAGGTTAAATTCGGCCTTGCCGAATGTAGTGATACCCTCCACAATTTCAAAAAGATTATTGCAAAAAACTGTATTTAAAAGGAAATTACTTTTGAAAAAAAAAAAAATTTTGAAAAAAAATTTCAGCGAAAAAAAATTTTGAAAAAAAATTTCAGCGAAAAAAAATTTTGGTAAAAAAAAAAAAAAAAAATCCGCGATTTTTTTCTTTTTTTGTCAAAAAATATATTCGTACTTCTTTAAATACCATTTGGTGTTCAATTATGTTCACATATGTCAACCAGAAGCCGAATTAGAGCATTTTGTATTTTTAGGTTATGTTGAATCTACTGAAATTTTTGAGGTGTGGTTACATTTTCGTTCATAACTTTTGAACCCCTGAACCGATATCGCTCAAATGCAATACCAAACTTCTCGGGAGAACTTCCAATATATATTTTAAGTTTCAGTCATCTCTGTGCAATATTTTGTCCGCGAGAGCATTTTCTACAGACAGACAGACGGACAGACGGACATCGCTAGAATGTCTTAAAATCGATCGGGCATCATGAATATATATACTTTATGGGGTCCCAGACCGATATTTCGATGAGTTACAAATGGAATGACAAACTTATATATACCCTCTATCACTAAGTGGAGGGTATAAAAATATATTTATACACTCAAAATAATAACTCTGTTAAATTACAGAAAAACTCTGCTAATTTAACAGAGTATACCATACTTTTCCAGCTAGCAACATTTCTTGGTAATTTTACTAAAAAACTCTGTAAAATCATTTTGACAGAAAAAAACTGTTAATTTAGAGGGTTTATAGCAAAATATTGTTTAAATATGAAAGCTTTTTTACAGAGAAAACTCTGTAATTTTACTATAAAACTCTGTAAAATGATTTGTACAAAAAAACAACTGTTAATTTACAGAGTTTCTAGTAAAATATTGATTAAATAAACCACCATTTAGCAAAGAAAACTATGTAATTTTACATATATTTGTAAAATACATTTGATGCAAAAAAAAAAAATACAGAAAAAACTCTGTAAATTTACAGAGTTTAGTTAAATGCAGATTATTTTGCAAAATTTTTATAAGATTTCTGAAAAAAAAAAATTATAACTTTTTTGATACTTTTTCAACTTTTTCTAAAAAAAAAATATACAGATAAAATTTTGATGTTTGGTAACAAAAACTACTTAAAACAGAAAACTTTTTTGGTTATAAAAAATACAAAGTATTTTGATTAAATCTGTATTTTAGCAGAAAACTCTGTTAATTATCTGTAAAATTAAGATTACAAAGTAATATAACAGAGGAAACTTTGTTTTTTGTCACAACAAAATACAAAGAATTTTTTTTAAATCTGTATTTTGACAGAAAACTCTGTCAAATATCTGTTGAATTGAGATTACAGTCATTTTACAGAGTATTTTACAGAGTTAATATTTTGATGTTTCTAAATAAATAATTTTTAAGAATGTTTGTATTTTTCTAAGTGGATGTTTTTAAAAAGCCTTATTGTAATAACTGTTTCTGAAAGCTTTTTATTTAAAGCACTTTGTTGCCATTTTTTTTCTTAAAGCTTTTTTATGTTTCTAAATATTTTTTTTTTTTTTTTGACTTTTCTTAGTGAATGTTGTTAAGAAGTCCATTGTAAAACCTTTTCTTTGTTTTCAAAAAGGCTATTTGAAAAAGCTGTTTCTGCAAGCTGTTAACATGTTCTATACTTTATTCTTCAAGATTTTGTTTTAAAGCTTTTTTGTGTATAATTGTAATACCTGTTTCTGAAAGGTTTTTATTGAAAACACTTTGTTTCCACTTTTTTTCTTAAAGCTTTTTGATATTTCTAAGTATTTTTTTTTTAATTTTTCTTAGTGAATGTTTTTAAGAAGCCATTCTTAAAGCTTTTTCTGAAAGCTTTTTATTCAAAAGTATTTTGCTTTTGAATAAAACTAAAAAAGCTAAAAGCTTTTTTGCTTTTAGCTTTTTTAGTTTATATTATTTATTTTTTAAAGAAAATTTTGTAATGAAACAATAAAAATCTTAAAAAGCTTTTCCTAAACGTTGTTTTCAAAAAGCCTATTTGTAAAAGCTGTTTCTCCAAGATTTTCTTTAACTTATTCCTCAAGATTTTGTTTAAAAGCTTTTTTGTGTATAATTGAAATACTTGTTTCTGAAAGCTTTTTATTGAAAGCACTTTGCTTCCATATTTTTCTTAAAGCTTTTTGATGTTTCGAAATATTTATTTTTTGATTTTTCTTACTGAATGTTTTTTAGAAGCCTAGTGTAAAAGCTTTTTCTAAAAGCTTTTTATTTAAAAGCATTTTGTTTTTGTTTTATTTTTTGCTTTAAGCTTTTTTAGTTTATAGTATCTTTTTTAAATAACTTTGTAATAAAACAATAAAAATCTTAAAAAGCTTTTTCTACACCTTTTTTTCAAAAAGCCTATTTGTAAAAGCTATTTCTCCAAACTGTTAACATGTTCTTTACTTTATTCCTCAAGATTTTGTTTTAAAGCTTTTTTGTGTATAAAAAGCTTTTAATGATTATTTTTGTGTAAATATCCTTGATAATTTAAAAAGCTCATAAACATTTTTCTTAAAACAAATAAATCCCATCCCATCTTCTACCACGACCAAGTTACGCTTCTGTAATTCATTTATAAATTCTATATACAACTATGATTCCATAGACGTCTGCATTATTTAAAACAACAAAAAGTTTAAGTTAATTTTTTTTGCATTGCATTTTATAAATTATTTTTTGTTTAATACTCATGCTTTGTAGACCATTTTTGTTTTTGTATATTTAAGTTTTTTGTTGGCGATGTTGATGAAGTTTGTTTATTTTTTTGCGGTTTTTAATGACGGAATTCCTGGAAAACCACTTGGCAAAATATTTTTATACTTATATTGCATGTGAAATCGACAGTAGCAACAATAGCTGCAACAGCAGACAAATGGACAATTTTAATTTGCAATGCAAAATTTAGAAGAACTGTTTTTTATATTTTTTATTAATTTAATAAAAATTTGAGTCTAACAAACTTTGTTTGTTTTGTTTTTCCTTGAAACAAAAAATATTCTATTACTCCTTTAAGGATAACATTTCCTTCTTATTAGCTCTCTTAGATTTTACTGCTTGAAAATCTTTTAGATGTCGCTTATAGCATTTCGGTATTTTTTTTTTGCTTCTGTTTTGTTGTCTTAATGAAACATAATTCATGTTGAAGTTTTTTGTAGTCTTCTATGACTGTAAATGTCAACGTTGTCATGTAAAGAATCTCTTATGTTTTATGGGGGAAAAAAAATATTCCTATTTTTTTGTTTTTATTTGCACTAACGCAACTTTGTATTTAACAAAACACCACAATGCAAATAAAGCTTATCATCATCTGCACAGTGGGCCAGATTCTAGCTCTGTCAAAAAACAGACGTTTTCCAGAAACATTAAATTTACTTTTTGCTACTAAGTTATACAAATTTATCAATATTTATGCTTTTTTTTAATATCCATGCCCACGAAAGGGGGTCTGCAAATAAATAAGCATTTTCTTATGCCCTGGGTCCAAGTGCAGATCTTTGAACTTATTTTGATACAAAAATGTTTCATTTGCTTAAGAAAAATACAAAAAAAAAATATATACAAGTAAAAAAGTTAAATTCGGCCTTGCCGAATGTAGTGATACCCTCCACAATTTCTAAAAGATTATTTCAAAAACTTTATTTAAAAGGAAATTTCTTTTGAAAAAAAAAAAAAAATTGAAAAAAAATTTCCGCAAAAAAAAAAATTTGATAAAAAAAAAATCCGCGATTTTTTTCTTTTTTTGACAAAAAATATGTTTGTACTTGTTTAAATACCATTTGATGCTCAATTCTGTTCGCATATGTCAACCCGCAGCCGAATTAAAGCATTTTGCATTTTTAGGTTATGTTGAATGTACTAAAATTTTTGAGGTGTCCTTACATTTTCGTTTATAACTTTTGAACCGCTGAACCGATATCGCTCAATTGCAATACCAAAGTTCTCGGGAGAACTTCCAATAAATATGCTAAGTTTCAGTCATCTCCGTGTAATATTTTGGCCGTGATCACCATTTCCACAGACAGACGGACAGACAGACATCGCTAGAATGTGTTAAAATCGATTGGGGATCATGACCGATATTTCGATGAGTTACAAACGGAATGACAAACTTATATATACCCTCTATTAGAGATGGGCACATGAGCTGATTAGAGCGTGATTCACGTGATTCACGCGTGATCACGCGTGAGTGTGACTGAATTAAATTTTACTCACGTGATTGTGAGTGAGTGTGAGTGGAGAAAAAAATTGCGTGAGTGAGTGTGCGTGAGTAAGATTTTTCCGTGAGTGAGTGTGCGTGAGTCGATTTTTTTGCGTGAGTTTGCGTGATTTATATTCTTTTCATATTTCCTTTAATACCAAAAAAGCAACAAAAAAATTGTAAAATTTGGCTTAAATTAAAATTTAAAGCAAAAAAAAAATTTCAAATTTCGCGGAACTTTAAATTTTTCTAAAAATTCTGAAAGATTTTTGAAATTTTAGTTTTTGAAATTTTTTTTGTATAAATAAGAGTTTCGTGAATGTGAGTCAACGTGAGTGTGAGTGAAGCTTGCTTGAGTGCACGTGAGTGTGAGTTGTATTAAATTTACTCACGTGATTGTGAGTGAGTGTGAGTAGAAAAAATAAGATCGTGAGTGAGTGTGCGTGATTAAAAAATTCCTGTCGTGAGCGTGAGTGAGTGTGAGTCAAAAATTACTCACGCGCCCATCTCTACCCTCTATTGGAGGGTATAAAAAGTACGTTCTTTACACGCAGAGAAGAGATAGGATTGTGGCAACTATAACTTAAAAGCGTCATATTTTGATTGAAAATTTTATCATAACTTGTTTGTAGGCAACCAACAAATTTTTGCAGCAATCATGTTATGATCCTAAATATTTGAAAAATTTTAATTTTGGACCATAATATGATTGCTAAAAAAATTTAGTGATTGCTATAAACACAATATGATTCGATTTTCAATAATAATATGACGCTCTTAAATTATGGTTGCGACAATCATATCTCTTCTCTGAGTATAGAGGTTTCTTCTTCAAGGGAGAACTTTTTTTCTCATCTCCTGGTCCGATTTTCCTCACTTCCGAACTTAACCAGCCTATGTTTACTGTAGTAAATATTGTTGCCAAACCTCAAAAGTTTTATTTTTTGCTACCTGTTATTTTTCGAGAATTTGTAGTAAAAATTACGAGTTTTTTTTTAATTTTACAAGCATTTAACCAATAAAATTGAAAATTTACAACTTTTAAAATAAAGACGATAAAACTTTCAAGAAAATCTCGTAATTTTACTAGATTTTTTTTTTTGTAAAATTACCTTAGAAACTTTCTACAAAAAAAAAATTTGTAAAATTACAAAAAAGCAATGTAAATTTCGATCAAACAAAACAATTTGTATACCCTCCAACCACAGAATGGGGGTATACTCACTTTGTCATTACGTGTGTAACGCATCGAAATATCGGTCGGGGACCCCATAATGTATATATATTCTAGCTATGTCTTTTTGTCCAACCTCTAAAAAACTCCATTTTTTTTATAGATTTTTTGTGCTTTTGCTTAGCAAACGAAAAATTTTTTATGTCAGAAGAAGTTCAAAGTCCTTCAGTTGGATCCAGGAAGGTTGTCTCCTACCGCGGAATCCCCCCTCAAAAAAAAGTCCCTGTTTTTTAACGTGCTGGATGGTATAAAAGTTTCGGCACAGCCGAATTAAACACTCTCAATTGTTTAATTCTTAAAAAGTAAGGAATATTGGTCAAATGGGATTACGAGACTTTTTCTAGTGATTTCAAAATTTTTTTCTTGTAATTGTGTACAAAAGCTAAATTCGGCCTTGCCAAGTGTATGGATACCCTCAATAAAACAGTTCAACACGATTTTGTATCTTGGATGGGACCAAAAAATGAAAGTAGACCGACAGTAAAGCAAAACCCCCGAAGGTTTTTGAAAACTTAGGTCGAGTTCTTTTTTTATGGTCGACTGAAGGTTTAAATTTTTTTTCAACGTCGTTTTGAATAAGTCAAAAAATAAGTATTAAATCTAAATAATGTTAAAACATATCTTCAGTAGAATTTGATGGCGGTTCTTTTCTTAGAATATACTAACCCTCTATCTCCCATTTTTAGGGGTCATTTTGCTGCTTTTACAAATATCCTCATATAACAAAAGTAAAACGAGCGTTTAAGGGATTCAAATGTTCTACAAACATTTTCTGCGTCAAATTTCACTAGGGGTTGTCGAAGATAAAAAGTTTGTGCGAAAAGTGCAAAATGCTTAAAAAAGTATAATTGTAAATCTATATATATAAAAATGGATGTGTGTATGTATGTGGGTATGTATGTATGTTCCGTATGGACTCGAAAACGGCTAGGCCGATCTTGATGAAACTTTCAGGGAATGTTCAGAATAGCCTCAGGAGTAACACTGTGCGGTCGGATTTTTTATTTTCCGTCTGTGGGCGGCGGGGCGTGGCAAAATCCAATTTTTACATTCCACCACTAATGACATCTATATATAAAAAACGGATGAACCGATTTTGATGAAATTTAGTACTAACTGAGTACTCACTATGTGCCAAATTTGAGCGTTATCGGACAAAGGAGCGTAAAATGTCGTGCCACTTTGTATTGAATTGAAAGTTATTTTTGCATACTCTGCAATAATGCAAAAAACGCCTATATGTATGTTTCTTATGGACGCGAAAACGGCTGGACTGATCTTGATGAAATTTTCAGGGAATATATGGTATAGCCTGGGGAGTAACACTGTGTGGTCAGATTTTTGTCTGTGGGCGGAGGGGCATGCCAAAATCGAATTTTTACATTGCACCACTATAGACATCTGTATATAAAAAAAGGATAAACCGATTTTGATGAAATTTAAACCAAAGATAGCACTAAGCAATTACTAACTATGTGCCAAATTAGAGCATTATCGGACAAAGGGGCGTAAAATGCCACGACCCTTTTTATTGAATTGAAAATATTTCTGCATGCACTGCAATAACGTAAAAACGGCTGATACGGTTTTAATTAAATTTTTAGCACTGATAGTACCAACGGAGTGTGGAACAATAGGACATGTTACACTAAGATTGGAAAAAGGCCCTGAAATTCCACGCCTCTTTTTACTATATTACATGTTTCGCAATTACGCAATAGTAGTTGAACCGATTCTCTTGGCGTTTTTAATCAAGATAGTGCTAATCAATTGCATATGAAGTTTATATTTGTAAAAAGGCGTGAAAACACAATGAATTTCATTTATAGGGGCCATCCCATAAGCGTTGGTCAAGCAAAAAAAAAAAATATATTCCGGCCACTTCCGCAATCAAGCAAAAACTACTAAGCTGATCTAAACTAAATTTCCCGCACAGATAGTGCTAAAAGGACATATAAGAATACGATTCGACAAAGCGATGTAAGTTTCCTGCTATACTCAACGATATTTTATCTTTTACTACTGATCAGCGACGTATCCAGGAATTTGAAAACGGGGGGGGCACGATTCCCAAAATTTTTTTGTCATCGCCTATTAATATTTATTTTTAACTACACCCATAATCAAATAACCCCCCCCCCCCCCCAACCCCAACACGATTTTCGTCTTGGAAATTTCAAATTTTTATGAGGGTTTCGTCGTCAACCGCCACCCTTCTTTCCAAAATTGGTATGAGTTTAACAAATTTTAAAAAAATTTGGAAATTACTTAAAAATATTTGGTTTAGAATGCCGAGTGGCGGTTTTGAATTTCAATATGGCGGATCCAAAATGGCGCCCAATTTTTTAAAAATATTACAGATTTGCTTAAAATTCTTTGTGCACGGATTCTTGGAGTCGCTTAAGAAAAATTTGCAGTTGGATTTTTAAAATTCAAAATGTCGAATCCAACATGATTATAATTTTTTTTTAAATAACAGATTCACTGAAAACTCTTTACGCACCGGTTTGTTGGGTTGCTAAATTATTTAGTGACCTTAAAAACTCGGGCATAAAAAGTTTCAAGGAAATTGGTTTATTTTTTAAAAATATTTGTCGCCATGTTGGGTCCGCCATTTTGAATTCAAAAAATCCAACTTGAGATTCTTCTTAATACGGGGTTCACACTTGCTGTTTTGAAGTGTTTAAGAGTGAGATGTTTAAAAAAGTCTTTATTCCGTGTCCATTACGTTTTTATTCTGTTACTGGTGTTTTGTTGAACAACTTGTTTAAGGTCACAAGTGTGAATGCTATATAAACGACCACAAAAACCTGTGTTTAAAGAGTTGACGAAGAAACCCTCATATAAATATGTAAAAGAAACAATTCTAAGGTTGTGGTTTCTCGGCTCATTGGCCACATCGGGGATTTTGGGGTTAAAAATATGAGTAAAAAATGGCAATTTTGGGGTTTTCATCCATTTCTTTCTAAGAAACTTTACGATGTTTCCATATGAGAATAATTTTTTTTTAATGCCTATCCAACGAGGCACCACCTTGTAAAAATTTGGCTTCGTTAAATAATTTTACTTATGAAAATGTGTAAATTTTAAATCGTCTTTTAATTTTCAGGGAAATCGGTTCATAAGGGTTGATATACTTCCCTTATCCTTTTGTTTGAAAATTGTTTTGTAGAAATTAATTTTCATGATCCTGATGCATAATTTTTATTAGATAAAAATAATATGTTGTGTTTTTTAATCATATTTTACTGATTTTGCGGTATAAATGACTATTTAGAAACGAAATTATTTTAAACTCTAGAGTTTTTATAAAAAAAAATAAAATCTCTTCTTTTAAAATCAAAATATTTAGAAACTTGTGATTTTTTTGTATATAAAATTATAAAAATTTTGAAATCGAAAAGGGGGGGGCACGTGCCCCCTGTGCCCACCCCCTGTATACGTCCATGCTACTGATAGTACTAACCGAGCTGGAACTACAGTTCATGTTAGAGCGCGATTCGGCAAAGAGGTAAAAAATTCCACTCCCTTTCAATTTCATTAAAATTGGCAGCATAGATAGTACTTGAGTTAAGGGTGGGTTGTAGATAGTACTTACTGAGGACGCAACATGGAACTTTAGATATATTAAAAGCCACGATTCGATAAGAATGCGTAAAATGAAACGCCCTTTGTACTATAATTACCGTTTCGTCTGTCTGTTTCTCTATAGATAGTGCTAACCGAAGGTGGAACTAAAGGCTACTTCTGGACCCGGTCCCGTGCTTTAGTTTTGTCCGATACTGTATATTAAGATCGAGATGCAATAGAAAACAGAACCGATGTTTTCTCAGGGCCAGCAACGCGGACCGGGTCAGCTAGTTATTATATACTATTAAAATGTTTTTCATCAAAGTCTGGAAAAAGTCGAACAAATATTATAAATCTGCTTCTGAGCTTAATTTTAATTACGACAATTGATGTCTTCAGTGAAATTTTATGGCGGTTCTTTTTTTGAACATTTTAACACTTTGTCTAGTTTCGTGCGATAAGTGCAAAATGCTTTAACAAAAAAAAATATAAAGAATTTTGGTGAAAAATAGTTTAACTGATTATGAATCATAGATGGGACTAATTAACAATGGTAATTAAATTTCAATGGTAATTAAAAATTCCGATCTATGATTATGATAACTTAAAATTCTCCTTTTTTAAACATTTTGCTTATATCGCACGAACTTTAAAAAAAAAATTGTTGAAAAAAAAGTTGTGAAAAAAAATCTGCAGGAAAAACTTTTGGAGGTAAAAAATTTGTAAAAAGGAATTAAACAAAAATTTTTTTTTGGAAAAAAATATTTATTTAAAACATGACAATTTTTTTCGCAGATTTTTTTTTCAAAAAAAAAAATTTTCGCAAAATTTTTTAAAAAAATTTTTTGTTAATGTTTTTTTTTTTTAATTTACCTTTGTAATTGACTTTAATAAAATAAATATTAAATCATGACAATTAACGTCCCATTGTTTAAAATACGCATTTTTTGTATACGCTCTTTACATTGTTGTCTTTTCTTTATGTTTTATTTTACGGTATTTGTCACAAAATATTATTTTCACTGTTTTCTTTTTACACATTTTTTGCTCCAAACTCCCTCATATAACAAAAAAGTTTTTTTTTTTTGTTTTGATGCTGCTATTTAATGTTGGAAAATTTGTATAAAAGGCTTAAGTTACAGCAAAAAATGCAAGAAAACAAAAACAAAATAAAGTTGAAAAACTGAAAAAAACTTATGCTGCTGATTAGTTGACTTTTGTCAACAAATGTTGCGTATCAAAATTTGTAATATAAGAAAATCTAGTTTTGCCTGAGTTTGTAGTTATTTTATTTGCAACATTTGCAACAAAAGAGTCAAAAAGATAAAGGTTTTTTTATTTTGCAATGTCTAGGACGACCTGTTTTTTTTTTTTTGTTTTTTTTTTTTAAATTATCTTCAGGCTGTTTTCTTTTATTTTTGGTTGACTGGAAAGACGACATTGACTTTTGTGTGGTGGAACTAATGAAAAAAATATATAAAGAATTTAGGTTTAATAAATTAAAATTTAAAAAAAAGTTATTTTTTTTCATAAAAAAAAAATGAATGTGGGTGTGGAAGAAGGTGCTAAAATCCAATTTTTGGAAATCGCGTTTTTTTGCAAAATCGTATCTCCCTTCAATAGTTCGATCTATTTGCAAACAAATTTGTTAAAAATTGATCGTTTTCTGTCATAAAATTGACCTTAAAAATTAAATTTTAACGATTTTTGGATATATTTTATATTTTCCCCCGAATACTAACATGTATTTTGCAGTTAAACTAAAGGTGGTATATCAAAAATCTTGCATGTGAGATGGTTAACGTGTTGAAAACATCCAAGGCTTTAACATGGGCCCATTGGTTTGGCAAAAAACGCTTTCATATCAAATCTATCTATAGTTAAAGTGTGAATATGGAAAAAGGTGCTATATCCATACAAAAACACAATATTGTTTTACGAAATACTGAGGGCGGATTTAGGTAACCTATCCAATTTTTGAGTTAAAACTATAAAATTGAATGGCTAGTAACTTATATTATAAAATGCGCAAATTTTTTTTTAACCCATTACGCGAAAATCTGTTCAAAATAAAGCAAAAACCACTTGTTTTTTGTTAAATTAACTACCTTTTATTATTCTTATATAAAAATGAGTATTGCTGGACCCCGTCTAAATTTTGCAGAATTCATCATGCCAAATTTTAATTTTTAAAAAATAACACAAAAAACAGAAAACTACTTGGAAAATGTATTGAAATTCCTAGTAGAAATTGTAACATAGCACCTTATTCCACTAGAACAAAATTTCACATGCAATTTTTTGCTACTTCCGCTCATTCTATTTTTATGAAATTTTGTACAAAAATGCAAATGGGCAATCTTTGTAGATCTGCAAAAAGAAAATTAAAAAATTAAATTTTTTTCGCGACTTATTCTTTTTTTTGCTTCTCCTATACAATTTGGTTTTTGGATTATAGCACCTTGTTCCACACCCACATTCAAATGTTCTTAAGAAAAAATTAAAGTTTAATTTTTAGAAAATTATTAATTTTCTTTGTCAATACAATTATTTTTTTTGTCAATACAATTAATTTTTTTTGTCGATATGACAAAATTTTAATTAAAAATGAATCAACTATACATTTTTTTCTGTGTAGCATTAACGCCTCAACACTTTGCAAAACAAAAATAACATTTCTACGTTATAATTTTCTTTTTCTTTTTATACCCTCTACTCTAGTGATAGAGGGTATATATAAGTTTGTCATTCCGTTTGTAACACCTCGAAATATTGGTCTAAGACCCCATAAAGTATATATATTCATGATCCTCGTTCGATTCTAAGACGATCTGTCTGTCAGTCTGTTGAAAACATGCTTACTTTTGAAAGACTTTACAGAAGCTCCTGAAGTTTGGCATATATGTTGGGCATTTTCCTGGTCATGTTGGTATTGCAATCCAGCAAAATCGGTACAGTGGTTCAAAAATTATGAGCAAAAGAGTGAATTTAGGCAAGGGTTTTTCACGAATCTACGAGATAAAAAACACGATTACTTTCTAAAGGAAATTCTGAGGATGCTGAAGCTTAGGATATATATTTGTCGTTTCCCTGGGATGGTTCGTATTGAATTTCCGCCAAATCGGTCCAGTGGTTCAAAAGTTATTAGCAAAACCCTAAATTTCAGATGCGCCTCACCTTAAATTCACGTGTTGAAAACCCGTTAAACATATTTTAAAAATTTTGGTAAGTCACAAAAATATTTTACAACGCATTTATGTCAGTCAAAAATATTTTTACACTAAAAGAAAAAAAAATACACTCGAAAAAATTTTACACTCAAAAAAAAATTTTGTAATTTTTTTTTGTTTTTTTTAAAATTAGTTTAAAAAAAAAAAGTTTTTTTACACAAAATAAAATATTTCTAATCAAAAATGTTATTTTTTCACTTTAGAAAATGTACTATAACTTAAAAAGGGCATTGTGGAGGGTATTCATAGATTCGGCCAAGTCGAATTTAACTTTTCTACTTGTTTTTTTTTTTGATTTTCTCAACAATAATAATTCTTAAATGATCAAATTTCTTCTTGGCTGGTTGTTCTAAAGTTGTTCTTTAGAATTTCAAGACACCACCGTGATCGAACATTCGACTGGTCTGCTAAACCACCGCTCGAACCAACAAAAAAATAAATAAATAACAGACCACATTGTCTCCAATGTTTAAATTTACATTGTTGTCGTGCAATTTTTTTTTTATTTTTTATTTAGTCATTTCTTAAGTTTTTTAATTCTATGGAAGTTTGCCACACAATAATGTTTTTATTTTTTTTCAGTTCTTTAGAATTTTATGAAATATTAGACTTCATAAGTGTTTAGTTACGCAAAAGTATTATAAAAAATATTAAAAAAAAAAAAAATATTCTGCAAATTTCCATTTTAAACGCAATTCTTTACTTTCGTTCCTTTTATTATTGTTGTAATTTAGTATTAAACGCGTTTAAAATACGTATATAAAGACAATGTCAAATATGGTATAGAATTTTATTGTACTTTTTGTGTAAATGAGTTTTATGGCAGGAATGAACAATATTAAATAAAAATTTTTATGAACACTAGGGGTATAACCAAATATCGGCCCTATTCCTACGTAATGGCAAGTGTACTGATACCGAATTTTGAAACAAAAACCTTCCGCATAAACCTGTTTTTCTAAAACCCAGAAAAAAAGCTTTTGAACTTTTAAACGGTAAAAAATAAACTATAAGCAGCAAAAAAAATATTTAAAATCAGTTTAAAATTTTGGCCTATAAAACAAATTGAAAAAAAGTCCATCTTGTCCCACTGTGCGTCCGTTCTTTTTTATACCCTCCACTCTAGTGATAAGTTGGTCATTCCGTTTGTAACACCTCGAAATATTGGTCTAGGACCCCATAAAGTATATGGGGCAGTGTTGTCACCAACAAAATTGTAAATTACACATGGGTCATGCCAAAATTACACATGGGTCATGCCAAAATTACACATGGATCATGCCAAAATTACACATGAAATTACACATGCTTTTTTTTAATAAGTTTTTTTTTTGTAAATTTTCAAAATATAACGGTTAACCAAAGTCTGGTTTTTACTGCTCAAAAAACCTACGATTTATATTTTTTTGCGAAATTTCTGTCTGGATAATCTAAGTCAAATCAGAAGAAAATCTGAAAAACAGCAAAAAAAAAATATATTGATTTTAGATGAAAATCTGCTCATTTTAACCGAAAACCCTGCTGATTAAAGCAGAAAAATCTGCAGATTTGATGAAAAATCTGAACATCTTAAACGTATTGTTTAAGTAAAAAATTTAAAGCATAAACGAAAATATTTCTAAATTTAAAGGACAAAAAACGGCAGAAAAGGTTGCTTATTTCACAGAAACAGTTTGTTGTATTTTTTCTTTTTTTTTCAAATCGTCAATTTTTTTTTTATAAAATTTAGAAAAATACTAATGATAACTAATGTAAGTATTTTTGTAAAATTAGCAAAATAGTCTGCTATTTTTTAATTTTGAATATTTTTAGTTGTTAAAATTTCACGAAATAAAAAAAAAATCTGTAAAATTTTAAAATAATTAGCTAAAATGTTCACAAAAATATTTTTGTATACTCAGCAAACAGAATCAGCAAAATAATTACAAACTTCTATTATTTTTTAAAACTGAATGACAGAGAATTTCGTTAAAATATCCATTTCTGCAGGAAAATCTGCTTAAAGTTTTGTTAAAACAAATTATGAAAAAACAAGTAGAAAAGTTAAATTCGACTTGGCCGAATCTATGAATACCCTCCACAATGCCCATTTTAAGTGATAATAAATTTATTAACGTGAAAAAAATAACAGTTTTTATTAGAAATATTTTATTTTGTTTAAAAAAATTTTTTTTAGTAATTTTTGAAAAAAAAAAAATTATTTACTATTTTTTTTTTTTGAGTGTATTTTTTTTTTTTGTTTTGGTATAAAAATATTTTTGAGTGACAAAAATATTTTTGTGACTTATTAATGTTTTTAAAACAGGTTTAACGGGTTTTCAACACGTGAATTTTAGGTGAAGCTAATCTGAAATTCACGTTTTTGCTAATAACTTTTGAACCACTGGACCGATTTGGCTGAAATTCAATACGAACGAGGCTGGAGGAACGCAAAAGATATATGCCAAGCTTCAGCATCCTCAAAATTTATTTTCGAAAGTTATAGTGCTTTTTATCTTAAAAATTCACGAAAACCCCTTGCCGAAATTCAGTCTTTTGCTCATAACTTTTGAACCACTTAACCGATTTCGCAGGATTGCAATACCAACCTGACCAGGTAAATGCCCAACATATATGCCAAACTTCAGGAGCGTCCGTTAAGTCTTTCAAAAGTTAGCGTGTTTTCAACAGACAGACAGACGGACGAACGGACGGACATCGCTAGATCGTCTTAAAATCGATCGAGGATCATGAATATATATACTTTATGGGGTCCTAGACCAATATTTCGAGGTGTTACAAACGGAATGACAAACTTATATATACCCTCTATCACTAGAGTGGAGGGTATAAAAATGCTCCAAAAAGTAAAAATTTCAAATTACACATGAATTACACATGCAGACAATTACACATGGGCTACACATGAAAAAAAAAAAATACACATGACATGTGTAATTACACATGAGGTGGCAACACTGATATGGGGGTTTTCGTGTCAACTGACACAACTTTTGAAACCGATGTCTTCCGATCGGGATGAAATTTGCACCAAGGTTAGTCCTATTGGATAGTAGTTCAGACACAATTTTTCGACGCGATCGGTCAAGGACTCTCTGAGTTAGAGGGGCGATATCTTGAAAACTAAGCAAGATAGAGCAAAACGGAGCACATTTTGGGTTCTTGGGATCGCAATAGTATCGCTAGGCCTCTACGCATGGGTAGACCCCATTGAGTCCTTATTTTGAATCTAAAAATGTTAGCATTCCGGGAAATTTAAAAATGCACATATCTCGCTAAATACTCCCGACACGATGAAAAGTCTAAAAGCATTTTTGTGGATCTTGTCTCGTAGTACAGACCGCTTTTAGACTTTATGTCGTGTCGGCAGCATTTAGCGAGATATGTGCATTTTTATACCCTCCAACTACAGTATGGGGGTATACTCACTTTGTCATTCCGTGTGTAACGCATCGAAATATCGGTCGGGGACCCCATAAAGTATACATATTATTGGTCAGTGATCGATTCTAAGACATTCTAGCGATGTCCGTCCGTCCGTCCGTCCGTCTGTCCGTCCGTCCGTCTGTAGTTAACACGATGCAGTCCAAAATAAAAGAGCTAGAGCCCTCAAGTTTGGCATAAATATGTCTAATGGTCCTAGGCAGGTTAAGTTCGGAAATGGGCCAAATCGGACCAGGGGGAAAAAAGTTCCCCCTTGAAGAACTAAACCAACGTCTTAAAAATGCTATCTTTTTTGAGGTTTTTTTGTATTTTTGTGAACCAAATGAGACATTTTTATGTTCGTAGAAGTTTATAGTCCTGAGCTTTGACCCAGGGGATTAAAAAAGTCTCTTTTTTTACCCCGCCCCTCTTTTAGGGCGTGGATAAAAAAATAACTTAAATAATTATAAAACTATAATACTTAAGTGCACAAAGCAGACAAAAATTAACTTGTAAACATATACCGTGAGGGCCAAGGAGTCACCCCAGCTCACCGACCCCTCCCCCTTCCTTGCCCCCCTTAAAAAAACGCACCTGTCAAAATTTTTTTTTTAATTTTTTACATGTTGGAGGGTATAATAGATTCGGCACAGCCGAATTTAACACTCTCACTTGTTAAATTTCCGGAATGCCAACTTTTTTAGATTCAAAATAAGGACCCAATGGGGTCCACCCATGTGTAGAGGCCTAGCGATACTATGGGGATCCCAAGAACCGAAAATGTGCTCCGTTTTGCTCTATCTTGCTTAGTTTTCGAGATATCGCCATTTTAAATTTAAAAAAAAATGTCTCAAAAGTTCGCAAACAGAACACTAAAAGAACTTAGTTTGTGTTGAATTTCAGCCAAATCAGTCCAGTGATTCAAAAGTTATTAGTGAGTTTCAGATTAGTTTCGCCTTAAATTCAGGTGTTGAAACCCCGTTAAACATGTTTTAAAAACATTGGCAAGTCATAAAAATATTTTACAACGTATTTTTGTCACTCAAAAATATTTTTACGCTAAAAAAAATACGTTCGAAAAAAATTTTGCACTCAAAAAAACTTTAGTATTTTTTTTTTTAAATTGCTAAAAAAAAGTTCTTTACACAAAATAAAATATTTTTAATCGAAAATTTTATTTTTTTCACATTAGAAAATTTACTATTACCTAAAAAGAGCATTGTGGAGGGTATTTATAGATTCAGCCAAGTCGAATTTAACTTTTCTACTTGTTTTAATTTTAAATGTTTGAACTAAGAAAAAATCGACTTAGAAATATTTGTAAAAAAATTTCTAAAAAATGTCTATCAATAATTTTATTTTACAGATCGACCCTCGTAGCACATTTATTATTTACTCAATCAGGACGCTATAAAGCTTAAATTCAAGCTCTATAAATTACCTACACTCAAAAAAAAAAACTGTAAAGTTAGCAAAAAAAAGCTAGTAAACCTACAAGAAAATTTGCTGATTTTGAACCCACAATTTTTTTGCTAAAGTTAGCAAAACCGTTTTGCCTAGACCCTTGCCTAGGTCCAGACCCCGATGGGCCTAGACCTAGTTGGGTTCCTTAAAAATCGTCATAGTTTTTGATCCAAAATTTGTGTCCGTTTCGCTCTACCTTGCTTAGTTTTTGAGATACGTGATTTTAGGGAGAATTAAAAAACTCGATAACTTCAAAAATATTACTGGGAGAGCTTTTGGTTATTTTTCGGTCTTGTTCTACGTGTTGAGAGCTACAAAAATTCTTTTGGACTTTTTGTTGTGTCGGCAATATTTACCGAGATATGAGCATTTTAAAATTTTCGGGAATGCAAACTTTTTTGGATCCAAAGTTAGGTCCCATTAGGGTCCACACATGTGAAGAGGTCCCGCGAAAGTATGGAGATTCTAAGAACCAAAAATGCCCTCCATTTTGCTCTATCTGGCTTAGTTTCCGAGATAGCGCCATTTTAAGTTTTTGGAAAATAAAAAAAAAATTTACCATTTATTTTTGCTAATGTTAGCAAAAAATCTTGTAAAAATGTTGTCAACTCAATTTCAAATTTAGCAAAAGAAATTAGTTCAAAGTTTGTTTAAAATTGCTAATGTGCTAAATGAAGTTTACAAGAATTTTTTGCTAACATGCTTATCTCAACTAAAAATTTGCTAAAAGTTAGCTAACTAGCATTAGCAAAAAAAAAATTAGTAAATCTACTAACGTATTTTTTTGAGTGTACACAACTTTTTTTTTAAATTTTACTCGTTTGATAAAATCAACGTGAGTATTATACTACACTAAAAAAAAAAACCTTGTAAAACAATAAGAAAAACTTGCAATTTTTGCTACCTCCTATTTGACAAGAATTTCTTGTAATTGTACAAGCATTTTACCAAAAATTTTGTAATTTTACAAGATTTTAACCAATAAAATTGTAAATTTACAATTTTTTTTGACGCAATAAAACTAACAACAAATTCTCGTAACTTTACTAGATTTTTTGCTAAATCCTATTTTACGAGAATTCCTAGTAAAAACTAAGAGCTTTTTTGTAACTTTACAAGTTTTTTACCAATAATATTGTAAATTTACAAACTTTTTTGACGCAATAAAACTTACAAAGAATTCTCGTAAATTTACTGTTTTTTTTTTTGTAAAAAACCATTGAAATTTGTAAAATTACAAAAAAAAAGTAAAATTAAAAAAAAAAAAAATGTAAAATTACAAAACAAATGTAAAATTACAAAAAAAAAAATTAAATTTCGATAAACCATTTTTTGTTTAAAAAACAAGGAAAACTGTCAAATATTGGTAAAATGGGATTACGAAACTTTTTCTAGTAATTTGACAAGGTTTTTTTTTGGGTGTATAGAAACGTTTCCAACCACTGTAAATAATAATTTTTGTTGGCTCCATAGTTTGCACATTACAGTTAAAAAGATTTTATTAAATCAAAAAAAAATATATATTATTATTGTTTGTCGCCCGTAATCTGAGCTTTATTCATGCTTACATGTGTTAAATTTTCTAAAGTTTAATATACGGAAATTAAAAAAAAAAAATAAAATTAAAAATATAAAAGTTATAAGTTGCAAAATATTTGAATATTTACCAATTGGATATCGTATTTAAAATTTTAAAATACAAATATTTACAATAATAACAATCATTAAAATCCTTTCAAGTTTTATTCGAATTACACTCACGTGACAAATAGAGTTGCCACGACCGTAAATAATCTAACCTCATTTTTAAAGTTGTTCCAACCTGCCATTTAGTTGTAACAACTAACTTTTGGTTGTCACACAAATATAAAAAAAGTATTTATTTACTTTAACAATTTAGAAGTCGGTTCATTCGAGTTTAACACTTTCACTTGACAATTTAATAAAATCAATTAAAAACTATTTGACTATGATAAGAAAAGTCCTTTTTAAGCTTTTTAATATAATTTCTAGTAAGCTTTTTTACTAAAATCCCATTTCCTTAAAAGCTTTAAAACTTGAATTGTGTACATCATTATAGCGCTTTAAAGCTATTCTAACAAAAATATTACAAATTTAAAAGCACAACTTTTTGTTGTTAGAAATGTTCTAAAATAAAAATGAAAGTTGTTGTTTGTTTTTCATTTCGCTTAAAGGGCTTTAAAAGTGTGGTAAGGGGCGGAGAGTTATGTTATGTCTGCTTAGGTTTTAAAGTATTGTTTTGTAATATTTTTTTTTCTAAAAACAAACAACTTTCAACTTTATTCCCGTGTCGCATAATTTTCTTCTATTTTTCCCAACCATGCACACCATCAAACATTCAACCATCCATAGAGAAAATATTCCTACATACACTTTCCTTTGCAACCTGAAACAACATAAACATAACAAAAAAACAATATATAACATTGAAAATAGAAACATAGAATAAATTGCATTTAACAACTTTTGCTGCAAACTGTTTCTTTTTGACTGCAGTTGAAGTCGTCGAATGTTGTTGTTGCTGTTGTTAGCTGGTTATGCTGCAGTTGTTTTAAAACAGACTACACAGCCAACTACAAGTTGCAGCATAAAATATACTTGTACAACAAAAATGTGTGTGTGTTTGAATGAATGTCCTTGCTACCGTTTGTTACCAAATGTATTTCCTTTTGGCTTTAATAAAAATATTGTTGCCACATTTGTTTGTGTGTGTGTGCGAATTTAAACCGTATTAAAATGTTGTTTAACAAAAAAAATAAAAAAAAAACGCGCATCCCTTTGCATAATGCAGCTAAAAAATATATATATATATGCATAGCGTTAAATATGCATTCCCGCAAACTGTCTCTATGTTTATTCTCGTCGTCTTTATGTTTATTTTTTTTGTTTTTTACTTTTATTTTCATGTTATTATTATTCGTTGTATTTATTATGAAAAGGAGACTAAACTCCAGACTTCCAGACATACAACTTTTGCCTGGCTGGCTAAACAACAGTTAACCAAACGAATGAACAAACAAACGGAACAGAAACACAGACCTAACGAAACAAACCGATCGATAAGAAAATGACGTTTGTAAGCAAGGAATTCACTTATGACGACAGCATAACGGTGGTTCTTCTTCAATGACTTCAAGTAGTGAAAAACCCAGCAAATATTGATGGACTCTTAAGGAATGATTTTTATAACCTTTTTCCATAGCGATTAATTTTAATGGGATTTTCCAGAGAGGGTTTGTCTGTCTTAAGATCGAATCAGGGCTCTGTCCTTTCTCCAAACTTCCAACGAAAGATGACAGCAATATTTGACGTTAATTTTTCTTTAATCATGGACAAAGCCTTATTGAGGTTGAAGATATGAGGCAGAGCATGAATGAAGCACTCAATCATGACCTTACGAAAATATACGAGTAGGGTCTCGTGAACAGGGTTGATTTAAATGCTCGTAAGGCCCAATGTTTTATGTTGACCCACATACGGCTTGTGGAATCAGCATTATCTGTATCCATGGGTGATATAGCTATTAAACCATCAGACACTATCGATGTCAAAATAATGATTTGTTGAACCACTCCTATCTTGATTAATGTTTACAAAGCCTTTTACTATGGTAGTTATACTTTAGTGATACAGTTTTAACATTATTTATAAAATTTTTTATATCTACGTCAAAAAAAATCCCAAGACTATGAATATCTTCTGGCATAAAAGTATTTCATATATTTTATAAAAGTGCAAAACAAAAAGCCCTAACCAAAGGGGATATTTCAGCAGTTGGTTTAGTTCTTCTGGGAGTTTTCTTTTCCAGGTTCGATTTTGAGCATTTACGAAATTATCTGCCTTTGACAAGAAACTTGACTGTCTGGTCGACCATATAGCAAAGCCAATGGACAGTCGAGTAGAGATTCCTGCAGAAGGCTCTTTAACAATACAAAATCTTTAAGAGCATACGAGGACAGGTCTGAATGTAGGCTGCAATTTGAGAGTTATAAGAAGATGATCAGAATTGCCAAATGTGATTCTTGGAAAAACTTTTATGGAAACATAGAAGACGTTTCTGAGGCATACAGGCTGCACAAAGTTCTGCCTTTTTCTTCTTGCACCCTGAGATACCTGAAAGATCCTAATAGGTGTGGTCTTCCTCCAGTGGAGACTCGCGTGATTTACTTTTAAATACGCATTTTTCGGGCAATTCTATGGCGCCGTTTCAAGCTTTGGAACTTTCTGACGCCCAACCATCTCAAATTTATTCAGAAATAATAAATATGCCAACATTAATCTGGGCGATTAAAAGCTTCAAGCCCTACCCTGGACCTGATGGTATTATCCGGCTAAGATGCAGAAAGTATCGTACTATATAGCCCCTTGGCTGTATAATCTATACACAGCATGCAATGACTGGTCGTATATTGCTTTAAAATGGAGGTATACCAGAGTCGTCTTTATCCCGAAGGCTGGGAAAAATTTCCACACACCTCGGAAGGATTTCAGACCAATTAGTCTGTCTTCTTTTTTGTTAAAAACAATGGAACAAATGATATACTCACATTTGTGCAGAGCAGCGGTTACCAACCTTTTTGGCTCGTTTAAATTTTATCAGCCGCGTACCCCCTAACGAGTTTTTTGTTTTCGAATTTTTTTGTTTAACGATCGTTAAAAAAACTTCACATATAAATATAAGAGTTAATTCTGAAATTTTATATCTGCGGGTATTATAATTTTTTTGAAGGATTTTGGGGAGATTAAAACATTTTTTTGGAAAAATGTTCGCTCCTTGGGGTGGTTGGTTCAATGCATCTGAAAACGCGGATTTTGACCTGATTTTTCTGCGGAGCAAAAACGGCTGAAAATATTGTAAATCTGATTTCACCAGTCAGTTCTACGCCAAAAATTAAAACAACGGACGTTTTTGAACTCGTAAAAAATATATAATTTTTTATTTTTTTTAAATGGTTTTTTTAGTAAGAGGGCAGATCAATAATTCCGTGACTTTTTGAATGAAACACCCCCAATTACAATGAAAAGGCATTTTGAGCTTAACAAAGTTTCCACTCTATTACAACCCGTCTCAAAAATGCTCAAAAACACGTTTTTTTTTTAGAACTTTGACATAAACTTGCTCAAAAACCTGGTGTCAAAGAAAAATTTGGGAACCATATTCAGAATCAGCATCGAAAGGTTAATCGAAAACAAGTGGTCAGATCTCAAAATATCATCCAAAAAAATCGCAAAAAATGCTCTCTAAATTGGACAAAAATACTTTTCTTGTGAACTTTGACCTCAACTTTCTTTAAAACCTGACGTTATGGAAAACTTTGGAAGCCAGATGCGGAGCCAGCATTGAAAGGTTAATATAAAACGAATGCCCAAATTACTAAAATTTGGCGTACCCCCGCGGACAGTTTCGCGTACCCCCTAGTGGTACGCGTACCATAGGTTGGTAACCGCTGGTGTAGAGTGATACATCAGGTTTATATCAACGGAAACAGCCCTTCATGAACTCGTTGGTAACACTAAGAGATCACTTTCGGTAAAGGAGTACACTTAGATGGCCTTTCTTGATATTGAGGGGGCTTTTAATAATGTCATCCCTGAATCGATAATTTTGGCAATGTCTGGTCTGGGAGTAAAGCGTGGGATCGTTTTAATGGTGGAAAACCTACTTGCCAATAGACGTATAACGTCTGGATTGGGAGCGTTCGTCATATCTCCTCCACAAGGAGGTGTTCTTTCGCCGCTTCTTTGGAACCTGGCACTGAATTCAATGCTGCTTTCTCTAGAAGCACGTGGTTGTCATGTTGTCAGATATGCTGACGATGTTCCGGTAGCGGTAAAGGGAAAACATCCGCCAGCATTGAGGGACATTCTTCAGGGTTCTGTGAAAGATCTTCCTACAGGGGTAAAAGACTGTGGTCCGGGAGTTAATCCAGGTAAAACAGAGCTTGTCTTGTTATCAAGGAAAAATAAGATTCCTGCTTTTGATCCTATTTCTCTGGACGGCACTGAAATAACCTTCTCAGATGGAGCCAAGTATCTTGGAGTATTTCTAAAAAGGAAGTTGAATTTCAGGCGTAATATTGAAGAACGGGTGAGAAAATCAACGATTGCTTTATATTCCTTTAAAAGGACCATTGGAAAAAGATGTGGTTTTAGCCCTAAAGTCGTTCATTGGATACATACAGCAGTGGTGCTTCCAATTCTGGTGTGTGGTGGCCTGCTTTAGAGACAAAAGGGAATTGGGTCTTTATCACGAAGGTTATAGAGAATGGCGTCATGTGTATCACTGGTGGTATTCATACTACATTTACGGCTGCATTAGAAATCCTCCTTCACCAGATACCATTGGACATATCGGGTAACCAGTTTGCGGCTGCGTCGGCAATTCGACTTAATATTACACTGCACTGGAGGAGCAGCGATCGTGGCCATATTTTGAAGAATACAACAATACCACAAAATATTGAATGTGCTTCCTCTATGAGCCTTTTTGAGCGGCACTTAACCACTATGATATCATCCATGATTAGGGTAATCATCTTGGATTAAGGTCATTTTGGTTAGTGGAACCTCTATAAGTTTTTATTCAGATGGTTCGAAGCTACACGAACAAGAGGGCTTTGTAGTCTATTCGGAAGAGCTGGGTTGAGTGTGGCTCGAAGATTGCCAGATCATTGCAGTGTTTACCAGGCAGAGATGCTGTCAACAAAGGAAGTGGCTGACTGGTTAAGTTGAAATGTCTTGTCTACAACCGCAGTCAACATCTATTCCGACAGTCACCAATGTTTCTTAAAACAAGATATGCCCCTAACTGTCGCACCTTTTTAAATGAGATGGCCAAACAGTTTGACATACAACTCATATTGTTCCCAGGGCACAGAGACGCAAAACTGGGAACTACCATACAGGTTTCAACAGAATTGGAATGTTTTGTTATGCCACTAGAAACTTGCAATGCTATGGCTTTGTTCCGCGACGGTTGCTGTAAATATCGGTTACTGTCTTATAGAAAAGCACGCAAAGCGGTTGAACTTAACCTTACCTATGACAATAAATTATTTTTTTTTTTAAAAAGTTTGCTGAAACCTTCTTTCCTCGTGTACGAACTTATCCCCATATTTATTGAAAACAAAAAATAGTTAATTCTAGTTCGAGTTACGTTAACTCTACTTTCTCTCTTAGGATATTCTCCCAATAAATACTCATAGAGTTTCTGCTTTCGAAAATTTGGTAATTTTCAAAAATGAATTAACGATTGTTTCGGAAATTTTACAATTATTTCTACTTATCATAATTCTTAAGTAAATTGTGGTATTACTGTTGTGGTCCACATATCAAACATTCATATTCTCAATTATTTCAACCTAGTGAGAACTGTTGGTTGATTTTGGAAGTTTTTTTTGCCAAAGGTTACCAACATCACATTTGACATTGCAGACACAAAACTTTTTGCTGGGTTCCTGCAAACATTATGAATATTTTGTTACATTTAAAAGTAATATGCAACACAAAAAAAAATATATGCATAAACGAAACGTAAATTTGTGAATTCACCTGCATAAAAGTGAGGTGACAAACGAAAAATATTTTATTTATGATAGTTTGCTGCCACTGCTACTGCTTCTACTTTTTGTTGCTACTTCTTGTAACTACGTGGTACGTATCGTTCCTTTAATTTTACTGCCGTTAAAGTAATTGTCTGTCAAACTATGCAGTAAAGACGACAATTAGTAGGCAACAAAATATTAAAGTTATTAGGAAACGTAAAGAAACAGTGTGGCCTCTGTTTGAAAATACAGTTAAACATCGATTATCGGGGCCTCCATTAGACTAGGGGTGCAATGTAAGACCGACAAATCTACTCTCTATATACGCTCCTTAAGTGGGCTCTCATAAAAAGTAAAATTTTTATGAATTTAAGCCCCATCGCTGTAACTGTCTCAAGGATGTCCCCTTAGGGGTGGGATAGTGCACGAGTTTTCGATTTAGACACGCTAGAATCGCTTATTTTGTGAGGTTCGTTAAAAAAATGCATGGGCCAAAAAATGGGGCAGATCGGATAGGATCTAGGGGTCGCTCATCGGGGTCAAAGTTGGGCGTAGAGAGGAAAAAATCCACAAAAAGGCCCAAAACTCCCCTGGTTTTGCTCCTAGAGGGGTCAAATGTGAGACCGGCCCCCATTATTTTTTCCCCTTGAACACTTTTGCCAAACATACCTAAGCCCTATCTCCAATCCCTAAGGGGGGTTCCATACAAAGGTTCAATTTTTAAAAAATCTTGCTCCTATCGCTCTAGCTGTCCCAGAAGTCACCCTAGAGGAATCAAATGTATGACCGACCCCCAATATTTTTTCAACCCCGACATTTTCTTAGAACATACCTACCCCCTATCTTCAATCCTTAGGGTGGTCCCCATACATTTTTTTTATTTTTTCTTAAATTGTCATATTAAATCAGCTCCTACCGGTCCAATGGTGCCTCCTAGAGGGGTCATTATCAAGACCAACCACCATTAATTTTTAGCCCCCAACACTTCTTCTGAACATACCAATTCCATATCTTCAATTCCTAAGGGGTCTCCAACACAAAATGACATTTTTGTAAAACTTGCTCTCACCGCTCTAACTATCGCAGGGGTGACCCTAGAGAAGTTAAATGTGTGACCGACCCCCAATATTTTTTCAGCCCCAACATTTTCCCCAAACAAACCTACCCTCTATTTTAAATCCTTAAGGGTGTCCCCACACATTTTTTTTATTTTTTAATTTTTTTTATAAAATCTGCGCCTACCGCTCCCATTCTGCCTTTTATGAACGGTAAATGCAGACTGACCGCCATTAATTTTTGCCCCCTACATTTTTTCTGAGCATACCTACGCCGTATTTCCACTTTGTAGGGGTGCTCCCCTGGGGAAAACTAAATTAGTAATGTATGTAGAGAAGTCAAACGTATGACCTGCCCATATATTTTTTTAGCCAAAACATTTTCTTCAAACATACCTACCCTCTATCTTCAAGGTGTTACCCCACAATTTTTTTATTTTTTTATCGAGAAATCCGAGGTCTTTAATTTGTAATTTAATAGTAACTTTTGTTAAGCGTAAAAAAATATTTTTTTTAACTTGAAAATAATAAAAAATGATAAATAATATAACTATAAATCAAATTAATTTATTTTTATCGTGTGATGGATATTGTTTCCGATTTTCGGCCACGACCTGAAGCAAAACTATTTTTTCCTCCTCGTTACGGCACAACACGTTGTTATAGTCTTCTATTAATTTTACGCCTCTTTCGGCAGCGTCGTTGACAACATGTAATTTACGTAATATTTGCAGCGCTCGCTGGTAGTCCTGACGATTTTCCCAAGTATTTGGATCGGAAGCAATGAAATTTGTTGTTATTCCGAAGCGTGCAAAAAACTTTGGAGCCTCAGGTGTGACGTAGTGGCTTAAATCAGTTTTCATGAGTTCTTGATTCACTTGTTTCGATGCCATGTTAATTCTTTTCACACCTTCGAATCCAACAACATGTACTGGAGGATTACAATCCTTGTTGCCACTGTCGCCGCTATCCTCTGAGGCATCTTCTTCCCCGATATCATCGTCTTCTTCTTCCTCGCTGTCTTCGTTAGACGATTCGTCCATCTCATCGTCAGATAACTCTTCCTCCAATTCCTCTTTCTCTTCTTCAAATATACGAATTGCATTCGACATTTTTCGTTTTATTTCACAAGAGATATTCGGATCAAATAGTGCGAGAGCAACAGCTTCGCCACTGAGATACCAGAGATGTCCACAGAATCTCTTGACCAATCGTTGCGACAGAATCTTATCAATTGAATCATAATTGGCAATCGCTTTCAAAAAATTCAAATCATTATTTGGAGCTTATATTGCTTTGGTAGCGCTAAACCAAGCTTTTACGTAAATTGTTATGATGAAAACGGTCACATCAAGAAGTGCATTTAATTCTTTTTTGGCCAAACCGATATATTTTCGGAACAAAAACATTTTTAGGCAATATATGCCTTTTGCCATCCATCGAGCATGACTGATGGGTCCTGGTGGGCTAAAATGCTTATTAGGAATATTTTCGCCAAGGTATAATAAAACAATTTCAAGAAACTGCTTGTAGTCGTCTCTGGGTTGCTTTTCTTTTATTTGAGCCCAACAAAACAACTTGATGTCAGTTTGGACTTGAGCTGGTATGTTGCCTGCCACTTCCTCATCTTATATGCCAAGACTGTATGGTTTGTCTTTTATATTTTCCCACTGCTCTTTAAAACGCGTAAACATTAGCACTCCTGGTCCAGACGTTTTGCCGAATTTGGTTTCAAACACTTAGTTTTCCCCAGGGGAGCACCCTTACAAAGTGGAAATACGGCGTAGGTATGTTCAGAAAAAATGTAGGGGACAAAAATTAATGGGGGTCAGTCTGCATTTCCCATCCCTAAAAGGCACAGTGGGAGCGGTAGGCGCAAATTTTATAAAAAAAATTTAAAAATAAAAAAAATGTGTGGGGACACCCTTAAGGCTTAAAAATAGAGGGTAGGTTTGTTTGGGGAAAATGTTGGGGCTGAAAAAATATTGGGGGTCGGTCACACATTTAACTTCTCTAGGGTCACCCCTACGATAGAGCGGTGGGAGCAAGATTTACAAAAATGTCGTTTTGTGTGGGAGACCCCTTAGGAATTGGAGATATGGAATTGGTATGTTCAGAAGAAGTGTTGGGGGCTAAAAATTAATGGGGGTTGGTCTTGATAATGACCCCTCTAGGAGGCACCATTGGACCGGTAGGAGCTGATTTAATATGACAATTTAAGAAAAAATAAAAAAAAATGTATGGGGACCACCCTAAGGATTGAAGATAGGGGGTAGGTATGTTCTAAGAAAATGTTGGGGTTGAAAAAATATTGGGGGTCGGTCATACATTTGATTCCTCTAGGGTGACTTTTAGGACAGCTAGAGCGGTAGAAGAAAGATTTTTTAAAAATTGAACCTTTGTATAGGACCCCCCTTAGGGATTGGAGATAGGGCTTAGTTATGTTTGGCAAAATTGTTCAGGGGGAAAAAATAATGGGGGCCGGTCTCACATTTGACCCCTCTAGGAGCAAAACCAGGGGAGTTTTGGGGCTTTTTGTGGATTTTTTCCCCTCTACGCCCAACTTTGACCCCGATGAGCGACCCCTAGATCCTATCCGACCTCCCCCATTTTTTGGCTCATACACTTTCTTTACCAACCTCACAAAATGAGCGGTTCTAGCGCTTCCAAATATTGCTGCTTAAAATCTCACACAACACTATCCCACCCTTAATGTCCCCTACAGGAGTCACTCAAAATAATACATTAGTAGATTTACTAATTTTTTTTTGCTAATGCTAGTAAGCTAACCTTTAGGAAATTTTTAGTTGAGATTAGCATGTTACAAAAATATCTTGTAAACTTCATTTAGCGCATTAGCAATTTTAAACAAAATTTGAACTAAATTTTTTTTTTTGCTAAATTTAAAATTGAGTTGACCAAATTTTTACAAGCTTTTTTGCTTATAATAAATTGTAAATTTTTTTTTAAGAAAACTTAAAACGGAGCTTTCTCGGAAACTAAGCCAGATAGAGCAAAATGGAGGACATTTTTGGTACTCGGGTTCTCCATAGTATAGCCGGTTCTCTTCACATGTGTGGAAACTAATGAGTCCTAACTTTTTTACCAAAAAAAGTTAGCATTCCCGAAAATTTTAAAATGCTCATATCTCGGTAAATATTGCCGCCACAACAAAAAGTCCAAAAGCATTTTTGTAGCTCTCAATACGTAGAACAAGACCGCAAAATAACCAAAACCTCTCCGAGTAATGTTTTTGAAGTTATCGAGTTTTTAAATTCTCAAAACCCCAGTGGTCCCCTAAAATCACGTATCTCAAAAACTAAGCAAGGTAGAGCGAAACGGACACAAAATTTTGATCAAAAACTATGACGATTTTTAAGGAACCCAACTAGGTCTAGGCCCATCGGGGTCTAGACCTATCGGGTCCGAACCCAATGGGGTCCTCAAATGTGTATGAACTAAGTTGAAATAAAAAGGTAAGAGACAAAAAAGTTGAAAGAAAGTATGAAGTAAGGTTGAGATTGCTAGAAATAGAATTGTAGTTGGAAACTGTCAAAATTTATTCTGTAGAAACTATAAATATTCACATATATAAAAAACAGTTTTCATTAACAAGACAAACCGACATTTAAAATCCTACTGATGATGACACTAACTGGGGTGTTTGAAACCGGTATAGGAAATACCAGAAATGTCTATAATTTTTAGAAATTCAATTTTTCTTCTGCTTTTTTTCAACTTGAACCCTTATAAAAAATTTCAGTTAACTAATTTTTGGCAAAACATTTTTGCTAACTATACCAAAAAAATTGTGGGTTCAAAATCAGCAAATTTTCTTGTAGGTTTAAAACCTTTTTTTGCTAACATTACCGATTTTTTTTTTTAGTGTATGCTGATGCATTTTGATATTTCTTTTTAAATTAATAATTCTTTAAACATTAGGATTAGTATTTAAAACTTAAAGCTACAAACATTCAAATTTAAGCTTTTTTCTAGTTTTAAATTAGTGTTTTCAAAAATTAGGAAATTATCTAAAAGTTTAACAGCTCCATTTCTTTTTAAACAATTTAACAAATAAACAACTGCATACATACTTTGAAAACTTTTTATATACTCACTCATACTCACACACACACAAACATACACTAACACAACATAAACTTTGTAAAAGTTATGGTTGTATGTATGTATAAGTTTTTCTTTTTAAAAGGATGCTTACAATGTCATAAACCTTCTTTTATTTTCGTTTTATGAATAAAAGAAAACTCGTCGCACACATACAACTGAAATCATACAATTTTCATATGCCATTCATTCATATTTGCCACTGAACTTTAAAAAAACACAAAACGTAAAAAACAAACTCTCGGCACAAAAAAGAGAAAAAAGTTTTTTTTTTTTATTCAACTTTAAGAACAATACGAGTACAATACGAACAACAAAAAAATCCTTCCCAAATTAAAAGTAGCAATTTAAAGCTTTTTCAAACTCAACTGCAACTACTATTGCCACTGATGATGGTGATGATTCTTTACATACTGCAAGTCATATTAGCATACGAGGGTTGATTTATATTTCTTGTAAAATTTTAATGTAGGATATCGAGGGCTTAATCCTCTATCTCAAAAAACACAAGTTTTTAGGAGGGCTTAAAAGCCGTTTATTTTATTTATTATCAAGGTATTTAAAATGCTTCATTTTGCAATTTAAACTAAAACAATTGCAAAATTTCAAAAAAATAGCTGGGTTTAAAAATTTTGTGCTATTGGCGATTTTATGGAAGATAGTTTTTAATTTAAAAAAATGTTCACTGAGTATTCATGAAAATAATGAGATAGAGGGTTTTGCATTCAGAAAAATTAGCTTTTTGAGGTAGAGAAATAACAAAAATGTCAATAAAATTGCAGAAAATAAAAAAAATGTATTTACTCTGAAATCGATATCATAATTGAGGGATGTTAAGGGCAATATATTGCCTTAAAAGCTCACTTTTGTAAAAATGTTAGATAGAGGGTTTTGCATAAAAGCCCACAATATTAAAATATAATTGATTTTTTAGAATTTTATGGATTAAGTTAAATTTTAATTTCTTTTTCCGAAACTTATCTTCACCACATTTTTTAGACGACCCTCGTTGCTACGAGTATGTCTAACAAACATATGTTGCATGGTGTCACAATAAAAACTAAAAAGTTTTTTTTTTTTGTGAGACAATGAAAAAATCTTCTAGGAATTTTAACAGTTTTCGTTGTTATAGTTTGTTTGTTGGCACTTGAAATTATTACAAGGCAGATAAGTTACAGAAATATTTACATTGAAGAAGTTTACGCACACACACACTCATATGTATATTAACACACACATTTACACACTTATGTTAAGTTAAGTTAACAACTTTTATTTTGTTGTTATTTAGATGGTGGTTGTAATGTTGTGCGGTGCAATGATGGGAATAGTTGCCAAAATTGTACTTTTTGAGGGTACTTTATAAAAAGTACCGTGGTACTATAACGACTAATTTGAACTACGTATATGCTCACGCCTTGTGTGAAACCCAAGTAGAAGGGGATGCTGAACCACAGGATTTCCAAATTCCGGGGCATCACTTTCTACCCCGTTTTATTTTCCAACGGGACCTTGTTATGTACATTCGGGAGAATGTTGCTTAATACCCTATTCACACGTACAGTTTTAAATCGTTTTTAGCAGCAATATTTTTAGCACTTTCTTTATTCTATTACAGTATATTGACAGAAAATGCTAAAAATAATTGCTAAAAACGGTTTAAAACTGTAAGTGTGAATAAGGTATAAGGTGTTATGATACTTGCTAGTTTTTATATTTTTCATATTTTAGAGAACAGTGCAAATATATTTTCATATAAAAACTGACCAAGTGTAAAGATTTTGACAATATCATGAAAAAAAGTTAAAACGTCAGAAAATATACGTGTGTTATCGATAATTTTGCGGTGACTGTCAAAAAGAATATAAAAATTTTCAACTTAAAATTGACCTTTCTAGAATAAAATGTTAACAGTGCTGCTAATTTTATTAGTTTTTGCTCGAATGAAGCCGTTTTACATTTGTTTTGAGCGTTTTTTTAGCTATTTTGTGCGAGTTATTTGAAAATAAAAGTTGGCAATTTGTTTTTTTTTTTGTTTTTATTTTATTGTATTTCTTGTTCTTTCTCGCATTTGTTGTTTCGTTCCAATACAGAAACTAGCAAATATCATACCACCTTTACGGTACCTCCAGACTTTAATACTGAGCCGTAATAAATACGTACTTATCTTAAATTATACGAAATTTTGTCCGAAATACAACCCTTCTCTTATGAAAAGCGTACACTTTTTCTCATTTTTAGAGAAATTTTTGAAAATGAGAATACACAGAAAATAAAATCGTCATAGTTAAATCAACAAACATCAATTGTAATTCAACCAAAGATGATATCAACCAAACATTTAGTAAAAACGGCAACCTGTTAGTCCATAATACAAAACTTTGATTTTGTTTTCAACAAACTCATGTCATTCAAGTAATTTTATTTCAAAATTCTTTTATCATGTCAACAAGTAAAATGTTTGAGTTTGATCAATTTCCTTGTTGAAAAATAAAAATAAATATTTTTTACTTTTGTCAGATCAACAAATTGTGTTTGTGTTTGTTGAATTTCATTGTTGAAAAAAACAAAATTCTTTTTTCAGCCATGATTTTTCTCGATTTATATCGAGCTTTCACGGGAACCGCAGTATACTTGTTGTTTTAGATCGGGTTTCATTCAACGAGTTTTAGCTTAATTCAGGGGTGCCACAAGGTTCTGTTTTTTCTTCTTCCCTTATCGTAATTTTACTTAATGACCGTCTTACACAATCCTTCAATCCTATGTACTCTTATGCAGATGACAGCAACATTTGTCATTAAATTTTTTTTGATCATAGGCCAAGCCTTGTAGAGATTCAGTCCATGAGACGATCTATGAAATCAACGTCATATGTATCCATTGGCGTTATAAGTATTGAGAAATCAGACACTCTTCGTCTTATGGGCATTAAAATACATTTTTCATTCTGCATTTGGACGAATGGGTTTATAAAGTAGTGCTTTGAGATGTACTTTTCCATAAAGTCAAATCTTACTTACCATCCCTGTTGTGGTGTCAGTAGTTGAGTAGTGTAGCAGTACATTAGTTTATGCTGGTATACGTGAGCTTATGTTTTTCCAACCAGTGAAGGAAACAAAACTTTCACTATTTTAATTACTGTTTTATTGCACCATCCCAACATATAATAAACACGTGCAGCAACAACAACTGCATAGAATTGTGGTATTATTCCTGTAAAAATAAACTCATAAAAATAAATTAGTTCAATGCCGAATGAACTTAAATTTTGTAGATTACCAAAGGAAAAGCTTTTGTGAGTTTGAAGTAGAGACTTGACCAATCGAGATTTTTATAACCGTTAATCACAGAATGGGGGTATACTCCCATTTTTATTTTGTGTGTAACGCATAGAAATATAGGACTAGGACTCCACACTAGCGATGCCGTTCGTCTGTCTGTAGAAATCACGTTGCAGTCCAAATCAAAAGAGCTAGATCCATTAAGTTTGGAACAAATTTATCTCATTCTCATAGACAGTTGGAAAAAGTTTCGCCTTAAAAAATTAAACCAACCTCGTAAAAACTCCAACTTTTTTTGTATTTTTACAATTCAACCACAGTATGGGGGCATGCTCACTTTGTCATTCCGTATGGTACTAATCGAAATATTGATCTATGACCACATAAAGTGAATATGTAATTGATACACTTTATGGGGTTTAGTTCACAAACGGGAAAAATTCGACCAGGAAAAAACCCCTTCGTGTCGTCTTTCGGGACCACTCCTTTTGGGGGCTTGGATATACAAATAATGTAGACAGTGATAAAATTGTATTATTTATGTTCAAAAATCATAAAAAAATATCTTTGTCTGGCCCTCAAGGAGGCCGCCTATGTGTAAGATTTATGAAATTAATATAAGCTCAATTAAGGCAGATAAAAGTCGATTTAAATTTCTGAACAGACCAGTTAAAAAATATGTTAACATTTATCGCGATTGACAGGCGCCCACCAACGTCCCCTACAGAAAGCACTATTAAATTTCTGAAAAGCTTTAGGGAATTTAGAAAAGCTCAATTAAGACTCATTAAAGCCGATTTGAATTTCTGAACAGCCCAGTGGGGAAAATGCTCAATTAAAATTCATAAAAGCTCTATTAAAACTTTGAAAAGCTCAATTATAATTTAGAAAAGCACTACTTTTTTTTATACCAACATTTATTTTATTAGTGTTTGGTTTTTTAAATATTTATGAAGTTATGTGTTTAAAATGTTTTACATTAAACTGTCTTAATTTCTTCTCTATTTGACTATCTGTCTGTCTGTGTCTTGTTTTTAAATTTGTCTGTCTATCTATTTGGGTTTATGTTTTTGTTTGTTAACTTGTCTGGCGGCTGTCTGTCTATCTTTCGGTTTTAAATGGGTTTTCTATCTACAACATAACATACGTACACATTCATTAAATAGGTTTTTCCATTTAAATTTCAGTTTTTTTTTTTTTTTGCCGTTGCAACAAACACAAATTTACCATATAAAATAGTTATCATTACCATTTATATGCCTTTCATTTCATTTTATTACATTTTTTAACCCTTTCTATTTCATTAAAAAATTATTCTATATTTTGCCATAAAAAAAAAAAAAATATCCTTGAAGGTACATACTTTATAGAATAAGGAATATTATTTTAGCTTTAATTGTTTTTTTGGGTAAACTTTGTTTTATTTTAGAGAAAGAGAGACAGGATGAGAGCAAGGTGGTTGAATTCGTCGTCTGCGTCTTGTTCTTATTTAACATGTTGCATGCTAATTAAGAAATGTTATTTTAAGTATTCTTCAACTTCCGCCATTGTGGTTTTAATGTCTAAAGGATAATAAAACATATGTATAAAGTTTTTAGATTTTTCTTTTGTTTTTTGGAGAAAAGTTTTTAGTTTAATTTTTTTCCCCCTGTATTAAGAAATACATACTTACAATTTGTTGTTGAAAAAAGTGAAATTATTAAGTTTACGGTTTACTTTTAATAAAAAAAATATGACAAAAGAATTAAAACTTTTATTTTTATTTTTAAGAAATCTGAATCAGTTTATTTAGCCTAATTAAAAAAAAAAAGCTTTAAACTTTTAAAGCTTTTACGGCTAAAGCTTTGTCCAAAAACTACTTATTTGGCTTCAAAAAAGCCAAATGTAAAATTTTTGAACTTTTTAAAAAGCTCTGTTAATGTAAAGATAACAACTTTTGAAAGCTGCATCTTAAATTTCTCAGTGTACAACAAAAATTATTATTTTTCAGAAATAATTAAAATGGACTTAAATAAAAAAAAAAAGAACAAAATAAAAAAAGCTTTTGGATTTATTTTATAAAATTCTTAATAACTTTTTATATGTTCAATTACTTCTTTAGTCTTGCTTTGAAAACATTTAAAAATATGAAGAAGGTTAAAGTTTTAATAAATAAGTTAATGAAAGCTCTTTTTACTAAGTACGATATAGTTAATGAATGCTTAAAGTTTAATAAAAAAGATTAATGAAAGCTATATGTTGTTAGTACGATAGAGTTTAAACCAAAAAAACTTTACCTCGAATATTTTGTTGTGATACGTGTCCGTACGTCAGCCCGTTGGCAGACGATAGAGAACGATACAGTCCAAATCAAAACAGCTAGATCGTTGAATATGTATTACACTCAAAAAAATAAAACTGTAAAGTTAACAAAATTTTTTTTGTTAACTCGAGTTTACTGGCTTTTTAGCAAATTTTTAGTTAAAATCAGCGTTTTAACTACTTTTTCTAGTTAAGTTCAATTTACGAAAATACTAGTTTTGTACAAATTTTGAACTAATTTTTTTTGTTGACTTTAAAACTGAGTTTACGAATTTTTACTAATTAATTTGCTGATTTTTTGTAACATTTTTGTCAAGTGAAAAATTTTAAACATTTCTTGTGTAGCCTCCTATGCAAATCTCATAAGTCCTACTTAAGCTGAACTTAATGCTGTGAAAAAAAAGAAAAAATAAGTGAAGTGTTAGTTTTTAAAACCAATATTTACCAAACTTAAATTTTTTTACAAAAAGTTTAGCTGAATTTAACTAATAAAAAATGTTACGAAATTTTCAGCTAAATTTTTAGGTAAAATTACGGTTTTTTTTTGCTACATTCATTCTACGAAAAGTTAACTAAATATTTTTTGTTAAATTAACTAGAAATTTAGTAGGTTCAAAATCAGGTGTTTTTTTAGTTAAATTTAACGAAATTTTTTGCTAACTTTACAGTTTTATTTTTTTGAGTGTACGGTCATTACGGTTGCACAAATAATGACGTATTTTTTTCAAATTTTATCGATCTCCGGTCAAATCATGGTTCCTTTTGGTCTTAAGACTCTTTGTTTAACTTTTTTAGCCAAATCAGACGATAAGGTTAAAGGTTAAATACGCTGAGGTGTTAAAGTTTTGCCAAAAAAAAAATCATAAAAACCAAAAAAAAAAAATTTTAATTATTTTTTTTACTAGATAAGTTTTTTAAGAACAAAAAAATCATTTTGGTGGGGTAAGGCATTTGGCTTTAAAATTGCCTGAAATTTAAAAAAAAAAATTTAATGAACTTTTTTAACTTCAAAATTCTTTTTAACTATTAAAAAAAATTTCAACTAGTCGGCACTGTATTTATATTGAGACTTTTTTCTCAATATATTTGCTCATTTGCAAATACTTAGTAACAAGCAAATATTTTTCTTACATATAATGAGTTTAAGTCATAGGTCAACGCGTGTCGAATTAAGAAAAGAAAAAAAACCCATGTACAATACAACTTACAACTGACCATAGAGAGCCAGTCAAACAAACATAAATTCTTGCATTCATAAAATGAAAGACAAGACCAGTTACTAAGATGGTAATAAAAAATGCAGTTATAATTGACTATTTGCAGAAAAAAGTATTTGTTTTTTAATAAAAAATAAATGGGGTTTTAAAATGTATTTTTTTTTTTTGTTCTTTTATAGTTGTACTCGTAAAGTTAATAATGTTATTAAAAGGGAAGGGGCCACACATTATTTTGCTATGGCTCTAATTATGTTAAGCTTTATGGGAGTATGTCAAGTTTTTTAAGGTTTTAAGATATGCTAAAAATTAGTCGTTACAGGCTTAAACAAAATTTTTCAATTTATTCATTTTTATCTAAAGATTATACGAATTAATGATCGAAATTTTATAAATTTGTAAAAAATTGTTATTTAACGATGTTGAAAAAGTTACGATATTGCAGTATTTTTTTGCGATTTTATGTATTTCACAAAAATGTGTTAAATTGTAAATAATTACGATATTAAAAAATATTTACGATATTAAAAAAATTTACGATATGTGAAAAATTTCTCATATTTAAGTTATATCATTGCGACTATTTACGATATATGTATAGTATACATAGTATACTTATCAATATTTACGATATTTAAAAATATTAACGCTATGTAAATTTTACTTAAATATGAAAAATTTCTTAAATTTGTGTATTATCGTAAGTTTTAAATATGTAAGATATTTAAAAATACTTACGATATTAAAAAATACTTACGATATTTGAATTTTACTAAACTATGAAAAATTGTTGATATTAAGTTAATAACATAGATTGCAAATATTTACGATATTTAACAACATTTACGATATTTAAAAATATTAACAATACTTAAAAATATTTACGATATTTGAATTTCTCTTATATATTAAAATATTTATTATATTGAAGTAATATCGTAGATTGTGAATATTAACGAAACATATCGTCACCTAAAATGCAAAATGCCCTAACTAACAAAAAATTCAAAATCAGTTTTTTGATGGGTTCTGGATTATTTTATCAACATACATGTCTCCACAAAAAATTAGGGCTGCATTTGAAAAATTAGCGATTTTATAGCCAAAAATAAAAAACATGTGATTTGGGAAATCGCCAATGGACGTAACTAAACAAAAAACTTTTTTAATAATTTTTGATTTATTTTGATTCACAAAGTTTTAGCCAAATTCATTAAAAAATAAGAAAGTTATTAACAAATTTTAAATATTATTCAATACGGTTGTTTGCTTCTCCTGTAAAATTAATAAAATAGTTGTTAGGGCCTTTGCATTTTAGGTAACGATATATTAAAATATTAACAATATTTAAAACAATTTTACGATATTTGAATTTCACTAAATTATGAAAAATTTAAAAAAAAATACGAATTTAAAAAATATTTATGATATTTAAAAATATTTACAACTTTAATATTTACGGTAAAAATATTAACGATGCTTAAAAATGTTTGCGACATTTAAATTTCACTTAAATATTAAAAAAATTATATTTGAATATTAACGAAACATATTTACGATATGTAAAAAAAATTACGATGAGTGAATTTTACTACAGTATGAACACTTTCTTGAATTTATATATTATCATAAATTGTTAAAATGTTCGATATTTAAAAATATTTACGATATGTAAAAATACTTACGATATTTGAATTTCACTAAATTCTGAAAAATTTTTATAATTTAGTTAATATCGTAGATTGTAAATATTTACGATATTAAAAAGTATTTATAATATTTAAAAGTATTTACTATACTTAAAATATTTACGATATGAGAATTTTTCTTAAATAGGAAAAATTTAAATATTTAATTAATATCGTAGATTGTGAATATTTACGATATGTGAATTTTACTAAAATATGAATAATTTCACCCAAAAAAATTTTTTTTCCAATGAACGACTTTCATAGTATTTGTGAACAAATTCATACAATTTATTAACTTTTTCATATTACTTATAAACTTGTTCATAGTATTTATGAATAAATCATAATATATGAAATTTAAGAAGTATTTAACATTTTTCATAAATACTATGAAAAAGTTTATAAGTATTATGAAAAAGTTAATAAATTGTATGAATTTGTTCATAAATACTATGAAAGTCGTACATTGAAAACATTTTTTTTTCTGTGTTCTTTTATTTAGGTATTATTGTAAACTGTTAATATGTTCGATACTTTACAATATTTACGATATTTAAAGATACTTTTGAAATTTGAATTAAACAAAATTCAAAAATTGGAATTTTTAGGTAATATCGTAGATTGTAAGTATTTTATATATTAAAAAATATTAACTATATTGAAAAAATATTAGATATTTTTAAATTTCATTCAAGTAAGAAAATATCCTAGGTCGTTAATAATTACGATATTTAAATGTATTTACAATATATACATTTTTAAGTATTTACGAATTTCGAATTTCAACTAAATTTTAATTTTCTTATTTTGTATCGTAGAATGTAAATATTTACAATATTTTAAAATATTTACGATATTTAAAAATATCTTAGATATTTTAAATACTAACGATATTTGAATTTCACTAAAATATGAAAAATTTCGTATACTTAGGTAATATCGTAGATTATGGAGAGGCGCGTGAGTGGGTTTTAACTCACAATTACTCACGCTAACAAAAATCAATTCACACGTTTATCACTCACGCAAATTTTTGTTTTCTCTCGTTCACTGAGTAAAAAGAAATGCTCGCAAGTGGCTCGAGCCATATTCCATCACGCTCAAGCGTCACGCAAGCTCTACTCACGGTACAAAATTTTTTACAAAAAAACTGATAACACATTTTTTTGCAAGAAATATAAAAAAAAACAAATAAAGCAATAATAAAATAAATTCACGCAAACTCCCTAAAACAAAATAGTAACTCACTAAGCGCTCATGCAAAAAACTCGACTTACTAATAACTCACGCATATTTGTTTTTAGCTCGCGTTCTTTCACAATATGTGTGATTGAATTGAAAAACACTCACTCTTACTCACGCACAATACAAGCGTGTTTCACATAAATCACGTAACCAGCGCTTATTTCTGGTATATTAAGTATATTTTAAAATATATACGAAATTAAAAAAAATTTACGATATTTAAAAATATATACGATATATTAAAATATTTTCGATATTTACATTTTTTTTGATAGTTAAAAGTATTTACGATATTTAAAAATTATTTAAGATTATTTAAAATATTTACGATATTTAAAAATGCGGGGTACGTGTTACTAAAACTCAAGAACTGCTGGACCGATTGACACGAAACTTGGACAAAATATTAGTTTTGTCGGGAGCCAGGTTTCTCTTAAGTTTGATTCCGATAGGTGGCGCTGTTGTCGCACTATTTAATATTTTGTATTTATGGTATAATTTGGCTGAAATTCACGAAATATAATCATTAAACAAAAATAAATTTCAATGTAAGATTTGGACCCGATAGGTGGCGCTGTCATAATTCCATTTGTTGTATTTATTTTACGATTTGGCTCAAATTCACAAAATATATTTATTTAAAACAACGTAGTTTCCTAGTAAAATTTAGACCCGGTAGATGGAGATGGGGTAGGGTTCTATAGTCGAAAAGTCGAAAAGTCGATTAATCGACTTTTTGTATGAAAAAGTCAAAAAGTCGAAATCGACTTTTTTGTTCTTAAAAAGTCGAAAAGTCGACTTTTGCTTTCAACTTTTTTCGACTTTTTTTCGACTTTTTTCGATTTTTTTTTTTAATCTTTTTTTACTTTTGCCAGATGAAAATAATTTCTTTCTTCTGAAAAAAATTTCAAATGAGAACCGAGTTTAATAACAATTGAAGCTATTGGTATTTCCATGTATTTTGTATGTGAAGCAAAAATGTCAATGCCAAATTCATGAGTTAGAAAGTGTTAAGTGCAATATTTACCAATATTTTTGATTATTGTAAACATCTCAGTGATAGGGTTCTATAAATCGAAAGTCGAATCTTTTGCTTTTCTTCGACTTTTTTTAATAAATAAAATACAACAAAAAAAAATAGCACCTAATGCTTACAACAAGTCAAAACTAAACTTTTATTTACAAAAAAAAATCGACTTTTTTAAAGTTGGAAAAGGTCGAAAAAAGTTAAAAAGTCGAAGAAAGTCGAAAAAAGTCGAAAGTCGAAAATAGTCGAAAAAAGTCGACTTTTTAAAAAGTCGAAAGGTCGAAAAGTCGACTTTTTGAAATTTGAAAAAAGTCGAAAAGTCGAAAAATCGACTTTTTAGAAATTGAAAAAAGTCGAAATGTAGAAAAGTCGACTTTTTGTTGCGACTATATAACCCTACGATGGGGTAAGTTTATTAACGAAATTCTTCATTTCGTCAACATTTTACGGCACCACAAAAATCGATTGGAGGCGCTGGGAAGAAACTATTTAGAAATTCATATATTAGACGACACGGGCAACGCCAGGCGCTTCAGCTAGTTTTCTTATATATTTTTATATTTAGCTTATATCGTAGATAATTAAAAACTATTTATGGTATTTACAAATACTTTATATTTTTAATATATTTACGATATTTAAAAATATTTACGTTATTTAAAAATATTTAGGATATTTAAAATATTTACGATACTTAAAATTATTTACGATGTAAAAAATATTTACGGAAGTAAGGGATATTAACGATTTATTAAATACTCATAATTTACGATATTTGAGTTTGTATCAAAATTTGTTTAGAACATTTTATTTAAAAAGTTTTTCAGTTATTGCAACTTAAACATCTTTCCGAAGTTAAAAGAAAAAAATCTTCATATACATATAATTTACGAAAACATTAAAAAAACAACTGTAATATCGTATATTTTTGAATACTGATATTTAAAAATATTGCTCATTAAATATAACTGTAGAATTTTAATAACAAATTTCAAAAAATTCTCTAATTTTTTTCCTTTTCTTTTTCTCTTTTTAGGACTTGTTATCAAAATTCAAAATTATTCTTAAAAAGAAAACGCCCGGAACTTTAAACTCAACAACAGCAATTTAAAAATAATTTGTTTGGCTTAATTTTTTGCTGAATTAAAATTAAAAAAAAAAATAAAATAATAACTCTAGGACCAGTCAATTTAAACAAAAAAAAATTTACTACCAAAAAAAGAGGTAAAAAATTACGTTTCTTGAAAGTGTTTGTAAATGAAAAAAAAAGCTAAATCTATGCAAAGTTAATTTAATCAATAAGTTGTTTTATTAAATATTAAAAAGAAAAAAAATAAGTGTGCAAGTGTATTATAAATTGAAAAAGATAAAATTACGAAATAACATCAAATATATAGTGTACGTTACAACTACGGTTACGGGAGAAGCGGAAGCGGCAACAACGGCCAAGATAAATAATTATCTTATGGATTGCTGGACGGGTAACGCCCGACTGGCGAGTGTTTTAGTTTAAGGTAAGTTGAAAAATTTAAGATTTTTATAATAAACATTGAAATTTAATAAAAAAAATAAATATCTTAAATTGTGAACTAACGAATTTACGATATTACAATTTTTGTGTTATTTAAAATTTTTTTGTAATTTTTTTAAAGAAAATACCAAAAACATTAAAGATTTATGCGATATCGTAAATTGACTTGAAAAACAAATCAAAATTTTTATGATCAAGTTTAAAATTTTACAACAAAAATTGATAATATCGTAAATTTATGATTAACAAAAATTTTACGATATTACAATTTGTTTGTTAAGCTTTAGGAACAGGAACTTAAACTACCCGACTAAAAATAAATATACAGGTCCATATATAATTTGAAATTGAGCCATATATAATTTAATATGGCCCATCACGTATTTGGATAAAATTAGATGATGAAATTGGTGGATCAAAATAGCTTAAAATTTGTTATATTAGATTAAATATGATAGTTTTTGATCCGAATATTGGGTTTATCTAATTTGATACAATGGTGTATAATTTTATATCATAAGATAAAATATGTAGAATTTTGCATAAAATATTTTTTTTTTATCTTATAATTTTCAAATTTATCCCAAGTGTTTTCGGGAAATGAAAAAAAAATTGTGTCCGGGACTTAAAAAAAAAAAATCGAAATTTAAAAAAAAAATTCTTAAAACTTTCCCGACTAAAAAGGTTTAGATATAGTAACATATTATTTAATATATTTATATATGGCCATACACAGTACTTTACATAATTATATGTAAATGTATCTTGTATTAAGTTTTACACCCAAAATTTAATATGGTGCCATATAAAAGGATATCGAATCATGTGTTGCTCCACATACAATATATAAAGCTTTATTAAATTAGATATTGCATATAATATTTTATATGACTCCATGAATGACCTCATACAGGATTAGATAAATAAATATCTGATATACAACTCCATGTCTCACCTCATACAAGATGAGATAAACATGTATATATGGTGCCGAATCGTAGGAAAAAAGTTTTCTAAGTCCCGAGAAAATTTTTTTAAAATTTCCAGACACAAATAACTTTTGCGTTTTGGAGTTAAGAATTTCATTAAAAATGATTAAAAAAAAAATTAACCAAATTTTGAAAAATTTTACAAGTCCTGAAAAAGTTTTGTAGAATTTTCTAAGTACTGGATAAAAAATATTTTTGGTACATTTTTTGCGTTTTGAAGTAAAAATTTATTAACAAAGTTTTAAGAATTTTTTTTTTTTTAAATTTCGATTTTTTTTTTAAATTTCTAATTGTAAGTCTCGGACACATTTTTTTTTTTGGCATTTTTTTTTGCATTTACCGAAAAAACTTGGGATAAATTTGAAAATTATGAGATAAAAAAAAATATTTTATGCCAAATTCTACATATTTTATCTTATGATATAAAATTATATACAATTATATCAAATTAGATAAACCCAATATTCGGATCAAAAACGATCATATTTAATCTAATATAACAAATTTTGAGCTATTTTGATCCACCAATTTCATCATCTTATTTTATCCAAATACGTGTTGGGCCATATTAAATTATATATGGCTCAACTTCAAATTATATATGGACCTGTATATTTATTTTTAGTCGGGTTGTTAATAAATTTTTACTTCAAAACGCAAAAAACGTACCAAAAATATTTTTTATCCAGGACTTTTTCTACAAAACTTATTCAGGACTTGTAAAATTTTTCCAAATTTGGCTATTTTTTTTTTTTTTTAATTTTTAATGAAATTCTTAACTCCAAAACGCAAAAATTATTTGTGTCTGGAAATTTTAAAAAATTTTCTCGGGACTTAGAAAACTTTTTTCCCCCGATTCGGCACCATATATATCACAAAATCTTTTTTAAATTTCAACTCAGTGAAACTGAAATAAATGTTTAAAAAAACCGTCAGTTATTGGAATTAAGAAAAACTATAAATGCAGTTGTGTAAACAAGACCTTGAACCATCACTGAGCAATGTTTAAGGATTACCCCACTTTATCCGTAAAAGTTTCTGAGGGTTAAAGTTGAAAAATCGATAAAAATGGCTTGAAATAATCCATAGTTTTTACTTTCTTTCGCTTTTTTTTTAAGTTCTCCTCATATTTTAATCTTTTCCGGCATAACAAAAAGTCAGTACATATAAGAGATTATTTTAATGTTGGTTTGATAGATGCTTCATAGCTTGGTAAGAAATTATAAGACGGTTAAGTTTTGAAACCAAAAATTAAGAGTTTTTAAATTTTCGAGGTTTTTTGATCAGGGATTTCGGCCCCCTCTATAAAATGAAAAAAGTTGAACTAGAGTTGGTAGCTGTTGTAATTCTCAACATTTTGGAATTAATCCCGTTAATGTGCCACGAATAGTTAAGGAGTTTCAGCAGATCAAAGTTCGAAATTAAAAACGTATTTTTTTTAAAATACCAGGTTTTCGCGAGGCACATTCGCGGTTTCATTCGAAATTTGGTGGACTCTTGAGTAAACCGAGTTTTTTGTGAGTTTACATAAAAAAATCACTGGCGGGTTTATAAAAAATAAATTGCAAAAATTTTATGGCATTTTTGAAAATCTGTTTCCTATTTTTTTTAGTAGCAATTAATGCATCATGTTCATTTCAATACACCAAAAGACGTGCCTTAACGAGTAAAACTGATTTGCTTTTTGAATTTTTTTTTAAATGAAAGCCCACTTGATGTGTCATCATAAAATCAGAGGCGGGTTAAAAAATTTTGATGATTATAGATTTTTTGGATCATATTAAATTTTCTTGTTATAAAAAAGCATCACCGATGCTTTTTTTTAATTAATGCGCATTGCCTAAATATGTTATAAAAAATTGTGAAACTTTTCTTTTACCGCGAATTAATCGCGATTTCAGGTACTTAGATATTTTTTTTTTAAATCGTTTGGTCATTAAAGGGTTAAATTTATATCATATATTTTAGAAGAAATGATATATCCTGGCATGTTTTAAAAACGCATGCAACAAATGTGTAGAAAAAAAAATATTTAAAATATTTTTAAGATTTTTAAAACCGCTAAATCTTAAAACCGCCATAACTTTTGACCCCCTTGCGCGATTTAATTGACGCGAACGAATTTCTTATTCTTAAATAGCTTCTAATATTTATGCCAACTTTCATCGATGTGCCATCAAAACAAAAATCACATCTTTTTTACCTCAAAATTTAAGTCTTAACGGAACTCCTCATATATATATATCACATCTTGTATTAGGTCAGACATGGAGTTCTATATCATATTTTTATAATCTTGTATGAGATCATTCATGGAGTCATATAAAATATTATATGCAATATCTAATTTAATAAAGCTTTACATATTGTATGTGGAGCAACACATGATTCGATATCCTTTTATATGGCACCATATTCAATTTTGGGTGTAAAACTTAATACAAGATACATTTAAAAATAATTATGTAAAGTACTGTGTAAGGCCATATATAAATATATTTAATAATATGTTACTATATCTAAACTTTTTTAGTCGGGTACCTTTTATATTTTTATGACTCCTTATTTCGTTTTCTTAAAGCAATGTTGTTGGTAATGCCCCATCATTGCCAAGTCATTCTGTTAGCATAACTTAAGTATACTTTTACAAGTTTTTATCTTACTTAATATGTGATTTATTTTATTTTTTATTTTAGTTCTTAATCGTTTTCTTAAATATCACTTTTAATATGTTGGTCACTTAAGACCTTTTACTCTTTTCAAGTAATTAAACATTTTGTTTAACGATCGTTCAGTTTTTTTTTTTTTTATAAAACTACATTTTTTTCCTATAATGTTTGTTGCCTGGTTGGTTAGTGTCTGGTGATTTATAATTATTATTATAATTTTTTTCCAGTACTTCTTTGTATTAGTGTTTGTGACCTTGAAAGCTTTCATGCAAATCTTTTTGAATTTTTTTCTCAGTTTTTTTTTTTCTTTTTTCAATTTCAATAAAAAAATCATAAAGGCGCCATGTTTGCTGACATTTTAAAAATTACTTACAAACACCATTTCAAATAAAATTTATTAGTTGTGATATAACAAAGAGTTGGCTGGCTGACTGTTGCTTACAAAAGATTTACTTTAAATGCGTTTTTTTTTTGGTTTGCGAATTGTCGCTTAAACTTCCGCTTCAATAAGATTTGAATGTGTTTTTGTTCTAAATCCATTTGGGGGTTGGTTGTGTACCGAAGGAGAAGAAAACTAAATTCTCATTATATAAACTGACAATATAGATTTGAATTAATTATAATACGCAGAAAATAATTTTGCCAAACTTTAAATCTTTCGGTCCTGGCATTTTTTAATTTTTTGTATATCTTTTGTAAGTTCAGTCAGTGATATCGTATTTTATTAAGATTTACGATATTGAAATATTTTGTTAAACTATACTTTTTCTTGATATTTAAAGAATTAATACTTATTTAAGTAAAATTTTATGAAATTTTTTAATATCGTAAATTGAAGATAATATTCAAATTTACGGTATTTAATTTTTTGTTGTTAATTTGAAATAGGTTCAAAAATTTTTGTTTTTATTATCGTAGAATTGGGGAATATCTTAAACTAAAAATACTTAAGATATTAAGCTTTGCTTAAGAATTTGGATTTTTTGTCAGTTTTGTCTTCTCGTTGGGCCGAGATCAACGATTTCTTTCAGCATTTTAACTGGAAACTTTGCTTTCTCGACGAAAAAGTCGATTCCCCTGCAGAAATGGTAGTATATATAACACAAGTGTTGGTTTAACCAGTCGTTCAAAAATGCAGTCAGTTCCAGAGAGAAAGCGAAATGTAACTGACGTTCGAATAAGAACATCTTTAGTGATGTGCTTCGCAAAAAGGCGAGAACCGAGTGTACTCCTCGGGCATTAACACCTTCTGATTGTTCGTTAAAAGAGTATAGGATAATGCTAGTTCTTCTATTCGAACTCTATTAAAGGATGATCAATCATTCATCGACCAGTTTGATAAGGCCAACCTCTTCGCTGAACGTTTTGCAAGAAATTCTTTCTTTCTGGAAAGCGAACACTGCCCGTTTTTGAAAGGGTATCCTATACTATATCTATACTATACTAAGCCTTAGGGTATCCAAAAAAAAAAAAAACTTAACTTAATTTTGGAAAATTTTTCTTCAAAGTAGTTTATAAAATCTCCCACAATTAAGTTAAATTTAACTAAAAGTTGGTAAATTTTCTTAACTGTTAAGAAAAAATTTGAGTTCATGTACTGTTAAATAGTCCATTATTTACCTTTAATGGAATTCCCTAATACATGGAAGAAATTCTTACCGCCAAAGAAATTTTTCCAAAATATATGAAAAAAATCTTTATTTTTAAGATACATTCATTTTCTTTAGTTTAAGGACATAATTAGTTCATATTCTTACACAGAAAAAAAAATATTTGCCCATGAACGAAATTCATAGTATTTATGAACAAATACATAAAAATTATGAACTTTTTCAGTAAATTTTTTAACTTATTCATAAAATTTATGAACTTTTTCATAGTGTTTATGAAAAAATATTAAATAGTTCTTAGATTTATTATGATTTATTCATAAATACTATGAAAAAGTTTAGAAGTATTGTGAAATAGTTAAGTATTACGAAAAAGACGACAAAATAAATAATGTGCTCGATTCGGGAGCACAATATAATTAAAAATTAAAAAACTTTAGTTTTTTTTTAAGCATAAGCCGAATTAAAACAACACTAAAAAAAAAGTTAATACATTTTAGGAATTTGTTCATAAATACTATGACAGTCGTTTATTGGAATTTTTTTTTTGTCTGTAGATTTGAGGAAATTTTTTTTCACAATTCTAGTAAAATTTTTATAACTTGGTGATTTTTTTTTTAACTTAAAATAGCGGTATTTCGAAAACACAGCGAGATAGACCAAAATTATAGCCAATTTTAATTTTTGGATCTCTTTAGAATCGCCGGTCTTCTTCACATGTGGTGACCCCAATGGATCCTAACTTTGGATTTAAAAAAAATTGGCATTCCCGAAAATTTTGAAATGCTCATATCTCGGAAAATTTTTCCAACATAACAAAAACGTAGAACAAGACCGCCAAATACCCAAAAGCTCTCCGAGTAATAGTTTAAAGGTTATTGAGTTTTTAAAATTCTTAAGACCGTCAGTGGGCCCCTAAATTCACGTATCTCAAAAACTAAGCAAGGTAGAGCGAAACGGACAAAAATTTTGGATCAAAAACTATGAATTCTTTGGGAACCCAACTGAGCTTAGGCCCATCTAGTTCTGAACCTATAGGATCCGAACCCAATGCTGTCTTCACCCAATCGGGTCATCAAATGTATATTAAAATTTTTAGTTAAAATTGGCATAATATTAAAAAATGTTTACTTTCCTTATTTTAAAGACAAATATGAATTTAAAGGAAGGAAAAAATGCCAATGGAGTTAAACATTATCAATTTTCCTTGAATTTAGTTAATTTTCCCATCTTTTAGTAGATTTTTTTTTTTTTATGTGGGTAAGTATTTAGAGATCAATTCACTGTTAAAATGATCAACAGTATGGCTTCCATAGCGGTCGATGTACGGTAGACCTGTTTGCATTACTATCGGAACATTGGAGCTGTCCCTCCACCACTTTGGTGAGAGTGAAGTGGTTGCTCTAGATATTTCTAAGGCTTTCGATAGTGTGCGGCTCGGGGCGCTCGTGGCTAAACTTGTTGCTTTTGGTGTCGGTAATGACTTCTATAGATTTAGAACGAGTTTTCTCAGAGACCACACAGATGACAGCAACATTTGCCATTCATTTTCATTCGATCACGGGCCAAGCTCTTTGGAGTTAGAGGGTTTGCGGCAGAACATGAATGACATTCTTAACCAATACCTTTCTACAATCTCCGAGTATGAACGATCCAATAAGGTTCGATTTAAGCTCATAAGACCCAATGTTCATTGTTAACCCATAGACGGGTTGTGGAGTTAGCATTGGCATCTGCAGCTCTGTATGGCAAAGGTATTGAGGAATCGGATACTCTTGATGTTCTGGGCATGATAATACTTTGTGATGTCCGTTGCAATTAACACATATTTCAAATGTCAAAAGAGAAATTCAAGTGCCTTGGTTTCCTCTTTACTATTTATACCAGCTATATCCGGCAATACAACTCTTATTATGGACATGGTCTTTAAAGTCTATTCTAAAGCTTCTTGGACGGGTTAAGAGGAGGGCGGTGAAGCTTATCAATAATAGAAGGGCATCTAACTCCATTGATTCATTAGAACATCGTCGGAATTTGGGTAGTATGACACTCTTCTATCGATGTTATCATTGTAGATGTTCATCTGAGAGAAGTGAAATTATTCCCCAGGCCCGCGTGTTTGTTCGTGATACTCGCTTGTCTCGTAGAGCACACCGATTTGTTGTTTATTGTCCTGTATTTCGCACAACGCCGCATTATAGAGAAAATTCGATTTTCAGTCGAACAATTCGTATGTGCAACTCCCTTCAGAGGTCTTTCCTGTCACTTATAACTTACAAAAATTTAAATCAAATATCCACAAACACAACTCTCTCTTTCGTCCTTCCCATACCTTATTTTCCTGATAAATACAATGCGCATCATTAGTATGCACATCTAATTATTGGCACATCTAAGTATTGGTTTAAGTAAAAACAAAAAATCAATATCTGAAACTATTTCAAATTGATAAGAAAATTTTGATTTGCTCATATTTGGCCTGATCTTATCTGTTTAATGGTACATATTTGATCAGATCTGTCAGATATGAATTTTGGTTCCCAATTTTAAGAACTGATCGGCTTTAAGCACTGGTTATATATTTTCAGAACCCTTAATTGGGAACCAAATTGGGATCTGTCATTTAATACTTTGTTTTTTTATGAAAAATATGAGTTTTTTATACATCTTTAGAGTTTAATATAAAGTTCTATGTGGTTAAAATGCAGGGTCCAAAAGGGTTTCCGTCTTAATTATTCCATGTTCTCACAGCGAAACTGAGTCCATAAGTTCTGAATCGTAAGCCTTTTTAAAACTAACCAATAAAGTCTCCCTAACAACAATTCAAATTCCAACTTATTTATATCCATTTGATTACACAAAAAATAAATCATTTTCAAACATTTATCCATCATACCTACCAATCAACAACACTGATTCATACATATTTAATCTAAACTAAACGCATTTTCTTATTCACATCCGCATCTGGGCGATATCAGTAACAACAACAACAAAAACCTGAGTAAAAACTGCCAGAAATAATATTCATTCTTACTCTTTATTCACTACATTTAAATTCTAATAACAACCAAAATACAGAATTTCTGAATACAAATGAAAACAAATGAATGCAATGCAAAATTATACATAATGAATCTTACGTTTGGGATTTTTTTTTAGTTCTGTGTTTATACTTGGACTCACTTCAGTGACGACGGACGCAGACAGAATATCGAAGAATATATTCTTTTTGAGAATATTATTCACACAGAAAAAAAAGTTTCCAATCGAATTTATCAGTTGTATCAAATCAAAATTCGGTTGCTGCCACTATATTTGGCTTTGACAACCAAATTTTTTAGTTTCCCCAATTTAAAGACAGTTATGTCCGGCGATAATGAGTTGGGGCTACCGATATTCAACTGTGACGACCTAAATACAAAAGTTCCAACCGATATTTTGTTGCAATAACTGACTTTCAGTTGGAATTCGTTAAATTCGTTTTCTGTGTGTTGAAATAAGTTCGAAATCACGCAGAGAAAAACATGTTTGTAGCAACCATAATATTAGCCTTACTGTTAACAACATGATCACAAATTACTATTTTAATTCACTGTACACCTCTTCAATGCCCATCTTAGATTAGTCTCCTTCGAGGTTTACTTGCATGGAAAATAAAAATTATCGAACTGTCATGAACAAAATACCGAACTAAAAAAATGATTTAATGAACAATTGAGCTGATTGAACGAAAAGGCCCGAAAGAGCTGAATGGAACAATTGAACTAGTTCGTTAATGAACAACACTGGTTTGTTTATGAACAGCACCGGTTTGTTCATGAACAACACTGGTTCGCTCATGAACCACACAAGCCTAGGTTAGGCTAGATAGGTGTACGCCATTTGGTGAATTTACTTAGAGGCCATAAGGCCCATTGTGATTCCCTGAATTATTATTTCCCTACTCCCCGTTGTTACAAAGATTTACGTCTTAAACCACACTGATTCTCTAAAATATTCTGCTATAGAGTCAATGAGACATCGTTAAGGTATTCCAGGTCATCGAAAAAACTTTGCACCAAGTGCCTAAGGCAGCGCTTCATCAGATCTGGACATTCACATAACACGTGCTTCACTGACTCCACCTCCTTCTCCACTTCCCCAACACTCCTACAATAGTCTGATACACACGGCCATTTGACTTCCACAAATAGGCTAACCGTCCGTTTGACAAAAGTAAGAAGACTTTTTGTCGTCTTAGGATTTGTCATAGTGTTCGGGTTATCCTTCACGTCAGGATATCCAATGATATCTTCCTATCCTTAATTCTATTCTCTGATATACTATCAATATCGTAATATACTATCAATTTCGAATGCAACTGGAGATCGAACAGACAGGATGACTCATCTTCGCTTACGGAAGACTCTTACACTTTAGGTCCAGTCGCCAAACAGACTAACAAATTGGACTCCATATTATCCCCTTTTTCCCTGCTGGCCACGTCAGCTGCAGCTAACGGCAACCCTGCTGAAAAGGACAAGGTGTCATAACGAAGGGAAAGAACACCTTCGAAAAGTGTGCAGACCAAGACTGGTGAAACTGCACCTAAAAAGGCTGGGAACTCGACTGGGAAGGGGAAAATAGAAATAGTAAAAGAAAATATGCACACCTGTACGTTTCACTCACGTGTAAACCCAATTTCAAGGGAATGAGGGTGGAAGAGGGAATGATAAAAATCCTGTTTCAACTAACTTTCCCTCGACTGGCTAACCAAAACTGTGGCTTCTATACCAACCTGCGGAGATTGCAAATTTACAATTGTAAGTTGTGGTAGTCTACTTTGGCAGGTTCGAGCAGCGGATTGATTTCTGGTAATCCCAGTGATCGCACGAATCCGAATGTAGAACGACGGCCTTGAAACCGGAAACTAGTGGCTCAGGTCCGACAAACAGGAGGTGGTCATTTAGATTCACTAATGAGTCAACATGCAAGAATACTAAAGACTGTGATTAGACCAGACAAAAAAGTTGAATAAAACATCGCAGACTTACTGGCCGAATTACGGGACACAATGGCTGTGCTCGTCATATAATGAGATTAGGTGTCTTATCAGACCCCTTGTGTGTATCTCGCTTTAAGGATTAGAACACAGCAAAACACTTCGTCTGCTGTTAGCCAGCGTTCTCAAGAGCTAGAATGCGAATAATGGGTTCTGGTATTCTGTCAATGGACATGGTCCTTAGACTCCTCTTGTCTGATTTTCTCAAGTTTGTGAAAACAACTGAGTGATTCTGAACAATTTTTTTTTTTTTCTGAAACTTTTTTCTAACCTTGTACTAATTTCCTCCTCGATACAATGGACTATTTTAAGCGTGAGCGCCATGCACTGAAAGAATTATTGTTCATTCCATCTATGAACAAATTTCATAAAACCAAATTCATAGAATCTATGAAACAATTCATTGGCTGAATGAATATTCATTAGTATTCTGAAATTTTTCATAGAATTTTATTCATAGATTTTATTAAATTCATAGAAAAAATTCATAGAATTAATGAATGTCATTCATAGAAGAAAATGCCATCAATATGCCATTTAATTTTTTAAATAATTAAAATAATGTTACAATAATTAAAACAGTTGAATAAATTTATTAAAAAAATAAAAAAAAAATAAAAAAAACATTAAAAAAAAAATTTTCATTGCTGCCCTGACCGGGGCTAGAACCCAAGACCTACCGGCTGAAGTGGCAATTGTAGACGCCTTAGCTATCAGCGCCACCAAAGAAGAAAAATCTCGCCAACTAACGCTTGGTTTTATAACGCTTCATTTTTGTAAATACACAAAATATTTGTTTTCTACAAACACACACACAGCTTTTGGCAGAGCGTTGTGACAGAGCAAAGACACAAACTTGATATGTTAGCAGAATATTATTCAAAATAGGTTTTAAGTGTTGTTACTTGTTTATATAATTTAGCTAAGTGGTTAGACATTAAGCTTCACGAACAAGAGGTTTTATGTTCGAATCTCGGTGGGGATAAGTTAAAAAAAATATAAATTTTTAAAAATAGAAAATAGTAAATAAATGAAATAATAAAAATAAAATAAAAAAAAAAATAAAATTGAAATAATAAAATAAATAAAAATAGAATTGAATAATAATTTTTTTTCCATAGCCTATGAACTTTTTCATAGGTTTCTGGTTTCTATGAATTTGATTCATAGATTCTATGAAGGGCATCATTGGCTCACTTCTAATGATTTTTTTCATAGAATCAATGTACGTTTTCATAGCCGTAATGAACAAAATTCTTTCAGTGTGGAATTGCCTATTTTGCTTGGTTAGGCATATGCAACCCACCCTCAACTCAACTTTAAATTTCGTTCATAAATTCCACTATAAAAACTGAGATGTCAGGTTCAATCTGTTGCCCAGCGACTCAGACCCATTTCTCGCAAATAGCGTTCCCACTATGTCCAGGAACCCAGACTAGCTTCACTGTGTGCTAACTGGTTCGACGAAGGGATTGTATACAGTTCCTAACGATTTTATAGTGTTTGATGCTAAGGCCTTCAAAGCTGCAAAATTGCCAACGAAAATGTTAATGGCGCAATGACTTAGTCCCATTGTCATAATCATCTGCGCGGCTTTATCAATTGCTAGTACATGAGCCTGAAAAGGTTAGGTAGGTTAGGTTAGGTTGTAAGTGGCTGCTGCCGTTTTACGTCAACACACACATACTCTGAGGTCCACTGTGATACCACGGGACTGTAATAGGTTTCCGTACTAGTCCCTGTCGTTAAACCAATTTGTTGTTAAACCAATAACTCCTACACTAAAAAAAACCATTAACTTAAACTTTGGAAAAAAAAATGTTCAAAATAGTTTATAAATTTTCCCAGAATTTAGTTAAATTTAACTAAAATTTTGGAAATTTTCCTAACTTTTAGGAAAAAATTTTAGTTCATGGCCTGTTAAATAGGTCATAATTTTCCTTAAATAGAATTCCCTAATACATGGAAAAAAATTCTTACCGCCAAAGAAATTTTCCCTAAATAAATGAAAAAAATCTTTATTTTTAAGACATGTTTCTTAAAACAAAATTTAGTTCAAAAAATTTAGTTTTAGGACGTAATTTACTACCAATTAGTTCATCATATTTATCTTCTTTAATTTGAGGAAGTTTTTTCCACAAGTTTAGTAAATTTTTCATAACTGGAAATTGTTTAGTATATTTTTTTTTTTCATGCTTGCTTGTAGTTCACATTTTGTTTATTATTTGTAGTATATGAAAAAGAGAGTTTGGTCTTGTATAACAAGTAATAAATTTAATGTTTACATTTTTTTCTACACATGTATGTGTTAGGGAAAAAATAATATTTTAATCACAACAAAGGCCTTGGCTTTGGCGTGTTTTCCCATGGTCTGGGAACAAACGTTAAAGACAAAGTCTTTGTTGTAATTTAACTTTAAAAACTAATGAAATTTATTACTTGACCATAAGAAACAAACGTTTTTTTATATTTTAAATAAAAAATGTACATAATGAGAATTATATGTGTATTCACATGCTATTCTATAAATAAACCAATAAAAATATGAAATTAACTAATTTTTTAGGAAAAATGTCTTCATCAGAAATGTTTTTTTAAACTAAAAAATAGGAAATTTTTTTCCACTTTCTAGTTCAAATTGGTACTAATTTTTAAGAAAAATATGGACTAAAAAGTAGGAATACATGGCAATGGAGCTAAATCATTATCAATTTTCCTTGGATTTAGTTAATTTTCCCATTTTTTAGTTAGTTATTTTTTTGAGCGTAAGATATTGAATTTTGACATCCGACAAATCATAAAGATCGTGCAGCTCCCTAGATCCCAGTGAAGCAAGTCTCTGCCGGGCAATGGCAGATAAAGTGTTCGATAGTCTCCAACTCTTTATCCATACAACTCCGGCAAAAGTCATTCAGTCGTGTTGTATCACATGTCCATCCATTTGCCTATCATTGATTAGATGTTGACTGCGGTTTTAAACAAGACATTGCAACTCAACCAGTCAAAAACTTCATTTATTGCCTGCTCTCTGCCTGGTAAACACTGCAATGATCAGGCAATCTTCGAGCCAGGCTCAATCCAAGCTCTTTCGAATAGACTCCAAAGCCCTCTTGCTCTTTATGCCTCGATCCATCTGTGTAAAAATTTATGGTGGCTCCACTTGCCGGAATGCCCCCATCCAAGACTCCCTGGATGGTATCATAGTGGTAAAGTAGCGTTCAAAAAGGCTCATAGAGGAAGAACAGTCCACATTTTGTGGTATTGTTATCTTCTTCGAAATTGCGCTACGGCCAACACCTGGAAAACGCTACACTTGTCCGGAAATCTCAATGAGGCCCTTATTTCGAGGCATTCGGAATATATTTCCGAGCCCATACCCATCACCATCTTCTATTCGTTCGTAAAAATTGAGATCGCATTCTCTTAACATAACATAGTTTCCCGGCCAGTCTTTCCTAGTTGGTATCTGGACTTCGAAGGTTTTGTCAAAGTTAGGCTGCGGTGAGATAAAGTCGGTTTTCTGTTACCACTTGCAGATATTGTGTCTATACATCCAGGTTAATTTATTTTAGCTACCAGGACACAACAGGGAAATGAAAGGGCAGACGTTGGTACCATGTTGTCAGTTTTACCACCGCTTTAACACTTTATATTACATAGATGTCGCAAAGGCAAATAGGAAGTGGAGAGAACTATCAAGATGCAAAATCAGCAGAACTTTGTGACCAACCTATGATCAAGGAAAAACTAAATATCTACATCACTTACGAGAAGGGAATGTCGAGCTCTGACTGGGATAATAACTGGTCATTGTATTCTAGGCTTTCATGCCAAGAATATTAGAGGAATACAGGAGTAGATGAAACGCTGAAACACATACTTTGTCACTGTCCAGCTTTGACAAGGCGCTGCCGATCCATTACCGATCAGATAAGTTGCGCGGCTTTATCAATTACTAGTATATCGCATTCTCTTAACATGACAGAGTTTTCCAGCCAGTCTTTCCAAGTTAGTACTTGAACTTAGAAGGTTCTGTCAAAGTTAGGCTGCATTGAAATATAAGGTTAATTTATTATGGGTACCAGGACACAACGGAATACAGGGCAATGAAAGGGCAGACGAACTCGCGAAACTTGGAGCTGATGGTATATGCATCATGGTGCCCTTTTACCACCGCGTCAACAATTTAAACTTTAACGAAATTATATCAATTTAGCAAAGGCAAACAGGAAGTGGAGAGAACAACATGCAAAGTCAGCAGAACTTTTTGATCAACTTATGGTCAAGGGAAATCTAAATATCTACTATTACTTACTAGAAGAGAATGTCGAGCTCCGACTGGGATGATAACTGGTCATTGTCTTCTCGGCTTTCATGTCAAGAATATTAGACTTATTTCAGACGTTAGTTGTACAAGATGCGCTTCACCAGAAGTATATGAAACGATGGAACACATACTTTGCCAATGCCTAGCATTGCCAGGAGCCGCCAAGCCATTACCGATACTTCGGTACTTTCGAGGATATAACGCGAATGGATCTTAGGATATTGAAAAGATTCGCAATGACTCTGAACGTGTTTAACTTTAACTAGCGGAAAAAGTTTTGTGATATCGCTATGGATCTTGAGGTCTAGGAGAGATGTCAATCGGGCACCGACACCCTTACCTAACCTGTTCTCACACAAGTTTTTATTTCAAAAACCTCTTGCCAGATGAGCTTCAAACGCGGCAATCTTCAGTCTTCCAGGATTTATGGAATAAAAAATTTACATGAAGTATACATTCTTTTCAAACACTGTTGTATAGTACACAGTGTTGGTTGTTCAGTTTGTTTCACTGACAGTTTGTTAGTTGTTTTGTTTGCTTGTTTGGTTTTTTTTTTGCAGTGTGTGACCAGTGTTGCCAGATAAGGGGATTTCTCCCCAAAATGGGGATTTCGAGTTTGGTTTGGGGACAAGATTTCCACGGGAGGGATTTGGGGATTTCGTAAAATTTTGTGGATTTTTTTATTTCAAAAGTTAAAAATTAAATTTTTAAAATTTTTAAAATTGTTAAGACTATTACCAATTAATGATTTTGACATTGGTACAGAATGCAGTCAAAAATTACAACTGCATTCATTTGTTAATTCCAAAGTAGTAAAATTGGAATAACAATGCATTAATTATTTTTTTACGTTTTTTGAAAAACAAAAATATTGTTTTTAAATGCACTAAAATTGCAGTCTTTAGAAGCTGGTAGACAACTGTTTGTTTTTGTTATTTTCCCAGTAAAAATGTCCATCATTGGGCAAGAAAAAAAATTTAGGTCGGCAGCAACTTTAGTAAATAATAAATATTTTACGAGGGTCGAACAAAGTTAATTGTTTTCAAACTCAGAATAGTTTATATTCAGTTGTCAAATAATATTTCTAACGACATACAAAAATACTAAAAGTCAATCAATACATAAGATATCAATCAATACAGCTAAAGAAACCATTATTTTTTGACCTTAAATACTTTTGACCACCAATTTATTTGGGAACAATACAAATATATTTTGCTTATTTATTTTAGAACATCTACTTAAGTGCAAAGTAATCTTAAGTGCAAAGATATCAAAATAAAAAATATTTTTTTGTTTAAAAAAAATTGGTGGTCAAAAGTATTGAGGCCAAAAATAGGTACTGGTGTCTCCAACTGTATTGACTGACTTTTAGTATTTTTGTGGCACGTTTAAAAAATTATTTGACAACCGAATAAAAAATTTTGGAGTATTACCTCCTAACACGAATCTGTCATCAGAAAAGTTATATCAAATAGCCTTTCCGAGATATAGGCATTTTAGTATTTTGTGGACCAACAATTCTTTTAATATTGGAAGAATTAAAGGAATATATTTTTTTATTCAAATTTCTTATAAAAAATCCTAACATATCCCAAAAATCCGGGCTCGATACGATCAGAGATACCTTTAGGTAATGTCAAGGAAGTTGACAACGTCCTTTTTGCAATAAATATCCAAATTTGGCAAGAAATTTCCTGTTCAAACCAGATATGTAAAATTTACACTCTGAGGTTAAAATTTAAAATTGATTATATCCAAAAATATTTGCAAAAAAGAGTCAAAATTATGAACCATATATGCATATTTTTAAAGATACGTTTTTTTGTACCAATTTTAATATTTTTTTGGTAATATTGAGAGAAAAAATTTAAAAGACATTTTCTTAAGTATTCCTGTCATCAGAAAAATTAAATTTCTTAAGATTGGCAAAGTGTGTGTTAAAGTTTTATTTCAAAATTCGAATTGTTATAAGTAAGGATGAGATTTTCATGCACTAAAAAATCGAAAATATGCGCTTAAAACATGCACTAAAAAATTCAAAATATGCACTAAAAAACCAAAAAATATGCACTAAGAAATAAAATGTGTGCAATAAAAATCTTGTTTTCATAGGAAAAACTTCTTAAAAAGCAAAAAGTAACGCCGGGTTTAAATAGTAACATTTACAAAGCAATTTATAAAAAAAAATTAAAGAAAAAAATGTTTTTTCTTATTGCCAAAAAAAAAAAAAAATAAAAAAATATGCAAAAACAAATCGATGCCATTTTAATGCAAATTTCTTGATTCGGAAAGATAATTGGTCTATATCGTTTTTAGACTATCGACAAAAACATGCATTTGCATGGAAATCTCATCCCTAGCTATAAGCATAAAACCAAAAAAATTACATTTTTAACTTCCTTACAATGTTCTGATAGTATTCCTGATCTTATCGAGGCCGTATTTTTTTCAAAAGTTATGTAATTTTGTAGGGAAGAGGAATAAAAAGACTACATTTACACTTTTTTAAAATTAACAGAATTCTTGGATTTGGGGGCTTGATTCACAAAAAATTCAAATTCCCAAATCTCGAGAAGGCGATTTAATACCACTTTTTTATTTAAAATTTAATATTTAAATATCATAAAAATTTAAATTAATATAAAATATTGTTTAACAAACAAAATTTTTTTAATTAAAAGAGAGTTTTTATTTAATTATTCATTAATTTTTTTTTGGGGATTTTATATAATTTGTAGGGTATTTTTGGGGATTTCATTTTTCAAATTGGGGACAAGACCCAAATATTTTCTGGCAACACTGTGTGTGACTGTGACGATCGTATTCTGATCGTCGTATTGGCCTTGGCCTTGAATAAAAAAAAAATGGATTTTTCTTTTCGCTCTACTCAACGAGGTGGTGGTTCTTTCTCTTTCTACTCACACACAAACTTTTTTCGTGTTTTTTTGTATATTTTGCTCAGTGATGTTTTCTGTTGTTTTGCATTCAATTATTAGTTGTTGTTTTTGCTGTTGCTGAACTACTGCAAATGTCAGTTGTTTGCTTATGTTGTTGATGATGCTGCCAATGATGATGAAGCTGCTGTTGCTGCTGCCGTTTGCTGCTGTTGTTGTGGTTTTTGTGTGTTGTTTTGTGTTTTTAGTTAAACTTTTTAAAATTCTCATTTAGTTTTTTTTTCACTTCTATTTTTTCACATGTTTTTGTAGTTGTTATTGTTGTTGCTGATTTTGCATGACGTTACTCGTGTATGCGTTTGTGAATTATTGTTGTTGTTTTTTCAGAAATTTATTTATAATTTTTTTGTTTTGTGTATTAATGCGTTGGGGGTGTTGTATAATACAATGTTTTGTTGTTGCTGTTGAATGTTTTTGTGAGATTTTTTTTCTTTATTAATTCTTTACTTAAGATATTGTATTTATTTTGCACTGATGCTTCTTCTTGTTCATAAAACAACGTGTTTTGCATATTTTTTTTTTTTTTGCGTTCGTTCGTTATTGTGCAAGATTTGTTTAACTAAACTTTTTTTATACACTCTACTCAGTGGTAGAGGTTATATATAAGTTTTTCATTCCGTTGGTAACTCGTCAAAATATTTTTCTACGTGCCCATGATAACTGGTCGAATTTAAGACGATCTAGCGTTGTTTGTTCGTCTGTTGTTATCATGATAACTTTCGAAAGACAAGCTAAAGACTGCTGATACTTAGCATATTTATTTGTCATAGTCCCAATCAGGCTGGTATTGCATTTGAACGAAATCGTTCTACCGGTTTAAAAGTTTTGAGTGAATTTGTAATGACACTTCCAAAATGTTAGTTTAATGCCCTACAGCACATTAGGATACAGGGTATAATAATTTTGGGCTGATGTTAGTAACTACTCGAAATATAACACTGAAAAATAAAACCTTCGTGATATATGTATGTATGTAAATGAAACGGATTCATTATTTTGTTTTCATTCAACCAATTAAGGAATTGACAAGCTTATTAAAACATAATGCATCTTAGCAACAAATTTCATAAAATTTGCTTCATTAGATTTCACAGTTTCATAAAAAAATTTAATTAAATTTTGTTTATAAAACTTTTTGTTTTTTGACACCTGTCGAGTCGCGTTTGTTAAACCTGTAGTTAATGGGCAAAATTTCGACAAAAAAAAACAGCTGATCAGAGCGGAATGAATTTGTTTTTGTGATTTTTTCAGACTTTTTGTACGAAATTTAAAAAGAAATTAATTATTAATTATAAAATTTTGATTAATTTTTATTAAAAAATAAAAAATTGTTTCTATTCGACCTTTAAAATATTACATTTTGAGTAGGTTTATTCTAGCTCGAGGTAATTTTTTTCTTTACTAATTAAAACTATGATATTCTCATAGAATAGTTTTCAAGAAAATTATTTTTCTGTTTTAAATTTATTTGTGTTGATCATTTTTGCAAGACTTAATCGAAACGTGTTTCGGAATTTGTCAGATTCCATTGTCAAGATTATTTAGCAAAAAAAACCCTATACTACAACTAGCAAAAGGATTTTAATGACAAATCATTAGTGTCAAATGAAAGAAGGATCTCAAATGAAAGAGAAGGATCTCCCCTAATTTTCCTATTTTATTATTTTTACATATCAGGAAAATGAAGGTAAGCTACGTCCTTTCAAAAATGTATCCTTTAATATTATTAAAAATTTTGAACAAAGTATTTTGATAAAGTTTTTAAATGACTTTATTCGCATCCATATCAGGACGGCAAAGTAGAAAAATGGAAAAATTATGTCATCCTAGGACAAGTACAAATATTTTCAATATAATTTACAAAATGTATCCCTTAAAACTTTGAAGTCCTTTTAAAAGGAAACAGGATCACGAAATGATAAACTGTAAATCCAGTTTTACTCCATTTTATCTCTACTTTCAGACGTATATCATCCGGTTCATGTTTAATATTGGCTGTCGGACGGTGTAATATGTAATTAGGTTAAGTATTGATAACTTTTCCCTTAAAAAAAATTTGAGTCACTGTATATTTAAGATTCAAGCAAATGGGTGTATAAAACTTGAAATATTTCCCCTGTTAGTCCCTTAATAAAATTTCCGCCCGATATTCACTTAAATCTTGTTATATGATAACAAATACTTCACTATTCCATTTAAATTTACTACACCAACTGAACATCTAACCAAATATGCATCTAATCGGCCCATGTTTGCACCGGGTACCCATTTCCCTGAAAACAATGGTGTATGTTAATTCATAGTCGGTTTTAACCGACTTTCATTTTCTTACTTTTGTTTTTTTTTATTATTATTTTAAAGCGCCAAAGATAAATTTCTTAAGTGTGTGAAACTTACGTCACTTTAAGAATTATTTTAAATTATGAGATTTCCGATATCAAAAGAATTCTTAATTTTTTGTGTGTGCAAATATTATTCTAAACAATTTTGGTATTTTGTATTTTATTTTTTTTGCATGGAAGTGAAAAACAAATAAATTTTTGGTAAAAAAATACGTCAAAGTGTTCTTGTTTAAGAATTTTGAATGTTTAGGTATATGGTTTAACGATAAATGTATTTCTTAACGAAAAATGTCTCAAAATCTGAGATTTTTTGGCGAAAAATGGCTCAGAATCTGAGATCTCAGAAGGTCTGAGCATTTTTTGTATAGAAAAATTCGCAGATTCTGAGACATTTTTTTTTACGAAAAATGTTTCAGAATCTGAGAATTTTTCTGTACTAAAAATGTTTCAGAATCTGTGAATTTTTCTATACGAAAAATTTCTCAGAATCTGAGAATTTTTCTACACATACTTTTTCTATACGAAAAATGTCTCAGAATCTGAGAATTTTTTTTTACAAGTAATGTTTTAGAATCTGAGAATTTTTCTGTACGAAAAATGTTTCAGAATCTGTGAATTTTTCTATACGAAAAATGTTTCAGAATCTGAGAATTTTTCTACACCAAAAATGTTCCAGAATCTGAGAGTTTTTTTTTCTACACAAAAAATTTCTCAGAATCTGAGAATTTTTCTATACAAAAAAATGAGAAATGAGAAAGTATCTGCGAATTTTTCTATACGAAAAATGTCTCAGAATCTGAGACTTTTTCTTAACGAAAAATCTGAGATTTTTTTTTTTTTGTAAAAAATGTCTCAGGATCTGAGACTTTTTCTATACGAAAAATGTCTAAAAATCTGAAAATTTTTTTACGAAAAAA